>JAULJL010000044.1:9059325-10434325 GCA_030761205.1 Fremontodendron californicum | reverse complement strand
TCGGGTCGTCACCGGAGGAGATCAGAGAGGTTGAAGCCGCGACATTCAAACTTAGATTTAGGATTTTTTGGATAGATTCGAGAAAAACTAAGTTGGTTTTTGGGTAGAGAAGGTCAAAAGAGATTTTTGGTAATTTTTGGGGAATTTTTTTAGTCCGGTGACCGACGACGGCGACAGAGGTCGACGGCGGTGGCGGGAGTGAACGACGGCAGACGATGGTGAACGGCGACAACAGCGACCAGATTCTGGTTTATTTTGGTGTTATTCATCTTGTTTTTGAAAGAGGGACGAAGAGTTGACAGAAAAGGAAGATTTTTTTTTTTTAGAAAGTTAAAAGAGTCTAAACAAAAAAAAAATCTTTTTAAAGGGAGCAGCACCTGGGTCGGGTCGGACCCGCGCCTAGGCCAGACCCAGATGCTGCTGCCTTATTTTTTTATCTCCTTGGTTTTTTTTTTTGTTTATTATTTCATTTATGATTTGTTTATTTATTTTATGTATTTCATATTTACTTTATTTGTTAATTATTTTGGACTAATATTATTTTTAGTTTTGATTTTGCAGGTATTTTTAAGATTAACTAAGATTATTTATTATTATTTTTATTTTAGATAAGCATGATTAGGTTTTTATTTTATTTTTATTTTTAGAAGCATGATTTAGGTTATTATTTTATTTTATTTTTAGAGGCATGATTTAGGTTATTATTTTATTTTATTTTTAGAAGCATGATTTAGGTTATTATTTTATTTTTAGAGGCATGATTTAGGTTATTATTTTATTTTATTTTTAAAAGCATGTTTAGGTTGTTATTTTTATTTTTAGAAGCATGTTTAGGTTGTTATTTTTATTTTTAGAAGCATGATTTAGTTTGTTTTTTTTTTTTTGAAAGCATGATTGGGTTTTTATTTTATGATATTTAGATTTTGCATGTTTAAGAATTTTTAGGATATTTTATTATTTTTTAGATTTTTGCATGTTTAGGATATTTTATTATTTTTTAGATTTTTGCATGTTTAGGAATTTTTAGGATATTTTATTATTTTTTTTAGATTTTTGCATGTTTAGGAATTTATATGATATTATTTTAGATTATTGCATGTTTAGGAATTTATATTTTATTTTTATTTTTAGAATTGCATGATTTAGGATTGTTATTTTTAGGTGTGCATGATATGATATTATTATTACTATTTTTTAGATTTTTGCATGAATTAGGAATTGATTTATTTTTATTTTTAGATGGCATGTTAGGTTTTATGATTTTTATTCTTTTTAGATGGCATGTTAGGTTTTATTTGCTCTATTATTTTTAGGTTTTTGTTTTTATTTTATTATTTTGCATGATTAGAAAAATAAATGTTGATTTAGGTAGATTGATTAAGACCATTTAAAGACCAATTTAGAATATTATGTGACTGATATGGTACTATCTTTAGGATAGGTGTTGTGAGGGTGCTAATCCTTCCCCACACGTATCCGAACTCCCGAACCTAGTTCTGAAACGTAGATCAGATCTATTCTTTTTAGGGTGCCTTAGTCAAGCTTAGGATAACTTTTAAAAGGATAGATTCATAAAGGTAACTAATCACACCTAGTTAGATGATTAGTGGCGACTCCATGTTTGTGTTTGGCATGCTGAATTCGCATTTGGCACGTTATGACAGTTTGGCGACTCCACTAGGGAATTTAGAGAGTCGAGTCATAGGTTAGTCACGTGTTATATTTGGTCTTAAATGTTTTTTTTTTTGGTTTATTTCTAACGTTTAATCATTTTTCTTGTTAGTTTGTTTTGTGTTTATTTTTCAGGAAATTTCGTGAGTCAAAGGTTTGGTATGTTCCTTCGCACACACCGCACTTTCATGAACATAAGCCCTAGACCCGGGCTCGTCCTTTTAGGTGGGGGTAAAGTAACTACTCCTTCGTGGGGTAATAACCTCTGTATGGGCTAGCGAAACACTCTCTGGGGGTAAAGTACCTATACTTTCGTAGGGTAATAACCTTCGTATAGGCTAGGAAAATACTCTTACCCAATTTGAACCTTTCCAATGAGCCTATAATGGGTGAGAATTGGGTGCTTTACTCATTCTACATGGATGAAGTTAAGGAGCAACTTGGGGACCTTTTAGATGTCCAATATCTTAAAGCCCAGCATATAAATAACACTTAAGAGACCAACCTAAGTTAGAGCCATATCCACCCGTTTCATAGAAGACAACTCAAGTTAGGACACATGAAGGGACACCTCTTACCTTTGTCTCACATTTAAAATTTCTTTTTTTGTTTATTTATTTGTTATATAATTATACTGACTATTTGCTTTCTTTTCTTTTTTTTTTTATTACATTTGCATCATCATCATCATAGGAATATTGTTCCGCACAACAGTTCCTCAATAAATCAAATCTTCACATTATCCATGGAAAGCCCAGCAGTTGTAAAGTTTGAGTCATCAATTATCTTGAAGGCTAGGTTTGAAGAAGTTCAGCGAGAACCAGGGGATTGTTTACAGGCAGGCTATATTTCCACCCTTCCCGAAAGAATTAATTTAGATCTCATGCAGAATGACTTCACTGACTTGATCAACATTTGGAAATCATGGGACCAGGCTAAACAAGTGTGGTTTTCGAAGAAATATGGTGACATAGCCTTACTTCTCCGGTTGAGGTAGATAAAAACTTGATCAGGGCCATGATGCAATTTTGGGATCCTTCTTACCGATGCTTTGTTTTTAATGAAGTAGATATGGTGCCCACAATTGAGGAGTACTCAATATTGCTCTGTCTTGACTATTCAAAGCCTGATGAGATCTTTTTGAAGAATAAGAAAGTCTACCACCAGAGGTTGGCTAAGTTGATGGGGATTTTGAGCACCATATAACTGTGAAAGGTAAAAATAATTGTATTCCTTGGAGCTTTTTCCGCACTTTTATCAAGAAACACCCGGATAGTGAAGAATGCGTAGACATCATGGCATTGGCTATATATGGAATAATGATTTTCCCAAAGTTTTGGGATACGTTGAATTGAATGTGGTGGGCTTAATTGTTTAAGTGAAATTTCAGTTTACTACAGCTCCAACTATTCTGGCAGAAACTATAAGATCTCTGAATTATTGTCGATGAACAGGGAAATGATGTTTTATTGGGTGCGTACAACTGTTGTATGTTTGGATGAAGAGCCATTTTGAATGTAAAGAATCAGGGTTTCGAAAGCCATACTTTACCACCAGCATTCTTATCAAGGAGTTTTACGAAAGTACATAGTCCGAACCTAAGTCCAAGAATGATTGGGTTTCGTTTTTAGGAAAGCTTACAAGTCAAGAAATTGTTTGGAAAGCCCTTTGGATGCGTCATGATTCAATGTTGTACGGATATGGGGATCAACCACGGGTACCTCTTCCAAGATTATAGGGGGCTATCAGTTATGCTCCCTTTTAGTTCGAAGACAAGCAGGGTATGAAAAGTTCATACCAATGACTAAAGGGCTTAATCAGTATGAGTTCTCCTATACCGACAAAGAAGCTCAAAAGAAGAGACAAGAAGTTGCTAAGGCGTGGAAGCAAACATTTAGAGTAGGTAGTGGGAAGTTCACATATAGTACTTCACCTGAGTATTCGACATGGCATGCGAGACGAGCTAAAGATATTGTGTTCTTTCAAGAAGATAGTTCTAACAGTTCAACCCGAATTCCACCACCAGATCCCATGCTGAAGATAGAACTAGATAAGAGAAAATTGCGTGAAGAGAATGATGAACTGGGGCAAGAAAATCAAAAACTTCAAGCTAAGGTAAGGAAACTGGAAGAAGATCTAGCAAAACGGGATAGAAAGGTCGAGAAACTGCGAGTGATATTAGAAAATTAGAAGACAACTTGACTGGACGTGATAAGAGAATTCAAAAACTCAAGCAGGACTACCACACATGGAAAACAGCTTTCAAGGAGTTGGATGAGACATCTTTATTCAAAAATTCTGAGCTTGTATAGATGGAAGAAGAAATTGACAAGTTGCGATCTGAATGCATGAAGTCAGAAGAAGAATGCCAAGATTTGTTTGAGAACTTGATGACGTCAGAGGTAGAATGTGAACGACTTCGGAATGCAGATCTGAGAAGACTAAACCTCTTGAAAAATATGTTCAACTAGTTTAATATGGCAGTTCGTAAGGCCGATGAGATGAATGACAGAATTGAAGAGTTGAAGATAAGGGTGTATCTTTTCCATCCGAATGGCCAAAGTTTGTTCAAGCTTTTGGAAGAAGCTCAAGCTCACTATCGACGAATCATGAAGTTTCTCTAGAGGCATTACTGCTTAAGGTTTTCATCATCGTATTTTTAGGACCTTTTAGATTCTTAGAGATTTTCATGTTGTTAGGATTTTAATGATTTTTTTTTATTTTAAGATTTTCTTCATTTTTATGGATATTAGTGACGGATTCTATTAAGATTTCTTTTATTAAATGATTGTTATGTGGTCGATAGTCCTCATTACATGCAATCTCATCATCATACAAGTTTGTTTTCATGATCAAATTTTTTGCTAAGTAATACAACATCCTAATTTTGAAAATTTTGATAAATAAAGGTTCAAAGATAGCTCGAGAATCAGAATCTTTGAGACAGCCCACTCGGCATTCCTATAATACCAGGTCAAAAGCTAGACTAATGGCCGAAGAACAAGCTTCAAGGTTAGATAGGATGGAACAAGCCCAAGATGAGATTAGGGAGCAGTTGAGCGCTTTGCTGGAAATATGATGAAAAGTATGAAAGGGAAAGATAGAGCAGATGAGTCCGGTTCTCAAGGAAAGAATAAGAATGTGGGGGAATCTTCGTATCCGCCAGGCTTTCAGTCTCAAGTTCAGATGTCCTAACAGGAATAGTCACAACAGGTGCCATTTATGGGACGATTTACTTATCCATATGTTCAACCTCAGGTCTCAGGATACACTATTCCTGCTCCTAGGGTAAAGACGGATCCGATTCTAGTCCCAGACTTAGATGATCCTAAGGAACAGGAGTAGCTGAAAGTAACAGAAGAGATTGAGTCTCGAAAGATGAAGCTGATAGAAGAGAGACTTCGGGCTGTTGAGGGGCTAGACTTTTATGGTTCCATGGATGTTGAGGGACTTTGATTGGTCCCAGACGTGGTAATTCCGTCAAAATTCAAGATGCCAGATTTTGAAAATTTTGACAGGTCCAAGTGTCCCATATCCCACATTACCATGTACTGCTGATTCATGTTGCTGATTCCGTCGAAATTCAAGATGGCCGCTCACACTAAAGATGACAAGTTGCTGATTCATGTCTTTCAGGATAGTCTTAAAGGTTTCGTTGCTAGGTGGTATGTTCAACTCGATAAGAATCGGGTTCGTACTTGGAAGAAGTTGGCCAAGGCATTCATCAACCAGTATAAGCACATCGTCGATATGGCCCGGATCGTTTATCACTACAGAATATAGAGAAAAAGTCCACTGAAAGTTTTAAAGACTATGCTCAGAGATGGAGGGATATTGCTGCCCACATCCAACCACCCCTGACTGAGAAAGAGACTACGATGCTGTTTGTAAGTACTCTTAAGGCCTCATACTACGACAGAATGATTGGGAATGCCACCAAGAACTTCGCTGATATGGTAATTTCTGGGGAAATTATAGAGAACGCCATCAAGAATGGTAAGATTGAAGGAGAGGAGTCCATTGCTAAGAAGAGTTTTACTTTCAAGAAGAAGGAAGCTGATGTTCAAACTGTTTCATATGGAGGGCAACAAATGATAGGTTACGTCCCACATATCCCACAACCCATGTACCAGCCATACTACCCGAATACCAATGCCATCGCCCTTAGCCCATACACTTACCCACCTACACCACCACAAGCATTCCAACCAAACTTCCGCCCCATATCATTGGTCCCTCCAGTCAGACCACCAATACAAACCTATCAGCCCACGAACAACCCAAGAGGTGGCCAAGAAAGAACACCTATTGATCTGATTTCCATGTAATATGCAGACCTGCTTCCAGACCTTATCAAAAATCATTTGGTTGCGCTGGTACACTTGGATGCCTTGAAACCACTGTATCCCAGATGGTATGATCCAAATGCCAGATATGACTACCATTCAGGAAACATTAGGCATTCCACCGAAAATTGCACTGCATTGAAGCATAAGGTGCAAAGCCTTGTCAAGGTCGGTTTGACCAACTTTGAAAAAAAAAGGATGGGCCAAATGTTAGTGGTAATCCTCTACCCAATCATGCTGGTCCAACAGTCAATGCTTTGGGGGATGGTAAGGTCACCATCATTGAGAAGAATGTGGAAGAAGTCACGACTTCAATGGATTATATTTTTGGTGTTTTGGTCGAAGCCGACATGATTTTCCCTGTACCGGTCACTTCAAATAATCATCATGGCAGATTTGATCCAAGTAAGACTTGCAAATATCATTAGGGGACAGTTGGTCATTCTATTCAGAATTGTACTGAGTTCCGACGGGAATTGCAGAAGTTGATGGATTTATCCCTGATTGAATTTTACGAGGAGTATAGGGTAGGTGAGATTAATGTTGTTATTGAGGAATCTCCATTGCCTGTGGTGAAACCAATAACTTTCTTTTATGAGAAAAAGAAAAGCCAGATTGAAAACGAGAAGCGGGTTGGTGTTAAGAAGCCTGTGGTTACAATCAGTGTCCCGAGTCCTTTTTCGTACCAAGATAGTAAAGCGGTACCTTGGAGATATGGTTTGATGTCATAACCAAAGATCCGCAAGTTGGTTCAATCGTGATTAATTCTGAAACAGCTAAGACAGTGAATTTGACTGGGGTAGAAGGTATGACCAGGAGTGGGCATTGTTATTTTCCTGAGATGCTTGAAAAGGACAGGAAAGGGAAAACACAAGAAAGACAAGAGGTTGAAGAGTAAGGGAACAAGACAACCCCACTAGTGGTTCAGGATGTTGATTATAAAAAGCCGGTAACTGAAAGAGAAGCTTGTGAGTTTTTGAAGCTGATAAAACACAGTGAGTACAGCGTGGTGGAACAATTGAATAAGATGCCAGCTCAGATTTCACTGTTGTCTCTGTTGTTGAATTCTGAGCCTCATAGGGAGGTTTTGTTGAAAGTGTTGAATAAGGCATATGTGGCTCACAACATCTGTTGAGAATATAGATCACATTACAGGGAATTTGGTAGCTGCTAACTTCATAACCTTCAATGATGATGAGATTCCTCCAGAAGGCAGGGGTAGTACCAAAGCCCTCTATATCACAGTCAAATGCAAGAGTCATGTAATGGCCAAGGTTCTTATTGATAATAGTTCTTCCATTAAAGTCATGCCAATGACTACGTTGTCCAAGCTGCCAATTGATGTGTCTCACCTTCAACCCAGTCATATGATTGTGAGGGCTTTTGATGAAACCCGTCAGGTGATTTTGGGAGATATTGAGATGCCCTTGCATATTGGCCCTTGCACTTTCAATATAAAGTTTACGTTTATGGAGATATCGTCGTCTTACAATTGTTTGTTGGGAAGGCCTTGGATTCATATGGCAGGAGAAGTCCCATCATCATTGCATCAGAAAATCAAGTTCGTTGTGGAGGATTATCTCGTGTGTTTAACGGGGAAGAGGATTTTTTGGTAACCAAGTCCCCAACCATGCCGCAAATGAAGCACTAGAATGTTCATTTAGATCTTTTGAGTTCGCAAATGCGACATATGTGGGTGAAGGGTCAAAAGTGCCTACTCCGTTTTTTTCTAGGATGGTAAGCATGTTGTTCAAGCAGACTGTTGGAATGGGTTGGAGAGTTGGTTTTGGATTGGGAAAGCATCTCTAAAGGATTAGGTAGATGCCAATTATATGAGGAAACAAGGAAAGGTTTGGGGTAGGTTATAAGCCTACTAAGAAGGATAGAGAGATGATTGAAGTTGAAAAGAGAGAAAAAAAAAGGATGCTCCTGTGATAGGCTATGAATGGGAGCCGAGGAAGATGGTTATTCCTTATCTTTACTCCACTTTTCATTCAGGAGGATATATTTATCTAGATGCACCTCCACTGAACTTAGAGGAAGCATTTTCTAGGCCTTCTATTCAAATGGTAGAGAAAGGAGAAGTGAAATCTGATAATGAAGGAGAGTTGTTGGTGTACCCATGCCCACCAGAAATGGAGCCGGGTAATTGGAAAGTGACGAAACTGCTGGTTATACTTGAACCTCATAAAATGTAATGCAGTGAGTCAAGTCCCTAGTTGCTCATGCCCAAGGGCATTAAGGATGGTCTTTTATGTATGGGCTAATTTATTTTTATAAAATAGGAACGAGATGCATTTTCATTCCCTCTTTCAGTCATTGTTGCTATTTTTCTTTCTTTTTTTCATTATTGCCATTTTTCTTTATATACCAATACATATTCTTTCAATTCCATTCAATTTCAGGATTCCAAGTAATGAATACAAAGACAATCATAACAAGAATTTGGGATTCGATTTTGAAAACTCAGTTCATGTCGGTGAATTTGATAATGAAGAGGATTCGGATGATTATACTTTGTCTCCAAATTTAATGAGATTAATGGAACAAGAAAAGAAACCGATTGAGTCACATCAAGAGGTTACTGAGATGATCGATTTGGGAGATGTGAAAAATAGAAGAAAAAAAAAGTGAAAATTGGCGCATCATTACCGCATGCTCAAAAGAAAAGATTAGAAGAGCTGCTTAGAGAATTTGTGGATGTGTTCTCTTGGTCATACAAAGACATGCCGGGTTTAGATACAAATATTGTGGAGCACAAATTGCCTTTGAGGCCAGAATGCAAACCGGTGCAACAAAAATTGAGACGAATGAAGCCAGAAATATTGTTGAAGATTAAAGAGGAAGTGAAAAAAAAGTTTGATGCAGGTTTTCTGAAAGTATCTAAATACCCGGAGTGGGTAGCGAACATAGTCCTAGTTCCTAAGAAAGATGGGAAGGTGAGAATGTGTGTCGATTATCGAGATTTGAATAGGGCAAGTCCGAAGGACAACTTTCCATTGCCTCACATTGACACCCTTGTGGATAACACTGCTAGACATTCCATATTTTCATTCATGGATGGTTTTTCAGGGTATAACCAGATTAAGATGGCTCCGGGGGGATATGGAGAAAACCATATTTGTTAAAATGTGGGGGACCTTTCGTTATAAAGTCATGCCTTTTGGGTTGAAAAATGCTGGAGCTACTTACCAAAGGGCGATGGTGACTCTGTTTCAAGACATGATGCATAAGGAGATTGAGGTGTATGTGGATGACATGATTGCAAAATCCCAAGAAGGTGAAGATCACTTAATTAATCTCAGGAAGTTGTTTGAGAGATTGAGAAAGTTCCAGCTGAGATTGAATCCTACTAAGTGCACGTTTGGTGTCAAGTCAGGCAAGTTATTGGGTTTTGTGGTTAGTGATAGAGGAATTGAAGTGGATATTGAAAAAATACGGGCGATTCAGAATTTGACTCCCCCTCGTACGCAAAAAGAAGTGAGAGGTTTCTAGGGAAGGTTGAACTACATAGCACGTTTTATTTCCCAACTCACCTTGAAATGTGATCCTATCTTCAAGCTTCTTCGCAAGCAGGATACTGGTTAATGGACTGAAGAATGTCAGAAAGCTTTTGATAAAGTCAAAGAATACTTGTCAAATTCTCCAGTTTTGGTTTCTCCGATTCCAGGGAAGCCGTTGGTTCTATATTTGACGGTGTTTGAGAAATCCATGGGATGTGTTCTGGGGCAACGAGATGAAATAGGAAAGAAAGAGCAGGCCATTTATTATCTGAGTAAAAAGTTCACTGATTATGAATCCAGATACTCATCACTGGAAAAGATGTGTTGCTCTCTAGCATGGACAGCTCACAGACTCAGACAATACATGTTGTATAATACAACTTGGCTTATAGCAAGGCTAGATCCTTTGAAGTACATTTTTGAGAAGCCTTCGTTATCAGGAAGAATTGGAAGATGGCAAGTCACTTTATCCGAATATGACATTGTTTATATGACTCAAAAAGAAATAAAGGGAAGTGTGATAGCCAAATTCCTAGCGAATCTGGCTTCTGAAAAATATGAGCCAATGCAATTTGATTTTTTGGATGAAGATTTGATGGCTGTTTTAGAGGGAGATGATGAAGAGTGTGAAGAAAACCCTGGAAGATGTTCTTTGATGGAGCTTCTAATGCTTTTGGGCATGGAGTTGGGGGGTAGTTTTGATATCCCCAGATGGGCAATATTATCCAATTACTGCACGATTGAATTTTAATTGCACCAACAATATGGTCGAGTATGAGGCATGCATCATGGGCTTGCAAGCTACGATTGAAAGAAAAATTGATGTATTGGAGGTATATGGTGATTCAGCTCTGGTTATTTATCAGTTGAAGGGAGAATGGGAGACAAGGGATTCGAAGTTGATCCTATACCAGAAATACACAACTGAATTAATCAAGCATTTTGAGAAAATTCAGTTTCACCACTTGCCCCGAGAGGAAAATCAGATGGCTGATGCTTTAGCCACTTTAGCTGCGATGTTTAAACTGGCTGCAAATGTCGAGATTCAACCAATCAAGTTGGATGTGAAGAGGTCTCCGGCATATTGTTTAGATGTTGAAGAAGAAGTTGATGGTCAGCCTTGGTATTTTGACATCATGCAAAATGTCAAATATCAGCGATACCCAGAACACGCCTCGGATAATGATAAACGGCTCATCCGAAGATTGGCTATGGGTTTCTTCCTTGATGGAGAAATATTGTATAAGAGGAGTCGGGATCAACTGCTTTTGAGGTGTGTTGACACTATAGATTCAAAGAAGATATTAGAAGAAGTACATGATGGAATCTATGGGGCACATGCAAATGGTCACATGATGGCCAGGCAGATAATGAGAGCAGGTTATTATTAGTTGACAATGGAGAAAGACTGTATTGATTATGCCCGAAAATGTCATAAATGTCAGATCTATGCAGATAAGATTAATGCTCCTCCGAATGAATTGCATGTTTTGGCATCTCCATGGCCATTCTCAATGTGGGGCATGGATGTGATTGGACCTATCACCCTGAAGACAACAAATAGACACCGATTCATTTTTGTGATGATTGATTATTTCACGAAATGGGTAGAAGTGACCTCATATGCAAGTGTAACTCGAGCAGTGGTTTGCAAGTTCATAAAGAAAGAGATAATTTGTCAATATGGACTACCGGAGAGAATCATTTCTGATAATGCTCGTAATTTGAATAGCAAGATGTTGAAGGAGGTTTGTGAACAATTCAAGATCAAACATCACAACTCAGCGCCATACCGTCCCAAGATGAATGGTGCAGTGGAAGCAGCCAATAAGAATATCAAGAAGATTGTAGAAAAGATGATCGATGTCTATAAAGATTGGCATGAGAAGTTGCCTTTTGCTCTGCATGCTTATAGAACTTCGGTTCGCACATCCATAGGGGCAACCCCATTTTCATTAGTGTACGGAATGGAGGCTGTGTTGCCTGTTGAGGTAGAGATTCCTTCTTTAAGGGTGTTAAAATAGGTTGAATTGGAATAAGCAGAATGGGTACGAGATCGTTTTGAGCAGTTGAATCTTATTGAGGAGAAGAGACTTACAGCACTTTGCCATGGTCAGTTGTATCATAAACGAATGATGCGAGTGCATGATAAGAAAGTCCGTCCAAGACATTTCAAGGAGGGAGAGCTGGTCTTGAAAAAGATTCTTCCATATCAACATGATCATCGAGGGAAATGGACGCCGAATTGGGAGGGTCTGTATGTGGTAAAAAAGCTTTTTTAGGTGGAGCTTTAATTTTGACTGAAATGGATAGGGATGTTCTGCCAAACCCAATTAATTCAGACGCTGTGAAGAAATATTTTGCTTGAAAAAAAAAAGAAAGAAAAAAGAAGACTCAAATTGAAAACCCGTAAGGGCGGTTTGGATCATTGTGGGATGTCTAAATTGAAAACTTGAAAGGACGGTTTAGATATAAGGAGGAACAGCGTCATTTGGGAACTCTCGTAAGGATGGGGGCAATGTCTAGTCTAATGAACTTTGAAGGATTGAAGCTACTGATGGGATTGGTTTTTGAAAGAAAGTTTTGAACGAATTGTTAAGATTGTCTGAGTATTCATTTGTTTGGATACTGATTTTCTATCCCAACATCTTTGTGATAAACCTTTGATATGTTCTTTTATTTCTTCAGGATGAATTCTTTTTGTTAATAAAGACCTTTCTTTGCCAGATTATCTTGCCTTTCACCATTTGCTATTCTCAATTTGATTACCTTTGCATTGAATAGAGGGAATGCATCATGCATTGTGTTTGCTATAGAGTTAGAATAATGATTGATAAATTGGAATGATAATTTTAAGAGATACTTGCATTTATTTTTATGAGAAATCTATGGATAACTGAACAAAAAAGTAGGGAGATAGGATGATAATTTTAAAGGTGAGAATTTTTGTGATAAGAATGAATTTTAAAAGTGTTGTGATAAGAATTTCTATGATGACATGTTAAGCCCAGTTTAGCTGACATGTGATAAGACATGGATTGATTGTTATGTTTTGAAACCTTTGAGGAAGAAAACTGTTTACATTCAGCAAATTTTGGAAAAGTAAAGAGACGGTAAGATTCACTCTACCAGTTTGAAGTCAAGTATAGACAGGGATGAATATTGAGTTTGAGAACCTTTTATCTTGTTTAGAGATTCAGGGAGTTCATTACAGTGCATTCATGACATCCATTGCATGGTATGCATCTGCATTTCACTCATGGCATTCATGTATTGCATTGCATTCATGCATTGCATTGCATTCATGCATTATACTCAAGAAAGATTATTGCAGATATTCAGTATGATTTGGGCAAGAATGTCAATTTGCAAGGTTAGCAACTTCTTTTGGGATTCAAGGTAAGATTCTTGAAATTTCTTTTGAAGAAAGCATTTATATTTGGTGAATTTACAATAATCATTTGGAATTTAAAGTTGATGCTTCGTTGTGAGGATTTTTTCATCGTTCTTATTTAAAGTTGATGCCTCGTTGGGAGAAGTTTTTTATCATTAGGAATTTAAAGTTGATGCCTCGCTGGGAGGAGTTTTTCTTCGTTGGGATATTTAAAGTTGATGCCTTGTTGGGAGGAGTTTTTCTTCATTGGGATATATAAAGTTGATGCCTCGTTGGGATGAGTTTTTCATCGTTCAGGATATTTAAAGTTGATGCCTCACTGAGAGGAGTTTTTTTTTCGTTGGGAAATTTAAAGTTGATGCCTCATTGGGAGGAGTTTTTTTTCTTTGGGATATTTAAAGTTGATGTCTCGCTAGGAGGAGTTTTTCTTCGCTGGGATATTTAAAGTTGTTGCCTCGTTGGGAGGAGTTTTTCTTCGTTGGGATATTTAAAGTTGATGCCTCGTTGGGAGGAGTTTTTTTTCGTTGGGATATTTAAAGTTGATGCCTCGTTGGGAGGAGTTTTTCTTCGTTGGGATTTATTTAAAGTTTATGCCTCGTTTAGAGGAGTTTCTTTTATGATAAAGTTTGTTTTTGAGAACATGAAGATGTCTACGTCTTTGCACATCCCATGTTTCTCAAGGAATGCACAAAGAGGGGTAATTGTAGACACCGAATTTTATCCGAGTGTTATTTTTTTAAATTTTAATTTTAGTTTAGGTTTTATTTTTTTTTAATTTCGAAATTAATAAAAAAAAAAGAAAACGAAAAAAGAAGGAAAAAATCGAAAAAGGAAAGAGAATTGGGATTGAACAAAAACTCTTCCTCAGATTTTGGATTGAACTTAAACTCCTTTTTCAGATCAAATCTGACTCAGATTAGAGGCGGATTTTTGGATTAAGATCAAGACTCATGACTTATGACTCAAATAAACTAAAACTTCTTCTAGGATTTTAGTTATAAAAACGACCTTAGGTTCTACAAAAAAAAAATCATCAGAGAATTAGTGGAGTACACATAGAAGCAGTAAAGAGAGCATTTTTTGGGTAGAACACTAAGAAATTTTTTCTTTCTAGGTTTTTTATTTTATTTTTTTTATTTCAAAATTTGGGGACTTTCTAGTTCTAGTGTTTGTTTTGCAAAATCAAACGGTGGTTATTTAGGATTTAATTAGGGGAGGTCTAAGCCGGAGTTTGGTGGTCAACAGGTAGTCACCGAAGGAGATCGAAGAGGTTAAAGCCGCGACGATCAAACTTAGATCTAGGATTTTCGGGATAGATTCGGGAAAAACTAAGTTGGTTTTTGGGTAGAGGAGGTCGAAAGGGATTTTTGGTGATTTTTTGGGAATTTTTTGAGTCCAGTGAGCGACGACGACGGCGGAGGCCGACGGTGGTGAACGGCGACAGATGGTTGTGAGAGGCGACAACGACGACCGGAATCTCGGTTTGGTTTGGTGTTCTTCATCTTGTTCTTGAAGGAGGGATGAAGAGTTGAGAGAAAAAGAAGATTTTTTTTTTTAGAAAGGTAAAAGAATCTGAAAAAAAAAAATCTTTTTAAAGGGAGCAGCACCTGGGTTGGGTCGGACCTGCACCTGGGCCCGACCCAGATGCTGCAGCCTTATGTTTTTTTTTTTATCTCCTCGGGTTTTTTTGTTTATTATTTCATTTATGATTTGTTTATTTATTTTATGTATTTCATATTGATTTTATTTGTTAATTATTTTGGACTAATATTATTTTTAGTTTTGATTTTGCAGGTATTGTTAAGATTAACTAATTTCTTTAGGATTATTTATTATTATTTTTATTTTAGATAAGCATGATTAGGTTATTATTTTATTTTTAGAAACATGATTTAGGTTATTATTTTATTTTATTTTTAGAGGCATGATTTAGGTTTTTATTTTATTTTATTTTTAGAAGCATGATTTAGGTTTTTATTTTATTTTATTTTTAGAGACACGATTTAGGTTATTATTTTGTTTTATTTTTAAAAGCATGTTTAGGTTGTTATTTTTCTTTTTAGAAGCATGTTTAGGTTGTTATTTTTTATTTTTAGAAGCATGATTTAGTTTTTTTTTTTGAAAGCATGATTGGGTTTTTATTTTATGATATTTAGATTTTGCATGTTTAGGAATTTTTAGGATATTTTATTATTTTTTAGATTTTTGCATGTTTAGGATATTTTATTATTTTTTAGATTTTTGCATGTTTAGAAATTTTTAGGATATTTTATTATTTTTTTTAGATTATTGCATGTTTAGGAATTTATATGATATTATTTTAGATTATTGCATGTTTAGGAATTTATATTTTATTTTTATTTTTAAAATTGCATGATTTAGGATTATTATTTTTAGGTGTGCATGATATGATATTATTATTGTTATTTAGACTTTTGCATGAATTAGGAATTGATTTATTTTTATTATTTTTAGATGGCATGTTAGGTTTTATTTGTTCTATTATTTTTAGGTTTTATTATTTTTAGGTTTTACTTTTTAGGTTTTATTTTTTAGGTTTTATTATTTTGCATGATTAGAAAAATGAATGTTGACTTAGGTAGATTGATTAAGACCATTTAAAGGCTAATTTAGAATAATATGTGACTGATATGGTACTATCTCTAAGATAGGCGTTGTGGGGGTGCTAATCCTTCCCTACACATATCCGAACTCCCGAACCTAGTTCTGAAACGTAGATTAGAACCTATTCTTTTTAGGGTGCCTTAGTCAAGTTTAGGATAACTTTTAAAATGATAGATTCATAAAGGTGACTAATCACATCTAGTTAGATGATTAGTGGCGACTTCATGTTTGTGTCTGGCATGCTGAATTCGCATTTGGCACGTTATGACATTACCATCATACCCATTGTAAGTTAAGATGAAAAAATAAAATCTAAAAAAAGATAAATAATCTTGTAAATATATACACTTGACTCACATCACTCTCATTTTATTTCTTCTTTTCTTTCCAATTTGAAGTAATTTGTTTTTGTTAATATGTGTGAAAAATAATAATCTTTCTTATTTTCTTTCTATTTTTTCACACTTCTCTTTTTATCCTTCCACTTTTTTACTTTACCAAGCACACCTTTAAGCTTGATGGCAACTTTGATTTCTGCCAAAAACATTGGACTTTGCTAAAGAATGATGTTCTTGTTGAAAGTATCTATAAAATCCTATCCAAAGGCTTTGCTAATAGTCTCAAGAAAGTGATTATCTCTGTGATCGGTGATAATCAATTTGCCTTCATAAAGGGTAGGTAGATTTTAGATTGTTCTCTCGTTGCAAATGAAGTTGTTGACTCATCAAAGAAAAATAATTTTAAAAGTTTTTTTAGGATCTAGTTATTAGGTGTTTATATGCATAGTTAATGAATTTTTAATTACCATTTTTTTTAAAAAGTTATTTTTAATATCATACTTTTATTGAATACAAAATAAAATAATGCATCAATTATATTTTTATTTTTATTAATATCACTTTAACCTACTATACACTAGTTAACATTTTTTAGAGTGGATATTGAGAAAGCTTTTGATGGTATGGATTGGAGTTACCTTGAATATGTTATTATGGGTTTTTGTTTGAAATGGCGAGGTTGGATCTTCCAATTAGATCTGTCCATAGTCGGGTCGTGATCCAGAAAATATTTTTTTTTCTTATCTAAGCTCATTCGGGTCGGGTTTGGGTTGGCCCGTATAGGCCCGTTTTACTATTTAAAAATATTAAAAAATTATTTTTTATATTAATATTTATATATATTATAATTAAATAAAATAAAATAATATTTTTTATTTAATAAATAGTAATTCGAGCCGAACCAATACGAATTACTAAATACTTTGTCTAAACTTGACCCAATATAAATCGAACCTATCGGGTCAACTGAACTATCCGGTCCGTGGACAATTCTATTCCAATGCATATCTTCTGGTTCTATTTTTGTTTTTTATCAACGGCTCACCAACTCAATTCTCAATAAAGAGGGTTTAGGCAAGAGTGTCCATCATCTCTTTTTTTTTTAATCTTGTTGAATAGTTTAGCTTTGCTTGTTAGGCTAAAAAAAAAATAGAAAGATAGAAAATTAGAAAAGAAAAGTAGAAAAATAAAAAACATATATTTTTTTCTTTTGATATGCTTGGTTGAAAAGATAAAAATGTAAAAAGAAAAATATATATTTTTTTTACCCATTACTTGGTATGATTGAAAATGAGATGAAAGAAAATGAAAAGTATGTTGTTTTATCATTATACCCATTAAAAGTTAAAATGAAAAAATAAAATTTAAACAATAATAGATAATTTTGTAAATATACATACTTGACTCACACCACTTTTATTTTCTTTCCTATTTTCTTTTTAATTTGGAGTGATTTGTTTTTGTTAATAAGTGTAAAAAAATGATAATCTTTTCTATTTTCTTTTCTCTCACCTTTTTTTTCTTATCAAACACACCAAAAATTCATTTTCTTTTCACTTTTTCACCATTCTTTTCCTATCTTTTCACTTTTTCACTCAACCTAGCACACCTTAATGTTTTATGTCAGAAGACTACTTCTGTCGGTCTCTTTGATACGCTCAAATTGGTAGCAATCCATTAATGATCTCAACATTAAAAAAATCTTGAAGGGATTCCATCTCATTTTTGGTCTTAAGATTAATTCTTCCAAGAGCTGTTTAATTGGTATTAACATTGAGAAACATGTGGTTAAAGACTGGGCAGGTCAAATTAATTGCAAAGCAGAGCAGTTAGTCTCCAAACTCATACCACGATCTTCCTCTTGGTGCCGGCCCAAACTCTGTCATCACAAGGTAGGGTTTTCTTTATCTCAATATAGCCATTTAATTTTATTCCCAAATTATCGATATTTTAAAATTAATTACTAAAATTTATTTTTTTAATCTGTTAGAAAATCACCATGATCCATGATAATTTTACAACAGGTTTTGAATTTTTTTTCTTCATATTTTACTATGGGAAATCGTCACCCATAGTGACGATTTTTCACCTTTTTAAAAAAAAAAAATTAATTATTAAATAATAAATTTTAAATAAAAATTATATAATTTATAATTTTAAAAAATAAAAATAAAAATAAAAATTTAATAATTTATATAATTTTTATCAAATAGTGGTAAGCACCGTCCGATAAATCCGGATCGTATCTATATAATTTTTAAAATTTTTAAAATTGTTATATTTAAATTTTACAATTTAATAATTGTTAATTTTTTAAATTATAAATTATATAATTTTTATTTTCGGGCTTTGGCAAAGGAAATAAAAAAAATTCGAGCCTTAGCCCGGCCGGTAAGCCCGGATCATATTCGGGCAGAGTTTGAATAAGTGTTTTTGTAATTCAGACCGACCGGTCTAGCTCGAATTATTATTTATTAAATAAAAAATATTTTTTATTTAACTTTAATTATAAAATATATAAAAATATATTTTTAATATTTATACAAAAATTTATATAATTTTAAAATTTTTAAAATTGTTATTATTTAAAATTTAAAATTTAATAATTTTTAATCTTTTTAAAATTATAAATTAAATAATTTTTATTTTCGGGCTTGGGCAAGGAAAATAAAAACATTTCGAGCCTCAGCCCGGCCCGACTCATGGACACCTCTAGTTATAGCCTTCGAAAATGTCCTTATCAATCTGGTACATCGAGACAGATCCGGGCTTACCAGGTCGGGCGGGCTACCCGGCCCGTAAATAGGTCTACCTATAACCTTCATTCCTGCATAATCCACAACGCTTTGGTTGGCCTTTCTCTCGGAGACCCATTTATTACGAATACAAGTTGAAAGAATCCGATTGACATTAGGAATATAATTTTTAAAATTTTTGTAAGTTTTTATTTTTTTAATTTTGTTATTTAAATTTTATAAAAAATTTATTTTTTAAATTATAAATTATATGATTTTTATTATTTAATAATTAAAAAAAATTTAAGAAGACAAATTCTTCATTATGAAAATTTTGTCTTAAAATATGATTTTTTTTTTTTTTAAATAAATGATCAAGCAAAATCGTTATGGCTATGGCGATTTCTCTTGATCAATTAAAAATAATTGAAAATTTTGAAAAATTATTGGAAAATCGTCATGAGTCATATGACGATTTCTCAACAAATTTTAAAAAATATATATTTTGATAAATAATTTTACAATATCAATATTTTAAAAATTAATATATATATTGAGATAAAAAAAAAATAAAAAATAAAAAGACCACAACGTAGCACGTAATTGATAAGTTTAAAGTAGATTGGCAAATTGGTGGAAAGCTTACTCTTATTTGTTCGGTGCTTGCCAGCTTTCCTCTACACTTTATGTCTTTTCTGCAATTGCCATCTAGTATGAAAAAAGAGCTTGATAAAATACAAAGGACTTTCCTTTGGTTCGGCGGTACTAAGACTGTAATCGAGTCGAATCGAGTCGAGTTCGAATATTGAAAAGTTCGAGTTCGATTCGAAACTCGAGGTTCGAGACTCGAAACTCGATACGAGTTTAATCGAGTATCATTTTTTAAGCTCGAGCTCGGCTCGAGATAAAATCGAACTATTCGAGCTCGACTCGATTAGGTTCGTTTATATACTCGAGTTCGAGTTCAAATTAAGCTTTTTCATTACAATTTTTTTTTATTATTTGAATTTAATAAATAAATAAAAATTCAGATCATATAATGATAAAAAATAAAAAATCTTATACATCCAAAAAAATTTAAACACAAAAATAAAGAGTTCAAATCTTCAAAATCATGTACTATTTTTGTTTCTTGTTGATAGAGAAAAAATAAAATAAAAATTATAAAAATTAATTAATGCTAAATATTGTGGCTAATTTGACCAAATGAACGAAATAATTTCAAGGGGAAAGGAAAGATTTGATGTTAATTCATCAACCATTGCATCAAAATGTCAAACTATGTCTAAGGTAAAAAGAAAAGTTTAAACTGTGTTCCTCTAAATTTTTGTCAAAACTCACCTGGAATTAGTCCCTCTCAATTCACCTAACATTTTGTCTGGGGCCCTTGCACTGTTAGTATCTGTACAAGATCCATCAGAGGCATGGCGCTTGGATGAGAGTGGATTATGGCTGGGAGAGGGAGAGGGAGAGAAAGAAGAGCAGGGCGCCTGAGAATGAGAGGGGAAAAAAATTAGGGTTTTTAAGTATGTATATATATATTAAGGGTAAAATAGTAAATTAATAATAAAAATATTATAAATAAAAAAAGCTCGATTAGGCTCGCGAGCTGCTCGAATCGGGTATTAAGATACTCGAACTCGGCTCGCTCGATAGCTCGAGCTCGAGCTCGGCTCAATAATGATCGAATCAAATTCGAGTTTTTTTCGAGTCGAACTCGAGTAGCTTGCGAGCACAGGTGTCTCGTTTACACCCCTAGGCGGTACGGGAAAAAATAAAATTCATCTTGCTAATGTCAAAATTGATCATTCTTGTACAATGTAAACATAGAGGAATTTAAAAAATTTCAACCCTTTGTAGATACCTGAATTTGGCTCTTAATATTTAATTTTTTTAGAGAAAAATAAAATTATTTTATAGGAAATTACATTTTTATATACAATAATAAAGGTAATCCAAAACAAATAATAAGGTCGTTTCATTGGATGTTGCTTTACTGAAAGTTTTTTCATTGAAAAGCTCTTTGTTCACAACAGCTCAACAATACCTTGACTAGAGGTTTCCATGGGCCGGACTGGGTCGCGGCCCGAAAAAATACTTTTTCTTACCCAAGCTAAGCCCGTTTTACTATTCATAAATTATTAAAATATTATTTTTATATTAATATTAATATATATTATAATTAAATTTAAATAAAAAATATTTTTTTTATAACAAATAGTAATTCAGGCCGGGCCGGCCCGAATTACAAAAAACCTTATCCAAGCTTGGCCCAATACGGACCGAGCGGGCTACCCGGCCTGTGGAAAGGTCTAACCTTGACGGAACAACACCTTCATGGAACAGCTCATTCACAAAACAACATCTTTATGAAAAAAACCTCCATCGAGAATTATTCCACAAAAGACGTTTTACCTAACACTACTTCAGCGAAGCAAAATGAGTGGAAATAACCTCGAAATATTGAAGGGTTCTTGGGTTAATTTCACTATTGGGATGTTTCGGAGAGCTTGGTTTGGTGGATCAGATATGGAGATAGTTAAGAGGTCTTCTCTTAACTTTTTCCTGAAGTATGAGTGCTTCTTCATTTCTTTCAAAACAAGTAGTTGACTCTTATTCACTATTTAATATTAGCAACAACAATCTAAACTCCCATGAAACAAAGCATTAATATTTTCATAATTGAAAATTCCCCCCATATACCTATTAAATACCCATGTTTTGTACCTCATATTCTGAGACCTATAAATAGGAATTCTCACAACTTATTTGGAAGACTTTCGACATTTGGCAAATTTTCTCTCTAAAATTCTCTCTTCTCTAATTCTCTCCCTAGCCTTGTTCTTCTCCTTACTCAACCTTTCTCCACCGTCTACCACCACCTGCTGCCACATTCAATACTTGAGGATCTGCACCAGTCTTCCTCTTCATCATCTCCTGAGACACCATGTTTCACTTATTCGCAACATTTCCTCTCTCTCAACCAAAGAACCTTCTACATTTTGGCGACTCCACTAGGATGAGTGATTGCATTAGGTGAAATTTTGCTACACTTACCTTACCGGAAGACATGGACAACTCCGCCGAAAACCAAAACACTCTCGTTCCTGCTTATATCAAAGAGCCGATAAATATGATTCAAGCTTCTCAAGAAATGATGCAAACCTTAGAAGAGAACAATAAGCAGATGATAGAATCCATTTCCAAACTTGTATAATTTTCAAAACCTTCTCAGGTTCAGGTTGTTAGTCACAATGGAGGTGGAAATACTTTTGACGAAGCTACTCTTCCCATTACAAACAATGGCAATGGTGAAAACACACCCAGCAACCTTATACCTTTTGGAAAATACCAATGTGGTCAATCATTCTACCACTGTTGCTGGAACTTCCACCACTGTTGTTGGTACCTCTACCACAACTGTTCCTCAGACCATTACCCAAGGTTTTGTCATTAAAGAAGGGCTTCCAGAGGCTACTTGAGCAGAAGAACAAAAGTTTGAGATTTTTAAAATTTGATCTCAAATTACCTTATCCCGCTGGTGTGACTGTGATAAGTTCATAAATTACACATTTTATACCCTTTCTATTCTTAGTTTTCGTTATATTTTCTATCTTTATTTTGATTACTTATGTTATGTTTTTGAATATTAGGTATATTTAAGAGAATGAATCAAAAACATGTCAATTATGATGTTAAAGAGCTTACAAAATCACAATCACAAGATGGAAGAAGACTTGGGAGTCAAAAAGATCAAATTCTTGGTGCAAAGCAAGAAGGCAAATTTGACCTCTGGAGCTTGTTGATAATAAAACATGATGTTAGTGTCTTTATTAAAAGAAACTTCCTTCTTGACTTTTGAAGCTGACTTGAACAGCTTTCCAACAATATATTACAAGCCCAAATCGAATAAGAAATGGTCATCCAAATTCTTGACTCTTGTTCACTATTTAATATTAGCAACAACAATCTAAACTCCCATGAAACAAAGCATTAATATTTTAATAACTGAAAATTCCCCCCATTATACCTATTAAATACCCATTGTCGCAACCTAAAAAATAATAACGACGAGTCTCATCGCAAGACTTTATTATTCGTTAGGCGTGACATTTAAAAAAAAAAATCGAGGAAAAGTCGACTTAATTCCTCTAGAAAAATTAAGGTTTTGAAAATGACCTTAAAAAAGACATGGAGTCGCCACCAATCTTTTTTAGCTAGGTGTGATCGGCCACCTATTAAAACCGGTTTTATAAATATTTTAAAAATTAATTAAAACATTTTAAAAACCAATTTCAAGTCTGCGTTTTAAAACCAGAGAAATCAAAGAAGCGGATTCGGGAGTCGGTTACGTGCGGGGAAGGATTAGCACCCCCACAACGCCCGTATAAATCGGTACCTTATTAATCGTGTATTATCTCAAGTCTCAGTAAAGATTGGTTTTAAATTTAGTATTTCAAGTTAATCCCCAATTTAAAGAAAAATAATTCAATTTTTATTTGAAAATGATTCGAAATTCATAAATTCAAAATTTTCCTATATTCCCCAACAAACGTGGCAAAATATAAAAATTTTTATTAGTTTTGAAAAACTTTCCGAATCATTCTCTTTTTTTTTGAAAGAAAGATATTCCTTTATTAATGATAATTGGTGATATTCCCTCCAGCAAACCCGGTAGAGAACTCATGAATTATTTTAACTCGGGAATATCTTTATTTTTTATTGAAAAATCATTATCCTTTTGAAAACATTTTAAAAGATATGAATATGTATATGCATGACATAAATAAAATGACATAGCAAAATCTAAATAATATAATGCAACCTAAATGACATGGCAAACATGAATGATATGGCATATAATTTAAATGACATGGAATAAAATAATGCTATCATATAATATGCATGAAAATAAAAATGCAATGCATGAAATATATTTTTTCCTTTAATTAAGGAAATCCGTATATCTAAAAAGATATCCGGCTACCTTAGGAAAATATGTCAAATTAAATATTCTAAAACCAAAATACTTTGTGATTGTTTGAAAACAATTTTGAAAAGCTTGAATTAACAATAAAAACTGGGCTAAAAATTTTTAAATGGCTCTAATTTCGTAAGTTTAAAAAATCCGGACTTGACTACCCTTAGCCCGGGACTTGAAAAACCATTTTTAGAGTTTAAAAGGCTTAGAAATCACCCTAAGTCAATAGCTAACCCTCCTAATCAGCCCAGTCTAAGTAGATTAACCAAAACAGAAAATTGGTTTTTCTTTAAATTCAATTCTGACTCCATTGTCCAGTTTTAATCCATGATTTTTATCCTATTTTGAAAATTTCCAAAAATTCTAAAAAAAATACTGGAGACTCAGGACATGTAAAACTATACGAGAAAAAATCGGCTTAATTTTTTGATTATAGATGAATTCCCAGAAAAAACCAGAGATGTACGTGTTTTTGGAGGAGAAAAAAAAACTGCTTTGTTTTTCTTTAAATTCAATTCTGACTCCACTGTCCAGTTTTAATCCACGATTTTTTATCCTATTTTGAAAAATTCCAAAAATTCTAAAAAAAATACTGGAGACTCAGGACATGGAAAACTATACGAGAAAAAATCGGCTTAATTTTTTGATCAAAGATGAATTCCCAGAAAAACCAGAGATGTACGAGTTTTTGGAGGAGAAAAAAAACTGCTTTGTTTTTCTTTAAATTCAATTCTGACTCCACTGTCCAGTTTTAATCCACGATTTTTTATCCTATTTTTAAAAATTCCAAAAATTCTAAAAAAAAATACTGGAGACTCAGGACATGTAAAACTACACGAGGAAAACTTTTCTTAATTTTGTGATCAAAGATGATTTCCCAGAAAAATCAGAGATGTACGAGTTTTTTTGAAAAAAATTGAAAAAAAACTGCTTTGCCAACACATTTTTTTTCTTGATAAAATCATTTAAAAATCAAAATAAAAATATTTGAAACTCATAAAATGACTTGAAAGCAGTAGCTAGGACTTTTTGAAAGTTAGATAAAAATTGGCTAAGTAAAAAAATCACAAAGGTAGAATAATCAATTTGACAAAATTAATTTTCCACAAGTGTGCTCAAGAGAGCATGACCTTGAACCATTAATTGGCTCAAGTCATTATTCAAGTGGCATGAACATGAAATGCATGAAACAATGCAGCAAACATAATGCATGAAATGCCTGGATCTAAACCTAAATGTAAGGAAAATGCATGACACAAATAATATGGCCTAGACCTAACATGAACTTGCATGACATTTAATGTAACCTAGACCTAAGACATGCATGGCATTTTCACAAACACAAGGCATGCTTAATTCAAAAATCCAACCAAATATCATGCAAATGCAAAAACCTAACAACTAGCATGACAAAAATACAACACACAATGCAAAACACATGGAGTAGCCAAATGGCCCCAAGCTTCAACAAGCATGGCATTTTCACAAACACTTGGTATGCTAGCATGAAAAACTAAGTCATAACACAAAAATCACACAAGCATTTTCACAAACACCTAATATACCAAATCTAAAACATGCTCACTAAGATATAAAACAAGAATCATGCAAAGAATCACACAAGCATTTTCACAAACACTTAATATGCTAACTCTAAAACATGCTCAAATTTAAACAACATGAAAACAAAAAATTAAAAATGCAAAAACATGATATCTAAGACATAAATGGCAACAAACAAAGCAACCAAATTAAATATAACTTAAGAACATGAAATAACATAATATTTAAAACATCAAAAATAAAGAAAATAGCATAAACAATATGGTAAAATGAATCAAAAACAACAACTTAAAATAAATAATGTAGGCCATTTGGCCATGGTGAGTTTATTGTAAAAACAAAATGTAAGAAAAATATACTTAAGAAAGGAAATGAAGGAAGAACAAGAAACATTATTTTAAAATGAAAACTCACCAAGTAGCTTTTGAACGGATTAAGCTATAAACCCTCAGAGTAGCTTTTGAACGGATTAAGCTATAAACCCTCAGAGTAGCTTTTGAACGGATTAAGCTATAAACCCTCATAGTAGCTTTTGAACGGATTAAGCTATAAACCATCAGAGTAGCTTTTGAACGGATTAAGCTACAAACCCTCTCAACAAAAACACTATGACTCACCACCCGGATAATCCTAATACAAGTGTATAGACTAGCTCACAAGGGGTAGTGGGTGCTCTCAACCAAAGGCCAAGACTCCTTATTTATAAGGTGAGCACCTCCTTGGCTTGACATTACAAAGGGATGTGGGATTGGGACTTAGGCTCAAAAATGAAAATCTCTAACTTAACTCTTGATTTTTAATCACTTGATTGAAAAAATCCTAAGCTTCCTCCTTCCTTTGGGCTTGGGCAGGCCAGCAATTCTCTTTTCCAGCCCAGCTCTGATTTTTGAAAGGCCCAA
Organism: Fremontodendron californicum; assembly: GCA_030761205.1. Lineage (NCBI taxonomy): Eukaryota > Viridiplantae > Streptophyta > Magnoliopsida > Malvales > Malvaceae > Fremontodendron > Fremontodendron californicum. The sequence goes on along the minus strand of JAULJL010000044.1, from coordinate 10,408,270 downwards.
AGAAGCCCTTTTCGGTTGCTTGGGTGAAACGACCATTTTGCCCCCCGGATACAAAATAAATATCAAACGGGCTCCAAATTCAATTTTTCTTTTTTTAATACTTCCAAAATAATAAAATTTTGAGTTCTGGAAGTTTTCAAAATTATCCGAGTCCGTTTGCTATTTATTTGGATTTTTTCTTCCCAAAATGTCCTTTTATGTCCCTGCTTTTTACATTTTTTAAACGAGCTCCAAGTCAAGATTTTTCTTCACCAATCTCTTCAAAATAATTAAAAAGTGTGATCTGGAAGTTTTCATAATTTTTGGAGCTCATTTGGTATTTTTTGGGATTTATCGGCTTGAATTACTGCATAGGAGGCCCGGGATTTGGCCATTTTGCAAACGAACTCGGAATCAAGATTTTCTTTCGCCAATCTCTTCCAAATAATTTAAAAATGAGATTTGCCAAATTTCAGAATTTTTGGAGTCCATTTTCTATTTTTCCGGGATTTTCCTTTTTGAATTACTACATAAGAAGCCCGGGATTTGGCCATTTTGCAAACGAACTCGGAATCAAGATTTTCTTTCGCCAATCTCCTTCAAATGATTTAAGAATGAGATTGAAAACTTTTCCATAATTTTCGGAGTCCATTTGCTATTTTTCCCAAATTTTTCCAATTTTGCCCTTTTACCTCCGAAACCCGGTTTTGCTCAAAACAAATCCGATTTTCAGATTTTCTTCAATCTGAGCCTTGGGCCATCCTTTTTAACCATTCTTCATCCATTGGGGGCTTTGGTCTTACCAAGTCGGGCCATTTCTATGATTCTTCCCGATTTCACCGAAATCCACTAAAAACCCTAATTCTCGGTTTTCTCCCGGATTGACTTTTCTTTCGGTTTTTCTTGCAAGCGACTTCTCCATTACCCGTAGTCAGTGCTTATCTTTCATTTGGAACCTTCAATTTCGACCAGTTTGATCGTTTAAACACTTTCCCCCAAATTTCTCGGATTAGGGTTTCTTTTCTACTGAACCTCCAAATCCCAACTTCCGAACTCCATATCTTTCAATGTAGACCTCGGATTATCAAAATTCTTTCTCCATTTTTCAATTGAACTTAAAATCTTGATTTTGAAAGTGGGTTGACTTTTTTAGTAGTTGACTTTCTGGGGTTGACTTTTTCGGGGTTGACTTTTTTGGGGTTGACTTTTTTTCAAGTTTGACATTTTGTGCTCGCCCTCTTAAACTAAGTCTCGGAGTACCACCTGCAGGATGAAAACAGTCTTTTTATACTCGGAAACATCAATATGGGAGAAAAACATACCTGTTTAGTGGCCCGGACAAAATTAGGTGTCTACAGCTGCCCCTCTTTGGCTATTGCTGGGAATCAGGAATCAGGCAAAGATAAACCAACACTAATTTTGTACAGTCAGTGAAATCACATGGAAAGGAAAGGGGTTTTCTTTTTCATTTCTTCATTCATTTTTGCATTTTGCATTTTTTATTTTCTTTTTTCATTTTCTATTTTTTTCATTTTTTCTCTTTTTTCTTTTTTTTTCAATTTTTTTTTTTGAAAACAGTAAATTGAAGATTTGTCCTTAAATTGAATTCCCTGCCTAAACAAGGCTCGATTCGTCTTAAGGAAACGAATTCGATTTGCAAGAAAGGAAATGACCTCGACGATGGTCTCGGGGCCTTAACCTGTCTTGTTCTCAGCTGTGTTTAAAATTCTGGATATCTCCTCCAGAAGCTTCGGCTATCACCACCGAAGTCTTGCTCATTTTTTTTAATGTAAAAATTCTGGGTATCACCTCCAGAAGCTTCAGCTATCACCACCGAAGACTTTCTATCTTTTCAAAGGATTTTAAAACTCTGGATATCTCCACCAGAGGCTTCAGCTATCACCACCGAAGTCTTGCTCATTTTTAAAACTGTAAAATTTTGGGTATCATCTCCAGAAGCTTCAGCTATCACCACCGAAGACTTTCTACCTTTTCAAAGGACTTTAAAAAACACTCTGGATATCTCCACCAGAGGCTTCAGCTATCACCACCGAAGACTTGTTCATAAATAAAAAAAAAGTACCTCGACGATGATTTCGGGGCTCGACTCGCCTTAAGAAAACGAAATCGATTATACCTGAAAGCTTTAAGAGATGATGCAAATGCTTCATGATGCAAATGCAAATGTCTTTTGTTGATGCAAACGCTTCTTGATGTAGATGCAAATGACTTAGATTGGTGCAAATGTCTTTGATGCAAATGTAAATGACTTGATTTGATGCAAACTTTCTTGATGCAGATTTAACTAACTTAGATTGATGCAAATGCTTCTTGATGTAGATGCACATGTTGAAAAAAATTCTTGATAATTCCTTCAAAAGAAGATTTCTCATTTTTCAAAATTATAAAACCCTGGATATCTCCACCAGAGGCTTCAGCTATCACCACCGAAGACTTCTTCATTTTTAAAACTGTAAAATTCTGGATATCCCCACCAGAAGCTTTGGCTATCACCACCAAAGACTTGCTCAATATAAAATTCTGGATAACTCATCTAGAAGAAGATTTCTCATGTTTCAAAATTATAAAACCCTGGATATCTCCACCAGAGGCTTCAGCTATCACCACCGAAGACTTATTCACTTTTAAAACTGCAAAATTCTGGATATCCCCACCAGAAGCTTTGGCTATCACCACCAAAGACTTGGTCATTGTAAAATTCTGGGTAACTTCTTCAGAAGAAGATTTCTCATGTTTCAAAATTATAAAACCCTGGATATCTCCACCAGAGGCTTCAGCTATCACCACCGAAGATTTGTTCTTTTAAAACTGTAAAATTCTGGATATCCCCACCAGAAGTTCTGGCTATCACCACCAAAGACTTGGTCATTGTAAAATTCTGGGTAACTTCTTCAGAAGAAGATTTCTCATGTTTCAAAATTATAAAACCCTGGATATCTCCACCAGAGGCTTCAGCTATCACCACCGAAGATTTGTTCTTTTAAAACTGTAAAATTCTGGATATCCCCACCAGAAGTTCTGGCTATCACCACCAAAGACTTGCTCATTGTAAAATTCTGGGTAACTCCTTCAGAATAAAATTTCTCATTTTTCAAAATTACAAAACCCTGGATATCTCCACCAGAAGCTTCAGCTATCACCACCGAAGACTTGTTCACTTTTAAAACTGCAAAATTCTGGATATCCCCACCAGAAGCTTTGGCTATCACCACCAGAAGCTTTGCTCATTGTAAAATTCTGGGTAACTCCTTCAGAATAAAATTTCTCATGTTTCAAAATTATAAAACCCTGGATATCTCCACCAGAGGCTTCAGCTATCACCACTGAAGACTTGTTCACTTTTAAAACTGCAAAATTCTGGATATCACCACCAGAAGCTTTGAGAAATGATGCAGATGCACATGTCTTTTAACAAGGTGCTCATGCTTCATGGTGCAAATGTAAAATATTTCTTAGTGCAAATGCAAATGGCCTGGATTGATGCCCATGTTTCATGATGCAGATGCCCCTACTAATTGTGTTCATGTAACTGGTTTATGAATGGTGTAACTACAATTACCACACAATAATGAAAATGCAATGATTCTAGAAATGATGCAATTGCTTGAGATGACACAAATGCGAATTCCATGAAGAATGTAAATGTAAAGTTAAAATGCAGATGCTTATGGAATAATGCCAATGCAAATACCCATGAATGATGCAAATGCTTGCCGACACTGTGCAGATGCAAAAGCTCGATAAAGAGATGAGTGCTCATGAGTGATGCAAATGCCCCCGGTTGTTTTTCTAGACTTTGGCTTAGCCTTTCAAATTCATTTTTCCTCTTCAAATCAGAGTATATCTTCAATTCATTTTGGCTATTCTCTTTGCCCCAATAGTTTTTCAAACTTTCATCAACAGAGATCTGAACCGGGTTCTATTTCTTCTTCTCATATCTGGAAGTCAGGACCTATCCTGGCAGTTCTATACCTTTGGGTTAGAAAAACCCTTGTCTCATGTCAACATCAAAAATGGGTATTTCAAAAATATTTTTATTTGTTTTCGCATTCTGAACAAAAAATATTAACCCCACAATGTGTGATGTACAAATCTTTTGAAGACTGATGATCGTTGTTAGAAATTTCTCTAAGTATCAATCTGGTTTTTTCAACTGGGATTGGCAAGGCTTGGTATAACAAGATTCTGGCTTTTCCAGGAAAACTTCATGACAAAAATGTATATCCCTTCTAGGCTCACAAATGGAACAGTTTTTATAAATCATGAATTCATTGAGAACCAAACAAATTCAATATTCTTTTAGTTTCCATATCAAGGCATTTTGACAAGCGTCAAGATTGGCCGGGATATTTGATTTTGGAGGAAAAAAGTTTCAGTTTTTTGAAGACAATCCTCTGGATGAGAACTGACAATTTGGGGGGTTCAGGAATTCCTAGATGTTCCTCGATGACCACTCCTTTAATAAGATCTTTTCTTTTGGGGTATCGGCACTATCATAGATGGCATCGAAAATTTCCAAATTTACTCTAGACCGCCCATTTTTGGGTTTTCGCCCTAGAGTCCCATTCTTTCCATTTTTTTTTTGTTCATTGTTTTACCATGCACTTGAGAATTCTAAATTCTTCCTTAGTGAAATGATAATTCGATGAAATGGGATAAAATCTGAGGAAAAACCTTTCAAATTAAATATTCATGCTTGATCAAAATGGACTTTTAAAGCATATAATGTAGGCCATAGCTCAGGGTTCAGAAAGAAAGGATAAATAGGCCCAAAATATGTGTTTGAGGGTAATCAGATCAAGGATCATTTCTTGAGGAGGATTCTCTTTGAAGCATTTGTCCCTTCTTGGACATTTCTTTCCTTTTGACTTTGCTCTTTTTCTTCCTTGCTTTTGGCTTTCCATTTGCCATGTCTTTCACACATTTTGTTTTCTTTTTTTATTGTGTTTTTCTTTTGTTTTTCTTGGCTTTCATTTCACCATCTTTTTCTCTTCTTTTTCTTTGACAGAGTGAGCCCGTATTTATTCGGGGCTCCATTTGCTTTGTGTCTGTCCTTGAGCTATCACTCATTACTCAATGATCTTTGAAAAGATCTTTCCTCGCATTTGCCCCCCAGTGTAGAGGGTAATCCTTGATCAGGGTTCAAAGAAGAAAGAATTCTTTTGGCTCAAAAGGGGTGACTATGGATAATTTCTTTTTGTGTGAAGGGGATATGAAAGATGGCCATTTCTCATGTCAAGCACAAATATTCACATTGAAAAGCAATCCCCAGGGGAAATAGATATTCAGAATTTCATTTTGCACTTTGGAATCATCCGAATTCTTACATGCATGATATCACGATTTTTCTTTTTCTTTTTTTTCTTTTTTTTCTTTTTTTTTTTTCGTCGCATCCCCCCAATGATTCATGCATTAGCCCATCCTTCTTTACCATGTATCCATCATTTCCATATATGATGCCCCAATTTGATTAACCATGAGAATCTGTATCAACGAGGAACATAGCAAGTCTAGGTCTATTTTGAAAAGGCTGAGTTTCCAATCTGAGTTTTTTTGAAGAGATAAGGAAAATATGACCCAAAAACGGGTTTTCTCTGGGACAAGGGATAATCTAGTTTAATCATTGTGCCCCAGGATGTCAATCATGAAGTGATGTTTGGGCAATTAGTGTTTTGTGGTTATTGGGAAAGGTCATGAATGGTTTTAGCACAATCTTGACACACACCAAATTATCAAAATCTAGACTCTTGAAAGAATGTCTCATTTGTTTGATTTTCAAGGAATTCGAAAAATTTCAAAAAGTTCGTTCCTTTGTTCATAGCCTAGACTAAGATCTACGTCTTTGCTTATTCTGTGATGACAATGGTTTTATGAAGTCAAATTATTCATATTCCTTGAAGCATTAGGTCTTTCAAGTGGTCTCGGTTCAATAGATTTAGGCTTAGGAAAGCCTAAAAGAGAGGGGAGAAGGTATTGGGTCATTTCTAACAATGATCATCAATATTTTCAAGATTGTTCATTATTTCATGTGAAAACCACTTATTTATTGTTTACCACAAATTTTCTCAAAGTTTCATTTGTTTTTGCAATTTCAAATTTATTGCTAAAATAAAATGAACACAAAATATTTAAATTCAAAATTTATTTATTTCATGTAGATATCATCATGAGACAAGAGCTTTCATCATCAAAGTGTAGAAATATATGCATCAGAATGCTCCTATTGACATGCTTTCAAAGATAACAAATCTTATCCTCAAAATTCTTCAAGAGGAAATCAATCTATGGTAAAACAGATTTCCAATGTTCGATAAGCTCTGGAATCCAAATGCCATCGTGGACAAGACCCTCAATTCTTTCCTTCAGTTTTCTGTATTTTTTAGTCGAATGCCCAATTGCCCCAATATGATACTCGCACTTGCTGTTGGGTCATAGCTTTTAGCTGACGAAGAAAACTCTTCAAAGCTAAGCCAATTTCTATTTCATCTTATTAATGTGTTTCATGATGAATGAGCTATGAATGTCATGAGTGCAATTTGATGCATATGAAGGATAAACAAAGTTATGTGTGGTCATATACAGTGGAAACATGTTGACCATGTATGTTATAAATGCAACACGATGCCAACATGATGCATTTAAAGAATAAGAAAAATCAATGCTCGATAAGCTCTGGAATCCAAATGCCATCGTGGACAAGACCCTCAATTCTTTCCTTCAGTTTTCTGTATTTTTTAGTCGAATGCCCAATTGCCCCAATATGATACTCGCACTTGCTGTTGGGTCATAGCTTTTAGCTGACGAAGAAAACTCTTCAAAGCTAAGCCAATTTCTATTTCATCTTATTAATGTGTTTCATGATGAATGAGCTATGAATGTCATGAGTGCAATTTGATGCATATGAAGGATAAACAAAGTTATGTGTGGTCATATACAGTGGAAACATGTTGACCATGTATGTTATAAATGCAACACGATGCCAACATGATGCATTTAAAGAATAAGAAAAATCAATGCATGGATATATGCAATGAATGACCATGTATGTTCCAAATGCATTTCTAAATGAATGATCATATACACTATGAATGCTACACAATGTCAATTATGATGCATGTGAAGAATAAATGACTGACACAAAGTATATACAAAGAAAATCATGCTGACCGTGTATGTCACAAATGCAACCTGATGCCACAATATGACAAATTAATGCGTGAGCATATACGGAGAACTCATGATGACTGTGTATGCCATGAATGCAACCTGATGCCAACATGATGCATGTAAAGAATAAGCAAATTAATGCATGGATATATATAGGAAAATCATTTCTGACTATGAATGCATGAATGCAACTTGATGCTACCATGATGCATATAGAGAAAAAATAAATTGATACATAAGTATATACAAATAATGACCATGCATGTCATAAACGTATCTTACAATGAATGACCATGCATGCTATGACTATAACATGATGTCAAAATGATACATGCAAAAAAATAAATGAATTAACACAAAGGTATATACAAAGAAATCAATGATTACACGAAATTGGTGGGACCTAAATCTTGATTATTCAAAAATCTCATTATGCAAGATTTGCTTCCAAATTTATGATTTTTTTTTTTAACATGTTTTTTTTTTTTATGAATGAAAAACCAATCACATTATTTTCAAAAGAATTTCAGGGTGGATCCCACTATGGTACCATATGCAAATGTTCATGTGACACTACCGGTTTTATGAAATCATCAAATGAAATTACCAACTGTTTATTGCAAAGAATGAGATCAATAATACAACCAAAAATGTACATGCTCCATTCACACATGCATGAAATGTGCAACATGCAAAAATGTTTGAAAAAGGATTTTTTTTTTTATAAAAAAAACAGGTAATGAACATCTGCCTCAGCAATATCTGCTTATTTAGGCATCACGATGCCTTCGAGGTGGAGTATCACATTTATTACGGGCGATGTACGTACATCGTTGCCCGATCTACCACACTTATTCGGAGTGTAAAATAGGTAACAAAAGTTTTAGAAATGTCCCTCCATGTGTTCCTATTTTCGGTATATCTAACGGAAATTCGGGATGGCTTCGCCTAGGTTCACTATATGAGGGTGAATCGGTTCTAAGGCCCCGAATTGTTCCTCACTGACGCCGGTGAAGGCTAGTAAGGCACCCCGATAAAAGCGGGTTCAATTCGTTAGAGTATATTTTCCTATGCCCATGCGGAGGATCATCACGAAGGCATTAGGTACTTTATACTCCGAAAGTGTTTCACTAGCCCATACGGAGGATCAATCACGAAGGCTTAGTTACTTTACTCCCACTTAAAAGGACGGAACCCGGGTAGAGGATTCATGTTATGCAAATGCACGTGTAGTGTGTGTGGAGGAATATCAAACCTTTCACTACCTATTCTACAAACCTTATTCTAAATGCCCTAGCAATTAAAACATTTAAGAATAGTGTAACGCATTAACCGACAAGCAATTATAATATACAACCTTAAATAACTAGAGAACAAAAATAAAATGCATGCACATGAGTATGAACATATTTAAAAACATTTTATTATTTTCAAAATTCTCCTTATTAAAAAAATGTGGGAATTAAAAATTAAATACCAATTAAACCAACAAAATCGAGACTTTGATAACACACGACTAATTCTAGGCCTGACTCTCTAATATTCCCTAGTGGAGTCGCCAAGCTGTCGCAACCTAAAAAATAATAACGACGAGTCTCATCGCAAGACTTTATTATTCGTTAGGCGTGACATTTAAAAAAAAATCGAGGAAAAGTCGACTTAATTCCTCTAGAAAAATTAAGGTTTTGAAAATGACCTTAAAAAAGACATGGAGTCGCCACCAATCTTTTTTAGCTAGGTGTGATCGGCCACCTATTAAAACCGGTTTTATAAATATTTTAAAAATTAATTAAAACATTTTAAAAACCAATTTCAAGTCTGCGTTTTAAAACCAGAGAAATCAAAGAAGCGGATTCGGGAGTCGGTTACGTGCGGGGAAGGATTAGCACCCCCACAACGCCCGTATAAATCGGTACCTTATTAATCGTGTATTATCTCAAGTCTCGGTAAAGATTGGTTTTAAATTTAGTATTTCAAGTTAATCCCCAATTTAAAGAAAAATAATTCAATTTTTATTTGAAAATGATTCGAAATTCATAAATTCAAAATTTTCCTATATTCCCCAACAAACGTGGCAAAATATAAAAATTTTTATTAGTTTTGAAAAACTTTCCGAATCATTCTCTTTTTTTTTTGAAAGAAAGATATTCCTTTATTAATGATAATTGGTGATATTCCCTCCAGCAAACCCGGTAGAGAACTCATGAATTATTTTAACTCGGGAATATCTTTATTTTTTATTGAAAAATCATTATCCTTTTGAAAACATTTTAAAAGATATGAATATGTATATGCATGACATAAATAAAATGACATAGCAAAATCTAAATAATATAATGCAACCTAAATGACATGGCAAACATGAATGATATGGCATATAATTTAAATGACATGGAATAAAATAATGCTATCATATAATATGCATGAAAATAAAAATGCAATGCATGAAATGTATTTTTTTCCTTTAATTAAGGAAATCCGTATATCTAAAAAGATATCCGGCTACCTTAGGAAAATATGTCAAATTAAATATTCTAAAACCAAAATACTTTGTGATTGTTTGAAAACAATTTTGAAAAGCTTGAATTAACAATAAAAACTGGGCTAAAAATTTTTAAATGGCTCTAATTTCGTAAGTTTAAAAAATCCGGACTTGACTACCCTTAGCCCGGGACTTGAAAAACCATTTTTAGAGTTTAAAAGGCTTAGAAATCACCCTAAGTCAGTAGCTAACCCTCCTAATCAGCCCACTCTAAGTAGATTAACCAAAACAGAAAATTGGTTTTTCTTTAAATTCAATTCTGACTCCATTGTCCAGTTTTAATCCATGATTTTTATCCTATTTTGAAAAATTCCAAAAATTCTAAAAAAAATACTGGAGACTCAGGACATGTAAAACTATACGAGAAAAAATCGGCTTAATTTTTTTATTATAGATGAATTCCCAGAAAAACCAGAGATGTACGAGTTTTTGGAGGAGAAAAAAAAACTGCTTTGTTTTTCTTTAAATTCAATTCTGACTCCACTGTCCAGTTTTAATCCACGATTTTTTATCCTATTTTGAAAAATTCCAAAAATTCTAAAAAAAATACTGGAGACTCAGGACATGTAAAACTATACGAGAAAAAATCGGCTTAATTTTTTGATCAAAGATGAATTCCCAAAAAAACCAGAGATGTACGAGTTTTTGGAGGAGAAAAAAAACTGCTTTGTTTTTCTTTAAATTCAATTCTGACTCCACTGTCCAGTTTTAATCCACAATTTTTTATCCTATTTTTAAAAATTCTAAAAATTCTAAAAAAAATACTGGAGACTCAGGACATGTAAAACTACACGAGGAAAACTTTTCTTAATTTTGTGATCAAAGATGAATTCCCAGAAAAATCAGAGATGTACGAGTTTTTTTGAAAAAAACTGAAAAAAACTGCTTTGCCAACACATTTTTTTTCTTGATAAAATCATTTAAAAATCAAAATAAAAATATTTGAAACTCATAAAATGACTTGAAAGCAGTAGCTAGGACTTTTTGAAAGTTAGATAAAAATTGGCTAAGTAAAAAAATCACAAAGGTAGAATAATCAATTTGACAAAATTAATTTTCCACAAGTGTGCTCAAGAGAGCATGACCTTGAACCATTAATTGGCTCAAGTCATTATTCAAGTTGCATGAACATGAAATGCATGAAACAATGCAGCAAACATAATGCATGAAATGCATGGATCTAAACCTAAATGTAAGGAAAATGCATGACACAAATAATATGGCCTAGACCTAACATGAACTTGCATGACATTTAATGTAACCTAGACCTAAGACATGCATGGCATTTTCACAAACACAAGGCATGCTTAATTCAAAAATCCAACCAAATATCATGCAAATGCAAAAACCTAACAACTAGCATGACAAAAATACAACACACAATGCAAAACACATGGAGTAGCCAAATGGCCCCAAGCTTCAACAAGCATGGCATTTTCACAAACACTTGGTATGCTAGCATGAAAAACTAAGTCATAACACAAAAATCACACAAGCATTTTCACAAACACCTAATATACCAAATCTAAAACATGCTCACTAAGATATAAAACAAGAATCATGCAAAGAATCACACAAGCATTTTCACAAACACTTAATATGCTAACTCTAAAACATGCTCAAATTTAAACAACATGAAAACAACAAATTAAAAATGCAAAAACATGATATCTAAGACATAAATGGCAACAAACAAAGCAACCAAATTAAATATAACTTAAGAACATGAAATAACATAATATTTAAAACATCAAAAATAAAGAAAATAGCATAAACAATATGGTAAAATGAATCAAAAACAACAACTTAAAATAAATAATGTAGGCCATTTGGCCATGGTGAGTTTATTGTAAGAACAAAATGTAAGAAAAATATACTTAAGAAAGGAAATGAAGGAAGAACAAGAAACATTATTTTAAAATGAAAACTCACCAAGTAGCTTTTGAACGGATTAAGCTATAAACCCTCAGAGTAGCTTTTGAACGGATTAAGCTATAAACCCTCAGAGTAGCTTTTGAATGGATTAAGCTATAAACCCTCAGAGTAGCTTTTGAACGGATTAAGCTATAAACCCTCAGAGTAGCTTTTGAACGGATTAAGCTATAAACCATCAGAGTAGCTTTTGAACGGATTAAGCTACAAACCCTCTCAACAAAAACACTATGACTCACCACCCGGATAATCCTAATACAAGTGTATAGACTAGCTCACAAGGGGTAGTGGGTGCTCTCAACCAAAGGCCAAGACTCCTTATTTATAAGGTGAGCACCTCCTTGGCTTGACATTACAAAGGGATGTGGGATTGGGACTTAGGCTCAAAAATGAAAAACTCTAACTTAACTCTTGATTTTTAATCACTTGATTGAAAAAATCCTAAGCTTCCTCCTTCCTTTGGGCTTGGGCAGGCCAGCAATTCTCTTTTCCAGCCCAGCTCTGATTTTTGAAAGGCCCAAAGAAGCCCTTTTCGGTTGCTTGGGTGAAACGACCATTTTGCCCCCCGGATGCAAAATAAATATCAAACGGGCTCCAAATTCAATTTTTCTTTTTTTAATACTTCCAAAATAATAAAATTTTGAGTTCTGGAAGTTTTCAAAATTATCCGAGTCCGTTTGCTATTTATTTGGATTTTTTCTTCCCAAAATGTCCTTTTATGTCCCTGCTTTTTACCATTTTTTAAACGAGCTCCAAGTCAAGATTTTTCTTCACCAATCTCTTCAAAATTATTAAAAAGTGTGATCTGGAAGTTTTCATAATTTTTGGATCTCATTTGGTATTTGTTTGGGATTTATCGGCTTGAATTACTGCATAGGAGGCCCGGGATTTGGCCATTTTGCAAACGAACTCGGAATCAAGATTTTCTTTCGCCAATCTCTTCCAAATAATTTAAAAATGATATTTTCCAAATTTCAGAATTTTTGGAGTCCATTTTCTATTTTTCCGGGATTTTCCTTTTTGAATTACTGCATAAGAAGCCCGGGATTTGGCCATTTTGCAAACGAACTCGGAATCAAGATTTTCTTTCGCCAATCTCCTTCAAATGATTTAGGAATGAGATTGACAAATTTTCCATAATTTTTGGAGTCCATTTGCTATTTTTCCCAAATTTTTCCAATTTTGCCCTTTTACCTCCGAAACTCGGTTTTGCTCAAAACAAATCCGATTTTCAGATTTTCTTCAATCTGAGCCTTGGGCCATCCTTTTTAACCATTCTTCATCCATTGGGGGCTTTGGTCTTACCAAGTCGGGCCATTTCAGTGATTCTTCCCGATTTCACCGAAATCCACTAAAAACCCTAATTCTCGGTTTTCTCCCGGATTGACTTTTCTTTCGGTTTTTCTTGCAAGAGACTTCTCCATTACCCGTAGTCAGTGCTTATCTTTCATTTGGAACCTTCAATTTCGACCAGTTTGATCGTTTAAACACTTTCCCCCAAATTTCTCGGATTAGGGTTTCTTTTCTACTGAACCTCCAAATCCCAACTTCCGAACTCCATATCTTTCAATTTGGACCTCGGATTATCAAAATTCTTTCTCCATTTTTCAATTGAACTTAAAATCTTGATTTTGAAAGTGGGTTGACTTTTTCAGTAGTTGACTTTCTGGGGTTGACTTTTTCGGGGTTGACTTTTTCGGGGTTGACTTTTTTTCAAGTTTGACATTTTGTGCTCGCCCTCTTAAACTAAGTCTCGGAGTACCACCTGCAGGATGAAAACAGTCTTTTTATACTCGGAAACATCAATATGGGAGGAAAACATACCTGTTTAGTGGCCCGGACAAAATTAGGTGTCTACACCCATGTTTTGTACCTCATATTCTGAGACCTACAAATAGGAATTCTCACAACTTATTTGGAAGACTTTCGACATTTGGCAAATTTTCTCTCTAAAATTCTCTCTTCTCTAATTCTCTCCCTAGCCTTGTTCTTCTCCTTACTCAACCTTTCTCCACCGTCTACCACCACCTGCTGCCACATTCAATACTTGAGGATCTGCACCAGTCTTCCTCTTCGTCATCTCCTGAGACACCATGTTTCACTTATTCGCAACATTTCCTCTCTCTCAACCAAAGAACCTTCTACATTTTGGCGACTCCACTAGGATGAGTGATTGCATTAGGTGAAATTTTGCTACACTTACCTTACCGAAAGACATGGACAACTCCGCCGAAAACCAAAACACTCTCGTTCCTGCTTATATCAAAGAGCCGATAAATATGATTCAAGCTTCTCAAGAAATGATGCAAACCTTAGAAGAGAACAATAAGCAGATGATAGAATCCATTTCCAAACTTGTATAATTTTCAAAACCTTCTCAGGTTCAGCTTGTGAGTCACAATGGAGGTGAAAATACTTTTGACGAAGCTAATTTTCCCATTACAAACAATGGTAATGGAGAAAACACACCCAGCAACCTTATACCCTTTGGAAAATACCAATGTGGTCAATAAAAATACCACTGTTGCTGGTACTTCCACCACTGTTGCTGGTACCTCTACCACAACTGTTCCTCAGACCATTACCCAAGGTTTTGTCACTAAAGAAGGGCTTCCAGAGGCTACTTGAGCAGAAGAACAAAAGTTTGAGATTTTTAAAATTTGATCTCAAATTACCCTATCTCGCTAGTGTGACTGTGATAAGTTCATAAATTACACATTTTATGCCCTTTCTATTCTTAGTTTTCGTTATATTTTCTATCTTTATTTTGATTACTTATGTTATGTTTTTGAATATTAGGTATATTTAAGAGAATGAATCAAAAACATGTCAATTATGATGTTAAAGAGTTTACAAAATCACAATCACAAGATGGAAAACAACTTGAGAGTCAAAAAAATCAAATTCTTGGTGCAAAGCAAGAAGGCAAATTTGACCTCTGGAGCCTGTTGATAAGAAAACATGATGTTAATGTCTTTATTCAAAGAAACTTCCTCTTGAATTTTGAAGCTGACTTGAATAGCTTTCCAACAATATATTACAAGCCCAAATCGGATAAGAAATGGTCATCCAAATTGGCTGAGAAAGTACGAGAAGAAGCAGCAGAAAAATACCATTCCAAGAGCCCAGCGCCGCGGCGCCCCAAGACCTGCCAAAACTGAATTTTCTACCCCTAAACTTACTTGTGCGGCAAGAAAGGGTTCTCAGGATTTTGAAACTCTATAAATAGCATCTTTTGAGCCACAAAGTAGACATGTTTTGGTTTTTATTAATTTTCTTCTTCTTCTTCTTCTTCTTCTTCTCCATTCTCTTATTTTCTTTTACCTTTTAGTTTTATGTTTATGTTATCTATGCCTATGCTAGGCTAAACTTTCTTTTGGTTATGGGTGATTTCAAAGCCCTAGACATGTTGTGTAATTGATATTCAAATATTATCTTTCATTGCTTTTCTATCAAGATTGTTTATGTTCTTCTATTGAAATTGATCATGATGTTGTCTTGATTTGTTTAGGTGTACAACTAGATAGATCTTGATAATTATCTATTGCTAGATTAGGAATCTTGATCCGTGTAATTGTCTTGATTTCCTATTCGTAAGTAGCAATTTGTGATTAATGATTATGTTGAAGTTTTCAGTAATTGCGATGTGGAACGTAACATAAGTTGAACAATCTGAGCTTATGTGTTTGTTGCTTAGATCAACCTATTTTTCTCATCATAAAACTGTTGTCAAGTTGAATCTAGAGAGCTTATTCTAGGTTATTTGATGGTTAGGGATTAAATAGAGAGCTTATTCTATTCAACGACGAACTAAAAAAAGATTGGGGTAGCAGAGCTTATTGTTATCTACGGTTGATAGTCTTGATAGTTAATTGATGTTGATAGTTTTGTACAAATCAATTCCAAACCCGATAAATCTAAACCTGAAATCCAAACCTGTTACATCTCCGATCTTCTCCGTCAGCCATCGGATTAGTCCTAAAATCTATACCCAGCCTCCCCTCACCTAGGGCCACTACTCCACCATTCGGATGATTAAACAAATACCTTAACTCCACCAACCCCCCCTTTTTTTTGCTTTGTTGTTGTGTCTATGCTTGCTGCTGTTTTTGTATTGTTGTTTTTGTTGATTTTTTTAGCAGGGTTCTGAACCTCTTGAACTGGGTTTGGAAAAATGAGTTTTATAGGTGAGTTTGAGGTGGTGCAAAGGGTGGCTCTCCGCTAGGTAGGGCGGCTAGGCTAGGGTGATGCAAGTGGATAGTCAGGGGCAGTACACGTAGGTAGGAGGTCTAGGGTAGGATGGGCGGTTGGGTAGAGGCTGCTGTCAGGCCAAGTTGGGCAGCAAGTAGTGCAAGTGTGCAAGTTGGTTTGCTGGGCCAGCTTGATTTAGGAGGCCCAGATGCTTGGGTCAGCTGTCTCGGGCCCAAAATTCGACTTAACACAATTTGGGCCCAAAATGACCCAATGGAAATCCAATTTAATACAAGTCCAAATAGAGTAACAAAATTAAGCCTAATTAATTTGATCGAACCAAACCCGATATAAATCGTAATCCAATTTAATTTAACCTTTTCGATAGACCAACGAACTAATTTGGGTAATCAAAGATCTCACTCAAACTTGTTGTCTCCGAACTTGATTCAGGTGTGACTTGGGTGTGATTCAAACTTTTATCCGGACAAAATTAGATCGCTACACCCGCGGAGCATTTCGCTCAACAACAACCCCTTTAATCACTCCCAACCTCTCTGCATTTTTTAACAAGCATAAAAAACCTTTGATACATGAAAGGAATAAGTAAGGCGACAATGAATACCCCTACTTGAGTCCCCGAATCGGAATGATCCTACCACCTTGTTTCTCCTTAATTAATTAGTTATTACACTTCTTGGACTAGACGAAGTACATTCCCTATTTTATATATATATATATATATATATATATATATATATATATAATAAATAAATAAATAACTTGTCATGACAAGTTAAGTCCTTTTTTTTAATCATAGAGCATATATATTAATATGACATGGGGAGAGAACGAACAAGGTCCCACTTTAACTTTATATATAAAAGACTGAGAAGAACGAAAATTATCAAAATATAAAAAAAAAATGGAAATTGAAAATTGAAAATAAATCACATTTATAGTCTACGCCGTGTTCGAGTAGATAAAAAAGTATTTGATCTTAGATCCGTCAATGGATCAGACCGATTTGAATTTGGATTGGATTCAAACAGGATATTAAAGAATTTTATAATTGTTTAAGTTCGATTCTGTTTAAAATATGGATAAAATTTTATGTCTAGACTCAATCTGACATTACTATATAAGGACGTTGTCCAAATCTACACAAGCTCGCCCAAATTTTTATACAGAAAATTGATTCCTCTTAAAAAAAGATCGATCCTTCTTAAAAAATGACCGATCTTAAAAGTGATCGAACCCTCTCAAAAATTTATATAACTAATTGTAAAACAGATCAAATTTGGACAAAAAATGTTACGTCCAAGGGCCAACCTGGTTTTAAAACGGGTCTTATTTTTTTATTCAAATCTATTTTTCGAACCTGATATTTTTATCCAAAACTTTTTAAATATCGGACAGGTTTTTCAGGCTTAGACGTATAACAACCCGTGAACAAATCTAATTGCTCCTGATATTTCATTTATTTATAATGTTATGTTATCGTATTTATTCAGACAGTGTTGAACAACAAATGTAACACAAATTAAGAGTACTAGAAAAATAAACTAGTTAAGTGACATTGCAAATTTGGAGTTAAACTAGCCCAATTTTTGTTGGAGTGATAGAAAAACAACCCCCCAAAAAAGGAAAAAAATAGCAAAAAGGGGAACGAGTTGATCATGTTGGGCAAAACTGGGTGCTATTGGAAATTCCAACACCCCTTGTTTGTTATAGTAATATTTGACACGATATGATTATACAAACACGATACGAAAAAAATAATTAAAATATAACACGACACGAAAAAAATACGGACCCGACACGAATATATAAACACGTCAAAATCTATATAACACAAATTATTAACACATCAAAACTTATATAAATATAAAACACCTTAAACATGATTATGACATAAAAAAATACGCGAATACGATATAGATACATAAATTGTTAGGTCCCTATTTGACTATTAACTTTGATTGGACTTGGCCAAAAAAAACTTTGCTTGGAAAAAGATTGTGACTAAACAGCAATTTTCGGTGCTCTGAAACAAGCCGAATTGAAGAAACTGGGCATAAATGGGCCGCCTCTTTACAAAAGCTTCCGCCTCTTTACAAAAATATTAAAATAACATTATATTATCTTAATAATAAAAATTATATGTAATTGAATAGATCAAGCTAGACTTGTCAATAGTGAACATGACATAATTACAAATCAAAGTACTTAAAAAGTTTTTGTATTATATCATTTAATACAAATTAGTTCCTTTATTATAAAACTAAGTAATTTAGTTCTTATACTTTTAAAATTGAAGCAAAACGGTAAAATCACTAAAACCTTGTTTAGCATTGCTTGTTGTACAACTTTTGAGGTCAAAAGGTGCTTTTCACCACAAACGCAATGCTAAACAGATAAAAAAAAAATTAGTTTATGCTGTTGAAACCATGGTTTGAAAAGCCAAACCAAAAAGCCAAAAAATATAGCTTTTCGGCTTTAAAAGGTAGCTTTTGAATCAAATGACTTTATTATCCTCACATCTCTACACTTTTATTATTTTAAACATATCTTTTTTTTGACATTTCAATTTCCTACAACACTTTTTCACAGCAATATTAAACACTTAAAAGTTTTTAAATCACAGTTTTTCACCATAATTTTTCAATCCAAGCTTTTTCCAACCCAAGATTTTTTCAACAGCAATGCTAAACTAGCCTTAACTAGTATAACAAAAACTGTTAAAAAAGCTGACTTGCCATTTAACCTTGTGTTTATTTGAACACGATATGAACACGATAAGGAAAAAATAACTAAAACACGACATGAATACACGAATATGTAAAAATTTATATAACACAAATTATTAATATGTCAAAATTTATATTATATAACATCTATAATATGATTATGACTAGGGGTGTAAACGAGACACATGTGCTCACAAGCTACTCGAGTTCGACTCGAAAAAAACTCGAATTCGATTCGGTCATTATCGAGCCGAGCTCGAGCTCGAGCAGCTCGAGCTATCGAGCGAGCCGAGTTCGAGTATCTTAATACCCGATTCGAGCAGCTCGCGAGCCTAATCGAGCTTTTTTTATTTATAATATTTTTATTATTAATTTACTATTTTACCCTTAATATATATATACATACTTAAAAACCCTTAATTCGAGCTCGAGCTCGAGTATATAACTGAGGCTAATCGAGTCGAGCTCGAATAGTTCGATTTTATCTCGAGTTAAGCTCGAGCTTAAAAAATGATACTCGATCGAGCTCGAACCGAGCTTCGAGCCTCGAGTTTCGAATCGAGCTCGAGGTCGAGCTTCTCAGTATTCGAGCTCGGCTCGGCTCGATTACAGCCCTAATTATGACACGAAAAAAATACACGAATACAATAATTGTCAAGTCTAAACCAGGCTGAACTCATGCTTAACTTAAAAAAAGGGAGGCCCGATAGGCCTTACCTAACCCATGCGCACTGTGAGCAGCACGGTATCACCCCTTTGGCTCCTGCAAGTTCAAACATTAACCAAATCCGAGGTTATGCCACTTAAGACAATTTGGAAGTCACCACTTGGGTTTTAGCCGGAATCGAGAACCAGTTATAAGTGTTAAGATAGACCTGCTTACGGGTCGGGTAGCCCGTCCGACCCTACAATCTAGCCCGTATTGGGTCGGATTTGGGCAGAGATTTTAGTTATTCAGGTCGGTCCGATCCGGTCCGGATCACTGTTCATCTAATAAAAAAAATATTTTAAAATTTTAATTTTAAAAATATATTTTAAAAAAATTAATATAGTGAACACGACGGGTCAGGCCTGGGCAAAAAAATCAAAAAAAATTCGAGCCGCGATCCAGCCCGACCCATAAACACCTCTATGTTAAGACCACAAGTCTCATTTTTTATCAATGCATTTAATTAGTTCGGAGATTTGAGTACGAAGTATAAAAGAAATCAAAACTTCTAACTCGGGATAACTCAATTTTTACTATTCTATCTTGGATTAACTTTATTAAAGTTTCCAAATTAAAGAGCACATTCATCACTTAAAAATGTCATGCATTCATTTACAATTATATGTCCCATGCTTCATGCATGTATTTAAAAAGATATATATGAGTTAACAGCTTTAGGTGGTATATATAGACCATTACAATGATACAAGCAATAGTTAAAACATGAAATTTACATGAAATGAAATCATTCAAACTATAGAAAATACATAATAGAACTGAGAAGGACGTTCCCAAAATTTATGCAAAATTATTGAAATGCTCTTAAACTATATGACATGACCGATGATGAAAATGCCACTTACATATATCATACTTAGTGATAAAACGTACCTAATTTAAATGCTTCAAATGACATACTTCATAATTATAACATAATTTCATGGATATGACAACTTTAGAGACATATTATCTATATGGCATATTTAATAGGGTTAATATATAAATTAGCTCATGTACTTTATGCCTTTTGTCCATTTGATATCAGAAGAAATTTTTTTGTCACTTTGGTACTCCAACTATTCGGCCGTTTATGAGTTTACCCCAAAAGCTAACTCCGTTAAAAAAAAAAAAGCTGACTTGTCTTTTAAGGCCAATTAGATACAGACATATGGCCGAATAATCCATGTCATTATCTGAAAAAAAAAAAAAAAAAAGCCACATCATCCTTGAATTTAAAAAGCCACATAATTATAAAATGAAATTAAAAAAAAAAAAACAAATTTGTAAATTAAAAAAGTTAATTTTTGAAAGAGAGGAAACAAATTGGAGGTTTAGGGTTATAGGAATCAGATTACTTCCTCTGAAATAGAAAAAAAAATCAGTCGATCCCTTAAAAAAGTCAGTCAATCAATTTGAAAATACAAAAGTTTAGGGTTTTGTTCTTGTCTTTGATTATTGTCCGATGCACCAAATTCCAGTGGTTTCTTCGTTGATTTAGGCTCACTAGAAGAACCGTGGATTTAGCTTGAAAAGGTGAAAGAAGATTTCCATCTGCAATTTTATTCATGCTGGTTTTTGATTCCTAGTTGCAACTTTCTATTTGATTCTTACTGGGTTTTTTTGCTCTATTCTTGGTTCTTAGGTGCTTAGTCATTCTTTGTTGGTTCTTTGCTCTGAAGGATGAGATCACCCAAAAATGTCAAAAAAGAAATCTAGCAGCAGCTTGAAATCATATCCCCATTCAAAGAATATTTTTTGTCATTGTGGATTAAAGGCTCCACTTTGCACCTCTACGACTCCATGGAACAAAGAGAAAAAATTTTATGGCTGCCCACAGTACAAAGAGGTGTGTAAGAAAATAATGGATTTCTGTAATCTCTTTGAATAAGTTAATGTTGTTGGTTATGTAGCTGTAGCAAAATTCAATGCTATTTGGTGTATCAATCTTTGTTGCAGACTGGTGGGTGTGGTTTTTTTGAGTGGTTTGAAAGAGTTGGTGATGACCACACTCGATAGTCGAGAGGTTCATTGCAGATATGTAAATGATGAGCTAACCAGTCAGAATAATAGCTTATTGTCAGAAAACAATGAGTTGAGGATTGAGAATACAGAATTGAAGAAATTTGTCAACATTGATTAAGTGAATAGGCTGGTGAGCAAGGTTAAAACTGAGAAAGAGAAGATGAAAACATACAAAGGATTGGTGGAAAAGAATAGAAATGAGTTATTTTTGTAAAAGGTTGCTTTGTTGGTCTCATGGATCATGTTCTTAGTGTATTATGTAGGTATTATGTAGTTTATATATAGTTTAGAAACAAGTGCATGTCTGTATAAGATTGACAAAATTTATGTATAAGGATAATGTATTCAACATCTTCCTGCTTAGCATCTTTCTGCTTATATATTGAAAAGGATAGATCCCTATTTAAAAAGATCATAACCATATTTTTCATTACTTGCAAAAGGAATATAATGTTTAGAGTCAACATCCAGACTCACATTACGTCCAGAATATAGTATCCAAAATGAAGTTTTCATATTAAACATGTTATATATTACATCCAAAATATAATATCCAAAATGAAGATATAATATCAACTAGTTTTTTCATAACAGCAAAAAACAGCTTCTGCTCTTCAACTCTACTTCCAGATGTTCGGAATCTTTGACTTTGAGATATTTGCTTTGCTTTTAGTATTGCTATCACACTTGCTTTCTTGAGAAGGAAATGTCTCATCTATATCTTGTCATTTCTTTTTTGTTCCCAACAGTTCATCTCTTAGATCCTATTAACAGCCCAAAAATTATATTAGAACCCATCGTTTACGTAGCTAATATGATGAGATTAAACAAAATATAACTAGTTAATCACATATCTTGAAAAATACATTACGTTCGTATTCACCTTCTTCCACATTTAAGGTTGCACTTCCTGGTTGATGACTGCCAAAAGTAGAGATAGTGTTTGCTGATTTGGTAGTTGTTTTAGGGATGGAAATCAACTGTTGGCCTCTAAAACCAGGCTGTAAATAAAAAAACAACAATTCAATTCCTCATAAAGTAGAAACTTAGTAATAACATGTATACCATGTACATTCAGTATTTGCAAATTTGTCTTCTCATTAGTGTAGATCCCAAGCCCTTGCATTATTTTCCTCCCCCTTGGTCCAACAGCACCAAAGTTCCTATCAATTTTTTCTTTGCCTTTCCCTGGATTGGGAAGTTCTTCCAATTTTTGTTTGCCTTTATTACTTGGTGGTTGTCTCCTTATTGCTGTTGGTCTTCTTATAGCTGAAGTTTCTTATGTTGGATCTGGTTGGGCTATTGAAGCAGTAGCTTTCACTGGAACAGTTCTGGTTGTTGGTGGTCTTCTTGTAGCTACAGATACTTGTGTTGGACCTGGTTGGGCTGTTGAAGCAGTAGATTCCACTTGACCACTTCTGGCCTTCTTGCTGCTGCAGCTACTTGTGTTGGACCTGGCTGGGCTGTTGAAGCAGTAGCTTCCACTTGAACACTTTTGGTTGCTACTGGTCTTCTTGTTGCTGCAGCTACTTGTGTTGGACCTGGCTAGACTTTCGAACCTCTTCCTGCAGAACCTCTACCCCTTGAACCTCTTCCTGCAGAATCTCTACCCCTTGAACCTCTTCTTGCTAAACCTCTACCCCTTGAACCTCTTTCTGCTGAACCTCTACCCGTTGCACCTCTTCCTCTCCCCCTTGTACTAGGTCTATCTGTACAATATTCAGTATCTGTAGGAGTTTGATGGTCAACTTCATTGGCTCTCATCTGAAAAAACATGCGGTCAATAACATAATTGGAGGCAGTACTTTATATACAAATGAAAACAAAAAATTCATAAGCAGAACTTACATTTTGATCATTCTTTTTTGGACACTTTCTAGAGTTGTGCCCAAGGTGAAAACACTTTTGTCACCTCATTCTCCTTCCTCTTCTTGACAAGTGTGTCCCACTGGCCTCACCTCCTCTCTCAATCTCTTTTTTTTTTGGCTTACCAAGCATTTTCCTATGAATTGGGGGATCAATCGAACCCATTTTTGTATGTGGCCAAAATTTATCACCTGGTACTGGTGGTAGCACAGAACTATACAACTTTACATACTGGCCTTTCTTGTAAGCTTCTATAACATAGTCTTCAATGTTCTCCTGCATAAACAATATAACACATATTGCATGTGGGCATGGAATCCTAGTAAGATCCCTTGACCTACAATTGCATGTGTGGGCATGGATATCAACTACATATGTATCCCCATGACACTGTACCTCATATCCATCTGCACCATTCCATCTAACATGGCAGTAAGAACTAAATTCCTTATTTTCTTCTATTCTCTCACAAATCCTTGGACAAAACAAACTATTCCAAGAATCACATTTTGTTTTGTTCTTGACAATTATATTCATGACATAGTGTCTAATTTCTTCAAACATAGAAACAATAGACATATGCCTTGCTCCTATAATTGCAGTATTAAAGGCCTCAGAAAAATTGTTACCAACACATCAGAATGACATCTGGTAGAGAAGAAAGCCTTTGACCAATGTTTAGGGTTTTTGTTCAGAATGCTTACCAAAGTTGAACTTTTCAAAGCACCAAGTTCAGTTGCCTTCTTCTTGAAATCTGCTTCAGTGTTGATTTACAGCAAGCCCAAAAAAGAACTTGTAAATCATTGCCTTTATTGTCAACTTTCCAATTTACAAAGTAATGTCTTGCACAAAACCGATGCTCAATCTTGCGCAATAATAAGGTTATCTCATCCCTCAAACCCTGAATGAAAAAATAAACATCTGATAAGAAATGCATAATGAAATAAAAAATAAAAAAAAAGATAACAAATAAACTAGACATTCATAAAAAATACCTTTTGCATGTCATTCATGAGAGTGAATCCATCACCATCCTTCAACTCAAGATCACTCTGTAGATTCTCAAGAAACCATCTCCATGTGTACTTGTTCTCCACTTCTACCACAGCCCATGCAACAAGATAAATCTGGTCATTAGCATCTCGACCTATTACTGCTAAAAGCTCACCCTTAAAAGGTCCCTTCAAAAAACAACCATCCAAGTGGATAATAGGCCTACAAAATTATTTAAACCCATCTTTAAGGGCACTAAAACAAACATAAAATCTTCTAAACTTTGGGGTTTCTGTTGGGGCTGGCCTTTCCATCATAAGCTCCACATTACACCTAAGATCTGTATTTCTCAAAGCAGAAGCATAATCATACAATCTGCTGAACTCATAAACTAATCTGCCATTAATTTGCTCCATGGCCCAACTCCTGGCTCTACTACAAACAGTTAGATTGATATCCACATTTAACTCCTCTTTAGCAAGTCTTTGCATCTCACACAATTTTAACTTAGTAATTAGTCTCAACTCACTAAGAAAATGCTTTCCTACAAACCTATACTTAGCCCTTGAGTTCAAAAAGGTAATAAAACATTGATGCTCACTTACCAAAGTTTTAATCTTGAAGAACCCATCAGAAGTATCCTTTGATGCAAATATGAGGAATGGACAACCCTTAACCTTACATCTTGCTCTTGTCCTATTTTTCTCATTCCTAAGATACTTAAAGTCAAATCTCTTAGCTACAGCATACTTGTCCAAAGCTTCTTTGAATTGCTTTGTACCTTCAAATATCATACCAACATCAAAACTAGGCACTGGGTCTGAGGAATTATAGAAAATCTTCTTGCTTTTCTTGCATACAACCTCACCACTCTCATAACTAGCATTGTTAGACGAATCTAAGTACTCATTCTCACCTCCACTAAATTCACCTCCCCTGTTGTCCTCTGCAACTCTAGCTTCTACTTTATTTGTAGTTGTCTTCTTCTTTTTTATTTCATTTTGAAGTCCTTCAAGATCTGGCTCCGCTGGGATATCAGTAGAACTAAACTTAGTGTTTTTCTTTTTTTTACTAAATTCTTTATATTGTACCCTTATTTCCCTTATTTTCTCATCTTCTTTGTCTGAAATCCACTTATATTCCTCCAAAAGCTCTTCCTCATCACTACTATCTCATCATCCTCGACAGTATCACCCCTTTCATCATTACTGCAACCATAAGACCCATCCACATTATCATTATTTATTGGAGTAGTTGTAGGACCACTCACAGTTGATGCATTATTTATAACAGTACTGCTTGGCCCCCCAACAGTTGATGCACCACCTTCCTTATTCATTTCCACATCCCTAACACCTTCCCCATATGGCCCATTTGAAAGTAATGGGATAAATTCTAAAACTTCTAGTGTGCTAACTTCATGTTCCACATAAACATCTAACTTCCCTACAGATGATATATGTTGTATCATAGATATAAAAGAAGCATTATCATACACTACTCTTATACCATTCTCTAACTCATGCCCTGGTTCAAGATAAGAAAACCATTTCACAGCAGGTAACCAGCCTCTTCAACCATTTCAGTCAACATTCCATAAGACAAAAAATCAGCATCAATAGCCCATTCAACCATATTCCCACCCACATATTATAAATTTGGATTTTTGACAAAGTTTCCACCCAAATACATACATAATTCATGCTTAAGCCAAGCCATAACAGTATATTGCAACAAAAGTTTTAAAAAATTAATATATTACTCGATCCTAGTAGTATTGATGCAATAAAGCAGACATGGACCCAAAAGCAGACAACTCTTCACAGTATCATCACAACATCCAAAAAGCAAAAGCCAAAAGATTACCCTTGTCTGCCACAATAAATTATGCAACTGCAACAAACATAAATATAATAAATCTGTGTTCTTTTATTATAATACAACATCACATAACAGAAAGCAACATTACAAGAAAATTCGGTTTTGATAAGGGTTTGACTAGAACATGACATAAACCTCTTATTTTTATTGTTTCTCTGCTTAGGTCGAATATTCGAAGGATCCACTGCCCAGAAGTTTTCACCAAAGCTGCACAAAACAATGAATATTTATTCAGAATGAAAGAAAATATTTTAAATCAATCTATTTCACTCAGCAACAAATACCAAAGACAAACCCTAAAATCATTAAGAAGACATTTTAAAACCCAAATGCTTACCCTTCGATCGATCTTTCGTTAACCCTTCGTATTCTGACAGCTTTGTGCTTCGATCAACCTTAGCCAAGAATAAAAAACAAGAACAAAACCATAAACTTTAGTTTTCCAATCCAGCAAATGAATTCTAAAACTATTTCAGAGGATCGACTTTTGTTTTTCTATTTCAAAGGAAATAACCTTAAACCCCAATTTGTTTCCTCTCTTCCGAAAATTAACTTTTCTAATTTATAAATTTGTTTTTTTTTAATTTCGTTTTATAATTATGTGGCTTTTTAAATTTAAAGATGATGTGGCTTTTCTTCAGATAATGACATGAATTATTCGGCCATATGTCTGCATCTAATTGGCTTTAAAGATAAGTCAGCTTTTTTTTTTTTTAAGGGAGTTAGCTTTTGGGGTAAACTTATAGATGGCCGAATAGTTGGAGTACCAAAGTGACAAAAAAAATTTTCAGGTACCAAACGGACAAAAGGCATAAAGTACAGAAGCTAATTTATAAACTAACCCTATTTAATATGGCATTAGTAATTCTAATGATAATCCTAATATCATCCATTATCTATCCGGCATATCATGATCACAATAACCCTAACATATAAATCTACATGGCATATCATAATTTCAGCATGTCATCATATGCATATTTATGCCTACATGATGAATGTTTATACATAGTTTGTGTCACATGCTTGTTATGTTAACAAGAGAGTTTGGAGTTTTACCGAAGTAAGCCTGCTTCGATTTAGGTTCAAAGCAATAGTTAGGCTTGGACTTGTGAGTTAAAATGAACCAAATAGAATCTGGGCTCTTCTGGATTACTGGACTAAGTTGGGTTCGTTTGGATGGAGATAGAGTTTGGGCCTCTTTTGGATTTTTGGGCTAGTTAGAACCTTTTTTTGGGCTTCTAGTTTAGGTTGGGTTCTGTTATAAGTGAGAAAAAAATAATATAAAAAATATATATATAAATTTAAACACAAATGAATTTAAAATTAAATAGATAAGGGATAGAGAATTCACACAATAATTTATAAAGGTTTGGTCATTCTCCAAAAACACCTGTGTCTTTTCCCATAACTTCCCTTGTCAAGGAGTTCAATCTACCATTTCTTCAATCTTACAAATGCATTTTTGAGGCTAAGATATAACTTTCACCATCTCTACATTTCAAGGCTAAAATATAACCTCTAAATCCCTACCTTTCAAGGCTAAGGTAGAAACCTTTAAACCCTAAAGTGAGTTTCTACAAAAACTCACTCACTCCTTGATCCCAAGTAAATTATAGGTTTTACAAATGATTCTGTAGACTAAAAACTACCTCTTAAAAGTTGAGTGTTTGCCTAATTAGTGCAAGAAAAGAATTTACAAGAATCGAATACAAGAATAAATAACATTGAAGCTTTATATCTTGAATTTTTGTTGAGTGCTTGAGATTGATGAATAAATGATTTTGCAAGCTTTCTCTCTAACCATTCAAAAGTGTTGGAGTGCCATTTATAATATGAAATGACTTTGGAGCCGCTGGGATTGAATGAATGGAGAACAAACTCGTTGATTGTTCTTGAGGAACTAATCATTGGAGGTTGTCAAGCACTAGGAGATTGATCATTGTCAAGAACTAAAGGATCTAATATCCCTTTTTGGAGGGGTCCTTTAAAGTTTTAATTCAAGGAGGACATGCCTTGCACCTCCTAGAATCGATCCTATGTGGAGGGGAACAATCCCCTCCATTCAAATTGAAAATCCAGCACATATTTTTTTTCTTTGTTTTGGTTTTCAAGCTGACTTCCATTTTTCTTTTCTTTGACCAATTTGTTTTTAAGTTTAAAAGCATTTATTTGGGGGTTAATTTAAAACAACTATTAGGAGATTTTGGAAACTTAAAAATATTTTTCACATAAAAGAATTATTAAGAATATTGTATAAGTCCAAAATAAATATTTTCTTTTAAAATATCTTGGACTTTCTTTTTGCTCAATCTTGAAAATATTTTTTGTTGTTAATTTTCTCCAAAATTTGAATTTTTTTTTTTAAATATTAAAGCTCAACACCACTTTTTTAAAGGATAAAAGTTTTAGTAAAGCAAAGTATATTGAAAATTTTATTTTCTTAAAATCAATAAAGTCAAAAATATATTAAGCCCAAAGAACATTTTTTTTTTGTTTTTTGAATATCAATTGGATTTGCATTTAATCTGAAATGTCCCCTAATGTTCAAAAAGTGACACATAATCACTCTGTGCTACACTTCCGTTAGCAATTTCTTTATTTTCATTAACTTCCGTCAACTTTAACACTAACACTAACACCGTCTCTCTCTTTCTTACGTTCTCATTATCATCTCTCAACGATTAAAATAGAGCACCCTTATTCACCACATTCTCTTCCTTCTCCAATTTCTCTTATTTTTATTTTTTATGCATTATATTCACTTCTCATAACCAAAAGTTCTCTTTTTTTTTTTTTTTTTTTTTTTCTTTCCTTAATCCCAAATCCACTCACTTCCCAATAAGCAAATCTCTCCTCCAAAATGGTAGCAACCTTTTTGACTCCTCGTCAGTAAACTACCACCACTATCCTTCTATTTCACAATTTGCTTCCAAATTTGTCTTCAATTACAAAAAAAAAAAAAAAAAAAAAAACTACCCCACTTTCCCATGTGGGTTCCTCGTTCTTCAAGGGGAAGTCCCTTTGAGTGGTCAAAATTGGAGTGACAGCACCCAGATTGGAAAGTAGGAGGTGGAGGAGAATGTGAGTTAGGGCTTCATTAGGGAGTCTTTTGGGTGGGATTTTTAAAGGGAATGATACGAGAGAGTCCACTTGGCAGCAATATGCATGGACTATGACGTCCATTAATAGATTGGAGTCGGAGATGGTTGCATTGTCTGATACAGAGCTTAGGGAAAAGACTTTTGCTTTGAAGGAACGTGCCTTTCAAGGCGAATCTTTGGAATGCAAGTTTAAATTATTTATTTTATGTAAGGGAAAAAAAAAAATGAAAATTTCACAAGTTTGTCATGGGAATGGGAAATTTTTGTATAAAATGAGGTTGATGACGAAATAACGAAATCTGCCATCCAGTATTGAAGTTAATGGAAGTTAAACAGAAATGAGGCAAGTGTTAAGGGAAGTGTAGCACGGGGTAATTATGTCTTACTCTTTAAATTTAAGGGGGCATTCTCAATCTACCTCAAACCACATGGTATATTTATGAAGTCAACTCATAATTTTTATAACTGACTTTTGGTTCGAGAAATATACAAAATTTTTAAGCAAATTTAATTTGAAAGATATTTAAAGTTTTTGTCATTTTAAAATAATAATAATTTAAGACTTACACATTTGTTTGAGCTCCTCTTGGCTAGAGGTGTCCATGGCCGGATCGAGTTCGGATTAGGTCTATATATAGTATCAATATCATATATATTTATCCAAACTCGGCTCAACCTGAAATATGAGCCTAAATTTTTGTCCAAGTCCGCTCATATTTATAAATGCATAGTCCAATCCCGTTTAGCCGGTCCATTGATGCACCCAAAAGAGTATATCTTATTTAACCTTGCACTAAAAAGATCAATTGTAAGTATAGTAGTTAGCAAGGGTCGAGTCCTCAGGGATTGGGTTTTAGTTTATAAGTTGATAGTTTAAAACTTAAATTCAAGAACAATAAAAGAAAAGTGGTTTTTGAAATCAGATTTAAACTAAAGTAAATAATAAGTAAGATGTAAGTAAGAAATATGAAATCAAATATGAGAGAAATATGGTTAAGGTTTCATTCTCCACCACTAGACATCATTAAGAACCAATTTCAGATCTATCAATATCAACCAACTATCAAAGTTAACAACCGTAGATAACAACAAGCTCTGTTATCCCAATCTTTCCTTAGTTTGTCGTTAAATAGAACAAGCTCTCTATTTAATCTCTAACCATCAAACAACCTAGAATAAGCTCTCTAAATTCAATTTAATGGCAGCTTTATGATGAGAAAGATAAGTTGATCTAAGCAACAAACACATAAGCTCGGATTATTCAACTTAGGTTATGTTCCACTTTGCAATTATTGAAAATTTGACCATAATCATTAATCACAAATTGCCACTTATGAATAGGAAATCAAGACAATTACACGGATCAAGACTCCTAAACTAGCAATAGATAATTATCAAGATCTATCTAGTTGTACACCTAAACAAATCAAGACAACATGATGTGAACCCTAGGGGTTAAACCCTTTGAACCCACTAACAAATTGAAATACCTAACCCAGAAAAGCCAAGATTCAGGCAAAGAAAACTTAAACCCTTAAAAGCCTGTTTCAAAGAACCTAGATTAAGCATGTAATCTAAACCCTAAGAACTCTCGTTTCAAGAACCTAAGTTTGATAGGTTGAACGCCACAAAGAAGGAATTCTTTGATAAGTTCCTAAGTTCTTTCAAGAACTAAAAAGAGAAAACTCTCACTGAATAAAATCAGACTTAATTGATCAAAAGATAATTGAAGTAGGCGGCTAAGACATATATTTATAGCCTCCCTACAATAACCCTAATCAGCTAACCTAATAATAAGTAAAATATGGGCTGAACATGCTCAAGCCCAAACCTAAATAATTAAAAGATGTCCATGTTACATAAAATAGGCCCAAATGCCTAAGTAATTATAAAACTTAAAATAAGCCCAAATAAACCCTTTTAATGTGCCACCTTGTGTTCTTGAATCACATGGACCAAACTTGGATGCAAGCCCATCTTGCATGTTGAAGCATTTCTTGAATAACTTGCAACATGGCCCAAGTGAATTCCACCCATTCTTGCCATTTTTCCTAGATCTTCTTGGATCTTGGCCCATATAGATATTACCATGGAATTGGGTCATCTTGGATCCTATCATTCCCCCTTTCCTCGAAAAGATTCGCCCTCGAATCTTAGCCTTGTGTGTGAGAATGACGGCGCTAGGTACTAAATCAAGGTGATGCACAATGCCGCTTATGGGTGACAACCCATCCTGCAACTCCTCCGAAAATATATCCTCACAATCCTTCAACAAAGAAACAGGAAAAATAGGAAGAGATTGGTTAGGAGCATCAAGAATAAAAACCTCACTCTCTTTTGCATCAGAAAAATTCTCAAATTCTTTATTTCCCTTGGCATGAATTGTCTCCTTTTTCACTAGTGGCTCCTCTCTTACTTCTTTAATTTCAGCCACCTCTATTTCTTTTTCACTTTCTTTTTTACTCTCTGTTTCCTCTTGCTTTTCTTTATTTGCAGCCACCTCACTTTCTTTTTCTTTTTTTCTTCTCTCTTTTTCTCTTTTTTTTCTTATCCATCTTTCTTCCTCTTGTTGCACAAACCTCTCAAACGATAAGGTGATCTCTTTCATCTCTTGTAGAGCCTGCTTTACTTCGTCGCATAATGTGAGAGACATCTTAAAGTCGCTGCAAAACAACTTTGGTTAGTAAAAAAAAAAAACGAATGTCGATTCTTTCCACTTCTTTTCAATCTTTTTCGAATCTTTTGTTTTTTTTTTCTTGTTGTACGAACACTTTTCTTTTTTTTTTTCCAAGAACGAGACTTCTTGATTTTCTTGAAATCTCGGATGAACTTCTTTTTTTTTTCTTTTCTTGGGACTGTTCGAATGCCCTTTGAATTCTTGAATTTTTTTTTTCAAGATTCGGATCAAGAATCAATAAGAAGAAATTTTAATAAATCAAGAATTCAAAAAAACGAAATCTTAATTTAAATCAACTCTCAGAATGAAACCCCAAACTAAACTGCCTAAAAACTATAACTATTAGACAAAGAAAGCCTAAAGCTATAACCCCTATGACAAGTATGTCTGAAACCCCAAAACAAAAAAAGTTGAGAGAAACTCCAATACCCTATGGTAAAGAAGATAAAAATATTTGACCTGATTGGTCCCTAAGCTCTGATACCAACTGATGTGAACCCTAGGGGTTAAACCCTTTGAACCCACTAACAAATTGAAATACCTAACCCAGAAAAGCCAAGATTCAGGCAAAGAAAACTTAAACCCTTAAAAGCCTGTTTCAAAGAACCTAGATTAAGCATGTAATCTAAACCCTAAGAACTCTCGTTTCAAGAACCTAAGTTTGATAGGTTGAACGCCACAAAGAAGGAATTCTTTGATAAGTTCCTAAGTTCTTTCAAGAACTAAAAAGAGAAAACTCTCACTGAATAAAATCAGACTTAATTGATCAAAAGATAATTGAAGTAGGCGGCTAAGACATATATTTATAGCCTCCCTACAATAACCCTAATCAGCTAACCTAATAATAAGTAAAATATGGGCTGAACATGCTCAAGCCCAAACCTAAATAATTAAAAGATGTCCATGTTACATAAAATAGGCCCAAATGCCTAAGTAATTATAAAACTTAAAATAAGCCCAAATAAACCCTTTTAATGTGCCACCTTGTGTTCTTGAATCACATGGACCAAACTTGGATGCAAGCCCATCTTGCATGTTGAAGCATTTCTTGAATAACTTGCAACATGGCCCAAGTGAATTCCACCCATTCTTGCCATTTTTCCTAGATCTTCTTGGATCTTGGCCCATATAGATATTACCATGGAATTGGGTCATCTTGGATCCTATCACAACATCATGAACAATTCTTGTAGAAGAACATAAGCAACTTTGATAGAAAATTAATGATAGATAGAATCTGAAAATCAATTATAAAACATGTCTAGGGCTTTGAAATCACCCTTAACCAAATAAAAGTTTAGCCTAGCATAGGTATTGTAAACATAAACATAAAATTAAAGAGAATCTAAGAAGGAAATAAAAGAAAGAAAGAAGAAGAAGAAAATAAAGAAAAAGAAAACTAGAGAAAGGAAAGTAGAAGAAAACTTAAAAAATTTTATTATAATGGCTAATATCCTACCAATCTACCATGTCCCTTACAATCATCCAAGGCCCTCTATTTATACACATTTTGGAGAGCTAAATGACAAGAGACAAGCTTTATAAATTTCAAAGGTAGGTATAATAGGTGGGTGCATTTTTCTAACAATTTTCGTCATATTGTATGACAATTCTGATCAGCCAGCTTGATGGTTGATTTTGTCAATGTTGGAGGCTTGATCTGATCAAATGGTCTTCTAGAAAAATGTTCCCCTATCAGTTTGTGATCCATAGCCGTTGGAATCAGCTCATTTGCTGATGTGGATCAGAAGATATGGTCAAAATACCAAAACTGGTCAGCACAGACGTCATTGCACATCAGCCAACTTGATGGTTGATTTCGCTAGGGAAAACGACTCCGTTTCAAGAAGTGTAAAGCATGAAAAAGATAGATATGCCTCTTAAATTTGCACTGTAAAAATTTCAGCCTTAATGCTTCAGTGAAACTCCAGATATAGCTGATATGGCAAAAGGTGTCGGAACTGGAACTGAACTGGATTTGCCCTTAATTCTTGATTTAACCTAGTAATCTGAAATCACTCAAAGAAACTCGTGGAAAACACCAAATTACATAAAAATATAAAAGATCATAAACACAATTAGACTAAGCAATAATAACTCGTATTTGACACAAAACAATAATAAAACATAACTAAAAACTATATAGTTATACGAGTTATCACACCCCCACACTTAGATTGTTGCTAGTCCCTAGCAACGACTCAATCCTAGAAAAAATAAAAATAAATAAATAAACAGGAAAACAAGTTAAAGGGATCTCAAACAAACAAGCAAGATCAAGCGTAAGAATTGGCAAGGCATCTAATTAAGTATCATTGGCATATTAAGTTCGAGTAAAGGGTCAATGAGATTAAAATTGAAGGCACTACCGTACGATTGAGGAACTTCCTTCTTGGCGAGACTTTAGTTAGCCATTGAGGACTCGGCAAACTATAGCTTCATAAGTACACATGCTAAGATCCTTGTCACCGCAGTTCACAAGTGAACTTAACAAATCTGATCGGTACAGAGATGAATCTGAGGCTTATGGACAAGTGAGGGGTGGAATGTTCAAACATAATCTGAGGTTTATCACAAGTTAGGCTCAAGAAATATAATAATAATGTGATCAATCCTCTCAAAATATTTCCATTCTCACTCATCCTTAGTCCTATGTTCAACATTAATATTTTGAAAAGAAAACAAAAAGCAAGAAAAGACTCGATCCAAAGAAAATAGAAAAGTAAAAACCTCTCTATAATGAAGAACCTCGAATCTTGAATTCTGATTTTTTTTTTTAAGCACAAGTGATTTTCTTTTGATTTGTGCCCTCATTGGGACATCTTTTATGCACAATCACATTTATTCATAATCATCATTCTTGTTTTTTTTTTTTTTTTTTTTTTTCAGAAATCACATTAGATTCCATACTTTCTTTTTCTTTCTTTTCATTCAATTGATCAAACAAGACAAATTTTCATCAACTCTTTTTTTCAGCATCTTTTTCTCAACTCATCACAACATTGTTTTGGCATCAATAAGTTCGAAGTTCACGACTTTAAAAACAGTCACTCATTCTAACTACCCTCTTTTGCATTATTCCCCTTTTTTTTCAGATTTCAAAAGATAACAAAATAAACAAGAAGGAAACACACAATCCCAAACCCAATGATCACAAATATTATCATAAAAGTATAAAGAGGGAATGGGGGTCGGAATCATATCCGTTCACTTTGGCATAATTTCTGGAGTTCATATCTAGGGATCCAACCCGAAGGTTTACAACCTATGTGCTCCTAATGTAAGGGGGGCAAAGATAAGGGGCTTTCTGGATAGTGACTTTGTTCTAAGATCAGATCATGTATAGATGCAAGCATCTATCTGATGACCTAAATCTGCATGTGGAATGAAGAGAAAAAGTAAACTTACTATGTCTTCTCAGTTTTCCGTGGCTTTCCAAAGGCTCACCATGAATTCACATTCCAACGAAAATCGAACCGATCTGCCAAAAACAATCTCAAAGACATTTGATCATCAAAAATATTCAATTTTCAGAAAACCAAATTGAAAATAACCTAGATAACTTAATCAAAGCCTTTGTAACTCTATTGCTTTATCCACATGCTTGCCAAGATTATACTAATACTCAAATAAAAAAAATACATACACGAAAGTAGTAAAACACATGCAGATAATAAACGGACCAGATTTTTTTTTTTTTTGAAAAGATTAAATCAAACTGACAAGGTATGTCTCAAGTCTCCCTTACTCAGACCTTGTTTAGAATGAATACTTCTAAATGGCTTAAAACACAACAATTTTTTTTTTTTTTTTACAAATTAGCAAAATATGTCCCTTACCCCCTACTAAAATATGACATTGTCCCCAATGTCAAATTTTAAAGGTAGAATTTAGGAGATATTACCTGCAGAGGTTGCTAACCACTTATTATAACTGAGACACAACAAACAAAATGTTAGATAATGTCACAAAGACAAAGTGCAATCCACTCCTTGCTTGTCATATCTCTTTTTCTTTTTCCGAGCGTTTGCGAAACAACCGTAGCAGGTAAATACTCATAAGCTTGGAGCTTTTTGAGTAAATCTTCAATGGTTGTAGCAGAAATTATGGTTCTCCTTGCCTCTCAAAACATGAATCCATTTTCCACAGCATTATCTAAATATGAAAGCAAATTACTAAAATAACCATTAATATTAAGCAAACCAATGGGTTTCTTTTTTGTGACCAAAGATGACCAAGAAGCCACGCAAGCTATTTCTTCCAATGTACCCAGACCTCCTGGTAAAGCAATGAATGCATCGGCACAATGGTACATGATTGTCATCCGTTCAGGGATACTCCAGACTTGTATTTCCTTACCCACGGTAGGTCCACAAAAACCTGTGAATAGTTTTGGCACGATTCCTAGAACTGGACTTCCTCCGGCGTGTGCTGCTGTAGCGACTGCTCCCATTAAACCCGTACTACCGCCTCCATAAATCAACTGGATCTTTTGTTGGGCAAGTATTACTCCAACTCTTATGGCTTCATCAGCTAATATTTTATTTTTCCCTGGATAAGCACCTCCAAAGACACAAATTTTTTCAATGCGCTTTGACGAAGTACTTTCCATTTTTTTTTTCGAGTGCCTGAAAGAGAATGAGTACATGGTGTAATATATAGAGGACTGAGTAGTGAATCAGACAAGAGTAATAATGTCGCCGAAAGTGTATTTGACCTGTCAGAAGAAAATGTTAACCTAACAAAAGATTTTTGCGTGATTTCAGGAAGAAAATCAAAAAGAGAAGAAAAATCAACCGTAAAAGACCAATGCAAAAAAAAATCGAACAACACGTAAATTAAACCGAAATGAAGTTATTGCAAATCAAACCAAAAGCTGAGAAGTCATTTATTGTAGTTGTGATTGTGGCTCACATCTTCCTCTGGTTTTACGTCCAGAAACGGCTTAAACGCCTTCTATGAGTCGAGGATATGCTTCCCATCCAGTTTTCTTACAAGCTGGCAAACAGGGTCTTTTAACATCAGATTCCCAAGATGTTGCCATTCCCTTTGGAATTGCGGCCATAAATCAAGAATTTCTCTTTGTACGTCTCCACTAGGATGCGTCTCAAGAGAAAGTTGGATATTACCCAAATTCTCCTTACTCAGTCCATCCTTAATGAATTCAATTTTATCATCTCGATTAGAGGACGGAATCCCAATAGAACGACATTTACCGTTACACGTCCATCGTGCACATTTGTGGCAATTTGAACTCATGCGCTTTGCTCGTCGCTTCTTTGCAAAAGTGCTTCTACCTGTACCTGGTAAATGCAAAACAGGAAGATATTCATCTTCACGTACCTTGGCTTCAATTATCCAACGTATGTCTTCAGGAATCCCTTTGTGCATAAGCATTCTTAATCTTTCAAATCGAATTTGGTAAAGCTTCAGTAAAATATTTCGAGGAAAATGAGGAAATCGTTTCTGCAATCTTGTGAGAATATCATCCATCCTAAAAAAAAAATGAAAGAGAAATTGAAAGAGAAATTTATATACAATATCAGTTTTGTGGGTAGCTGATGGAACCGACTTAAATAATCACGGAGTACCGTTATCCGCCATTTAACCGGGGTTAAAAAAAATATTGGAACTTGATTTTTTCTACAATGGATAAGACTGATGATATAGGTTTTTAGACAGGTTTCAGCTATTTTCCAGTCCATCAAATGCTGCAGAAAATATTGGAACTTGATTTTTTCTGCAATGGATAAGACTGATGATATAGGTTTTTAGACAGGCTTTAGCTATATTTCCAGTCCATCAAATGCTGCAGAAAATATTGGAACTTGATTTTTTCTGCAATGGATAAGACTGATGATATAGGTTTTTAGACAGGTTTTAGCTATATTTCCAGTCCATCAAATGCTGCAGAAAATATTGGAACTTGATTCTTTCTGCAATGGATGAGACAAATGATGGGATTTATCAATCACATTTTGCATTGAATAAGTTATAACTTTTTCAGTCAAATAGTCCTAGGCAGAATATCAGAATCAGATTCCATCCTATACAAAGGATGGGATTTGTCATCTGGTACAACATAATGAACCATTATAAATTCATAATACTTATGAAGGTTTACAATACCCCCTACAACAGTTTTTCAATCAGATTTTTCCTGAGTGCTAAAACCTCCTCATTCTCATTCTCATTCTCATCATTCTATATTTCTTCTTTCTTTTGCTACACAACATGAGCAATAGAGTGATCGCATTGGTCTACTATAATGGCCAAATTCATAATACTGACGAAGGTGCTACCTTTGATTGTGAACGTCCAAAAAGTTTTCGTGTTGAAGACGACGTCACATTAGAGGAACTGAAGCTGCAAATTCATACAAAAATTAAAGCTGGAACTAGAAAAAGAGTTTCAGAGGTTAAGTACAGGCATCCTCTTTCTATTGGTGAAGGATGTGTCCGATATAGAACATTTCCACTTGAAGATGATGATGATGTTAGATGCATGTTTTATGCTCATGAGACATTTGCAAATGTTGGTGTCCTTGAGTTATATGCTGACATAGATGATGTTGACGATGATTGCGGCCCTTCAAATGTTCGCACAACAGAAAACTTTCCCATAGAAGATTATGATTCTGGGTCGTTCTATGTTCACACTACATACGACGTTCCCACAGAAGAAGTCGTGCCCTTATCTCAAGCTACAACTTTTCAGACTTCATTAGTCTCACAAACCCTAATTCCTACTACCCTCGAAGATGAGCCAGCTGGTGTTGATCCTGTTCGTCCACGTGGAGTCCATGGTGAAGATGTTGGTGAATTTAGTGAGCAGGAAGAGGATGCTGAATTCGCAAGTGATGACAATACTAATTCTGACCCAGACGTCGTCCCTGCTGAGATCAACACTCATGGAGATATCAACACTCATGGAGATATCAACACTCATCGAGATATTCCCCCATATCAGGCTGCATCCCATATGCATACACTGGATTTGGAGGCAATGCATGTGCCGAAATTTTCAGAGTATGCTCATACATTAGCTATGCCTCTGACATTTGATCCATCTGCAGTTGATCTGTGTGTTGGGTTACAATTCCCAACGAAAGAGGCTGTGCTTTCAGCTATCAAGCACTATAACATCAAAAACTCTGTAGATTACAGAGTAATTGAATCTGAGCCGACGAAATATTATGCCAAGTGCGTAATGTATGGGAATGGGTGTAATTGGAGAATAAGGGCAACTTTTATGAAGAAGAAACATCTATGGGAGATTAGAAAATATGAAGGGCCTCATACTTGCACATCGGGGAGGATTTCACAAGATCATTGCAAGTTAGATTGTAACATGATCTGTTCATGCATTTTGTCATTGGTCCAAGCAAATCCGGAGATTTCCGTTTCAGTTTTGATCGCTGAGATGCGAATCCGGTATGGATACATCACCTCCTACAAGAAAACATGGCAAGCAAAGCAAAAGGCAACTGTTCGAGTATTTGGCGATTGGGAAAGATCGTACAATGAGCTACCTAAATGGTTAGGTGCAATGCAACATTTCGTGCCTGGTACAATTGTGGAATTGCAAACGGTACCTGCATATCACGGTGATCGACTGGTCCAGGGTAAGAGAATATTTCATCGACTATTTTGGACATTTAAGTCGTGCATTGAAGGGTATCCGTATTGTAAACCTATTGTGCAAATAGACGGTACTTTCTTATATGGAAAATACAAAGGCACATTATTGTTAGCTATTGCACAAGATGGCAACCGAAACATACTGCCAATTGCCTTTGCCATTGTGGAGGGTGAGACAACAGAGGCTTGGTCATTCTTTCTCAGTAACTTGCGCAGACACGTGACAAAACAGCCTGGCATTTGCTTGATGTCTGATCGACATGAAGCCATCAAAGCTGCGATTAGACGCGATGGTGGATGGAATCCTCCACATGCATATTCAGTGTACTGCATTCGACACATTGCAGCGAACTTTATGAAAAAGTTTAACAATAAGGAATTGCGTCAACAAATTGTTAACATGGGTATGGAATCAAATCATAGTTATTTTATCTCTTATATTTCGTTTAGCATATAAAATAATATTGAAATTCACAAGTTTTTTGTTTTAAAATTTATTAGGATACGAGTTGAGGCGACCGAATTTTCATTTCATGTATGACAATCTTCGTGGAGAAAATGCAGAGGCGGCTAATTGGCTTGATAGGATCCCCAAGGAGAAGTGGGCGCAGTCATATGATCAAGGAAGACGTTATGGCCATATGACAACCAACCTAGCTGAATCTATCAATTCGGTGTTGAAGGGAACGCGTCATCTTCCCATTACTGCTTTAGTGCAATCAACATATTATAGGTTGGCTGCACTTTTTGTTAAGATGGGGAACAAGCAAATTGCCATGATGGAGGGAGGGCACACATATTGTGAAACAGTCACACAAGCTATGCAAGAAAATCGCAGGAAAGCTAACTCCCACATTGTTCGTAATTTTACGCGAACAAATCAATCTTTTCTGGTTGAAGAGTTAGTTGCCCCACAAGAGGGTGTTTCTGCAATGAAGTACAAAGTCAACCTCAGTGACATGTGGTGTGATTGTGGAAAGTTTCAAGCACAAAGGTTCCCTTGTTCACATGTAGTTGCTGCCTGTGCACATGTCCATGTAGATTGCATGCAATATGTGGACAAAGTCTATAGACTGGAAACTATATTGAATGTTTATAGACATGAGTTCGAAACTGTTGGAAATGAAGGTTACTGGCCTCAATATGATGGTCCAGAAGTGTGTCCCAATCAAGAAATGCAGAGAAATCCACATGGTCGGCCAAAATCAAGTCGTATTCGTAATGAAATGGACCTCAGGGAGAAAGGCCAACCAAAACGTTGTGGATTATGCAGAAACGAAGGTCATAACCGTCGAAATTGTCCGCATCGATTTGGCACATTGGGGGAGACTTCGCATCAACAATAAATGAATTACATGTTTTTCTCAACTTATCATGTACTTTGGATTATAAGGGAAAATGTAATGCAAGTTTTTTGTTTTTTGTTTTTATCTAATACAAATCAATTAACAAAATTTAAAAAAATTTGTTCATAAATTTTAAATAATAAAATATACCTTACGAAATTTCTTTATTTTTAAAATTATAATTTTTTTTTTTTAATTTAATTTATAAATTTTAAAATTAAAAAACAAAACTTACAAATTTTTAAAATTAAAACAAAACTTACAAATATAATTTTTGATATACAAATTTAAGAAGAAATATTATTTTGTTTTTTTAATTTTTATAAGAAACAAAATTTTCCATATTTAAATTTAATAAGAAATTTAATTTAATTTATAATTTTTAAATTTAAAAAATAAAATTAACAAATTAAAAAAAAATTAAAATTTGTTTATAAATTAAAAAAAAATTACATGAAGGGAAATCGCCACCCCCATGGCGATTTCCCTTCATCCTTTTTACAAATTTGGTGAAAAATACCAAGGGAAATCGCCATGGGGGGTGGCGATTTCCCTTGGTATTTTTATCAAAATTTGAAAAAAACATCAAGGGAAATTGCCACCCCCCATGGCGATTTCCCTTGGTATTTTTAGCCAAAATCAATATTTTGATGCTGGGAAATCGCCATGGGGGGTGGCGATTTCCCAGCAAGTGTTAAAACCAGCGTATTTTGAGAAATAATCTAAAAGGATCGATATTTTAAGATTTTTTTTTTAACTATATTTATATAAAAAAACCGAACAAGTTCATTGGCCGGAGGTTCGATGGTTTGTAAAAGTTCAATGATGCTTTGAGAACCTTTGATAAGGTTTTTGAAGTGATCCTTGACTTGTTTGATGTGACTCAAGACAGCTTTGGCATATGTATTGTCCAAGCCTTACAAGAGGAGTAGGCAGGGGCAATAAAAAGAATGATAGTAGGAGAAAGGGAGTTGATGATAACATTAAGTATGAGTTGATCATGACAATGGTAGAGTTAGCAGTGATGATGATGGATTGATGGGTAGGCAGAGTTTGGTGGCATCAATGTACCCAATAAAAAGGGTTTGTAATAGGAGTTTTCGAGAGATATAATTGATGGAGGTGAATTTAAGGGGGAGTTGGGCAAAGACGTTGATGGTGAAGAGTGTTTTGGTATGCATCGTTGGGATTTTGAGAATAGGGAATTAGAAGTGGTTATGGTACAAGAGTTAGAGTTTTTTTTTTTTTTTTTTTAATATGAAAAGTTGCTATGCATTCTGTGACTTCTGGTGTTTTGTGACTTGGGTGTGGGTGTTCTATTGAGGATGCGACTATTTGAGAAGAAGACGATAAGAAAAAGAAAAAAAAGAAAAAAAAAGCTTCAATATCATAAAAATAAATACAAGAGATGAGAAAATGTGACCTACTTTTCATTTGATGATTATAGGTATATATATATATATATATACATGGTACAAAAATCATAATACTATAAACAAGATACATCTAAATAATTTAAAGATATTTACAATTAAAAAATATTTTAATATAATATTATCTCTATTAGAGATCATGCTAATATATGCCTCCTAATATCAACGGATAGGAGATTAGTTTTGGATAGAACTTTTATTGAAGGAAAAATTACAATTTAATTGCTTGAAAAATTGAAATACAAGCAAATTAGTGTAGATCATAATGAAGGTGATCCCCACCAGCAAACCAAAGCAAACCAAACCAAACCAATCTTTTTTTTTTTCCCCTTCATTTACGGTCAAAATCCTCCTCTAAAAAAAAAAAATCTCACTTTTATTTTATTTTTTATATTATTTCCTTTTCTTCTCATCAGAACTCAGATTTTCCCAACTTTTGAAAAACTACTATTAAAAGCAAAGAAAAAGGAAATTAGAACCCGAAGAAGGCACCGCCATCGCCATCGCCACCGACTACTTTTATTATTTTATTATTTTTTATTTTGAAAAAAATGCCGCATTTTCCTGCTGATGAATTAAGCACTTACTTTTGCCGCCAGATCTTTAATCATTTCTAGGGTTTCTTCATTAAAATTTTAAAATCCCGTTCTCAAATGCACGGCCTAAGTCGCCTCGGCACCGGCAGTAACCGTTCGGTCTCCCCTTCTGCGCCTTCCTCGCCGCGGTTCCACCAGGGCCGTTACAAGAACTTTACTGGGGGTGGTGGCGGAGGTGGACGTGGCGGGAAGCAGAGCACGGTGGATAAGATAGTGTTCGTGTTGATATCGACGGTGTTTCGAAGAAAAGGCGTGCTGTTGTTTGCACCGTTATTGTATATTTTGGTAATGTTGTTGTACATGGGGTCGCTAGGTTTCGATGTTGTGAGTTTGAAAAATGCGGTTGTTGTCGTTCACAGGCGTTTGCCGCCTGGTTCAGTTTACCGGAGTCCTCAGTTGTTTCAGAAGTTTTGGCCGTTTATGGAGGCTGAGAGCAATGCCAGCCACAATGCGGTATTTTTTTGCTTCTACTTATCTCTTTCCTGTACTTTATTT
This sequence comes from Fremontodendron californicum, assembly GCA_030761205.1. Taxonomy (NCBI): domain Eukaryota; kingdom Viridiplantae; phylum Streptophyta; class Magnoliopsida; order Malvales; family Malvaceae; genus Fremontodendron; species Fremontodendron californicum. The sequence goes on along the minus strand of JAULJL010000044.1, from coordinate 10,364,926 downwards.
TGAGAATTCTAAAGATATATTTATGAAAATTTATTTTTGGGAACATCAATTTCTGTAGAAATGTTCTATATAAATTGATACATCAAGCTTATAGATATTCAATATTATTTGATTAGGCATTGAATGAAAATTGTGGAATTTTTTAGAAGAATATTGTAACTTCTATGATTTCTAAGATCAAATACGGGTGTGATGAAATAGCATAGGGTGCCTTGGGTAACTGGGTGTGATTCTTATTGCACGCTGAGAAATATTGGGAATTGACTTTTTTGGAAACAACAAATGGGAACTTTAATGCTGATTATATTGTGAAATAAGTCAGGAGTATATATTAATTTTGTGAAATGAGTTAAGAATGTCAGTTACGTTACATACTTTTTCTGCATTTAGGCTGTCTATGCATCAAAGTCTGATGGTATTGGTTTTGCTTGGTTTAACAGAGTGTTTAAACCATCTCTTGGTCCAGCTACTAGTGTAGTTGTCAAATTCTTGTTTGCACTATTCTATCTCAGTGTTGTTAAGGCGTGCACCTAGGCGTTGCGTCTTAATGCTAGACAAGAAAAGCGCTTTAGACCCTTTCAAGCAAGGCGCATGCTTGGTGCACCTAGGCACGTTTTTTTTGTAAGGTGGTAGGCGCAAAAAAGCCTGCTTAATAAAAGTTTTCTTTAATTTTTAATTTTTTTAGTTAACTGTACCTTTACTACTAAAAAAGGGGATAATATCAATATTTCTGCTCCTCAATGTTTGAGTATTCAACAGCAAACATGAGACCATAAGGAAATCATGCATGTTAGCCAACAAAAGAAAAAGAAAATTTTGCATGTTTTGTAGGATAAACTGGACCACTCTTTAGAGCTCATTATCATAATTATATATCTTAAGCTTATTATATATATATATATATATATATATATATATATAGAGAGAGAGAGAGAGAGAGAGAGTCAAACATACAAAAAAATGCACCCATATACATATTGCGTCTTACTTCACTTAGGCGATCTTTTGCGTCTTAGGCAATATAAAGGTTCTAGCTCCCGTGCGCCTTACGCCCTTGACAACACTGTTCTATATATCCTTATTGCAAAAGCATGTATTTGATGTGTAATTGCCTATGAAGTGATGATTGGTTGTGATCCATGTTGCAGCTTCCTCAGTGCTGTTGAGTAGGGGAGTTTCCCTACTTTGCGCCTTATTTCACTCAGGCAAGCATTTTTTTTTTTGCGCCTTAGGCTGTAGGCAATATAAAGGTTCTAGCGCCTAGAGTGCGCCTTCCTCCTTTGACAACACCGTTCAATCTATCCTTATTGCAAAAGTGTGTATTTGATGTGTAATTGCCTATGAAGCCTGGATGATTGGTTGCGATCAATGTTGTAGCTTCCTCAGTGCTGTTGGGTAGGGGAGTTTCCCTACTTTGGTTTATGGTCAACTAGGACTAGGTTATGGTTATTAGGGTTTATGGCCATGATTGGAGTTAGAATTAGGGTTTAGGAATAAACTATTGTTTGAATTAGTGTTATCAAGGGCGCACGCTAGAACCCATATATTGCCTTAGACGCAAGGAGCAAAAAAAGCGCTCGTCTGAGTGAAGTAAGGCGCAATATGTATATGTATGTGTTTTTGTATGTGCGCCTGTGTGTGTATATATATGTATATATATAATAAGTTTAACATATATAATTATGATAATAAACTCTAAAGAGTGGTCCAGTTTATCTACAAAACAAGCAATTTTTTTTTGCCCAATATGCATGATTTCCTTATGGTCCTATATCTATTGTTAAATACTCAAATATTGAGAAATTGAGAGTTTGATACTATCTTCTTTCTTACTAGTAAAGGTACATCTAATGAAAAAGTTAAAATTAAAGAAATTAAAAAGAATTTCAATCAGGCGGGCTTTTTTTGCCTATCGCCTTACAAAAAAGCGCACCTAGGCGCACCAAGCTTGCGCCTGATCAAATGAGCCTTGCCCGAAGGGGTATGAGGCGCTTTTGTTATCTAACGCTAAGGCACAAGGCGTAGGCGTGCCTAGGCGCACGCCTTGACAACACTGGTTTGAATTGAATTTTATCTTAAAACTGGAATTTGAGCAGAATGATTGCCAGAGTTTCTGGACAGCAGCGAAATCGGAATGAAAAGTTTATGTATGTTCTTGTGCTGTGAACATAAGGCGAAGAAGAAGAAAGGAGGTAGTAATGGAAGGAAAACTATCACTTAAATGACAAATTCTCAAGTCTCAACGAAGAAATCTATTTTAAAAATCAACTTTACCACATCTAGCAGTACATATTGATATAAATAGGACAGGATTTCTAAAAACATTACAATTAGCAATCAGAGTCGGCTAATACAAAATAAAGACTGCATAAGAGCCCAAGTACTTTATCTAAACCAAACATGAGACCAAATGGAACATGTCTTACTAATGATTTTGGCAAAGGAAAGATTACTAAATGCCTTTGAATGCCAAAATTTATAAATTGGCTTTAGCTGCCATGCCAAGGGCATCTTCTCTTGCACCACAGAACTTCTGTGTTGATTGAGAAGCCATGATCCCAGCCTTTGAGTTGGGAATTAACTCTAAGCAACCAATTGAGGCACTATCACCCAGTCTGAATTATCATGCAAGGGCCTATTTGGAGAGTGGAACAGCCTTTGGGAAATGGCCTTTACATAAATAAATGAACAAATCCCTTCTGTTGAACTGTTGCAGGAGGCAAAAAAGATATATTTTCCTTTAAGCATAATTCACCCTCTCTTCATCTGTAGCTTTCTATAATGTTCATAGCCATGATAAAGTTTGGCTAACATAATACTAAAATGAAAATCATATGAAAATCATGCAGTTGATGACAACATGGAATCTGAAAATGCATCAAGGTTGGAAGCCATGTGTCAACACCATTATCTCTAAAACAGGTTTGAGTTTTTATATCATTTCAACTATAATAGTGTACCTATAGGTTTATGCTGATTTGTTTTTCCCAATTTTTGTAAACTACAATTCTCATCTTGTAGGTTTATGCAAATCATGTAAGTTGATCTTTTAAATATGGTAATTTAGAATCTCTGCTTGAGGGCTCATATTTCACGTTTATCTAGAATTTCATGTGTATTTTAAATGCTTTGTTCTCTCTCTCTCTCAGTTTCTAAGAATAGAAATGCTATATTATCTTTGGAAAATTGAAATAATACTTAAGTTTAGTGGCTGCAGCCTAGGTGCATCTAGACGGTGCACCTTAGCGCTAGACAACAAAAGCACCTCAAACCCTTTCGAGCGAGGCACATTTGATCAGGCACACACCTGGTGCGCCTAGGCATGCTTTTTTGTAAGACGGTAGCGCAAATAAAAGGCATGCCTGATTGAAGTTCTTAATTTTTCATTAATTGTACTTTAATAGTAAAAAAGGGGACAATATCAAACTCTCTACTTCTCAATGTTTGAATATTCAATAACAAACATGAGATTATAAGGAAATCATGCATATTGGCCAACAAAAGAACAAGAAAATTTTGCATGTTTTGTAGGATAAAATTGGACCACTGTTTAGAGTTTATTATTAGAATTATAAATCTTAAGTTATTATCTATCTATCTATCTATCTATCTATATACATATATATATATATATATACATACAAAACACACACATATACATATTGCGCCTTACTTTAATCAGGCAAGCACTTTTTTTTTTTTCCGCTTGCACTTAAGGTAATATAATGGTTCTAGTACCTAGAGTGCGTCTTACATCTTTGACAACACTGGCTGCACTTTAATGTAGCATTAACAAATAATGAAAACACTTTATATGTTATTTCAAGGTATTAGTTGTCATCAGGTTGATACTATCAGCAATTCTATTTAGCCATCTTCTGTGCCTATTGTAAATATTAGAAGTTAACTGCTGCTTTTTGTGATTTCAAGGTTTTTCAGAATTGCCAAAGTCTAATGGTTTCCTTATAATTGAAGCGAATGGTGGCTTGAATCAACAACGCTTATCGGTATGTTTAGTTATTAATGAATCTGCCATGCTAAACCTCAAACAATCGAAAGATAGTGCAGAATGCCTGTTTGCTTTTGTGAACATTGTTGTCATTTATTCTTTGCTGCTTATTATGTTCCCTTGTTGAAGTTATAAATAGCCATAATGTGCAGTTTGTTATATGTTTTGTTCTTACTAAAGCTGTTTACTTTACTGCTTGCAAGTATGTCGGAACGTTGGATGCATAGGATGGGCATTCATTCCCGGAAAACTATTAAAACATGTATTTGGAGATATCCTTGAAATGTCATGCAAACTCTGGTTTTCAATTCCCTCTATTTTTTTCTTCCTTGCATGAAAAGATTTAGCTGCATTTTTTTTTCTTTGTTATGCATTTCACTGTACTATGACTATTTTGACAGTATTTGAGGGCACATGATTTCTCATTTGAATGTTTTAGAGTTGTGATCCCCTACATCAGAATTCCCATCCCACCAAGATTAGATTGGCCATGCTTTGTCTGTCAAAGTTTGTCCATCTTTGAAAATCACGCTATTTAAGAAGCCATAATGAAAATACATTCGGATAATCTTCAAATTCTTACTTCAAAAAGTGCTCTTTGGTAAACTTGAACAGGATAGGAGATTTTAGAACTTATCTTTTAGTCTTAGATGCACTGGTGTCCTTAGAGCAACTGGGATTCATATAGTACTTCTAGGACTTGTCTTAATTAGTTACTTATATGGTATTTTGAGTAAAAGAATAATGATGGTTGTGGAATGTTGATAAAGGTTGTGCTTTGGCTTTGAAGAAAGAAAAACATTTTGAGACTTCCAAAAAAAAAAAGAAATGGACCATTATTATGATATGCAAGGAGAACATTATTTGGTCAATGATATTGAATTTACTATATAGATAGCTGAAGATGCAAAATGATTGACGTATTTAATCTGAGATACATTTTAGCTTTTGGCATTAGGGCTTGATTGAGTTGGTTATCTTTAGGTGATACCATATCTAACAAAGTCTTCTTTGTATGCGTGTTATCATCTTTGCATTGTTTTCTTGAAATGTTGTACCATTTTTTTGGCCAGTTAGGCATGTTGACCCGGTAACCTTTGTTTCTTCTGTTGCTTTTGTAAATGTTCAATTTAATCCGAAGCAGAGTGTGTTACTAGATTAAGAGTTTCTCTAAACTTGTATGCTATGAGGAATGCAAATAGCAAAAGTTCAGTTGGCTTGTCAATTATTTATTATTGAAGTTAATGGCACTGTTATTTGATTGCTTGTTCATATTTTTAATACAGATATGTGATGCAGTGGCAGTGGCGTGGCTGCTAAATGCAACTCTTGTCATTCCAATCTTTCATTTAAACAGTGTTTGGCAAGATTCCAGGTTATCATCATCACCATTGTCATTGCATAGTGCATATTCTCTCTAAATTCAGGTTTGAAACAAATTTTGACAACCATTCTATGTTTTACGTAGAAGGAATGGATTTTCGAAACATTCGTACATTGTAGTCACTAATATGGGCTAAAGGATTCCATGAGTATCTTTATGTTCAGGTTTTCATGGAATTCATGTTATTTGTTTGTATTTACTAGGTTACTAATGTATTATACTAATATTTTAAATATTCCATCTAGCTTTTGGTTTATTTTGTGATTGTTGTTCTTTTATTTTTGAATTCATTAAAAGCACTTCTTTGATCACAATAAAAAATGTTTCATTTTTTACCTTGTGCTTTAAGATGTTTCAAATCTTTAATGTGTTTTGCTTGACATTTTTCAATTCATTGCAGCAAGTTTGGAGATATTTTTGACGAAGAATTCTTTATACACGCACTTAGAAATCATGTGAATGTGGTCAGAGAGCTCCCTGAAGATGTACTTCAGAGGTTTGACAATAACATTAGCAACATCGTTAATTTGAGAGTAAAAGGTTGGTCGAGTCCAGCCCATTATCTCCAGAAGGTTCTTCCAAAACTAGAGGCGATGGGGTATGCATTCTAGTTTAATTTATTATGAGTACCCAATTTCCATAATTGTGAGAAAATCTAATCAATGTCAAAGTTATTCCAATTTCATTTTCAAATTTGTACGAGGGGCAGATGGAAACTTAGGTGGTCTTATTGTAGCAAAGTATATTCAACTCTAGAAGAAACACAATTTCTGACATAAGGATGACGAATAAGAACATGTGTTGTGCTGTAAAAACTAAGTTTAACTTGTGAACTAGTTGGGATCGGTTATGAGAGTCATTTTCCTTCATTCCTCTTGGTTGGGAAAGCTAAATGGATTTTGGGAAATTTTCAGCTGATTCCAAGTAAAGAAAGGTTTACTAAAGTTGAATGTCCAAATAACAGCTGAGAAATGCCCAAACTAATTGTCTTGAAATTGTAGTAACATAGACTCTTATTGTAACAAAAAAAAAAAAAAAACTGGAAAAGACATAATTTTTCTTGCCATCATCTGTTCAGCTCATGCCACCAATTTCATCTCTAGATTGTCCATTGTGGTCTCTTCAATGTCAATCTTTCATTGACCAATTTTCAAACGAAAGCAGTTATTTATAGCAATGTAGATCTTCAATTTAGTTTATTTCATTAAACATGCCTTGTGATGGGTGGAACATAATCTTTATAAATAATTCATGCTGTATATTTCTGATTTATCTGCAGAAATTTAAGCTGTTATATTCTTTTGGATTGTTTAAAGTCTTACATACATTTCTAGGAGAGCATCTCTATATAGTCCGATACTCGGAGTGAGAGCTCCGAATATTTGTGATATATATATGGTTATTATTACTTTTATATCATCTACCCTTCCGCATGCTCCAATTCCTGTAACAGGGTATAGGCTTTGTTGACATGGATTTGCAACACAATATATGCAACAGGCTTATTGCTACATGATTTCATCTTTTCAGGGCTGTTCGCATTGCACCCTTTTCTAACAGGTTGGCGTATTCAGTTCCTTCAAAAATACAAGGGCTTAGGTGCTTATCCAATTTTGAAGCACTGAGGTTTTCAGAACATATAAGGACACTTGCTGATAAAATGGCTGAGAGGATGGTCAAGAATAGCTCCCATAGTGGAGGAAAATATGTTTCAGTGCATCTTCGGTTTGAAATGGTGTTCTTCTTGTTTCTTGCATGGATGAATAATTCATTGGTTCTTGAATTTAACGGCTAGCCCAATTGTTCTCTATTTCTGAAAGATAAATGTTTTCTTTGTGAAGGATATGGTTGCATTTTCATGCTGTGAATATGATGGCGGGGAAGAAGAGAGACACGAGATGGATATTGCACGAGAAAGAAGTTGGAGAGGAAAATTTAGGCGAAGGGGCAGAGTTATAAGGCCAGGTGCAAACCGTATGGATGGAAAATGCCCTTTAACTCCTTTGGAGGTATTTAACTATAACTTATTTTGCTTTTTGTATGGGTCACTTTAGGGCACGCTACACAATGTTCTCAATCAAGGTGTTCATGACTGTTCTTTATTTTATGAAAGACAATATATTAGCTCTGAAAAGCTAATGTTGCCACGGGAGTTTATATTTGATAATATGTTGCTCTGACTCTTCATTTTTCTTTAAGTACCCGCGTTCAACACCCGTGTCCGACACATATCTCAATATGGGTATGGGGATATGATCCTCCAAGGACCTTCCAAATACATGGAAATCTTGGAAAAAATTGAACATACCCGTGTCCGACACTCACACCCGAGTCCAAGTAACATAGTTTGATATCACTACAATCTTATTTGGCGATTCTTCCTGTTCAATATTTAGAACTTGGTAAGATATTGGCTCCTGGTGTAATAGGGTGCACAAAAATACAGTTGCATGATAGTCTAGATGTCCACTTCTTCAGATGAACTCCATAGTCTAAGAATATATTGTTTGTATGGGGGGATGCATCAACAATAGAATCAGGGTTGCTTTGTTTTCAAAATCAGTAAATACTTTTGGTAGAGGCCTGGTGGACCTTGGGCTATATAATGGTAGGTAGCGTCTCCCATCCTATAAAGCCCATTTCATTCTGAGCTTTGAACTTGAGATTTTCTAGGAAAATCCTGAGTTCCGGCTATTAGAGTATCCCCAGGCAAAAAATTATGGGATGCTTTTGGGTTATGTGCAATTACAACCATATGATATTTTAGATATCAATTTTGAATGAAGACCATCATGTCACTCTCTCAAAGCTAAGAATAAAATTCTGCGGAGTCTAAGAGTTATACCATCTACACTTAAAACTATTATGCTCTGTAAGAAATAAGTGGTCTCCTGAAGACAAGAATAGGAGTCTGATTGAAGTTTCTTATACCATGGTACTTCAAAAAAAAATCAAATTACTCAAATGCCCTTGAAACACAAGGTTGGATTAATGTATCTGGAATTTGGAAAACGTTTTTTATGTATTAAATTACCTTTATTGTTGCTTGGGTGTTTGTAGTCAAAATGTGAAAATTTGAAACTCGTCAGTTGACCAGATAAAAAGATGGGAGTTATCACTTATCAGGAATCTGAAAAAGATGTTGATCAAGACAACTAGAAAACCATGGGTTCCATAAGTTTATAGCTTTGAGGAGTGGATCAATCCAAATTGGTTCATTCATAGCCCTAAGTTTATAGTTTTGGAGCAAAAGTAGAGCTTGAACCTTCGGCAAGTAGACTGACTATTACTTTGAATGACCAAAGTCAATGCAGAATCATAATAAGTATTAAAAAAAGAAAAACCTCATGTAGAGTGGCAATTATGAGGAAGAAAAGTACTAGCATGGTTGATTGTTTCCCAGAGTTTAGCCTACTATTCAAAGTAGGTGCAAATTATGAGTAATTTAAATCAAGCTAACATTTGTAAGTTATTTGGAAAAGGATGTGTGAAAAATCAAACAAGAAAGTAGCAATAACAAATTCAGAGCAATGCTCCTCCTATTCTTCATGAGGCTTCAAGGCAGATGAGGCATAGGCCTCTTGTTGTCATAAAATTTTACTAACTTTTATTTAAGTAATTTGTTACTACAGGGATATGTAGAAATTTATTACTAACTTTCATGAGGGTTTAAGGTGCACTATAAGTGCACAATAATCCTGCCCATGCATAAATCAGTTAAGTTGTTTCCTTTAAAATATTTCTTGCCCCCACCCTCTTTTATGCTCTCTTGATATAATTCTTGTGATTAAATCCTCTCCTCCCCCCTACCCATTGTTTCTAACTTTTCATTTTTCATTTCTTTTCCCATTTCATCTTTTTGTTACTCTTTGCATTTTATACATTTTTAATTCAAGATTCTGAGCACTTTCTATATCAGAGCATTTCTTGTGAATGGCCTTTACTTATCATATTGTTTGATCCATTAAATAAGATGATGGGTTATAATAAGATAGTTCCTGAATCCTCTATTGTTCTTGGATCTTAGAAAATTTACTATGCTCTTCAGGATAGTTCTCATCAGCAAAAAATTGCTTTTGATTTGGGCCGGCCACCTGTATGAACACTTTGTTTTGTTAATATCTTAATTTTGATACATAACTCTTATACCAGGTTTGATGCGCATTTCTGTTCACCTGATTTATTAATCTATTTATTTGGTTCTGTAGGTGGGACTGATGCTTAGGGGCATGGGTTTCGATAACAATACATCAGTATTTGTTGCAGCAGGAAATATTTACAAAGCAGAAAAATACATGGCTCCTCTTAAACAGATGTTTCCGCTTTTAGAAACAAAGGATACGCTGGCTACTTCAGAAGAACTTGCTCCATTCAAGGTATCGAGCTTTTGACCTGTTATGCTGCTTTTTTAAGTCAGCCAGAGCAGAATCTAGTTATAATTACTTAAAAAGAGGAAGAAGAAAGCTAGAAATTATTCAGTTTTGTAACATTCTAGTTCATAATGTAGGGCCACTCATCTAGGTTGGCAGCACTTGACTACACAGTTTGCCTTCACAGTGAAGTATTTGTCACAACACAAGGTGGAAACTTCCCCCACTTCTTAATGGGTCACCGACGCTATTTATATGGAGGACATGCGAAATCAATTAAGCCTGACAAGAGGAAATTAGCACTGCTATTTGATAACCCTCATATCAGGTAAATTTTGGTTCAAATCTATTTCATTCTTGTCAGTTTTCTTTTGGATAGGTTAGTTACTTTAAACTGTACTTTTTGGCTCTCATTTTACTCTGGTGACATTGCCCATTTGCATTTAAAATTGTCTTGTTGGTTGAGGTTTTGTGATAGATCCTAAGCCCATTAGTTGTGCATCTTGCATGTAAATGTAATCATGTTGAGCTCAGAGGAATTTAGGCATGTTAAGTTTTGGCTTGTTATATTTTTAGTAATGGAGCTCAAGCCAAGACTGATTTCATGCAAGCTTGAAATTGGAGCTCAAGCTTTGCTGGAATAGGCTTGTTTTATTGTCGAACTGATTGGTGGTAGCTTTCACATGCTCAAGGTCAGTTGAGCTCAAATTAACACTGCTTTAGTGTTATTAAGTCAGTTCTGGGCTAGAAGCAAGCATTTGACAACTGCAAAGCTTCAATTTGCAACAAATCAAATGCAGCCCACTTGCACTTTCCATACAAGCTATTATCGCTCCTTTATGGTCATGAATCCTTATCCAATCCTTGATCTTTCATGACCTATTGCCCTTTGCTCTTAACTTTGAACACTCTTTCCACTCGCTACCAATCAAGAAATTGTTAAATTCTGTTTGATCAAGTGAGGCCTTATATTTACATCTTAAATTCTTCCAGTAATTGCAAGTTTACCTCGCCAGACAATGCGAACATTCTTCATCTTCTGTAAATGTTGACATTGATTCCTATTAAACCTACCAAAGGAAGCCAAGGCAACTGGCCTTTTATTAAAGTGCTCTATCAGTTGTAGACCTACTCACGGGCCTGGTAGCCCGTCCGGTCCGGCCCGTATTGGGCAAGGCCTGGGCAGGTATTTTAGTGATCTGGGCCGGCCCGGATCACTGTTCATCTAATAAAAAATAATATTTTTAAAATTTAATTATAAAATATGTAGAAAAAAACAAAATTTTAATATATATATATATGAACAGTAAATATGAGCCGGTGGGCCGGGCCTGGGTAAGGAAATCCAAAAAAAAATCGGGCCGTGGCTTGGACCGGCCCATGAGCACCTCTAATCAGTTGTCCTAGCCAAGCTCTAAAAACCATGCCCATTTGCATTTGAAAGCCAAAATGGCGATGATGAGAGCTCAGCTCTTTCCTCCTGTGCTCATTTGCATCCAACCAAATTATAGAAAAAACAGTTTCCTTCTCCTTGCTAAATACATTGCTTACCTTACCTCTCAAGCTCTATTAAATTCATTTTTTGCTGTTAAAAAAATTTAAGATGTCCCCATATGCTTTCAAGACAAAGTGTTTTATTTCAGACGGGTAGACTTTCATATTTTCATCCAACTATTAGTAAATTACTTGAGTTTTCTTTGTTGCCACCTGTTCTACACCCTTCGATGCTGCTTAATATGTTGTTTTAACTGAAAAGTGCCTGATAAAGAGCATACCTACTGTAGGTGTTTGAAAAATTCACTAATAGCAGTAGTCAGGACATTGCAAGTTCTTGTGGTGAGAAAAAAAAACCTTGTTAGATCTTCTTTCCACTCACCACCTCTATGCTAGTTGAGTAAATCAACCTGCCACAACAGGATAGCTCTTTTTGACCCTCTTCCGCTGGCAAAGTCAGTCCTTTGTATTATCGTATCAGTCGACGACCTTCGCATCTTATGGTAGCAAAATCGATGTGATCAATCTTACAAAAGAGAAAAGGAGGTTGGGGGGAGGATTTTGTTACTTTTAGGATTCAAGTAGCTATAGACTTCTCATTAGTACCACCATCCTTCTTAGCTTGACAGTCAATACTTCTTGATTCAAATCTGTCTATAATCATCACTCCACTGCCAAAATCATCTAATAATGCCATTAAGCTCTTTGCATGTAATAGCTCATTTGAAATGTGAGTGATCTTGGACTGCTGCCTTAATTGGCACCTCCTTCCCTGTTTTAAATAACATCTTATCCTTCCAACTTCCCAACTTGTCATCTTGTTCTTCATCGAACTGAAAATAGCTTGCCTTGAGCAGACAGTGAATATTGGAAGGGCTAAGGCCCAAGATACCTATAATTGTTCGTCAATCGTCACTATGGATACATTTGAAATTTGGCTGAATCTGTATCTGCCCATTCTGTGATGTTACTTTAAAACCGAATATCCACTGCATCACTGGTTTAAACTTTATGGCAAAACAAACTATCATAGGTGAAAAAAGGGGACTTCGTGTTTATTCTTTTTCCAACTTAGTAGAGCTTTGAATTTTAAATATGCTCTTCCTTTGAAAATTGCAACCTTTTACTTTTTATTTTCTCTATTATCTTGATTAGATTATTTTTAAATCAATTTTATGCATGATCCTACCTCTTCAATGATGATGAGGATATCTGCCTGCCTTGTTTAAGTTCTAGATTTTATCACATCCCTCTTCCATATTATGCTGGGTCTCTTGCTGTAATTTGCTTTTTTGGATTCTGCTTCTTTGAATGATCAGCTTTACTGACAAGTTATTCATAGTTATTATAATTTTGGTTAAACTTTACTTAAACTCCTTGTGATGCAACTTTTGTACACAACACCCTGTGATTTTTTCCCTCAATAGCACCCTTAGATTAAGTTTTGTTACTAGAGGAAGTTACACCTTTAATTCCATTCAACAAAATTACTAAAATACCATTCATTCAAAAGTTATCTTATTTGTTCAGAATTAAGGGTATTTTTTTTTTTTTTTTTGTAATTTAAAATTAACAATGGGATCCTTTATAGGAATGGAATTTATCCACAAGGTGCTAATTGAAAACAAAAAATTCACTAGGTGCTATTTGAGAAAAGTTGAAACCACAAGAGGTCTGGGTGAAGTTTGCCCTATTATTTTTGGTTTCACAAGTTCTTCATAGTTGATTCTGCATTTTTTAGCTATGGTACATCGACTTTTCATTTTCCTTGAAGTACCTGTGTCTGATACTCATGTCTGACACATTTGGACAAGGGTATGGAGGTATGATCTTTCAAATATATGGAAAAACTTGAAAAAAATTGAGTATACCCATGTCGAATACATACCAGTGTCCGACACTCATCCCGAGTCTGAGTAACAGTTTTTGAGCATGGCCTCTTGTCTCTCTCGCTTTCTCTCTCTCTCTCTCTCTATATATATATATATATATATCTTTTTTTTTTCTCTTGTTAGCTGTTAGTTATAAGCATCATAAGCAAAATCTATCTTCTCGTCTATTTTTTGTTTTTGGTTGGATAAATACTAATTTTATGGCTTTTTGTTTCTTTTGATTCAAAATCTTTTCAAAATGCAAATTTAAATGTTCTATTAATTGAGTTATACTGAGAGTGTTCTAAGGGTATTTTTTAAAGTTATTATATAAAGTAATATTTTCTCCTAATGTATCGGAATTCATCAAATTAACCTTAAAAGCAAAACCTTTATTAATTATTTTTGTTCCTTTGTGTTTCATAGGTGGGAAACCTTCAAACGGCAGATGAAAGATATGCTTCGGCATAGTGATGTGAAGGGAAGTGAATTGAAGAAACCCAGCGGTTCAGTCTACACATTTCCAATGCCAGATTGCATGTGTAAACGAACAGAAGCAATGGATGAAAACGGTAACACAAGAAAACTTACTTAAACAGTTGGATTACAAACTGCCCCTACTCCCTACTCCTAGGTTAAAGATTTTCCGCAACCTGTAATTTATAGGCTTTGTTTGGTAAGAAAGATGAAAAAGGTTAGGAAAACTGGTTAATCTAATGGTTAAGTTACAAAATAGAAAAGTGGTTATGCATCTTAACCATTAGATTAACATATTTTCTATGTTTTGGACCAAGCAAAGCCAGCCATAGTGTATCATGCAATTGAGTTATGGAGTTGTAATATTATTTCTTTTTGATGTTTTTAGGTAATAATTTGAGGTTTTGATTCTTTCTGTAATTTTTTTTTTTGTATATGATACAATAACAGTTCATTGGAGGTAAATTCCTTTATTAATGCATTAGGTAATCTTCCTTTGCTGATAACATGCTTTTCTGTTTATTTATTTTGTTTTTGGTACAAAAGAAGTCGCAGCTTAGGGATAAAAGTAGGGGTTGCAGATACTGGGATTTGAATTTCAAACTTGTTGGATGTCACCTCTTAAGAGTAGTTGCATGAACAAAATGAGTGAAGCTTCGGGTTCTGATTTTCTGTTTATTTGGTGATGTAAAAATTTCCGCTAACCTAATTCCTCTTGCAAAATTGGTCCACAGCCCTTTCCACTTAACCCAGCTTGGGGTGTTCAAAATCATGTTCTTGGCAGCCTCTTATATTGTAAAATATTGTTTTTTTAATCCAGAATTTAGGGTAAAATTTAAGATTTACTTATATCAAGCACTAGCGAGTGCCAAATTCAACGGATTTACAAAAATTTTCCTCTTTGCAAGTTTTTGAATCAAACATCATTCAAGGTGACTGGTAACTTTAGTTAGAGGACATTGTTTTCTTAATTATAAAATAATTATATTTAATTTTTTTGTAAATATATTTTTTAATAATTTTAAATATTATTATGTAAATGAGTGGGCTGGATCGGCTTTAAAACTTTAAACTCAAGGAGCCCGGTCCATAAGGGTGTACATACTTGAACTCTTAGATTTAAAAAATCTGTGTTTTAAATATGTTTTAGAGTTAGATCTTTTTTTCTTTCAATTTTCTAAAAAAATTTAATATTCTCACCAAATTGGATGTGTCGATCGGGGAATGGAAGATCCAACCGGTTTGATTTCCTTTCAATTTTCTAAAAATATTTAATATTCTCACCAAATTGGATGTGCCGATCAGGGAATCGAACATCCAATCGGTTTGATTTCCTATTGATTTTTAAAACCAAGGTTAAAAAATTGGATTGAAGGTTAATCAGATTTTTGATTTTTGATTCAATCGGTTTGAATCGATCAATTTGGTAAAAAAAACTTTTAAATATATAAAAATAATAATTTTAATGTTAAATAAATAATAAATATAATAAATAATTAATAAAAATATGTATTTGATTTAGTGATATGATATTTAATACAAATCTTGAAATTAGAGTTCAAATCTCATCACTTTAAAAAAAATTTTGAATTTTTTTTTTTACTGATTTTATCTAATTAAATTGGTTTTTCATCGATTCCAATAAAATTTGATTTTATATATAATATCGAACTAAATAAATCATCAATTTTTTATTTAACTAATTCGACTGATCGATCGGATTCGATATTTTAATCACCGGTTAAAACATTGCCATAAAAGTTCAACCACTAACACTAGGTTATCTTCTCTTTTATCGTACTGTTTCTAATTTGCTTTGCTCTATATTTGAGAGCGGCGCGCCTTTTTGCTATCCCTCTGTAATTCTCAACAATCAGTCCCCGCGAAAACTCCCACTTTCTTCTGAGCAAAAAATAGATGATATAATATAATGGAAGAAGAAAAAGGAGAAAGATTCGAAGGAGCAATCTTCAAAGACATAAGGCGTTATTTCTGCGAATATTGTGGAATCTGCAGATCTAAGAAGTCTCTCATAACCTCCCACATCCTCACCCATCACCCGGTACCTACTTTGATTCTTCACTGCTTTCCGATTTTTCTTTCGTAATCTGCCAATGGGTTCTTCTTTCTTTTTCTTTTTCAATTCAAAATAGGTTAATACTAAAGATTTCTTTTTCTTTTTTGTTTTTAAACTTTGGGTTTTGTTCAGGACGAAATAAACAATGGGGGAAAGGAAGAAGAGGGAATTTCATCGTCGACTGCATGTGAAGAATGCGGTGCTACTTTCAAGAAGCCTGCTCATTTGAAGCAACACTTGCAATGCCATTCACTTGAGGTACTTTTTTACTAGTAATCAGTTTCACAGTCAAAGCTTTTTAATAATGTTGAATAATTACTTTGCTATCTGCTATATTTGGATATATAGAACAAATAATAGTTTTTGAAGATTTAACAATTGAACTTTTAATTCTGACAGATTACAAACTGCAGAGTTTAACATGATTTTGGGGTTTTTTTTATTTTATTTGCATTTATTTTATAGCAATTTTAAAGAAGCAAATGGTAAATAACTAAAGAAGTCGCAAAAGCAACAATGAAAGGAAGCTATGGACAAACTATTATTAACCATTTACAACATATCTCTCTATCAAGTTGTCTTGTATTTTAGTACCACTTATGATTTATGACTAGTCTGTTTTTTCTTGTGAGTTCATATCTATCAAGGATGAATACTTTTGCAGGAGTTCATTTCTTTTTATAAAGAAAAAAATATCAATGGATGTCATAGCGTGAAGCATTGGATCCCACAAAAAGAACTCCAAAATGCGAGAGGCTGCATTGTTATGACTTGAATGGACCAGTATCAGGTTGGGAGACCTCCTGAGAAGCTCCATCAAGTGAGCCTCAGTCACGCGGCGTGGTATACTTTGAGGTTTGAAGACTTGTTTATGTGTATGTATACATCATTATTGGTTGCTAAGCACTAGTATTCTAATACTTTTTGCTTTTGTTACAGAGGCCATTTGTTTGTTTAGTTGATGATTGCCATGCTAGCTACAGGAGGAAAGACCACTTGAATCGCCACCTTCTTCAGCACCAAGGAAAACTTTTCAAGTGTCTGATTGAGAACTGCAATAGAGAATTTGCATTTCAAGGCAATATGAAAAGGCATGTAAAAGAATTTCATGATGAAGATTTGTCTTCATCTGATGCTGGAAGTCAGAAGCAACATGTCTGCCAGGAAGTAGGATGTGGAAAGGTGTTCAAATTTGCATCAAAGCTGAGAAAGCACGAGGATGCTCATGGCAAGTTGCTTTTCTTTTTCAGTTTTCAAAATTATATCAAAGCATCTGATTTGATGTGTCTCAAACTGAGTGAGATAGATAAGATAATACCTTAATTCATTTATTCTTAGTTTGAGGGAAAAAAAGAAAGAAAGTAAGCACTCTTGATTGGGAGGTGGTGATTAACATGTTGTCTGATGAATGCCTTAACTGTTACAGTTTTGCTGGATTCGGTGGAAGCCTTCTGTTCTGAACCAAGTTGCATGAAGTATTTTACTAATGAGCAATGCCTTAAAGCTCATGTGCAATCATTCCACCGATATATTAACTGTCAAATATGTGGGGCAAAGCAGCTGAAGAAGAACATCAAGCGGCACCTGCGATCACATGAATCAGGAGTTGCATCAGAGAGAATTAAGTGTGATTTTGAGGGTTGTCTTCATACATTTTCAACTGTATGATTCTGTGAACCTTAAAAAAAATTTATATGCAATTTGTTTACATTTTCTCATAAGAAGTTGATTGTGATTGTTTTGGACCAAGAAAGTGTTGTATACTAAAATTGTTTTCTGATCATAAACATTTTCCTTTTCACTGAAATGTTGAATATTCTTTTACAGAAATCAAATCTGCGTCAGCATGTCAAGGCTGTGCATGAAGAACTCAAGCCTTTTGCATGTAGCTTCTCTGGTTGTGGCATGAGATTTTCATACAAGCATGTTAGAGATAACCATGAGAAATCAGGGTGCCACATATATATTCCTGTAAGTTATTAGTTGTCAATGGGTCAATGCTATTGTAAGTTTTTTGCCTTGTGTTGGTATTTTTCATGTTAGACAAAGATTCATTGTTTTTAACTGTTTCCTGTTCAGGGGGACTTCATAGAGTCTGATGAGCAGTTTCAGTCAAGGCTGAGGGGTGGGCGGAAGAGAACATGCCCCACTGTGGAAATGCTTATTCGAAAAAGAGTAACTCCGCCGCAAATGGATACAATGATGGATCCAGAGCCAATTCGTGGTTGCTCGTAAGTCGTAACTGATGTAAGGAGGACTAACCTCTAGACTCGATCGGTACTTTAGTTCGATAACGTGCTTTGAAAACCGTAGCCCTAATTTAACTCTTCTAGGATCTGCCTTCTCTTCCTATACATATAGCAGTAGGTGTATGTATTTTTTTGTTAGATGTAATGTATTGCATACATAGCATAGCCTCTGTTTTTCTTGCATTGCTACATGCCATTTTCTATTGTGGTAAACTTTGTAATGGATGGGCTGTATATATTAATATAGTGGGTTATATATATATATATATATATATATATATATATATATATCTATTCTTGCCAAATGGTGTGGTTGTTTCATCCATAAAATAAGCATAGTTGATTGTAAAATGTCTTCAAGTCTTCACCACAAAAGAGCCTTTATCCCTACACTGATCTATTCTATTTTATATAGTTGGGGTGCTAATGCTATGGGCTGGGATGGGATGCCTTCGTTTTGCCCTTCAACATTGCAAGACTGCGTATGCTCTTTCTTTTCCCATAGAATGCCTGTAAAACTTCTTTTTACGAAGGATCCGACTTCCCATAACTCCATTAATGCATTTTTTTTATATTTAAACTAATAGTAAAAGTGAACAAAATTCAATAAAATAACAACTTAAAAATATAAAACACAAATATATATATATATATATATATTTTACATCACTCCAACTAATTACCATCTCAAGTCTTGTGAAAAAACAAAACTAAATCTGTCTATGGATTGAGTCGGGTTCGATTTTTTTTTCTTACTTAGGCTTGGATCGGGTCGGGCCGGACTAAGATTGGTTCGAAAATCCGTTTTCTTGTTCACAAAATTTAAAATATTAAAAAATTATTTTATATAAATATCTATATATTTATAGTTAAAAAATATTTTTTTATTCATAAATAGTAATTCGAGTCGAGTCGGATCAACTTGAATTAGAATTAGAAAAACTTATATCCAGGTTCGGCCTAATACGGGACCCTTTGCTTTACACAGATTTTTATGAACTGACTAAATGACTAGATTCTCCCGGAACGCTAGCTAAGGTAAAAAATAGTATGTATTGATTTCCTTCAATTAATTCAATAAGCTTTTTGATTGATTCAGGCGCGTTCTCTTTCTTAGAACCCATTGAAGGGGGCCTCGGCCCGGGAAGTGGAGAGTGGCCAAGTGATCAAAAGCGACAGACTGTAAATCTGTTGAAGTTTTTCTACGTAGATTCGAATCTTGCCTCTCCTACTTGTTTGTTGTAGAAACAAATAGTCTGATTATTGAACAAATCTAAACAAAACCCTTTGGAAAAAGAAAAAGAAAACCTTATCCAAGTGTCTAAAATTACTACCCGATCCATTATTCTATTCCACTCCAAAACAAATACTAATATTTCGGTTCTTTTATCAAAATATAGCTAAAAAAAATTATTTACCAAAATGCCGTTCTTTTCAGATTAATTCTCAAAATCCGTTGTTTTTAAATCAGTTGGGAAATCGCCATGGCCCATAGCGATTTCTCAACTGAAAATTTTAATTTTTTTTAAAATACCAGTTGAGAAATCGTCATGGGTCATAGCGATTTCCCAACTACAATTTTCAAAATTTTTTATTTTTTACATTGGGAAATCGCCACCCACGGTGGCGATTTCCTAAGGTTCATTTTCCTTTTTTTTTTCTTTTTTTTCCTTTAATTTTAATAAATAATAAAATTTTAAAAATAAAAATTTAATAATTTTAATATATAATTTTTATCCCATGGTGGTAGAAGTGTCCATGGGCCGGGCCGGGCCCATGTATGGTATCAACACCACATTTGCTTGCCCAAGCCATGGTGAAAAATTTTCAACCTTTATTTATTTATTTTTAATTTTATAAAATAATAAAAATTATATAATTTTTAATTTTAAAAAATAAAAATATAACAATTTAGCAAAAATTTAAAAAATTATATTTGTAATTAGACCTGCTCATGGGCCGGGTCGCGACCCGAAATTTTTTCCCTTGCTCAAGCCCATTTCGAGTCGTGCCAACTCGAAAGCCCATTTCACTATTAAAAAAATATTTTTATATATTTTATAATTTTTTGAATTTTGTTATTTAAATTTTTTAAAATTAAAAATTATATATTTTTTATTTAAAATTTATTATTTAATAAAATTACAAAAATACTTGTCCAAGCCCGGACTAATACGACACTTTGGTTGGCCTTTTTCCCGGAGGTCCATTTATTACGAATACAAGTTGAAAAAATTCGATTGACATTACGGATAGACCTGCTCATGGGCCGGGCAGCCCGTCCGGCTAGGCTCGAATCACTATTTCTATATTAAAATAATTATATTCAGGCCCGCGAGCCAGGCCTTGGCAAGAAGTTGAAAAATTCCGGGTCGCGGCCCGGCCCATAAGCAGGCCTAATTACGAATATAATTTTTTTTATTTTTGGTAAATTGTTATATTTTTATTTTTATTTTTTAAAATTAAAAATTATATAATTTTTATTATTTTATAAAATTAAAAAAAATTAAATAAAGGTTGAAAAATTTCCACCGTGGCTTGGACAAGCAAATGTGGTGTTGATACCGTACATGGGTCTGAACCGACCCATGGACACTTCTACCACCATGGGATAAAAATTATATATTAAAATTATTAAATCTTTATTTTTAAAATTTTATTATTTATTAAAAGAAAAAAAAAAAAAGGAAAATGAACCTTGGGAAATCGCCACCCACGGTGGCGATTTCCCAATGTAAAAAATAAAAAAAATTTGAAAATTATAGTTGAAAAATCACCATGGCCCATGGCGATTTTCCAACTGGTATTTTAAAAAAAATTAAAATTTTCAGTTGGGAAATCGCCATGGGCCATGGCAATTTCCCAACTGGTTTAAAAAAAGCGGATTTTGAGAATTAATCTGAAAAGAACGGTATTTTGATAAATAATTTTTTTTGGCTATATTAAGATAAAAAGACCTCTATATTTTTTTCTCTATAATCAAAGCTTAATTTGTGCTTTGTCTTTTATGGAAACCAAAAATCATACTTTGTAAAAAGGTATGTTATAATGTTTTTCTCCTAAATAAATCTCTTTACGTGACTTAAATTTTTATTCCACATTTATTTATTGTCTATACACGTACATTGTGCCTAATTATCATGTTTTTTTTTTTTTTTTAAAAACACAACGTCAAACAAATGTTATTTCATGAAAAACCTTTCTATGCATTCGGCAAAAAGTGATGATGTAGATATTTTGAGTCTAAGGGCAATGTGTCTTTTCACCTCAATTAGATGGTAAAGAGATTACAAAATTATAATCACAAGATGGAAAAAGATTTGAGAGTCAAAAAGATCAATTTTTTGTTGCCAAGTAAGAAGGCATATTTGACCTCCGGAGCTTGTTGTAAGGAAAACATGATATTAAAATATTTATTTAAATAAACTTACTTTTTGACTTTTGAAGCTGACTTGAATACCTTTCCAACGGTAATTACGCCCAAATCGGACAAGAAATGGCCATCCAAATCAGCCGAATAAGTGCGAGATGATGCAGTAGCAAAATGGCTGGCAGAATGCCCGACGCCACGGCGCCTAATCCAACGGTGCCCAAGATTCGCAAAAAACTCGTGAAATCCTGCCAAAAATGCAATTTTTTGCCTCCTAACTTACTTGTGCAGTAAGAACTTGTTCTCAGAGTTTTAAAACTCTATAAATACCATCTTTTGAGTCACAAACTAGACATCTTTGGGAGGAGACTCAAGGATCATCATTATTATTATTCTTCTTCTCCATTCTTTTATTTTATTTTTATGTTTATGTTAATTATGCTTATGCTAGGCTAAACTTCTCTTTGGTTAAGGGTGATTTCAAAGCTCTAGACATGTTGTGTAATTAATATTCAGATTATATCTATCATATATTGATTTTCTATCAAAGTTGCTTATGTTCTTCTATAAGAATTATTCATGATCTTTGTCTTAATTTGTTTAGGTGTGCAACTAGATAGATCTTGATAATTATCTAATGCTAGTTTAGGAGTCTTGATCCGTAATTGTCTTGATTTCCTATTCATAAGTAGCAATTTGTAATTCATGATTATGTTGGATTTTTAGGAATTGCAATGTGGAACATAACTTAAGTTAAACAATACGAGCTTATGTGTTTGTTGCTTAGATAACATATCTTTCTCATCATAAAGTTGCTATTACATTAAATCTAAAGAGCTTATTCTCGGTTGTCTAATGGTTAGAGATTAAAGAGAGAGCTTGTTCTATTTAACGACGAACTAAGAAAAGATTGGGGTAACAGAGCTTGTTGTTATCTACAGTTGATAGTTTTGATAGTTGATTGATATTGATAGATTTGAAATTGATTCTCAATAATGTCTAATGGTGGAGAATGAAACCTTAACCATATTTCTCAAATATGATTACTCTTTACTTGCATCTTATTTTTCTGATTTACTTTACTTTTAACTATTTCAAAACCCCTATTTCTTTTGTTTTTATTTGAATCTAAGTTATAAACTAGTAACTCATAAATTAAAACCCAATCCCTGTGGACTTGACCCTTGCTAACTACTATATTTAACAACTGATTATTCTAAGTGCAAGATTAAATAAGATATACTCTTTTGAGTGCATCAAATTTTTCCTGCCATTGCTGGGGATTGTTTTCTTTAATTTATTTGTTACTTGGTTTATTTTTAGTTCTAATTAGTTGTACTTTTTCCTTTATATATAGATTTTCTTTTCAATCAAAGCAATGAGAGATGGCATGGAACTCTATGGTGGATCATCCAACCAACACTTTTCAACAAGCCTATGATTTAGGAGGATTTCATGGCCAACAAGGATTCCAAGGACAACAGTGTGATCCTTTCTTAAACACTTACAATACGAGATGGTGGGAACATACTAATTATAGCTACTCGGGAAATTATCAAGAAGTTGATCCTTATGCCAATTACAATCATCAATCCGGCTTCAATCAATCATGGCCTCAACAACAAGATTTTTTTCAGCCACCACCTGTGACTCAAAGCCAAGGTACATTTCTTGAGGATTTAATTTATTCCCTTGTTACTAATACTTTGCAATTTCAACAGGAAACAAGGGCAAGTATCCAGAGTTTAGAAACGCAATTAAGCCAAATGGCTAGTAGTGTGGTGAGATTGGTAGAACAGATCTGAAAAATTTGAGGAAGCTAATGCTAGTGTTGTGATCTTGAAAAGTGGGGAACAAGTTGAGGAAGCACCAAAAAGAGAAGTGGATTCAACCCTTGAGGATAATAAAGCTATAATTGAGAGTACTTCGGTACCTGAGGTAACTTTTAAGGTTCCTATTTCTTCTAATGTTTTTTCTCCATCTTTTCCTAGTAGATTTGCAAATTCTAAGAAGGAGGAACATGAATAACAAATTCTGGAAACCTTCAGCAAAGTACAAATAAACATATTGCTTTTGGATGCCATGAAACAAATACCAAGATTCCTCCAAGAGCTATGCACCACCAAGCTCAAATTAAAGGATGATGAGACAATAAGTGTGGGGGAGAATACATCAGCTGGTTTGCAAAGAAAACTTCCTCCAAAACGTAAAGATCCTGGAAGTCTCATGCTTAAACCCGAAAATCCCAAAAAACCTAGAAGGGGTATTGGTTAGGTTGGACACATTCAATCAAGTACTAATTGGGAGGTAGCCCAATTAATGAAAGTTTATCCAACCTGCCATATCAGATTTGCTTTCTCTTATTTTCTCTCTTTGTTTTGTTTTGTTATTAATTTTGTTAGGTTTATTTAAGTTTCATTAGTTTGTTTTGTTTTGAATTTTTTTTTAATATTTTATTATTTGTTTGTGTGTTTTATAGCAAGTCAGGCTGAAAGCACTAAACCAAGCGCTTATTGGGAGGCAACCCAATGGACGGAGAGCACACATCATAAACAGATTTGATCTTTCTTACTCTCCATCATTCTATCTTTTATTGTTTTGTTTATTTATTTTGATTGTTTTGTTTTTAGTTCTTTTCTCTTAACACACAATTCTTTCATGTAGTAATAGCATTACATTGAAGACAATGTAAGAATTAAGTGTGGCGGGAAGGATTTAGGATTTTTTTCTTTTAGGTTGTTGTTATTATTATTATTATTTTTTTAGTCTTTAATTTTTTTTGAGTGTTTTTAGTTCTTTTCAATACAATGATGAGATATGAATTATGTAGGTCTAAAACTAGTTTATTGGTGAAATTTTTTTTCATGAGAATTGAGCTTGAATATTATTTTTCATGAGCCAATGTTAATATGATATGTTGATTGAGAAAGAAGCATGTTTAGACTTAATATTGATTTGTATAATCATCCTTGTGAGTTTTTGAGCCTATATGATTGATGCATTATACATATCAATCTAATTTCTTTCATGTGTGCTCTTATGATTACATGTTTCTCTAGAACTTGGTTTAAACCGTTTGAGACTATATTGATATATATGACTACATGGATATGATAGAGGCATTAGGATTACCACCAAGGCCAAATCAGCCATCCCCTATAGATGTTCCAAGAGAACATCCCCCTAGTAAACCAATTTGAGCCTACATTGAATAAGCTATTTTATTGGTAACCACATCTTACACCTAGTGATGTGAGCCCATGGGGTTGAACCCTTTGAACCCACTAACAATTTAGGATACCTAACCCAGAAAAGCCAAGATTCAGGCAATGAAAACTTAAACCCAGTGAAATCCTGTTTCAAAGAACCTAGATAAGATAAACTAGCTAGACCCAAGAACGCTTGTTTCAAGAACCTAAGTTTGAAGGTGTTGAACGCCACAAAGAAGAAGTCTTTGATAAGTTATAAGTTCTTTCAAGAACTAAAAGAGAAAACTCTCACTGAACAAAATCAGACTTAATTGATCAAAAGATAATGATAGTAGACGGCTACACAAGGTATTTATAGCCTCCATAAATAACCTAAACCTAATACTAGTTACATTAGAATTCGGCCAAGCACAACTACTCCCCTTGGAAGTCCTAAAGTCTGCTAGACCTAATAAACTTAATAAAGAATGCTTAAATATGGGCTGAACATACTCCAGCCCAAACCTAAATGATTAAAAGATGTCCAACTAGTTTAATGAAGGTAAAGCCCACTAGCCTATTGGACATGTTACATAATATAGGCCCAAATGCCTAAGTAATTAAAAGACTTAAAATAAACCCAAACTTCCTTGCCACATCATTAAATGAATTGGTCCCCATAAGTGCTATAGACACCTAATTTTGTCTGGACCACTAAAACAGGTATGTTTTCTTCCCAAATTGATGTTTCAGAATGTAAAATGACTTTTTTCATCCTGCAGGTGGTACTCCGAGACTTAGCCTAAGAAGGCGAGCATAAAAAGTCAAACTTGAAAAAGTCAACCCCGAAAAGTCAACTACTGAAAAAGTCAACCCACTTTCAAAATCAAGATTTGAAGTTCAATTGAAAAATGGCGAAATAATTTTGTAATCCGAGGTCTACATCGAAATATATGGAGTTCAAAAGTTGGGTTACGAAGATTCAGTAGAAAGGAAACCCTAGTTCGGGAAATTTAGGGAAAAGTGCTTAAAGGATCAAATTGATCAAAATTGAAGGTTCCAAATGAAAGATAAGCACTGGCTACGGGTAATGGAGAATCTACTTGGAAGAAAAACTGAAAGAAAAGTCAATCAGGAAGAAAATCGAGAATTAGGGATTTTGGTGGATTTTGGTGAAATTTGGAAGAATTACAGAAATGGCCCGATTCGGTAAGACTAAAGCCCCTAATGGATAAGGAGTGATTAAAAAAGGATAGCCCAAAGCTATGTTTGAAGAAAATCTGAAAATTGAACTTGTTTTGAGTAAAATCGGGTTTCGGAGGCAAAAGGGCAAAATTGGAAATTTTGGGAAAAATAGCAAATGAACTCCAAAAATTCTGAAAAATTGCAGATCTCATTATTAAATCATTTCAAAGATATTGGAGAAAGAAAAATCTTCATTCGGAGTTCGTTTGCAAAATGGACAAATCTCGGGTCCCCTATGCAGAAATTCAAGAAGATAAATCCCGAAAAAATAGCAAATGAACTCCAAAAATTCTAAAAATTTGTAGATCTCATTCTTAAATTATTTGGAAGATATTGGAAAAAGAAAATCCGGATTCGGAGTTCGTTTGCAAAATGGCCAAATCCCGGGCCCACTATGCTGTAATTCAAGCAGATAAATCCCGAAAAAAATACCAAATGAGTTCCAAAAATTATGAAAACTTCCAGATCATACTTTTAAATTATTTGGAAGAGATTGGTGAAGAAAAATCTAGATTTTGAGCTCGTTTAAAAAATGGTAAAGTTTGGGAGCACAAAAGGGCAATTTTGGAAGAAAAAATCCAAATAAATAGCAAATGGGCTCGGAAAATTTTGAAAACCTCAAGAATTTAATTTTTTATTATTTTGGAAGTATTGAAAAAAAAATTGAATTTGGAGTCCGTTTGCTATTTATTTATGTTCGGGGGGCAAAAAGGTCATTTACCTAAGAAATCGAAAAGGGCTTTTCTTGCCTTTTAAAAAAAATAAAGCATGGGCTGGAATAAGAGAGGTCAGTCGGCCAAGGCCCAAGGGTGGGCAAATATTTTCTTATTTTTAATCAAAAGGCCAACAATGAAGAGGAATGTAGTTATTTTTTGATCAAACCTTTGTAATTAAGCCACATGGACCAATGCATGAAGAGGGAGAGTGTCAACATAATGGCTTAAGATTCTTGAATAGCTGTAATTGTGGATAGCTGATTGCCTAATCTAAGGGTGATAATTTCATATTTTAAACATCTTGGATCAATAGCCTTTGGATCAAAATTGGTTGGAAAAAACATGACAACACTCTATCTATCGATGAAGCCATTCGGCCCCTACAAGGGAGGGGTCTCTCTCTTTTCATTTTCAGCTATTCACTCTCTATTTTCACTCTTGTTTTGGATGATTTTATCTCCATTGTTGAAAGGAAAAAAGAAAAGTTTAGAAAAGAAAAGAAAGTTAGAAGAGAAAAAGCTTGTATAGCTTCTAGAGGTTGCTTTAAGCACCATACTCTTGCACTTTCTTTGATTTTTCATTCTTGATTTATTGTTTTCATTTGATATTTGGTGAGTTTCTTTTGATTTTTCTTTTTAAATAAGTCTTTTTAATATTCTTCTTTAAGTTCTTTCTTGATTCTTTCTTGTAAAAAGCTTTTGAAAATTTTTTTTTCTCTTATTTTTGAGTTGGCCGAATGGCCTAGTGTTTTTGATAGTTGCTGTTTTGCTTCTTTATTTCATGATTCTAGTGATATTTAACAAGTTTTGATGCTTTAAATCTTCTTCTAATACATAAACATGAAGCTTGTTTTAATTTGGTTGCTTGCTTGTTTCCATTTTTGACTCTATTATCTTGTTATCATGTTTATTTTACTTGTCTTGCATTTTTGATTTTCTGTTTTCAAAATGTTTAAGTTTGATTATGTTTTACATTTTGTAATCCATGTGTTTGTGAAAATGCCTATTGGTTTTCATACCTTTACTTTATATTTGCATGATTTGAGTATTATTCTTTAGCTATGCATGTTAGTATATTAAGTGTTTGTGAAAATGCCATGCTCATTTTATATAGACCATTCGGCCATCCTTATCTTTTAAGCTTTGTATGTGCATTTTTGTTATGTTAGTTGATAGGTTTGCATTTTCATGATATTTGGTTGTGTATTTTGTTTAAGCATGCTATATGTTTGTGTTATTGCCATGCATTTTTTAGATTTAGGATTGGTTTGCTTTGCCATGCATATTCATGCATTTTAGACCTAGGTTGCATTAAATGCCATGCAAGTTTATTTAGGTCTAGGTCATTTTATTGATGCCATGTATTTTTCATGTTATTTAGGTTTTAAATCATGCATTCCATGCATCATATTTGCTTTATTTTCATGCATTTCATGCCATTGCCACATGATTTATGAGTTAGGCCAATCAATGGCCCAAAGTCATGTTCACTTGAGCATACTTGTGGAAAATTAAAGAGTTGTTTAATTGATTATTCTACCTTTGTGATTTTTTTTACTTAGCCAATTTTTGCCTGACTTTTCAAAAGTGTTAACTACTGTTTGTGAGTCTTTTAGAGAGTTTTTAATATTTTTACTTTGATTTTTAAATGATTTTATCAAAGGCAAAAAATGTGTTTTGGCAAAACAGTTTTTTCACTCAGTACTCGTACTTTTACGATTTTTCTGGGTAGTCATCTTTAATCAAAAAATTAATTCGATTTTTTTTCATGTAGTTTTACATGTCCTGAGTCTCCAGTATTGTTTTTATATATTTTTGAATTTTTAAAAATAGGGTAAAAAATCATGCTTTAAAACTGGACAGTAGAGGCAGAATTGAATTTGAAGGAAAATCATGTTTCTGTTTTGGTTAAGTTAAATAGAGGGGGCTGATTAGGAAGTTTAGCTACTGAATTAGGGTAGTTCCTAAGCCTTTTTAAACTCTAAAAATGATTTTTTAAATCTCGAGTTAAGAGTGGTCAAGTCCGAGATTTTAAACTTAGGAAATTAGAGCCATTTAAAAAGGGTTTAGCTAAGTTTTTATTTTTAATCTAAGCTTTTCAAAATTGTTTTCAAACAATCACAAAGTATTTTGGTTTTAGAATATTTAATTAGATATATTTTCCTAAGGTAGCCGGATATCTTTTTAGATATACGGATTTTCTTAATTAAAGGAAAAAATACATTCTCATGCATTGCATTTTCCATATTCATGCATACTATATAATATGTGATTTTTTTTATGTTAATTTCATGATGGTATTATTGTCTTTGATTTAAATTTTTGATATTATATTAATTGTTATATGGTTTTGAATATTACATGCTATCCTATGCTTTTTATTTAGTTATTTTTGTCATATTATTTAGCATATACTATGTTCATGCATTATTATTTTTATTTTTATTTTCATGCATATTATATGTTAGCATTATTTTATATTTCATGTCATTTCATATCAAAAATTATATGCCATATCATTTATATTTGCCATATCATTTAAATCATTTTATTTCATCTAGAATATATCATATGACTTAGGATATTACATTTCATATATAATATAGCATGTTACCTAGGTCATTTCATTTCATTTAGAATATATCATGTGACTTGGGATATTTCATTTCATATAGAATATATTATGTTACCTAGGTCATTTCATTTAGAATATATCATATGACTTAGGATATTTCATTTCATTTAGAATATACTATGACATTTAAATTATATCATACCATTTAGGTTGCATTATATTATCTAAACTTTGCTATGTCATTTTATTTATGTCACACATATTCATATTTTTTAAAATATTTTGAAAAAGGTAATGATTTTCAATAAAATAAAGATATTCCCGAGTTAAAATAATTCCTGAGTTCTCTGTCGGGTTTGCTGGGGAGGATATCATCAATTATCATTAATAACGGAATATCTTCTTTTAAAACGAGAATGATTCGGAAAGTTTTCCAAACTAATAAAAATTTCTATATTTTGCCACGTTTGTTGGGGAATATAGGAAAATTTTGAATTAATAAATTCCGGATCATTTTCAATAAAAAATATATAATTATTTTTCTTTAAATTGGGAATTAACTTGAAATACTAAATTAAAAATCGACTTTTTACTGAGACTTAAGATAACATGTGATTAATAAGGTATCGTTTTATACGGGCGTTGTAGGGGTGCTAATCCTTCCCCTCACGTAACTGAGTCCCAAACCCGCTTCTTTGATTTCTCTGGTTTAAAACGCAGACTTGAAATTGGTTTTAAAAAATAATTAATTAATTTTAAAATGTTTTATAAAATCAGTTTTAATAGGTGGCCGATCACACCTTACAAAAAAATATTGGTGGCGACTCCATGTCTTTTTCAAGGTTATTTTCAAAACCTTCATTTTTCAAGAGGAATTAAGTCGACTTTTCCTCGATTTTTTTATGTCACGCTTAATGAATATAAAGTCTTGCGATAAGACTTGTTATTTTTTTAGGTTGTGACAGCTTGACGACTCCGCTGAAGACTATTAGAGAGTCAGGTCTAGAATTAGTCGTGTGTTATCAAAAATCTCGATTTTGTTGGTTTAATTGGTATTTAATTTTAATTCCCACATTTTTTAAAAAAAATAAGGATAATTTCAAAAATAATAAAATGTTTTTAAATATGTCCATATTCATGTGCATACATATCATAATTGTTCTCTGGTTATTTTGGTGCATATATTCATCTATTGATTAATTGATGACTTATGTTATTTAATCTTGTTGAGGCATTTAGAATAAAGGATGTAGAATAGGTGCTGAAAGGTTTGTTATTTCTCCTCACACACCACACGTGCATTTGCATATCATGAGTCCTATACCCGGGTTCCGTCTTTTTGGGTGGGAGCAAAGTAACTAAGCCTTCGTGATTAACAATTCTCATGGGCTAGTGAAACACTTCCGGAGTACTAAATTACCTAAGCCTTCGTGATTAACAATCCGCATGGACTAGGAAAATAGACTTTAACGAATTAAACCCGCTTTTGTCGGGGTGCCTTACTAGCCTTCACCGGCGACAGTGAGGAACAATTCAGAGCTTTTAGAACTAATTCACCTTCATATAGTAAACCTAGGCGAAGCCATGCCGGATTTCCAATTAGATATCCCGAAGTTAAGAACACATGTCCTTTTACCTTCTATTCTACTTTCCGAATAAGTTTATTTTTGAAAATCGGACAATGATAAACGTACAGCACAATGCCCATAATAATAGTTGGTATGTCATCCCAAGGGTGTTATAATGCCGAAATTTTGTTGGCGTCCTCAAGGATAATTATTGTTTTGAATTATATGTTTTTTGTATTATTCGAATTTATTCCCGTTACTAATTCATTTTCCTTTTGTTGTTGTTTTTTGTTTCCGTTACTAATTCATTTTCTTTTTGTTGTTGTTTTTTGTTTTTTTTTTGGCATTCTTGTCATCATTTTTTGCACATGGAAGGTTATTGGTCTCGAGATAATATTCAACCAAAAGGGCTTCCATGGAGGGTCAAAATGTCTCAGTGGTCGAGAAGCATTTAGAGGTTAGGAAACAATCCGAGAAAGGTCAGTAGGATAATGGGGATTGTTTGAAAATGGGATATGTGTCAGTATTGCCAGTCGCAGTTGATCTTACTATCAGGCAAAATGATCTCCGGGAATTGATGGATATATGGAATCAATGGAACATATCAAAAAAAGAAGCCTTCACTCAGACCTATGGGGACATAGCACTATTAGTTCAGGTTAAGGTCAGTGGTGAGGTGATCTGGGCTGTGGTGCAATTCTGGAATCCCGTTTATCGGTGTTTTACCTTCAACCGAGAGGATATGACTCCAACCATAGAGGAATATTCGACCTTGCTGCATATTGAGAACGTTATTCCCGACCGTATTTATTTGAAGGATACAAAGACGCCGAGTTTCAAGAAAAATGTGTCTAAGATTTTGGGAGTGGAAAGAAATTGAATCGAAAGCCATGTTGTCCGAAAAGGGGTAAGCTACTGTATATCATGGGATATTTTACGGACCTTAATCCATAGCCATTCAAGTAAGGAGACAGTTAGGAATATTTTTGCTTTGGCTATCTATGGTTTAGTTCCCAAAGACATTAGGGTATGTGGATGTGGCGATATTTGATGTTTTTGAGAGGCTCAGGAGAGGATAAACCTAGCCCCGATAATTATAGCAGAAATAATTCGATCGCTGAATTTCTGTAGACGGGAAATAAAAGGGCGTTTTATAGGTTGTATACAACTTCTTTACATATGGGTTCAGAGCCATTTTTGTAATCAGGAGAATTTCCCTCTTCGCTCGTAGTGGAAGTCTTTTGCACCAATTGGTGAATTTCTTAAGAGGGATTGGCTTGAAAATAGGACTGAGGAACAATGGATCAACATATTCCGGAATATCAAGGCTGAAATGATAATTTGGAGAGCTCCATGGATAGCTCCTATGCCGATATTGTACAAGTGCGGAGATAAAGCTTCTGTTCTATTATTGGGAGTATGGGGAGGAGTGAGCTATGCACCACTGCTGGTACTAAGACAATCGGAATCCCGTCAGTTTACTCCTATGACCCATGACCTTAGTAATTTGGAATTTTCTTATGGAGAAGATGGATACTCGGGAAAGGTACGTGAGATTGTAGTAGCTTGGAAGGAAACTCATCGGGTGGAGGTAGCTAGATATGCCGACATCGTCACACCTGATTACCTGGTATGGAGGGAATTGAGGGTTAATGATAGGTTGTTGACATCAGATGGAAAAGAGGTCCAGTTCATGAGTCCACCACCTAAGGAAGTGCCATCAGAGTTAGAAATTGCAAGGGCATAATTCGAAAAAGAAAAGGCCCAAATGAGCAAGGAAATTGCCCGATTGCAAGAAGAGCTTGAGGATATTAAAAATAGGGAATCAACTCGAGAAAGAGAAAAGAAAAAGATCAAAAGAGAAAGGGACACTGCTAAAAGCGATCTTCAAGAATTACGCTTGGAGAACAAGAGGTACCGCTTCGAGCTCAGATTTGAGGGGACCCTCAAGATTTTCGGGGAATGGGAACAAGAGGTCAAAAACCTCAAGAAGGAGAAGAACTATTGGACAGAGAGAGCAAAGCATGAGGAGGTCCGAGCCAATCAACTGGAAAACAAGCTAAGGAAAGCTTACACGGTGACGCTTCTGCTGACATGTCAAAGGGCTGTGAACAAGTAGAGATCAGATTGAAGAGCAAGTCAATCAAAAGAGGACAGTGAAAAAGGTCCAAGATTCGAGGGAGTTACTATAAGATCGGTATTTTGTAATAAGCATTTTAAAATTAGGATAGACAGATTATCAGATTGTCTTTAGCAGTGATCTTTTATCTTTGATGTATTTAGTTCCAGGAAATCAATGAAAGACCATTTGGTTGAAAATTATCCCGGGACCAATACTTTTAAATGCATTCATCCTTCATTTATTCTTTCCTTTATATATTTTGTTTGTTCATTCATTTATTTATATTTATAATCATTCACTTATTTATTCTTTATAGATTATTCATACACTTAGTCATTTATTTATTTGTCCATTCATTTATTCTTTATAATTATTCATTCATATTCATACACTTAGTCATTTACTTATTTGTTCATCATTAACATTTAGTCATTTATTCATTCCTTTATTTTTATAAAATAAAATAAAAAATGTGTCAATAATTTCTAATCCATGGTTTTTAAAACTAAAGGTACAATTGGTCGCACTCAGAAAGAATCAGACTTTCGACACCCTTACAATACTCAATCTCAATCCAGAGCTATGGAGAACGATCAGCTTGCTAGAATTGAAAGGATGGAAAGAACTCAAAGGGAACTGCAGGAACAGTTGGCTAAGTCTCAAGAGGAGTCACGGGAACAAATGACCGAACTCAAGGAGATGATGAATACCATGATGAGGTAGAAATGGGCAGGGTAAAATTCAGTTACAGGAATGGGGGCAGTAAACCAGGAAGACCGACCAGAGGTGGTACAATGAATGGCCAGACATCCCAGCATGTGGGAAATGAACTTCCAACTGGGGCAGCATCCTATATTTACATCCAACCAGCAATTGAAGCACAGAATTTTGGTCCTAAAAGGGGTAATATTGGGGTTGATCCAATTGATGTGGACATTCCAAACTTTGAGGAATTGGCTGAAAAGGAAAGGGCAAAGATGACTGAGCTGAAAAGGGTTGAAACGGCAAAATCCCAGAAAAAATATCAGCTGTTGGAGGAAAGATTGAGGGCAGTTGAAGGGGCGGAGCCTTGGACTATCCTTGTTTAATCACTCCTCATCCATTAGGGGCTTTAGTCTTATCGAATCGGGTCATTTCTGTAATTCTTCCAAATTTCACCGAAATCCACCAAAAACCTTAATTCTCGATTTTCTTCCGGATTGACTTTTCTTTCAGTTTTTCTTCCAAGTAGCTTCTCCATTACCCGTATTCAGTGCTTATCTTTCATTTGGAACCTTCAATTTCGACCAATTTGATCGTTGAAGCACTTTCCCCAAATTTTTCGGACTAGGGTTTCTTTTCTACTGAATCTCTGTAACCCAACTTCCGAACTCCATATCTTTCAATGTAGACCTCGGATTATCAAAATTCTTTCGCCATTTTTCAATTGAACTTCAAATCTTGATTTTGAAAGTGGGTTGACTTTTTTAGTAGTTGACTTTTTAGGGTTGACTTTTTCAAGTTTGACTTTTTGTGCTCGCCTTCTTAGACTAAGTCTCGGAGTACCACCTGCGGGATGAAAAAAGTCTTTTTACATTCTGAAACATCAATTTAGGAAGAAAACATGCATGTTTTAGTGGTCCAGACAAAATTAGGTGTTTACAATGATTATGTTGGGTTTTCAAGAATTATGAAGTGGAACATAACATAAGTTAAATAAATCTATGTTTATGTGTTTATTGCTTAGATCAACCTATCTTTCTTTTCTTAAGGCTGTTATCACTTTGAATCTATAGATGTTTATCTTAGGTTATTTGATAGTTAGAGATTAAGTAGTGGTGTTTGTCTTATTTAACTACAAACTAAGGAAGGATTGGGGTAACACGGGAGGTTGTTATCTACGGTTGTTAGCTTTGATAGATAATTGATATTGATAGGTCTGAATTTGGTTCTTAATGATGTCTAGTGGTGGAGAATGAACCTTTAACCATATTTCTCACATCTGATTACTTCTTGTTTAATTGCTTTCTTATTTTTATTGTTTGCTTAAGTTTAAACTGATTTCAAAACCCGTTTAACTTTTATTTTCTTTGAATTTAACTTTTAAACTAGTGATTTATAAACTAAAAACCAAGCTCTGTAGATTCGCATGCTACTTTACTACAATTGATCATATTAAGAGTAAGATTTAATAAAGATACATTCTTAGGTTATTTGATAGTTAGAGATTAAGTAGTGGTGTTTGTCTTATTTAACTACAAACTAAGGAAGGATTGGGGTAACACGGGAGGTTGTTATCTACGGTTGTTAGCTTTGATAGATAATTGATATTGATAGGTCTGAATTTGATTCTTAATGATGTCTAGTGGTGGAGAATGAACCTTTAACCATATTTCTCACATCTGATTACTTCTTGTTTAATTGCTTTCTTATTTTTATTGTTTGCTTAAGTTTAAACTGATTTCAAAACCCGTTTAACTTTTATTTTCTTTGAATTTAACTTTTAAACTAGTGATTTATAAACTAAAAACCAAGCTCTGTGGATTCGCATGCTACTTTACTACAATTGATCATATTAAGAGTAAGATTTATTAAAGATACATTCTTTTAGGTGCATCAAAGATGGAGAATTCAAATCAAATGCATTACCCAGTCATGGATCATTGTGTTCATTGCTAGTTGACTTCAACAATCCCAGTCAAAGTCAATCTTAAAGAATTGCTAATTTTTCAACTAATTGGACTAAATTATGCTTTAAGCTTTTAGACTGTAAATCAATTGTGACTTTATTCAAACATAATCGAGAGAAGCTTTGACTTTTATGGACAGCATGCTACATGCCATTCATTGCTCTGCCCCAAAAATTTTGCTTAGCCTCCGTTTGCTTTTTAATTGATGCTTTTATTATTTAAATTTTTTTTCAAAAAAATAAAAAATAATTGAAAGTAAAAGAGTAGAGACAAACAATAAAAAAAATATTAATCAAACGAAACCTTAATGATTGTTCTTCTTTAAATAAAAAATTATGAGGTTTGCTAATAGGAAAAGAAAATTTCTCTAGATTTTCTTTAATGATCAGAATAGAAGGTAGTAATAAAGAACTTATTTACCAATAATAGTTTACAAAGCTAATATTGTTCTATATCATGTACTATTATTAAGCCAAAAAATACAATGTTTTCCCATTCCTCGTAGACTTTTTATTGATTTTTCTTTTTGATTCATTTTTAATCTCTTCCTCACAAAGCCTGTATTTAAATTGATTTTACTTTTAGATTGTTGCCCAGAAAAATCAAAATTTGGTTGAGGAACCGAAAAAATGCATGCATGATATAGATTTCTATATTGGATATATTGTAGAGTCTATCTTTTGTTATATTTTAAAATATTCTTGCTGAAATATGGGTTGACTTTAAGGACAAATACAATAATTACTTGAAAAATTAGCAATTCTTTTAGGTTGACTTTGACTGGGATTGTTGAAGTCAACTAGCAATGAACACAACGATTTATGGCTGGGTAATGGATTAGATTTGAATTCTCCAGCTCAAGATTAAAGAAGGCAAAAAATAAATATAAAAAAATCTCCTTGTACTATATATATGAAACCAATCCCATGAATCATGAAAACTGGTAGGCAAAGGCATGGCTGGTCCTGGTGCTAAGAAAGTTGGTATATTTGTTCTTTTTCTCCTCTATGGTATGCCTGCCTACCTCATTCCTCTTTTCTCATCTTCATCTATGCATCCATTTTATTTTTTTTCATCTCTTCTTTACTCTTTGTCCGTATCATAAATGAATCATGCTTAATCTTTTCAAGTACCTTCTTTTATTTTGAGCTTATTACATAATAAATCTCCATTAATGACTTCTTTGGTTGAATGATCTCAGCTTCAGTTTTGTCTTCAGCAGCAAATTTAAAAGCAAAAGCCTGCCCTCTCTATTGCTTAGATGTGGATTACATGACCTGCAAGGCATCGGGTGATGAGAAGCTTAATCCAAAGTGCAATTGCTGCATAGCTCCAAAAGATTGCACCCTTCATCTCTCGGATGGCTCCTCAGTTTACTGCAACTGAATTTGAAAATTAGAGAGATCTTGCTACATGTTGTGTCTGTATTATGAATTTCTATCATGCAAAATTAGCAGAAAATAGGGTCAAGAATTTAGATTTATGAAAAGAGGATCTGGAATAATTATATTAGTACAATAAGGATGATGAATGCCAATGGGAAAATATTACAAGCTATATTCGGACTCGGATGTGAGTATCGATTACAAGTATGTCTTCAACACGAGCATGTCCAATTTTTTCATGTATTTGAAGTATCTTTGGAAGATCATATTTTTATACTCATGTTCGGATATACGTTGGACACGGATGTCGGACATGAATTTCAAAAAATTGAAAAATCAGAGCAACATAGATTAGAAGCATAACTTTCAGCATGGTATCGTTTCAAACATATTTTCTTGCCTCAATGGTGAAGAGGAAAAACAAAGACGATATAGAAAGGCAAAGAAACATGACAACCTCGTTTCTTATACTTCTCCATTTCCTATTTCATGGTATAAGCAATTACAATGATAGTTCCTTTTTTTTTTTAGCTGACACAAAACAACAACCAAGGTTCAAAAGCAACCCCCCACACAAAAGAAGAAAGAGCAAAGGAAATCCAGATACAATGAGCATAAGCTACCACCAAGGATCTACAAGAGAAACGGCGGAAATAATCATTTATTTTCGACAAATTTTTCCTTTTTGCAACGGAAATAAATATACTGATTAATTGTTTTTTGCGAATAAAAAACTAGTCACTTCACATTTCACCAACCAAATTCACCGGTAACTCTTATAAAACCCAAAAAGATTCATATTCTCATATATTATTACCAAAAATGAACCACTTCCTTCTCCTTCCTCAACCTTCCCTTGAATCATTCAACGAAAAACACAATTTCTAAACTCCAAGCCTTTATACATTCGATAAATTCCACCCCAAAATTCCAAAAAAAAAAAAGAAAAAAAAAAAGGAGCATTATAATAGTTTCCAACAATGTAACTTGAAATAACCTCATGAAGGGATTCAAGATGGACCAAGTTTTCAAGAAGCAATACAAAGATTCCACTTGGGCAGAATCAAGGAAGCAATGCAAGGAAAGAACTTGGGCAGAATCTACAAATCTTTTAAGCAATGTTAATCCATTCAAGTAAGTTTTCAAGAAACAATACAAGGATTTCACTTGGGCTGAATCAAGGAAGCAATGCAAGGAAAGGACTTGGGCAGAATCTACAAGTCTTTAAAGCAATGTCAATCAATTCAAGTTGGGCTGCTTGAATGAGGAAGACCAAGAATTGGTCTATGTGATCCAAGCTTCACATGATGGGCTATAGAGGAATTCAAAGGGGCGGCAATCTTAATGAATTAGTGGATATGTTTTTAGTTCATTATCTAATATGAAGTGGAGACCAATTCATTAATGATGTGGCGCCTAAATTAGAAGCTTTAGTTGAGTCTTTTAATTACTTAGGCTTTTGGGTCTGATTTATGTATTATGTCCAATAAGCTTGTGGGGACTACCTTCATTAAAACTATTGGACATCTTTTAAATTTAATTAGGATTGGGCTTGAGCATGTTCAGCCCATAGTTAAGCTTTCATTTAATTATGTAAGTAGAAGTCTTTGGCTGCCAAGGAGTTTCATTTGTACTAGGAGTTCTTAGGCTAGTTGAATTAGGGTTAGTAAAGAGGCTATAAATACCCTAGTTTAGCCATCTACTTCAGCAACAATTATTAATCTTTTGAGTTTGAATTTATTCAAAGTGAGTGTTTCACTCTTTTTAGTTCTTGACAGAACTTAGGAACTTATCAAAGAATTCTTTCTTTGTGGCGTTCAACCTATCAAACTTAGGTTCTTGAAACGAGAGTTCTTAGGGTCTAGCTTACACGTTTAATCTAGGTTCTTTGAAACAGGCTTTCTAAAGGTTTAAGTTTTCTTTGCCTGAATCTTGGCTTTTTTGGGATTAGGGTATTTCAATTTGTTAGTGGGTTCAAAGGGTTTAACCCTTAGGGTTCACATCAGTTGGTATCAGAGCTTAGGCTTCCAATCAGGTTTTTATAGTTATCGCTTTGATTTGTTGTTTGTTACTTCTTTTTTTGGGGTTTCAGATACTATCACAGCAAAATCAATAACAAGATTTTGGGGTTTCAGGTATTCTTGTCTTGGGGTTATAGCTTTAGGCCTTGTTCTTTTGAGGTTATAATTTTTAGGTAGTCTTGCTTGGGAATTAAATCAAATCAATCTAACAAGATTTTGGGGTTTCAGACATTCTTGTCTTGGGGTTATAGCTTTAGGCATTTTTCCTAGGGTTATAATTTTTAGGCAGTTTAAGTTTAGGGTTTCAGTCTTGAAAAGTGGTTTAGATCAAGATTTCGTTTCTTGAATTCTTGATCTATTAAAATTTTTTCTTTTTGATTCTTGATCTGAATCTTGAAAAAAAATTCAAAAATTCAAAGGGGCATTCGAACAGTCCCAAGAGAGAAAAAAAGTTCATCCGATATCTCAAGAATATCAAGAAGTCTCGTTCTTGAAAAAAAAAAACAAGAAAAGAAGAAAAGTGTTCGAACAACAAGAAAAAGAAAGAAAAAAGAAGTTCATCCGAGATTTCAAGAAAATCAAAAGTCTCGTTCTTGAAAAAATAATAATAAAAGTGTTCGAACAGCAAGAAAAAGAAAGAAAGATTCGAAAAAGATCAAGGGAAATAGGAAATGTTTGAATTCTTGGTAATCTTGTTCTTGATTTTTACTTGTTTTACCTTCTTACTAATTGTTTCTTGAGTCTTTTGCTAGGTAGAATTAAGCAAGTGGAGTTCTTGAAGAGTTCTTCTAGTTCCTAAAAAACCTGAAAGAGGAAATAGAGTGGTGAAAGGCAAGAGTAAGTAAGTTTATTATAGAAAAAGCCTAAAAGAGTGCAAACAAGAGTTGGAGTGATATCATAATTGAGTGTAAACACTAAGGGAGTGTGTGAGTTTATTTTTTTTATCACTAACAATTTGTTTTGTAGCAACTCCAAAGATATATCACAAGAGTGACTCAACACCTAAGAAGAAGGTGGATAGCTTATCCTCTATGTTGCATGCTATGCAACAAGAATCTGAATGCTTAAAATTGGTGTTGGAGGAGATGAGAGATAGGATGGGTCAACAAGAGGTAGTGAATAGAAATCTACAAGATCCCGTGGTAGGTGAGTCTCTTGTTGCAAGGTATTCTCTCAATTCGCAATTTAATATAGATAATATGGAGCAGCGGAGAGAGTACATATTTCGTACTAGATGTTTTGTAAATGACAGGGTATGTAGTATGATTATTGATGGGAAAAGTTGCAATAATATAGCTAGTACTATCCTAGTTGAGAAGTTGAGCTTACCTTTACTAGAACATCCCAAACCTTATAAGTTGCAATGGTTGACTGAATGTGGAGAGGTAGAGGTTAATAAGCAGGTTTTGGTAGCTTTTACCATTGGGAGGTATAGTGATGAGGTGCTTTGTGATGTAGTACCTATGCATACTAGCCATATTTTGTTGGGGAGGCGGT
The DNA here is from genome assembly GCA_030761205.1 of Fremontodendron californicum. Taxonomy (NCBI): domain Eukaryota; kingdom Viridiplantae; phylum Streptophyta; class Magnoliopsida; order Malvales; family Malvaceae; genus Fremontodendron; species Fremontodendron californicum. The sequence continues at coordinate 10,324,640 of JAULJL010000044.1, read as the reverse complement.
GGCAGTATAATAGGAGGGTAATTCATGATGAGTTTAGGAATAGGTATAGCTTTGTAAAGGATGGAAAAACAATCAAGCTTGTTCCTTTAACTCCAAAATAGGTCTATGAGGACCAATTGAAATTGAAGCTGAAAAATGAGAGTGAGCAAAAAAGAAAGAGTGAGGCCGAAACACAAGAAAGAAACATGAGAGAAAAGAAAAGAGAGAGTGTAGCCGAAACACATGAGAAAAAAATAGAAGTGGCTGAAAAAAAGAGAATGATGCCACAAGAGAGAAAAGAAAAGACAAAGAAGAGTTTCTATGCAAAAGAGAGTGAGGTTTATACTAATGATCAAACTAACAACCCTCTTCCTAGTTTGTTTTTTTTCTTTATTGTAGGTGTTCAAGCATGTATTTCGAAAGGGGAAGCCGAATGGATTGCCTTCCATACAAGGTATTGGGCATCCAATTAAGATTGAGCATTCACTTGATTTTGTACTACCTAACATTGATACAAGCAAGGTATGTACTTCCTATGCTACTTGTTACAAGCAAGGTAAGGGGAACATTTATTCTGATGTTTTACCAATGAGGTATGTATTTCATGCTTTTAAGAGTGCTCAAATATTTAGTTTCGAATACATGCAAGGTTTGTATGTCAATAATACTGATTTTTCTTATTTATACATGACATATGATAAATCTGATTTGTGTTTTTAGGGGACTATGTGAAACTGCTACTATTAGAGAAAGGTTATGTTCTATACTTGTGTTATCATTACCTAACTTTAATAAGACTTTTAAAAATGAATGTGATATGACAGGGATAAGGATGATTTTGTTGCAAGATAGACGTTCCATAGCTTTCTTTAAAGAGAAGCTGTCCAAATCCTTGAGAACATTAATGCTAATGCTTCTAAAGTGGCTCTTCAAGGTGAGTCTAATATTTCTACTACTTTTATTGTTTCTGATCTTTCTCCTTATAATGCAGGCGATGATTCGAGGTCGAATCATTTCGAGGAAAGGGGGAATGATGGGATTCAAGATGGACCAAGTTTTCAAGAAGCAATACAAGGATTCCACTTGGGCCGAATCAAGGAAGCAATGCAAGGAAAGGACTTGGGCATAATCTACAAGTCTTTTAAGCAATGTCAATTCATTCAAGTTGGGCTGCTTGAATGAGGAAGACCAAGAATTGGTCCATGTGATCCAAGCTTCACATGATGGGCCATAGAGGAATTCAAAGGGGCGACAATTTTAATGAATTAGTAGGCCTGTTTTTAGTTCATTATCTAATATGAAGTGGAGACCAATTCATTAATGATGTGGTGCCTAAATTAGAAGCTTTAATTGGGTCTTTTAATTACTTAGGCTTTTGGGCCTGATTTATGTATTATGTGCAATAAGCTTGTGGGGACAACCTTCATTAAAACTATTGGACATCTTTTAAATTTAATTAAGATTGGGCTTGAGCATGTTCAGCCCATAGTTAAGGTTTCATTTAATTATGTAAGTAGAAGTCTTTGGCTGCCAAGGAGTTTCATTTGTACTAGGAGTTCTTAGGCTAGTTGAATTAGGGTTAGTAGGGAGGCTATAAACTTAAGCAACAATTATTAATCTTTTGAGTTTGAATTTATTCAAAGTGAGTGTTTCACTCTTTTTAGTTCTTGACAGAACTTAGGAACTTATCAAAGAATTCTTTTTTTATGGCGTTCAACCTATCAAACTTAGGTTCTTGAAACGAGAGTTCTTAGGGTCTAGCTTACATGTTTAATCTAGGTTCTTTGAAACAAGCTTTCTAAGGGTTTAAGTTTTTTTTGCCTGAATCTTAACTTTCTTGGGGTTAGAGCATTTCAATTTGTTAGTGGATTTAAAGAATTTAACCCCTAGATTTCACATCATCTCAGATAAATAACAACTGACGCACCACTTAATTTCTGTTTCTCCAATTCTATTCATCTTCCGATTTTTTGTTCATCGTCACAATTAACCGAGAGCCCCAACAATTTTCCCAAATTGCAAGTATATTGAGCCTTTTCTCTAAGAATTCTGGTCATATTTATGAACCATCATCCGAAAGGGATTCATTGGCGAAACCATCGATCTGTTCTAGAACCTTTTTTCTCTAATCTCTTCTTTGATATTCTTCTTTTCCTCTGTGATATCTTGGAGATATTATCCAATAAAGCTTTTTTGGATATCCTCCAAGAATCTGACCTTATGAGAGCCAGTTTTGACAGAGGATGCTATCTACCTAGAACCCATTTCATCACACACAATATTAACATAAGGCCCGTCAATATCCTGCTTTTTAACAAGCCCAGACTTTGTAACCTCTCGCTAGTTGCTATAGGTCCGCCAAGATTTAAACTCCCTCCTAAAACAAAAAGGCCCTCTTTATCACTAAACACAAATTTAGGCTAATTTTTTGAGGTGTTTTCACTTCCCCTAACTTCTGAACTATTTTCACCAGACAATGCCTCGGAAAACTCCTTAGCATTAACACAACCACAATTCTTATTATCAAAGCATAAATATAAATTTGACTTTCGAATTATGCAAATTAAATCATTTTGACATTTATATTTTTATTTGGGTTAATTTGGTCTCATATTATCAATTCTAGTCTTTAGCTCACGTACTATTATTTTCGATCAATTTAACCTAAATTTAATGAAAACGTTAATTTTTATGTCAAATTTTTGGTTACTTTTTTGTCTATTTTTGAATAATTTTTGGTAAAATTAACCTAAATTTAATAAAATTGTTAGTCACATACTCGCACGTGACAAATTTCCGTTAAAATCATACGATATTTACAAAATAATAGAATGAGTGCCAAATTGATTAAAAAAAAAATAAAAACCAAAATGACTTCAATTGTATAATTCAAGGGTCAAATTTATATTTACACCTATTATCAATGTCCATGCAGACTTACTTATAGTTGAGTGAAAGTAAATGAATGAAAACCTAAAGTATAGTTCAAATGGTTCATACATCTCTCTTAGAAGGTGAATTCCGACAAGACTGAAGTTCGATCTTAACACTTGCAAAATTCCCTTTCCTCAATTGCCCTAGAACTTGTGTACAATATCAAGAATAATTGGAGAAGTGAGGATTTAAATCTAAGTCTTTGAGCAGGGAATACATATATTTATCATCAGGATGTCAAATGCTCGGGTACAAACTTTTAATAACATTCAAAAGATTTTCAAGTATTCTATATTTATAGACTTTTTAAAAGTAAAGCAGCATAAGGGAATTTTGAAAAGTATTTAATGGTTAATATGTGGGATTTGGGAAGATGTAAAAAAAAAAAAAAGGTTTAAATGAAATTGAGTGGGAAGCTTTTAAGTTTTAATTTATAGATGGTTAATAGATACAATATGTTCTCATTAAAAGCTCAACTCTCAAGGCTTAGTATGAATTCTATCTTTCTCCTCTTTGCTCTGGTGTCAGCCCTCCTTGCCCACAGTTAGGACAACTTTTCAGCCCAAATCCTTGGCAATCAAAGCATCTGAAAACAATTAATTATTTTGTAAGAAGCAAATTTAGATAATTAAATCTAATTATCTCCATATAATTTTATTCTAAAACATAAATAATATAGCTTACTTCCATCTCTCAAAGATGTTCCCATTCTTTTTGTTTTTTCCTGTTCCCTGTAAAATCAATCATGCATGAATTAATTAAGCATTATTTGCTCATAGATACATTCACTCTTTGCAAAAAGAAATTGATATGAATTAGCTCAAAACATAGATAAACTCTTCTTTTGGTATAAATATGGTAGTAGTTTAAAAATTAAAAAAAAAAAGTTGTAAATATTAAAAATTTGAATTTTAAATTTATTAAATGTTATTTTTTAAGCGCAAAAAAAAAAAAGTACAAACTTGGTATTCTCGTGTTATGGTGGACAATTATGATAGATTTTGACTTCAATAAGTTATTTTCTATCATAGTTATGGTGGACAACTATGATAGACTAAACTTGTCAATTGGGCAGATCAGGTTGGGTTTAAGTCGGATCAATTCAGGTGGGATCAATTTTGAGTTAATTTTTTGGATTTGGGTTAGAATTGATAGATGTATGATAGACTATTTAATAAAAACATGAAAATTGCAGCAATATTTAGCATGATAGTGGATATAAATGCATAAGGTAGAGGTTAAGAAAGCACAACAGTACCTTACATCCTGAACACTCTATAGCTCCTTTGCCTCCACATTTCTGACATCTTTTCAGAATCTGCATGCAGTATATTATATATAAATATATGGTGTGAATGATTTCATTGTCTGCTAATAAAATCATATTACAATAATGTTCTTATTTAGTAAATAAAGCTTATTTAAAAAGCTTTGGAAGATTTAAGCAGATTCCACAGCCTGAGTTGGTAGCCTATAAAATAAATCATGATTAAGTTGTACTTTGGAATTAAAAACACTACTACTTCTAGGCCAATTCTTATTTTAAAATGGTTGAGAGCTGAATTAAAATAAAACTCAAAATTAGGTAGAAGGAAAAGAGTTTACCGAGTTGAAGGGACCAGATTTTGCAGCAAAGACAGTGACAACTCTGGGTTTTAGCTGCTTATTTCCATTAAGAAAGGCAGGACTGCATTGAGGAAGAAGTGGCAATGCTGAGAGATTTGCCATTGTGGGTGACCTGACCCTGCTGCCTTTACTTATTATAAACTTATAAATAAATAAATAAATAAAGTAGCACCACAAATATTTCTTTTTAATTGAGGCTGAGAGAGAACTGGATAAAGGATATCGTCACTTATATATGAAGGCCACTTGGCTTGGCTACATATCTCTCTCTCTCTCTCTCTCTCTCTCACACCCAAGCAAAAATTGCACCCCCAAAACTTGCCACAAAATGTCCAATGGTTATATTCGGGTTATATTACTTGAATTTTTTATTTTTTTTAAATATTTGTATTCGACATTTGTGTTTAATACATATTCAAATATGAGTAGTATGATCCTTCAAATATATAAAAAAAAAAAAATTAAAATTGAATATAATCGTGTCAGAAACATATCCATATCCGATATTCATTTTCGAATTCGGATAACATAGCATTCAGCTACCCTTCCATCTTTTTTATTTGTTATTACAAGAACAAATAGAGAAAAATGGTACGGTAATTTAAAGATTTGTGGCATTGTTGACTACTCATTTTGCTAACCTGTGTTTTTGAACATGCACCAGATGCCCTCTAGCTGTTACATGTTACTAGTAGGATATGTGTTCTACTTGTTTGGACATGCTTGGTTTGAGTTCGGTAAGTATTTAAAAAAAAAAAAAAAGAAATTTCTTCTTTTTCTTGTAGTATAAAGAAAGAGATCAAGTATGGGTCCAAAGATTGATATGTATTATTGGGGTAAAATTAACTCATAGTTTGAGTTTTGCATGTATCATTTTTATTAGTGATTTTAAAATTGTATGTTTATCATTCGTGATTTATAAAAAATTTCATCATCTATATAACCTTCGGTCAGTCAGCAATCAAATAGCTAACAAAACAGTTCGCGCAAGCATCATTCGTTAATACAAGCTCACCATTCTCTGTGGTAAGTTTAGGCAGGAATAATCATGCTTAAGAAGTCAATTAGTCCCACGTAGGTCACACATTTTAGATTGAGTTAAAAGGATCATTGGTTCTTAAAATTTGGGCTAAATTTTATTTTGATTTTTAATCATCAAAAAAATTTATTTTGATTTTCAATTGTCCAAAGTTATCCTATTTTTATTCCAACGTCTGCGAAACTATTTAAATTGACCATTAATGTTAGCTGACACAAGATCTGTTAAAGGATCGAGTTATCCGTCCAAAGTCGAAGGTTCGTCCATATTTTTAAGGGTTTGGACAAAAATATTAGATCCGAAATATGGGTTTAGAAACAAAAAATGAGACTCATTTAGAAAATAAACTGGGCCTTGGCTCTAATAATCAAGGTTTGAGCCTCGCCCGGCCTGGCTCATTTTTTATTTATATAATATATTATTTTTATATTTTATATATTATATAATTTATATCATATAAAAATTAATATATATAATATTATAGTATAAACATTTAAAAATATGCTAAGTTATTTATGTTTTAGAACTTAATAAAAAATAGATAAAATTATTAAAAATTAAATAATAATAATAAAATATTTGTTTAAATTTTTTTAGAAAAAAATAATATGGGCGGATCTAATCGGGTTTGGATTACCCATTTACAATTATGGGCGGGTTTTGACAGAATTTGAGATTCATATTTTGAGCCAAATCAAGTTTGAACAAGTATATATAATATTAATACCATATCTAAACTTGGTCCGACCCATAAGTACCTCTAGCTGACACCACGTGAATAACACGTATATCACATCAATAATGCCATCATTTATGCAAATTTGTGTTGAATGGGACTAACAAAACTTGTTGAGAATTTGAGAATTGTTAGACCCACTAAGACTTAGGTCCGCCAGGCGTCCAAGCCTCAACCACACGCAAGCCCAAATAAATTGGTCCAGAACCAAGGCTCAATCCAACAGGTCCAATGATTATCTGAGGCTAAGGCTCCGGGACACGTGGTCGCCTCCCCTCTACCAGCGGTCGCATCACCAATCACCTCGACGCCCACCTAGAGCAGTGCAAGACATTAAATGCCGCAGCCTCTCCTCTAGAGGCATTAAATGCGGTCATCTCCTTGACAAGGCTCCCCGAGGTTGCTTGTTCCCAGTGTCCAACTAGGGTGGAACACGTGGAATCAGCAAGTCGTTCGAATAAGTATATATGGCCTTTTGGGGGACTGCTTAAGGGTAATCTCTGTCTCGAAGAACACTCTCTCTCTTTATCCTTCTCTTCCTCGGACCTCTTTCTCCAAACACTGACTTAAGCATCGAAGCGTGCCCAGGAGTTCAATCTCTGATGCCTTCTGACCCTCTTTCCTTGCTCGTAGGACCTCAGACCACCAGGAACACCACCTCAACATTAATAGACATCAACAAGAATGGTTAGAAGAGAGTTGCCAAGACATCCATCCATGATCCTTTGAATCTGTCAATTTGATCTTGAATGTAGAGAATCTTGACTTGAGAGAGTAAGGGATTTTATTGCTGAGGGCTGATGGATATTCTTGGTTGGGAATTGGGAAAGGGAGAAAACCAGAGGCATGGATTGGTTGAAGGTAGGAATAGGTAGGGGAGGCTTCTTGTGTCAATTTGAATGAACCGACGAATTTTTTTTTTTTTTTTTTAATTTAGGGGAAATTTTGTTAGGAAGGGAATTATAGAAATTTTAATAGGAGGAAACTTTTATTAGGGAAAAATCTTTTGAGAGGAATATCCAAAATTGAAAAAATTTAGGATTTAATATGATATAAATAAAGAGATTTTAGAGTAAAAATTTGATGAGAAATTAATGGTAAATTTTTTGTATAACTTACATGAAAAACTAATTAAAGTTAATGATTATATATTGATTTATTAGTTATTAACTTCAAGGAGCACATTGATCATAAAATTGACAATGTTGTACCATGTCCCAACATTATTGGTATTTTATATTTTTATAATTTTAAAAAAATATTATTCTTAATTTCTCAATAAAAATTATAACTTGTACAACTAATTTTACCCTTTTCTTAACTATATTACTAATAGCTACTAAAAAAAAAGTATGATGAAACTCCTAAAAAAAAAATCAAAGAAAAATGGCAACAAAAGGATTTTTATCTCAATTAAGAGGGGAATATTATGATTACGAAGGATTCATTGATGAAAATATTGCTACAAAGTAAGCTACTCGAAATAGTATTCAACAGACCTGTCAATATTGGAAAAACATGACATGAAAAAAAAAACACAAACACGACATAAATATACGAACATGTCAAAATCTATATAACACAAATTATTAACACGTCAAAATGTATACAAATATAAAAACACCTTAAACACGATTATGACACAAGAAAATACACAAATATTACATGGATACACGAATTGTCAGGTCTAGTATTCAATCATAACATTGGTGGTATAGGAGGTAAGAATTTAGAAAAAGAATCGGTGATTGGAGTAATATTTATGAAGAGAGATAAAGCTTTCATGGCTCAATTGCTAAATACTATGAGGAAAGAACAAGGAAATCCATTCTAATTGAGTCTGAATTTCCATTAGGGAAAGCTATATCTGAATTAGTTAGAAGTAAGAGTTCAAAGCAACCAAAAATAAATGACTCTTTAAAAATTATTAAAAAAGAATTTTATGATTATAACTGTAATTACTATATTTTATAATAGGTTGTGCAAAAATGAAAAAAATTCATGATCACATCACAATGATTGCGATAACATTCGTAATGTTCGCAACCGTAAAAAATGCAATACACCAAAAATACGACCACTATCGTAATTTAAATCCTTGACGTGTGTAACACATGATTATATGTTTTATTTATTTTAAAATAATAATTATATATATTGAAAATAGAATTGTATTTTGTACAAATTATTGAAACTAATGAAGTGCTTATTAACCTAAATTTACATTAACATGTAAAGTTGTTTCATGTACAAAACTGATTGGTTGGTCAGTTTGTCTGGTTGGTTTAAGGAATAATGTCCTCCTTAGCCCATTTAATTTAGGAAAATTCCTAATGTGGTACACCAACTAAAAAGATGTTCAATGCGGTACTTGACTTTCATTCCGTCTATCAATATGCCCAACGTTTAACTCTGTTAAAAAAACCTGTTAACGTGTTAATGAACCAATCAAAACCCGTCACCTGACCAAAATAATGCCATATCACTCTTTGGTTCATGACACAAGGCACAACTCCATTCGTGTAAAAAGTTTTTAAAAAAAAATTAAATTAAAAATTCTAAAAATATATATTTTTTTTGAAAAATAAAAGACAAAATTTTTAAATATATAAAAATTAATTTTTAATTTTTTCTTATTTTTTATAAAAAAAGTAATAAATATAATCTTTTGAAAAATAATAAAAGGCTTTTAAAATAATTTAAATTTTTAAAACATAAAACTATTTTTTTTTCTTTCCTCTCTCTCCTTCTCTTTCCCTGATCCTATCTCTCTTGCTTGAGGTTGAATTTGACCAACTGCTACCAGATCTAGATAGTGGAATCCAGATGGCCAAATCCGACATTGGTATGGCCAGAAACAACCTCAAAATCGATCAGGACATTTGTTTTAGGCCATTTTCAATCGATTTCAACCATACTAATGCCAGATCCAACCATGTCTGGCCAGATCCAACGACTTAAGGTCAAAATCAACCTCAAGTTGGAGAGAGAGAAAAAAGAAAAAGAAAATCCTATAAAAATTCTTTAAAAAGATTCTATTTATATATTTCAAAATGTATACAATTTATTTATTTTTTTATTTTCAAAATTTTATCAAAAAAAAAAATAATTTAGAATGAGGTTACAATTTATTAGCCATATGTTTTGAATCAGAGAGTAAAATGGCTTTTAAATGCCACATGGCACATTCTGATTGATTTTTTTTATGCATCAATAATTTTTTTAACAAAATTAAATGTTGGGATACATTAGACGAAATGAAAATTCAAATATTACATTGAATATTTTACGATGCAGGTATAAAATTATAAATTTTCCTAAATTATAGGGGCTAAAAGAAACATGAATTTAATCCTTGATTTAATCATTTGATTTTTTATATGAAATGTTTATGTAATATCGGATTATTGTAAGTTCTTGCTGAACTAATAACTTCATAAAAAATGTTAATGTAAAATTTGAACTCTAAAGTAGTATTATTATTATTATTATTATATATAAATTATATAGATTATAGATAATCTATATAATATATGTATAAAAGCACGAATGTAGAAAATTTTTGAATTGACAAATATAGCCATCGTTGTTAACTATATTTCTAAATTGTCATTATAAATATTTTTTATTATTAATAAGATTTATCTAATTTTTTTTAAAAAATATTTATCTAATTTATAAGTAAGAAATATAATTTCATTAAAACATTGTCGTTAAATGAATTAATTTGATAATAAATAAAAATTTTAAAATTTATGTAAAATTGTTTTATCTTAAAAATTTTAATTTTTCACTAATCTTAAAAAGTGAATTAATTTATTTGATATAAGTAAAAAGTTAAAATTGAAATTAAATTTTTTATTTTCATAATTAATTTTGAATTAATATTAAAAATAATTTTATAAATTGAAATAATTTGCAAATTTTACATGCAAAATTTAGTCAATATGATCGTATTATTTTATTTATTTTAAAAATGTTCAATTATATATTTAAAAATAAATAAATCAACGAGTATTCACATGTGAATACATGTGATAACAAATACTAGTATTATATATAAAAGTACAAATCTGGAGAATCTTTTGAACTGATGAAAATACCCATTGTTGTTTATTATATTACTAATTTATCATTTTAAATATTTTTTTATTATTAATAAGATTTATCTAATTTATAAGGAAGAAATTTAGTTTTATTAAAATTCTTTCATTAAATGGATTAATTTGATAATAAATAAAAAATAAAGTTTACATGAATATGGTTTATCTTAAAAGTTTAAAATTTTCATTAATCTTGAAAAGTAAATCAATAATTAAAATTTACATTAAATTTTTTATATTCATAATTAATTTTGCACTGATATTAAAAATAATAAACTTCATAATAATTTAACATAATTTGCATATGAAACAACTTTTACCAAATTTTAGTTAATATATTAGTTTTATTTATTTTTAAAATATACAATTATATATTTAAAAATAGATAAAATTATATATAAAAGTACGAATATGAAAAATCTTTTGAATTAACGAAAATAATCATTGTTGTTCACTATATTTCTAAATTACCATTATAAATATTTTTACTATTAATAAATTTTATCTAATTTATGAGTAAAAAGTTTAGTTTCATTAAAACATTTTTATTAAATGGATTAATCTGAATAAATAAAAAGAATTAAAATTATATGTGAAATTGCTTTATTTTAAAAATTTTAAATTTTCACCAATCTTAAAAAGTAAGTCCATTTATTTGGTATAAAAAAAGAATTAAAGTTTACGTTGATTTTTTTATTTAATATAATTAATTTTATATTAATATTAAATTAATAAACTTTATAATAATTTGATATAATTTGCACATAAATAAACTTTACCTGTTAATGCAAAATTTAGTTAATATACACTTTATTAATTTTATTTATTTTAAAATATACAATTATATAATAAAAAATAAATAAATCAGCGAGTATTCACATGCTAACGCATGTGACAACAAATATTAGTAATATATAAAAATATGGATGTTGGTAAAAAAAATTTATTGACAAAAACAAACATCTTTGATTATTTTATTTTTAAGATATCATATTAAATACTTTTTATCAGAATTATTAACAAAATTAATCCAATTTATAAATAGAAATTCTAATTACATTGATTAAATTTTTTTAATAAATTAAAAATTACATAATTCTGATAAAAAGTATTTAATATGATATCTTAAAATAATCAAAGATGTTTGTTTTCGTCAATAATTTTTTTTTACCAACATCCATATTTTTATATATTATTATCTATAATCTATATAATTTATATATAATATATAATATGATAATAATCTAATATTATATATAAAAGCACGAATATGAAGAATCTTTTGAACTGACGAAAATACTCATTGTTATTCATTATATTACTAATTTACCATTTTTATTATTAATAAGATTTATCTAATTTATAATTTATTATTATTATTATTAAGATTTATCTAATTTATAAGGAAGAAATTTAGTTTTATTAAAATTGTTTCGTTAAATGGATTAATTTAATAATAAATAAAAAATAAAGTTTATATGAAACTGTTTTATTTTAAAAGTTTAAATTTTTCAATAACCTTGAAAAGTAAATCAATTTATTTAGTATGAATAAAAAATAATTAAATTTTACATTAAATTTTTTATATTCATAATTAATTTTGCATTGATATTAAAAATAATAAATTTCATAAAAATTTGATATAATTTGCATATGAAACAAATTTTACCAAATTTTAGTTAATATATTTTTTATTAGTTTTATTTATTTTTTTAAAAATATATAACTATATATTCAAAAATAGATAAAACAAAGAGCATTTACATGCAAACGCATGTGATAACAAATACTAGTATATGCAAAAGCACGAATGTTAAGCATCTTTCGAACCAACGAAAATTGTTCACTATATTTTTAAATTACCATTATAAATAATTTAATTATTAATAAGATTTATTTAATTTATAAGTAAAAATTTTAATTTTATTAAAACACTTTTGTTAAATGAATTAATTTGATAATAAATAAAAAATTAAAAATTTATAGAAAATTGCTTATTTTGGGACCAGAATACTTGGGCTATAAATACTTTAATTATTAATAATATTTATTTAATTTATAAGTAAAAATTTTGATTTTATTAAAATAATTTCGTTAAATTAATTAATTTGATAATAAAGAAAAAAATAAAATTTTTTTATAGGAAAATTGCTTATTTTGGGACCAGAATACTTGGGCTGATTTGAGCTTTCAGTTCACCATACGAAACATAAAAAAGCCCAGCAAGTTCTTTCTCTTCTCTTCTTTTTTATTTTGGAATTAAGTCAAGCAAAGCCCAATTAGTCTACCCGAGCTCACTTTTTGTAACAGGACGAAAAACCAAAAGAACTCTTTTTGCCAGAACAGAGAAACCTGGTTTGCCTTTTTTTTTTTTTTTCTTTCTTGCAGCCCCTTAGCCTCAAGTCGAAAGAAATGGAAGACATAGAGGATTTGTTGGTTGGCAGCGGTGGAGCTGCTCCTGGGTTCAGGTTACCTTTGAATGCTGTTGGAGTAAATCCCAGGAAGAAGAAGAATAAAACCAAACCCAACAAGATTTCTCAAATAAATGACCCTCTCACTCCTTTACTCCCTCCCCAAATCCCTGGCTCTCAGGTCCTTTTCCTAATATAATTATATTTTTATGCATTAGTAAATAGTTCTTGATTCGTTTTTTTTTAATTCTTTGTTGCAGACTATTTATGTCAAGACTTTTGGGTGCTCACATAACCAGGCAAGGTTTTTTCTTTTATATGTTTAGTTTAATAATTAGCTTAATGGGTAGTTTTGAGGTAAAAAGAAGACCCAAAATCTGTGTTTAACTCAATGAACTTCGTTATATTTATATTGTTTGAATACAAAGTTTTTTAGCTCTTTGTTTTTTGTTCCCTCAAATACTTAGATTCACCAAGGGCTTGTGTCTTACATGCTTATTCAGAAGATATAATTGAAATATATGTTAATAAACGCTTGAAATAGTGATAACCCTGCCTTGAGCTCTTATGTCTTGTGAAATTGCATTTATTTTTTGCAATTACTAGTCATTACTGGAACTACATTATTGCTATCATTTTAATTTTGATATCTTTGAGTTTTCACGTGATTGCTTCGAGATTGACTATTTTGGTTGATTTGGGGTTTGAATTTTCACCAAGGGAATCGATGGATTACAATGTTGTCATGTTGAGGAGGTCCACACTTGAAAGTCATTGAAGATGAGGAGAAACATGAGTATCTAACCAACAAATTCTTTTTGTGATATATCATGTTATTTAACCTAATTAAAATCTTTTATATTGGAGATATTAATGGTAATTGATTATGTATCAAACCTGATCTTATATGCAAGCTTTGAAATTCTGTTTGTGAAACAGAAATGAACGTGTAATCCATCTCATTCATGTTCTTATGTCGTTCTAACTTCTAAGTGTAAAATCCAATTTTATTTTTGCTATTAGTTTTTTTGATATTTTGGCCTCTTGTCAGAGTGACAGTGAATATATGGCGGGTCAGCTTTCAGCATTTGGCTATGCAATATCTGACAATCCTGAGGAGGGAGACCTTTGGCTAATAAATACGTAAGGCTTCCACCCTTGAATTAATTTAATTAGTTATTATAGATTGCCATCACCCTTATCCTCTTTAATATTCTTTTAGTACTAGTGCTAAGTACATATATATCATGGTTTAACAATTATGAAATCATCAAAATATCAGGTTCTCATGACCTCGATATATATTCCTCTATTATCTGTTTCATAAGGATTTGAATGGATGTATTCCTTTAGTAAGGGAAAAAACATCAATATACCCAAATATCGGTAATTTTAAATAAGGTCATATAATCCCGAATGTGCTGAGAGTGTCTATCGATCTTAATTTTAAAAAAATTCTTCAGCTTGCCTGGGTCATTCGTGGTGGAGGGAAAGACTGATGAACTCTGGTCACCATTAGTTGTAGATAATAAAGTCACTGTTGCTTTTGATGTCTGCCTGTGAATTTCTACTTCATTATAGGCTTAACTTTTCTATACTGGTTTTTTTAATTACTATAAACTATTGGAATATCAGAATTATAGCAGAAGATGTCTTGGAGAATTTTCTGGTTTAAATTGAGTGTTTTTTCATAAAGAGTATAACACAATTTAATGTGAAGTTGCGTTTCTTGGAGACTTACATAAGAAATCTTGTTGTGTACTTTCACTTGTGATTGGTGTGATGATTATAAGATGCCTGAACCAGTCTGACATTGAATAAATAACAGGCAAACATCTATTTCCTCCAGCATGAGCCTTTGAACCTTTTTCATTTCCTAGGATAGCTGCTTCCCTTTTGTTATGAATTGAGGCATAGATATTTGCAATATCATTTCATCCTCTACCTTTTTTTTTTTTTTGTTTTTGTTTGGATTAGTACTTTTTTTTATTCTGCATGTGGTTGCTGATGAATAATGATTTCATTGAGATATATTGCTTCTGCTGCTGTTCATATGTCTATTCTCCTCAGAGGCATCACAATGACTAAGGAATGACTGAGATATGTAAGAACTACACATTTGTCTTCAAATCTTTAATATGCACAGATCATTTTGGTGCAATAATATTCTGATGCTACTCGCAGCAATAATCATAGAATTAGCAATTTTTCTTTGTGATTTATTAAAAAATAAATGAATAAAACATTAGCATGCAATTATCATTGATGTATAACAAGAAGGGGAACACCCCTTTGCATGATACATCAATCAATGTATTAAGTGGATAGATATGTAACAATCTAAATTCTAAAGTAAAAGTGTTATTAATTTAAGAATGAAAGAGAAAAGGAAAGTTGCTGCTAATTAGCATCTCCTTTTCATCCATAAAACTTTCTCAAAATTTGATTAATTAGCATGAACATGAGTCTTGTGGTTTGTCCCAGAAACAAAGGGCATTGAGAGTGCAACTTCCAAAGTTTAGGACATCAAAACATGGATACGTGACATTTGACTCGAATCTTTTACATATTGAGTTTATGTTCCTTGCTCTATATATACTGCATATAGTGAAAGAACTATGGAAATAATAACCATTTGCATATTTTTTACAAGAATTGCCCGAGTCCAAGTAGATATGTAAGTTCTTTAGGCAAAAATAAGCTGAAACAGTTTGTAAGTACCAATGCAAGATTTAAATATGTTGGACAAGATTTGTAACATCCTTCTGTGTCTAAAACACTGATATTTGTATGAAGAAGTGGCTGCATGTTACAGCCAATTGACTATCAGCAGAAGGCCTTTAGCTGCAAAGACAGATATTTAACTAAATTATATTAAAGGATCACAAATTTGCTGATGTGGGAATGCATTGTAATAGCTTTTGCACAAGATGGAAAAGAGAATAAATGAAAGGGAGGGTGGAGGGCAGGAAATTTTTTTTAATGCTTTAGATATAATAGTTTGAATGAACTCTAGGAGACTTATGTTTCCAAGTGAATATATAGATTTTGGTGTCTAAAGCTTTTGTGGTTCTTAATAATCCTTGTTCAGTATGCTGTTTCTTTGCTGCATCTGTAGAATTTTATGTTGCTCAACCATTCCTCTGTTTGGTATTTATGCTTGTTTCTTTTCCTTCTAATGAGCAACTTTCCTGCCATATAGCCTGCTTTATCACAAGCATATGCAAATGGCTATCTTCTTTTATGGTGGTTAGAAGAAAATCTTGCAAAGTCAATTAATCTCTGTATGGGTATTGATGTATCAATTTAGACAGAGAATGTCAGTGAACAACTTTGACTACCATGGACATTACTTTTTCCTGTGACACCATCAGTAGTAACTGATGACTGGTTGACCCTCCTTGCCACGAAAAGTTTCCCTACCAAGATAAATACCAAGCTAAAATTTCTTGGATGTCATAACTTAGAAACGACCAAATTGATGTCGTCTGGATCTCCATCTTCATATGCAGCTTGAGTGCTGCCAAAGCTGTGGTTAGTATTACAGGAGACATAACTGAATCTTGCACTCATGTATTTGGTTTATTATTAGTAGGAAGTTTTACTTCCTCTAGCTAGCCCATTGGGAGATATACAAGGAAAAGGAAAAGAATGGAGTAGAAAACAAGGGTAGTGGGGTGGATGGGGAGAAAACTTTGAAACCATACTGCCAAAGTCCCTGCCATCTAGGCTGCTATATATATGCGTGTTGCATTTTGAATATTTGACATAATCATATCTTCACCATTATTGAAGAAACCTTATGGCTGTTTTTGAAAGCTAATTTTTTTCCCATAATATGTCAGAAATGACCTTGAACTATTTAGTATTAAGACAATATAGTATTATAATATTTGAAGGGTGTTATATCATTTTACACTAAAATAACTTAAAATGAAATTTTGGTAACTTCAAACAACTGTTTCACCACTTTTTTCACTCCACTTATCCTCTTTCTTTTAGCAGTTGTCTAAACTCACTTCTAAACACTCTTTCTTTGAGAAACTTTTCCCGTTTGTTCCCTTCAAACACTCTCTTTATGTTATCAATGCTTATATTTTTTAATAATTTAAATGATCTTTTTTGGTCTGTTTTGCAGATGCACAGTGAAATCTCCAAGTCAGTCAGCTATGAACACGTTAATAACAAAATGTAAAAGTGCAAAAAAGCCGCTGGTGGTTGCCGGGTGTGTTCCTCAAGGAAGTCGAGATCTGAAAGAGCTAGAAGGGGTCAGTATAGTTGGGGTCCAGCAAATTGATCGTGTTGTTGAAGTTGTAGAAGAGACCCTAAAAGGGCATGAGGTGCGGCTTTTGAACCGCAAGACCTTGCCAGCGCTGGACCTTCCTAAGGTTTGTATTGTGGATTATTGCAATTTCAGTTGCTTAAATGGAGTTTCTTTATGACTATTCTAACACATTGTTGGCATTTTTATTTCCTATAGTTTTTGTATTGGCTGTGTTTCTTAATTACTGACTAGAGTCTAATACCACCCACCTACATAGGTGAAACAAATAAATATATAAATTTATTTATTAGAAAAATACAATTACAACAAAAAAGTTAGTGGGGGGAGATTGCAAGAGAAGGGGAGAGAGAGTTGAGTAGACTAGGTGATAGTGAAAGAAGCAACTGAAATAAGATGCAATTTTTTTTTCTTCTAATTAGTACCAATTTGTTCTTTAGCTTTGACAGTGTTTGCATGGAAATGGTGTTTAATGGCTAATAGATAGTTTTCGAATGTTGGTACCAAAATTCATTGTTAAAAATTGCCAGAGGTTTCCTTTAATTAAAAGTACAGATAATTGCAAATTATCATAAAGATGATAACTTTTTACTCTTAAGATGAATTTAACTCAAACTTGTTTTTTTTTTATTTTTTATATCAGGTTAGAAAGAACAAGTTTGTCGAGATTCTTCCGATTAATGTTGGTTGTTTAGGTGCTTGCACTTATTGCAAGACAAAGCATGCTCGTGGTCACTTAGGGAGCTACACTGTTGACAGTCTTGTAAGTTATGAAGCTGGACGACAACATCTTTATTACTGTTTGGTTCTATTTTTATTAACCTCTCCTAAATGCAGGTTGGGCGTGTGAAAACTGTTGTAGCTGATGGGGTCAAGGAGATATGGTTGAGCAGTGAAGATACTGGAGCGTATGGTATTATAGTGTTGTGTCTGCCCATGATGCCTATGAAACTTTAGATATAAGAATTCTGTTCCCGCAGTATCTATAGTTGAAAATATTGTTGCAGTTTTCAAATATACACATACATGCATATATGTATAAAAATTAATAGTTGCATATATATATATATATATACATATATATATATATATATATGTATGTATGGAGATTGTTCTTATAGGTCATGGAATCTTGTAGGTCGTGACATTGGGGTTAACCTACCAATTTTGTTGAATGCCATTGTCGCGGAACTTCCTCCTGATGGCAGCACAATGCTACGAATTGGGATGACCAATCCTCCTTTTATCTTGGAGCATCTGAAAGAGATAGCAGTTGTTTTACGTCATCCGTGTGTATATTCCTTTCTTCATGTACCGGTTCAATCTGGGAGTGATGCTGTCTTGACCGTAAGTCCAAAATTGGTTATATAACTGTCTCTTCATTTGGCTAATGGCTATAAGTTGTTATGTAGTAACTAAAACAAATAATAAAAATTTGTACTTGATGCAGGTAAATGCCCTGAAATTTCTGCTAAATGATAATTGTCTTACTAAGTATTCTTTGATCGTTTTAGGCAATGAATCGGGAATATACTGTGAGCGAGTTTAGGACTGTGGTAGATACCTTGACTGAACTTGTGCCAGGCATGCAGATTGCAACTGATATAATATGTGGATTTCCTGGTTAGTATGCAGATTCAGTTGTCTCCTTTTCTCTTTCATCCTTGATGCATGCATTTAGTCTGCGCCATAGGCACCTATATTTTTGGAAAATTAATTTCCATTTTCTATGTCCAGTTTTACTCTAAATATGATCAATCAAATAAGGTAAAGAACTAAATACTGAAACATTTTCTAGTTTTATGGAACACAAACAAATAAAAATTAGGTGTCCCTTTTTCTAGAAAATTAGAAAAGCAAGGGTTTTCAACTGTAGTAATTTATTAGTACCTTATTTAATCGCCCATACCTAGAGTAAAAGTGTAGAGGAAAAATATAGAATAATTTTCGAAAGTAAACAGGCTCTCAGCATCTCTCATAATTTCGGAACTAATTAGAATTTTCTACTAATGGAAATTCTTCAGGATACAGTCTTGTCCATGGGGTTGTATGGCTGCCCAGGTCTGCAAGCCCAGCCTGCTTTGGGCTGGGCTGAGCAAGGATTTTTAGCCCAAACTCAGAACCAGGCCAGCAAAGTTATTAGTTTCTTGAATAACTAATGTTATTTATTTAGTTTTAATTTAAAAAATTAAAAGATAATATTAATATGAAAACAATTTATTTTAACTAGAACTCCAAGCTAGAGGTGCCCATAGCCCAGACTTCATTTTGGCACAAACCTTGGAGAGCTAGTCCTGGCCCACTCATGAACGTGAAGTTTTTTTATTAAAATAGTACAAAATAATATTATATTAATAGTTAAAATTTAAATATATATTTAAATTCTAAATTAAATTAAATGAAAATACATTGTATATTTAATAAAATAATGACTTCAGCTTGGCTCGGGCTTTAAAATCTTACCTGAAAGAGGTTGGAGCTTGCGGCATGGGCAGCCAGCCAGCCCATGGACTGGTCTACTCCTGGCCAATGGGCTTGGGGAAGCTCTTCAAGGCCCGGGCCCAAATTTGGCTACAAAGCCCTCCCAAGTCAGGCTGATGGAGGCCTCTAATAGGCAGGAAACTTCTATCACATCACAAATATTTTGAGGATTTTATCAGAACATTTACTCCTGATAAGCTGCTTGAGGATTTAGTTTAATGGTTTTTGATTCAACGATACTCATTTTTTGGGTCATTTCAGGTGAAACTGATGAAGATTTTGCTCAAACAGTTAACCTTATTAAGGAATACAAGTTCCCACAAGTTCATATATCTCAGTTCTATCCTAGACCTGGTATGTTGTTTGTTTGTTATTGCTGCAGCTTCTTTGTTATAATTTTCTACCAGTTTTTACTCTTGTCAACTTTATTTCACTAAAATCTTAAATCTTTTTTTTGTTTACCTATTATTTGCTTCTGAGGCCACTTGCAAGGCATATTTTGTTATATTCTATTGGAGCTCATGAATTCCTTGATATTCATACATCATCGCTTAAGCATCCATTTAAGCACTTGTGTTCTTGTGGCAATCATTAGGCTATCTTTCAATGTCCTAGGCAGATTCTTTTGTTTACTAGAAAACTTAAAGACAAACAAATCCTTGATGAGTAATTTAAAAGCAGATTTTTTTTTTTTTAATTTCAATGGCTTTTATTCCTTCGAGCAGCTGCAAGGATAGAAGGTGAAAAATGCAGATTATTAGGGCTTGTTTAGTTTTGAAAACATTTTCCAATCTCCATGTCAGCTGTCTGAATTTCTTGATTTCTTTTCCACAACTATTGTTACATTTTGTTTCGATTTATGTTCTGTGAACATTGCAACAAAAAAACCTTAAGTTGCGGAGGCAGAGTGCCTTTAGTAACAAAAATGCAACAGAGGGAACTATGAAGGTTAATTTTGTAAAAACTTTTCTAGAATTCACCCTGAGCAAAGCCAATGTCAGCCCCCGAAGTTGAAGGAACAGGACATTTAGATTTAGCATTGTTATAAACAAGTAAATCATTTTGTAACTACTTACGGCATTTGTCTTTTGTGAGATATAGATGATAGATCATCCAGATGTTAGGAACAAAAATTCTTTAATACAAACTGATTAAAGGTTAATAAATGAAGCTCCAACTGCCAAATTAGCCACAACAACATTGATAGTTCACCTATTGGATGCAGAAATAATTGTAAGAGAAAGATGATTTCTGTAGTTTAGAGCAAGACAAATGATTTAGCCCTTCTAGAACTTAAAGTGTAAAATTAATCTGATTGATATTGAGCCATGGTGATGTCCATGAGATTTGGTCTGAACTTAAGTTTTACTAAGTCAAAAATAGAACAAATGCACTTTATATCCACAGGATTTAGAACCATCCATCAGTCCCCCCAAAACCCAATAACTCTCCCTCTCCCAGAAAAAGAAAATTATAAAAATAAGGGTGTTTGATAAACCATTGAAAATTTTCAAACTATTGAAAATGAAAAGTTTCAATGGTTTAATGTTTTCAATATGTTTGATAAATTATTTTAAAAACCACTTAAATGAAAGATTTTCAATGAAAAAGTTTTGAAAATCTCTAGTTAAAAGCTACTTAATGAATTCAATCTTTCTTATTTAAGGAAAATTTTGTCATTTAATTACATTAACCTTACATTCTTTCCATTTTAACTATTTATTTTTCCTTTTTTAACTTTTATTAATGTTAAATACTTAATAGAAAATCAACAAACATCTATTCTTTATTTAATTTTCAATAGAATGGCAAACAATTTTTACATTAACAATTCAGTACTAAAATTTTTCAGAATTAAAAATTCAGTACTTAATTTTTCACTGTTCAATTTTTTTCAGTTTGTCAAACAGCACTTAAGGGAAAACAATAAAAGAAGAAAAAAAAAAAAAAGAAACTTGACCACAACAATAATACTTAAAAATCCCCTAGAAAATGATCTAATGATATAGAAGCAAGCAAAAGGGGCACTCATAATCCTAGACAATAAATTCTCTAAAATATCAGCGAGAAATTCAAAACAACTAGCTAAGTGTTATAACAATCTATAATGGACTCAGGATCCAGTACAGGAGTGTGTATCAAACATGGATGTCATGATTTTAGCAAATTTTTGCACTAAATTTGATGATTTCAATGTCGTATACATATCAATTTAATGCATTCAAGAAGTGTTGGACATGGCTGCGTTCTAGTAAAGTGAAGAGCCCTTATAGTTGTAGCATTGCTTATAATAAGCTTTTGAGGGTTTATAAATTTTCTATTGACGGAAGATGGTCCTGAAATCATCTCTAATAGTCCTCCTTAAGCTTAGAGCCATGAGTTGACTGTATAATTACTATCCTATTGGCAATGCTTAGATCAGATAGAGAAGCCCATAGGCCTTCTTAAACGAGACAGTTGTGTGCAGATATTAAAATGTTTGGCTCTTGAATGCAAACTTGATGAAGTTTAAGCACAAATTTCTCAAAACAAACAGGAATTATGGTGAGGGACTCAATCAGGTGCATCCCTTTGAAGAAAAACTTTTGGCTTTGTTTGGTTAAGGAAAACTAGTTTCATAGATATTTTTCCAAAATGCGAAATAAGGAGATTAGGAAAATTTTCTAATTCTCTTTTCTTGAATATCTAGCTTATGAGCACGTGTCTTGTGATTTTTCTTTATTCAGATTTACCAATTTTGCATCTTAGTTTACTATTATCATGGAAAACTTGGTTTTCTAGTCTCAACAATTAAATGCATACTCTACAATTTTTTTTTTTTTTGTATTTGAACTTAGGGCTTTCCATGGTCTTAGCTTGTGTTTTTGCCGATGGACCAAAGTCATATTGGCCATTTTTAACAATTTCTTATACAAAAGAAAAACTACAAATGGTGTAATGTTGAAATTCTCATGCCTGCTTGATGGAATCTGTTTAAAATGCCAACTAGTATTTGCTGATTCCTATTCCTGGTATTTTAGTTGAAATTTCTTAATATGTCTTTTCCAAAAATTCTTTGTAGATTGTGTTTTATTTTAATTCTTTTTTAAAGATCACGGAAATGTGCTAATACATTTAGAAGATTTTTGCACCCAGCTTTCCAAGTTTTGTTACACTGAAAAGTGGCAAGTTAATAGACATAAGGAATTTGCAGTATTTAGCTGTATTTGATTCTGATAAATCCATGTTAGAAATGGTATACAGTTTCTAGATTTGCTGGTGTAAATTTATATCTCAATGTATGAACTCCAAAAAGTTGAGATATCAAGACACCGCTTAACTGTATAATTCTGAACTTCTTCTGTTAAACAAACTATGCTCGACAGCTTGCTTAGCCAATGTAAATACTAGTCATTTATGTGCTCCTAGCTATAGTAAGCTAAGAAGTTCATGTGTATGATCTTTCTAAAACTAGGGACACCTGCTGCAAGGATGAAAAAGGTCCTAAGTACTGTAGTTAAGAACCGGAGCCGTGAATTAACTTCTGTTTTTGAAGCTTTTTCGCCATACAATGGAATGGAAGGCAGAGTTGAAAGAATATGGATTACTGAAATTGCAACTGATGGAATTCACTTGGTAAGAATATTTGCTACTGGTAAAATTAACTTTTGCACAACTTATGTATGCTTCTTTTTCATCCTGTGTTGTGGCACTAGTTTAAGCAACTAGATTTCAGCTTAAACTAGATTTATTGTCCGATGGCTGTGGGCCAAAACTATGCTGTTAGGTTGCATTTCGATGGCTTATTAATGTGTTGCCTGCTGTCTTGCTCTCTGGTGAACTTGATTTTGCTTCGATTTGTTGTTAGAAATGAACTGCCCCTTGGAAGCCAGTTCAGTGTTTAATTGATTTACTCTGCATTCCTTTTGCTCTCTTGTTTCTTTTGGTTTGATGAAATGCGATGTGAGAATTTTTTTTTGTGCTTCTACTTTGAAAGTCATGTTAATGCATTTTGGCAAGTGTTGTCAATCGTATCTGTTTCACTCTCTTAAACAACTATTTGGAGCTAGTTGTTTAATTTCTTTGTTCAAAACCAGTTCATGGTCTACTGATTTAGTGGATATTTCAAATTATTACTTGGCATTTTATGTGCTCAGAATTTATCTAAATGCAATTTTCAATGCAGCTAAAATCTAGCTTTTGTTTGCTTCATGGTGCCAGTTGTTAAAAACCACTTAATGCTTCAACTTTTTACTGGATATTCCAATTACAACTTGTCACTTTTATCCAAAGGCTTTATCTAGTGTGTGCTAATATCTAGCTTGTATTCACTTCATTATCCAAGGTTGGCCATACAAAGGGATATGTGCAGGTTCTCATAATTGCTCCAGAAAGTATTTTGGGTATTTCAGCTATGGTGAAGATAACATCCGTGGGAAGATGGTCAGTGTTTGGAGAAGTGATTGAGATTCTCACCCAAGTAAATGTGAAAATGGCTCCAGAGAAGGTTTCTAATCAGGATAAATTTTCTCCTTGCTCCAATCAGTATGAGAATTGTGCATGTTCAAAGGAGCCAGAAGCTTGCTCTTGTGGACCAGACATCTGTGGAGGACAGATGAAATCGGAAGAATGCACAGTATTCGAGAACGATAATTGGATGGAAGATCGAAGCAGCGAAAATCTGATTGGCTGGTTACCAAGGAAGCGAAAGAACCATGAGCACAAAAAGTTGGAGAATGGAATTCCCTTGGGGCTAAAGAATAAGCAGGACTGGGCCCTGGGCGGCTGGGGTATTGTTGATAAGGCTCTTCTTGTTGGAATCTTTGTCAGCTTTTTGATGATTGTTGCAGTAATAATACATCTAGAATTTAGGACTTCATTATCAAAATGAATATTGTCCTTTAAACCTGTTTTTTTTTTGGAGGATTTCCATGTCAGAATTCACACAATATTTTCTTGAGTTACAGAACTATTGTTTAACATATTTTTATTATAGTAAAACTTGCAAGCACTGGCCTACATTTCCTTTACCTTTTTTTTTACTCCTTTTCAGTGCCCTTCTGGACATATTGCTTACATTCATGAAGTACTCAGATCATACATAGCTCAGCAGAATCTTGAATAGCAGCTGAAAAGAATGGTGGATTCCATAGATGAATCTGAAGAAAGCTGAGAAGTGCATAGTTGCTTTTCTTCTCTCCCCATCTTCTGCTATGATATCTGTTGAAGATATTTGCTGAATCATATCATCTTTTATTAACAAACTCTGATTAAACGAATGATAGAAGTTCCCTTTTCTCATAGTAGCATGTCTGACTTGGATGGTAATCTTTTGAAGAAGTTGACAGGCACCGATGGCATCTTGCTCCTGAAGCGAGGATGGCGCAGCCAGTAGAGCCCAAATAGAACAGCCACCACTTGGAATGGAGTAATATAAATGAACACAGCCCAGATCAAGGAAAAGATGATGAAGATTGCTGTTGCCCTTGGATCACGCCAGCTTAGTATTGCTTGAGCCCTTTCCCCTTGGCTTGCCAAATCTCCAACCACTGTTTGTACCCTACCTCCAACGCTTCGGAGCCTATCGTACCTCATTCTTACAATATCCGATGGTCTGGATGTCGGAAATGTGTCGAATTCCTCGTCCAGCTCGTCCGGGTGTGCATGGTCTGCTTGTGAAAGCCGAGCATCCATATACGGCGGATGTCTTGGTCTGAACCGGTAGTTCCATATCCCAATCACAAACAGGTAGAGGAAAATCGTAGGCAATATTAGTTCTGGGTAGCAAACAAGTATCAAGAACAAAACATGAACCAAACATGTTGTGATTGGGTTTCTCCAGAAGCAGATATCGTTAAACCACTTGCAAACAGCAGTAACCCCAGCAAGAAGTGACATTATGCGGTGGAAATTTGCTTTGCTTCTTCTGAGACTCCACATATGGTAATCAACATCCAACATGTACTCAACCACCTCCCGCCTCAATGGTGGCTCAGCTCTTTGCAGCCTTGCTGCCACAATCTGCATTGCTTGGTGGCGCAGCCAGTCAATGTGCATAACTGGTATAGGATAAACATAGTGCATCTTGGGAAGCAATGGCCTCCCATATTGAGCCACCATGTTAACCCAAGCAGTGCAAGTGAACCTCAACGCCAATTGAAGTTCCCCATGTTTCTTCAAACCAGAAGGTGTAAGAACCAACAAAGGATAATAATGAGTATAAACACGATCGATTTCAAGTGTCGATAGTCGAATTCTCACCTTCCCTATTTTTTGATCCCTCGCATCATCTTTGCTTCCATTGATGTGAGAACTGTCAAACACTCCAATGGTGATTACAGTACACGGATCAAAAACTTCCCAAGTATACTGCTCGTTCCATCTAGGAGACAAAGTATCAAGAAGAGTTCTAGTCCTAACCCATTTGTTCCCATACTTTGCCACACAATATGCATCAGTCATTTTACCTTCCTTGATCTTCATAGGCATCAAATTCTTTGCACTCAAAATCCCAAGTTCAAGAATTCCAATGTTTTGCTTCCTAAGGTGCTTTGATGATGGCTGGAGATCACTGCTAAAATGTGTGGATTCATCAAGAACATGGTACCCTGCCTCTAGAAAAAAACGTAGCAAGATCTTGCTTGAGAATTTTTCTTTCCTCTTTTCACCTTCCTCTCCTGCCAATGAGGGCTTGAGCAGACTAAGCCAGCGGGGATCTGGTGGCTTAGTAGTTTCAAATCTTTGAGGCACATCTCTAACTGGAATCATCGCCCTCCCTAAAATCTCATCTTTGCCAGCTCCAATCCTATTCTCAACAGAAATAATTATGTAATCCTCAAAAGGCTCAGAGACAACAAACATAAGCTGATCATCCCAAACTGGATTAACGGTTCGTTGTAGTGTCTTTGTAGGTCTAATCTGATTACCAACTATTACCTTTACATATGGATCCGGTAATCGGCTTTTGTCATGTGGGACGAGGTCTTGAGCTTCCATGACATGAATTCTAAGGTAATACAGCTTAGGGGAGAAATAAACCTTGGATCGCGTATTAGCCAAGTTAGAGTGGCTAATGTTGTGAGCATCCGAATGCCATGCCTCAGGAAATGACTCATCAGCTTGTGTTCCCATCCAAACTGCCAGCATAATTTCCCCTTTAACCTTGTCATCTTTCTTGTCTGCCAGTTTGTACCATTGAGGAGCCAATGGACTATCTGGTGGAACTCGAAGAGGTATTTCTAAAACATCAAAAACAACTTTCCCAACAAAATCATCTTTGCCAAAATCCTTGTCTTTCACAATTACTTCAAGCAAGTTTGATTGCAGCCTTTCCTTTGAGAAAGCAAAGATTTGGTGCCATACCGGGTTTTGATTCTTCTCCAAGTGTTTTGTCTGGCCTTTGTAGTTCCCAAGCTTCACTTCCACATAAGGATCAAGACTTCCTGAAATATCCATAACAGGAAGATCCCTTGCCTTAACCACATTTACATACAGGTAATGCATCTGCTCTACCAAATCATAAGTCGTCGAAGTCTTGTCACCGCCTCTGTACCGCAAACGCGCCGCCAGAGGTGGACTAGTTTCCACCAACATGAACTCGGGATTCTGCCTTGGCATCTGCATATGCTGCATTACGCTAGGCGGCGCTGCTGCTTTAGCAAAATCTGCTCTAGTCTCCACCATTGGTGCCTTTTCCTTCATTGCTGTGAATCCCATCCCAGCAAACATTGGAGGCGTAGCAGTAGCTGGAGGAGGAGGAGGACCCCCAGTTCCAGTCCCTATAGAGTGAAAAGTCCTCACTTCTTGTTCTTTCTTCTTTTTCTTATTCTTCTTTTCTTCTACCCTGATCTCTTCATCAAAATTGTTAGTTTTGATTTCTTGAAATGGAGTTTCCTGGAATTGGGTTTCTTGAAAATGTCCTGTTTCCTCATTTTCAGGAATACTAGTAGGAGTAGCACCACGTACTGGCTCTGCCTGATGAGAAGTTCCATCATGCACTGCATAAATTTTCAATGCAATATCACCTTTGATGTTTGAAAAAAGGCCACGTTTATCAAGGGGATAGTGTTGGGCACTGGAATCAGATTCAGACAACGGGACAGAAACGCCTGAAATCCTGACTCGACCAAGAAAATTCTTATGGTGACCATGGCTGCCTTTTCTATCATTATACACAGTCACATCAATGATCTTGTTTGCAAGATCCCTGGGTTTGTTTATATTGAAAACAAGCTTTTCATGCCAAGAAGGATTAAGATCTTTGTGCTTGGTTTGAGTCCTTTGACTTTGCTCATCAAATTCTACTTCCACAAACGGGCTTGCAGAACCTTGATCATCTTTGGGCATGAGATCATAGGCATCAAGTACTTCCACTACAAGCTTACTCATGGTAAGAAGGTGGTAGTTTGAAGAGCTCAATTCCCTAGCAAGAATTACAAATGGGGAGAGTTTTTTTTTTTTTTTTCCCCTTTTTTTTCTTGGTTTTCGTCTGATTAAAGTGAAGGGAAGAGAAAGAGTAGAAGTAAAGAAAAGAAGAAGACAGGAATGGAGGTAGGAGAGGGAGAAAAGGAGTAGACAATGGAGATGAGATGTTCATTTTGGAGTATGAAGACAGAAACATGTGTTTAAGGGAGAGAAAGAGAGAGAAATGGCATTTGGTGGAGAGTGAGGTGGCCCCTTTAAGTCACATATCTTTGATAAAGGGAGATTCTGGTGGGCACTTTTGTTTGTTAACGTGTGACAGAGATATTTGGGCATAAGGATGAACTTTTCATCAACAATTACAATGTGGGGTTTGGATAGAGATAATGTTTAGGTGGTAGAGAAAAAAGCTGAATTTTTTTTTGAGTTTGATGGGTAATTCGTGTATTTGTATTATATTTATATTATTTTTTATGTTATAATTATGATTAAGATATTATATATTTATATAAATTTTGACACGTTAATATTTATGTTATATAAATTTTGACACGATTATGTATTCGTATCGTGTTTGTGTTATTTTTTTATATTATATCATATTCTATGTGTCATATTTTCATTAATTTTTCTGTATCTTTTTCGTGTTATATAATTTTGTCCGAAAACTACCAGTCTAGATGAAAGTGATCACTTCATTCATGAAACCTACAAAAGTTATTTTTCACAAAAAGCAATCTTCACTTTTAGTAGGATATCTCCTTTTCAAAGGAAATAGGCAGATCCATTATTAATACCACTGGGGACTGTGGAGGTTGTGAAGTCCTTGGCCTAAAAGGTCAGCAATTTGATAATTCTGCTTTTGCCTAATAAAAAAAGATTTTGATTGATTCTCCTTTTCTTTTTTGTTTTTGCATTAGATTAAGTTTAAGTTCATCTTGTCTCTATTGTTATTGAAGATTCCAATCCACACCTAAGTCTGCCTTCTTTTCAGAAACAAAAATGAGTAGAGATTCAACTAATAAAAATAAATTTACAAACTAAAAAAAAAATTAATTTCTTTATTTTTGAGGAAGAGAGCAACCAAGTTATGTTAAACATACTTTAATAACACTGTTTAAGAAAAGAATGAGAAATGCATCAGAGCATTTAGTTTATAATTTAAGTGGTTAGGGTTCGAAATAAATTTGTCCATGAGTCGGGTCAGGTCGCGACTTGAAATACTTTTATTTCTTTATCTAAGCTCGGTTTGGATCGGATCTGGATCGATCCGAAAGCTCATTTTATTATTTTTAAAAAAAATTAAAACATTAAAAACAGTTTTATATTAATATTTTTTATATTTTATAATTAAATTTAAATAAAAAATATTTTTTATTTAATGAATAATAATTCGGATCAAACTGAACCAATCCGAATTACGAAAATTCTAATCTAGACTTGGCCTAATTCAAACCAGATTTACCTTCAAGGCTAAGCATTGATATGGGTTGGCATGATGATGGTAGAAAATTTGGTAAAATAATTGATTTGAGCTAACTTGGAGGCTAAGTATTAATATTAGAATGTCCATCCCAAAATAGGAAGTTGATATATGTCTTTTGAATGTAGAATGCACCTTAACAATATGGCATCACTTTTTCTTTCTCTAACTTTCTTTTTGGGTTTTATTATTGTTTATTTTTATGTCTTGTTTGTTTTGCATTATTTTAAACATAAATTGAGAAGATGTGTCCAACTCCAAGGGGTCCCCTAACTTTTTAAAAGTTGCCTATCCCCTAATACAACAATTTATGAATAAAGTTGATACCATGGTAGGTACTATAGCCCCAAAAATGCACTCCTACCACCCAAATTTATTACCCTTTTTGACTTTCACAATTTTAATGTATTTAAATATTAAAATTATTTTTTTTTTATAAAATTTAAGTTTCATGATTTTTAATGATAAAA
The DNA here is from genome assembly GCA_030761205.1 of Fremontodendron californicum. Lineage (NCBI taxonomy): Eukaryota > Viridiplantae > Streptophyta > Magnoliopsida > Malvales > Malvaceae > Fremontodendron > Fremontodendron californicum. The sequence goes on along the minus strand of JAULJL010000044.1, from coordinate 10,294,696 downwards.
GTAAAAAATATAAAAAATAAAAAATTTAAATATTAAAAAAAAAATAATGCAAAAATAGATAAAACAAGATGTAATCATCTAATTGGACGAAGATTAATAATTCGGAGACCATAACATAGTCTAGGAAAAAGTGGGACACTCGGGGATGACTATGTCAAAGTAGATTCGTTAATTTTGAATATGATATAAAACTATAAATATAATACATGTAATAAATATAAAAATAATATATAAATATGATATAATATGTTTAAATATGATTGATATGATTAATATAATATGTTTAATACATATATTTAAAATTTTAATATATTTAATAATTTATTTTATATTTATATTTACACGATAAGAAAATATAAAAACACAACTCGTGAAGGACACTCACTCAAGGAAAGGGTTGTTTTCAAAATTTTGAGTAATGGGTTTTTAAGGGGCAGGGGCTGCTGCCTATAGGTATCCATTGATGAATTAATAATTTTAGCAATCAGCACCCTCTTTGCTGAAAAGGCAAATTCACCCATGTTGTCTTTTATCTCTCCTGCCGAGGGACATCCTTCGGGGATTAGAAATTAGAACATTAATAGAATTGAGGGTTGGTTCAACCAATTAGTGTTGTCACTTAGATAATAAGAGATTGTAGGTTCGAGCACCGGTTGGTCTCTCATTGGGCTAATCCAGAAAGCAAGCTTTTGACAAGGCGACTGAAGAATCTGTGTACATTTACACATTAACCTAAGGATTAATCTGATAATTCGTATACCCGTATCATGTTCGTATATATATTTTTTTATCATAATCGTGTTTAAGGTGTTTTATATTTATATAAATTTTGACGTATTAATAATTTGTATTATATAAATTTTGACATGTTTATGTATTCGTGTTGTGTGTGTTTCTTTTCGTGTCGTGTTTCGTGTTATATTTTAATTATTTTTTGTATCGTATTTGTGTCGTGTCTAATATTATCAGATTAAGAGATGGGAGTTTGGTAATTGCTACCAAGGGCTTTTTTTATGGAAGGGGGAAATTATTTATTATATATGAAGAAAATATCATTTTACGAAATTGTTATATCAGAGACTAAGAAGGCAATCATATTTTATAATTTTGAAATGTATGTTTTATTATGTATATATATGTATGTATAATTAGTATATTATAATGACTAGAATATTACGATAGTTTTTACTTGTATCTTGATCATAAATTGTAATATTTTCTTAAAGTAGAAATTAATGTCTTTCAATGCTTTATTGTGTTTAAATTTTTTGAAAAGTAATTAAAGGGAATTGATATTAGGACAAATACCCAACAAGATAGTGAAAGCAAATAATTGAAGCTGTCAAAATTGATCCGAACTCAAAAAATTCGTCTAATTCGTCTGAATCCAAATTTTATCGAACATGTTTTGATCAGAAAAGTTAACAACCCGAATCCGATTCTCCCGAACCTAAAACCCAAAAACGACTTGAACTTAAAATGATTCGAATCTAAAGTCTTATGATCCGAACCGGATCCGAAATAATCCAAACCGAAATTATTCAAACCCGACCGAACTCGATTTGATTAGAAAAGTTAACCCAAGCCCGATCCTCGACTTGAACCTAAAATGATTCGAATCCAAATTCTTATGATTTGAACCCGGACTTGAAATAATCCAAACCGAAATGATCCAAACCTAAATTGTCCGAAAAACTAACACGAAATGACTTGAGTTTAAATTTAGTATAATTTTATTTTTTAAAAATATTAATTCATTCAAGATCCAATTTGGTTTAACTTTAAAGGTCAATTACTTGAATCCGAGAATGACTCGATTTGAATAACTCGAATGTCAAACTCGAATGATTTGAATCCTAAATAATCCAAACCCAAAATGATCCTATTCCGAAATGACTTTAACCCAAAATGATCCGAACCAAAAATAATCTAACATTCTTTCGACTTAAAATGATTCGATCCAAACTCAAACCAACCAACACGTTTGCCACCTCTAAAGTAACCAAAAACAAAGAACACATAATTTTCTAGTGAAAAAATTCCATAAATTTCACTAACAAACTTCCCAAATTACAATCACCAATCTTTTTGTTATATATATATATATATTTATATTTATATTTCTCACAGTCAAAACCCTATCTAATAATTTTCTCTCAACACTCAAAATATCTTACAACTATAACTGACAAAAGCTGTTTCGACCCGAAATACTAGCCAAACCGACGTAAAAGTCACGGTGAATCATGTTTTCACATGACCTAGTAATAAATCTCTTCACGGATTGTGGCTCGAATTTTTTTTACCCAAATTTGGTTTATATTCAAGCTTAACTCGAATCAGATTCGAATCGATTCGTAAGTTAATTTTACTGTTTATAAATATTAAAATATTAAAAAAATTATTTTTTATATTAATATTTATATATTTTTATAATTAAATTTAAATAAAAACTAAATTTTTATTAAATTAATAAATAATTTGAATCGGATTGATTTAAATTAAAAAAATTCTATTCAAACCCGATCCAATTCGATCAGAGCATGTCGAGCTCGACCCTATATGAATATAAATTGTTTCACTGCGAAAGTCTTTCATAAAGTTATGAGGTTAGAATAAGAAGTGCAAAAATATTCTTTGGGAAAAGTATATTTATCCTCTAAGATTTGGCAGAAAATACATTTATTCTCCTAAATTTTAAAAAATACCCATTTATCCTCTTAGCATAAAATACACTAACTTTCCTAAGATATTATTTTTAAGATAATTTTAAATGAAAAGATAAATATACTCTTTGTTAATTACTAATCATTTATTTCTATTTTTGCGATTTTTTTTTACTTAAAATTTTTTAACTACAAAATTATCTTTAATTATTATCAAGTTAAATTCTAATTAAATTATATTATAATTCAAGTATACATGTTAAATATTTTAAACTTATGCCAATGTTGATTGATTTAGTTGGTTAAGTACTTATTAACATCTTGACAAGTACCAAGGTTCGAGTCTCACTAGCAGTTTCACTTGTTGGGTGATTTATAAGTACCATTATTAGCCCTTTCTAAGGTCTGTGACATGCCTTGACCTTGAATTGGTTAACCTCCCCTCACATAAATGTTTTTTGTACCAAAAAAATATTATTTATCGTTAATTCAATTATATATATATTAACTTTGATATTAATATATTATGTTATTTTTATTTAAAAAAGAATCCATTTTCATTATTTAAATAAGTTTAATGATAAAAAAATTGATTAAAAATAAAAAATAAACAGATTTTTTTTTTAAAAATATCGTATTTTTAATATTTAAAGTAAAATTTGAATAAATATCAATTTGATTAATAGAATACTAACATAGTTACTTTTTCAAGAGATAAAATGTGTTTTTCAAAGTAATAGGAGTAAGTTTATTTTCAATAAAATCTCATGAAAAATAATTATATATATTTTTATTCTCCTTTCTTCCCTTTTTTTTTTTCATTTTTTTCTTTAACAATTTCATTATCACTATTTTTTTTAAAAATAATAGTAATTAATTAAATAAATAAAGATATTTTAATAAATTCATTTTAAAGTTAATATATAATTGAATTAAAGATAAGTTTAAAATATTTAGCATGCACTTGAATTAGAATATAACTTAACTAGAATTTAATTTAATAGTAATTAAAGTTAATTTTAAGACTAAATAAATTCTCATTATTTTGTAGTTAAAAAAATTTTGAGTAAATAAAAATAAAATAAAGATTAATAATTAACAAAAGGTATATTTATTTTTTCATTTAAAATTAATTTAGAAATAATGCCTTAGGAGGTTAATGTATTTTGTGTCAAATCTTAAAAAAATAAATGAATATTTTTCAAACTAAAAGAGACAAGTGAATTTTTTATAAAATCTTAAGAGATAATTGTTTTTTACTCATATTCTTTTGGTATACTCCGTACATTCTATTTTAAGGGTTCCTCTTTGACTTCCACGCATATTAAGAAAAATGTTTGGTTTTTATGTATTTAATATTATAAATTTAATTTTTTATAATATTAATGTATCATGTTTTTATTATCAAAATTAAAAAAAATGAAAATAAATTTTAAATATACAAAATAAAAGCATAAAGTATTTATAAAAATAAAAAATAAAACTACATAACATTTAAAAATATATATTTAAGGTCGACGGAGGAATAATAGTTACCAAAATTGTCTAAAAATGCGGATTTATAACGTCTATTGATATTATATTGGCCAATGAAAATGCAGAAAGGCAAAAAGCTGTATCAATGTTATCTACTACTTAAAATTTGAATTCGTGTTTTGTTCACGCTTAATCGATATTTATAGTTATCAGTTAAAGATTATTTATTTATCATTTTAATTTTTTTTATATTTATTAATATATTATTTTAATTGAATTAAAAAAAATGATGCATTAATTATATTTTTCTTTCTATATTTATCATTTTAACTAATACCATTAAACATAATTAACATTTCTCATCATTCATAAATCTGAATTAAATAATTCCATTTTCATGACATTCTAAAACTAGAAGACAATTGACAACGTATTAATTATTTTATTGTTTATACATTTTCCTTAATTAATTTCCTATATCTTCTTTCAATCCTATGATTGAGGTGGGTGGAAAGAGTTTGTCAAACATGGTTCAACCATGTGTAAAGAACTAATAAAAATGAAAAATAATAAATAATAAAAATAATAACAACAATAATTGAGGATAATAAATTAAAAAGAGGGAATCCACAAAGGGATTAGGAGACATGTGCTTGCTTTCTTCACATTTTCTATATATTTTGTTTGTAGCATCAAAGTCACATGGAAAGGCACATGCTACCTTTTGGATTCTCTTTCTTCTATACATCAGTTCATAGATCGGTTTAGGTTCGATTTAACCTGTTGGATTTAATAAATTTATTAAAATATTTAAAAATGAAAGTATTATATTATTTTTAAATATATTTGAATTAAAATTAAATAAAAATATTTTACTAATTAAATATTATCTTAAATCGAATTCAATTTCAAAAAAAAATTTCAATTTAAAAATAAAAAAATTATAAATATTAAAATTCGAATTCAGATTTACTGAATTATATTTCTACTTTGTAAACCAATAGGGAAGACAGGAGAGGGAAGACTGGACTCAGCAGCACAGTATGGGGTCTTCTCTTATCATCCTAAGTGCAAAAAGCTTCAGTTAACTCATCTGAGTTTTGCTGATGATCTGCTAATCTTTGCCAAGGGCAATCTTGATTCAGTGAAAGGTATTCAGCTAGTGCTAAGTCAATTCTACACCTACTCAGGGCTCCTACTTAATAGCACCAAAAGTGAGTTCTTCTCCACAGGATTTGACAGAGAAGAATTAAGGCTCATCAGAGAGTCCACAGGGTTCAAAACAGGCACACTGCCTGTCAGATACCTGGGGGTCCCACTAGTCACTAGAAGATTAACCATGACGGACTATGAGCCACTTTTGGAGAAGGTGATAGCAAGGGTTAGAGGATGGGCAACAAAGTTCTTGTCTTATGCTGGAAGGCTTCAGCTTATCCAATCAGTTCTGTTTCACCTGCAGAACTTCTGGTGCAGACATTTTGTTCTGTCCAAGCAATGCATAAGGAAGTTGATGCAGCTATGCTCAAGCTTCTTATGGAAAGGGAAGGACGGCCAAGCTCAGGGAGCTAAAGTTAGCTGGAAGTCTATTTGCCTGCCAAAATCAGAAGGGGGACTTGGTGTAAAGGACCTTGTCACTTGGAATCAGGCATGTATTCTAAGGAATTTTTGGGCTGTACTGATTGACGCAGGCTCCCTATGGATAGCCTGGATCAAGACTTATGTATTGAAGGATAGAGACCCATGGCACACCTCTATCCAGAGTGGGAGTAGTTGGAATTGGAGTAAGATCATGCAATTGAGAGAGGTGGCTGCCAGAATAGTTCTCACAACTGCTGATGGAAGCTGTAAATGGCCTTTCCCTGAGGGAAAGTACCAAGTGTCAGCAGTGTGGAACAAGATCAGACCTTCAGCTGGGAAAGTGGCTTGGTATAAGTTGGTATGGTGTAATTTCAATATTCCTAGGCATTCTATGCTCTCTTGGATGACAATCCTAAATAGATTGGCCACAAATGATAGGCTTATCTCCTGGGGAATGGCAGTGGATGATAAATGTTTGCTGTGCAAACAAGAGAGGGAAACCAGGGATCATCTATTCTTCACTTGCTCCTACTCGAAACAGATATGGCAGAGAGTGATGGTACTTTGTAGGTTAAATAGGCAGGTTGCATGTTGGAATGTAGAGTTTCAATGGGCCACTATCAACCTTAGAGGTAAAGCTCTAATCACAACAATTTTGAGGTTAGCTTGGAACGCAGTTATCTACCTAGTTTGGAAGGAAAGAAACAATCGTTTGTTCAACTCAATTGAGCAAAAGGAGGAGCACCTCACTGAGCAAGTGAGAGACATGATCTCGACCAGGTTAAGTGATCTTAGGAAGATTAAAAGAGATTCGGTTAATACGTTTTTATGTAATTCTTGGAGGTTAAACGAAGACATGTTTATCTAATGGCATTGGTTTTTTGATTTGTTTAGCTAGGCTAAGCTAGCTTTGTAACATGTAGCAACACTGCTGCTTTCTTGGATATATGAAAATCTACTTATCCAAAAAAAGAAGACAGGAGAGGGTTGGAATATTCATTGTTGTTATTTTCAAAAAGAATAAAAGCAAGCAACCATTTCAGTTTTTTTTTTTTTTTTTCCATATTAATCCCAGTATTATAATAATTTTTTTAATGATGGGAATTGTTGTGTTCTTAGATATTAGTATAAGTTTCAAAAAGAATAATGTTGGCTTTTAATCAAGTTCCGTTTAATTAGTGTTTATAGATATCAGTTAAAGATTATTTATTTATCATTAAAATTTTTTTTTTTACATTTAATATACTACTTTTATTGAATTAAAAAAAAATTAATTTATTCATTACACATCTTTCTATGTTTCTCACCTTAATTAGTATCAAATTAATATTTTCCTTTAACCAATCCTAAAAATATTGTTTTTGGAAATACATGCATGTAAATTTCCCAACAATTATTAATTACACAATTGTTTTCAAAAACATTTCAAAAATGTCATAAATTATAGTACTACAACTTCTTCTTAAATTGAACCCTAGTTTTAATCAATCGATTTATACAATTATCTTAGCAGATGACATTCAACACGTTTGAAATTTAAATTTTAGTATTTGCAATCCTATTTCTTATTCTCAAATTGAAGCTTTCTTTATATATATATATATAAAAAATTCTTCTTAAATTTGGGTATAACTTTGAAAAAAAAGTCAAAATATGTTTTGACAATTTGGGTAGGGAAGTGCTTGGGTGAAAATCAAATCCTATTACGTTACGCACACTCCCAAAATGAAAATAATAATAATATAACTAGACTACTGTAATGAAACTTTCATATTTTTTTAAAATGATGTCCAATAAATCTTCGAATTTTACTTAAAAATGAAAATAAGCTATCGATCTCTTAGTGATATTTTGCATCATTAAGGTTATAATTATAATAAAATAAAATTTTATCGTCTTAATTTCATGAATAAAAGGTCAATATTTTTTTTCATTTTTTGAGTAAAATTCGAGAATTTATTTGAATATTATCCAATGTTTAAAAACTCGAATCAAAAATCAAATTAATGAGACCTCCGGTTACCGATTTAATTGATTCGATTGGTTGGATCAGTTGAATTGATCGGCTGTATTAAATTTTTTTAATATTAAATAAGTATTAAATATAGTAAATATTTAATAAAAATATGTATTTGATTATATGGTATCATATTTAATGTAGATTCAAAAGGTTAAAAGGTACAAATCTTTGCACATACAATATTTTTAAAAAGAAAAATAAGTTTAAAATCGATTTTTCAATTTTTTTTTGGGTTTTTATCGATTTTTGTACCAGTTTGAAGAATTCTCGATTCTATGATATACACCAGACAGATTACCGATTTTCGATTCAACCGATTCGATCAACCGATCCAATTTGATTTTTTTAACAATGATATTATCTATATTTTTTATGAGAATAAAAATTTAAAAAGCAGGGAATTTAGAATTTCCAATGGAATCCAGATCATGGTTGTATGCGAATTGTTTTATTCAAAGTCATATTCAAGTAGGCTCTCCAAATTTGAATTTGGTGGCTCCACTCTCCTCCACAAATAAAATAACACTAATGAACAAACTTTTTATAGTCTTAGTCCAAATAATTAATTCAAAGTTAACATTAACAAAGTAATTACTTTTGGAAAGACAATATGTTAATTAATACTAATGGTAGACAGGTTCATTCAATTGGTAAAAAGTGTGTTTTATCTCGATGTAAATGATCTTATATTTGAGCTTTACCAATAATTTATTTCAGTATTATATAGTGTGGGATGGAATCATGTAATTCATATTTTTTGCATTCCTAACTTAGGATTTGTAGCATCCTATATGTTGTAAATGTTTTCTTTAAACAAAGAAAAGAAAAAAATTGGTTAGGGTTAGCGATGATAATGGATAAAAAAAATTAGATATTCAATATTATTCAATCTGATTTTGTAGATTCAGATATTATGGATTCGAGTATTAAATTTATTATTCGTAACGAATTCATAATAGAAACTCTTGAATATTCGAATCTGTTATTCGAATCCGTTTTACTTATATGGATATTATTAAATATCCGAATCCGATATTCGCTTACATATTGGTAAAATATAAAAAAATTTATATTTGTTTAAAGATTCGAATTTGGCATGTAAACCCTTATTGCCAAAAATTCAAATATTTAACGAATTTAAATATCCGACGATTGTTTTTATTTAATTCGAATTTAAATTTAAATAATAAATAAATTCAAATATTATATAAATTAATCAAATTTATATTTAAATATTTTAAAAATTATAAATATTTTATCCGCTATAATCTCTAGCAAGGCGCCCCCAGGTTTTCACCTTTTTACACTGAACATTAAACAAAGTGAAAGTCTGTTCTGACAACATCAAATTGTAGAAAATAATCCAATCGAAAATGAAAAACCAAATTTGAAAAAGATTACATCCTTTTGTATTAATGAACCGTAAGTACGGTTTACGTACGTAGGCATCCGAAGGTGTCGAAGATACAAAAACAAAAGCATGCATTTATACTTCTTCCCAATGTTAAGAAAATCCGACTAAAGATTAAACTGATAAAATCTTTTATTTTCAATTCAAAAGATTCAATCGGTTCAATTAGTTGAATCAGTCGATTCATTTAAATAAAATTTTAAATATTTTTAAAATGATTTTAATATTAAATATATTATATATATAGTAATTATTTAATAAAAATATGCATTTGGATTAGTGGTATAATCTTTAAGTTAACTCTAAGAATTTATAAGTTCAAATCTTACCACTTACAAATATTATTTTTGAAAGGAATAATTAAGAAAATAAAAAACAAATTTTCCAATTTTCTCCAATTTTTTATCCCTTTTTTTGTTGTTTGAATCGATTTTAAGCCGATTCAAATAATTTTCGAGTCTTCATATAATATAGGACCGAATAAATCTCCAATTTTGGTTGAATCGGTCTAACCAACCAGTTCAATCCGATTTTTTCATCATGCTTCTTCTACCTACCCTACCCCTATATTTGGGTCATGAGATTGGAGAACACGTTAGGGTAGGTTTGGTGAATTGTTTTCAATAGGGCTGAGCCAAGGGCAAGGCTTTCATAAAACTAGATTATGACACAAACAAAAAAAAAATGAGTAAAAAATTATATTTAAAAACTTTTATTAGTGAATAGTTTGTAACTTGTAAGTATTGATAATTTTTTTTTAAAAGAAGTGAGTAATTTTTCAAAAAAAAAAGTTGATAATTTTTTAAAAATAAAAATCATATAAAAATTGAAAAGTCATCAATAAATTTTTTTTTAATATAATATTTTTTTTATCTTTTTATCAACTGAGTTAATGTCACTTGATTCAGTAACATCAATTCAACTATTCACGTAATACGAGAGATGATTGAAATTAAGTTCAAAGTTCAAACTCAATTAATCAAAGTTTGTATGATTTCCACACATGCTCCCTCGTTATTGGGATGTCACTGAAAGCCTGATGCTTTCCCCCCCCCCCCCTTTTTTCGTATGTTTTGTTTATGTTATAATTTTTTATTTTGAAAATTTAAAATTATATGGTATCAAGGGCAAATGCTAGCAATTTTTGAACTATTTGGTTATTGACGGAACAGAATTTTTAAAGTAAAAAACAAAAGGTTTATACAAAATTATAATTTTTTATTTCAATTTTACGTAAAATTAAATTTTATATATAAATATAAGAAGATTTCAAAATTTTGGAGACGGCCACCACCAGCAGCCCCGGTTCGGTCTTTGCTAGTGATGCTGCCAGAATTGAGTAATTGTATGATTAATTAATAATTAGATTAATATCCCTGTATACTGAGAGTAGAATTTTTAATAATAATCCTTAATAATTTAAATAATTAAGACTACTAAAACAATATTTTAGACAACTGAAATTGGAAACAAGACGTAAAACTCAAAAATAAAATGGAAGGCCCAAAAATCAAAAGCACATAACAAACCCCAATCCAAGAAACTCAAAACAGCCCAAAGACAACCCAAGTTCTCCCCATAGAACAGGATAGATGTCAACTAAGTATTAGATAGGAATCCTTTATAGTTAATTTCAAATCATTTTTGGATTTTTTCTCAATTATAAAATAACATTTAATCAAATATTTTAGGAAATATTTTTCAATTGTTATATCTTCGTCAAATTTTCTTCACAATTAAAAGTACGATTATAAATTTATTTTAAAATTAAAAGTATAATATCAGTTGAAAGATTAATAATAAATTTAAAACATTAACATAAGTACTTTGAATGCCTGTAGATCGAGTCATTCCTATATGCACGTCGTATTTTGTATTCTAATCATGTCAATTATGTAAACATGAACATGATATAAATTATTAAATGTGTCAAAATTTCAAATAAAAATACGATATTGTAGAAGGAGAAAAAATTTGACCAATTACAAATTGTCACGTGTCAATTGAAATTTCTTTTAATTAAAGAATTTTTAATTAAATTATTCATCACCATGTGAAATTGATGACATCATATGCGATGACATCACAATTAATTATTTTATAATTAATTAAATATGCACACATGGCTTGACCAATCAAATTGCAAGGATTCATGGATCATCCAATCAAATTTCGCCCATGTGTCATAATTATTTTATCTCTAATTAAATTAAATTAATTAAGAGATAAATAAGAAATTTATCTATAATTAAATTAAATTAATTAAGAGATAAATAAAGATTTATTATCTTTAATTAAATTAAATTAATTAAAAGATAAATAAGGAAGTCAAGTTCTTTGAGAACTCTCTTTCACCTGATTGGTTAGCACTATAAATAAGGACCTCCCCTTAATACAACTTCACAATTCGGAAGCCTGAAGAGAAGAAGATCTGGAAGAGCTAAATCCTCTCCAAAGTCTCAAGAAGAAAGATTTGGAAGAGTTAAATCCTCTCCAAAGTCTCAAGAAGAAACCTCTGAAGAATTGAAGAAATTTTTAAGAATACCATCTGTGTTGTTCTCAAGATTTCTCAAGAAGTTGCTCTTTGATCTTGTGTTGATCTAAGAAAGAAGATATATGTTGTTTGCTCAAGATCAAGTCTCGAAGACCCTTGAAGCAAACCTCGTTTGTTCAAGATCAAGTCATCAAGACCCTTGAAGCACAATTCCAAGATTTCCAAGACTCCCTAAATTTGAGATCAAATTTCAAGATCAAGTCATCAAAGATCCTTGAAGCCAATTTCAAGATCAAGTCATCAAAGACCCTTGAAACAAATTTCATTGATTCAAGAACAAGTCGTGAAGACCCTTGAATCAAAATTTTGCTGAAGAAAAGAATCAAAGGATTTTTTATTTATTTTAAGAACATCCAGAGTTGTAACTTTCAACTTTGATAAATAAAATTCTTTATTTGACTCCAAATTTTCTTTGTCATATTTTTGACACGAAATTTGTGTGTACAAGTTTTGGCACGCCTGGTGGGACAATCTCCACCTTTCATCTCTTTTCTTCAAAGTTCAAGCTCTCAAATTCCAATGACCCCTCAAATGAATTTTTTCAACAATCCTAATCCCAAGTCTTCTCCAACTCAAAAGTGAAAGAAAGAAATATCTGCAACATTACTTTGCCGAACCTCATCATCAAATTTGGATATCGTGGCTGTGATGACAACTAGCACTACTTCCTTAGAAGAACAAGTGGCTCTTCTTGCAAAATCTGTAGAATCCCTTGCAACAAGCATCAAAGAAAGGGATGATCAAATTGCTTTCATGATGGAACATATTGAAAGTTTAAGTGGAAACAACCAAGTTGCTACAAGCCAAAATCAACATCAAATTCTTCAAGAAGTTCATGATACTAAGATAGCTTTTGACCAACTCAAGGAGCTCATAAAAAAGTTATAAAAGATCAACTGAAAGTGTTGCTCCACCTTTCTACACATATGCAAAACCTTATTCTCAAAGGATTAATTGCAAGAAGATGCTTGAAAATTACCAACCACCAAAGTTTCAACAGTTTGATGGCAAAGGAAACCTACTCCAATATGTTGCACACTTTGTGGAAACTTGCAATAATGCTGGCACTGATGGAGATCTTATGGTCAAGCAATTTGTTCGCTCTCTAAAGGGGAATGCTTTCGATTGGTATACAGATCTTGAACCTGGCTCAATCGACAGTTGTGAAGAACTTGAGCGTGAATTTCTAAATCATTTCTACATTACTCGATGCATAGTCAATATGATTGAACTTTCAAGCTCACGCTAATGGATTGATGAACCTATGATTGACTACATCCATAGGTGGAGAAATTTAAGCCTTAATTGCAAAGAAAAATTGTCTGAAGCCTCAACACTTGATATGTGCATCCAAGGCATGAATTGGACTCTCCGCTATATTCTCCAAGGCATTAAGCCTAAAACTTTTGAAGAATTAGCCACTCGTGCACATGACATGGATTTAAGCATTGCAGTTGTTGAAAATCAAGGACCACAAATTCAAGAGCCAATGAAAGAGAAGGACACTTCAAAAGGGGGCAAAATTTTTACTGAAGAAGTTGAAAGCAAATAGTCTATGGCTGTAACCATATAACCTTTCAAAGAATCCAGTAATTTCAAAAAGAGCCAAGAAGTGAAGTCTAATTCTTCATAAGGGAAAGAAAAATACAAAATCTCTTTGAAGAAAAAGAAAGAGAAGCAATATTCATTCCTCGACTCTGATGTCCCAATGATGTTAGAAGAAATTTTGAAATCTAAACTCATCCAATTGCCAAAAATGAAACAACATGAAGAAGCTGATCAAGTGAATGATCCAGACTATTGCAAATTTCATCGCTTAATTAGTCACCCAGTTGAAAAGTGCTTCATTTTGAAAGACAAAATCATGGAGCTCTACAAAGATGAAAAAAATTGAGTTTGAAGAAGAAGTGGCAACTTTCAACATGGCTATGGTAACAAGTTTGACTTCTTTGGCTCTAACTCCAACTCCGGCTCCAATCATGAAATTTGGGTCTTTTGATCCTAAAGAAGTGAAAGTGATGTCAACTCCAAGTGAAGATGCACAACATGCCAATGAAGGCAATGCATGCTCCTAAGCACGATCTTAAACTGCCACTTTAAAAAAGAAATTGCTCCTAAACGAGAGCTTAAACTGTTATGATGCTCTTAAACAAGGGCTTAAACTGTTATGTTGCTCCTAAGCACAAGTTTAAACTGTTCCTTCAAAAGATGATAAACAAGAGCTAAACTGTTATGTTGCTCCTAAGCATGAGTTTAAACTGTTCCTTTAAAATAAGATGCTCTTAAACAAGAGCTTAAACTGTCATATGTTGCTCCTAAGCACAAGCTTAAACTGGCACTTAGAAAAATTTGCTCGTAAATAAGATATTAAACTGTTATGTTGCTCCTAAGGACGAGCTTAAACTATTCTTTCAAAAGATGATGCTCCTAAGCAAGAGCCTAAATTATCATATGTTGCTCCTAAGCAAGAGCATAAGCTGTTATGATGCTCCTAAGCAAGAGCTTAGACTGTCATATATTGCTCCTAAGCACGAGTTTAAACTATTCCTTCAAAGAATTATGCTCCTAAGTAAAAGCTTAAATTGTCGTATATTGCTCCTAAGCATGAACTGCACATTCAAAAAAAAAAAAATGCTCGCTAGGTTGAAAATCCTTTCTACGACAACTTAGGCAAAAGTTAGGGCACAAAAAAAAAAAAACATTGAACTACGTTATGACTTGATCCTTCAAATTTGAGGGTATGTAGTTAACTTGTTCCATATTATCAAGTTCAGTCAACCAAAAAAACATCATTTGAACTAAATTTCAGTCACAAGTTTGGGAAAATGGAAGTTTGCAAAATTTCTCAAGACAATGCAATGGTGCAAATAAATTTTGGCATCAAAAGCGAATCAAATTTCAAGATTTGTACACTTGCTACACTCAAAGAATCGTGTACGTAACTAAGTCTTTAAGGGGGCATTTGTGGCACCAATTATAAATTGCGATGTGTCAATTGAAATTTCATTTAATTAAGGAATTTTCAATTAAATTATGCATCACCATGTGAAATTGATGACATCATATGCGATGGCATCATAATTAATTAAATATGCACATATGGCTTGACCAATCAAATTGCAAGGATTCATGGGTCATCCAATCAAATTTCACCCATGTGTCATAATTATTTCATCTCTAATTAAATTAAATTAATTAAGAGATAAATAAGAAAATTATCTCTAATTAAATTAAATTAATTAAGAGATAAATAAGGAAGTTTTATTTCTAATTAAATTAAACTAATTAAGAGATAAATAAAGATGTATTATCTCTAATTACATTAAACTAATTAAGAGATAAATAAGGAAGTCAAGTTCTTTTAGAACTCTCTTTCACCTAGTTGGCTAGCACTATAAATAGAGACCTCCCTTTAATACAACTTCACAATTCGGAAGCCTGAAGAGAAGAAGATTTGGAAGAGCTAAATCCTCTCCAAAGTCTCAAGAAGAAAGATTTGAAATAGTTAAATCCTCTCCAAAGTCTTAAGAAGAAATCTCTGAAGAATTGAGAAATTGTTAAGAACACCATTTGTGTTGTTCTCAAGATTTCTCAAGAAGTTGCTCTTCGATATTGTGTTGATCCAAGAAAGAAGATAAATCTTGTTTGCTCAAGATCAAGTCTCGGAGACCTTTGAAGCAAACCTTGTGTGTTCAAGATCAAGTCATCAAGACCTTTGAAGCACAATTCCAAGATTTTCAAGACTCCCTAAATTTGGGATCAAATTTTAAGATCAAGTCATTAAAGACCCTTGAAAAAAATTTCATTGATTCAAGAACAAGTCGTGAAGACTCTTGAATCAAAATTTTGCTGAAGAAAAGAATCAAAGGATTTCTTCATTTTAAGAACATCAAGAGATTGTAACTTTCAACTTTGATAAATAAATTTCTTTATTTGACTCAAAATTTTCTTTGCCATCGTGTTAAACATTTTAAAATGTGTCATGTTATATTTATTAAATAATTTTTATGTTTATTAATTCTCGTGTTTAAAATTGACATATCTATATGTTGGGCTTGGGAGTGTGCTATGCCAGATATTAGTGGTACAAATAAGATGTGTCTACTTGTAACATTTGTTTTTTTCCTGTTAGTTTTTTTGGAAAGCCAAATTCTTCCCTTTGGTTCCGTTTCATGGGTGTGACAGGTAAAGCAACTGGTTGAAAAGACTTCATTTGATCTTCCATCAACCAAGTACGTAGAGGAACAAAGTGCATTTATTCTCAAAAGTCACCCAATTCTTAAGATCAAAATTAACTAGGTTCTATGTGTCGCAACCTAAAAAATAACAAGTCCCATCGCGAGACATTACACGTTAAGTGTGACATTGGGCGAAACAGAGGAAAAGACGATTTAATTCCTCTTGAAATAAAATGAGGGTTTGAAAATAACCTCGAAAAAGAAATAGAGTTGCCACCAATGTTTTTGGCTAGGTGTGATCGGCCACCTATTAAAATCGGCTTTGTAAAACATTTTAAAATTAATTAAAATATTTTTTAAAAATCAATTTCGAAGTCTGCGCTTTTAAACTAGAGAAATCAAAGAAGCGGGTTCGGGAGTCGGTTACGTGCGGGGAAGGATTAGCACCCACACAACGCTCGTATAAAACGATACCTTATTAATCGTGTGTTATTTTGAGTCTTGGTAAAAGTCGATTTTGAAATTGGCATTTTAAAGTAATTCCCATTTTAAAGAAAAATAATCCTATTTCTGGTTGAAAATGATCCGGAATTTATTAACTCAAAATGTTCCTATATTCCCCGGCAGACCCGACAAAACATAAATTTTTTTATTTACTTAGAAAATCTCCGAATCACTCTCGTTTTTGAAAGAAAGATATTCCGTTATTAATGATAATTGATGATATCCTCCCCGACAATCCGACAGAGAACTCATGAATTATTTTAACTCGAGAATAACCTTATTTTACTGAAAATTATTATCTTTATTACATTAGAAATCATTTTTAAAAAGATGGTTATGAATATGCAATTCATTACTAGTGACATGGCAAAAGAGTGAATGACATGGCATATGGCTTAGTGACATAGCATGCTTGACATGGCAAAATCTAGATGACATGGCAAAAGAATTAATGACATGGCAAAACCTAGGTGATATAGCAAAGCCTAGATGACATGGCAAAGTAATTAATGACAAGGCAAAAGAGATAATGACATGGAAAAAAAAATCACAAAATGATATTAACATAGAATATCCACAATTACATCATAACCAAGATAGCAACATGAAATTTAAATCAAAGCAATGACATCACTATGGAATATTCATACATATAGAATTTACATGACTAAGATAGCAAAAATTAGATATCATGGAATATGCATGAAATGGAAAATGCAATCCATGGAAATGTATTTCTCCCATGAAGTAAGGACATCTGTACACCTAAAAAGGTATCTGAATACCTTTGGAAGAGACCTAAGTTGGATTTTCTAAATTGGACTTGGGTATAAAAAAAATGTAATTTTCGGTTTTGAAAATAACATGGCTGAACCACCCTAGAAAAATCTAGTTTTTCCTATTTTTAAAATTCGGGTTAGCTACCTAGAACCCGATCTTTGTAAAAATCATTTTTTCTTTTCAAATAATGTAAAAATAACTTTAAAACAGTGGCCTAGCTAGTTCGGCCAGCCCCTCTATTTCTTGTAAAAAATTGAAAATTTCACTAACTTTGAAAAGGCTTGTTTGGACTCTAAAAACTGTTTTTACAAAACTGTTTTTTTGACCTCTGTAAAAAACTCAGAAAAATCTGAAAAAATTAAATATAACTCTATACGTGCTGTATTACACATGAAAAAATCAGCTTAAAATTTGGACTAAAAATGATCTGCCCGAAAATTCATTGAAGGCAGAATAGTGAGCTAAAAACTGCTTAACCAAAAAACATTTTTAAACCTTTCATAAAAAAACCTAAAAATCAAAACAAAAATACTAGAGAATACTCTAAGGGTATACAACCAGAGGTAAAAAAATATTTAAAATCGGATAAGGGATGCTTAGTGAAAAAACAAATCCTAAAGTTAGAAAATCCAACTTGTGCAACCTTTAATTTTTCACAAGCATGCTCAAAAGAGCTTGGCTTTGAGCCATTGATTAGCTTAAGTAAAAAATCAAGTGGGGAATGTAGAAATGTATGCACAACCAAAAAGATAAATGCATGAAATAAGTGGCATGGCATATGCATGACCTAGGTTCTAAGTGACATAGCAAAATAACCTAGAATGCTAAATGACATGGAAAAATGACATGGCACATGAAAATAACCTAATGTCTAAATAACATGGAAAATGACATGGCATAATAAAAATGACCTAAATGCCAAAATAACATAGAAAATGACATGACATATGAAAAATGACCTAATGCCCAAATGACATGGAAAATGACATGGCATAATAAAAAGGACCTAAATGACATGGCATGTGAAAAATGACCTAATGCCGAAATATCATAGAAAATGACATGGCATATGAAAAATGACCTAATGCCCAATTGACATGGAAAATGACATGGCATAATAAAAATGACCTAATGCCTAAATGACATAGAAAATGACATGGCATGTGAAAAAATGACCTAATGCCTAAATGAAATGGAAAATGACATGGCATAATAAAAATGACATAATGCCTAAATGACATAGAAAATGACATGGCATAATAAATATGACCTAATGCCTAAATGACATAGAAATGACATGGCATATGAAAAATGACATGGCATGTGAAAAATGACATAGAAAATGAAATGGTATATGAAAAATGACCTAATGCCCAAATGACATGGAAATCACTCTAATATAATAACCAATGTCCCAAATCAGCCACCTCTAATGAAAATAGAAGCTAATGAAAACAGAAAATTGTATTTTCCTAAAAGCAAATCTGACTCTCACAGGCAATTTTGAAAATCGATTTTTTTACCCTTCTAGAAAATTTCAAAAAATTCTGATAAAAATAGGGCAGAACTAAAACATATTGATCTATATGGAAAAAAATAAGCTTAATTTTTGGAGCAAAGGTACTATGACCGAAATTTACCAAAATCAAGACAGTGAGTTAAAAATTGCTTTGTCAAAATCCATTTTTTCAACCATGATAAAAAAAATCTAAAAATCATGAAGACAATATCATGGCATCCTCTAAATGACTACTGCATGTGATAAAAAAATCATTTTATTTTGACCATGGGTGAGTAGTGAAAAAAAATCCCAAAGTCAAAATACCCAATCTAAAATATCACTCTCTCAACTAGTGGAGACAAGGGATTTTTGGCTTGAGATCATTGGTTGATCTTGAGCCAAAGTCCTAGCTGAAATGTCATGAAATGCATGATTTTACAGCCCACAATCATATGACAAAAGATAAATCATGAGTGAGAAATATGAACTCAACCAAGCAAGCAAGCAATATCAAGCAAGAACAAGCATAAAATCATCAAGATATGTCTGGCCAAGACCTCAAAACATGTAGAAAAATTTGACAACATGGTTATTTGATAAAGAATGAAGAACAAAGGATAGAAAACCTTTAAAATTTATTTTGGAAAACCTTTTTATTCATCAAAAGTTTACAAATCACATGAATAAAAAAAGGAGAAAAGAAATCACAAAATCAAAGAAAAGTATTAAAAACGAAGAAAGGAGATGATAGATACCTAGCTATTGCTTTTCAAATCAAGATGACCAAATTTTTCTCTTCTTTTTTTTTTCTTCTCCCTTTTCTCCAAAGAAAACTTGCCTTTTTTTTTTCATAAAATGAAGCTCCCGTCCCTCTAAAATGGTGTAATCAGCTGCCCCCGTCTCTCCCTTTGTGATGATGTGATCATCATTCTTCAAAAATATCAAGGCCACTTGGCTTCATTGATAACTCGTATAATTATATAGTTTTTAGTTATGTTTTATTATTGTTTTGTGTCAAATACGAGTTATTATTGCTTAGTCTAATTGTGTTTATGATATTTTATATTTTTATGTAATTTGGTGTTTTTCACGAGTTTCTTTGAGTGATTTCAGATTACTAGGTTAAATCAAGAATTAAGGGCAAATCCAATTCAGTTCCAGTTCCGACACCTTTTGCCATATCAGCTATATCTGGAGTTTCACTGAAGCATTAAGGCTGAAATTTTTACAGTGCATAGTTAAGAGGCATATCTATCTTTTTCATGTTTTACACTTCTTGAAACGGAGTCGTTTTCCCTAGCGAAATCGACCATCAAGTTGGCTGATGTGCAATGACGTCTGTGCTGACCTGTTTTGGTATTTTGACCATATCTTCCGATCCACATGAGCAAATGATCTGATTCCAACGGCTATGGATCCGTAACTGATAGGGGTATATATTTCTAGAAGACCATTTGATCAGATCGAGCCTCCAACATTGACAAAATCGACCATCAAGCTGGCTGATCAGAATTGTCATACAATATGACGAAAATTGTTAGAAAAATGCACCCACCTATTATACCTACCTTTGAAATTTATAAAGTTTGTCTCTTGTCATTTAGCTCTCCAAAATATGTATAAATAGAGGGCCTTGGATGAGCATTAATGGTACATTGGTAGGATATTAGCCATTGTAATAAAATTCTCTAAGTTTTTTTCTTCTTTCCTTTCTCTAGTTTTCTTTTTCTTTATTTACTTATGCTTCTTACATTTCTTTTCATTTTATTCATATCTAGTATGTGTTGCTAATCATATTGTTGAGGTGATGAGGTGAAGCTCTTGGTAAATGCTAAGGTTAGTCTCTTAAACATGAGCTAAAATGAATCATCATTTATAAACACTAGTATAGATAATATTTTCTTTTGGTTTAAAATCATACTTGCAAAGTAGGGATCTTGATTCATTATTGACAATGAAAATGGCACAGTAAATGCTTGGTTTCATAACCTTGATTTGTTGTAGACATATACCTTGGCATAAGGAATGCTTGGACTCTTTTTATGAGTTTTGAGGACACCAAATGAACATAATATCATATGCTATGGACGTTGGACAATTTGGACTGAATTGCTAAACCTTCCGATTGGAATCTCCCTTATGTGTGAATTTCAATTGTGTAATAAAACAAGATTAATCTTAGCATAACACCAAGAGTGGATTCTCTAACCTCAACATCTTTTCTTATTGTTTTTTATATCTTGTTTAATTGCTTTTATGTTATTTTGTTTATTTTGATCTCTAATATCTTGTTTACTTTCTTTGTTATTGATTCCCTAATATCTTGTTTATTTTCTTTTTCTTATATATTTATAAACTTATACTTACTAATACGCTTCCCTGTGGTTCGACCTCGGACACCCGAGAATTTATTACTTGAACATAACCTGCACTTGGGTTTACAACTCTTAATTGAGTCTCCATCAAGTTTTTGGCGCCGTTGCCGGGGAGGCAATACTAAGTATATAAGTTTATAAGTATATTTATTTTTATTGGCTGGTTATACCGCCTAATCTGTATATTAACTTTGTTTTATGCTTGTTTGGCGACGTGATTTTAGATCTCGTCGTTTAGTTAGATTTTATTGTGAAACTTTTTCAGGTAATCTTTCTAATACAACTCCTACCATGGCTGACAATGAAAGTGTTCATGCTGAAGATGAGAACAGACAAGTACGCACCATGCGTGACTACTTGCAACCAACTCGAAGCTCATCACCCTCTTGTTTTATTTTTCCTCTCAATGCAAACAACTTTCGTTTTAAACCAGGTATGATAGCTTTGCTTCCAAATTTCCATGGGTTAGAATCGGAAAGTGCTTACTCGTTTCTAAAAGACTTCGAAGATGTATGTGTCACCTTTAATGACCAACAATGTACAAATGAAATTGTCAAGCTAAAATTATTTCCTTTTTCTTTAAAAGATAAAGCAAAAATTTGGCTTCATAATTTAAAACCAAGGTCAATTGGCACATGGCAAGAATTACAAACTGAGTTTCTAAAGAAATTTTTCCCAGCACATAAAACTACTGCTTTGAAAAGACAGATTCAAAATTTCAATCAAAATCAAAATGAAGCATTTTTTCAGTGCTGAGAGCGTTTTAAAGATTTGTTAAGTTCTTGTCCACATCATGGTTTTGAAAAATGGCGTCTTATTAGTTTCTTTTATGAAAGTTTAACTCCCGAAACTAAACAATTTGTTGAAACAATGTGTAACGGTGAGTTTCTAGAAAAAGAACCTGAAGAAGCCTTTGACTACCTAGACCATTTGGCAGATAACTCTCAAGCCTGGCACACAGATAATGGTATTTTGAACATTTCTTTTGGAAATATGACTTTAGAATTAAATGTGTTCAACATTTGCAAGCAACCTGGTGATGATTCAGAAGTACATGAAGTGGATTTCATTGAAGAACTTGTTCATGAACATCTCACCACTACCACATTCCATGATCCTTTAGAAGCTTATTTAATTGAATGTGAGTTTGATAATGCTTCAGAAATTTCACACACTGATTCTTTGTTAAATTCTTTTCAGGATAAGCATTGTTGGAAACAAAAGTTTGAGGAACTTCCATCACTCACAAATGTCACTGTACCATCAACTATTGAACCACCCAAGCTGGATTTAAAACCATTACCATCCGAGCTAAAATATTCCTTTTTGGGTGAGAATGAAACTTTTCCAGTCATAATTTCTTCACATCTTGATGAACTGCAAGAAGGTAAGTTGTTACAACTTTTGAAAATGCACAAAAATGCATTAGGATGGACCTTAGCATACGAGTTAGGGAGACTTGAGAATTGTCATACCTTTGAACAAGGTCTGAGTAAGGGAGACTTGAGACATACCTTGTCAGTTTGATTTCTTCTTTCAAAAAAAAAAAAAAAAGTTTGTTGTGTTTTAAGCAATTTAGAAGTATTCATTCTGAACAAGGTCTGAGTAAGGGAGACTTGAGACATACCTTGTCAGTTTGATTTTAATCTTTTTATGTTTACTTGTTAATTTTTGTTTAGTATTTTAGGATTATTTAGGTTCCATGAGTTTGTTTTGTTTTGAGTCTTAGTTATTCCTTTTCTTATGTTATTAGTTCTTTTCTCTTACTCATGATTCTTTCATTTGGGTTAATAGACTTACATTGAGGACAATGTAAGAATTAAGTGTGGGGGGAACGATTTAGGATTTCTTTTATTTTTGTCTACTATTTTTTTTATGAGTCTTTATTATTATTATTATTTTTTTAATGTGTTCTAGTTCCTTTTTAATACAATGATGAGATATGAATTGCATAAGTCTAAAACAGATTTATTAGTGAGAAGATTTTCATGAGAATTGAGCTTGATGTCAACCTTTTTATGAGCCAATGTTAATATGATATGTTGATTGAGAAAGAAGCATGTTTAGACTTAATCTGACTTGTATAATCATCCTTGTGAGTTTTTGAGCCTATAATGATTGATGCATTATACAAATCAATCTAATTTCTTTCTTGAGTGCTCTTATGATTACATGATTCTCTAGAACTTGCTTTAAACCGTTTGAGACTATATTGATACATGTGACAACATGAATATGATAGAGGCATTAGGATTATAACCAGAGCCAAACAGCCATCCATTATTAAAGTTCTAAGAGAACATCCCCACTAGTGAGCTAATTTGAGCCTACATTAAATATGCTATTTTATTGGTAACCAGAACTTACACCTAGCCTAAATATACTTATATCCTTACCCTTGTTCTAAAGATGGATTATATATTTTGAGACATATTGCAAAAACAAGGGATACTTTTTGAAAATTTGGGTTAGAACGAAAGATAAGTGTGGGGGAGGAGAGAGGCAAAAGTCAAGAGAAAAAGAAAGGGATCATTGTCAAATACATTCCCATATTAAAAAAAAAAATAAATAAAAAAAATAAATCTTCTCTTGAACTTCTAGTTAAAGTAAAGAAAAAGATGTTACAAAGTTGGTTAGAATGAAGCAAAGGCTCAACATGAATATTTAGCCTATGTTATTATGTGCTTTATAAGAGTTTTGAGAAGTTTTATTCGTATGATCTTATTATGTCTCTAAACTCTATGAACTCTTTGGAACGTTTGTGATATCTTTATCCTTTTGTTCTTTAATCACATTATAACCCTTTGGCCCCATTACAACCTTGAAAAAAGACCTCTTGATTTATGAAGTTGTATGATCTAAATAGTGGAGAATAGGTGGACAAGCAAGCATATGGTAGAACTGTTTTCATGAGATTGATTGAGTGTAAACACTTTACCACTACTTTAAAGAGTGAAAATCATGAGAGTATAGTGAGAAGTTGAGATTAAGTTGAATATGCACTATTTTGATTGAAATATGTTATGTTAATATTGGCTTAACTCATTTATTTACATTCAAGCATGAATTTTTGTGAAATTCTTTGAGCTATTGATTAGTTTATAAGACTTGTTCAAAGATTGTCTCTAATTTATATTGAAAGGATTAGGAGTAAATATTTTTAGTGTATGTAGTTTACTTATATTTTAGTTTTTCAATGTTTGTGGGTATCGTTCTAGCAAACCCTCACGAGACTAAACTCGTCCACTAGGGACACCTAGGGGTTTAAAGGCTTGTGTCACATGCGAAGTGCCACCGTGATTTCCAACGAAAATGGATTAGATTAGATTTTCTTATTTTATTTTTATTGAGTCGTTGCTAGGGACTAGCAACAATCTAAGTGTGGGGGTGTGATAACTCGTATAATTATATAGTTTTTAGTTATGTTTTATTATTGTTTTGTGTCAAATACGAGTTATTATTGCTTAGTCTAATTGTGTTTATGATATTTTATATTTTTATGTAATTTGGTGTTTTTCACGAGTTTCTTTGAGTGATTTCAGATTACTAGGTTAAATCAAGAATTAAGGGCAAATCCAATTCAGTTCCAGTTCCGACACCTTTTGCCATATCAGCTATATCTGGAGTTTCACTGAAGCATTAAGGCTGAAATTTTTACAGTGCATAGTTAAGAGGCATATCTATCTTTTTCATGTTTTACACTTCTTGAAACGGAGTCGTTTTCCCTAGCGAAATCGACCATCAAGTTGGCTGATGTGCAATGACGTCTGTGCTGACCTGTTTTGGTATTTTGACCATATCTTCCGATCCACATGAGCAAATGATCTGATTCCAACGGCTATGGATCCGTAACTGATAGGGGATATTTTTCTAGAAGACCATTTGATCAGATCGAGCCTCCAACATTGACAAAATCGACCATCAAGCTGGCTGATCAGAATTGTCATACAATATGACGAAAATTGTTAGAAAAATGCACCCACCTATTATACCTACCTTTGAAATTTATAAAGCTTGTCTCTTGTCATTTAGCTCTCCAAAATGTGTATAAATAGAGGGCCTTGGATGAGCATTAATGGTACATTGGTAGGATATTAGCCATTATAATAAAATTCTCTAAGTTTTCTTCTTCTTTCCTTTCTCTAGTTTTCTTTTTCTTTATTTACTTATGCTTCTTACATTTCTTTTCATTTTATTCATATCTAGTATGTGTTGCTAATCATATTGTTGAGGTGATGAGGTGAAGCTCTTGGTAAATGCTAAGGTTAGTCTCTTAAACATGAGCTAAAATGAATCATCATTTATAAACACTAGTATAGATAATATTTTCTTTTGGTTTAAAATCATACTTGCAAAGTAGGGATCTTGATTCATTATTGACAATGAAACTGGCACAGTAAATGCTTGGTTTCATAACCTTGATTTGTTGTAGACATATACCTTGGCATAAGGAATGCTTGGACTCTTTTTATGAGTTTTGAGGACACCAAATGAACATAATATCATATGCTATGGACGTTGGACAATTTGGACTGAATTGCTAAACCTTCCGATTGGAATCTCCCTTATGTGTGAATTTCAATTGTGTAATAAAACAAGATTAATCTTAGCATAACACCAAGAGTGGATTCTCTAACCTCAACATCTTTTCTTATTGTTTTTTATATCTTGTTTAATTGCTTTTATGTTATTTTGTTTATTTTGATCTCTAATATCTTGTTTACTTTCTTTGTTATTGATTCCCTAATATCTTGTTTATTTTCTTTTTCTTATATATTTATAAACTTATACTTACTAATACGCTTCCCTGTGGTTCGACCTCGGACACCCGAGAATTTATTACTTGAACATAACCTGCACTTGGGTTTACAACTCTTAATTGAGTCTCCATCATTCATCACAAGGGAGACTAAACAAAAATTAAAAATGTCACCTTACAACTCAATCTTGGCCATTGATCAAACCTCCTCTCCAAGTTTATAAGCTGGTCAGCCAAGGAGATAAGGATGTGCTCATCTTTCTCTTCGAAATATCTAGGCCACTTGGCATGATCACAAAGGAACTAACCAAAAATTAAAAATGTCTTCTTGCAACTCAATCTTAGCCATTGAATAAAATTGATCAAATCTCACCATTCATTCTATCATGAGTTGGTCGAATGGCTTGGAATGTTCCAGCAACTTCCTCATTTTTTAATTTGCAAGATGGCCCTTTTCGGTTTCTTCGGTAAAATTGTATTTTAGCCCACAAACTTAATTTAATTGCAAACGGACCCCAATTTAAGATTTATTTCTTCAACCCTCAAAATAAATGTAAAATTCAGTTATGGAGATTTTCATAATTTTTCGAGCTCGTTTCCTACTTTTCCCAGAATTTTCTTTAAAAGGTTCGATTTAGTGCCTCTCAAATTTAGCCTTTTTCATTTGAGCTCTAATTCCAGATTGTTTTTCACCAATACCTTCCAAAACTTATAAAATTGAGATCTGGAAGTTTTCATAATTTCCCGAGCTCGTTTCCTAATTTTTTCGGAATTTTCTTTTGGAATTTCAGGTTAGTGCACCCGAACTTTGTCATTTTTCGTTTGAGCTTCTATTTCGGATTTTTTATTCACCGATCCCTTCCGTACAATATAAAATTCAGATTTGGAGGTTTTCGTAATTTTTTGGGTGCGGATTCTATTTTTCTTGAATTTTCCAAGATTGCCCTTTAACCCCCGAAACATCGATTTTACTTAAAACGGGTTCGATTTTCGGATTTTCTTTTTCCACTGCCTTTGTTATATATTGAATTGGAGTTGGTCCAAAGATGCCTAACTTTTACGATCAAGTTCCCCTCCAATTTAGTTTTCCCCTTTTCCATACCGAAAATTTTCTCGTTTTTTCGTTTTTCTTCTAACCTGCTCTTCCTTGGGATCCATTTGAAACTGATCCTTGGGCTATTTTTTTTTATTCATTCTTCATCAACAGGGGGCTTCAATTTTACCGAATCGGGCAATCTCTACAGTTTTCCCCAAATTTTCCGAATTAGGTATTCCCCTACACTGAATTTTCGTAATCCATCTTCCGAACTCTATATCTTTCGTTGTAGACCTCGGATTATCAAAATTCTTTCACCATTGTTCATTTAAACCTTGAATCTTGATTTTGACTGAGAGTTGACTTTTTTTAGTAGTTCACTTTTTGGGGTTGACTTTTCAGAGTTGACTTTTTCTGAGTTGACTTTTCGTGTTGAACTTCGAATCACAAGTCTTGGAGACCCATCTATGGGATGAGGGGAGTTTTTTTGCATTTTGAGAAGTACAAGGAGGAACTTACCTGGTTTAGGGGGCCCGGACAAAATTAGGTGTCTACAGTTGCCCCTCTTTGACTATTGCTGAGAATCAGGCAAAGACTATTAGACTACCATTTTGTCCGGGTATGTTAAATCACATGTGGAAGGAGAGAAGAGAGAGTTTTCTTTTTTCTTTTCTTTTTTTTTTTTTTTTTCTCAAAAAACTGTATATAGAAGAATTTGTCCTTAAATTGAGTTTCCTGGCTAATCAAGGCTCGACTCGTCTTAAGAAAACGAATTCGATTTGCAAGAGAAGAAAATACCTTGACAGTGATCTCGGGGCCTAATCTTGTCTTGTGCTAACCTTACTGGTGAAACCAGAAATTGAAACAACCTGGGTGAAACCAGTAGTCAAAAAATGATCCGGGCGAAACCCGAAAGTTGACATGAGATGACTTGGGCGGAACCAAAGATCGAAAAATGATCTGGATGAAACCAGAAATATTTTCTATGAAATGACCTGGGCGGAACCAAAAGTCGAAAGGTTATCTAGGAGAAACCATAGATAAATTTCAAATGAGATGACTTGGGTGGAACCAAAAGTCGAAAAGTTATATAGGAGGAAACATAGATGATTTTCAAATGAGATGACTTGGGCGGAACCAAAAGTCGACTAGGAGAAACCATAGATAATTTTCAAAACAGTGCTCGGATGTCTTATCCATGATTTTTTTGAAAACGTGTTGAAAATTAACCTAGACGTTTTGAGAGGATACAAATGCTTCTTGATGCAGATGCGAATGTCTTATCTTATCTTCTACCAACTTCACTGGGCTTATATCATCTAATATGCCAATTTCACTAGGCTTAAATCACTTTTATTCCAGCTTACATCGGGCTTAATCTCATCTAAAATGCGAACTTCACTGGGCTTATCTCCTTTCTGTGCCAGCTACATCGGGCCTAACCAAATTTAAAATGCCAACTTCACTAGGCTTACTTTCTTTTGCGCCAGCTTCATCGGGCTTAATCACATCTAACGTGCCAACTTCACTGGGCTTACTTCTTTTTGTGCCAGCTACATCGGGCTTAACCAAATTTAAAATGCCAACTTCATTGGGCTTACTTCCTTTTATACCAGCTTCATCGGGCTTAATCACATCTAACGTGACAACTTTACTGGGCTTAAACCATAACTGCCAGCTTACATTGGGCTTAAATAAATTTAACGTGCCAACTTCACTAGGCTTAAACCATAACTGCCAGCTTACATTGGGCTTAAACATTTTAACGTGCCAACTTCACTGGGCTTAAACCATAACTGCCAGCTTACATTACGCTTAACCAACTAAGATGCCAACTTCGACTGGGCTTACTTCACAATTGCCAGCTTACATTGGGCTTATCCAACTAAGATGCCAACTTCACAGGGCTTAACCAACTAAGATGCCAACTTCACTGGGCTTAAACCAAAACTGCCATCTTACATTGGGCTTAACCAACTAAGATGCCAACTTAACTTGGGTTTAACCAACTAATATGCCAACTTCACTAGGCTTAAACAAAAACTGGCAGCTTACATTTGGCTTAACCAACAAAAATGGCAACTTCATTGGGCTTAACCAACTAAGATGCCAACTTCACTGGGCTTAAACCAAAACTGCAAGCTTATATTAGGCTTAACTATCATTTCTTTTGAAAAACTCCTTCTTCGAGGCTCCACAAATTTAAAAATTAAATGCTCCTCTGAGCAGAGGCTCTACAACTTTGAAAAATAAATTGCTTCTCTCAACAAAGGCTCCACAACTTTGAAAAATAAATTGCTCCTCTCAAAAGAGGCACCACAATTGGATAAATAAATTGCTCATCTCAACAGAGGCTCTACCACTTGGGAAAATAAATTGCTCTTCTAATCAGAGGCTCCACAACTTTAAAAATATCTCATCTAAAATTCATTTTCATTTTTCAAAAATTTTCATCATCTTGGGATTTTTCAATACTTTTTCGATTTCATCGTCCCAAAATATCTCAATATTCACATCCTTTCTTTTTAGACAAACTTTTGTTTTTCTTCTTTTCTTCAACAGATTTTTTTTTCTCTAAATCTAAAGAAAACCCTTCCCTGTTTAGGAAACCTATCTTATTTTCCTTTTTGTCTTTTCAATGCTTGGCGACTGCAATGATCAACTGTATGGATGCAAAAGCCAATGTGACCTACGAAGAGCAGATACACATGTTCATTACATGATGCATGAATGCTTATGCCACCATTTCACATTAAGAGACTGTTAAGAGGGTTGATCATCTCCCTTTTTCCTCATGTCCTGGTGAGGTTTCCTTATTCCTTGCTACGTTGTCCTGTTGGAGGGAATGATTCCTGCCCCTTGTCTATAATTTCCAATTCATCTTGTTGGAAGAAATCGCATGGTTTCGTATTCCCAATTTGTCTTTGCCCCAACAGATTTTTTTCTTCTCAGTTATCTGGTCAAAACCAAAACACAGAGTAAAACTTCATTCAAACTCAAAATTTTATGCCCCTGAACAATATGAACTTTTTTCTAGAGCATATCCACATCTCAATTTTAGTTTGTTCTTCCTAAGTCATGTCAATTTCATTTCTTCCAAAATATGTGAAATTGAAGTCTTTCAGAAATTGGTGATCACCATTAGAGACATTTCTAAGCGAGATGGGAAATCAGCCTCACTTTTTCGAGTGATTTGAACGGTTTAATGCAACAAGGTCAATGGGCTGATGCAATAAAGCCTAGATTTGTCTAGGCAAGCTTTTCATCTTGACAAAGATGAGAAGGTGAATGTCCTTTTGTCTCAGCTCATGAGTAAGTTTTCTCAAAGCATGAATTCCTAGAAACCAATTTTTTTTGGAAAAAGTTTTAATTAAATCTCATCAATATTCCAATCTCTAAATATGGCATTTTGATAGGTGTTAACCTTAGACATGATATGTTCAATGTTGGAAAGTCAATTTAGAAGGGAAAAAGGGTTTAGCTTTCAAAATCAATTCCAAAGAAAAGGCTATCCTTTTTGGTATGTCTAGGAGTTCCTTGATGCTCCTTGAATTCCTCAAATTGATTTCTTCTCTCGTCATGGCTTCGGCAATACCAATGTATGGCATTAGAATTTCTTCTTGTTCTGCTCTAGACAGCCCGTTTTTGGGTTTTCACCCTAGAGCCCTATTGTTTCTTTCTTTTTTCTTTTGTATTGTTCCACCATGCATATGAGAATTATAAATTCTTCCACAATGAAATGATAATTCGATGAGATGGGATAAAATATGAGGAAAACTCTTCAAGTCGAATATCCACGATTGATCAAAATAGACTTTTAAAGCACGTAATATAGGCCATGGTTCGAGGTTCAGAAAGAAAGCATAAGTAGGCTCAAAATATGTGTTTGAGGGTAATCAGATCAAGGATCATTTCATGAAGAGGATTCCCTTTGAAACATTTGTCCCTTCTGGACTTCTCTTTTCTTCTTTGTTCTTAGCTTTCCTTTTTCCATTGTTTTCACATTTTGTTTCTTCTTGCTTTTTGTTTTGTTCTTGGCTTTCAACTTGCCATCCTTTTTTACATTCTTCTTTCCTTTTTCTTTTGCATCTCTATTTTGACAGAGTGAGCCCGTACTTATTTGGGAGCTCAATTTGCTTTGTTTCTGTCTTCGAGCTGGGACTCATTTCACCATGATCTTCGAAAAAGATCCTTTCCTTGCATTTGCCCCCCAGTGTAAAGGGTGATTCTTGATCGAGGTTCAAAGAAAAGAATTCCTTAGGCTCAAAAAGGGTGACTATGGACAATTTCTTTTTTTGTGAAACGGATATGAAAGATGGCCATTTCTCATATCAAGTACGAATATTCTCATTGAAAAACAATCCTCAAGGGGAGTAGATAATCAAAATTTCATTTTCCATCTAGAATCGTTCAAATTCTCATGCGCATGATATCACAATTTTTTTGCTGCATGCCCCAAAAATTCATGCGTGATTTATCTTCAGCCACAAATGATGCCTCATTTTGATTTGCCATTCAAGTGAAGGTCCTTTGGTTTGTGGAAATCTTGTTATGAAGGAACATCCCATGTTTTTTTTAATACTTTTGAGCTTCTCATTATGTAAGCTCATTTGGGTTTCAATTTCTTTCAAAGTGTTTCCAACACATGGGGAGAGAAAGAATGGTGTTCTGGTTCATTCTTTGGTTCATGTGCTCATAAATCAAGGTCTTGGAAAAGGCCTAGAGATCATTTGGATTCTTTCAAAGTGATCCGGGAGGTTTTGAGTCTTTTTGGAAGCTTCCACTATGATTGGCAGTATGGCATAACTTTAACATGTATCAAACTTCCAAACCTAGATCTTTTGAAAGATTGTAATGTTTGCTTGCTTTCAAGAAATCTATGAAAGAATTTTCCAAATTTTCATTACTCATGGCTTCGCTAAGGTTATTCTTTGCGGCTTTTGAGTGGTATTTATTCAACTGATCTATGATCTAGGTACATGTAGAGATAAGGTGTTTCCTGAGAATCCATCCCTCATGATGATCACCAATTCTTTCGAAACTCATTTCACTTTTCAAAGGAGTATCTTTTTATTTTCAAAACTTATCCGTATGGACTTTTATTTTCAACCATTTTTGTTGTTGTTTTTTTTCGAAAATCATAAAAACAAAGCTCAAGAAGAATCCAAAACCTCAAATGAGATATAATGTATGATGCTTGCAATTTAAAGTTCATTCATTTCAAACAAATTGAAAATATGTACGAAACTTAAAACAAGGTTAAGGATTGCCCCTGATTGGCATGCTACCCTGAGATCAAATGATCCTTAGCCCCATCGTCCTTGATAAGCATCCATGAGCTCTTTGAACTTTGCTGGGTTTACATCAATTACGGCTTAACTTTGTCCTTGAATACAGTGCAGTTCTTCATGGAATGCCCTTTAACCCCACTATGATACTCGCATGTGGCATTAGGATCATACCATTTCGGGTAAGGAGATTTCTTGGGCTTTGCAAGTACAATGGAGATCATTTGGCTTTGGACAAGCAATGGAAGAAGTACTGTGTAGGTCATCGAAATTGAATGGTACACCTTTTCCTTCTTTCTCTTACTGCTATAAGAACAGACTGAGTCAACCTCCGAATCAATTGGCATGACGAACCCTTGGGGTGGTGTGAAAGGCATTGGAGCATGATGATGACCGTGCCGAGGCCAATGGTTGACATAGGGTTGGAGATGTAAATAACCACTAAAACGATTGTTTTGCATTGTGTTGATCCCTCTTTTGTTTCTATCTTCAACACTTACGACCTAAACGTGCCCCTTAACAACATCATCTTTCTTCTTGAAAAACATTTCGACATTAGTATTTATAATTTTCCCTTTTTTATCCCATCCTCAATCCTACCCACTGCAAACAATATGTCCGCAAACTCTAAACAAAATGTTGTCGATCAACTTGTCATAGTATGAATGTGGGAGGGTATCTATAAACAAAGCATTCATTTCTCTATTAGTAAGAGGTGGTTGGACTTGCGAGGCTACATCTTTCCATCTATGAGCATATTCTTTATAGTTCTCATTGGGCCTTTTTTTCATGTTCTGGAGTGTCAATCGATCTGAAGCCATTTCTAACATGTGCTTGTATTGTTTCAAGAATGCCCGAGCTAAGTCTCTCCATGTACGCACTTGGCCTTTTTTCAGCTGATAATACCATTTAGATGCTCCCTCTGTCAGACTGTCTTGAAAAACATGGATAAGAAGTTTCTCATCATGCGTGTGCCCCGTCATCTTATTACAATATGCAGACAAGTGTGTTGTAAGGCATTTAAGTCCATCATACTTTTCGAATTTCGGAACCTTGGCGGGATAACCACACCAGGAATCAAAAGAAACTCCCTTACACTTACTTCATCTCCACTTTCAACAACTCGAATCCTTTCCTCCAATAGGTCATATTCTCTTTGTATCTCTACCTTTTGGCTCAGAACTTGTTGTTAATGAACCTGATCAGAAATCTGGCCTTGAACATTTTTTTCTCAGATTGCCATGCTCTTGAAGTTGATTACTTTTCTGTGTAAAGTGTTCTCCCATAGTTTTTATTCATTGTCCACTTTTTTCCTGAGTCATTTGAATCCCCTGTGAGACCTGTTCAGATGTCTCATTCTGCACTTGTTCTATTTTTTCCAATTGGGTAGTATGATCCTCTCTCCTTTTACTATTCTGCAAAAAGAAAACCAAGGCTATCTTTTAGGCATGAACTCTGTCATGGCTCTTTATTTTAGGGGTTTGAGGGAAAACACCTTTTATTTTACTCTAGAGATAAAAAAATTATCGATGATAATATTGACTTCTCTATCATTGGCGTTGATAGAGCCATTGCTATGCGTAAATAAACTCAATGCCAATGCATGGATGGATAAAATGTATGGTATGACAAATAATTGATCGAATGCCAATGCAGGGGAAGATACCACGGAAGAAATAAGAATCGGAGGAACTTAATCATCAATATCTCATTAATTCATTCCCGTGCCAATGTTCAAAAATATAAACCATATTTACACATTTGATAAGTGGTTAAAACTGTCTTTACAAGTATTTTATTTTCCCTAGCATTCTAAGGCTATAAAAGCCGGCTACTGAAAAGAACAAAGTCCTATTACATCATGAAAGACCAAAGTCAACATCAATTTCCCCACCCTATTTGGCTTTCCCAAATCTTCCATCAATTAGTGTCTTCAAATCCAACCACTTGGCATTTATAAGAGACTGCACTTTGTTCTTGAAGGCCTCACAATCTTACATGCTATGCCCAACAATTCCACAGTGTTAGTTACATCTTGCATTCGGATTATACTACTTGGGATACGGTGGTGATAGGGGTTTCAACGGCACATAGAAAACCAGGTGATTTCGGATCAATATAGGGAAAAGCTTTTGGTAGCTGATTGGAATGGAATCAAAATGCCTTTGAGTCTTGTTCTTGGGTTGTTTCCTAGTCACACAGGCCCTAGGAGTTGGGGCACTTGATGGTGGCTGTAGACACCTAATTTTGTCCGGACCCCTAAATCAGTTACATTTTCTTTCTAAATTGATGTTTCAAAATGCTAAAAGGCTTTTCTCATCCTGCAGGTGGTACTCTGAGGCTTAGTCTAAGAAAGCAGACAAAAAAAGTCAAACTCAAAAAAGTCAACCTCGAAAAAGTCAACTACTAAAAAAGTCAACCAACTTTCAAAATCAAGATTTGAGGTTCAATTAAAAAACGGTGAAAGAATT
Organism: Fremontodendron californicum; assembly: GCA_030761205.1. Lineage (NCBI taxonomy): Eukaryota > Viridiplantae > Streptophyta > Magnoliopsida > Malvales > Malvaceae > Fremontodendron > Fremontodendron californicum. Next base: position 10,260,099 of record JAULJL010000044.1, on the reverse strand, counting down.
TTGATAATCCGAGGTCTACATTGAAAGATATGGAGTTCGGAAGTTAGGTTACGGAGATACAGTAGAAAGAAAACCCTAGTTCGGGAAATTTTGGGAAAAGTGCCTAAACGATCAAATTGGTTAGAATTGACGGTTCCAAATGAAAGATAAGTACTGGCTACGGGTAATGGAGAAGCCACTTGGAATAAAAACTGATAGAAAAGTCAAGTCGAAAAAAATCGAGAATTAAGGTTTTTTGGTGGATTTCGGTGAAATTTGAAAGAATTACAAAAATGGCCCGATTCGGTAGGACTAAAGCCCTTAATTGATGAGGAATGATTAAACAAGGATAGCCCAAGGCTCAGTTGAAGAAAATCTAAAAATCGGACTTGTTTTTAGCAAAATCGATTTTCGGAGGCAAAAAGGGCAAAATTAAAAATTTTGGAAAAAATAGTAAATGAACTTCAAAAATTCTGAAATTTGCAAATCACATTTTTAAATTATTTGGAAGAGATTGGCGAAAGAAAATCTTGATTCGGAGTTCGTTTGCAAAATGGCCAAATACCGGGTCCCCTATGTAGTAATTCAAGCAGATAAATCCCGGAAAAATAGCAAATGAACTCCAAAAATTTTGAAAATTTGAAAATCTCATTTTTAAATTATTTGGAAGATATTGGCGAAAGAAAATCTTGATTCGGAGTTCGTTTGCAAAATGGCCAAATCCCGGGTCCCCTATGCAGTAATTCAAGTAGATAAATCCCGAAAAAATAGCAAATGTCCTTGCTTTGGCCGAATATGGCATTTTTAGAAGGTTTTTTTAGAGTACTTTATATTTTGATTTCTTACAGAAAGATGAAGCAAAAAAGGTTGAAATGGCTACATGATCTTGGCAAGACCAAGTGACCAAGGTTAGGGGAGAGACTATACCCATTTTTACCTACCATGAAGCTCACCTTAATTTTGTTATTTAACATGGTTTATTTTCTGATTTTTGAAATGGAAAGGCTTCATGATCTTGGAAAGACCAAGTGATTATGGTTAGGTGAGAGGCTATTATGCCCATTTGATACCAGCCATGGAGCTTAACTTTCCTTGTTTTATTTACTAGTTTTGCTTGTTATTTGCTTTGCATGTCTATGTTTAATTTTGTATATCTTCTTCACATTATTTTCTATGCTATTTTTGTTTTTATATTTCATTTCCATGTCTAATATTCTTCCCTTGAAGATTCGGCCTTTGAGTACATATGAATCATGTTGTGCATTTTTTTTTCCATATATCATGTCATATTATAAACATGATTGCATTTTCATATTTTGTCAGACGGCCATTCAGCTACTCCATGTTTCTATGCCTCACATGTGTATTTTCATCTTGCTTCTTGGCTTGTTTGCATCTCTATGCCATGAGTTTGCATATCTTGATATTTAGTATGCCTTACATGTGCATTTTCATCTTGCTTTTTGACTTGTTTGCATCTCCATGCCATGCCATGAGCTTGTGCATTTTGATTTTAGTATGTCATATGCTTGTGAAAGTGTCATGACATTATGCATCTTGATATGATTTGTCATATATTTGTGTCATTTACTAGATAGGAGTGCATTAGAGTATCATGTGACCATTCGGCCTCTTCATGCATTCCTTGCCTTGCCTTGCCATGCATTTGCATTTTGTTTAGGTAACATGCTTTGCATTATCATATCTTGAAATTGTGTATTAGTTGCTGTTTGTTCCAACATTAGCATTAGGTTCATTGGTCATTGTATGTTCATAGTATTGCTATGCATTTTCATTACATTTTAGGTCTAGGCCATATTGGTATTGCCATGCATATTGGGTCTTAAATCATATTGGTATTGCTATGCATTGCTATGCTACTTAGGTCTTAGGTTACATTAGCATTTTCATGCATATTCATAACATATTAGGTCCAAGTCATATTTGCATTATCAAGCATTGCATGTATATTAAGTTAGGATAACATTTATTGCCATGCAAACTCATGCTAGGCATTTAGGTTATTTTGAATTGTCATGCATTTCCTTTACCATAAATGCTTTAGACCATGCATTTCATACATTTCATTTGCTGTATGTTCATGCATTCCATGCCATTGTCACATGATTTATGACTTAAGCCAATCAATGGCTCAAAGTCATGCTCTCTTGAGAATACTTGTGGAAAATTAAAGAGTTGTCAAATTGATTATTCTACCTTTGTGATTTTTTTTACTTAGCCAATTTTTGTCCAAGGTTTTTAAATGTTTTAGCTACTGTCCTTAGGTCTTTAGGATGATCTCTAACAATTTTACTTTGATTTTTTAAATGATTTTGTCAAAGGAAAAAAATGTGTTTTGACAAAACAGTTTTTTTCACCTAGTACTCGAACTTCTCCGATTTGTCTGGGCAGTTGTATTTAATCAGAAAATTAATCCAATTTTTTAGCGTGTATTTGTACATGTTCTAAGTCTCCAGTATTTTTTTTATATTTTTTTGAATTTTTAAAAATAGGCTAAAAAATCGTGTGTCAAAACCAGACAGAAGAGGCATATTTGAAATCAAAAGAGAAATAATGGTTGAATTTGGCTAAGGCATTTAGAGGGGGTTGGTTAGAAGCTTTAGCTACTATCTTTAGGGTGGTTTCTAAGCCTTTTTAAACTTTAAAAATGATTTTATAAATCTCGGGTTAAGGGTGGTTAAGTCCGGGATTTTAAACTTAGGAAATTAGAGCCATTTTTAAAGGGTTTGGTAAGGGTTTTAATTTTTATTCAAGTTTTTCCTCAAAATTGTTTTCAAACAATCACAAAGTTTTATTTTTTTAGAAAATATAATTTGACATATTTTCCTAAGGTAGCCGGATATTTTTTTAGATATACGGATTTGTTTAATTAAAGGAAAAAATACATTTTCATGCATTGCATTTTCTATGTTCATGCATTTTATTTAAATGTGTGATTTTTGCTATGATATTTTCCATGGTATTATTATTTTCTTGATTCACATTTTATGATCTTATATTGTTTTCCATATGATTTTGAATATTTCATGATATGCTATGCTTTTTATTTAGTTATTTTTGTCATATTGTTTAGCATATACTATGTTCATGCATTATTATTTTTATTTTTATTTTCATGCATATTATATGTTAGCATTATTTTATGTTTCATGTCATTTTCATCATATTCCATGTCGTTTAGGTTTAATTATTTAGAATATGCCATGTCAATTAAAATATGCCATATCATTTAAAATTGTCATGTCATTTAAATCATTTTATCTCATTTAGAATATACCATGACACTTAGGATTTTTCATTTTATCTAGAATATACTATGCCATTTAAATTATGTCATATCTGTAGACACCTAATTTTGTATGTACCACTAAAACAGGTATGTTTTCTTCCTAAATTGATGTTTTCGAGTGTAAAAAGACTTTTTTCATCCTGCAGGTGGTACTCCGAGACTTAGTTTAAGAGGGCGGGCATAAAAAGTCAAACTTGAAAAAAGTCAACCCCAAAAAAGTCAACCCGAAAAAGTCAACTACTAAAAAAGTCAACCCACTTTCAAAATCAAGATTTTAAGTTCAATTGAAAAATGGTAAAATAATTTTGATAATCCAAGGTCTACATTGAAAGATATGGAGTTCGGAAGATAGGAATTGGAGATTCAGTAGAAAAGAAACCCTAATCCGAGAAATTTGGGGAAAAGTGCTTAAACGATCAAATTGGTCGAAATTGAAGGTTCCAAATGAAAGATAAGCACTGACTACGGGTAATGGAGAAGTCACTTGCAAGAAAAACCGAAAGAAAAGTCAATCCGGGAGAAAACCGAGAATTAAGGTTTTTAGTGGATTTTGGTGAAATCGGGAAGAATCACATAAATGGCCCAACTGGGTAAGACCAAAGCCCCCAATGGTTGAGGAATGATTAAAAAAGGATAGCCTAAGGCTCAGCTTGAAGAAAATCTAAAAAGCGGACTTGTTTTGAGCAAAACCGGGTTTCGGAGGCAAAAGGGCAAAATTGGAAAATTTGTGAAAAATAGCAAATGGACTCCGAAAATTCTGAAATTTTTTCAATCTCATTCTTAAATCATTTGAAAGAGATTGGCAAAAGAAAATCTTGATCCGGAGTTCGTTTGCAAAATGGCCAAATCTCGGGCTTCTTATGTAGTAATTCAAAAAGGAAAATCCCGAGAAAATAACAAATGAACTCCAAATCTTCTGAAAATTTTCAAATCTTAATTTTAATTATTTGAAAGAGATTGGCGAAAGAAAATCTTGATTCGGAGTTCGTTTGCAAAATGGCCAAATCTCGGGCCTCCTATGCAATAATTCAAGAAGATAAATTCCAAAAAAATAGCAAATGGACTCCAAAAATTTTGAAATTTTGCAAATCTCATTTTTAAATTATTTGGAAGATATTGGCGAAAGAAAATCTTGATTCGGAGTTCGTTTGCAAAATGGCCAAATCCCGACCTCCTATGTAGTAATTCAAGCCGATAAATCTTGAAAAAAATACCAAATGAGCTCTAAAAATTATGAAAACTTCCAGATCACACTTTTAATTTATTTGGAAGAGATTGGTGAAGAAAAATCTTGATTTGGAGCTCGTTTAAAAAATGGTAAAATATGGGGGCATAAAAGGGCATTTTTGGAAGAAAAAATTCAAATAAATAGCAAACGGACTCGGATAATTTTGAAAACTTCCAGAACTCAATATTTTATTATTTTGAAAGTATTAAAAAAATAAAAATTGAATTTGGAGTCCGTTTGATATTTATTTGCATCCGGAGAGCAAAATGGTCATTTCACCCAAGCAACCGAAAAGGGCTTCTTTGAGCCTTTCAAAAAATCAGACTTGGGCTGGAAAAGAGAAGTGCTGGCCTGCCCAGGCCCAAAGGAAGGAGGAAGCTTCTGATTTTTCAATCAAATGGCTAAAATTCAAGAGTTAGTTAGAGATTCTCTTTGATCAAGCCATGGTGATTAAGCCACATAGGCCAAGAGAGATGTCAACATTATTCTTGAACAGCTGTAATTTGAGATAGCTGATATGCTAATAATCTAAAGGTGGTAATTTCATGATTTTTTCACCTTAAATTATTAGCCATTTGATGGGAAATTGGTTACAAAAAAATGACATCTTTGCCCTTTTTATAGACCATTCGGCCAGCCTTGTAGGGGGGTTCAGAAAATTCATTTTTACATTTCATTTTGCTGAGTTCTTTTGGTATTTACTTACTTTTTCTCTCCTTGGTTGAAAGCAAAAAAGAAAAGTTTAGAAAAGAAAGGAAAGTTTGAAGAGATAAAGCTTGAAATATAGCTTTTTGAGGTTGCTCTTGAGCACCAACTCTTGCACTTTCTTGATTTTCCATTCTTATTTTTGCTATTTTGATTACTATTTGGTGAGTTTCCATTTTAAATAAATGTTTTTTATTGTTCTTCTTAAGTTCCTCCTTCATCTCTTTCTTAAATATATTTTTTACAATTTTTTTACAATAAACTCACCATGGCCGAATGGCCTACATTATTTATTTAAGTTGCTGTTTTGGTTTATTTTACCATATTGTTTATGTTATTTTCTTTGATCTTGGTGTTTTAAATGATATTTTACTTCATATTCTTGAGTTATAGTTTAATTTGGTTGCTTTGTTTGTTGCCATTTATGTTTTAAATATCATGTTTTGCATTTTTAATTTTCTGTTTTCATAATGTTTAAATTTGAGCATGTTTTAGATTTAGTATATCAAGTGTTTGTGAAAATGCTTGTGTGGTCTTTGCATGATTTGAGTTTAATATCTTAACTGAACATGTTTTAGATTTAGTATATTAAGTATTTGTGAAAATGCTTGTGTGGTTTTTGCATGATTTGAGTGTTATATTTTAGTTGAGCATGTTAGTTTACCAAGTGTTTGTGAAAATGCCATGCTTGTTGGAGCTTGAGGCCATTTGGCTACTCCATGTGTTTTGCATTGTGTGTTGCATTTTTGCCATGTTAGTTGGTAGGTTTTTACATTTGCATGACATTTGATTTAGTTTTGCATGCTAATATACCAAGTGTTTGTGAAAATGCCATGTTTGCTAGTTGCATTATTCCATTCGGCCACCCTTGAATTTTTGCATTTTATGTGCATTCTTGCCATGTTAGTTGATAGGTTAGCATTTGCATGATATTTGGTTGAGTTTTTGGTTTAAGCATGATTTGTGTTTGTCAAAATGCCATGCATATTTTAGTTATTAGGTTTGGTTCATTTGCCATGCATGTTCGTGCATTTTAGGTCTAGGTTGCATTAAATGCCATACAAGTTCATTTAGGTCTAGGTCACTATATGAATGCCATGCATTTTTTCATGACATTTAGGTTTAAACTCATGCATTTCACGCACTATGTTTGCTGTAATTTTTCATGCATTTCATGTTCATGCCACTTGAATAATGACTTGAGCCAATTAATGGTTCAAAGTCATGCTCTCTTGAGCACACTTGTGGAAAATTAAAGTTTGTCAAATTGATTATTCTACCTTTGTGATTTTTTTACTTAGCCAATTTTTATCTAACTTTCAAAAAGTCCTAGCTACTGTTTGTGAGCTATTTTATGAGTTTCAAATATTTTTACTTTGATTTTTAAATGATTTTATCAAAGGCAAAAATGTATTTTGGCAAAACAGTTTTTTCACCCAGTTTTTGTACTTTTCCGTTTTTTCTGGGCATTCGTATTTAATCAAAAAATTAAGTTGATTTTTTTCCGTATAGTTTTACATGTCCTGAGTCTCCAGTATTTTTTTTCAGATTTTTTTGAATTTTTAAAATAGGATAAAAAATCGTGGCTTAAAACTGGACAATGGAGTCAGAATTGAATTTAAAGAAAAATCATTTTTCTGTTTTGGTTAAGTTACTTAGAGTGGGCTGATTAGGAGGGTTAGCTACTGACTTAGGGTAGTTTCTAAGCCTTTTTAATCTCTAAAATGGTTTTTCAAGTCTCGGGTTAGGGGTAGTCAAGTCTGGATTTTTAAACTTAGGAAATTAAAGCCATTTTAAAAAAAGATTTAGCCCAGTTTTTACTTTTAATTCAAGCTTTTCAAAATTGTTTTCAAACAATCACAAAGTATTTCGGTTTTAGAATATTTAATTTGACATATTTTCCTAAGGTAGTCAGATATCTTTTTAGATATACAGATTTCCTTAATTAAAGGAAAAAATACATTTCATGCATTGCATTTTTCATATTCATGCATTTTATATAATATGTGATTTTTGCTATGATAATTTCTATGATATTGTTATGATTTTGAGTTATGTTATATTGTTTATTATATGATTTGGAATATTTCATGATATCCTATGCTTTTTATTTAATTATTTTTTGTTATATTATTTAGCATATACTATGTTCATGCAGTATTATTTTTTATTTCCATGCATATTATATGATAGCATTATTTTATATTCCATTTCATTTAAATTATATGCCATATCATCCATATATGTATGTCATTTAAATCATTTCATTTCATATAGAATATATTATGTTACTTAGGTTATTTCATTTCATGTAGAATATATTATGTTACTTAGGTCATTTCATTTCATTTAGAACATATCATATGACTTAGGATATTTCATTTCATTTAGGATATATTATGTCATTTAGGATATTTCATTTCATTTAAAATATATCATGTGACTTAGGATATTTCATTTCATTTAGGATATATTATGTCATTTAGGATATTTCATTTTATTTAGAATATATCATGTGACTTAGGATATTTCATTTCATTTAGAATATATCATATAACTTAGAATATTTCATTTCATTTAGAATATACTAAGACATTTAAATTATATCATATCATTTAGGTTGCATTATATTATTTAGATTTTGCTATGTCATTTTATTTATGTCATGCATATACATATTCATATCTTTTAAAATGTTTTCAAAAGGATAATGATTTTTCAATAAAAAATAAAGATATTCCCGAGTTAAAATAATTCATGAGTTCTCTACCGGGTTTGCTGGAGAGAATATCATCAATTATCATTAATAAAGGAATATCTTTCTTTCAAAAAAAGAGAATGATTCGGAAAGTTTTCCAAAAATAATAAAAATTTCTATATTTTGCCACGTTTGTTGGGGAATATAGGAAAATTTTGAATTTATAAATTTCGGATCATTTTCAATTAAAAATGGAATTATTTTTCTTTAAATTGGGAATTAACTTGAAATACTAAATTTAAAACCAACTTTTTTACCGAGATTTGAGATAACACACGATAAATAAGGTACCGATTTATACGGGAGTTATATTTTAGTTGAGCATGTTAGTATACCAAGTGTTTGTGAAAATGCCATGCTTGTTGGAGCTTGAGGCCATTTGGCTACTCCATGTGTTTTGCATTGTGTGTTGCATTTTTGCCATGTTAGTTGGTAGGTTTTTACATTTGCATGACATTTGATTTAGTTTTGCATGCTAATATACCAAGTGTTTGTGAAAATGCCATGTTAGCTAGTTGCATTATTCCATTCGGCCACCCTTGAATTTTTGCATTTTATGTGCATTATTGCCATGTTAGTTGATAGGTTAGCATTTGCATGATATTTGGTTGAGTTTTTGGTTTAAGCATGATTTGTGTTTGTCAAAATGCCATGCATATTTTAGTTATTAGGTTTGGTTCATTTGCCATGCATGTTCGTGCATTTTAGGTCTAGGTTGCATTAAATGCCATACAAGTTCATTTAGGTCTAGGTCACTATATGAATGCCATGCATTTTTTCATGACATTTAGGTTTAAACTCATGCATTTCACGCACTATGTTTGCTGTAATTTTTCATGCATTTCATGTTCATGCCACTTGAATAATGACTTGAGCCAATTAATGGTTCAAAGTCATGCTCTCTTGAGCACACTTGTGGAAAATTAAAGTTTGTCAAATTGATTATTCTACCTTTGTGATTTTTTTACTTAGCCAATTTTTATCTAACTTTCAAAAAGTCCTAGCTACTGTTTGTGAGCTATTTTATGAGTTTCAAATATTTTTACTTTGATTTTTAAATGATTTTATCAAAGGCAAAAATGTATTTTGGCAAAACAGTTTTTTCACCCAGTTTTTGTACTTTTCCGTTTTTTCTGGGCATTCGTATTTAATCAGAAAATTAAGTTGATTTTTTTCCGTATAGTTTTACATGTCCTGAGTCTCCAGTATTTTTTTTCAGATTTTTTTGAATTTTTAAAATAGGATAAAAAATCGTGGCTTAAAACTGGACAATGGAGTCAGAATTGAATTTAAAGAAAAATCATTTTTCTGTTTTGGTTAAGTTACTTAGAGTGGGCTGATTAGGAGGGTTAGCTACTGACTTAGGGTAGTTTCTAAGCCTTTTTAATCTCTAAAATGGTTTTTCAAGTCTCGGGTTAGGGGTAGTCAAGTCTGGATTTTTAAACTTAGGAAATTAAAGCCATTTTAAAAAAAGATTTAGCCCAGTTTTTACTTTTAATTCAAGCTTTTCAAAATTGTTTTCAAACAATCACAAAGTATTTCGGTTTTAGAATATTTAATTTGACATATTTTCCTAAGGTAGTCAGATATCTTTTCAGATATACGGATTTCCTTAATTAAAGGAAAAAATACATTTCATGCATTGCATTTTTCATATTCATGCATTTTATATAATATGTGATTTTTGCTATGATAATTTCTATGATATTGTTATGATTTTGAGTTATGTTATATTGTTTATTATATGATTTGGAATATTTCATGATATCCTATGCTTTTTATTTAATTATTTTTTGTTATATTATTTAGCATATACTATGTTCATGCATTATTATTTTTTATTTCCATGCATATTATATGATAGCATTATTTTATATTCCATTTCATTTAAATTATATGCCATATCATCCATATATGTATGTCATTTAAATCATTTCATTTCATATAGAATATATTATGTTACTTAGGTCATTTCATTTCATGTAGAATATATTATGTTACTTAGGTCATTTCATTTCATTTAGAACATATCATATGACTTAGGATATTTCATTTCATTTAGGATATATTATGTCATTTAGGATATTTCATTTCATTTAGAATATATCATGTGACTTAGGATATTTCATTTCATTTAGGATATATTATGTCATTTAGGATATTTCATTTCATTTAGAATATATCATGTGACTTAGGATATTTCATTTCATTTAGAATATATCATATAACTTAGAATATTTCATTTCATTTAGAATATACTAAGACATTTAAATTATATCATATCATTTAGGTTGCATTATATTATTTAGATTTTGCTATGTCATTTTATTTATGTCATGCATATACATATTCATATCTTTTAAAATGTTTTCAAAACGATAATGATTTTTCAATAAAAAATAAAGATATTCCCGAGTTAAAATAATTCATGAGTTCTCTACCGGGTTTGCTGGAGAGAATATCATCAATTATCATTAATAAAGGAATATCTTTCTTTCAAAAAAAGAGAATGATTCGGAAAGTTTTCCAAAAATAATAAAAATTTCTATATTTTGCCACGTTTGTTGGGGAATATAGGAAAATTTTGAATTTATAAATTTCGGATCATTTTCAATTAAAAATGGAATTATTTTTCTTTAAATTGGGAATTAACTTGAAATACTAAATTTAAAACCAACTTTTTTACCGAGATTTGAGATAACACACGATTAATAAGGTACCGATTTATACGGGAGTTGTGGGGGTGCTAATCCTTCCCCGCACGTAACCGACTCCCGAACCCGCTTCTTTGATTTCTCTGGTTTATAACGCAGACTTGAAATTGGTTTTAAAAATGTTTAAATAATTTTAAAATGTTTTATAAAACCGATTTTAATAGGTGGCCGATCACACCTAGCTAAAAAAGATTGGTGGCGACTCCATGTCTTTTTTTAAGGTCATTTTCAAAATCTTCATTTTTCTAGAGGAATTAAGTTGACTTTTTCTCGGTTTTTTTAAATGTCACGCTTAACGAATAATAAAGTCTTGCGATGAGACTCGTTATTTTTTAGGTTGCGACAATATCATTTAGGTTGCATTATATTATCTAGACTTTGTTATATCATTTTATTTATGTCATACATGTTCATGTTCATATTTTTTAAATGTTTTGAAAAAGATAATGATTTTCAATAAAAAATAAAGATATTCCCGAGTTAAAATAATTCATGAGTTCTCTACCGGGTTTGCTGGAGGGAATATCATCAATTATCATTAATAAAGGAATATCTTTTTTTTTTTTCAAAAAACGAGAATGATTCGGAAAGTTTTCCAAATAAATAAAAATTTCTATATTTTGCCAATTTTGTCGGGGAATATAAGAAAATTTTGAATTAATAAATTTCAGATCATTTTCAATTAAAAATAGAATCATTTTTCTTTAACTTGGGAATTAACTTGAAATACTGAATTAAAACCAATTTTTTTTATCGAGACTTGAGATAACACATGATTAATAAGGTACCGTTTTATACGGACGTTGTGGGGTTGCTAATCCTTCCCTGCACGTAACCGTGTCCCGAACCCAATTCTTCGATTTTCTCTGGTTTATAACGCAGACTTGAAATTGGTTTTAAAAATGTTTTAATTAATTTTAAAATGTTTTATAAAACCGGTTTTTATAGGTGGCCGCTCATACCTAGCTAAAAAAGATTGGTAGCGACTCCATGTCTTTTTTAAGGTTATTTTTAAAACCTTCGTTTTCTAGAGGAATTAAGTCGACTTTTCCTCCTTTTTTTTTAATATCACGCTTAACGAATAATAAAGTCTTGCAATGAGACTTTGTTATGTTATTTTTTAGGTTACGACGGCTTGGCGACTCCTCTGGGGACTTTTTAAAGAGTCAGACCTAGAATTAGTCGTGTGTTATCTAAGTCTCGATTTTGTTGGTTTAATTGGTATTTAATTTTAATTCCCATATTTTTAAAATAATAAAGAGAATTTTGAAAATAATAAAATGTTTTAAATATGTCAATCTTCATAAGCATGCATATTATTATTTGTTCTCTGGTTATTTTGTTGCGTATAATTATATGTTTGCTTGACTGATGCTTTACATTGTTTGATTTTAGTAGGGTATTTAGAATAAGGGGTGTAGAATAGGTGGTGACAGGTTTGTTTTGTTCCTCCGCACACACTATATTTGCATTTGCATAACATGAACTCTCTACCCGGGTTCCGTCCTTTTAAGTGGGAGTAAAGTAACTACGCCTTCGTGATGATCCTCTGTATGGGCTAGTGAGACACTTTCGGAGTATAAAGTACCTAATGCCTTCGTGATAATCCTCCATACGGGCATAGGAAAATATACTCTAATGAATGAACCCACTTTTATCGGGGTGCCTTACTAGCCTTCATAGGTGACAATGAGGAACAATTTGGGGCCTTAGAACCGATTCACCTTCATATAGTGAACCTAGGCGAAGCCATGCCAGATTTTCGTTAGATACACCGAAGTTAGGAACACATGGAGGGACATTTCTAACCTTTTATTACCTATTTTTACATCTCCAATAAGTTTTGTAAACCGGACAAAGATGAACGTACATCGCCCGTAATAAGCGTGATAATCCGCCCCAAAGGCACCGTGATGCCTATATAAGTAGATATTGTTGGGGCAAGTGTTCACTAACATTTTGAAATTCAAAATACAAACATTCTTTTTCAAATATTTTTGCATTTTTCATGCATGTGTGAGTAGAGCATGTACATTCATGGTTGTATCTTTGATCTCATTCTTTGCAATAAACGGTTGGTAATAATAATCTCATTTGATGACTTCATAAACATTCATTGGTTGAATAAGTATTATGAACCGGTAGTGTTACATGAACATTTGCATATTATACCATATTAGGATCCACTACCCCGAAATTCTTTTGAAACTAATATGTTTGGCTTTTCATAGAGAAAATATGTTTCAAAAAATCATCGATTAAATTTGGAGGCAAATTTTGCACAGTGAGATTTTTGAATAATCAAAATTTGGTCCCACCAATTTCGTGAAATCATTGGTCATTGTATATACCTTTGTGTTAATTCATTTATTCTTTGCATATATCATTTTGACATCATGTTACAATCATAAGCATGTATGCTCATTCATTGTAGAATATAGTCATAGTTAGCATAATTTTTATGTATATATCCATGCAGTAATTTGCTTATTCTTTACATGCATCATGTTGGCATCAGGTTGCACACATGGCATACATAGTCATCATAATTCTTTGAACGCTTCATGCATTAATCATTAGTATATTGATGCATATAGGAATAGAGCATGTACATTCATAATTGTATTCTTAAATCTCATGACATTTTCATTTGCATGAAAGGGGTTAGAGATATGAGGGTAGAATCGGAGGAACGATTGGGTGCTTTGGAACGAAATCAAGATAAGTTTGGACATGAAATTCGGGAAGTGAAAGAATAACTCGCCAGATTGCTGAAAATGTTTGAGAATATGGGTAAGAGTAAGGGGAAACTTTCTCAGGGTTCTGCATTGCCTTCGGATCAACCACAACCATTAGGTCTAGAGCATATAATCCCTGCTGGATCCTGCACTTGTCAATGCCACAAAAGTTGTAATCTTGATGAAATTGTGAACAAAATCATGAAAATGATTAAACCAAAGATCCTGATACCAAAGACAGAAATCACAGATCCCAAACAGTCCCTGTAATTGGTCATAGGTCCAAACCAGTATCCTCACCATACTATGGCCCAATTGTCCACTGGGATGATCACTAAGGGACCCCTGAATCCCACTCCATCACCACCAAATGCCAGTTCGTACTATTTTCCTCATCAATCACCTTATCAAGCATCCGGGATAGGAATCTCAAACTATATACAACCTCCAAGGGTCCCATGTCCAAATCCATATCCTTGCCTTGTTATTCGGCCGTCTCCTTATGTAAACACTCTGGTTTGGACCTTAGTGCCACCACCAAGTGCCCCAACTCCTAGGCCATGTGTGATTAAGAAACAACCTAAAAATAAGACTCAAGAGCAGTATAATCCCATTCCAATCAGTTACCGAGAGCTTCTCCCTATACTGATCCAAAATCACATGGTTGCCTGTATCCCGCTGAAACCCCTGTTACTACCATATCCAAAGTGGTACAATCCAAATGCAAGATGTGATTATCACTGTGGAATTGCTGGCCATAACATTGAAGACTATATAGCATTCAAAAAGAAAGTCCAATCTCTTATAGAGATCAAGTGGATCGATCCAACAACGCTGATTGATAGAGGGCTGGGAAAGCGTCTTTAAGATTGGGAGATTTACGGCAATGATGTAGAAAGACTTTGATCTTATATGATGTAGTAGGATTTCACTTTTCAGTAGCCAGCTCTTATAGCCTTAGGATGCTAGGAAGAATAAAGTGTTTGTAAAGACAGTTTTAACCACTGCTCATGATTTTGTAAACATGGTTTATACCATTGTGAATGTTGATTTGGGAATGAATTGGTTGTGCTTCAATTTATGAGATGCTAATGATTAAGTTCCTCCGATTCTTATTTCCTCCATGATATCTTCCCCTTTGCATTTTACATCCGATCAATTATTTGTCATACCATACATTCATACATGCATCTTGGTAGCATCAGGTGGTATTTATCATAAACATAGTCAGCATAATTTCTCTATATGTTCATGCACTAATGTGCTTATTACATACATCATGTTAGCATTAGGTCTCATTCATAACAGACAGGTCAGCATGATTTTCTTTGTATATACTCTGTGTCAATTATTCATTGTTTATATACACCATAATTGACATCGTGTTGCATTCATAGTGTATATGATCATTCATTGGGAAATACACTGAAATATATATAGTCATTCATTGCATATATCCATGCGTTGATTTATTTATTCTTTGCTTGCAGCATGTTGGCATTGTGATTGCATTTATTACATACATGGTTGGCATGTTTCCACTATACATGTCCATACATCACATTGTTTATGTTTCACGGGCATCACATTGCATTCATGGCTCCTTCATCATGACATACATTTGGAGGGAATAAACCAGAAGTTGGCTTGGCTTTAAGAGTCTTTGAAAGAATTTTCATTTCAAATCAAAGGTATAAGAAGTACTGAGTACCTTTCCAATATAGGCTAGAGTATGGAGAATGAACAAGTTGCCCGAATGGAAAGAATGGAAAGGGTACAGGAAGAATTGCGAGAACAGCTGGCAATGTCTCAAGCAGAATCTAAGGATCGGATAACTAAATTGATGGAGCTGATGTCCGTCGTAATCAAGGGAAAAGGATACACTGAAAACTTTGCCACCAGAGAAGGGTTAGAGGCACAAAAATTTCAAATTAAGGTCTTAATGATGGATGACTAGAACATTGTTAACCCAGCAACACCTTGAACTTAGACGACCCAGTTGAACGGGAAAAGTCGAAAATGGTTGAGTCAAATATGGCTGAGTTGACAGATTCTCAAGGGAAACATCAGTTGTCAGATGAAAGGCTCCAGGAAGTAGAAAATACAGACGTATTCGGGAGTGTGGATACGAAAGAATGATGCTTGGTCCTCGATTTAGTCATTCCTCCTAAATTCAAGGTCCCTGACTTTGTGAAATATGATGGACGACTGATCCGTCAGCCCACATCACTATGTTCTTTCGGAAGATGACAAGTCATATAGATAATGATAAGCTTCTAATCCACTACTTTCAAGATAGCCTTAGCGGGTCCGCAATTAGGTGGTATGGTTAGTTGAGGAAAGATCAGATTCGCTCTTGGAATGATTTGGCCATGGCTTTTCTAAACCAGTACAAGCATATGATTAACATGACACCTGACCGTCTCACTTTGCAAAATATGCAGAAAATTGCTACTGAGAGCTTCAATGAGTATGCTCAGAGATGGAGGAACATGTCCACCCAAGTACAACCACCTTTGACACAGAAGGAAACCACTGTCCTTTTTGTGAATACATTGCAGGCCTCATACTATGATAGACTTGTCGGCAACACCACGGAGAATTTTACGGATATGGTAATCTCAGGGGAGATGATTGAGAATGTTATCAAGAATGGGAAATTTGAAGGAGAAGGAACATCCAATGCCGAGAGAAATAGGGTACCTAGAAAGAAAGAGGAAGATGTCCAAGCTATGGGAGGTTTCGTCCCATATTCCCAATTCCCTCATACCAATCATGTTATCCTACTATGATATCTCCAAGCCTTTATCCTTACCCACCAATCCAAGCACCTAATCCTATACCAGTTCTTACAACAAGGCCTACTTCTAGAAAACGACCGCGGGATAACCAAGAAAGAATTCCAATCCCAATCCCTAACCTACTGCCATTACTAATAAAGAATCAATACCTTACCCCGGTGCCTTTTAAAATAGCTCCGAATCCATCAGCAAGGAGTTATGACCCTGACAGCAAGTGTGATTATCACTTGGCGGTAATTGGGCATTCAATTGAAAAATGCAGACAACTGAGGGAAATGATTGAAAGTTTTATCCACGATGGTATTTTGACACCAGAGCTTATCAACCAGTGGAAGACCGCTCTGCCATAAATCAGTTTTTTTCAGGGTTTTAGGAGGAGAATTACTACCTTCGAAGGATGTCAATAGGAGCATTTTGATGCATGTAGTTTCAGACCTTAGGATGAAAACACTTGTCTTATGTCTACATTCATATGAATTAAATGAATTTTGAATTTTAAATGCTTTGTGTTTGTTGTGTTTTAACAATAATTTGAATTTGCAAAAACAATCATCAAGGAAGTTTTAATAATGGATAGTCTCGAGAATATTGATGATCATTGTTACAAATGACCCAATACCCTCTCCCCTCTCTTTTAGGATTACCTAGGCCTAAATCCCTTGAACCAAGGTCACTTGGAAAGCCTAACAATTCAAGGAATATGAATGATTGAACTTCATAAAACCATTTTCATCATAGAATAAGCAAAGATGTAGATCTTAGTCTAGGCTATGAACAAAGGAATGAACTTTTTGAAATTTTTTCAAACTCCTTGAAATTCAAACAAATGAGACAACTTTTCAAGAATTTAAATCATGGTAATTTGGTGTGTGTCAAGGTTGTGCCAAAACCATTCATGTCATTTCCAATAACCACAAAACACTAACTGCCTAAACATCACTTCATGATTGACACCCTGGGCACAATGATTAAAGTAGATTATCCCATGTCCCAGAGAAAACCTGTTTTTGGATCATATTTTCCTTGTATCTTCAAAGAACTCAGAATTAAAACCCAGTCTTTTCAAAATAGACTTAGACTTGCTATGTTCCTCGTTGATACAAAATTCTCATGATTAATCAAATTGGGGCATCATGTGTGAAAATGATGGATATATGGTGAAAAAGGATGGGACTAACGCATGAATCAGTGGGGCATGCGACAAAAAAAAATTGTGATATCATGCATATGAGAATTCGAATGATTCTAAAGTGCAAAATGAAATTTTGTTATCTATTCCCCCTGAGGATTGCTTTTCAATGAGAATATTCGTGCTTGATATGATAAATAGCCATCTTTCATATCCCTCCCACAAAGAGAAAATTATCCATAGTCACCCCTTTTGAGCCAAAAGAATTCTTTATTCTTTGAACCCTGATCAAGGATCACCCTCTACACTAGAGGGCAAATGCGAGGAAAGATCACTAAGAAATAAGTCCTAACTCAAAGACAGATACAAAGCAAATTGAGGCTCAAATAAATATGGGTCCACTCTGTCAAAATAATGATGCAAGAGAAAAACAAAAACAAAAGAAAAAAGTGTGAAAAAGTATGGCAAATAAAAGCCAAAAGCAAGGAAGAAAAAGAGCAAAAAGTCAAAAAAGAATGAAAAGCCCAAAAAGGGATAAATGTTTCAAAGAAAATCCTCCTTAAGAAATGATCCTTGATCTGATTACCCTCAAACACATATTTTGGGCCTATTTATCCTTTCTTTCTGAACCCCTGAGCCATGGCCTACATTACGTGTTTCAAAAGTCCATTTTAATCAAGCATGAAAATTTAACTTGAAAGGTTTTTTCCTCATATTTTATCCCATTTCATCGAATTATCATTTCACTAAGGAAGAATTTAGAATTCTCAAATGCATGCTAAAACAATGAAAAAAAGAAAAAAGAAAAAAATTGGAGAGAATAGGACTCTAGGGTGAAAACCCCAAAACGGGCGGTTTAGAGTAAAATGGGAATTTTCGATGCCATCTATGATAGTGCCAATACCACAAAAGAGAAGATCATCTTAAAGAAGTGGTCATCGAGGAACATCTAGGAATTCTTGAACCTCCCAAATTATCAACTTTCATTTGGATGATTGATTTCAAAAACTGGGATTTTTTCCTCCAAGATTAAACTTTCCAGTGTAAACATCCCAGCCAATCTTGACGCTTGTCAAAATGCCCTGATATGAAAACTAAAAGAATATTGAATTTGTTTGATTCTCAATGAATTCATGATTTATAAAACCTGTGCCATTCGTGAGCCTAGAAGGGACATACATTTTGTTATGAATTTTTCTTTGATCAACCAAAATCTTGTTATACCAAGCCTTGCCAATCCCAGTTGAAAAAACCCAGATTGACACTTAGAGAAATTTTTAACAATGATCATCAGTCTTTAAAAGATTTGTACATCACACACTGTGGGGTTAATAAATAAGGACACTTTTTTGAAATACCTATTTTTGTTGTTGACATGTGGTAAGGGTTTTTCTAACCCAAAGGTATGGAACTACTAGGGTTAATCTTGATTTCCAAATATGAGAAGAAAAAAAATAGAACCCGATAAGCAGACTTCTGTCAATAAGAGTTTGAAAACTGTTGGGGCAAAGGAAATAGCCAAAGATTGAAAAAAGAATTGAAGTTATACTCTGATTTGAAAAGGAAAAATGAATTGGAAAGGCTAAGCCAAAGTCTTGAAAAATGATCAGGTGCATTTGCATCATTTAGAAGCATTTACATAATGTCAATCTTTGCATTTGCATCTTTTCATGAAGCGTATGCATCATTATCGATCTTTGCATTAGCATCATGTAGAAGCATTCTGTACGTTGTCAATCCTTGCATTTGCATCATTTAGAAGTATTTGCATAATGCCAATCTTTGCATTTGCATCATTCCATGAAGTAGTTGTGTTAACACCAATTTTCGTATTTGCATAATTTAGAAGCATTTGCACATTGTTGACCTTGGCATTTGCATCATTCTGTAAAGTAATTACGTTACTTAAGGATCATTTGCATGTACACCATGAAGCATCTGCATCTTATCCAACATCTGCATCAGCATCAAGAAACATTTGCATCAATTCAAAACATTCACATTTGTAATATGAGGTATGTGCATCATTTGCACCATCATAAAAAACATTCCCATCTTCTCAAAATCTTCAGGTTAATTGTCAACAATTCTTCAAAAGATCATTGTTAAGATCATTTTTAAGACCTCAGGGCATAATATTTCAAATCACGGGTAAGGCCTTTGGGTACCATTTTTAAAGACCTTCGGGCATAATTTTTCAAATCACAGGTAAGGCCTTCGGGCACCATTTTTTAGACATTCGAGCATAATTTTTCAAATCACGGCTAAGGTCTTCGGGCACCATTTTTAAGATCTTCGGGCATAATTTTTCAAATCACGAGTAAGGCCTTCGGGCACAATTTTTAATACCTTCGGGCTAATTTTTAAGACCTTCAGGCACCATTTTTAAGACCTTCAAACACCATTTTTAAGACATTCGGGCATAATTTTTCAAATCACAGGTAAGGCCTTCGGGCACCATTTTTTAGACCTTCGAGCATAATTTTTCAAATCACGGCTAAGGTCTTCGGGCACCATTTTTAAGACCTTCGGGCATAATTTTTCAAATCACGGGTAAGGCCTTCGGGCACCATTTTTAAGATCTTCGGGCACCATTTTTAAGACATTCGGGCATAATTTTTCAAATCACGAGTAAGGCCTTCGGGCACAATTTTTAATACCTTCGGGCTAATTTTTAAGACCTTCAGGCACCATTTTTAAGACCTTCAGACACCATTTTTAAGACATTCAGGCATAATTTTTCAAATCACGGTAAGGCCTTTGGGCATTATTTTTAAGACCTTCGGGCACCATTTTTAAGATCTTCGGGCATAATTTTAAAATCACGGGTAAGGCCTTCGGGCACTATTTTTAAGATCTTCGGGCACCATTTTTAAGACCTCTGGGCATAATTTTTCAAATCAGGGGTAAGGCCTTCTGGCACCATTTTTAAGACCTTCGGGCACCATTTTTAAGACCTTCGGGCATAAGCTTTCAAATCATGGGTAAGGCTTTCGGACACCATTTTTAAGACCTTCGGGCACCATTTTTAAGACCTCCGGGCATAAATTTTCAAATCACGGGTAAGGCCTTCGGGCACCATTTTTAAGACCTCCGGGCGTAATTTTTCAAATCACGGGTAAGGCCTTCGGGTACCATTTTTAAGACCTTCAGGCATAATTTTTCAAATCACGAGTAAGGCCTTCGGGCACCATTTTTAAGACCTTTGAGCACCATTTTTAAGACCTTCGGGCACCATTTTTTAAAATCTTCGGGCATATTTTTTCAGATCACGGGTAAGGCCTTCAGGCACCATTTTTAAGACCTTCGGACACCATTTTTAAGACCTTCGTGTATAATTTTTCTAATCACGGGTAAGGCCTTCAGGCACCATTTTTAAGACCTTCGGGCACCATTTAAGACCTTCGGGCATAATTTTTCAAATCACGAGAAAGGCCTTCGGGCACCATTTTTAAGACCTTCGGGCATAATTTTTAAATCACAGGTAAGGCCTTCGGGCATGATTTTTAAAACCTCCGAGCACCATATTTAAGACCTCCTGGCACTATTTTTAAGACCTTCAGTCACAATTTTTTCTTTTGCAAATCGAACTAATTTTCTTAAGACGGGTCGAGCCTTGATTAGTTAGGGAATTCAATTTAAGGACAAAATCTTCAATTGATAGCTTTTTCAAAAAAAATAAAATAAAATAAAATGAATAATGATGATTGAAAACCCCTTTCCCTTTTCTTCACATGTGATTTCACTAACCGTACAAAATTATTGTTTGTTTATCTTTGCCTGATTCTTGATTCTCAGCAATAGCTAAAGAGGGGCAGCTGTAGACATCTAATTTTGTCCGTACCCCTAAATCAAGTACATTTTCTTCCTAAATTGATGTTTTAGAATGCTAAAAGGCTTTTCTCATCCTATAGGTGGTACTTAGAGGCTTAGTCTAAGAAAACAGACAGAAAAAGTCAAACTCAAAAAAAGTCAACCCCAAAAAAAGTCAACCTCAAAAAAGTCAACTATTAAAAAAGTCAACCCACTTTCAAAATCAAGATTTGAGGTTCAATAGAAAAACGGTGAAAGAATTTTGATAATCTGAGGTCTACATTGAAAGATATGGAGTTCGAAAGTTGGATTACGAAGATTTAGTAGAAAGGCAACCCTAGTTCGAAATTTTTTGGGAAAAGTGCTTAAACGATCAATTTGGTCAAAATTGAAGGTTCCAAATGAAAGATAAGTACTGACTACGGGTAATGGAGAAGCTACTTAGAAGAAAAACTGATAGAAAAGTCAATTAGGAAGAAAATCGAGAATTAGGGCTTTTTGGTGGATTTCGATAAAATTTGGAAGAATTACAGAAATGGCCCGATTCGGTAGGACTAAAGCCTTTAATTGATGACGAATGACTAAATAAGGATAGCCCAAGGTTCAGTTTGAAGAAAATCTGAAAATCGAACTTGTTTTGAGCAAAACCGGGTTTCGAAGACAAAAAGGCAAAATTGAAAATTTTGGGAAAAATAGCAAATGAACTCCAAAAATTCTGAAAATTTTTAAATCCCATTTTTAAATTATTTGGAAGAGATTGGCGAAACAAAATCTTGATTCGGAGTTCGTTTGCAAAATGGCAAAATACTGGGTCCCCTATGTAGTAATTCAAACATATAAATCTCGAAAAAACAGCAAATGAACTCCAAAATTTTTGAAAATTCTCAAATCTCATTTTTAAATTATTTGGAAGAGATTGGCGAAAGAAAATCTTGATTCGGAGTTCGTTTGCAAAATGGCCAAATCTCAGGTTCCCTATGCAGTAATTCATGCAGATAAATCCCGAAAAAATAGCAAATGAGCTCCAAAAATTATGAAAACTTCCAGATCACATTTTTAAATTATTTGGAATATATTGGCGAAGAAAAATCTGGATTCGGAGCTCGTTTAAAAATTGGTAAAGTTCGAGTGCTTAAAAGGGGCAAGTTCGAAAATAAATCCAAAATAAATAGCAAATGGACTCGAAAAATTTTGAAAACTTTCAGAATTCAATTTTTTATTATTTCGGAAGTATTAAAAAAATAAAATTCGAATTTGGAGTCCGTTTGCTATTTATTTAGGTTCGGGGGGCAGAAAGGTCATTTCATCGAAAAAACCAAAGGGCAAATTTGTAATTGAGGAAAATATGAAAGAAGAAGGAATTGCTAGGATTTTTCTTCCCTTGGTCAGCCAGCATAGAGGATAAGAAGGAAGTTGAACAATTTAATTCCTTAGTCACTATCAAGCCACATGCTACCACTAATACCTTGCAAATGGTCCCCCCTTCATCCAATGGCTTAGGTGCCTTGTAGGAAAGTTGAATGCACCATCCAATGGGCAAGTTTAAATGCCAAGATGACATTTTTATTTGTCATGAAAGAACCCTCAACTAATGGCCAAGAATGGAAGAAAAAAGATGAGCACAATTCATCCAAAGGTGAGCATTCATTCGGTCAAGCAAGGGAGTGCATGGGATTGTCTCTTTTCATCCAATGGCCTAGGCCATCTACAAGGGCTGAGTACACATGTTAAGGGCTGGATTTTATCTACAAGATGTCATTTTTATGTTGTCCTCATCCAATGACCAAGAATGGAAGAGCATAACTCATCCAAGGGTAGGAACTCAAGGGAGCAAGCAAGGGAGTGCATGGGATTGGTCCTCTTTTGCATCTAAGGGTTGAGGTTACTACTAGGGTTGAGTACGCATCTTAAGAGCTGCTATCAATTGGCAAGATGACATTTTTATGTTGTCATCGAAATATCTTAATCTAAAGGCCAACATTGGAGGAGAAAAAGTACAATTTTCATCCAAGGGTGAGAGGGCCATTCGGCTAAGTCATTAGAGGGAGGTGATTTCTTTTTTTTTTCCAGATGTTTTTTGGCTGAAGTCAGTAGCTAATTTAGCAAGAAAAAGGTTTTGAAATAAAAAAAAAGGTTTTCAATAGGAGAGCTTGAAGGTAGTCATCTCTACCAAGCTCTACCATGGTTTCTTCTTGTTTTCTATGTTGATTTCTTGATTTTTTATCTTGTTTTTCTACTACATTTTTCATAGAAATAAAGTTTTTCAAATGTTTACTTGAGTTTTCATCTCTTCTTCTTCATCAAAAGGGCTAAAAACAATTTTTTTTACATGTCCTTGCTTTCGTCGAATATGGGATTTTTGCTTGCCTTGGTTTTTTTTTTTTTTTTTTCTTCCTTGCTTGTTGTTATGACAAAAATGATTTCTAGAAGGTTTTTTTAGAGTATTTTATATTCTGATTTCTTACAAAAAGATGAAGCAAAAAGGTTGAAATGGCTACATGATGTTGGCAAGACCAAGTGACCATGGTTAGGGGAGAGGCTATGCCCATTTTTACCTACCATGAAGCTCACCTTAATTTTGTTGTTTAACATGGTTTATTTTCCAATTTTTGAAATGGAAAGGAATCTTGATCTTGGCAAGATCAAGTGATTATGGTTAGGTAAGAGGCTATGCCCATTTGATACCAACCATGGAGGTTAACTTTCCTTGTTTTATTTACTAGTTTTGCTTGTTATTTGCTTTGCATGTCTATGTTTAATTTTGTATATGTTCTTCACATTATTTTCTATGCTATATTTGTTTTTATATTTCATTTCCATGTTTAATATTCTTCCCTTGAAGATTCGGCCTTTGAGTACATTTGAATCATGTTGTGCATTTTTTTCATATATCTGTCATATTATAAACATGATTGCATTTCCTTATTTTGTCATATGGCCAATCGGCTACTCCATGTTGCTATGCCTCACATGTGTATTTTCATCTTGCTTCTTTGCTTGTTTGCATCTCCATGCCATGAGCTTACATATCTTGATATTTAGTATGCCTTACATGTCCATTTTTATCTTGCTTTTTGACTTGTTTGCATCTCCATACCATGCCATGAGCTTGTGCATTTTGATTTTAGTATGTCATTTGCTTGTGAAAATGTCATGACATTTTGCATTTTGATATGATTTGTCATATATTTGTGTCATTTACTAGATAAGAGTGCGTTAGAGTATCATGTGACCATTCGGCCTCTTCATGCATTCATTGCCTTGCCTTGCCTTGCCATGCATTTGCATTTTGTTTAGGTAACATGCTTTGCATTATCATATCTTGAAATTGTGTATTAGTTGCTGTTTGTTCCAGCATTAGCATTAGGTTCATTGGTCATTGTATGTTCATAGTATTGCTATGCATTTTCATTACATTTTAGGTCTAGGCCATATTGGTATTGCCATGCATATTGAGTCTTAAATCATATTGGTATTGCCATGCATTGCTATGCTACTTAGGTCTTAGGTTTCATTAGCATTTTCATGCATATTCATAACATATTAGGTCCAAGTCATATTTGCATTATCAAGCATTGCATGTATATTAAGTTAGGATAGCATTTATTGCCATGCAAACTCATGCTAGGCATTTAGGTTATTTTGAATTGTCATGCATTTCCTTTACCATAAATGCTTTAGACCATGCATTTCATACATTTCATTTTCTGTATGTTCATGCATTCCATGCCATTTCCACATGATTTATGACTTAGGCCAATCAATGGCTGAAAGTCATGCTCTCTTGAGCATACTTGTGAAAAATTAAAGAGTTGTCAAATTGATTATTCTACCTTTGTGATTTTTTTTACTTAGCCAATTTTTTTCCAAGGTTTTTAAATGTTTTAGATATTGTCCTTAGGTCTTTAGATGATCTCCAACAATTTTACTTTGATTTTTTAAATGATTTTATCAAAGGCAAAAAATGTGTTTTGACAAAACAGTTTTTTTCACCCAGTATTCGAACTTCTCCGATTTTTTTGGGCAGTCGTATTTAATCAAAAAATTAAGACAATTTTTTCTCATGTAGTTTTACATGTTTTGAGTCTCTAGTATTGTTTTTAGATTTTTTTGAATTTTTAAAAATAGACTAAAAAATCGTGTGTCAAAACCGGACAGAAAAGACAGATTTGAAATCAAAAGAGAAATAATGGTTGAATTTGGCTAAGGCATTTAGAGGGGTTGGTTAGAAGCTTTAGCTACTGTCTTAGGGTAGTTTCTAAGCCTTTTTAAACTTTAAAAATGATTTTATAAATCTCGGGTTAAGGGTGGTTAATTTCGGGATTTTAAACTTAGGAAATTAGAGCTATTTTAAAAGGGTTTGGTAAGGGTTTTAATTTTTATTCAAGTTTTTTCTCAAAATTATTTTCAAACAATCACAAAGTTTTGTTTTTTTGGAAAATATAATTTGACATGTTTTCCTAAGGTAGCCGGATAGTTTTTTAGATATACGAATTTCTTTAATTAAAGGAAAAAATACACTTTCATGCATTGCATTTTCCATGTTCATGCATTTTATTTAAATATGTGATTTTTGCTATAATATTTTCCTTGGTATTATTATTATCTTGATTCACATTTTATGATCTTATATTGTTTTCCATATGATTTTGAATATTTTATGATATCCTATGTTTTTTATTTATTTATTTTTGTCATATTGTTTAGCATATAATATGTTCATGCATTATTATTTTTATTTTTATTTTTATGCATATTATATGTTAGCGTTATTTTATGTTTCATGTCATTTCATTATATTCCATGTCATTTAGGTTTAATTATTTAGAATATAACATGTCATTTAAAATATGCAATATCATTTAAAATTATCATGTCATTTAAATCATTTTATCTCATTTAGAATATACCATGCCACTTAGGATTTTCATTTTATCTAGAATATACTATGCCATTTAAACTATGTCATATCATTTAGGTTGCATTATATTATCTAGACTTTGTTATGTCATTTTATTTATGTCATACATGTTCATGCTCATATTTTTTAAATGTTTTGAAAAAGATAATGATTTTCAATAAAAATAAAGATATTTCCGAGTTAAAATAATTCATGAGTTCTCTACCGGGTTTGCTGGAGGGAATATCATCAATTATCATTAATAAAGGAATATCTTTCTTTCAAAAAACGAGAATGATTCGAAAAGTTTTCCAAATGAATAAAAATTTCTATATTTTGCCGAATTTGTCGGAGAATATAGGAAAATTTCGAATTAATAAATTTTGGATCATTTTCAATTAAAAATGAAATTATTTTTCTTTAAATTGGGAATTAACTTGAAATACTGAATTAAAATCGACTTTTTTACCAAGACTTGAGATAACACATGATTAATAAGGTACCGTTTTATACGGGCGTTGTGGGAATGCTAATCCTTCCTTGCACGTAACGAGTCCCGAACCCAATTCTTCGATTTTCTCTGGTTTATAACGCAGACTTGAAATTGGTTTTAAAAATGTTTTAATTAATTTTAAAATGTTTTATAAAATTGGTTTTAATAGGTGGCCGATCACACCTAGCTAAAAAAGATTGGTGGCGACTCCATGTCTTTTTTAAGGTTATTTTCAAAACCTTCGTTTTCTAGAGGAATTAAGTCGACTTTTCCTTGATTTTTTTTAATGTCACACTTAACGAATAATAAAGTATTGCGATGAGACTTTGTTATGTTATTTTTTAGGTTGCGACAGTGGCGATAAGGCTCGAACCGGAGTACTTGCCTAGAAAGGTGGTGGAATAATAGTAAGGTGAGGGTATGGATTTGGACACGAAACCTTTAGAGGTTGCACACAATTCGAAGTTTTTATCCCGGATGTTTGATGGGGGCAAAAGTGCAAATTTCCAATTGGTGGTGATGGAGTAAGACCCAAGGATCCCGTATTGGTCATCCTAGTGGACAATAGGACCATAGAAGGGTGGAGATACTGGTTTGGACCTGGAATAGTTTGTAGGGATGGTACAGGATCCGAGGTTTCTGTCTTTGGCATCTGGCCTTCCAATTTGACTTCCTCCATCATTTCATTAGGGTTCAATCCTTTATGGCACTAACACATGCAAAATCCCATCGGGATTGCATGATCTGGACCTGATGGTGCACTGAAGGCAGTGTAGATCTTTGAGAGTATTCGACTTGAATTTTACCGAAGGCCTCAACCATTCTCTTCAATTCGGCAATCTGCCCCTCCAACTGGATCGTATGTCCATATTCCTCTTGATTACGCTCCAGAGCACCCAATCGTTCCTCCAATTCATTCCTCATATCTTAAACCCCTTTCATGCAAATGAAATTGACATTATTGTCACAAGATCGAAAATGCAAATAAAATTACATGCTCTATTCACATATGCATGAATGTGATGATGATTGATGCATGAAATGTATAAGATACTAAGATGTTTGAGGAGATGAATTTTTATATTTACAACTACTTGCATGTTATGCAAAAATGCAAATGAAAAGATCAAGGAAAAAAAGATCTTTACCCGGTATTTTCAACACTACCACTTTCTCGTGGCAATCCAATATCGCATGGTAGGCAGACAACCAGTCCATGCCCAAAATCACATCAAACTCAAGTATATATAGCTCAATTAGATCTACCAAAAATATCTCATCCTCGATCCGTATTTCACATTCTCTCAATATCCTGTTCATAAAGTAAACCTCCTCTATCGGAGTAAGCACTATCAATGGATCATTTAACATATCAAAATTCATGTTCAAACATGAGGCAAAGGAAGGGGATACAAAGGAGTGCGTAGCACCCAAATTAAATAATACTATAGCCTACTTGGAACAAATATCTAACATATCTGTCATGACGGCATTCGACGCCTGCACGTCATGAGGATTCAGCACAAGTGCCTTGGCTTGTCTTTGACCCTCTGTAGTCTGTCCTCTACCCTCCACAGTCTGTCCCCTACCTCCAGACTGTATACCTTTGCCTATTGTGCCTCTGCCCATTGACTGGGCCACTGATCCAGTAGTAACGGCTGGCGTAACAACTGAGGGTGGTCAACTGTGTGTACGCGGGTCGAGAAAAATTCAGCGGACAGTCATTCTTCATATGCCCCGACCAATCGCATCTGAAACAAGTACCAAGCCTTCCGCATCATCCAAAATGTGGATAACCACAACTCTGATAATGGAGAGCTCTTGATCTCCCAGTGTTACCTGATGACAATAACTGGTCTAGTCTGACTACTCTGTCCCCGGACCACTGTACTAGTACCACTAGGTGCTCCTGATCTGCCTGCACCAGACTGCCTAAAACCCTGTCTCCTAGTCCTGGCCTTCTTCCGAGGCTTACGATCAACCTACCTCTCTTCGAACCGTACCTCAAATCTCAAGGCTACATCAAGAATATCGGAGTATGTATAGGTCCTCGTTACTGGTACTGTCCTAAATAAGTACTGCCTGAGGCCATTAGCAAACCGCTTGGCCTTCATAGTATCAGTCATCACCATATGTGGCGCATACTTCACTAATTGATTAAACTTAGTATCATAATCCAACACTGACATGTCCTCAGTTTGTTTCAGTAACTCAAACTCCTAAGCCTTACATCTCATAGACTCTCAAGCATAAATCGCTCAATAAAAGCATTATAAAACTCAGACTATTCTAATGGAGGGCTACCCGCTGGCTGGCTCCTCAATGAGGTCTTACACCACTCATAGGCCACCCCCATCAACTGATAACAAGTCAACTCCACGGCCCTAACTGGTGTATCCGAGAGCCACACACAACCGATCACATACATCCACAAAGTCTTTTGGATCTGAATCAAGCTCAATCCCAGAAAATACCGGTGGCTTATTCCTTCGAAACTCATATAATGTCACTGGAAGATACTGTCCCTGTTGGGCAGGCTACTGTCCCTCAAGGAGATTTTGTGGCCGTGGAGGACCTGGAGGAGCGTGTTCCTATCTCTGCTGCTGCTGATCTGCTAGTACATCTATCAGGGTCCTAACCTCCAAACGTATCTCACCAATCTCAGCAGCTAACTGTTCTACCCTATCATCTACTGTTGACCCCATAGCAGATCAAGCGATCTGGTCTCGTTCTCCAGGTACGGGATTCGGACATCCCGTAGAGACCTGATCGGGAACACCAGGTGGTTGTTCCCTTTGCTTACCCCGTATTCTTAGCACCGGGGGCATAGTAAGCTGAGAAAGAAACTTAATCGTTAGGTACCCTCATTTATCCAACCTCGTACTATCAACTATAATCGACAAGTGATCCTTTACATGATGGACTCATGTACAGTCACCGAGCTCTAAACAATGCTCTGATACCAACTTTGTCACATCCCAAGTCCGAGAGTGTGACCGGCCAGAGACAAGTATATGCCCTTGTCTACGAAGCCTTAACCATTCATCTACCTAACGAAATTTTGGCATAACACCACCCAATATGGGGGGCTTACCGAAGCTGCAAAACATGCATAATAATAATAATAACA
Source organism: Fremontodendron californicum (assembly GCA_030761205.1). NCBI lineage: Eukaryota > Viridiplantae > Streptophyta > Magnoliopsida > Malvales > Malvaceae > Fremontodendron > Fremontodendron californicum. Next base: position 10,230,401 of record JAULJL010000044.1, on the reverse strand, counting down.
CATGGCATCCCGGTTAAGACACCTTCAACTAGGGAGTAACCGAGATGCCCCGCAGCAGACGCGCAAAGTGAACCATAGTGTACATAAATATATATATATACAATGCCAAAAATGTAAACAACAATCTCGGTCTCCGACCGGATAACTGCATGACACATAATACAACATACTTAGACAAAATAACATAAGACATCCCTATGTGACTGTGCACGGCACCTCCATCAAGCAACAGATCACCTCGTCAAAATGGTATGCCATGCTCACCGACTATCGATCACGAGCTAAGCTGGCGGGGTGGATGAGGGACCTGGTCGATCAGTATCTGAAAAAGAAAAATAATTAAAGGGTGAGTCATAAGGACCCAGTGAGCAAATGCAAAATTATTAAAGTTTATGGAAAAAGGTTCGTAAATTATTTGAATCAATACCACCTTGATGTCCCTATCCAACATCTCAAACAACCATAACATCTGGTAGGGTCTGTAGACTCCTACAAACCGGTAGGGCTCGAAGGCTCCTACAAAATCGGTAGGGCACAATAGCGGCCTACAAATCCGGTAGGGCACAAAGGCAGCCTACAAATCCGGTAGGGCATAATGGCAGTCTACAAATCCGGTATAACTTAAAATTACAATAAACATGCATCACATAGAATTTAACTAAGCATACTAGCAAGGAAATAATGTGGTGCCATATGGTTGACCACTCATACATCAATCCTAAACTATTGCATAACCTAGCGACTCTACGTCTATCACTACACGTTTACTCATAGTGCGCTAAGCGAAAAAAATTGGATCCTATGGCTCCGGAGCTCTTCCAACCACGGACTCAACTAATCCGCGCTCCTAGCCCAAAAAGAGTCATTTCATAAATATTTTCTAATTATGAAACATTCATGTTGTCCAAATTGTAGCTAATTAGCTACTATTCGAAATTTTACAGCTTAGCTATTTAAGCTTTATAATTATTACACCTAGCTCGGATGGAAATCCAGAGCAATGATCAGCTAGAAGTTGCTCCCCCGAGCCTAGCAAAGCCAATAGTGGCCTCGGATGGTGGTGGAAGTGGCGCGGCACAAGGTGGTTGGCCACCATAGTTTATTCGGCCAAACTTGGATTTTCATCTCCAAGCCACTTTTTCAATCAACCGACCCCAAATAATAGATGTAGAGGTTGATTTAAGACCACCCATGGTGGTGGTTTAAGGTGGTGGCTATGTTGGGAACCACCTAAGGCAAAATGGTCACAAAGAGAAACATATGGTTTCTCCTAGTTTCTTGAAAAACTAACACCAAATAAGTGATCCTCACCTTCTATATAGAAGAATATGTATTTTGTTGGATTGGTGATGAGTAGAAATCAAGAAATCAAGCTTACTAAGCTTTTGGCTATGGAGTTTTCTCACTTTGGTTAGGTTTTCTCAAGGAAGAAGATGAAGCCCTTAAGGCATAAGAAAATGAGACTCACGGCTGAACATGGGGTATTGGCTACATTTTGTAGCCATTTTGCCTATGACAAGTGTCAAGCAAAGAGCCTATGGCTCACTTTTTGTGTTTTAGTGCCATAATGGGGCCCATATGAAATTTTTACGTTTAGAAGGTTGTTTTTTACTTTTCTCAACACAGATGTGTTTAAAATATAATTTTACACTAGTACACAAGTTTCTGAAATTTTTTGATATCCTGAGCATCAAATCCGGGCCCTAGATCGTTTACGGGTCAACATTTTGACTTTTTAGGTTTTAGCTCCAATTCTCATTTTGATTTCACCAATAGCATTCTAACATCATTTTATGTCTATATGAATCCATTTATTCACTTAAAACCTTTTCCGGACCTTCTCGCGACCAGTTTCCGATTTTTACTCTTTTAAGCTAGTTAAGGGCGTACCCGATTTTCACTTAATTTTTTAGTTTTAAAAAAAATGTCAAATTTTCAATCTAAGCATCATATTGAGATCCTATATGAACACGGAGTCTATTGTACCATATTCAAACCAAAAATAAATTTTTGGATAAAATGACCAAAATACCCATATTTCATATTTTATCGATTTTGTGCCGATTAGATTTTTCAATAATCCTGATCAATATTATATCACATTTTCACGCTATGTGAAGTTAAAATACCAAATTTTAAGGGCTTTACATTATCCCGATTGTGATTCCTGACTCGTGGTCAATTTAGGGCTAAATCTCTCAAATAGCCGATTAAACCCCCTACTCTATAAATTATTAATATAACAGTAAGACCAGACGGTAGTGTGCTTTGTCTACAAGCATACATAAATTTGATCCATCGTCTATGAATCATTTAAAGAGAACCGAGTCGATCTCTATCCTACGAGGGTCTTACAGTTGTGGGGGTGCTAATCCTTCCCCATACGTAATTGACTCCCGAACCCGCTTCTTTGATTTCTCTGATTTAAAAGTGCAGACTTCAAAATTGGTTTTTTTAAATTTTTTTAATTAATTTTAAAATGTTTTACAAGCCAGTTTTAATAGGTGGCCGATCACACCTTGCAAAAAAAGATTGGTGGCGACTCCATTTCTTTTTCGAGGTTGTTTTCAAACCCTCATTTTATTTAAAGAGGAATTGCGTCGTCTTTTCCTCTGTTTCCCCCAATGTCACACTTAACAAGTAATGTCTCGTGATGGGACTTGTTATTTTTTAGGTTGCGACAGCTTGGCGACTCCACTGGGGATGCTTAGAGAGTCAAGCCTAGAATTAGTCGCGTGTTATCGAAAGTCTCGATTTTATCAGTTTTTAATTAGTATTTAATTATAATTCCCATATTTTTAAAATAAGGAGAATTTTGAAAATAATAAAATGGTTTAAATATGTTCATATTAGTTCACATGCATTTTATTATTGTTCTCTAATTATTTAATTTTGTACACTATTCTTGAATGTTCTTTTAATGAATTGTTGGGGCATTTAGAATAATGGTTGTAGAATAGGTGGTGGAAGGTTTGTTGTTGCTCCTCACACATTATATTTGCATTTTCATAACATGAGCTCTATACCCGGGTTTTATTCTTGTAAGTGGAAGTAAAATACCTATGCTTCGTGTGGCAATAGCCTTCGCACAAGATAGCGAAACACTTTCGGAGTGTCAGATTACCTATGCTTCGTGTGGCAGTAGCCTCCGCATAAGCTAGGGAAATGTACTCTAACGAATTGAACCCGCTTTAATCAGGGTGCCTTACTAGCTTTCACCGGCGACAGTAAGGAACAATTCGAGGCCTTTAGAACCGATTCACCCTCATTTAGTGAACTTAGACAAAGCCATGCCATATTGCAGATTAGATAAATCAAAGTTAGGAACACATGGAGGGGCGTTTCTAACCCTTTTATCTCCTAATTCTATATTCCAAATAAGTTTCATAAACCGAGCAAAGATAAAGGTGCATTGCCCGTAATAAGGTTAATACTCAGTCCCAAAAGGCATCGTGATGCCTAAATAAGTTGATATTATTGGGGCACACATTTGTTAATTTTCTTACTTTGCATTGATTATTCCACTCTTTTACTTATTTATTCTTTTTTTCCATTTATCATTTGTAATAATACCGAAAAGTTGTATCTTTGGGTTGTTTTAAAAATTTTCTTTTACACTTGTACCTTTGTAAGAATTTGAAAAAAAGAGAAAAGATGATAGAGAAATATTTCCTCTTTGAAAAAGGAAAAAATGAGAAGAAAATGATGAAAAAGTTCTTTTGTAGTGGAGTAGTGATGTGAAAATAATAAAAATCTCCTTTTAGTTTTAGACTAATGAGAAAATAAAAAATGTCAAAAAATAGTTGTCAAGAAAAATAGAAAGAAGAAAAAAAAAAAAGAGTGATGTTAGGTTCTTGTATTTTCTTGATTTTTTTAGGCAGTCATCTTTAATCAGAAAATTAAGCCAAATTTTTCCTATGTATTTTTACATGTCTTAAGTCTCCAGTATTTGTTTTAGAATTTTTAAAAATAAGTTAAAAAATCATGGTTTAAAACTGGACAGTGGAGTCAGAATTGAATTTGAAGGAAATTCATTTTTCTGTTTTGGTTAAGTTACTTAGAGGGGGCTGATTAGGAAGTTTAGCTACTGACTTAGGGTAGTTTTTAAGCCTTTTTAAACTCTAAAAATGATTTTTTAAGTCTCGGGTTAAGGATGGTCAAATACGGGATTTTAAACCTAGGAAATTAGGGCCATTTAAAAAAGGGTTTAGCTAAGTTTTTATTTTTAATCTAAGCTTTTCAAAATTGTTTTCAAACAATCACAAAGTATTTTGATTTTAGAATATTTAATTTGATATATTTTCCTAAGATAGCCGGATATCTTTTTAGATATACTGATTTCCATAATTAAAGGAAAAAATACATTTCCATGCATTGCATTTTCCATATTTATGCATTTTATATAATATGTGATTTTTGCTATGATAATTTCTATGGTAATGTTATTATTTTGATTTATATTTTTTGATGTTATATTGTTTATTATATGATTTTGAATATTTCATGATATCCTATGCTTTTTATTTAGTTATTTTTTTGTCATATTATTTAGCATATACTATGTTCATGCATTTTTATTTTTATTTTCATGCATATTATATGATCGCATTATTTTATATTTCATGTCATTTAAATTATATGCCATATCATTCATATTTTTCATGTTATTTAAATTATTTCATTTCATATAGAATATATTATGTTACTTATGTCATTTCATTTAATGTAGAATATATTATGTTACTTAGGTCATTTCATTTCATTTAGGATATATTATGTCATTTAGGATATTTTATTTCATTTAGAATATATCATATGACTTAGGATATTACATTTCATATAGAATACATTATGTTAGGTCATTTCATTTCATTTAGAATATATCATATAACTTAGGATATTTCATTTCATTTAGAATATGCTTAACATTTAAATTATATCATATCATTTAGGTTGCATTATATTATTTAGACTTTGCTATGTCATTTTATTTATGTCATACATATTCATATTTCTTTAAATATTTTTAAAAAAGGTAATGATTTTCAATAAAATAAAGATATTCTCAAGTTAAAATATTTCATGAGTTCTCTGTCAGGTTTGCTGGGGAGGATATCATCAATTATCATTAATAATGGAATATCTTCTTTAAAATGAGAATGATTCGGAAAGTTTTCCAAACTAATAAAAAATTTTATATTTTGCCACGTTTGTTGGGGAATATAGGAAAATTTTGAATTTATAAATTCCGGATCATTTTCAATTAAAAATGAAATTATTTTTCTTTAAATTGGGAATTAACTTGAAATACTAAATTTAAAACCAACTTTTTACCGAGACTTGAGATAACACACGATTAATAAGGTACCGTTTTATACGGGCGTTGTGAGGGTGCTAATCCTTCCCCACACGTAATCGAGTCCCGAACCTGTTTCTTTGATTTCTCTTGTTTAAAACGCAGACTTGAAATTAGTTTTAAAAATGTTTTAATTAATTTTAAAATATTTTATATTCATTTTTCTAAAGGAATTAAGTCGACTTTTTCACGGTTTTTTTTTAATGTCACGCTTAACGAATAATAAAGTCTTGCGATGAGACTTGTTATTTTTTTTAGGTTGCGACAATGCTATTGGTGAAATCAGAATGAGAATTGGAGCTAAAACCAAAAAAGTCAAAATGTTGACCCGTAAACGATCCAGGGCCAGGATTTGATGCTCGAGATATCAAAAAATTTTGAAAACTTGTGTACTAGTGTAAAATTATATTTTAAACACATCTGTGTTGAGAAAAGTGAAAAACGAGCTTCCGAACGTAAAAATTTCATGTGGGCCCCATTTAGGCACTAAAAGATAAAAAGTGAGTCATAGGCTCTTTGCTTGACACTTGGCATGGGCAAAATGGCTACAAATGCGGCCAATACCCCATGTTCAGCCATGAGTCTCATTTCCTTATGCCGTAAGGGTTTGTTTCATCTTCTTCCTCGAGAAAACCTAACCAAAGTGACAAAACTCCATAGCCAAAAGCTTAGTATGCTTGATTTCTTGATTTCTACTCATCACCAATCCAACAAAATACATATTCTTACTAACTAGAAGGTGAAGATTACTTATTGGTGTTTCAAGAAACTAGGAGAAACTATGTGTTTCTCTTTATGGCCATTTTGCCTTAGGTGGTTCCCAACATAGCCACCACCTTAAACCACCACCATAGGTGGTCCTAAATCAACCTCTACATCATTATTTGGGGTTGGTTGATTGAAAAAGTGGCCTAGAGATGGAAATCCAAGTTTGGCTGAATACACCATTGTGGCCAACCACTTTGTGCCACCACTTCCACCACCATCCGAGGCCACTATTGGCTTTGCTAGGCTCGGGGGAGCAACTTTCTAATTGATCGTTCCTCCGGATTTCCATTCGAGCTAGGTGTAAAAATTATAAAACTTAAATAGCTAAGCTGTAAAATTTCGGATAGTAGCTAATTAGCTACAATTTGGACAACGTGAATGTTTCATAATTATAAAATATTTATGAAATGACTGTTTATGTTCTAGGAGCGCGGATTAGCTGAGTCCGTGGTTGGAAGAGCTCCGGAGCACGAGGATCCAATTTCTTCCGCTTAGCGCACTGTGAGTAAACGTGTAGTGATAGACGTAGAGTCGCTAGGTCATGCAATAGTTTAGGATTGATGTATGAGTGGCCGACCGTATGGCGCCACATTATTTCCTTGCTAGTATGCTTGGTTAAATGCTATGTGATGCATGTTTATTGTAATTTTAAGTTATACCGGATTTGTAGGCTGTCATTATGCCCTACCTGATTTGTAGGCTGCCATTGTGCCCTACCGGATTTGTAGGTTGCCCTTGTGCCCTACCGGATTTGTAGGCTGCCATTGTGCCCTACCGGATTTGTAGGCCGCTATTATGCCCTACCGATTTTATAGGAACCTTTGAGCCCTACCGGTTTGTAGGAGTCTACAGACCCTACCAGATGTTATGGTTGTTTGAGATGTTGGATAGGGACATCAAGGTGGTATTGATTCATATAATTTGCTGACCTTTTTTCGTAAACTTTAATAATTTTGCGTTTGCTCACTAGGTCTTTATGACTCACCCTTTAGTTATTTTTCTTTTTCAGATACTGATCGACTAGGTCCCTCATCCGCCCTGCCAGCTTAGCTCGTGACGATAGTCGGTGTGCATGGCATACCGTTTTGACGAGGTGATCTGTTGCTTGATGGAAGAGCCGTGCATAGTCACCTAGGGATGCCATATGTTATTTTGTCTAGGTATGTTGTATTATGTGTCATGCAGTTATCCGGTCAGAGATCGAGATTATTGTTTACATTTTTGGCATTGTATATATATGTACATTATGGTTCACTTTGCGCGTCTGTTGCGGGGCATCTCTGTTACTTCCTAGTTGGAGGTGTCCTAACCAGGATGTCATGTGTTATTATTATTATGCATGTTTTGCAAGTTCGGTAACCCCCTATATTGGGCGAGGTCATACCGAAATTTCGTTAGGTAGATGAATGGTTAAGGCTTAGTAGACAAGGGCATATACTTCTCTCTGGTCGGTCACACTCCCAGACTTGGGATGTGACAACATCGCCAGTATAAAACGATACCTTATTAATCGTGTGTTATTTCGAGTTTCGATAAAAGTCAACTTTGAAATTGGAATTTTAAAATAATTCTCATTTTAAAGAAAAATAATCCCATTTCTAGTTGAAAATGATCCAAAATTTATTAACTCAAAACTTTCCTATATTCCCCGGCAGACCCGACAAAACATAGAAATTTTTTACTTAGAAAATCTCCGAATCACTCTCATTTTCGAAAGAAAGATATTCCGTTATTAAGGATAATTGATGATATCCTCCCCGGCAACCCGGAAGATAACTCATGAATTATTTTAACTTGGAAATAACCTTATTTTATTAAAAATCATTATCTTTATTGCATTAGAAATCATTTTTAAAAAGATGGTTATGAATATGGAATTCATTACTAATGACATGGCAAAAGAGTGAATGAAATGGCATATGGCTTAATAACATGGCATGCTTGACATGGCATAATCTAAATGACATGGCAAAAGAATTAATGACATGGCATGCTTGACATGGCAAAACTTAGATGACATGGCAAAGTAATTAATGACAAGGCAAAAGACAAAATGACATGGAAAAAAAATCACAAAATGTATTAACATAGAATATCCACAATTACATCATAACCAAGATAGCAACATGAAATTCAAATCAAACCAATGACATCACTATGGAATATTCATACATATATAATTTACATGACTAAGATAGCAAAAATTAGATATCATGGAATATGCATGAACATGGAATATGCATGAACATGGAAAATGCAATGGATGGAAATGTATTTCTCCCATGAAGCAAGGATATCCGTACACCTAAAAAGGTATCCGACTACCTTTGAAAGGGACCTAAGTTGGATTTTCATAATTGGACTTGGGTAAAAAAATATATATATAATTTTCGGTTTTGAAAACAGCATGGCTAAACCACCCTAGAAAAATCTAGTTTTTCCTATTTTTAAAACTCGGGTTAGCTACCTAGAATCCAATCTTGGTAAAAATCATTTTTTCTTTTGAAATAATGTAAAAATAACTTCAAAACAGTTTCCTAGATGGTTCGGCCAGCCCCTCTATTTCTTGTAAAAAATTAAAAATTTCACTAACTTTGAAAAGGCTTGTTTGGACTCTAAAAACTATTTTTACAAAACTATTTTTTTGACCTCTGTAAAAAAACTCAGAAAAATCTAAAAAAAATCAAATCTAACTCCAGACATGCTGTATTACATGTGAAAAAATCAGCTTAAAATTTGGGCTAAAAATGATCTGCCCGAAAATTCATTGAAGATAGAACAGTGGGCTAAAAACTGCTTAACCGAAAAACATTTTTAAACCTTTGATAAAAAAAATCTAAAAATCAAAACTAAAATATTAGAAAATCCTCTAAGGGTCTACAACCAGTGGTAAAAAAAATTTAAAATCGGATAAGGGATGCATAGTAAAAAAAATTCTAAAGTCAGAAAATCCAACTAGTGTAACCTTTAATTTTCTTCAAGCATGCTCAAAAGAGCTTGGCTTTGAGCCATTGATTGGCTTAAGTCAAAAATCAAGTGGGGTATGTAGAAATGTATGAACAACCAGCAAGATAAATGCATGAAATAAGTGGAATGGCATATGCATGACCTAGGTTCTAAGTGACATAGCAAAATAACCTACAATGCTAAATGACATGGAAAATGACATGGCATAATAAAAATGTCCTAAATGCCAACATGACATAGAAAATGACATGACATATGAAAAATGACCTAATGCCCAAATGACATGGAAAATGACATGGCATAATGAAAATGACCTAAATGCCTAAATGACATAGAAAATGACATGGCATATGAAAAATGACATGGCATGTGAAAAATGACCTAATGACTAAATGACATGGCATAATAAAAATGACCTAATGCCTAAATATCATAGAAAATGACATGGTATATGAAAAATGACCTAATGCCCAAATGACATGGCATATGAAAATGACCTAATGCCCAAATGACATGGCATAATAAAAATGATCTAATGCCTAAATGACATAGCATGTGAAAAAATGACCTAATGCCTAAATGACAATGAAAATGACATGGGATAATAAAAATGACCCAATGCCTAAATGACATAGAAAATGATATGGCATATGAAAAACGACATGGCATGTGAAAAATGACCTAATGCCTAAATGACATAAAAAATGACATGGCATATGAAAAATGACATGGCATGTGAAAAATGACCTAATGCCTAAATGACATAGAAAATGACATTGTCGCAACCTAAAAAATAACAAGTCTCATCGCGAGACTTTATTCGTTAAATGTGACATTGGAGGAAACAAAGGAAAAGACGACTTAATTCCTCTCGAAATAAAATGAGGGTTTGAAAACAACCTCGAAAAAGACATGGAGTCCTAAATGACAATGAAAATGACATGGGATAATAAAAATGACCCAATGCCTAAATGACATAGAAAATGATATGGCATATGAAAAACGACATGGCATGTGAAAAATGACCTAATGCCTAAATGACATAAAAAATGACATGGCATATGAAAAATGACATGGCATGTGAAAAATGACCTAATGCCTAAATGACATAGAAAATGACATTGTCGCAACCTAAAAAATAACAAGTCTCATCGCGAGACTTTATTCGTTAAATGTGACATTGGAGGAAACAAAGGAAAAGACGACTTAATTTCTCTCGAAATAAAATGAGGGTTTGAAAACAACCTCGAAAAAGACATGGAGTCGCCACCAATCTTTTTTGGCTAGGTGTGACTAGCCACCTATTAAAGCCGGTTTTGTAAAATATTTTAAAATTAATTAGAATATTTTTTTTTAAAACCAATTTCAAGTCTGCGTTTTTAAACCAGAGAAATCAAAGAAGCGAGTTCGGGACTCGGTTACGTGCGGGAAAGGATTAGCACCCCCACAACTCCAGTAAAAAATGGTACCTTATTAATCGTGTGTTATCTGAAGTCTCGGTGAAAAGTCGGTTTTAGGTTTGGCATTTAAAAACAATTCCCAATTTTAAAAACAAAATAATTCCATTTTTATTGAAAATGATCCGGAATTTATTAATTCAAAATTTTCCTATATTCTTCGACAAACGCGGCAAAATATAAAAATTTTTGTTTATTTGAAAAATTTTCCGAATCATTCTCGTTTTGTTTTTAGAAAAAGATATTCCTTTATTAATGATAATTGATGGTATTCTCTCCAGCAAACCCGGGAGAGAACTCATGAACTATTTTAACTCGGGAATATCTTTATTTTATTGAAAATCATTATCTTATTTTAAAACATTTTAAAAAAATGAATATGAACATATGTGACATAATAAAAATGACATAGCAAAATCTAAATGATATAATATAACCTAGATGACATGATATAATCTAAGTGACATAGCATATTCTAAATGACATAATATAATCTAAGTAACATAGTATATTCTAAATAACATGGTACATCCTAAGTGACATGGTGTATTCTAAATGACTTAGTATATTCTAAATGACATAGCAATATAATTAATAACATGAAATGATATGAAATATAAAATAATATTATCATGAAATATGCATGAAAATAAAAAACAATGCATGAACATAATAAATCCTAAATGTTGTGACAAAAATAAATGGCTAAGCAAAAAACATAGGATAACATAGAATATTCACAACCATATAACAAACAATATAACACCATGAATACAAATCAAAACAAAAACATAGTCATAGAAACTCATTTCACAAATCATATATTATATAATATGCATGAACATGGAAAATGCAATGCATGAAAGTGTATTTTTTCCTTTAAATAAGGAAATCCGTAAATCTAAAAAGATATCGGGCTACATTAGGAAAAACCATCAAATTGAATTTTCTAAAATCAAAATACTTTGTGATTGGTTTGAAAATTATTTGAAAACTTTGGATTAAAATGGCACATGACCGAAATTCCCTTTGAAAAAGCTCTATTTTCTAACTTTGAAAACCCAGACTTGACCACCCTTGACCCGATATTTAGAAAATCAATTTTTAGGATTAAAATGACTCAGAAATCTCTCTAGGACAGTATCTAAGGTTCTAAATCAGCCCTCTCTTTATGCCTTAGCCAAAACAAAAAATTATTTTTCCCTTGAAATCAAATCTGACTTTACTATCCAGTTTTAAAATGTGATTTTTTAACCTATTTTTAAAATTTCAAAAAAATCTGAAGAAATTATGGGAGACTCATAACATGTCTAACTCTATGGGAAAAATTGGCTTAATTTTTAGACTAAGGATGACCTACCAGAAAAATCCCGAAAGTCAAAATATTGGGTGAAAAATTGTTTAGCCAAAAAACATTTTTAAGCCTTCGATAAAATCATTCAAAAATCAAAACAAAAATATTGGAGACTCCTCTAAGAACCTACAGACAGTAACTAAAATTTCTAAAATATTTGACAAAGATTGCCAAATGAAAAAAAAAATCACAAATGTAGAAATTCCAACTTGACAACTTCTTAATTTTCCACAAGCATGCTCATGTGAGCTTGGCTTTGAGCCATTAATTGGCTTAAGTCAAAAATCAAGTGGTACGATATGAAATGCATGAACAAACATCAAGTTAAATGCATGCAATGCATGATCTAAGGCCTAAATGACATAGAAAATGCATGGCATAAAAAAATGACCTAATGCCTAACATGAACTTGTGCATGGCAATAAATACAACCTATACCTAATATGCATGAAAAGCATGGCAATGCAAATGTGACCTAGACTTAATGGACATGAAAATGCATGGCAATACCAGTATGACCTAAGACCTAAATAGCGTGGAAATGTATATGGCATACCAAGATGACCTAGACCTAATTGACAAGGAAATGCATGGCAATACAAAATGACCTAAGACCTAATATGTCATATGAAAATGCATGGAAGCAACATGAACAAAAATGACCAAATGAACACAATACTAATGCATGAACATGGCATGACCAATACACAATCACATGACATGAAGATGCAAAGCATAAGAAAGCATGATAGTCCAAACAACATGAAAATGCACATACACAAATGTAGGAGCCGAATGGTCACCTAATCAACATATGCAATTCTAGCTAGGCAATAACACAAACACATGGCATAGTAAATATAATACACAATATCATGGCATAGAAATGCAAGCATGTCAGCTAAACAAGATGAAAATGCATACACAAGGCAAAACAATAAGAGGTAGCCAAATGGTCATTAAATTATGCAAGGAAATCTAGCATGGCAATAACACAAACACATGGCATAGTATATGCAAGACTTAAAAGGAAACATGTTAGACCAAACAAACATAATGCATATGCATGAACATAGCTAGACAAAATCACAAACACATGGTATGGTATTAACAAAAACATGAACAACCTAACATGGTGAAAACAGAAAATTAAAAATGGCAAACAAAGTAAGTAGACATGAAAACAAAATGATAAAATCAACAAAATAATAGTAAGTAAATGAAAAAGGTTGAAAACAAGCTTCATATCTTAATTGTTTTTAAAAGTTAGAACATCAAAACAAACTAGAATATCACAATCACCATGAAAAATAAATCAAACACAACACATGCACAATAAGGGACCATTCTGCCAACATGTAAAAATGGAGCAAATTATGTTTTTTCTTTGATTTTTTTCAAGAAAACATAAGATAGGAGCTTTAGGTACTTGTTTTGAAAAACAATTTTATTTCATGAAAAAAAATAAAATAACCATGAAAATAACAAAATCATATCAACAAAGTATGGAGGAGAGCATGAAAGAACATAGCTACCTTGCTCTAGCTTTCCAAATCAAAGAGTAGTATGAAAGCCCTTCTTTTTTCTTTCTCTTTTCTTTTTTTCCTTTCTTTTTTTCTCAAGAATAGCTACTGTCCTCTCTATGATCAGCCAACCCTCAGCAAAAATGAAAACCCCCTCTCTAATGTGTGGTAGCCGAATGGTCCTCAATGGGTGTAGGATGTTGTCATTTTTTTCCTAGCCAATTTGATCCAAAGTCCCCTAATCCAAGATGCTTCTAATGTGAAATTACCACCCTTAGATTAAGTAATCAGTCCCTAACTAATACAACTGTCCATGTGGCACAATTACAAAGGCTTGATCAAAAAAATAACTACCTTACTATCCACTTTTGGCCTTTGGATGCAAGAGCTCAGCAAAATCACTCTCTTCATGGGCTTGGCTGGCTGACCCTTCATATTCCAGCCCACTCTCCATTTTTTTAATTGCAAGAAAGGCCCTCGTCGATTTTTTCGATAAAAATTACCCTTTTAGCCCCCGAACCTAATTAAATAGCAAATGGACTCCAAATCCAATTTTTTTTCAATACTTCCTAAATAATATAAAATTGAATTTTGGAAGTTTTCATAATTTTTCAAGCCTATTTGCTATTTTTTCTGAATTTTCTTCCAAAATTGACCTTAATGCACCCGAACTTTTGCCATTTTGCAAACGAGCTCCGATTCTGGATTTTTCTTTGCCAATCTCTTCCAAATAATTTATAATTGAGATCTGAAAGTTTTCATAATTTTTCGAGCTCATTTGCTATTTTTCCTGGATTTATCCTTTGGAATTTCAACTTAGTGGGCCTGAAATTTGCCATTTTGCAAACGAGCTCCGAATCCGGATTTTTCTTCACCAATATCTTACAAATAATTTAATATTAGATCTGGAAGTTTTGATATTTTTTTGAGCTCATTTGCTATTTTTTCGGAATTTATCTTATGGAATTTCACCTCAATGGGCCCGAAATTTGCCATTTTGCAAATGAGCTCCAAATCTGGATTTTTCTTTTCCAATCTCTTCCAAATGACATAAGATTGAGATATGGAAGTTTTGGTAATTTTTGGAGCTCATTTGCTATTTTTCTCGGATTTTTCAAATTTGTCTTTTTACCTCCGCAGCTGAATTTTATTCAAAACAAGTCAGATTTCCAGATTTTCTTTTTCCAGGCCTTTTTTATATACTTAATTGGAGTTGGTCCGAAAAAGCCCAATTTTTACGATCAAATTCGCCTCCGAGTTGATTTTGTCTTTTTTCAATATGGAATTTCCTCGTTTTTTCATTTTTCTTCCAATCGGCTATTTTCTCGGAATTACTTCAAACTGAGCCTTGGGCTATCCTTGTTTACTCACTCCTCATCAATTAGGGGCTTTAGTTTTACCAATCGGGCCATTTCTGCAATTATTCCAAAATCCACCAAAAATCTTAATTCTCCGTTTCTTCCAAATTGACTTTTCCTTTGGTTTTGCTTTCAAATTGCCTCTCCAATACCCGTAATCATTAATTATATTCCATTCAGAACCTTCAATTTTGACCAATTTGATCGTTTAAGCATTTTTTTCCAAATTTTTTGAACTAAGGTTTCCTTTCCACTGAATCTCCGTAACCCATCTTCCGGACTCCATATCTCTCATTATAGACCTCGGATTATCAAATTTTCGTCACCATTGTTCAATTAAACTTTGAATCTTGATTTTGAATGAGGGTTGACTTTTCAGTAGTTGACTTTTTAGGGTTGACTTTTTGCAAATTGACTTTTCATTCTTGCTTTCTTAAACTAAGTCTCGGAGTACCATCTACAGGATGAGAAGAGCTATTTTGCATTCTAAAACATCATTAGGAAGAAAAATACCTGATTTAGGGGTCCAGACAAAATTAGGTGTCTACAGACATGGCATAATGAATATGACCTAATACCTAAATGACATAGAAAATGACATGGCATATGAAAAACAACCTAATGCCCAAATGACATGCAAATCACTCTAAGACAGTAATCAATGTCTCAAATCAGCCCCCTCTAATGAAAACAGAAGCTAATGAAAACAAAAAATTATATTTTCCTAAAAACAAATTTGACTCTCACAAGCAGTTTTGAAAACCGATTTTTTTACCCTTCTAGAAAATTTCAAAAAATTTTGAAAAACAAAATTAGGGAAGAACTAGAACATATTGATCTCTATATAAAAAAATCAGATTAATTTTTGGAGCAAAGGTACTATGACCGAAATTTATCAAAATCAAGATAGTGAGTTAAAAACTGCTTTGTCAAAATGCATTTTTTCAACCATGATAAAAAAATCTAAAAATCATGAAAAAAAAAATATCATGGCATCCTCTAAATGATTACTGCATGTGGTAAAAAATCATTTAATTTTGACCATGGCTGAGTTGTGAAAAAAAATCCCAATGTCAGAAAACCCAATCTAAAATATCACTCTCTCAACTAGTGGAGGCAAGGGATTTTTGGCTTGAGATCATTGGTTGATCTTGAGCCAAAATCCAAGTTGAAATGTCATGAAATGCATGATTTTACAGCCCATGATAACTCGTATAATTATATAGTTCTTAGTTATGTTTTATTATTGTTTTGTGTCAAATACTAGTTATTATTCCTTAGTCTAATTGTGTTTATGATATTTTATATTTTTATGTAATTTGGTGTTTTTCACGAGTTTCTTTGAGTGATTTCAGATTACTAGGTTAAATCAAGAATTAAGGGCAAATCCAATTCAGTTCCAGTTCCAACACCTTTTTCCATATCAGCTATATCTGGAGTTTCACTGAAGTAATAAGGCTGAAAATTTAACCGTGCAAAGTTAAGAGGCATATCTATCTTTTTCATGTTTTACACTTCTTGAAACGGAGTCGTTTTCCCTACCGAAATCAACCATCAAGTTGGCTGATGTGCAATGACGTCTGTTCTGCACCGTTTTGGTATTTTGACCATATCTTCCGATCCACATGAGAAAATGATCTGATTCCAACGGCTATGGATCAGTAACTGATAGGGGCATATTTTTATAGAAGACCATTTGATCAGATCGAGCCTCCAACATTGACAAAATCGACCATCAAGCTGGCTGATCAGAATTGTCATACAACATGACGAAAATTGTTAGAAAAATGCACCCACCTATTATACCTACCTTTGAAATTTATAAAGCTTGTCTCTTGTCATTTAGCTCTCCAAAATGTGTATAAATAGAGGGCCTTGGATGAGTATTAGCATACATTATACATTGGTAGGATATTAGCCATTGTAATAAAATTCTCTAAGTTTTCTTCTTCTTTCCTTTCTCTAGTTTTCTTGTTCTTTACTTATGTTTCTTACATTCCTTTTCATTTTATTCATATCTAGTATGTGTTGCTAATCATATTGTTGAGGTGATGAGGTGAAGCTTTTGGTAAATGCTAAGGTTAGTCTCTTAAACTTGAGCTAAAATGAATCATCATTTATAAACATTAGTATAGATAATATTTTCTTTTGGTTTAAAATCATACTTGCAAAGTAGAGATCTTGATTCGTTATTGACAAGGAAAATGGCACAGTAAATGCTTGGTTTCATAACCTTGATTTGTTGTAGACATATACCTTGGCATAAGGAATGCTTGGACTCTTTTTATGAGTTTTGAGGACACCAAATGAACATAATATCATATGCTATGGACGTTGGACAATTTGGACTGAATTGCTAAACCTTCCGATTGGAATCTCCCTTATGTGTGAATTTCAATTG
Source organism: Fremontodendron californicum (assembly GCA_030761205.1). NCBI lineage: Eukaryota > Viridiplantae > Streptophyta > Magnoliopsida > Malvales > Malvaceae > Fremontodendron > Fremontodendron californicum. Next base: position 10,213,217 of record JAULJL010000044.1, on the reverse strand, counting down.
TGTAATAAAACAAGATTAATCTTAGCATAACACCAAGAGTGGATTCTCTAACCTCAACATCTTTTCTTATTGTTTTTATATCTTGTTTAATTTCTTTTATGTTATTTTGTTTATTTTGTTCTCTAATATCTTGTTTATCTTGTTTTGTTGTTGATTCCCTAATATTTTTTTTTTTTACTTTCTTTTTCTTATATATTTATAAACTTATACTTACTAATACGCTTCCCTGTGGTTCGACCTCGGACACCCGAGAATTTATTACTTGAACATAACCTGCACTTGGGTTTACAACTCTTAATTGAGTCACCATCAGCCCACAATCATATGACAAAAGATAAATCATGAGTGAGAAATATGAACACAACCAAGCAAGCAAGCATAAAATCATCAAGATAGGTTCGGCCAAGGTGATGGAGACTCAATTAAGAGTTGTAAACCCAAGTGCAGGTTATGTTCAAGTAATAAATTCTCGGGTGTCCGAGGTCGAACCACAGGGAAGCGTATTAGTAAGTATAAGTTTATAAATATATAAGAAAAAGAAAGTAAACAAGATATTAGGGAATCAACAACAAAACAAGATAAACAAGATATTAGAGAACAAAATAAACAAAATAACATAAAAGAAATTAAACAAGATATAAAAAAACAATAAGAAAAGATGTTGAGGTTAGAGAATCCACTCTTGGTGTTATGCTAAGATTAATCTTGTTTTATTACACAATTGAAATCCACACATAAAGGAGGTTCCAATCAGAAGGTTTAGCAATTCAGTCCAAATTGTCCAACGTCCATAGCATATGATATTATGTTCATTTGGTATCCTCAAAACTCATAAAAAGAGTCCAAGCATTCCTTATGCCAAGGTATATGTCTACAACAAATCAAGGTTATGAAACCAAGCATTTACTGTGCCATTTTCCTTGTCAATAATGAATCAAGATCCCTACTTTGTAAGTATGATTTTAAACCAAAAGAAAATATTATCTATACTAGTGTTTATAAATGATGATTCATTTTAGCTCATGTTTAAGAGACTAACCTTAGCATTTACCAAAAGCTTCACCTCATCACCTCAACAATATGATTAGCAACACATACTAGATATGAATAAAATGAAAAGAAATGTAAGAAGCATAAGTAAATAAAAAAAGAAAACTAGAGAAAGGAAAGAAGAAGAAAACTTAGAGAATTTTATTACAATGGCTAATATCCTACCAATCTACCTTTAATGCTCATCCAAGGCCCTCTATTTATACACATTTTGGAGAGCTAAATGACAAGAGACAAGCTTTATAAATTTCAAAGGTAGGTATATTAGGTGGGTGCATTTTTCTAACAATTTTCGTCATATTGTATGACAATTCTGATCAGCCAGCTTGATGGTCGATTTTGTCAATGTTGGAGGCTTGATCTGATCAAATGGTCTTCTAGAAAAATATACCCCTATCAGTTACGGATCCATAGCCGTTGGAATCAGATCATTTGCTCATGTGGATCGGAACATATGGTCAAAATACCAAAACAGGTCAGCACAGACGTCATTGCACATCAGCCAACTTGATGGTCGATTTCGCTAGGGAAAACGACTCCGTTTCAAGAAGTGTAAAACATGAAAAAGATAGATATGCCTCTTAACTTTGCACTGTAAAAAAGTCAGCCTTATTTCTTCAGTGAAACTCCAGATATAGCGGATATGGAAAAAGGTGTCGGAACTGGAACTGAACTGGATTTGCCCTTAATTCTTGATTTAACCTAGTAATCTGAAATCACTCAAAAAAACTCGTGAAAAACACCAAATTACATAAAAATATAAAATATCATAAACACAATTAGACTAAGCAATAATAACTCGTATTTGACACAAAACAATAATAAAACATAACTAAGAACTATATAATTATACGAGTTATCACACCCCCACACTTAGATTGTTGCTAGTCCCAAGCAACGACTCAATAAAAATAAAATAAGAAAATCTAATCTAATCCATTTTCGTTGGAAATCACGGTGGCACTTAGCATGTGACACAAGCCTTTAAACCCTTAGGTGTCCCTAGTGGACGAGTTTAGTCTCGTGAGGGTTTGCTAGAACGATACCCACAAACATTGAAAAACTAAAATATAAGTAAACTACATACACTAAAAATATTTACTCCTAATCCTTTCAATATAAATTAGAGACAATCTTTGAACAAGTCTTATAAACTAATCAATAGCTCAAAGAATTTCACAAAAATTCATGCTTGAATGTAAATAAATGAGTTAAGCCAATATTAACATAACATATTTCAATCAAAATAGTGCATATTCAACTTAATCTCAACTTTTCACTATACTCTCATGATTTTCACTCTTTAAAGTAGTGGTAAAGTGTTTACACTCAATCAATCTCATGAAAACAGTTCTACCATATGCTTCCTTGTCCACCTATTCTCCACTATTTAGATCATACAACTTCATAAATCAAGAGGTCTTTTTTCAAGGTTGTAATGGGGCCAAAGGGTTATAATGTGGTTAAAGAACAAAAGGATAAAGATATCACAAAGGTTCCAAAGAGTTCATAGAGTTTAGAGACATAATAAGATCATACGAATAAAACTTCTCAAAACTCTTATAAAGCACATAATAACATAGGCTAAATATTCATGTTGAGCCTTTGCTTCATTCTAACCAACTTTGTAACATCTTTTTCTTTACTTTAACTAGAAGTTCAAGAGAAGAATTTTTTTTTTTTTTAATATGGGAATGTATTTGACAATGATCCATTTCTTTTTCTCTTGACTTTTGCCTCTCTCCTCCCCCACACTTATCTTTCATTCTAACCCAAATTTTCAAAAAGTATCCCTTGTTTTTGCAATATGTCTCAAAATATATAATCCATCTTTAGAACAAGGGTAAGGATATAAGTATATTTAGGCTAGGTGTAAGTTCTGGTTACCAATAAAATAGCATATTTAATGTAGGCTCAAATTGGCTCACTAGTGGGGATGTTCTCTTAGAACATTAATAATGGATGGCTGTTTGGCTCTGGTTATAATCCTAATGCCTCTATCATATTCATGTTGTCACATGTATCAATATAGTCTCAAACGGTTTAAAGCAAGTTCTAGAGAATCATGTAATCATAAGAGCACTCAAGAAAGAAATTAGATTGATTTGTATAATGTATCAATCATTATAGGCTCAAAAACTCACAAGGATGATTATACAAGTCAGATTAAGTCTAAACATGCTTCTTTCTCAATCAACATATCATATTAACATTGGCTCATAAAAAGGTTGACATCAAGCTCAATTCTCATGAAAATCTTCTCACTAATAAATCTGTTTTAGACTTATGCAATTCATATCTCATCATTGTATTAAAAAGGAACTAGAACACATTAAAAAAATAATAATAATAATAAAGACTCATAAAAAAAAATAGTAGACAAAAATAAAAGAAATCCTAAATCGTTCCCCCCACACTTAATTCTTACATTGTCCTCAATGTAAGTCTATTAACCCAAATGAAAGAATCATGTGTAAGAGAAAAGAACTAATAACATAAAAATAGGAATAACTAAGACTCAAAACAAAACAAACTCATGCAACCTAATTAATCCTAAAATACTAAACAAAAATTAACAAGTAAACATAAAAAGATTAAAATCAAACTGACAAGGTATGTCTCAAGTCTCCCTTACTCAGACCTTGTTCAGAATGAATACTTCTAAATGGCTTAAAACACATCAAATTTTTTTTTTTTTTAAAATTAGCAAAATATGTCCCTTACCCCCTACTAAAGGTAGAATTTAGGAGATATTACCTGCAGAGCTTGCTAACCACTTATTATAACTGAGACACAACAAACAAAATGTTAGATAATGTCACAAAGACAGAGTGCAATCCACTCCTTGCTCGTCCATATCTCTTTTTCTTTTTCCGAGCATTTGCGAAACAACCGTAGCAGGTAAATACTCATAAGCTTGGAGCTTTTTGAGTAAATCTTCAATGGTTGTAGCAGAAATTATGGTTCTCCTTGCCTCTGAAAACATGAATCCATTATCCACAGCATTATCTAAATATGAAAGCAAATTACTAAAATAACCATTAATATTAAGCAAACCAATGGGTTTCTTATTTGTGACCAAAGATGACCAAGAAGCCACGCAAGCTATTTCTTCCAATGTACCCAGACCTCCTGGTAAAGCAATGAATGAATCGGCAGAATGGTACATGATTGTTATCCGTTCAGGGATACTCCAGACTTGTATTTCCTTACCCACGGTAGGTCCACAAAAACCTGTGAATAGTTTTGACACGATTCCTAGAACTGGACTTCCTCCGGCGTGTGCTGATGTAGCGACTGCTCCCATTAAACCCGTACTACCGTCTCCATAAATCAACTGGATCTTTTGTTGGGCAAGTATTACTCCAACTCTTATGGCTTCATCAGCGAATATGTTATTTTTCCCTGGATAAGCACCTCCAAAGACACAAATTTTTTTAATGCGCTGGGACGAAGTACTTTCCATTTTTTTTTCAAGTGCCTGAAAGAGAATGAGTACATGGTGTAATATATAGAGGACTGAGTAATGAATCAGACAAGAGTAATAATGTCGCCGAAAGTGTATTTGACCTGTCAGAAGAAAATGTTAACCTAACAAAAGATTTTTGCGTGATTTCAGGAAGAAAATCAAAAAGAGAAGAAAAATCAACCGTAAAAGACCAATGCAAAAAAAAAAAAAAAAAAACGAGAATAATTACACGAATCTAACAACACGTAAATTAAACCGAAATAAAGTTATTGCAAATCAAACCAAAAGTTGAGAAGTCATTTATTGTAGTTGTGATTGTGGCTCACATCTTCCTCTGGTTTTACGTCCAGAAACGGCTTAAACGCCTTCTATGAGTCGAGGATATGCTTCCCATCCAGTTTTCTTACAAGCTGGCAAACAAGGTCTTTTAACATCAGATTCCCAAGATGTTGCCATTCCCTTTGGAATTGCGGCCATAAATCAAGAATTTCTCTTTGTACGTCTCCACTAGGATGCGTCTCAAGAGAAAGTTGGATATTACCCAAATTCTCCTTACTCAGTCTATCCTTAATGAATTCAATTTTATCATCTCGATTAGAGGACGGAATCCCAATAGAACGACATTTACCGTTACACGTCCATCGTGCACATTTGTGGCAATTTGAACTCATGCGCTTTGCTCGTCGCTTCTTTGCAAAAGTGCTTCTACCTATACCTGGTAAATGCAAAACAGGAAGATATTCATCTTCACGTACCTTGGCTTCAATTATCCAACGTATGTCTTCAGGAATCCCTTTGTGCATAAGCATTCTTAATCTTTCAAATCGAACTTGGTAAAGCTTCAGTAAAATATTTCGAGGAAAAGGAGGGAATCGTTTCTGCAATCTTGTGAGAATATCATCCATCTTGAAAAAAAAATGAAAAAGAAATTGAAAGAGAAATTTATATACAATATTGATGCACCCAAAAGAGTGTATCTTATTTAACCTTGCACTAAAAAGATAAATTGTAAGTATAGTAGTTAGCAAGGGTCGAGTCCTCAGGGATTGGGTTTTAGTTTATAAGTTAATAGTTTAAAACTTAAATTCAAGAACAATAAAAGAAAAGGGGTTTATGAAGCCAGATTTAAACTAAAGTAAATAATAAGAATAAGATGCAAGGCGGTATAACCAGCCAATAAAAATATATATACTAAATTAGGCGGTATAACCAGCCAATAAAAATATATATACTAAATTAGGCGGTATAACCAGCCAATAAAAATAAAACAAAGTTAATATACAAATTAGGCGGTATAACCAGCCAATAAAAATAAATATAAAAAATAAGCAAACTAAAAGTAAGAAAACAAATAAGTAAGAAGAATCAAATATGAAAAATATGGTTAAGGTTTCATTCTCCACCACTAGACATCATTAAGAATCAATTTCAGATCTATCAATATCAACCAACTATCAAAGTTAACAACCGTAGATAACAACAAGCTCTGTTACCCCAATCTTTCCTTAGTTTGTCGTTAAATAGAACAAGCTCTCTATTTAATCTCTACCATTAAACAACCTAGAATAAGCTCTCTAAATTCAATTTAATGGCAGCTTTATGATGAGAAAGATAGGTTGATCTAAGCAACAAACACATAAGCTCGGATTGTTCAACTTAGGTTATGTTCCACTTTGCAATTATTGAAAACTTGACCATAATCGTTAATCACAAATTGCCACTTATGAATAGGAAATCAAGACAATTACACAGATCAAGACTCCTAAACTAGCAATAGATAATTATCAAGATCTATCTAGTTGTACACCTAAATAAATCTAGACAACATCATGAACAATTCTTGTAGAAGAACATAAGCAACTTTGATAGAAAATTAATGATAGATAGAATCTGAAAATCAATCACAAAACATGTCTAGGGCTTTGAAATCACCCTTAACCAAATAGAAGTTTAGCCTAGCATAGGCATTATAAACATAAACATAAAATTAAAGAAAATCTAAGAAGAAAATAAAAGAAAGAAAGAAGAAGAGGAAGAATATTAATTATCCAACCTCTTGCTCTCTCTAAAGAAAAAGAAAACTAGAGAAAAGAAAGAAAACTAGAGAAAAGAAAGAAGAAGAAAACTTAGAGAATTTTATTAAAATGGCTAATATCCTACCTATGTACAATATGATCCTCTATAATCATCCAAGGCCCTCTATTTATACACATTTTGGAAGGCTAAATGACAAGAGACAAGCTTTACAATTTCAAAGGTAGGTATAATAGGTGGGTGAATTTTTCTAACAATTTTCGTCATATTGTATGACAATTTTGATCAGCCAACTTGATGGTCGATTTCGTCAATGTTGGAGGCCTGATCTGATCACATGGTCTTCTAGAAAAAGGTTCCCCTATCAGTTACGGATCCATAGCCATTGGAATCAGCTCATTTGCTGATGTGGATAAGCAGATATGGGCAAAATACTGAAACATGTCAGCACAGACGTCATTGCACATCAGCCAACTTGATGGTCGATTTCGTCAATATTAGAGGCCTGATCTGATCATATGATCTTCTAGACAAAGGTTCCCGTATCAGTTACGGATCCATATCCATTGGAATCAGCTCATTTACTGATGTGGATAAGCAGATATGGGCAAAATACGAAACCAGGTCAGCACAGACGTCATTGCACATCAGCCAACTTGATGGTCGATTTCGCTAGGGAAAACGACTCCGTTTCAAGAAGTATAAAACATGAAAAAGATAGATATGCCTCTTAGCTTTGCACGGCTACAAATTTCAGCCTTCTTGCTTCAGTGAAACTCCAGATATAGCTGATATGGAAAAATGTGTCGGAACTAGAACTGAACTCGATTTGCCCTTAATTCTAGTAATCTGAAATCACTCAAAGAAACTTGTGAAAAACACCAAATTACATAAAAATATAAAAGATCATAAACACAATTAGACTAAACAATAATAACTCGTATTTGACACAAAACAATAATAAAACATAACTAAAAACTATATAATTATACGAGTTATCAAATATCAGTTTTGTGGGTAGCTGATGGAACCGACTTAAATAATCACGGAGTACCGTTATCCGCCATTTAACCGGGAAAAAAATTATATTTACATCTAGTTATTTTCAAAACAAGGATCAGAAAGAAAAACAACCTCTTCTTGAGTAACATGATTTTCCAAAAAGAGTTTGAGTCTTTGTCCATTTACCTTTAATACGTTACCATTTTGAGGATTCTCAATGTCAACTGCTCCATAATGATACACATGCTTAACCACAAATGGGCCAGTCCATCTTGATCTCAACTTACCAAGAAATATGTGAAGTCTAGAATTATAAAGTAGAACTTTTTGCCCAACATCAAATGTTTTTCTTGAAATTAACTTGTCATGAAAGGCTTTAGTTCTTTCTTTATGAATTTTAGAATTCTCATATGCATCTTTTCTGAGTTCCTCAAGTTCATTTATGACTGGAAAAGTTTCATTCTCACCCAAAAAGGAATATTTTAGCTCGGATGGCAATGGTTTTAAATCCAGCTTGGGTGGTTCAATAGTTGATGGTACAGTGACATTTGTGAGTGATGGAAGTTCCTCAAACTTTTGTTTCCAACAATGCTTATCCTGAAAAGAATTTAACAAAGAATCAGTGTGTGAAATTTCTGAAGCATTATCAAACTCACATTCAATTAAATAAGCTTCTAAAGGATCATGGAATGTGGTAGTGGTGAGATGTTCATGAACAAGTTCTTCAATGAAATCCACTTCATGTACTTCTGAATCATCACCAGGTTGCTTGCAAGTGTTGAACACATTTAATTCTAAAGTCATATTTCCAAAAGAAATGTTCAACATACCATTCCTGCATTTTATCAGAGCATTAGAAGTTGCAAGAAATGGACGGCCTAATATAACAGGAATTTGAACATTTGGATTTGAAACAGGATGTGTGTCCAAAACAATAAAATCAACAGGGAAGTAAAAATTATCAATTTGAACCAAAACATCTTCAACTATCCCTCGAGGAATTTTTACAGAACGATCAGCTAGTTGAAGTGTAACAGGTGTTTCCTTGAGTTCACCTAAACCTAACTGTTGATAAAAAGAAAAAGGCAAAAGATTAACACTAGCACCAAGATCAAGCAATGCACGTTCTATTCTAGTGTTTCCAATGATGCATGAGATTGTTGGACATCCAGGATCTTTGAATTTTGGTGGAGTAAGGTGCTGAATGATTGAGCTCACACTTTCCGTCAGAAATGCTTTCTTTTGTACATTATGTTTCCTTTTAACTGTGCACATGTCCTTCAAAAATTTAGCATAAGATGGAACTTGTTTGATTGCATCCAATAAAGGAATGTTAATCTTAACTTGTTTGAAAAGTTCATAAATTTCTGCATTTTGATTCAAATTCTTTATTGTTTGCAACCTTTGAGGAAAAGGAGCAGGATGCATACCTTTTTCTTTGTCCAAATTTTCAAGAAGTTCAGACTTACCATCATCCTTACCGTTACTTTTCGGAGGGGAAGGAGGATCTTGGTCTTTTGATGGAATGTTTTTGTCAATTGCCTTTCCACTTCGAAGAGTTGTGATAGAACTGGCATTTTCCTATTGAGTTTCATTGGAGCAAGAAACAAAACATTGAGTAGAAGGGTTAGGCTGAGGTTGAGCAGGAAACTTACCTTTTTCTTGAGTGCGTAATGAAGCTGTCAATGTGGACAAGGTGTTTTTGATCTCATTGATGTCCTGTGAAGTTTGGTTATTCACATTTGCTTGTGTTTGTATGAATGCTTGCAATGTCTCTTCCAAGGTTTGTACACGTGAAGGTTGATAGGAAAAAGTGTTGCCCGGCTTTTGAGATTGTGGTACCTGAACATGATTATTATTCCGCCAACTGAAGTTGGGATGATTTCTCCATTCAGGGTTATACGTTTCAGAGTAAGGAGAAGGAAAAGGCTTTTTAAATGTGTTTATGGAATTTACTTGATCATGCAACGCTTCTTTAAGAATGGGAATGTTTTGACATTCAGAAGTGGGGTGTCCCATGATTTCACAAATTCCACAACTTTCTTCATTTTTAACCGTTTTGACTTCTTTTACTTCTCTAAGTTCCATGGCTTCAATCTTTCTAGCCAAATTAGCTACTTTAGCTTTTATCTCATCTTCTTGACTAAAATGATATTTACCTCTGTTAGAAACAAGATTAGATCTATTGGAACTTTCAGAGGAATTATCTGTGTGCCAGGCTTGAGAGTTATCTGCCAAATGGTCTAGGTAGTCAAAGGCTTCTTCAGGTTCTTTTTCTAGAAACTCACCGTTACACATTGTTTCAACAAATTGTTTAGTTTCGGGAGTTAAACTTTCATAAAAGAAACTAATAAGACGCCATTTTTCAAAACCATGATGTGGACAAGAACTTAACAAATCTTTAAAACGCTCCCAGCACTGAAAAAATGCTTCATTTTGATTTTGATTGAAATTTTGAATCTGTCTTTTCAAATCAGTAGTTTTATGTGCTGAGAAAAATTTCTTTAGAAACTCAGTTTGTAATTCTTGCCATGTGCCAATTGACCTTGGTTTTAAATTATGAAGCCAAATTTTTGCTTTATCTTTTAAAGAAAAAGGAAATAATTTTAGCTTGACAATTTCATTTGTACATTGTTGGTCATTAAAGGTGACACATACATCCTCGAAGTCTTTTAGAAACGAGTAAGCACTTTCCGATTCTAACCCATGGAAATTTGGAAGCAAAGCTATCATACCTGGTTTAAAACGAAAGTTGTTTGCATTGAGAGGAAAAATAAAACAAGAGGGTGATGAGCTTCGAGTTGGTTGCAAGTAGTCACGCATGGTGCGTACTTGTCTGTTCTCATCTTCAGCATGAACACTTTCATTGTCAGCCATGGTAGGAGTTGTATTAGAAAGATTACCTGAAAAAGTTTCACAATAAAATCTAACTAAACGACGAGATCTAAAATCACGTCGCCAAACAAGCATAAAACAAAGTTAATATACAGATTAGGCGGTATAACCAGCCAATAAAAATAAAACAAAGTTAATATACAATATAAATATAAATATATAGAAAATTAGGCGGTATAACCGGCCAATAAAAATAAATATACTTATAAACTTATATACATAGTATTGCCTCCCCGGCAACGGCGCCAAAAACTTGATGGAGACTCAATTAAGAGTTGTAAACCCAAGTGCAGGTTATGTTCAAGTAATAAATTCTCGGGTGTCCGAGGTCGAACCACAGGGAAGCGTATTAGTAAGTATAAGTTTATAAATATATAAGAAAAAGAAAGTAAACAAGATATTAGGGAATCAACAACAAAACAAGATAAACAAGATATTAGAGAACAAAATAAACAAAATAACATAAAAGAAATTAAACAAGATATAAAAAACAATAAGAAAAGATGTTGAGGTTAGAGAATCCACTTTTGGTGTTATGCTAAGATTAATCTTGTTTTATTACACAATTGAAATCCACACATAAAGGAGATCCAATCGGAAGGTTTAGCAATTCAGTCCAACGTCCATATCATATGATATTATGTTCATTTGGTATCCTCAAAACTCATAAAAAGAGTCCAAGCATTCCTTATGCCAAGGTATATGTCTACAACAAATCAAGGTTATGAAACCAAGCATTTACTGTGCCATTTTCCTTGTCAATAATGAATCAAGATCCCTACTTTGTAAGTATGATTTTAAACCAAAAGAAAATATTATCTATACTAGTGTTTATAAATGATGATTCATTTTAGCTCATGTTTAAGAGACTAACCTTAGCATTTACCAAAAGCTTCACCTCATCACCTCAACAATATGATTAGCAACACATACTAGATATGAATAAAATGAAAAGAAATATAAGAAGCATAAGTAAATAAAAAAAGAAAACTAGAGAAAGGAAAGAAGAAGAAAACTTAGAGAATTTTATTACAATGGCTAATATCCTACCAATCTACCTTTAATGCTCATCCAAGGCCCTCTATTTATACACATTTTGGAGAGCTAAATGACAAGAGACAAGCTTTATAAATTTCAAAGGTAGGTATAATAGGTGGGTGCATTTTTCTAACAATTTTCGTCATATTGTATGACAATTCTGATCAGCCAGCTTGATGGTCGTTTTGTCAATGTTGGAGGCTCGATCTGATCAAATGGTCTTCTAGAAAAATATACCCCTATCAGTTACGGATCCATAGCCGTTGGAATCAGATCATTTGCTCATGTGGATCGGAAGATATGGTCAAAATACCAAAACAGGTCAGCACAGACGTCATTGCACATCAGCCAACTTGATGGTCTATTTCGCTAGGGAAAACGACTCCGTTTCAAGAAGTGTAAAACATGAAAAAGATAGATATGCCTCTTAACCTTGCACTGTAAAAAATTCAGCCTTATTGCTTCAGTGAAACTCCAGATATAGCGGATATGGAAAAAGGTGTCAGAACTGGAACTGAACTGGATTTGCCCTTAATTCTTGATTTAACCTAGTAATCTGAAATCACTCAAAGAAACTCGTGAAAAATACCAAATTACATAAAAATATAAAATATCATAAACACAATTAGACTAAGCAATAATAACTCGTATTTGACACAAAACAATAATAAAACATAACTAAGAACTATATAATTATACGAGTTATCACAAGGCCTCAAAACATGTAAAAAAAATTGACAACATGGTTATTTGATAAAGAATGAAGAACAAAAGATAGAAAACCTTTAAAATTTATTTTGGAAAACCTTTTTATTCATCAAAAGTTTACAAATCACATGAACAAAAAGAGGAGAAAAGAAATCACAACATCAAACAAAAGCATTAAAGAAGAAGAAATGAGATGATAGCTACCTAGCTATTGCTTTTCAAATCAAGATGACCAAACTTTTCTCTTCTCTTTTTTTCTTCTCCCAAGAAAAATTGCCTTTTTCTTTCTTTTTTTCCCCATAAAATGAAGCTCCCCTCCCTCTAAAATGGTGTGGCCGACTGCCCCCTCTCTCCCTTTGTGATGATGTGATCATCATTCTTCAAAAATATCAAGGCCACTTGGCTTCATCACAAGGGAGACTAAACAAAAATTAAAAATGTCACCTTGCAACTCCTCTCCAAGTTTATGAGCTGGCCAGCCAAGGAGATAAGGATGTGCTCATCTTTCTCTTCAAAATATCTAGGCCACTTGGCATAATCACAAAGGAACTAACCAAATATTATAAATGTCTTCTTGCAACTCAATCTTAGCCATTGAATAAAATTGATCAAATCTCACCCTTAATTCCATCATGAGCTGGCCGAATGACCTGGAATGTTCCAGCAACTTCCTCATTTTTTAATTTGCAAAATGGCCCTTTCCGGTTTCTTCGATAAAATTGCATTTTAGCCTCCAAACTTAATTTAATTGCAAACGGAGCCCAATTCTGGATTTTCTTTCTCCAATCCCTCAAAATAAATGTAAAATTAAATTGTGGAGATTTTCATAATTTTTCGAGATCATTTCTTATTTTTCCTGAAATTTTCTTTAAATGTTTCGATTTAGTGCCTCCCAAATTTAACCTTTTTCATTTGAGCTCTAATTCCATATTTTTCTTCACCAATACCTTCCAAAAATTATAAAATTGAGATCTGAAAGTTTTCATAATTTTTCGAGCTCGTTTCCTATTTTTCTCGGAATTTTCTTTTGGAATTTCGGGTTAGTGCACCCGAACTTTGTCATTTTTCGTTTGAGCTTCGATTCTGGATTTTTCTTCACCAATTCGTTGCATACAATACAAAATTCAGATCTGGAGATTTTCGGAGCTCGAATTCTATTTTTTTTGGATTTTCCAAGATTGCCCTTTAACCCCCGAAACCTCAGTTTTACTCAAAACAAGTCCGATTTCCGGATTTTCTTTTTCCAATGCCTTTGTTATATATTGAATTGGAGTTGGTCCAAAGATACCAAATTTTTTTTGTTTTTCTTCTAACCAGCTCTTCCTTGGGATCCACTTCAAACTGAGCCTTTGGCTATTTTTGTTTATTTATTCTTCATCAACTATGGGCTTCAATTTTACCGAATCGGGTCATCTTTGCAGTTTTTCCCAAATTTGCCAAATTAGGTATTCCCCTACATTGAATTTCGTAACCCATCTTTCGAACTCTATATATTCCAAACTCTATATTTTTCGTTGTACACCTCGGATTATCAAAATTCTTTCACCATTGTTCAATTAAACCTTGAATCTTGATTTTGACTGAGAGTTGCCTTTTTCAATAGTTGACTTTTTGAGGTTGACTTTTTTTGGATTGACTTTTCGTGTTGAACTCCGAATTACAAGTCTTGGAGAACCATTTGCGGAATGAAAGGAGTTTCTTTGCATTATGAAAAATACAAGAAGAAACTTACCTGATTTAGAAGGTCTGGACAAAATTAAGTGTCTACACTATGATTGCAATGTTGTTCGGCATTGGCCCATCAGGAAGCTGCACGAAACTTGTGTTCCCAGAAAAGGCAGGAATCTACTAACTGCCGAAAGACGTCGGAGGGTCCATTTTGGTCTCTGTTATGATGTATTGGATGACGCCGGGAGTCTTACAGTTGAAGATAAACAGTTGCTAGGCTCAATGCAGCATCCGTTTCCAGTCAGTCTTGGTGGGGGTGAGGGGTTCCGTTTATTTGTTTAGATTTGATGGTCATACATTTTTATCATATGATTCTCAAAGTGAAATTTAAAGTCATTTGTTAAAAATTATTTTGCAACAAATACTTCATCATCCATTATTCATGAATATTTTATAGGGTAAACTACATACATAGTTAATCACTTAATTTTTCGAGATTTTTTATTTTGATCACTCAATTATAAAAAATATCAATTTAGTCACCTACGTTATTTTATAAAATTAAAATTTTTCATCAATTTCAATCTTTTTTGGTGTTCTAATTAAGATTGTAATTTAGTTAAGATATGTCAATTCTTTTTTAGTTAATTTTATCTTCTAACATTAATTTATTCCCAATTTTCTTTTTTCTTTTTTCACATTTCATAATTTTTTTTTTTTTTTTTTTTGTATTTTCAAAAAGATTACAGTTTTCAAACATTAGAGCATCATTTAAAGAGTTTTTTTCGTTATGACAAGAAAAATTACCACTACTGTATTTATATTTTTAAATATTAATCTTTTTAACTTTTATATTAGTATTTTTTTTTAAATATTTCTTAACCTAAAAAAGTGAGAACAAAAATTATGCACATGAATATTAAGCCACAAAATATTGTTTATGAAGGTAATGATAGCAAACTTTACTTAGTCAATAAAAGTTTTGCAATTCAATTATTTTATGATTCATTTTTTTTTGTTTTTGAAACTTAAGTAGGGTTCTTAAATTAAAATTGATTATGAAATTTGAGAATGGGCATCAACTATATAAAAAATAAAATAAATAAAAAAACCTTCTTTTTACTTTAAGATAATTTCTTATTTATAAGTAACCCAAATATTCGATTCTGAAATGATGTTTAACTGTTGATAAGTATCACTCACAATGACTATAATGATAATTTATTTCTTTAGGACGTCTTTTATCACGCGTCTAAACTTTTTCGAATACATAATTTTTAAAGATCTATCAATGCATATCATTTGAATTAATACTTAATTGATTTTTTTTTTCACTTTTTTAGCTAACTTGAGCAATCAAATCAATTTTTTTTCTTTTATTTTAACATAAAATTTGATTTTTTTAAGAAAAAAATTAGGGATGGCAAAATCCGAACCGTCTGATGGATTTCGAATCAATTCGCTCCGAACGGAGATATTTTTTTTTTTGAACAGTGGAAGCGGAGCAAGCGGGGCTTTTTTTTTTTTTTGAAAGGTGGGGATGGAGTAGTTTTGGTAATTGTCTGCTCCGTCCCGTCTCGCCCGAATATTGAAATTACTATTTTACCTTAAATATTTAATTTTTAAAAAGATAATAAAGTAATACAACTAAACCTATTCTTTTCCTTTTTAAAACCCTAAACATAATATTTCATTTTTTTTCTCTCCCTAGATTAGAAACTCGTTTATGTTGAATTTATATTTAATTTTTTTTACAATACTTTATTATTTGAAAATTTTAGAAATAACTAATAAAAATCAGATAGAGCGGGGCGAGTCAGTTATGGATGTAACCGACATCCATGGAGGTGGTAGTGATATTGAAATTTTAACATTCACGATGAAGCGGGACGAAAATGGAACAAAGCATTCGACTAATGAGACGGGAGCGGATATTGCAAAATCCAACCCATCTTATTCTATTGCCATCCCTAGAAAAAATCTTAGATCAATCACAGCACTAAATATTTAGATACAATTATAAACTCACTTCTACGAAAACAAAACATAAAAAAATAAATAAATAAATAATGAACGAGGGTAAAAAAAAAAATCTAGCATCAAAAGCATCACCAATGAATCCAGCCATGCCGCTTTTTGTTTGCCATAGCATTATAGTAACTTGGATTTACATATTTTTTTAAGCCTTTAAAATTAGCACCTCTCACTGTATCCAGCCTATTTACTTTATCCATGTATTCCAAACTAATACACAGATTTATCTTATTAAGAAAATTGGTTATCGATATATAGACTTGATAATTCGAGTCCTCATGTTATGTTTATATATTTTTTTATCATAATTGTGTTTAAAATATTTTATATTAATAAAATTTTAATGTGTTAATAATTTATATTATATAAATTTTAACACATTCTTGTATTCATATTATATTCGTATTTTTTTCGTATTATATCATATCCGTATTTTTTTATATCATATCGTATCGTATTTTATATCATATTTTAATTATTTTTTATCATATAATTATGTTATGTCGTGTTCAATTAATATTATCAGGTCTACCGAAATAGATTCATTAACCAATATTATGTTGTCAGACTATCCAAAAAAAATTGTCAAGCAAACATATACCTTAATCTCAATAAGCTAACATATATTATGTTGTCACTAATATTTTTTGACTTTCACACACATATTAAGAAAAAAAATTTAATTATTCTGTATTTAATATTTTTAATTTAAACTTTTATAGTATTAATATATCATACTTTTTATTATTAAAAAGTAAAAAATCAATTTAAAATATAAAAAATTAAAGGATTAAGTGTTCAAAAAATAAAATAAAAAACATTTTGGGACATCCAAAAAAAAAAAAAAAGATAAACAAAAAAATTGAGACGGAAAGATCGTAACCTAAAAATCAATATATTAATATTTGTATCTTAACATTTATGATTGTCTAATTACATAACAGATCAACAAAATATTAATATTATTTTTTATTATAATATAAAATTTATATAAATTAAAATAATAAAAAATCTCGTGCAGGGTTAAAGAAGCTAGTTTATGTAAAGGGTAAGTGTACAATATTGAAAAGTAAAACTAGATTACAAGAAGTAAATGGAAAGATCCGGATATAGTAGGATCACTTCAATTTAAATTAATTAGATTACACAACCACAATGTGAATGAAATGAATTACAGATTGAGTTGAAAAGAAAAAAGAATTAGATTTAGAAAATCCGTATATTCGTGTTGTATTTGTGTATTTTTTGTTGGATATCAATGTAGAATTTGTGTGTATAAATATGAAATATATATATTAATACGTAAGTTGTCGTAAGTAGATACACAGTGTATAATTTATGTACACAATTGATATCAATAATTAATGAAAATTTGATCCTCTATCAACCAAGAGATATGTCTGATCATTACATGTCTGTTCGGATCGATTTTAGTCCAAAAGATGTGTCTGAAGGTTATGTTTGTTTTCGAACAATTGTGTCTTGTCCGAACATGTTTCTCCTTTTCTATATAAACCCGAGGGCTGATTCTATTTTAAATATACCGAAAATTAATCTTATTTTTACTCTTCTGCTCTATGTTCTTCAACTGTCTTGTGAGAGAGACGCTGCATCTTTTTTGGTTCGCTGTGTTGCAGTGGTTGTGCTGCCAATCTGCAACTTTTATCGAGGAGTACTGGGAGACGAATTGTGTTATACTGTAAGCACCTGATAGACAGGCAATAATCGTCTTAAGGTTGGAGGTCCAACCTTAATTCGATATTCTAATTTTTGGTTCTACCAAAACTGTAAGTATATGTCTTTTAATATATGTTCGTATATATTCATATATTGTTCTGTTCTTAATATATGTTTAGTAGTAATGGAATAATAATTACTAAATGCATACAAAAAGTCTAACAATCTTAAGACGATTGGTTTTGGTATTTAGTAAATATATATATTATTAATTGTTTTCAATTTTTTAGTTTTGTTTCGTTACTGTCTGTTGAATATTAATACGATATATACAGAAATTAGACTATTGCTAAAAATCAGACTTTGTCCTTTTGCATACTTTAAAGTTTTGGTGTCTTTAATCGGATTTGGATTTGCTTCCATAAATTGTTATTGATAAAAAATCACAAATGTAAAATTTGTGTGGAATTCAAATTTGTTAAGAAGCATTTCTATTCGATAGAAAGAACTAGTGAACCTCTAGATAGAATTTACACTGATAGTTGTGACTTAAAAAAAATTATGAAAATTAGAGGCGGTAAAAAGTATCTCAGTACTTTTATTTGAGAATTGCATAAGACATTGTTATGTCTATTTGCTAAGAAGCAAAGACGAGGCCTTGGAAGCTTTTAAGCTCTTTAAAAATGAGTGTGGTAACCTAATTTTGTCCGGGTTAAGTCCAATAATAAATCAAGTTGATTGATTGTTGTCCGCTAGTCCGATCTCATCGATCGAGCCCATTTGTCTTAACCAGGTTGATTTATTAATTTTGTTCAAAATGAACTTATTATTATTATTATTATTTTCTCCAGGTTTTTAGTAATATTTTAAATATAAATTTTAAATTAAAAAATTTTAAAAAAATAAATAAATAAAAAAGAGGGAGAGGATGGTTGGCAGCTTGAATCATGCTGCCAGCCCTCTCCCTTCCATGCCACCCTAAACATGTCCCTACACACTCAACCAGTCGACCTCCTGCACACTCAACCAGTCTACCTCTTGCACACTCAATCAGCCCTTATTTTTTCCAACCTGAAATTTGGCGAAGGGGAGGGGGGATTTCGGCCACCACCCCACCATCACCAAACATCCATACCCTAGACCTCAGCAAACTCGAGCCCTCTCCAATACAATCACCGATAGTAGAGAGGGCCTCTCCACTGCCAAAACCACAACCACTGAAACCCTCACCACACCCCTTTTCCACATCTAACACGCACACACACAATCCACGAACAGCATACATAGAAACAACACAATAAACACAAAATAAAATAACCACAAAAGCCAAGGGTTTAGTTTTGGTTCATAGGGGTGAGGGGTTAATCTAACGGATTCCAATGGTGAAAAGGTTGGGTTAGGGAAGAGGAAGGCTCGGTTGGAGTTTGAGCCCCATCCAACGGTGGACGGCCGCCAGACTTGGGGTTGAAGGTTCGGATTTTAAATCTAGATATAGGCTTTGTGGGACTTTTTTTGGCAAAACCAATCGGAGAAAAGGAAAGAGGAGGGTGAGAAGAATATTCGACGAAGTTTTGGAGCAAAATCGTCACCGATGATCGACGGTCGACAACCACGAACGGCGGCCGGCACGACTGCCAACCACCAAAATCTGGGCTCCCATGGTGGTTTCTGGGTTGGCTATTGGGGGTTAGAGAGAAGGGAGAGGGTGAGAGAGTTAGAGAGAGAATAAGAAGAGAAGAAATGGAAAAAAAAATAGGGATTTTATATCCCTGGGAATGCGAGTCAGGCGCGGACCCGCTCTAGAAGAAAAAGAAAAAAGAAAATAAGAAAATAAGAAAATAAGAAAATAAGAAAAAAAGAAAAAAAGAAAAAAAAAAGAAAGAAAGAAAAAAGAAAGAAAGAAAGAAAGAAAGAAAGAAAGAAAGAAAGAAAGAAAGAAAGAAAGAAAGAAAGAAAGAAAGAAAGAAAGGAAAGAAGGAAGGAAGGAAGGAAGGAAGGAAGAAGGAAAAAGGGAAAGAAAGAAAGAAAGAAAAGAAAAGAAAGAAAAGAAAAGAAAAGAAAAGGAAAGGAAAGGAAAGGAAAGGAAAAAAAAGGAAAAAAAAAAAAAGAAAGGAAAGGAACGGAAAGGAAAGGAAAGAAGGAAGAAAGAAAGAAAGACAGAAAAGGGAAGAAAGAAAGAAAGAAAGAAAGAAAGGAAAGGAAAGGAAAGGAAAGGAAAGGAAAGAAGGGAAAGGAAAGGAAAAGAAAGGAAAAGAAAGGAAAAGAAAGGAAAGGAAAGAAAGGAAAGAAAGAAAGAAAAGGAAAGAAAAGAAAAGAAAAGAAAAAAATTAAAAAAAAAATAAATTGCGGCTTATTCGTGCGAAAGCTCAACACGGCAAACAATTTCGCTTTCGGACATTCTATTTTTGGGGTATGATTTTCATCTTTTTTTAATTTTGTTTTTATACTTATTTGCATATGTTTTTATAAAAATATATATATATATATAATTTAATTATATTTAAAACATTTTATTATTTGACATCAATAAATTTGCTAATTGTTTTTAAGTAAAAATAATTTTCTAAAATTAAGGTAATAAATGGGTTCTTACCTAGATGTTGGAAGAATCTAAGTATTTTCATAGAAAAACAAAATTTTATTTTGAAAACTTTGATGAGAAGTTTCAAGTGTGAAGATCTTTTCCAAATTCCGCCTAGAAGTTGGGGAATTTTGAAAGGCTCTTGTAACGATAATTTTTATCTTAACTTTAAATAAAAAATTTATTTTTAAATTAAGTTAATTCGTTATTCGCAGTATCTTATATGGTTATCTATGCTCATATACTTTTCTTTGGTTATTGCATTAATAATATTTGTTCATCACATATTATGTTACGAAATAAAAATCATGCTTAAAAAAGGGGATTTTATGAAATAAAATAAGATAATCACCTAAGTAAAAATAATTCTTGGTACCCTGCCTAGGCATTGGAGGGTTTCTAATAATTATTATTTATAAAGGAACGTTGTCTTGATTTAGAGGTAGATTATGAATATTGAAAAGCGATAGAACTCTTTCCAAAATCCACCTAGACGTTGGAAATTTTGGATAAATCTTCTGACATCAAAGATTTTCATTTTTGTTCATAAATAAAATTAGTTTTTAGAAAATACAAAAATATGCAATAAAATGAATTATGGGAATTAATTTTTTTTAAAATATCAAAATTAAAATTGTTTTATCAAGGTTAAAAGATAACACATGATTAATTGGTACCATTTTTTTAAACGAGCGTCGTGGGGGTGCTAACACATTCCCCACACGTAATCGTACTCCTGAATACAATTTTGTTTTCGCATACCAAAATTATTTTTTTAATAGATTTTAATTAATTTTAAAATTTCATTAAGAGGATAAGTTTTCTTAGGTGGCCAATCACACCTAACCAAAAAAAAGATTGGTGGCGACTCTACTTGTTTTTAAAATCGTCTAGCAGTCAAAAAACCGTTATGGCAATAAGCTCGAAAATCAACTAAGCAAGAAAATAAGGAGTGATAGGGGTGGTAAATATGATTCAATGTTTAATGAATTCTGTTCAAAATATGGAATCAACATTCAAACCACTTCTCCTTATTTACCTCAACAATACGGTATTGTGAAACACAAGAACCGAACATTGAAAGAAATGATGAATGTTTTGTTGATTAGTTCAGGATTACCTCAGAACTTGTGGGGGGAGGCTATTTTAATAGCTAATTATATATTAAGTAAAATACCTCACAAGAAATCAGACAAGACACCATATGTATTATGGAAGGGTCAAAGACCATCCTACAAATACACGAAACTGTGGGGGTGTCTTGTTAAGGTATCGGTTCCTCCGCCTAAAAAGGTCATGATAGGACCTAAAACTGGGTTCAGTGCCTCATTTGATGGAATCATGACCCAATCTTTGAGGGCAAGAGAAGAACATTTGAGAAAATATCAACTTTGTGCAACAAGGGTACTCTGGTGTGATCTTGGCATCGATAAGTGAATCGACATAGTAAGTGGGGAAGAGTGTCATGGTCTGGTTTCGGCATGCCTTGGTGCTACCATGACTACCCCATTGTGGAGCGGGGGATGAGATCTTGTCCATGGGATCGGTGATCCTTGATGGTTCTAAGAGTGGCACGGACCTTGGAAGCAAACCATTAGGTTGTAAATGAATGTAAAGACATAACATACTCAGTTAGCAAACTAAGTATATTTACAAGTAATCCTAGAAAGGATCACTGGAAAACCATTGTGAGGGTACTTAGATATTTAAGATACACCTCAAGCTATGGACTGCACTATACAAGATATCCAGATGCAAATTGGATATCCGATACTAAAGATTCGAAATCCACTAGCGGATTTATCTTTACTATCGGAGGAGCTGCAATTTCTTGAAAATATTTTAACAAATGTGTATTGCTAGATCCACTATGGAATCTGAATTTATAGCTTTAGATAAAGCTGGAGATGAAGCGGAATTGCTTCGAAAGTTTAGAAGATATTCCAAGTTGGCCGAAACCTGTGCCTACAATTTGTATACATTGCGATAGCCAATCTGTAATTGGTTGGGCACAGAGTAGTTTGTATAACGGTAAATCTTGACACATTCGTCGAAGATACAATACCGTAAGACAGTTGCTCTCAAATGGAATTATCTCTATTGATTATAAAAAATCAAAGGATAATGAAGCGCTCTTACGAAAAGTTTTAACATGAGAGCAAGTAAATAAATTATCAAGGGGAATGGATCTTAAGCCTATAAATTAAAGTTACATAATGGCAACCCAACCTAGCTGACTGGAGATCCCAAGATCTAGGTTCAAAGGGACAACCGAGTTATATTAACTTAGTGTGAGCACTAGAAGAGTTAAACACTCTTATCCATTCCTATGATGAATTAGTGCTACCTGCAAAGGAGTTACGATAAGCTATGCTTTTAATGATTCGTATGGCTTGATAAAATCAAGTGGGGTATTGCAAGATACTTTTAATAAGCAATAACCTATTATGAGTAAGAAATGTGGCCATTTTTATGAGAATTGATCAGGCTAAATTCTCTAGAGTACTCATAAGAAACTAGGTAGTTTTTGGGGCCAAAATGAACACAACCGTGAGAACCAAAGATGTTCGAAGAGGAAATGTGTGATACCTATTGTCTTGGTTTATACGAAAGGCTGAATAGTTTAAGACATCAAGTTCACTAGTTAGCCGAGTAAATCCGATAGTTATCACTATGGAAGGTTCAAAATCAAAAGCTACCTATCCTGATGCAATAACTCTTCAAAGTTATTCTCTCATATTCCGAGTCAGTTCGTCGTTTTAATCAGACAATTTTCATTCATGTGGGGGACTGTTGGATATCAATATATAATTTGTATGTATAAATACGAAATACGTATACTAATATGTAGGTTATCGTAAATAGATACAGGGTGTATAATTTATGTACACAATTGATATCAATAATGAATGAAAATTGGATCTTCCATCAACCAAGAGATATGTCTGATCATTACATGTCTGTTCGGACCGGTTTTCGCCCAAAAGATGTGTCTGAAGGTTATGTCTGTTTTTCAACAATTGTGTCTTGTTCGAACTGGTTTCTCGTTTTCTATATAAACCCAAGGGCTAGTCCTGTTTTAAATATACCAAAAATTAATCTTATTTTTACTCTTCTGTTCTCGGTTCTTTCAACTGTCTTGTGAGAGAGACGATGCATCTTTTATGTTTTGCTGTGTTACAGTGGTTGTGCTGCCAATCTGCAACGTTATCGAGGAGGCCTGGGAGACGAATTGTGTTATACTGTAAGCACCTGATAGACAGGCAATAATCGTCTTAAGGTCAAAGGTCCAACCTTGACTCGACAATCTAATTTTTGGTTCTACCGAAACTGTAAGTATATGTCTTTTAATATATGTTCGTATATATTCATATACTGTTTTGTTTTAAATTTAGTAGTAATGGAATAATAATTACTAAATGCATACAAAAAGTCTAACATTTTCTTGTATCATAATCATTTTTCAGGTGCTTTATATTTGTATAAATTTGACATGTTAAGAATTTGTATTATACAGATTTTGACATGATTATGTATTTGTGTCGTATCCGTGTTTTTTTCGTATCGTGTAGTATCCATGTTTTTTTCGTATCGTGTCATATTTTAGTTATTTTTTTCGTGTCGTGTCCAATATTGTCAGATCTAAAAATATATATATTAAAATAAATTTATTAAGACGTAGGTAATTTTTTTAAAAATAAGGAAATTATTTATGATGTCACGTTTGTACCTGCTCAAAAGTCGGGCTACCCACCTAAGCCCGAAGGCTCGCCCATATTTTCGAAGGTTTAAATAAAAATATTAGGCCCGAAATATGGGATTGGGCAAAAAAATGAAGCCTATTTAGAAAATGAGTCGGGCCTTGGCTCCAACAATCAAGGCCCGAGCTCGACCCGTTTTTCATTTATATAATATATTATATTTATATTTTAAATATTATATAATTTATATCATATAAATATATATATAATATTAAAGTGTAAACATTTAAAAATATGTTAAGTTATCCATGTTTTAGAACTTAATAAAAGAAAGAAATAAATAAATAAATAAATTACTAAAATTAAATAAAAATAAAAATATTTGCTTAAATTCTTTATAAAAAAAAATATATGGGCGGGCCTAAACGGGTTTGGACTATCCATTTACAAATATGAGCGGGCTTTGATAGAATTTAAGGCCCATATTTCGAGCCGGGTCGGGCTTGGACAAGTATATATTATGTTGATACCATACCTAAGCTTGACCAGACCCATGAGCACCTATAGTCACGGTGTAGTAAATTTTTTTTTTTTACGTAAAATATTGAAACACGTTTAATTGCATTTTATATTATAAATTTATTTTTTTATTTTTTTAGTAAATTTATCAACCGAGTTGATGTCTTTAACTCGTGATACCAACTCAATCACTCTTTTCACTATTAGTATAATTTACTATTAGTATAGATATCTCTTATCCTTTCTAATTTAAATTCAGCCTTTCCTCCAATAAATTAAACACATCTTCCCGTTGAAAAAAAAAAATTTGGTGATTAGATTCTTGATAAACTAATTTGTTTACATTTGTTATTGGATATTATGTTCAAGTACATAAACATTGAAATAATCAAACGTAAAGAGTAATTATTTTTTTTGTATTTACTCTTAATACAATATCGAACAATTAATATCATCCACTATCACTTTAAAGTTTTTCATAATTGAAATTCCTTCTTTAATTTGATTGATGGAAAATTTGGCATAGCTAAACATATTAAATCCAATGTTTAACCGAATCGAAAATCAAACCGACGAAATATTCGATCATTGGTTAAACGATTCGATTGATTGAACCAATTGAATTGATTTGTTATATTAAAAAAATATATATTAAATATAATAAATATTTAACAAATATATACATTTGATTAAATGATATGGTTTTTAATATAGATTTAATAATTTAAAGGTTCAAATCTTATTACATACAATAAATTTTAAAAAATAAAAAAGTTTAAATTCGATTTTTTTGTTAGGGTTTTTATCGATTTTTCATCAGTTTGGACAATCTCCAATTTTATAATATGTACCAGATTGGACAGGTCACTGGCTTTCGATTCTATCAATCCGATCGGCTAATCCGGTTTGATTTTTTTAACTGATTAAGACAAATATAATATCCCATTAAATTCGGAGTTTAGTTTTTGTTCATGCTATCACCTTTAAAAAGTGACATTTAACAAATTTGAAATTCGAATCCCAACATCTACAAACCCTTTCTTTATTCCTAATTTACGATATCTATACTATTGTAAAGAGAATAGCTGAGTTGGTGTTACTGAGTCAAGTGACACCAACTCAGTTAGTGAAAATACCAACAAAAAAAAAACCATTAAATGTTTAAAATAAAATTTAAAAAAATAAGGATAATTACGTATTTTAATATTTTATATAATAATTTTTTATAAAAAAAAATCTATTTACTTTTTAAAAAACTACTCACTTATAAAAATTATCCACTAACAAAAACTAATTTAGTGGTTTTTTTTTAAAAATATATCCACTCACATAGTGGTGTGTGGAATTCTAGTTTTGTAAAAAAAAAAAAAAAAATAGGATCCCATAGAATTTCTTAAAACATAGACATGGTTTCCATTTCAACAGAGTGACCTAATGGGAAAAATTCTAAAAAAAAGTTTCTTAACGTAAGCTTCATATAAGCTTAGACAAATATGGACCATTAGATTAAATTTTTTTCATCTCAACCGTTGATTTAAAAAAGAAAAAAAAAATTATCACTTTACCGGTTAACATTTAACCTAAAAAAGTTTTTTTTTTCTTTTCTTCTTGTTGATTTTGCTTTTCAGCCGCTACCCATCTCATTCTCTCAAACAAATACTCCGCTGCTTGCCCATCGCCGTGGTGGTGGGAGCTTCCCAATTTTCGACAATGTTTGTGCTGGGCAATTCCTTAGTCGATAATGGTAACAATAATGGCTTGAGTTCTTTGGCAAAATCCAATTATCCTCCTACGATATTGATTTTCAAAGAGGTCTAACCGGGAGGTTCTCTAACGGAAAAACCATCATCAGTTTTCTTGTTACTTACTTTTTTTATCCTTCTCTCCTACTCTGTAATCTCTCTTTAATTATTTATTTTACTCTTGTCTTTTATTATATTTTTTTTCCAAATTAAGCTACCCCTACATGAAAATAGTGTTTTACCTTGCAAGTTGCAACCATTACTCACTTTGTGTTTTTAATCCGCTTGAATTTATTACGAGAAATTATATTCTTTCAAACAAATATTTCCATTGATTTATTTGACTTTTGTTTTTGTTTTCACAGATTAATTAAATGCTGAAATTATTAATTTGTATACTCTAATATCAGGGAATAATAATAGCATAGGTGTGGAATGAGCAGCTCCATGGAAGATTCTCCAAATTGGCTACGTTCTTGTCAGGTATCCTTATTCTTTATCCTATTTTCTTTAGCTTCTCCTTTTTTCATTTATTTCAGCCTCGTTGATTGCTGTTCTTTCTTCCTTTTCATTCCAAAGAAGTTTCATTAGGTTACTTTATTACGTGCTTTACTTGTAATTTCTTCACCAATATGTTTTTTTCTTGAGAGTGAGTTGCTTGACACTCTTCACTAGATTTGCCCCCACATATTTGTCCAATTAAATTTATGGCTATGATTTTAAGTTTAATAAAATTGTTCCTTTCAACCTTTTTTTTGGTACTTGAGATAGCCTAGAAACATGTAAGAAGCTTCACATTACATAGCCTTGGGATTACCTAATTCAGGGTTCTCCATTCTTATAGCCTTTCATAGATATCCGAAAAGCCATCAAAATCCAACTTAAAATTTTGATTTCATACCTCTTTTTAGAATTTTTGAAAATAAAGATCAATTTTGCTTTGGAAATGAATCATTTCCTCATAGAACAAAACCATTTTCATTCATTCAACAATATGGTCAACATTATTTTAATGTAAATTTTACTCCATACGTTGGAGAGTTGAGATATTGACTTTATAGTGTGGGCATTCATGTTATTTTTCTTGTTGGAGTTTGATAGTTTGCTGTTATTTTATTCTCAGTTCTAGCTCTCTTAATTACTTGTATATACAGCATGCTTTGTGGCTTATCTTCTTGTTGAAGCTTTAATTTACAAGCTTAAATATATATCAATGTGGCAATGCATTTGGGTAAATGAAGGTCGAGGTTTACCAACTAATGCTCTATCTGGAAAGTAGTTGTCTGCCTTCTTTCTCTTATATTTCTAACAATTAATATGCTGAATGAATTTTGTTTGGTGCAATCTTAAGCAACCCAAAGTAGCACATAAAGTTGTTCTATAGTATTTAATCTCTATTGTTAAATAGTTAAGTTGCACATTAAGGAAGGTGGACAATGATGTGGGCTTCATGTAAGTTTATTTTGCTACATGTTTGCTTAATTAGGACAAGGTAATATCAAATGAAAAATAGGGTTCTCAATTGTTTTTTATATTTTCTTTCCTGTTTGTGAGTTCTAATCATGTGATGAGAATATAATTGATTTTCCTCCCAGACTTCTCATTTAAGCTTGAAGCCTTGGAGTGTTTTTCTTCTTCTCTGAGTATTCTTGAGAATACAGATCGGGAGAATGGATCAGATTTTGCATGCTCTAAAACTTCACTGGGAATTTTGAAACCTTTTATCAGTGATTCCTCTCCCTGGCTATTGGGTGATGTTGCTTCACATTTTGAGTCCTATGCTAAATTATATTTGGCCCTCCAATATATCTCATTTGTTGTATTATTATCTTTTATTCAATTTTCATAAAAATTAGTGTTGCTCTATCAGACATTATGTAATTTTGGTAAAATAAATATCGAAATAAATATTATATTTCTTTCCAATTTTCATTGCCATTGATTGTGTTGTATTTTTCTCAAAATCTTTCAAGTTTTCCTATTTGATCTCGGATTGCACTTCAAATTGGAATGTATTATTATCTTTTATTCAATTTTCATAAAAATTAGTGTTGCTCTATCAGACATTATGTAATTTTGATAAAATAAATATCGAAATAAATATTATATTTCTTTCCAATTTTCATTGCCATTGATTGTGTTCTATTTTTCTCAAAATCTTTCAAGTTTTCCTATTTGATCTCGGATTGCAGCTTCAAATTGAATGGGAAAAATAGCAATGTTCTTGAGTAAGTTCAGTTTAAAGTAAAAATATTCGGATGTTAACTTTTTGAAACATTAATTTCATGTTTAAAGTAAAAATATTTGTGAAACAATAAATTATATTGTATTTAATTAATTTGATATCATATAAAAGAGACATTGTTATATGACTATAAAAGTATCATTGGATATTATATGTTAAAATTATTGTTTGAGATGTGTTTAATTAATTAAATGAGATAAATAGTTCAAAACATAATGTATCATGCAATTGGATCAATTTTAACATATTTTAACTAAATCAAGGTTCAATCATAAGACTGTTTTATTTATGTAATTAATTTTTAAAATTATCAAAAATTTAGATTATTTTTTAAAAGGGTTAAAGGACAAAATTATCATCATAATTTATATAATATATTTTAGTAATTTTCTAACAAAAATTATAAATATTAAGTGGTAAAAAAAATTACATAAATACATGACAACTTTTGATTCTCTTTTTTCAATTACATAAATACATGAGAATATCCTTTAATAATTTATGTAATTTGTCATGTTTATATGTAATTTCGTTCATGTTTATATGTAAAAAAAATTACATAAATACATGACAACTTTTTATTCCCTTTTTTTTCAATTACATAAATACATGACAATATCCTTTAATGATTTATATAATTTTTCATATTTATATGTAATTTCGGTCATGTTTATATGTAAAAAAAAAATTTACATAAATACATGACAGCTTTTGATTCTCTTTTTTCAATTATAAATACATGACAATATCCTTTAATAATTTATGTAATTTATCATGTTTATATGTAATTTCAATCATGTTTATTTGTAAACAAAAATTACATAAATACATTACAACTGTTAATTTTCTTTTTTCATTTACATAAATACATGACAATATCCTTTAATGATTTATATAATTTGTCATGTTTATATGTAATTTGTCTTTATCATGTTTATATGTAATATGTAATTTGTCATTTATCATTTGTCATGGTTATATATAATTTGTCATGTTTATATGTAATTTGTCATTTTATATGTAATTTATCATTTGTTATATTTATATGTAATATTAATATGTTTATATGTAAAAATTGATAATTTGCTCTAATTTTAGAACCTATCAAAAACCTAATTTAAGAAACTCATGATAGTTACTCCCCTATAATGGGGGCAAACCAAACCGTTAGAAGGGCTTTTCTCCGTGCTTACCGCCTATGTGGCAGAACGGGGCAGCTCTAGGAGCATTGTGCAAAAGCTTCTATACCTTTCTTTCTTTCTTTCTTTCTAACAAAGGTTTAGGGACCGCTCTCGAATTTTCTGTTCTTTACACGAGTAGTTAAAAAAGCCCAACAAGGCCCTGAAATGCAGCCACGTAGAACAACAACGTGGTCGAGTCAGTGCAAACGCGTCGGTTTCTTAATTGCTACATGCAACGTGGACTATGCAACAGCGTTTCTTCAACCTGAATTTGAAAGCATAATTTGAATTCTTAAAATCTCCATTAATTTGCAGTCAAGAGCATCTCATAACAACGAGGAAAGATTGGAAGAGAAAAGAGTAGAAATGATGAATGTTTTGGCTTTGAGTCTTGTAGTGAGTTCACTGGCAGCTGCAGGAGTATGGTCGCCGGCGCCGCCAACCCCACAAAGGGAAGATGTTATAGTGAAAGAAGGCCATCGAGTCTTAGTTGTTGAATATGATGAAGATGGCAAACGTAACACCAAAGTCTCAATCTCATCCCCACCGCTGCAGCAGCAATCAAATCAAGGGGAATATTTTGGCAAGGAAACTATCAAAGAAGCCGCCGCATCCGCGCTTCCGAACCTTGGCCAAGGCATTTCACTACCACAAGGAAAAGCCGGCCCCGGAAGACACTCCTTAGGGGAACTTACCTGTGATGCTTTTGGGAAATGTACTCACACGATCGCCACTGTCTTTGGTAAAGCCAAAGACAAGGTTTCAGAGACCGCGCATGAAGCTAAAGTGAAGGTTAAAGACAAGGTTGCAGAGACCGCACATGAAGCTAAAGAGAAGGTTTCAGAAACCGCGCATGAGGTTAAAGAGAAGGTTTTGGAGACTGCACATGAAGCCAAGGAGAAGGTAGCTTCTCCAAAGAGATGGATGTCGCATGAAACCAAAGACAAGGTCGCAGAAACAGCCCAGCAAACAAAGGGGGCTGTCGGAGATGCTTTAGGGAAAACGAAAGAGGCAGTAGCACAAAAGGGCCAAGATGTTAAAGAAAGCGCAAAAGAGTCCATTGATAAGGCCAAGGACACTGTGAAAACAGCAAAAGACACAGCCAAGACGATTAGGGATCATATAGTGAACAATGTAACAGAGAAAGTGCAGAACGCGCGGGAAATGGCCATGGAGGAAACAAAAGAGGTAAGAGAGAACACAGAGCAAGCTGCAAGAAAGGCAAAAACTAGTGCAAACAAGTTCTTTGATGGGCTGAAGTACTTAACAACAATGGAGGCATTCAATTCAGTGATGGGTATGGTGAACTTGCTGGGATTAGCTACAGCTTATGGGATGAGTGTGTGGGTTACGTTCATTTCGAGCTATGTGTTGGCAGACGTGTTGCCAAGACAGCAATTTGGGGTGGTGCAGAGCAAGATATATCCTGTTTACTTCAGGGCTATGGCTTATAGTATTGGATTGGCTTTGTGGGGGCACTGTTTGGGGCAGAGGAAAACATTGTTCTCAAGCAAGCCAGAGATGTTTCAAGCAATTAATCTTTTGTCATCCTTTTTCATGGTTTTGGTCAATGCACTGTATTTGGAGCCTAAAGCCACAAAGGTACCTTGCTAAGTTTCTTAAACTCATGATCTATGTTACCCAAATCGTGTGAGTCAGATTTGGGTGTGAGTGTCCGATATGGAGTCTCGGATTTGGGTGTGAGGGTCGGATAGATTTTTAATTTCTTTAAAGTTTTTTAATGTATTTAAAAAGTCTTTTGAGGATCATATATTTTAAAAAATAAATAAATAAAGAGTCGGAGCAATCAACATAGCTCATTATTGCATACTGCTTGATATTATCAGTTTTAGTAATAGTAACTTATCCCAGCCAATTCTGGTTCTTTCTGATACTTATATATATATATATATATATATATATATATATATATATATGATATGATTTTGTAGGTTATGTTTGAGAGGATGAAAATGGAGAAGGAAGAAGGCAGAGGAAGAGATGGCTTTGTTGTCGAGGGAAGCAGGGCCAGCGAGCCACCAACAAAAACAAAGGAAGCCCCCTCAGCAGCAGCCACCGGTTCAGAACAGGAAGTGGTCAAGTCGAGAATGGCTAGGCTGAATGAGAGGCTGAAGAAGCTAAATACAAATTCATCACTTCTTAATGTTCTTACCCTAATGGCTCTCACCTGCCATCTTGTTTACCTCCGCCAGCGCCTGAGCTTCAACTGTTAATGCTATAGATACACTTCCTCTGGTGTAACATAATTAGTTGCTTAATTTCAGTTCTAACCTCTTTGTAAAGATATACTCTAGGACACTTGGGTTTTGTAACACTTCTTCAGTGTAAAGTAATGATGGTTGTATTTTTTATTGAAAATTTCTGTTGCGAAATCCGTTCACAAATTTCTTTTTCTATTCAAAGTCAAATTTCACTCTTCAATCAAACTCAGTTGAAATAAATAAATGCATAAGCCAATCAATAAAGCAATGAGACCTAATTAATGAATAAATCTTTCATTAAAATATTTAGTTTATGTTTCGCATAATTAACATGATAATCTGAATATTTTCAATAGGAAGTTTCTTAAGTCACTCAAAAAGTCAAACTACTGTACGAATATATTTGAGTTATAAAAGAATATATTTGAGTTGGTCAAACTACTGTACAATATATTTGAGTTGGTCAAACTATATTTGAGTTATAAAAGAATATATTTGAGTTGGTCAAACTACTGTACAATATATTTGAGTTGGTCAAACTACTGTACGAATATATTTGAGTTATAGAAGAATATATTTGAGTTATAGAAGGGTAGGTATTACTCAATTAATTGTTATGTTATCCGAGAGTTATAGAAGGGTAGGTATTACTCAATTAATTGTTATGTTATCCGAATGTGTCAAACTTAATCAAATGACATTTAGAGACAAAGGTTAGGCTAAATGCATGGAGCATTTAGGCAATGAGTTGTCCCCTAACTGATTTAGGAGTTGCATAGAGATACAATTCGTAAGCTAAGTTACCTATTCAATTATTTTTACATGACTTGTTGAGTCATTCAAGGTCAATGGAAAAATGAAAATTCATTAAAAAATTTAAGAGTTAAATTTCTCGAAATAGTAGTTGAGGGCTATTATTTTGTTGAAATAATGAGAATAATTATTAGAGTATTAAAATATGACATTAATGATTATATAAATTGCTATTATTAACTACAAAATATTTTGGTTCATATTGGATATAAACACAACATGGCTAAATACCTATTGTAGACACCCAATTTTGTCCGGACTACTAAAACAAGTATGTTTTCTTTCTAAATTGATGTTTCATAATGTAAAAAGACTTTTTTTCATCTTGCAGGTGGTACTCCGAGACTTAGTCTAAGAAGGCGAGCATAAAAAGTCAAACGTTAAAAGTCAACCCCGAAAAATCAACCCTAAAAAGTCAACTACTGAAAAGTCAACCCACTTTCAAAATCAAGATTTGAAGTTCAATTGAAAAATGGCGAAAGAATTTTGATAATCCGAGGTCTATATTGAAAGATAAGGAATTCGGAAGTTGGGTTACGGAGATTCAGTAGAAAGAAAACCCTAGTTCCAAAAATTTGGGGAAAAATACTTAAACGATCAAATTGGTCGGAATTGAGGGTTCCAAATGAAAGATAAGCACTGACTACGGGTAATGGAGAAGCTACTTGAAAGAAAAATTGAAAGAAAAGTCAATTCGGAAGAAACCCGGGAATTAGGATTTTTGGTGGATTTCGATAAAATTTGGAAGAATTACAGAAATTGCCCGATTCGGTAAGACTAAATCCCCTAATTGATGAGGAATGAGTAACCAAGGATAGCCCAAGGCTCAGTTTGAAGAAAAGCTGAAAATCAGACTTGTTTTGAGCAAAACAGGGCTTCGGAGGTAAAAGGGCAAAATTGGAAAATTTGGGAAAAAAAAGCAAATGAACTCCAAAAATTCTGAAAAATTTTAGATCTCATTCTTAAATCATTTCAAAGAGATTGGCGAAAGAAAATCCAGATTCGGAGTTCGTTTGCAAAATGGCCAAATCTCGGGTCCCTTTGTAGAAATTCAAGAAGATAAATCTCGAAATAATAGTAAATGAGCTCCAAAAATTTTGAAAATTTTCAGATATCATTCTTAAATTATTTGGAAGAGATTGGTGAAACAAAATCCAGATTCGTAGATCATTTGCAAAATGACAAAATCCCGGACCCACTATGCACTAATTCAAGCAGATAAATCCCGAAAAAATACCAAATGAGTTCCAAAAATTATGAAAACTTCCAGATCATAGTTTTAAATTATTTGTAAGATATTGGTAAAGAAATATCTAGATTTGGAGCTCGTTTAAAAAATGGTAAAGTTTGGGAGCACAGAAGGGCAATTTTGGAAGAAAAAATCCAAATAAATAGCAAATAGGCTCGAAAATTTTTGAAAACCTACAGAATTCAATTTTTTATTATTTTTGAAGTATTGAAAAAATAAAATTTGAATTTGGAGTCCATTTTCTATTTATTTATGTTCGGGGGGCAAAAAGGTTATTTTACCCAAGAAACCGAAAAGGGCTTTTCTTGCCTTTAAAAAAATGAAGTATGGGCTGAAAGATGAGGGGTCAGCCGGACAAGGCCCAATGGTGGGCAGATATTTTTTGATTTTTTATCAAAAGGCCAACAATGAAGAGGAATGTAGTTATTTTTGTGATCAAGCCTTTGAATTTACAACACATGGACCAATGGTTGGAGAGAAAATATATTTATGACATCTTTATGACATCATAATTCAAGGGCTGATGATTCTAATCTAAGGGTGAGAATCCTACATAGAAGGCATCTTGGATTGAAGGCCATTGGATGAAATTTGTTGAAAAAAATTCTAGAACCTCCTAGGTTCTTCCAGGGGCCAATCGGCCACTACAAGGGGAGAGGTCTCTAATTCATTTTCACTCTATTCACACTCTTGTTTGGTTGATTTTCTCTCCATTTTTGAAAGGCAAAAAGAAAAGTTTAGAAAAGAAAGTTAGAAGAGAAAAGGCTTGCAATATAGCTTCTAGAGGTTACTTTAAGCACCATACTCTTGCATTTTCCTTGATTTTCAATTCTTGATTTGTTGTTTTGATTGCTATTTTGGTGAGTTTCTTTTGATTTTCCTTTTAAAATAAGTGTTTTTAATTTTCTTCTTCAAGTTTCTTCTTGTTACTTTCCTTTAAAAAAGCTTTTGGAAATTTTTTTTCTCTTGTTTTTGGTTTGGCCGAATGGCCTATTGTTTTTTATATAGTTGTTGTTTGCATTTTTATTTCATGTTATTCATGATATTTAACAAGTTTTGATGCTTTAAATCTTCTTCAAATACATAAACATGAAGTTTGTTTTGATTTGGTTGCTTGCTTGTTTCCATTTTTTAGTCTATTATCTTGTTATCATGTTTATTTTACTTATCTTGCATTTTTTATTTTATGTTTTCAAAATGTTTAAGTTTGTTTATGTTTTACATTTTGTTAATCCATGCGTTTGTGAAAATGCCTATTGGTTTTCATGCCTTTACTTTATATTTGCATGATTTGAGTATTATTCTTTAATCTTGCATGTTAGTATATCATGTGTTTGTGAAAATGCCATGCTCATTTTAAAGTATGGGACCATTCGGCCAACCCTCATGTAGTATGCTTTGTGTGCATTTTTATCATGCTAGTTGATAGGTTTGCATTTTCATGATATTTGGTTGTGTATTTTGTTTAAGCATGCTATATGTTTGTGTTATTGCCATGCATTCTTTAGGTTTAGGTTTGGCTTGCTTTGCCATGCATTTTAGACCTAAGTTGCATTAAATGCCATGCAATTTCATTTAGTTCTAGGTCATTTTATTGATGCCATACATTTTTCATGTCATTTAGGTTTTAAATCTTGCATTTCATGCATCAGATTTGCTGTATTTTCATGCATTTCATGTCGTGGTCACATGATTTATGACTTAGGCTAATCAATGGTTCAAAGTCATGCTCATTTTGAGCGTACTTGTGGAAAATTAAAGAGTTGTCAAATTGATTATTCTATATTTGTGATTTTTTTTACTTAGCCAATTTTTGTCTAACTTTTCAAAAAGTGTTAGCTACTATTTGTGAGACTTTTGGAGAGTCTTTAACATTTTTACTTTGATTTTTAAATGACTTTATCAAAGGCAAAAAAAAATGTGTTTTGATAATACAGTTTTTTCACCCAGTATTCGTACTTTCCCTATTTTTCTGGGCAGTCAGCTTTAATTAGAAAATTAAGCTAATTTTTTCCCGTATAGTTTTACATGTCCTGAGACTCCAGTATTTTTTTTGAAATTTTAAAAAATAGGGTAAAAAATCGTGGTTTAAAACTGGACAGTAGAGGCAAAATTGAATTTGAAGGAAAATCATTTTTCTGTTTTGGTTAAGTTACTTAGAGGGAGCTGATTAGGAAGTTTAGCTACTGACTTAGGGTAGTTTCTAAGCCTTTTTAAACTCTAAAAATGTTTTTTTAAATCTCGGGTTAAGGGTGGTCAAGTCCGGGATTTTAAACTTAAGAAATTAGAGCCATTTAAAAAGGGTTTAGCTAAGTTTTTATTTTTAATCTAAGCTTTTCAAAATTGTTTTCAAACAATCACAAAGTATTTTGGTTTTAGAATATTTAATTTGATATATTTTCCTAAGGTAGCAGGATATCTTTTTAGATATACAGATTTTTTTAATTAAAAGAAAAAATACATTCTCATGCATTGCATTTTCCATATTCATGCATACTATATAATATGTGATTTTTGCTATGTTAATTTTCATGAAGATGTTATTATCTTTGATTTAAATTTTTGATATTATATTAATTGTTATATGGTTTTGAATATTTCATGATATCCTATGCTTTTTATTTAGTTATTTTTGTCATATTATTTAGCATATACTATGTTCATGCATTATTATTTTTATTTTCATGAATATTATATGTTAGCATTATTTTATGTTTCATGTCATTTCATATCATTTAGATTATATGCCATATCATTTATATTTGCCATGTCATTTAAATCATTTTATTCCATTTAGAATATATCATGTGACTTAGGATATTTCATTCATATAGAATATATTATGTTACCTAGGTCATTTCATTTCATGTAGAATATATTGTGTTACCTAAGTCATTTCATTTCATTTAAAATATATTATGTCACTTAGGATATTTTATTTCATTTAGAATATATCATATGACTTAGGATATTACATTTCATATAGAATATATCATGTTACCTAGGTCATTTCATTTCATTTAGAATATATCATATGACTTAGGATATTTCATTTCATTTAAAATATGCTAAGACATTTAAATTATATCATACCATTTAGGTTGCATTATATTATCTAGACTTTGCTATGTCATTTTATTTATGTCACACATATTCATATTTTTTTAAAAATATTTTGAAAAAGGTAATGATTTTCAATAAAATAAAGATATTCCCGAGTTAAAATAATTAATGAGTTCTCTATCGGGTTTGCTGGGGAGGATATCATCAATTATCATTAATAACGGAATATCTTCTTTAAAATGAGAATGGTTCGAAAAATTTTCCAAAATAATTAAAATTTCTATATTTTGCCACGTTTGTTTGGAAATATAGGAAAATTTTGAATTAATAAATTTCGGATCATTAAATAGAATTATTTTTCTTTAAATTGAGAATTAACTTGGAATACCAAATTAAAAACCGACATTTTACGGAGACTTGAGATAACACATGATTAATAAGGTATCATTTTATACGGGCGTTGTGGGGGTGCTAATCATTCCCCACACGTAACCGAGTTAGGAACCCGCTTCTTTGATTTCTCTGGTTTAAAACGCAGACTTGAAATTGGTTTTAAAAGAAATGTTTTAATTAATTTTAAAATATTTTATAAAACCGGTTTAAATAGGTGGCCGATCACACCTAGCCAAAAAAGATTGGTGGCGACTCCATGTCTTTTTCAAGGTTATTTTCAAAACCTTCGTTTTTCTAGAGGAATTAAGTCGACTTTTTCACGGTTTTTTTTTTAATGTCACGCTTAACGAATAATAAAGTCTTGCGATGAGACTTGTTATTTTTTAGGTTGCAACAGCTTGGCGACTCCACTAGGGACGTTTAGAGAGTCAGGCCTAGAATTAGTCGTGTGTTATCAAAGTCTCGGTTTTGTTGGTTTAATTGGTATTTAATTTTAATTCCCATTTTTTTTAAAAAAAAAATAAGGAGAGTTTTGAAAATAATAAAATGCTCTTAAATATGTCCATATTCATGTTCATACATATTATAATTGTTCTCTGATTATTTTGGTGCATATATTCATTTTTTTGATTAATTGATGACTTATGTTGTTTAATTTTATTGGGGCATTTAGAA
Organism: Fremontodendron californicum; assembly: GCA_030761205.1. NCBI lineage: Eukaryota > Viridiplantae > Streptophyta > Magnoliopsida > Malvales > Malvaceae > Fremontodendron > Fremontodendron californicum. The sequence continues at coordinate 10,175,258 of JAULJL010000044.1, read as the reverse complement.
TAAGGATTGTAGAATAGGTGGTGAAAGGTTTGTTGTTCTTCCTCACACACTACACGTGCATTTGCATAACATGAGCCCTATACCCGGGTTCCGTCCCTTTAAGTGGAAATAAAGTAGCTACACTCTCGTGATTAACAATCCGCATGGGTTAGCAAAATATTTTCGGAGTATAAATTACCTAAGCTCCCGTGATTAACAATCCGCATGGGCTAGAAAAATATACTCTAACGAATTGAACCCGCTTTTATCGCGGTGCTTTACTAGCCTTTACCGGCGACAATGAGGAACAATTCGGGTTCTTTAGAACTTCGTTCACCCACATATAATGAGCCGTAGAGCCAACATAGACGAAGCCCTGCTGAATTTTTATAGATATACCGAAGTTAGGAACACATGGAATGACATTCTAACCTTTTGTTACCTATTTTACATTCCGATTAAGTTTAGCAAAATCGAGCGGTGATGAACGCACATCCTTTCGCCCATAAATACCCCATCCCAAAGGCGTCGTAATATTGAATTTTCATTGGGATATTTGTTATATTATGTTGTTATTATTTGGTTTCTTCACCTTTACTGACTTGTTTCTTTTTCATGCATTTTTTGTGTCATCATAGTGCATAGGGAAAATTATTGGCCTCGGGATAATCTTCAACCAAAAGGGTTTTCATGGAGGGTCAGGCTAGTTCAATAGTGGAAGAACATGTAGGGGTACGGCAGTGGTCGGAGTCAGAGCAGCGAAAAGATGGGGATTGTTTAAAAGAGGGATATATATATCAGTATTGCCAGAACGGATAGAATTAGTTTACTGGCAAAATGATCTCCGGGGGTTGATGGATATTTGGAGTCAATGGGATGTGTCAGAAAAGAGGATTTTCACTCAGGTATATGGAGACATAGCATTGTTGATGCCGATTAAGATTAACAGTGAATTGATTCGGCTATGGTACATTTCTGGAATCCAGCATACAGATGTTTCACCTTCAACAAGGAAGACTGACACCGACCATAGAGGAATATTTGACTTTGTTACGTATTGAGTATGCTATTCCTGATCGAATTTATTTAAAGGTCAAAGACATTAGGGTTTAAGAAGAAATTAGCTAGATCGTGGGAATGGATAGCAAATGGGTCAATGCACATGTGGTTAAAAAAGGGAAAAGTGAGTGTATTCCTTGGGATGCTCTCCAATCTTTGATCCGAAGTCACCCAAATAGAGAGACTGCTAGGGATATTTTTGCTTTAGCTGTATATGGTTTGGTTATTTTCCCGAAGACACTGGGACGTATCGAGTTGGCCATAGTTGACCTTTTTGAGAAGTTAAAACATAAGATAGATCCGTCTCCAGCCATCCTAGCAGAATCTATTCGATCTTTGAATTTTTACAAAAGGGAAGGAAAAAGAAGATTCATGGGATGTATGCAGCTCTTCTATGTTTAGTTTCAGAGTCATTTTTGGAAAAGGGAGCTATTCGATCTTTGAATTTTTACAAAAGGGAAAGAAAAAGAAGATTCATGGGATGTATGCAGCTCTTCTATGTTTAGTTTCAGAGTCATTTTTGGAAAAGGGAGGATATTTCTTTCAAACCATATTTGAAAACCTTAGTACCAATCAATGAGTTCTCTAAGATAGATTGGCCCGAAGACAAAAATGAAGAGCAGTGGATTGATAACTCGTATAATTATATAGTTTTTAGTTATGTTTTATTATTGTTTTGTGTCAAATACGAGTTATTATTGTTTAGTCTAATTGTGTTTATGATCTTTTATATTTTTATGTAATTTGGTGTTTTTCACAAGTTTCTTTGAGTGATTTCAGATTACTAGAATTAAGGGCAAATCCAGTTCAGTTCCAGTTCCGACACCTTTTTCCATATCAGCTATATCTCGAGTTTCACTGAAGCAATAAGGCTGAACTTTGTATCCCTGCAAAGCTAAGAGGCATATCTATCTTTTTCATGTTTTACACTTCTTGAAACGGAGTCGTTTTCCCTAGCGAAATCGACCATCAAGTTGGCTGATGTGCAATGACGTCTGTTCTGCACCGTTTTGGTATTTTGACCATATCTCCCGATCCACGTGTGCAAATGATCTGATTCCAACGGCTATGGATCCGTAACTGATAGGGGTATATTTTTCTAGAAGACCATTTTATCAGATCGAGCCTCCAACATTGACAAAATCGACCATCAAGCTGGCTGATCAGAATTGTCATACAATATGACGAAAATTGTTAGAAAAATGCACCCACCTATTATACCTACCTTTGAAATTTGTAAAGCTTGTCTCTTGTCATTTAGCCCTCCAAAATGTGTATAAATAGAGGGCCTTGGATGAGTATTGGGATACATTATACATTGGTAGGATATTAGCCATTGTAATAACATTCTCTAAGTTTTCTTCTTCTTTCTCTAGTTTTCTTTTTCTTTATTTACTTATGTTTCTTACATTTCTTTTCATTTTATTCATATCTAGTATGTGTTGCTAATCATATTGTTGAGGTGATGAGGTGAAGCTCTTGGTAAATGCTAAGGTTAGTCTCTTAAACATGAGCTAAAATTTATAAACACTAGTATAGATAATATTTTCTTTTGGTTTAAAATCATACTTGCAAAGTAGGGATCTTGATTCATTATTGACAATGAAAATGGCACAGTAAATGCTTGGTTTCATAACCTTGATTTGTTGTAGACATATACCTTGGCATAAGGAATGCTTGGACTCTTTTTGTGAGTTTTGAGGACACCAAATGAACATAATATCATATGCTATGGACGTTGGACAATTTGGACTGAATTGCTAAACCTTCCGATTGGAACCTCCCTTATGTGTGGATTTCAATTGTGTAATAAAACAAGATTAATCTTAGCATAACACCAAGAGTGGATTCTCTAACCTCAACATCTTTTCTTATTGTTGTTTATATCTTGTTTAATTTCTTTTATATTTTGTTTATTTTGTTCTCTAATATCTTGTTTATCTTATTTTGTTGTTGATTCCCTAATATCTTGTTTACTTTCTTTTCTTATATATTTATAAACTTATACTTACTAATACGCTTCCTTGTGGTTCGACCTCGGACACCCGAGAATTTATTACTTGAACATAACCTGCACTTGGGTTTACGACTCTTAATTGAGTCTCCATCAAGTTTTTGGCGCCGTTGCCGGGGAAGCAATACTAAGTATATAAGTTTATAAGTATATTTATTTTTATTGGCTGGTTATACCGCCTAATTTTGTATATATTTGTTTTTATTGGCTGGTTATACCGCCTAATTTTGTATATATTTGTTTTTATTGGCTGGTTATACCGCCTAATTTGTATATTAACTTTGTTTGGCTGGTTATACCGCCTAATTTGTATATTAACTTTGTTTTATGCTTGTTTGGCGACGTGATTTTAGATCTCGTCGTTTAGTTAGATTTTATTGTGAAACTTTTTCAGGTAATCTTTCTAATACAACTCCTACCATGGCTGACAATGAAAGTGTTCATGCTGAAGATGAGAACAGACAAGTACGCACCATGCGTGACTACTTGCAACCAACTCGAAGCTCATCACCCTCTTGTTTTATTTTTCCTCTCAATGCAAACAACTTTCGTTTTAAACCAGGTATGATAGCTTTGCTTCCAAATTTCTATGGGTTGGAATCGGAAAGTGCTTACTCGTTTCTAAAAGACTTCGAAGATGTATGTGTCACCTTTAATGACCAACAATGTACAAATGAAATTGTCAAGCTAAAATTATTTCCTTTTTCTTTAAAAGATAAAGCAAAAATTTGGCTTCATAATTTAAAACCAAGGTCAATTGGCACATGGCAAGAATTACAAACTGAGTTTCTAAAGAAATTTTTCCCAGCACATAAAACTACTGCTTTGAAAAGACAGATTCAAAATTTCAATCAAAATCAAAATGAAGCATTTTTTCAGTGCTGGGAGCGTTTTAAAGATTTGTTAAGTTCTTGTCCACATCATGGTTTTGAAAAATGGCGTCTTATTAGTTTCTTTTATGAAAGTTTAACTCCCGAAACTAAACAATTTGTTGAAACAATGTGTAACGGTGAGTTTCTAGAAAAAGAACCTGAAGAAGCCTTTGACTACTTAGACCATTTGGCAGATAACTCTCAAGCCTGGCACACAGATAATTCCTCTGAAAGTTCCAATAGATCTAATGTTGTTTCTAACAGAGGAAAATATCATTTTAGTCAAGAAGATGAGATAAAAGCTAAAGTAGCTAATTTGGCTAGAAAGATTGAAGCCATGGAACTTAGAGAAGTAAAAGAAGTCAAAACGGTTAAAAATGAAGAAAGTTGTGGAATTTGTGAAATCATGGGACACCCCACTTCTGAATGTCCAAACATTCCCATTCTTAAAGAAGCGTTGCATGATCAAGTAAATTCCATAAACACATTTAAAAAGCCTTTTCCTTCTCCTTACTCTGAAACGTATAACCCTGAATGGAGAAATCATCCCAACTTCAGTTGGCGGAATAATAATCATGTTCAGGTACCACAATCTCAAAAGCCGGGCAACACTTTTTCCTATCAACCTTCACGTGTACAAACCTTGGAAGAGACATTGCAAGCATTCATGCAAACACAAGCAAATGTGAATAGCCGGACTTCACAGGACATCAATGAGATAAAAAATACCTTGTCCACATTGACAGCTTCATTACGCACTCAAGAAAAAGGTAAGTTTCCTGCTCAACCTCAGCCTAACCCTTCTACTCAATGTCTTGTTTCTTGCTCCAATGAAACTCAACAGGAAAATGCCAGTTCTATCACAACTCTTCGAAGTGGAAAGGCAATTGACAAAAACATTCCATCAAAAGACCAAGATCCTCTTTCCCCTCCGAAAAGTAATGGTAAGGATGATGGTAAGTCTGAACTTCTTGAAAATTTGGACAAAGAAAAAGGTATGCATCCTGCTCCTTTTCCTCAAAGGTTGCAAACAATAAAGAATTTGAATCAAAATGCAGAAATTTATGAACTTTTCAAACAAGTTAAGATTAACATTCCTTTATTGGATGCAATCAAACAAGTTCCATCTTATGCTAAATTTTTGAAGGACATGTGCACAGTTAAAAGGAAACATAATGTACAAAAGAAAGCATTTTTGACGGAAAGTGTGAGCTCAATCATTCAGCACCTTACTCCACCAAAATTCAAAGATCCTGGATGTCCAACAATCTCATGCATCATTGGAAACACTAGAATAGAACGTGCATTGCTTGATCTTGGTGCTAGTGTTAATCTTTTGCCTTTTTCTGTTTATCAACAGTTAGGTTTAGGTGAACTCAAGGAAACACCTGTTACACTTCAACTAGCTGATCGTTCTGTAAAAATTCCTCGAGGGATAGTTGAAAATGTTTTGGTTCAAATTGATAATTTTTACTTCCCTGTTGATTTTATTGTTTTGGACACACATCCTGTTTCAAATCCAAATGTTCAAATTCCTGTTATATTAGGCCGTCCATTTCTTGCAACTTCTAATGCTCTGATAAATTGCAGGAATGGTATGTTGAACATTTCTTTTGGAAATATGACTTTAGAATTAAATGTGTTCAACATTTGCAAGCAACCTGGTGATAATTCAGAAGTACATGAAGTGGATTTCATTGAAGAACTTGTTCATGAACATCTCACCACTACCACATTCCATGATCCTTTAGAAGCTTATTTAATTGAATATGAGTTTGATAATGCTTCAGAAATTTCACACATTGATTCTTTGTTAAAATCTTTTCAGGATAAGCATTGTTGGAAACAAAAGTTTGAGGAACTACCATCACTTACAAATGTCACTGTACCATCAACTATTGAACCACCCAAGCTGGAGTTAAAACCATTGCCATCCGAGCTAAAATATTCCTTTTTGGGTGAGAGTGAAACTTTTCCAGTCATAATTTCTTCACATCTTGATGAACTACAAGAAGGTAAGTTGTTACAACTTTTGAAGATGCACAAAAATGCATTAGGATGGACCTTAGCTGACATAAAGGGAATAAGCCCATTAATCTGCACACATAATATTTATTTAGAGGAAAATGCTAAACCCTCTAGACAAATGCAACGAAGGCTTAATCCTAATATGAAAGAAGTAGTGAGAAATAAAGTCATTAAACTTCTAGATAATGGAATCATTTATCCTATCTCTGATAGCAAATGGGTAAGTCCTACTCAAGTCGTACCTAAGAAATCTGGAGTTACTGTAGTTAAAAATGAAAACAATGAATTAATTCCAGCTAGGACTGTTACTGGTTGGCGCATGTGCATTGACTATAGGAAACTTAACTCAGTGACGAGGAAAGATCATTTCCCTTTGCCTTTCATGGATCAAATCTTAGAAAGAGTTGCAGGGCATGAGTTTTATTGTTTTCTAGATGGATATTCTGGGTATAATCAAATAGCCATTGCACTTGAGGACCAAGAGAAAACCACTTTTACATGTCCTTTTGGTACTTTTGCATATCGTAGAATGCCATTTGGATTATGTAACGCCCCTGCCACATTTCAAAGATGCATGCTTAGCATTTTTAGTGACATGATTGAACGTAATCTTGAGATTTTCATGGATGATTTTTCTATTTCTGGTGATTCATTTGATGATTGCTTAGCCAATTTGAAAAATGTATTGATTAGGTGTGAAGAAAAAAATCTTGTTCTTAATTGGGAAAAATGTCATTTCATGGTCACTAAAGGTATTGTACTAGGTCACATTGTTTCTGCAAAAGGGATTGAGGTAGACAAGTCAAAACTTGAATTGATTGCTAATCTACCCACACCAAAGACAGTAAAGGACATTAGGTCATTCTTGGGACATGCAGGTTTTTATAGAAGATTCATAAAAGATTTTAGCACGATATCTAAACCTCTATGTAATCTTTTAATGAAAGACACTGCATTTGAATGGACTAAAGATTGTGAAGATGCTTTTGAAAAACTCAAAAATATGCTCACTACTGCTCCTATTATGAGATCTCCTGATTGGTCTTTACCATTTGAAATAATGTGTGATGCTAGTGACTATGCTGTTGGTGCTGTGTTAGGACAAAGGAAAGATAATAAACCACATGTAATTTACTATGCAAGTAAAACTTTAAATAGAGCCCAAATGAATTATTCCACTACAGAAAAGGAATTACTTGCAGTTGTTTTTGCATTGGATAAATTCAGATCTTACCTTGTTGGATCATCAATTGTTGTCTTTAGTGATCATGCAGCTTTAAAATATCTTCTCTCTAAGAAGGATGCAAAACCTAGGTTGCTGAGGTGGATCCTTTTGCTGCAAGAATTTGACATCACCATTCGAGATAAAAAAGGAGTAGAAAATGTGGTGGCTGATCATTTATCAAGACTTGTTTGTGATGAATCTTTTGGAACCTCACCAATAAATGATACTTTTCCTGATGAACAACTTCTAATTGTCTCCACGACACCTTGGTTTGCTGACATTGCTAATTTTCTTGCTACAGGAAAAATTCCTTCTCAATGGAGCACACAAGATAAAAGGAAGTTTCTGAATGAGGTAAAGAAGTTCTATTGGGATGACCCTTACTTGTTCAAATATTGTCCTGATCAGATTTTTCGAAGATGCATTCCCGACAATGAGGTAAGTAGTGTAATTAAGTTTTGTCATTCCGAGGCATGTGGTGGTCATTTTTCATCAAAGAAAACTGCTGCAAAAATTTTACAGTGTGGATTTTACTGGCCAACTTTGTTCAAAGATGCACATAATTTTTGCAAGTCATGTGAAAGTTGTCAAAAATTAGGTTCCATTTCGAAAAGAAACATGATGCCTTTGAACCCAATTCTTGTAATTGAAATTTTTGACTGTTGGGGTATTGATTTCATGGGACCATTTCCACCATCTTTTGGTTTCTTATACATTTTAGTTGCAATAGATTATGTTTCAAAGTGGATAGAGGCAATTCCATGTCGAAATAATGATCACAAAACAGTGATTAAATTTTTAAAAGAAAATATTTTGAGTCGATTTGGAATTCCTCGATCTATCATAAGCGATGGGGGAACACATTTTTGCAACAAGGTTTTTGAAACATTAATGAAGAAATATGCCATTACACACAAAGTTGCAACCCCTTATCACCCGCAGACAAATGGACAGGTAGAATTAGCAAATAGGGAGATTAAACAAATTTTGGAAAAGACAGTTAATCCAAATCGCAAAGATTGGTCTCTTAGACTTAACGATGCATTATGGGCCTATCGAACAGCTTTTAAAACAGCATTGGGCATGTCTCCTTATAGGCTAGTTTATGCAAAACCTTGTCATTTACCAGTGGAACTTGAGCATAAAGCATATTGGGCCATTAAAATGTTCAACTCAAACCTTGATGACGCTTCTAATTTACGAAAATTACAAATAAATGAACTTGAGGAACTCAGAAATGATGCATATGAGAATTCTAAAATTCATAAAGAAAGAACTAAAGCCTTTCATGACAAGTTAATTTCAAGAAAAATATTTGATGTTGGGCAAAAAGTTCTACTTTATAATTCTAGACTTCACATATTTCCTGGTAAGTTGAGATCAAGATGGACTGGCCCATTTGTGGTTAAGCATGTGTATCATTATGGAGCAGTTGACATTGAGAATCCTCAAAATGGTAACGTATTCAAGGTAAATGGACAAAGACTCAAACTCTTTTTGGAAAATCATGTTACTCAAGAAGAGGTTGTTTTTCTTTCTGATCCTTGTTTTGAAAATAACTAGATGTAAATATAATTTTTACTAATCTTCAAAAAAAAAAAAAAAAATTCATTTTTTTCCCGGTTAAATGGCGGATAACGGTACTCCGTGATTATTTAAGTCGGTTCCATCAGCTACCCACAAAACTGATATTGTATATAAATTTCTCTTTCATTTTATTTTATTTCATTTTTTTTTCAGGATGGATGATATTCTCAAAAGATTGCAGAAACGATTTCCTCCTTTTCCTCGGAATATTTTACTGAAGCTTTACCAAGTACGATTAGAAAGATTAAGAATGCTTATGAACAAAGGGATTCCTGAAGACATACGTTGGATAATTGAAGCCAAGGTACGTGAAGATGAATATCTTCCTGTTTTGCATTTACCAGGTACAGGTAGAAGCACTTATGCAAAGAAGCGACGAGCAAAGCGCATGAGTTCAAATTGCCACAAGTGTGCACGATGGACGTGTAACGGTAAATGTCATTCTATTGGGATTCCGTCCTCTAATCGAGATGATAAAATTGAATTCATTAAGGATGGACTGAGTAAGGAGAATTTGGGTAATATCCAACTTTCTCTTGAGACGCATCCTAGTGGAGACGTACAAAGAGAAATTCTTGATTTATGGCCGCAATTCCAAAGGGAATGGCAACATCTTGGGAATCTGATGTTAAAAGACCCTGTTTGCCAGCTTGTAAGAAAACTGGATGGGAAGCATATCCTCGACTCATAGAAGGCGTTTAAGCCGTTTCTGGACGTAAAACCAGAGGAAGATGTGAGCCACAATCACAACTACAATAAATGACTTCTCAGCTTTTGGTTTGATTTGCAATAACTTTATTTCAGTTTAATTTACGTGTTGTTCGATTTGTGTAATTATTCTCGTTTTTTTTTTTTTTTTTGCATTGGTCTTTTACGATTGATTTTTCTTCTCTTTTTGATTTTCTTCCTGAAATCACGCAAAAATCTTTTGTTAGGTTAACATTTTCTTCTGACAGGTCAAATACACTTTCGGCGACATTATTACTCTTGTCTGATTCACTACTCAGTCCTCTATATATTACACCATGTACTCATTCTCTTTCAGGCACTCGAAAAAGAAAAAAAAAATGGAAAGCACTTCGTCCCAGCGCATTAAAAAAATTTGTGTCTTTGGAGGTGCTTATCCAGGGAAAAATAACATATTCGCTGATGAAGCCATAAGAGTTGGAGTAATACTTGCCCAACAAAAGATCCACTTGATTTATGGAGGCGGTAGTACGGGTTTAATGGGAGCAGTCGCTACAGCAGCACACGCCGGAGGAAGTCCAGTTCTAGGAATCGTGCCAAAACTATTCACAGATTTTTGTGGACCTACCGTGGGTAAGGAAATACAAGTCTGGAGTATCCCTGAACGGATAACAATCATGTACCATTCTGCCGATGCATTCATTGCCTTACCAGGAGGTCTGGGTACATTGGAAGAAATAGCTTGCGTGGCTTCTTGGTCATCTTTGGTCACAAATAAGAAACCCATTGGTTTGCTTAATATTAATGGTTATTTTAGTAATTTACTTTCATATTTAGATAATGCTGTGGATAATGGATTCATGTTTTCAGAGGCAAGGAGAACCATAATTTCTGCTACAACCATTGAAGATTTACTCAAAAAGCTACAAGCTTATGAGTGTTTATCTGCTACGGTTGTTTCGCAAACGCTCGGAAAAAGAAAAAGAGATATGGACGAGCAAGGAGTGGATTGCACTTTGTCTTTGTGACATTATCTAACATTTTGCTTGTTGTGTCTCAGTTATAATAAGTGGTTAGCAACCTCTGCAGGTAATATCTCCTAAATTCTACCTTTAAAATTTGACATTGGGGACAATGTCATATTTTAGTAGGGGGTAAGGGACATATTTTGTTAAAAAAAAAAAAAAAAAATTTGTTGTGTTTTAAGACATTTAGAAGTATTCATTCTGAACAAGGTCTGAGTAAGGGAGACTTGAGACATACCTTGTCAGTTTGATTTAATCTTCTTCTTCAAAAAAAAAACAAAAAAAACAAAAAAAAAACAAAAAAAAAAAAAAAAAAAGCATGTTTAGACTTAGTGTGTTTTTTTTTTAGTTACTTTCAATACAATGATGAGATATGAATTGCATAAGTCTAAAACAGATTTATTAGTGAGAAGATTTTCATGAGAATTGAGCTTGATGTCAACCTTTTTATGAGCCAATGTTAATATGATATGTTGATTGAGAAAGAAGCATGTTTAGACTTAATCTGACTTGTATAATCATCTTTGTGAGTTTTTGAGCCTATAATGATTGATGCATTATACAAATCAATCTAATTTCTTTCTTGAGTGCTCTTATGATTACATGATTCTCTAGAACTTGCTTTAAACCGTTTTAGACTATATTGATACATGTGACAACATGAACATGATAGAGGCATTAGGATTATAACCAGAGCCAAACAGCCATCCATTATTAATGTTCTACGAGAACATCCCCACTAGTGAGCCAATTTGAGCCTACATTAAATATGATGTTTTATTGGTAACCACAACTTACACCTAGCCTAAATATGCTTATATCCTTACCCTTGTTCTAAAGATGAATTTTATATTTTGAGACATATTGCAAAAAAAACAAGGGATATTTTTATTTGAAAATTTGGGTTAGAAACAAAAGATAAGTGTGGGGGAAAGAAAAGAAAAGAAAAAGTCAAGAGAAAAAGAAAGGGATCATTGTCAAATACATTCCAATATTAAAAAAAAAAAAAAAAAAAAAAAAATCTTCTCTTGAACTTCTAGAAAAAGATGTTACAAAGTTGGTTAGAATGATGCAAAGGCTCAACATGAATATTTAGCCTATGTTATTATGTGCTTTATAAGAGTTTTGAGAAGTTTTATTTGTATGATCTTATTATGTCTCTAAAATCTATGAACTCTTTGGAACCTTTGTGATATCTTTATCCTTTTGTTCTTTAACCACATTATAACCCTTTGGCCCCATTACAACCTTGAATAAAGACCTCTTGATTTATGAAGTTGTATGATCTAAATAGTGGAGAATAGGTGGACAAGCAAGCATATGGTAGAAGTGTTTTCATGAGATTGATTGAGTGTAAACACTTTACCACTACTTTAAAGAGTGAAAATCAAGAGAGTATCCCATGTGAGAAGTTGAGATTAAGTTTGAATATACACTATTTTGATTGAAATATGTTATGTTATTATTGGCTTAACTCAAACTATTTACATTCAAGCAAGATTTTTTGTGAATTTCTTTAAGCTATTGATTAGTTTTTAAGACTTGTCCAATGATTATCTCTAATTTATATTGGAAGGATTAGTTATAATTATTATTTTTAGTTTTTCTTATGTCTTCAATGTTTGTGGGTATCGTCCTAGTAAACCCTCACGAGACTAAACTCGTCCACTAGGGACACCTAGGGGTTTAAAGGCTTGTGTCACATGCTAAGTGCCACCGTGATTTCCTACGAAAATGGATTAGATTAGATTTTCTTATTTTATTTTTATTGAGTCGTTGCTAGGGACTAGCAACAATCTAAGTATGGGGGTGTGATAACTCGTATAATTATATAGTTTTTAGTTATGTTTTATTATTGTTTTGTGTCAAATACGAGTTATTATTGTTTAGTCTAATTGTGTTTATGATCTTTTATATTTTTATGTAATTTGGTGTTTTTCACAAGTTTCTTTGAGTGATTTCAGATTACTAGAATTAAGGGCAAATCCAGTTCAGTTCCAGTTCCGACACCTTTTTCCATATCAGCTATATCTCGAGTTTCACTGAAGCAATAAGGCTGAACTTTGTATCCCTGCAAAGCTAAGAGGCATATCTATCTTTTTCATGTTTTACACTTCTTGAAACGGAGTCGTTTTCCCTAGCGAAATCGACCATCAAGTTGGCTGATGTGCAATGACGTCTGTTCTGCACCGTTTTGGTATTTTGACCATATCTCCCGATCCACGTGTGCAAATGATCTGATTCCAACGGCTATGGATCCGTAACTGATAGGGGTATATTTTTCTAGAAGACCATTTTATCAGATCGAGCCTCCAACATTGACAAAATCGACCATCAAGCTGGCTGATCAGAATTGTCATACAATATGACGAAAATTGTTAGAAAAATGCACCCACCTATTATACCTACCTTTGAAATTTGTAAAGCTTGTCTCTTGTCATTTAGCCCTCCAAAATGTGTATAAATAGAGGGCCTTGGATGAGTATTGGGATACATTATACATTGGTAGGATATTAGCCATTGTAATAACATTCTCTAAGTTTTCTTCTTCTTTCTCTAGTTTTCTTTTTCTTTATTTACTTATGTTTCTTACATTTCTTTTCATTTTATTCATATCTAGTATGTGTTGCTAATCATATTGTTGAGGTGATGAGGTGAAGCTCTTGGTAAATGCTAAGGTTAGTCTCTTAAACATGAGCTAAAATTTATAAACACTAGTATAGATAATATTTTCTTTTGGTTTAAAATCATACTTGCAAAGTAGGGATCTTGATTCATTATTGACAATGAAAATGGCACAGTAAATGCTTGGTTTCATAACCTTGATTTGTTGTAGACATATACCTTGGCATAAGGAATGCTTGGACTCTTTTTGTGAGTTTTGAGGACACCAAATGAACATAATATCATATGCTATGGACGTTGGACAATTTGGACTGAATTGCTAAACCTTCCGATTGGAACCTCCCTTATGTGTGGATTTCAATTGTGTAATAAAACAAGATTAATCTTAGCATAACACCAAGAGTGGATTCTCTAACCTCAACATCTTTTCTTATTGTTGTTTATATCTTGTTTAATTTCTTTTATATTTTGTTTATTTTGTTCTCTAATATCTTGTTTATCTTATTTTGTTGTTGATTCCCTAATATCTTGTTTACTTTCTTTTCTTATATATTTATAAACTTATACTTACTAATACGCTTCCTTGTGGTTCGACCTCGGACACCCGAGAATTTATTACTTGAACATAACCTGCACTTGGGTTTACGACTCTTAATTGAGTCTCCATCATGGATCAACCTGTTCCGAAATCTTAAGAGTGAATTAATAACTTGGAGAGCTCCATGGATGATTCCTATGCCGATATTATACAAATGTGGAGACAAGTCAGGGGTTCCACTACTCGGGATTTGGGGAGCCGTGAGCTACGCACCTCTGTTGGTGCAAAGACAGGTTGAGTCTCGGCAGTTCACACCAGTAACTCATGGACTGGCTCTATTAGAGTTCACCTATGGAGAAGAAGGTTACTCAGGAAAGGTGCGGGGAAAAATTGAAGCATGGAAAAAGACTCGTCGGATAAAGGTAGCCAGATATGCTGACATCGTCACACCCGACTACCTAGCATGGAGAGAAAGGAGGATTAATGACAGGTTGTTGGCATCTAATGGGGAAGAAGTTCAATTCTTGAATTCGCCACCGAAGGAAGTGCCATCAGAGTTAGAAATTGCAAGGGCAGAATTCGAAAAAGAAAAGGCCCAAATGAGCAAAGAGATTGCTCGGCTGCAAGAAGAACTTGATGACATGAAAAATAGGGAATCAGCTCGAGAATGAGAAAAGGAAAAGATCAAGAGAGAAAGGGACACTGCTAAGAGCGATCTTCAAGAATTACACTTGGAGAACAAGAGGTACCGGTTTGAGCTCAGATTTGAGGGGACCCTCAAGACTTCCCGGGAATGGGAGTAAGAGGTCAAAAACCTCAAGAAGGAAAAGAACTATTGGAAAGAGAGAGCAAAGAATGAGGAAGCCCGAGCCAATCAACTGGAGAAACAAGCTAAGGAAAGCCTAAACGATGATGCTTCTGATGACATGTCAAAGGGCCGTGAACAAGTAGGGGTCAGATTGAAGAGCAAGGCAATCAAAAGAGGACAGTAAAAAAGGTCCAAGATCTGATGGAGTTACTATAGGACCGGTGTTTTATAATAGCATTTTTGAATTAGGATAGACAGATTATCAGATTGTCTTAAGCAGTGATCTTTTATCTTTGATGTATTTAGTTCCAGGAAATCAATAAAAGACCATTTGTTTGGAATTATCCCAGGTCTAATACTTTTAAATGCATTCATTCATTTGTTCTTTCCTTTATATATTTTGTTTGTTCATTCATTTATTTATATTTATAATCATTCATTCATTTATTCTTTATAAATTATTCATACACTTAGTCATTTATTTATTTGTCCATTCATTTATTCTTTATAATTATTCATTCATATTCATACACTTAGTCATTTACTTATTTGTTTATTCATTAACATATAGTCATTTATTCATTCATTCATTTTTATAAAATAAAATTAAAAATGTGTCAATAATTTCTAATTCATGGTTTTTAAAACTAAAGGTACAATTGGTCGCACTCAGAAAGAATCAGATTTTCGACACCCTTACAATACTTGATCTCAAGCTAGAGCTATGGAGAATGATCAACTTGCTAGAATTGAAAGGATGGAAAGAACTCAAAGGGAACTGCATGAATAGTTGGCTAAGTCTCAAGAGGAGTCACGGGAACAAATAACCGAACTCATGGAGATGATGAATACCATGATGAGGCAGAAATGGCCAGGGAAAAATTCAGTTACAGGAATGGAGGCAGTAAACCAGGAAGGCCGACCAGAGGTGGTACAGAAGAATGGCCAGACATCCCAGCATGTGGGAAATGAACTTCCAACTGGGGCAGCATCCTATGTTTACATCCAACCAGCAGCTGAAGCACATAATTTTGGTCCTAAAAAGGGTAATATTGGGGTTGATCCAATTGATGTGGACGTTCCAGACTTTGAGGAATTGGCAGAAAAGGAAAGGGCAAAGATGACTGAGCTGAAGAGGGTTGAAACTGCAGAATCCCAGAAAAAATATCAGCTGTTGGAGGAAAGATTGAGGGCAGTTGAAGGCGCAGAGCTATTGGCAATCTAGATGCCAAAGAAATGAGTTTAGTACACGGTCTGGTGATTCCTCCAAAGTTCAAAATACCAGACTTTGAAAAATATAACGGAACTACCAACCCATCAGCACATCTGACCATGTACTGCCGGAAGATGACCGGACATGATGAAAATGAAAAATTACTTATCCATTGTTTTCAGGATAGCTAGATAGGGTCCGCAACTCGGTGGTGTAACCAGTTTACCCATACTAAGATCTGTTCCTGGATGGATCTAGCCAAAGCTTTCATGGAACAATACAAGCATGTGACGGACATAGTGCCTGACCGTCTAACTCTACAAAACATGGAAAAGAAAGCTATTGAAAGCTTTAAAGAATATTCTCAGAGATGGAGAGACCTGGCTACACAAGTACAACCTCCTTTGACCAACAAGGAAACTACAGTACATTTTATCAATACCCTGAAAGCACCTTACTATGATAAATTGGTGGGGAGTGCCACCAAGACTTTGCAGATATGGTGATATCTGGGGAGATGATTGAGTCTTCCATTAAGAACGGGAAAATGGAAGGGGGTGAGTCTGCTACCCCGAAGAGGGTTTTCCCTGCAAAAAAGAAGGAGGAGACACATGAGCTTCAATCAATACCCCTATGCATCTCCTACACCATACACACCTCCCAGGCCCTATACTCCTCATACATCTTATGCACCTCCTACACCCTACACACCTTATCCAGGGTATAATCCTTACTATCAAAATGTGAACCATCTTACCCAAAATCCATTTCCATTTCCCTATACCAATATACCACAACATCCTTTTGGCATATCCCCACAAATAAATCTTCCCCGAAACACTATCCCAAACACCCAAGGTGCTGGACGCAATGATCAACGTTCAACAAGGAATGATCAGAAACCCCAATTTGATCTGATTCCTACCACTTATGGTGAGCTATATCCTAAGCTGTTGCAGAGTCAACTTATTGCACCTGTATACCTAAAACCTCTGACACCACCATATCCAAGGTGGTACAATGCAAATGTTAGCTGCATATATCACGCAGGGATCCAGAGGCATTCGGCTGAGGATTGTATTGCCTTTAAGAAGAAAGTCCAAAGTTTGATTAATACTGGGGTGGTGAAGTTCGGGACAAGGAATGGGCCGAATGTAGCAGGAAATCCATTACCCGATCATGGTGAGAACCAGGTAAATGCAGTATTGACAAGGGAAGAAAGAAGGTTGAAAAGACATGTCAGTGAAGTCAAGACCCCAATGATAAAAGTGTGGGTCAAAATTGTAAAAGCGGGAATGGTGGAGGATGGTGACAGTTTAAAAATGGTTGCAAACACGGTGGAGGATTAGTGCCCATTCCATGGATGTAAAGGTCATATCATACAGGAATGCGGGAACTTTGTGGCTAAAGTCCAAAAGATGATGGATGAGAGGGAAGCCCAGTTATATGAAGAAATAGAGGATGAAGTAGAGGTTATTGAGAATGCGGCTGGCTATGGAATAGGAAGACCTTTGATCATCTATTACGATGAACCAGAAAAGACAACTCCGGTTGTTGAGGAAATTACGCCTAAGCTAATTGTCGCAACCTAAAAAAATAACAAGTCTCATCGCAAGACTTTATTATTCGTTAAGCGTGACATTAAAAAAACCCGAGGAAAAGTCGACTTAATTCCTCTAGAAAAATTAAGGTTTTGAAAATCACCTTGAAAAAGATATGGAGTCGCCACCAATCTTTTTTAGCTAGGTGTGATCGGCCACCTATTAAAACCGATTTTATAAAATATTATAAAATTAATTAAAATATTTTAAAAACAAATTTCAAGTCTGCATTTTAAACCAGAGAAATCAAAGAAACGGGTTCAGGACTCGGTTATGTGTGTGAAAAGATTAGCACCCCCACAACGCCCGTATAAAACGTACCTTATTAATCATGTGTTCTATTAAGTCTCTGTAAAAAAGTTGATTTTAAATCTAGTATTTCAAGTTAATTCCCAAATTTAAAGAATAATAATTCCATTTTTAATTGAAAATGATCCGGAATATATAAATTCAAAATTTTCCTATATTCCCCAACAAACGTGGCAAAATATATAAATTTTTATTACTTTGAAAAACTTTCCGAATCATTCTTATTTTAAAGAAGATATTCCGTTATTAATGATAATTGATGATATCCTCCCCAGCAAACCCGGCAGAGAACTCATGAATTATTTTAACTCGGGAATATCTTTATTTTATTGAAAATCATTACCTTTTTGAAAACATTTAAAAAAATTTTGAATATGAATATGCATGACATTAATATAATGACATAGTAAAATCTAAATAATATAATGCAACCTAAATGATATGATATAATTTAAATGTCTTAGCATATTCTAAATGAAATGAAATATTCTAAGTTATATGATATATTCTATATGAAATAAAATATCCTAAATGACATAATATATATCCTAAATGAAATGAAATAACCTAGGTAACATAATATATTCTACAAGAAATGAAATGACCTAGGTAACATAACATATTCTATATGAAATGAAATAATTTAAATGACATGGCAAATATGAATGATATGGCATATAATTTAAATGACATGGAATATAAAATAATGCTATCATATAATATGCATGAAAATAAATTAAAAAATAATAATGCATGAACATAGTATAAGCTAAATATTATGACAAAAAATAACTAAATAAAACATAGGATATCATGAAATATTCAAAACCATATAATAAACAATATAACATCAAAAAATATAAATCAAAATAATAATAATACCATAAAAATTATCATACCAAAAATCACATATTATATAAAATGCATGAATATGAAAAATGCAATGCATGAAAACGTATTTTTTTCCTTTAATTAAGGAAGTCCGTATATCTAAACAGATATTCGGCTACCTTAGGAAAATATGTCAAATTAAATATTCTAAAACCAAAATACTTTGTGATTGTTTGAAAAAAAATTTGAAAAGCTTAGATTAAAAATAAAAACTTAGCTAAACCCTTTTTTAAATGGCTCTAATTTCCTAAGTTTAAAATCCCGGACTTGACCACCCTTAACCCGAGACTTAGAAAATCATTTTCAGAGTTTAAAAAGGCTTAGAAACTACCCTAAGTCAGTTGCTAAACTTTCTAATCAGCCCTCTCTAAGTAACTTAACCAAAACAGAAAAATGATTTTCCTTCAAATTCAATTCTAACTCCAGTGTCCAGTTTTAAGCCACGGTTTTTTACCCTATTTTTAAAAATTCTAAAAAATCTTAAAAAAACACTGGAGACTCAGGACATGTAAAACTAACGATAAAAAATCGGCTTAATTTTTTGATTAAAGATGAATGCCCAAAAAAATCAGGAAAATACAAGTACTGGGTAAAAAAACTGTTTTCCCAAAACACATTTTTGCATTTGATAAAATCATTTAAAAAACAAAGTAAAAATATTTAAGACTCACAAAATGACTCACAAACAGTAGTTAGGACTTTTGAAAAGTTAGACAAAAATTGGCTAAGTAAAAAAAAATCACAAAGGTAGGATAATCAATTTAACAACTCTTTAATTTTCCACAAGTATACTCAAGAGAGCATGACTTTGAACCATTAATTGGCCTCAGTCATTAGTCAAGTGGCATGGACATGAAATGCATAAAAAATACAGCAAATATGATGCATGAAATGCATGAGTTTAAACCTAAATGTCATGAAAAATGCATGGCATCAATAAAATGACCTAGACCTAAATGAACTTGCATGGCATTTAATGCAACCTAGGTTTAAAATGCATGGACATGCAAGGCAAAATAAACCAAACTTAACATATAAAATATGCATGGCAATAACACAAACACAAGGCATGCTTAAACCAAATACTCAATCAAATGTCATGCAAATGCCAACCTATCAACAAACATAACAAAAATGCACACACAAAGCAAAATACATGAAGTGGCCGAATGGCCTCAAGTCTAAAGTAAGCATGGCATTTTCACAAACACTTGATATACTTAAACCAAATACTCAATCAAATGTCATGCAAGTGCAAACCTATCAACTAACATAGCAAAAATGAACACACAAAGCAAAATACATGAAGTGGCCGAATGGCCTCAAGTTCCAAGTGAGCTTGGCATTTTCACAAACACTTGATATACTAACATACTCAACTATAATATAACACTCAAATCATGCAAAAATAAAAGTAGAGGTATTAAAATTAACAAACATTTTCACAAACACATGGATTACAAAATATAAAACATAAACAAATTTAGACATTTTGAAAACAGAAAATTAAAATGCAGGAACATGATAATAAACTCATAAATGGCAATAAACAAGCAACCAAATTAAAACAAGCTTCAAGCATATGTAGTAAAAGAAGATTTAAAGCATCAAGACTTTATTTAATATCAAAATAACATGAAAAATCAAATCAAAGCAAAACAAAAACAACAACAAAAAACATGGGCCATTCGGCCAAGTCAAGAAATCAAAAGAAAAAAATTGCAAGAACTTTTTTTTAAGAAAAAATGAAGAAAGAACTTAAAAAGAAAATTAAAAAACACTTATCTAAAAAGAAAAATCAAAAGAAAACTCACCAAAATAATAACCAAAACAGCAAAAACAAGAATGGAAAATCAAAGAAAGTGCAAGAGTTTGTGCTAAAAGCAACCTCTAGGAGCTATCTTTCAAGCTTTTTCTCTTCAAACTTTCTTCTCTTTTCTAAACTTTTCTTTTTGCTTTGCAAAAATGGATAGAAAACTCAGCCAAAACAAGAGAGAAAAATGAAAACGAAGTGAGCTGAAAATGAAAGAGAGCCCTCCTTTAGGCTGGCCGAAACTTCCCTCTCTCATCACTAGGATGTTGTCATTTTTCCTCCCACCAATTTCCATCCAAGGGCTAATGATTCAAGGTGTTTAAAACATGAAATTATCACCCTTAGATTAGGCCATCAGATATCCATAATTACAGCTATTCAAGAACTATGTTGACACTCTCCCTCTTCATGCATTGGCCCATGTGGCTTATTTGCAAAGGCTTGATCAAAAAATCACTAACTAACTCTTCATTTTTGGCCTTTTGATTGAAAAATCAGAAAATCCTTCCCACCTATGGGCCTTGGCCGGCCAGTACTCCTTCTTATAGCCCAAGTTTGATTTTTTTGAAAGGCAAGAGAAACCCTTTTCGGTTTCTTGAGTAAAATGACCTTTTTGCCCCCCGAATGCAAATAAATGGCAAATGGATTCCAAATTCAAATTTTATTTTTTCAATACTTTAAAAATAAAAAAAAATTGAATTCTGAAAGTTTACAAAATTTTCCAAGTCCTTTTGCTATTTATTTGGATTTTTCTTCCAAAATTGCCCTTTTATGCCCCCACATTTTACCATTTTTTAAACGAGCTCCAAATCAAGATTTTTCTTCACCAATCTCTTCCAAATAATTTAAAAGTGTGATCTGAAAGTTTTCATAATTTTTGGAACTCAGGTTTATCTGCTTGAATTACTACATAGGGGTTTCGGGATTTGGCCACTTTGCAAACGAACTAAGAATCAAGATTTTTTTTCTCCAATCTCTTCCAAATGATTTAAGAATGAGATTTGCAATTTTTCAGAATTTTTGGAGTTCATTTGCTATTTTTCCCAAATTTTCCAATTTTGCCTTTTTGCCTCCGAAACCCGGTTTTGCTCAAAACAAGTTCGATTTTCAGATTTTCTACAAATTGAGCCTTGGGGTATTCTTTTTTAATCATTCCTCATCCATTAAGGGCTTTAGTCCTACCGAATCGGGCCATTCCTTGTAATTCTTCCCAATTTCATCGAAATCCACCAAAAACCCTAATTCTCGATTTTCTTCCGAATTGACTTTTCTTTCAGTTTTTCTTTCAAGTGGCTTCTCCATTACCCGTAGTCAGTGCTTATCTTTCATTTGGAACCTTCAATTTCGACCAATTCGATCGTTTAAGCATTTTTCCCCAAAATTTTCAGATTAGGGTTTTCTTTCTACTGAATCTCCACAACCCAACTTTCGAACTCCATATCTTTCAATGTAGACTTTGGATTATCAAAATTCTTTCGCCATTTTTCAATTGAACTTCAAATCTTGATTTTGAAAGTGGGTTGACTTTTTCAGTAGTTGACTTTTAGGTGTTGACTTTATGGGTTGACTTTTTTCAAGTTTGACTTTTTATACTCGCTCTCTTAAACTAAGTCTCGGAGTACCACCTGCAGGATGAAAAAAAGTCTTTTTATATTCCAAAACATCAATTTAGGAAGAAAACATACCACTTTTAGTGGTCCGGACAAAATTAGGTGTCTACAGCTGCCCCTCTTTGGCTATTGCTGAGAATTAGGAATCAGGCAAAGATAAACAAACACTAATTTTGTCCGTTTAGTGAAATCACATGTGAAGAGAAGGAAAGGGATTTCTTTTTTTTCTTTTTTTTTTTATTTTTTTCATTTTTTCATTTTTTCATTTTTTTTTTTTTTGAAAAAGCTATAAACTGAAGATTTTGTCCTTAAATTAAATTCCCTGGCTAATCAAGGCTCGACCCGTCTTTAAGGAAACGAATTCGATTTGCAAGAAAAAGTTTTGCGTGGAGGTCTTAAGCATGACGCCCGGAGGTCTTTAAAAATGGTGCCCGGAGGCCTTACCCGTGATTTGAAAAAAATATGCTCGGAGGTCTTAAGAATGATGCCCGGAGGTTTTAAAAATGGTGCCCGTAGTCCTTACCCGTGATTTGAAAAAATTATGCCCGAAGATCTTAAGAATGGTGCCCGGAGGTCTTAAAAATGGTGCTCGTAGGCCTTACCCATGATTTGAAAAAAAATATGCTCGGAAGTCTTAAGAATGGTGCCCGGAGGTGTTAAAAATGGTGCCCGTAGGTCTTACCCGTGATTTGAAAAAAATTATGCCCGGAGGTCTTAAAAATGGTGCCCATAGGCCTTACCCGTGATTTGAAAAAAAAATATGCTCGGAGGTCTGAAGAATGGTGCCCGGAGGTCTTAAAAATGGTGCATGTAGGCCTTACCCATGATTTGAAAAAAAATTCTGCCCGGAGGTCTTAAGAATGATATCCGGAGGTCTTAAAAATGGTACCCGTAGGCCTTACCCGTGATTTGAAAAAATTATGCCCGGAGGTTTTAAAAATGGTACCCGTAGGCCTTACCCGTGATTTGAAAAAAAATATGCCCGGAGGTCTTAAGAATGGTGCCCGTAGGCCTTTCCCATGACTTGAAAAAATTATGCCCGGAGGTCTTAAAAATGGTGCCCGTAGGCCTTACCCGTGATTTGAAAAAAAATATGCCCGGAGGTCTTAAGAATGGTGCCCGTAGGCCTTAAAAATGGTGCCCGTAGGCCTTACCCGTGATTTGAAAAGAAATTATGCCCTCAGGTCTTAAGAATAATGCTCGAAAGTCTTAAAAATGGTGCCCGTAGGCCTTACCCGTGATTTTAAAAAATTATGCCCAGAGGTCTTAAGATTGGTGCCCGAAGGTCTTAAGAATGGTGCCCGTAGGCCTTAAAAATGGTCTTTGAAGAATTGTTGAAAATTAACCTGAAGATTTTGGGAAGATGCGAATGCTTTTTGATGCTGGTGCAAATGATTAACAGGATACCCATACTTCATATTGCAAATGTAAATGTTTTGAATTGATGCAAATGTTTCTTGATGCAGATGCAGATGTCGGATAAAATGCAAATGCTTCGTAGTATATATGCAAATGGCTTAGATTGATGCAAATGGCTTATTGATGCAGAAGCAGATGTTGAATAAGATGTAGATGCTTCTAAATGATGCAAATGCAAATGATAAATAACGCAATTACTTCTCAGAAGGATGCAAAGGTCAATAATGTACAAATGCTTCTTTATGATGCAAATGCGAAAATTGGTGTTAACGCAATTACGTCATGAAATGATACAGATGCAAAGATTGGCATTATGCAAATGCTTTTAAATGATGCAAATGCAAGGATTTGACAACGTTTAGAATGCTTCTACATGATGCAAATGCAAAGATTGATAATGATGCAAACGCTTCATGAAATGATGCAAATGCCCCTGATCATTTTTCTAGACTTTGGCTTAGCCTTTCCAATTTATTTTTCCTTTTCAAATCAGAGTATGTCTTCAATTCATTTTGGCTATTCTCTTTGCCCCAACAGTTTTCAAACTTTCATCAACAGAGGTCTGAAACGGGTTCTATTTCTTCTTATCATATCTGAAGTCAAGACCTATCTTAGCAGTTCTATACCTTTGGGTTAGAAAAACCCTTGACTCATGTCAACATCAAGAATGGGTGCTTAAAAATATTTTTATTTGTTTTCTCATTTTGAAAACTTCTGAACAAAAAATAGTAACCCCATAGTGTGTGATGTACAAATCTTTTGAAGACTGATGATCATTGTTAAAAACTTCTCTAAGTGTCAATCTGGGTTTTTCAGTTTGAATTGGCAATGCTTGGTATAACAAGATTTTGGTTGATCAGAGGAAATTTCATAACAAAAATGTATGTCCCTTCTAGGCTCACAAATGGAACAGGTTTTATAAATCATGAATTCATTGAAAATCAAACAAATTCAACATTCTTTTAGTTTTCATATCAAGGCATTTTGACAAGCATCAAGATTGACCGGTATGTTTAAACTGGAAAGTTTATTTTGGAGAAAAAGAGTTTCAGTTTTTGAAATCAATCATCCGAATTAGAGTTGACACTTTGGGAAGTTCAAGAATTCCTAGATGTTCCTTGATGACCACTTCTTCAGGATGATTTTCTCTTTTGTGGTATCGGCATTATCATAGATGGTCATCGAAAATTCCCATTTTACTCTAGATCGCTCATTTTTGGGTTTTCGCCCTAGAGTCTCATTCTTTCTCCTTTTTTTTTTTGGTTTTTCATTGTTTTACCATGCACTTGAGAATTCTAAATTCTTCCTTAGTGAAATGATAATTCGATGAGATAGGATAAAATCTGAGGAAAAACCCTTCAAATTAAATATTCATGCTTGATCAAAATGGACTTTTAAAGCACGTAATATAGGCCATGGTTTGGGGTTCAAAAAGAAGGGATAAATAGCCCCAAAATATGTGTTTGAGGGTAAACATATCAAGGATCATTTGAGGAGAATTCTTTTTGAAGCATTTGTCCCTTCTTGGACATTTATTTCCTTTTTACCTTTGCTCTTTTTCTTCTTTGCTTTTGGCTTTCATTTGCCATACTTTTTCACACACTTTTCTTTTTCTTTGGCTTCCATTTCGCCATCTTTTGCTCTTCTTTTTGACGGAGTGAGCCCATATTCATTCGGCACTCTATTTATTTTGTATCTGTCTTTGAGCCAGGACTTATTCCTCCATGATTTTTAAAAAGAGCTTTCCTCGCATTTTCCCCCAGTGTAGAGGGTGATCTTTGATTAGGGTTCAAAGAAGAAAGATTTTTTTTGGCTCAAAATGGGTGACTATGGATAAATTTTTTTTGCGAAAGGGATACGAAAGATGGCCATTCATCATATCAAGCACAAATATTCTCATTAAAAAGCAATCCCCATGGGAAATAGATAATCAAAATTTTATTTTGCACTTTGGAATCATCTGAATTCTCATATGCATGATATCACAATTTTTCTTCTTCTTTTTTCCTTTTTTTTTTTGTTTTTTCTCACATGCCCCAATGATTCATGCATTAGTCCATCCTTATTCACCATGTATCCATCATTTCCACATATGATACCCCAATGAGAGTTTGTATCAACAAGGAACATGGCAAGTCTAGGT
Source organism: Fremontodendron californicum (assembly GCA_030761205.1). NCBI lineage: Eukaryota > Viridiplantae > Streptophyta > Magnoliopsida > Malvales > Malvaceae > Fremontodendron > Fremontodendron californicum. Next base: position 10,149,812 of record JAULJL010000044.1, on the reverse strand, counting down.
CTATTTTGAAAAGGCTGAGTTTCAAATCTGAGTTCTTTGAAGAGACAAATAAAATATGACCTAAAAATGAGTTTTCTCTGGGACATGGGATAATCTAGTTTAATTATTGTGCCCCCAGGGTGTCAATCATGAAGTGATGTCTGGGAAATTGGTGTTTTGTGGTTGTTGAAAATGACATGAATGGTCTTGGCACAACCTTGACACACACCAAATTACCATGATCTAAATTCTTGAAAGAAAGTCTCATTTGTTTGAATTTCAAGGAGTTCAAAAAAAAAATTGAAAAGTTCGTTCCTTTGTTCATAGCCTAGACTAGGATCTACATCTTTGCTTATTCTATGATGACAATGGTTTTATGAAGTTCAATCATTCATATTCCTTGAAGCATTAGGTCTTTCAAGTGTTCTCGATTCAAGGGGTTTAGGCCTGGGAAAGCTTAAAAGAGAGGGGAGAAGGTATTGGGTCATTTGTAACAATGATCATCAATATTCTTGAGACTATCCATTATTAAAACTTCCTCAATGCTTGTTTTTGCAAATTCAAATTATTGTTAAAACACAACAAACACAAAGCATTTAAAAATCAAAATTCATTTAGTTCTTATGAATGTCGACATGAGACAAGTGTTTTCATCATAAGGTCTGAAACTACATGCATCAAAATGCTCCCATTGACATCTTTCAAAGGTAGTAATTCTCCCCCTAAAACCCTGAAAGAAACTGATTTACGGTAAAGCGGCCTTCCACTGATTGATAAGCTCCGGTGTCAAAATACCATCGCAGATAAGACTTTCAATCCTTTCCCTCAGTTGTTTGCATTTTTTAGTTGAATGCCCAACTACCCCCAAATGATAATAACACTTGCTGTCACGGTCATAACTCCTCGCTGATGGATTTTGATATATTTTCAAAGGTATTGGGGTAAGGTACTGATTCTTTATTAGTAATGGCAGCATGTCAGGGATGGGGATTGGAATTCTTTCTTGGTTTTCCCGTGATCGTTTTCTGGAAGTAGGCCTTGTTGCAAGGGCTGGTATAGGATTAGGTGCTTGGGTTGGTAGGTAAGGATAAAGGCTTGGAGATACCTTAGTAGGGTAACACGATCGGTCTGAGGGAAATTGGGAATATGGGACAAAATCTCCCATAGCTTGGACATCTTCGTCTTTCTTTCTAGGTGTCTTATTTCTCTTGGCATTGGATGTTCATTCTCTTTCAAGTTTCCCATTCTTGACAGCATTCTCAATCATCTCCCCTGAGATTACTATATCTGCAAAATTCCTTGAGGCATTGCCGACGAGTCTATCATAGTACGGGGCCTGCAGTGTATTCACAAAAAGGACGATGATTTCTTTTTGTTTCAAAGGTGGTTGTACTTGGGTAGACATGTTCCTCCACCTCTGAGCATACTCTTTGAAGCTCTCAGTAGCTCTTTTCTCCATATTTTGCAAAGTGAAACGATCAGGTGTCCTATTGATCATATGCTTGTACTGGTTTAGAAAATCCCTAGCCAAATCATTCCAAGAGCGAATCTGATTCTTGCTCAACTGACTATACCACCTAATTGCGGACCCGTTGAGGCTATCCTGAAAGTAGTGAATTAGAATCTTATCATTATCTATATGACTTGTCATCTTTCGACGGGACATAGTGATGTGGGCTGACGGATCAGTCATCCCGTCATATTTCCCAAAGTCAGGGACCTTGAATTTAGGAGGGATGACTAAATCGAAGACCAAGCATCGTTCCTTCGTCTCCACGCTCCCGAATACGTCTGTATTTTCCACTGCCCGGAGCCTTTCATCTAGCAACTGATATTTCCTTTGGGAATCCGCCAACTTTACCTCATTAACCATTTTCAACTTTGCCTGTTCAACTAGATCATCTGAATTTAAGACATTGACGGGGTTAACTGTGTTCTGGGCATCCATCATTACGACCTCATTCTGACCCTTTCGTTGATTATGGTGGACATTAACTCCATCAATTTAATCATTTGATCTTTAGATTCTACTTGAGACTTTGCCAGCTGTTCTCGCAATTCTTCCTGTACCCTTTCTATTCTTTCTATTCGGGCAATTTGTTTATTCTCCGTAGCACTAGCCTGTACTAAAAGGGTTCTCAGTACTTCTTATACCTCTTATTTGAAATGGAAATTCTTTCAAAGACTTTTAAAGCCAAGCCAACTTTTGTTTTATTCCCCCAAAGTGCATGTCATGATGAAGGAGCCATGAATGCAATTTGATGCACGTGAAGCCTAAACAATATGATGTATGGACATGTACAGTGGAAACATGTTGATCATATATGTAATAAATGCAATCACGATGCCAACATGTTGCAAGCAAAGAATAAACAAATAAACACATGGATATATGCAATGACTGATCATGTACATTTTAGCGTATTTCCCAATGAATGATCATATACATTATGAATGCAACACGATGTCAATTATGATACATGCAAACAATGAATGATTGATACAGAGTATATACAAAGAAAATCATGCTGACCATGTGTGTCATGAATGCATCCTGATGTTAATATGACAGATTAATGCATGAGCATATACAGAGAAATCATGCTGACTATGTTTGTCATGAATACAACCCAAAGTCAACATGATGCATGTAAAAAATAAGCAAATTAATGCATGGATATATACAGAAAAATCATGTTGATTATGAATACATTACGTGTCCCTAAACCATGTTTTACAAAACTTGAGCAGTGGTTAGAACTGTCTTTACAAGCACTTTATTCTTCCTAGCATCCTAAGGCTATAAGAGCCGGCTACTAAAAAAGTGAAATCCTATTACATCATACAAGACTGAAGTATTTCCACCTCAATGTCGTAAATCTCCCGATCCTAATGACGTTTTCCCAGCCCTCTATCAATCAGTGTCGTTGGATCCAACCACTTGGCATCTATAAGAGATTGCACTTTCTTTTTGAATGCTATACAGTCTTCAATGCTATGGCCAACAATTCAACAGTGATAATCACATCTTGCATTTGGATTATACCCCTTTGGATATGGTGTTAATAGGGGTTTCAATAGGACACATGCAACCATGTGATTTTGGATCAGTATAGGGAAAAGCTCTTGGTAGCTGATTGGAAAGGGATCAAAATGCCTTTGGGTCTTATCCTAGGGTCGTTTCTTAGTCACACATGGCCTAGGAGTTGGGGCACTTGGTGGTGGCACTAAGGTCCAAACCAGAGTGTTTACATGGAGACGTGGCGGAACAGCATGGTAAGGGTATGGATTTGGATACGGGGCCTTTGGAGGTTGTACATAGCTCGAGGTTCCTATCCCGGATGCTGGATCAGATAATTGATGATGGAAGCAATATGAGCTGCCAATTGGTGGTAATGGAGTGGGATTCATGGGTCCCGTAGTGATCATCCCAATGGACGATTGGACCATAGTAGGGTGGGGACACTGGTTTGGACTTATAACAGTTTGCAGGTATGGTACAGGATCCGAGATTTCTATCTTTGGTATCAGGCTCTCAGGTTTAATCATTTTCACTATTTTGTCCATAATTTCATCAGGATTGCAACCTTTGTGGCATTGACAAGTGTAGGATCCAGCAAGGATTGTATGTTCTGAACCTAATGGTTTTGGTTGATCCAAAGGCAATGCAGAGCCCTGGGAAAGTTCCCCTTTACTCTTACCCATATCCTCAAACAATTTGACAAGCTGTTCCTTCAACTCCCGGAGTTCATGTCCAAATTCATCTTGATTTCGTTCCAAAGCACCCAATCGTTCCTCCGATTCTTTCCTCATATCTCGAACCCCTTTCATGCAAATGAAAATATCATGAGATTAAGAATACAATTATGAATGTACATGCTCTATTCCTATGTGCATGAATATACTGATGATTAATGCATGAACATATACAGAGAAATTATGATGACTATGTATGCTATGGATGCAGTCTAATGCCAACATGATGCATTAAAAAAATGAATAAATTGATGCACAGGTATATACAAATAATGACTATGCATGTCATAAACGTATTCTACAATGAATGACCATGCATGCTATGATGTCAAAATGATATATGCGAAGAATAAATGAATTAATACAAAGGTAGGTACAAAGAATGACCATGTATATCACAAATGTATTCTACAATGAATAACCATGCATGTTAGGACTGTATCATGATGTCAAAATGATACAAATAAAGAATAAATGAAGTAATACCAAGGTATATATAAAGAAAATATGATTACATGAAATTGGTGGGACCTAAATCTTGATTATTCAAAAATCTCATTATGCAAGATTTGCCTCCAAATTTATGATTTTTTTGAAACATGTTTTTTTTTCTATGAAAAACCAATCATATTATTTTAAAAAGAATTTTGGAACAGTGGATCTTACTATGGTACAATATGCAAATGTTCATGCAACACTACCGGTTTTATGAAATCATCAAATGAGATTATTATCACCATCCGTTTATTGCAAAAAACAAGATCAATAATACAACCAAAAATGTACATGCTCTATTCACACATGCATGAAATGTGCAAAATGAAAAAAATGCTTGAAAAAGGATTTTTATTTTTTTCAAACAGTTAATGAACATTTGCCCCAACAATATATACTTATAGATATCACAGTGCCTTTGGGACGGATTATCACATTTATTACGGGTGATGTACGTACATCGTTGCCCTATCTACCACAAGTATTCAGAGTGTAAAATAGGTAACAAAAGGTTTAGAAATGTCCCTCCATGTGTTCCTGTCTTCGGTATATCTAACGAAAATCTAGCATGACTTCGCCTAGGTTCACTCTATGAGGGTGAATCGGTTCTAAAGGCCCTGAATTGCTCCTCACTGTCGCCGGTAAAGGCTAGTATGGTACCCCCGATAAAAGCGGGTTCAATTCGTTAGAGTCTATTTCCCTAGCCTATGCGGATTGTTAATCACGAAAGCTTTAGGTAATTTAGTACTCCAGAAGTGTTTCACTAGCCCATGCGGATTGTTAATCACGAAGGCTTAGTTACTTTGCTTCCACCTAAAAGGATGGAACCCGGGTATAGGGCTCATGATATGCAAATGCACATGTAGTATGTGAGGAGAAACAACAAACCTTTCACCACCTATTCTACAACCCCTTATTCTAAATGCCCCAACTATTTATAAAAACATTCAAGAATAGTGTAACGCATTAACCAACAAGCAATTATAATATACAACCTAAATGATATGATATAATTTAAATGTCTTAGCATATTCTAAATGAAATGAAATATTCTAAGTTATATGATATATTCTAAATGAAATGAAATGACCTAGGTAACATAATATATTCTATATGAAATGAAATGTCCTAAGTCATATGATATATTCTAAATGAAATAAAATATCCTAAATGACATAATATATGTCCTAAATGAAATGAAATAACCTAGGTAACATAATATATTCTACATGAAATGAAATGACCTAGGTAACATAACATATTCTATATGAAATGAAATAATTTAAATGACATGGCAAATATGAATGATATGGCATATAATTTAAATGACATGGAATATAAAATAATGCTATCATATAATATGCATGAAAATAAAAATGAAAATAATAATGCATGAACATAGTATATGCTAAATAATATGACAAAAAATAACTAAATAAAAACATAGGATATCATGAAATATTCAAAACCATATAATAAACAATATAACATCAAAAAATATAAATCAAAATAATAATAATACCATAGAAATTATCATAGCAAAAATCACATATTATATAAAATGCATGAATATGAAAAATGCAATGCATGAAAATGTGTTTTTTCCTTTAATTAAGGAAATCTGTATATCTAAAAAGATATCCGGCTACCTTGGGAAAATATATCAAATTAAATATTCTAAAACCAAAATACTTTGTGATTGTTTGAAAACAATTTTGAAAAGCTTAGATTAAAAATAAAAACTTAGCTAAACCCATTTTTAAATGGCTCTAATTTCCTAAGTTTAAAATCCCGGACTTGACCACCCTTAACCCGAGACTTAGAAAATCATTTTCAGAGTTTAAAAAGACTTAGAAACTACCCTAATTCAGTAGCTAAACTTCCTAATCAACCCTCTCTAAGTAACACAACCAAAACAGAAAAATGATTTTCCTTCAAATTCAATTCTGACTCCACTGTCCAGTTTTAAGCCACGATTTTTTACCCTATTTTAAAATTTCAATAAACATCTAAAAAAAATACTTGAGACTCAGGACATGTAAAACTACACGAGAAAAAATCGGCTTAATTTTTTTATTAAAGATGAATGCCCAGAATAATCGAGAAAGTACAAGTACTTGGGTAAAAAAAACTGTTTTGCCAAAACACATTTTTTCCTTTGATAAAATCATTTAAAAATCAAAGTAAAAATATTTACGACTCACAAAATGACTCACAAACAGTAGCTAGGACTTTTGAAAAGTTAGACAAAAATTGGCTAAGTAAAAAAAAATCACAAAGGTAGAATAATCAATTTAACAACTTTTTAATTTTTCACAAGTATACTCAAGAGAGCATGACTTTGAACCATTAATTGGCCTCAGTCATTAGTCAAGTGGCATGGACATGACATGCATGGAAAAGACAGCAAATATGATGCATGAAATGCATGAGTTTAAACCTAAATGTCATGAAAAATGCATGGCATCAATAAAATGACCTAGACCTAAATGAACTTGCATGGCATTTAATGCAACCTAGGTCTAAAATGCATGGACATGCATGGCAAAATAAATCAAACCTAACATCTAAAATATGCATTGCAATAACACAAACACAAGGCATGCTTAAACCAAATACTCAATCAAATGTCATGCAAATGCCAACCTATCAACTAACATAACAAAAATGCACACACAAAGCAAAATACATGAAGTGGCCGAATGGCCTCAAGTCTAAAGTAAGCATGGCATTTTCAAAACCACTTGATATACTTAAACCAAATACTCAATCAAATGTCATGCAAGTGCAAACCTATCAACTAACATAGCAAAAATGAACACACAAAGCAAAATACATGAAGTGGCCGAATGGCCTCAAGTTCCAAGTGAGCTTGGCATTTTCACAAACACTTGATATACTAACATACTCAACTATAATATAACACTCAAATCATGCAAATATAAAGTAGAGGTATTAATATTAACAAACATTTTCACAAACACATGGATTACAAAATATAAAACATAAACAAATTTAGACATTTTGAAAATAGAAAATTAAAAATGCAAGAACATGATAATAAATTCATAAATGGCAATAAACAAGCAACCAAATTAAAACAAGCTTCAAGTATATGTAGTAGAAGAAGATTTAAAGCATCAAGACTTTATTTAATATCAAAATAACATGAAAAATCAAAGCAAAACAGCAAAAAAAAACATGGGCCATTCGGCCAAGTCAAGAAATCAAGAGAAAAAAATTGCAAGAACTTTTTTTTTAAGAAAAGATGAAGAAAGAACTTAAAAAGAAAATTAAAAAACACTTATTTAAAAAGAAAACTCACCAAAATAATAATCAAAATAGCAAAAATAAGAATGGAAAATCAAAGAAAGTGCAAGAGTTGGTGCTAAAAGCAACCTCTAGAAGCTATCTTTCAAGCTTTTTCTCTTCAAACTTTCTTCTCTTTTCTAAACTTTTCTTTTTGCTTTGCAACAATGGAGAGTAAAATCAGCCAAAACAAGAGAGAAAAATGAAAATGAAGTGAGCTAAAAATGAAAGAGTGCCCTCTTTTAGGCTGGTCGAAACTTCCCTCTCTTATCACTAGGATGTTGTCATTTTTTCTCCCACCAATTTCCATCCAAGGGCTAATGATTCAAGGTGTTTAAAACATGAAATTATCACCCTTAGATTAGGCCATCAGCTGTCCATAATTACAGCTGTTCAAAAACTATGTTGACACTCTCCCTCTTCATGCATTGGCCCATGTGGCTTATTTGCAAAGGCTTGATCAAAAAATCACTAACTAACTCTTCATTTTTGGTCTTTTGATTGAAAAATAAGAAACTCCTTCCCACCTATGGGCCTTGGCCAGCCAGAACTCCTTCCTCCAGCCCAAGTCTGATTTTTTTGAAAGGCAAGAGAAACCCTTTTCGGTTTCTTGAGTAAAATGACCTTTTTGCCCCCGAATGCAAATAAATGGTAAATGGACTCCAAATTGAAATTTTATTTTTTCAATACTTTCAAAATAATGAAAAATTGAATTCTGGAAGTTTTCAAAATTTTCCAAGTTCGTTTTCTATTTATTTAGATTTTTTCTTCCAAAATTGCCCTTTTGTGCCCCCATATTTTACCATTTTTTAAACGAGCTCCAAATAAAGATTTTTCTTCAGCAATCTCTTCCAAATAATTTTAAAGTGTGATCTGGAAGTTTTCATAAATTTTGGAACTCATTTGGTATTTTTTCGGGATTTATCTGCTTGAATTACTATATAGGGGGCTCGGGATTTGGCCATTTTGCAAACGAACTCTGAATCAAGATTTTCTTCTGCCAATCTCTTCCAAATGATTTAAGAATGAGATTTGAAAATTTTCAGAATTTTTGGAGACCATTTGCTATTTTTCCGGGATTTATCTTCTTGAATTACTACATAGGAGACCCGGGATTTGGCCATTTTGCAAACGAACTCCGAATCAAGATTTTATTTTGCCAATATCTTTAAAATAATTTAAAAATGAGATTTTCAAATTTTCAGAAGATTTGGAGTTCATTTGCTATTTTTTCGGGATTTATCTTCTTGAATTTCTACATAAGAGACCCAGGATTTGGCAATTTTACAAACGAACTCTGAATCAAGATTTTCTTTCTCCAATCTCTTCCAAATTATTTAAGAATGAAATTTTCAATTTTTCAGAATTTTTGGAGTTCATTTGCTATTTTTCCCAAATTTTCCAATTTTGCCCTTTTGCCTCCGAAACCCGATTTTGCTCAAAACAAGTCCGATTTTTAGATTTTCTACAAACTGAGCCTTGGGGTATTCTTTTTTAATCATTCCTCATCCATTAAGGGCTTTAGTCCTACCGAATCGGGCCATTTCTTGTAATTCTTCCTAATTTCACCGAAATCCACCAAAAACCCTAATTCTCGGTTTTCTCCCTGATTGACTTTTCTTTTAGTTTTTTCTTTCAAGTGGCTTCTCCATTACCTGTAGTCAGTGCTTATCTTTCATTTGGAACCTTCAATTTTTATCAATTCGATCGTTTAAGCATTTTTCCCCAAATTTCCCATATTAGGGTTTCCTTTCTACTGAATCTCCATAACCCAACTTCCGAACTCCATATCTTTCGATGTAGACTTCGGATTATCAAAATTTTTTCGCCATTTTTCAATTGAACTTCAAATCTTGATTTTGAAAGTGGGTTGACTTTTTCAGTAGTTGACTTTTCGGGGTTGATTTTTTTCAATGCTCGCCCTCTTAAACTAAATCAAGAGTACCACCTGCAGGATGAGAAAAAGTTTTTTTATATTCTAAAACATCAATTTAGGAAGAAAACATACATGTTTTAGTGGTCCGGACAAAATTAGGTGTCTACACTAATCATAGATTTGCCTTCTTTCTTTTCATACAAGGAAAACAAAACTGCACCATGGAAATATGACTGCAGCATAGTTATGCCCGTGTCTTCAAGTCAGCAAGATATTACAGGTGTGGGGCACTTAACATGAAGCGGAAGGTGTTATGCCCTCGAGGTTGTTTAACAGGGATCAACAAGAAAGGATGGAGAAATGGACAAAGGGAAGAAAGCAACTGAACCAATCCATATTGAGATGGATTTGTCAAAAGAAGCAGAAAGGGGATCAGCCTCGGTAAACAGGATAAAAAAGCCGGTGAACGAGAAGGAGGCCTGCGAGTTTTTAAAGTTCATAAAACATAGTGAGTATAGTGTGGTTGAGCAATTGCAGCGTCAGCCAGTAAGAATCTCCATCTTATCTTTGCTATTAAACTCGGAGCCACACAGAAATGCCCTATTGAGAGTGTTGAATCAAGCATATGTGGCTAACAATATATCAGTAAAAAAAATTAGACAGGCTGGTGGGAAACATTGTGGCAGACAATCATATATATATTCAGTTATGATGAAATACCACCCAATGGTATTGGGTCCATAAAGGCTCTTCACATAACAACCACCTGCAAAGGGCTATACTACCAAGGTGCTTTTGGATAATGGTTCTTCATTAAATGTAATGCCCCTGGCAACCCTGTCTAAGTTGCCAATTGATATTTCTTATATGCTTCCGAGTTGCACAGTAGTCAGGGCTTTTGATGGTACCAGGAGAGAGGTAATGGGAACTATTGAGGTTCCTCTGGAGATAGGCCCATGCACCTATACGGTGAACTTTCAGGTCATGGATATTAATCTGTCCTATAATTGCTTGTTGGGAAGGCTGTGGATACATTCAGTAGGGGTTGTACCCTTATCTCTCCACCAAAAGCTAAAATTTGTGATGGAGGGCCGTTTGGTCACTGTATCAGGAGAAGAAGACATAATAGCCTCAGCATCTACTGAATCTCCTTATGTTGAACCCAATGAAGATGCCGTAGAATGTTCTTTTCGATCTTTGGAATTCGTAAATGCAGTTTTCGCCGCTGAAGGACGAAAAATTCCAAAACCAAGGTTGTCCAAGAACACAAGGCTGGGAGTAAGAACCACAGTGGGAAAGGGCTGCAGGGCTGGAAAAGGTTTTGGAAAATACCTTCAAGGGATGGCCCGAGCAATGGAAGTAATGGGAAAGAAAGATCGGTTTGCCTTAGGGTATCTTTCGAAGGCCCATGAGAAGAGAAAACAAGTTGAAAGAAACCGACAACGGAGGATGGCCCGTCTCGCGGGTATGGATATTGAATGGGAACCCATGACTTTCCCACCAATCCTTCACAACTTTCGCTCTATGATAACTCGTATAATTATATAGTTTTTAGTTATGTTTTATTATTGTTTTGTGTCAAATACGAGTTATTATTGTTTAGTCTAATTGTGTTTATGATCTTTTATATTTTTATGTAATTTGGTGTTTTTCACAAGTTTCTTTGAGTGATTTCAGATTACTAGAATTAAGGGCAAATCCAGTTCAGTTCCAGTTCCGACACCGTTTGCCATATCAGCTATATCTCGAGTTTCACTGAAGCAATAAGGCTAAAATTTGTAGCCATGCAAAGCTAAGAGGCATATCTATCTTTTTCATGTTTTGCACTTCTTGAAACGGAGTCGTTTTCCCTAGCGAAATCGACCATCAAGTTGGCTGATGTGCAATGACGTCTGTGCTGACCTGTTTTCGTATTTTGCCCATATCTTCTTATCCACATCAGCAAATACGCTGATTCCAACGGCTATAGATCCGTAACTGATAGGGGTATATTTTTCTAGAAGACCATTTTATCAGATCGAGCCTCCAACATTGACGAAATCGACCATCAAGCTGGCTGATCAGAATTGTCATACAATATGACGAAAATTGTTAGAAAAATGCACCCACCTATTATACCTACTTTTGAAATTTGTAAAGCTTGTCTCTTGTCATTTAGCCCTCCAAAATGTGTATAAATAGAGGGCCTTGGATGAGTATTGGGATACATTGATACATTGGTAGGATATTAGCCATTGTAATAAAATTCTCTAAGTTTTCTTCTTTTTTCCTTTCTCTAGTTTTCTTTTTCTTTATTTACTTATGCTTCTTACATTTCTTTTCATTTTTAGTATGTGTTGCTAATCATATTGTTGAGGTGATGAGGTGAAGCTCTTGGTAAATGCTAAATGAAATGAAATAATTTAAATGACATGGCAAATATGAATGATATGGCATATAATTTAAATGACATGGAATATAAAATAATGCTATCATATAATATGCATGAAAATAAAAATGAAAATAATAATGCATGAACATAGTATATGCTAAATAATATGACAAAAAATAACTAAATAAAAACATAGGATATCATGAAATATTCAAAACCATATAATAAACAATATAACATCAAAAAATATAAATCAAAATAATAATAATACCATAGAAATTATCATAGCAAAAATCACATATTATATAAAATGCATGAATATGAAAAATGCAATGCATGAAAATGTGTTTTTTCCTTTAATTAAGGAAATCTGTATATCTAAAAAGATATCCGGCTACCTTGGGAAAATATATCAAATTAAATATTCTAAAACCAAAATACTTTGTGATTGTTTGAAAACAATTTTGAAAAGCTTAGATTAAAAATAAAAACTTAGCTAAACCCATTTTTAAATGGCTCTAATTTCCTAAGTTTAAAATCCCGGACTTGACCACCCTTAACCCGAGACTTAGAAAATCATTTTCAGAGTTTAAAAAGACTTAGAAACTACCCTAATTCAGTAGCTAAACTTCCTAATCAACCCTCTCTAAGTAACACAACCAAAACAGAAAAATGATTTTCCTTCAAATTCAATTCTGACTCCACTGTCCAGTTTTAAGCCACGATTTTTTACCCTATTTTAAAATTTCAATAAACATCTAAAAAAAATACTTGAGACTCAGGACATGTAAAACTACACGAGAAAAAATCGGCTTAATTTTTTTATTAAAGATGAATGCCCAGAATAATCGAGAAAGTACAAGTACTTGGGTAAAAAAAACTGTTTTGCCAAAACACATTTTTTCCTTTGATAAAATCATTTAAAAATCAAAGTAAAAATATTTACGACTCACAAAATGACTCACAAACAGTAGCTAGGACTTTTGAAAAGTTAGACAAAAATTGGCTAAGTAAAAAAAAATCACAAAGGTAGAATAATCAATTTAACAACTTTTTAATTTTTCACAAGTATACTCAAGAGAGCATGACTTTGAACCATTAATTGGCCTCAGTCATTAGTCAAGTGGCATGGACATGACATGCATGGAAAAGACAGCAAATATGATGCATGAAATGCATGAGTTTAAACCTAAATGTCATGAAAAATGCATGGCATCAATAAAATGACCTAGACCTAAATGAACTTGCATGGCATTTAATGCAACCTAGGTCTAAAATGCATGGACATGCATGGCAAAATAAATCAAACCTAACATCTAAAATATGCATTGCAATAACACAAACACAAGGCATGCTTAAACCAAATACTCAATCAAATGTCATGCAAATGCCAACCTATCAACTAACATAACAAAAATGCACACACAAAGCAAAATACATGAAGTGGCCGAATGGCCTCAAGTCTAAAGTAAGCATGGCATTTTCAAAACCACTTGATATACTTAAACCAAATACTCAATCAAATGTCATGCAAGTGCAAACCTATCAACTAACATAGCAAAAATGAACACACAAAGCAAAATACATGAAGTGGCCGAATGGCCTCAAGTTCCAAGTGAGCTTGGCATTTTCACAAACACTTGATATACTAACATACTCAACTATAATATAACACTCAAATCATGCAAATATAAAGTAGAGGTATTAATATTAACAAACATTTTCACAAACACATGGATTACAAAATATAAAACATAAACAAATTTAGACATTTTGAAAATAGAAAATTAAAAATGCAAGAACATGATAATAAATTCATAAATGGCAATAAACAAGCAACCAAATTAAAACAAGCTTCAAGTATATGTAGTAGAAGAAGATTTAAAGCATCAAGACTTTATTTAATATCAAAATAACATGAAAAATCAAAGCAAAACAGCAAAAAAAAACATGGGCCATTCGGCCAAGTCAAGAAATCAAGAGAAAAAAATTGCAAGAACTTTTTTTTTAAGAAAAGATGAAGAAAGAACTTAAAAAGAAAATTAAAAAACACTTATTTAAAAAGAAAACTCACCAAAATAATAATCAAAATAGCAAAAATAAGAATGGAAAATCAAAGAAAGTGCAAGAGTTGGTGCTAAAAGCAACCTCTAGAAGCTATCTTTCAAGCTTTTTCTCTTCAAACTTTCTTCTCTTTTCTAAACTTTTCTTTTTGCTTTGCAACAATGGAGAGTAAAATCAGCCAAAACAAGAGAGAAAAATGAAAATGAAGTGAGCTAAAAATGAAAGAGTGCCCTCTTTTAGGCTGGTCGAAACTTCCCTCTCTTATCACTAGGATGTTGTCATTTTTTCTCCCACCAATTTCCATCCAAGGGCTAATGATTCAAGGTGTTTAAAACATGAAATTATCACCCTTAGATTAGGCCATCAGCTGTCCATAATTACAGCTGTTCAAAAACTATGTTGACACTCTCCCTCTTCATGCATTGGCCCATGTGGCTTATTTGCAAAGGCTTGATCAAAAAATCACTAACTAACTCTTCATTTTTGGTCTTTTGATTGAAAAATAAGAAACTCCTTCCCACCTATGGGCCTTGGCCAGCCAGAACTCCTTCCTCCAGCCCAAGTCTGATTTTTTTGAAAGGCAAGAGAAACCCTTTTCGGTTTCTTGAGTAAAATGACCTTTTTGCCCCCGAATGCAAATAAATGGTAAATGGACTCCAAATTGAAATTTTATTTTTTCAATACTTTCAAAATAATGAAAAATTGAATTCTGGAAGTTTTCAAAATTTTCCAAGTTCGTTTTCTATTTATTTAGATTTTTTCTTCCAAAATTGCCCTTTTGTGCCCCCATATTTTACCATTTTTTAAACGAGCTCCAAATAAAGATTTTTCTTCAGCAATCTCTTCCAAATAATTTTAAAGTGTGATCTGGAAGTTTTCATAAATTTTGGAACTCATTTGGTATTTTTTCGGGATTTATCTGCTTGAATTACTATATAGGGGGCTCGGGATTTGGCCATTTTGCAAACGAACTCTGAATCAAGATTTTCTTCTGCCAATCTCTTCCAAATGATTTAAGAATGAGATTTGAAAATTTTCAGAATTTTTGGAGACCATTTGCTATTTTTCCGGGATTTATCTTCTTGAATTACTACATAGGAGACCCGGGATTTGGCCATTTTGCAAACGAACTCCGAATCAAGATTTTATTTTGCCAATATCTTTAAAATAATTTAAAAATGAGATTTTCAAATTTTCAGAAGATTTGGAGTTCATTTGCTATTTTTTCGGGATTTATCTTCTTGAATTTCTACATAAGAGACCCAGGATTTGGCAATTTTACAAACGAACTCTGAATCAAGATTTTCTTTCTCCAATCTCTTCCAAATTATTTAAGAATGAAATTTTCAATTTTTCAGAATTTTTGGAGTTCATTTGCTATTTTTCCCAAATTTTCCAATTTTGCCCTTTTGCCTCCGAAACCCGATTTTGCTCAAAACAAGTCCGATTTTTAGATTTTCTACAAACTGAGCCTTGGGGTATTCTTTTTTAATCATTCCTCATCCATTAAGGGCTTTAGTCCTACCGAATCGGGCCATTTCTTGTAATTCTTCCTAATTTCACCGAAATCCACCAAAAACCCTAATTCTCGGTTTTCTCCCTGATTGACTTTTCTTTTAGTTTTTTCTTTCAAGTGGCTTCTCCATTACCTGTAGTCAGTGCTTATCTTTCATTTGGAACCTTCAATTTTTATCAATTCGATCGTTTAAGCATTTTTCCCCAAATTTCCCATATTAGGGTTTCCTTTCTACTGAATCTCCATAACCCAACTTCCGAACTCCATATCTTTCGATGTAGACTTCGGATTATCAAAATTTTTTCGCCATTTTTCAATTGAACTTCAAATCTTGATTTTGAAAGTGGGTTGACTTTTTCAGTAGTTGACTTTTCGGGGTTGATTTTTTTCAATGCTCGCCCTCTTAAACTAAATCAAGAGTACCACCTGCAGGATGAGAAAAAGTTTTTTTATATTCTAAAACATCAATTTAGGAAGAAAACATACATGTTTTAGTGGTCCGGACAAAATTAGGTGTCTACACTAATCATAGATTTGCCTTCTTTCTTTTCATACAAGGAAAACAAAACTGCACCATGGAAATATGACTGCAGCATAGTTATGCCCGTGTCTTCAAGTCAGCAAGATATTACAGGTGTGGGGCACTTAACATGAAGCGGAAGGTGTTATGCCCTCGAGGTTGTTTAACAGGGATCAACAAGAAAGGATGGAGAAATGGACAAAGGGAAGAAAGCAACTGAACCAATCCATATTGAGATGGATTTGTCAAAAGAAGCAGAAAGGGGATCAGCCTCGGTAAACAGGATAAAAAAGCCGGTGAACGAGAAGGAGGCCTGCGAGTTTTTAAAGTTCATAAAACATAGTGAGTATAGTGTGGTTGAGCAATTGCAGCGTCAGCCAGTAAGAATCTCCATCTTATCTTTGCTATTAAACTCGGAGCCACACAGAAATGCCCTATTGAGAGTGTTGAATCAAGCATATGTGGCTAACAATATATCAGTAAAAAAAATTAGACAGGCTGGTGGGAAACATTGTGGCAGACAATCATATATATATTCAGTTATGATGAAATACCACCCAATGGTATTGGGTCCATAAAGGCTCTTCACATAACAACCACCTGCAAAGGGCTATACTACCAAGGTGCTTTTGGATAATGGTTCTTCATTAAATGTAATGCCCCTGGCAACCCTGTCTAAGTTGCCAATTGATATTTCTTATATGCTTCCGAGTTGCACAGTAGTCAGGGCTTTTGATGGTACCAGGAGAGAGGTAATGGGAACTATTGAGGTTCCTCTGGAGATAGGCCCATGCACCTATACGGTGAACTTTCAGGTCATGGATATTAATCTGTCCTATAATTGCTTGTTGGGAAGGCTGTGGATACATTCAGTAGGGGTTGTACCCTTATCTCTCCACCAAAAGCTAAAATTTGTGATGGAGGGCCGTTTGGTCACTGTATCAGGAGAAGAAGACATAATAGCCTCAGCATCTACTGAATCTCCTTATGTTGAACCCAATGAAGATGCCGTAGAATGTTCTTTTCGATCTTTGGAATTCGTAAATGCAGTTTTCGCCGCTGAAGGACGAAAAATTCCAAAACCAAGGTTGTCCAAGAACACAAGGCTGGGAGTAAGAACCACAGTGGGAAAGGGCTGCAGGGCTGGAAAAGGTTTTGGAAAATACCTTCAAGGGATGGCCCGAGCAATGGAAGTAATGGGAAAGAAAGATCGGTTTGCCTTAGGGTATCTTTCGAAGGCCCATGAGAAGAGAAAACAAGTTGAAAGAAACCGACAACGGAGGATGGCCCGTCTCGCGGGTATGGATATTGAATGGGAACCCATGACTTTCCCACCAATCCTTCACAACTTTCGCTCTATGATAACTCGTATAATTATATAGTTTTTAGTTATGTTTTATTATTGTTTTGTGTCAAATACGAGTTATTATTGTTTAGTCTAATTGTGTTTATGATCTTTTATATTTTTATGTAATTTGGTGTTTTTCACAAGTTTCTTTGAGTGATTTCAGATTACTAGAATTAAGGGCAAATCCAGTTCAGTTCCAGTTCCGACACCGTTTGCCATATCAGCTATATCTCGAGTTTCACTGAAGCAATAAGGCTAAAATTTGTAGCCATGCAAAGCTAAGAGGCATATCTATCTTTTTCATGTTTTGCACTTCTTGAAACGGAGTCGTTTTCCCTAGCGAAATCGACCATCAAGTTGGCTGATGTGCAATGACGTCTGTGCTGACCTGTTTTCGTATTTTGCCCATATCTTCTTATCCACATCAGCAAATACGCTGATTCCAACGGCTATAGATCCGTAACTGATAGGGGTATATATTTCTAGAAGACCATTTTATCAGATCGAGCCTCCAACATTGACGAAATCGACCATCAAGCTGGCTGATCAGAATTGTCATACAATATGACGAAAATTGTTAGAAAAATGCACCCACCTATTATACCTACTTTTGAAATTTGTAAAGCTTGTCTCTTGTCATTTAGCCCTCCAAAATGTGTATAAATAGAGGGCCTTGGATGAGTATTGGGATACATTGATACATTGGTAGGATATTAGCCATTGTAATAAAATTCTCTAAGTTTTCTTCTTTTTTCCTTTCTCTAGTTTTCTTTTTCTTTATTTACTTATGCTTCTTACATTTCTTTTCATTTTTAGTATGTGTTGCTAATCATATTGTTGAGGTGATGAGGTGAAGCTCTTGGTAAATGCTAAGGTTAGTCTCTTAAACATGAGCTAAAATGAATCATCATTTATAAACACTAGTATAGATAATATTTTCTTTTGGTTTAAAATCATACTTGCAAAGTAGAGATCTTGATTCATTATTGACAATGAAAATGGCACAGTAAATGCTTGGTTTCATAACCTTGATTTGTTGTAGACATATACCTTGGCATAAGGAATGCTTGGACTCTTTTTATGAGTTTTGAGGACACCAAATGAACATAATATCATATGCTATGGACGTTGGACAATTTGGACTTAATTGCTAAACCTTCCGATTGGAACCTCCCTTGTGTGTGGATTTCAATTGTGTAATAAAACAAGATTAATCTTAGCATAACACCAAGAGTGGATTCTCTAACCTCAACATCTTTTCTTATTGTTTTTTATATCTTGTTTAATTTCTTTTATGTTATTTTGTTTATTTTGTTCTCTAATATCTTGTTTATCTTGTTTTGTTCTTGATTCCCTAATATCTTGTTTACTTTCTTTTTCTTATATATTTATAAACTTATACTTACTAATACGCTTCCCTGTGGTTCGACCTCGGACACCCGAGAATTTATTACTTGAACATAACCTGCACTTGGGTTTACAACTCTTAATTGAGTTTCCATCAAGTTTTTGGCGCCGTTGCCGGGGAAGCAATACTAAGTATATAAGTTTATAAGTATATTTATTTTTATTGGCTGGTTATACCGCCTAATTTAGTATATTTATTTTTATTGGCTGGTTATACCGCCTAATTTTCTATATATTTATATTTATATTGTATATTAACTTTGTTTTATTTTTATTGGCTGGTTATACCGCCTAATCTGTATATTAACTTTGTTTTATGCTTGTTTGGCGACGTGATTTTAGATCTCGTCGTTTAGTTAGATTTTATTGTGAAACTTTTTCAGGTAATCTTTCTAATACAACTCCTACCATGGCTGACAATGAAAGTGTTCATGCTGAAGATGAGAACAGACAAGTACGCACCATGCGTGACTACTTGCAACCAACTCGAAGCTCATCACCCTCTTGTTTTATTTTTCCTCTCAATGCAAACAACTTTTGTTTTAAACCAGGTATGATAGCTTTGCTTCCAAATTTCCATGGGTTAGAATCGGAAAGTGCTTACTTGTTTCTAAAAGACTTCGAAGATGTATGTGTCACCTTTAATGACCAACAATGTACAAATGAAATTGTCAAGCTAAAATTATTTCCTTTTTCTTTAAAAGATAAAGCAAAAATTTGGCTTCATAATTTAAAACCAAGGTCAATTGGCACATGGCAAGAATTACAAACTGAGTTTGTAAAGAAATTTTTCCCTGCACATAAAACTACTGCTTTGAAAAGACAGATTCAAAATTTCAATCAAAATCAAAATGAAGCATTTTTTCAGTGCTGGGAGCGTTTTAAAGATTTGTTAAGTTCTTGTCCACATCATGGTTTTGAAAAATGGCGTCTTATTAGTTTCTTTTATGAAAGTTTAACTCCCGAAACTAAACAATTTGTTGAAACAATGTGTAACGGTGAGTTTCTAGAAAAAGAACCTGAAGAAGCCTTTGACTACCTAGACCATTTGGCAGATAACTCTCAAGCCTGGCACACAGATAATTCCTCTGAAAGTTTCAATAGATCTAATCTTGTTTCTAACAGAGGTAAATCTCATTTTAGTCAAGAAGATGAGATAAAAGCTAAAGTAGCTAATTTGGCTAGAAAGATTGAAGCCATGGAACTTAGAGAAGTAAAAGAAGTCAAAACGGTTAAAAATGAAGAAAGTTGTGGAATTTGTGAAATCATGGGACACCCCACTTCTGAATGTCCGAACATTCCCATTCTTAAAGAAGCGTTGCATGATCAAGTAAATTCCATAAACACATTTAAAAAGCCTTTTCCTTCTCCTTACTCTGAAACGTATAACCCTGAATGGAGAAATCATCCCAACTTCAGTTGGCGGAATAATAATCATGTTCAGGTACCACAATCTCAAAAGCCGGGCAACACTTTTTCCTATCAACCTTCACGTGTACAAACCTTGGAAGAAACATTGCAAGCATTCATGCAAACACAAGCAAATGTGAATAACCAAACTTCACAAGACATCAATGAGATCAAAAACACCTTGTCCACATTGACAGCTTCATTACGCACTCAAGAAAAAGGTAAGTTTCCTGCTCAACCTCAGCCTAACCCTTCTACTCAATGTCTTGTTTCTTGCTCCAATGAAACTCAACAGGAAAATGCCAGTTCTATCACAACTCTTCGAAGTGGAAAGGCAATTGACAAAAACATTCCATCAAAAGACCAAGATCCTGCTTCCCCTCCGAAAAGTAATGGTAAGGATGATGGTAAGTCTGAACTTCTTGAAAATTTGGACAAAGAAAAAGGTATGCATCCTGCTCCTTTTCCTCAAAGGTTGCAAACAATAAAGAATTTGAATCAAAATGCAGAAATTTATGAACTTTTCAAACAAGTTAAGATTAACATTCCTTTATTGGATGCAATCAAACAAGTTCCATCTTATGCTAAATTTTTGAAGGACATGTGCACAGTTAAAAGGAAACATAATGTACAAAAGAAAGCATTTCTGACGGAAAGTGTGAGCTCAATCATTCAGCACCTTACTCCACCAAAATTCAAAGATCTTGGATGTCCAACAATCTCATGCATCATTGGAAACACTAGAATAGAACGTGCATTGCTTGATCTTGGTGCTAGTGTTAATCTTTTGCTTTTTTCTGTTTATCAACAGTTAGGTTTAGGTGAACTCAAGGAAACACCTGTTACACTTCAACTAGCTGATCGTTCTGTAAAAATTCCTCGAGGGATAGTTGAAGATGTTTTGGTTCAAATTGATAATTTTTACTTCCCTGTTGATTTTATTGTTTTGGACACACATCCTGTTTCAAATCCAAATGTTCAAATTCCTGTTATATTAGGCCGTCCATTTCTTGCAACTTCTAATGCTCTGATAAATTGCAGGAATGGTATTTTGAACATTTCTTTTGGAAATATGACTTTAGAATTAAATGTGTTCAACACTTGCAAGCAACCTGGTGATGATTCAGAAGTTAAGCATTGTTGGAAACAAAAACTTGAGGAACTCAGAAATGATGCATATGAGAATTCTAAAATTCATAAAGAAAGAACTAAAGCCTTTCATGACAAGTTAATTTCAAGAAAAACATTTGATGTTGGGCAAAAAGTTCTACTTTATAATTCTAGACTTTACATATTTCCTGGTAAGTTGAGATCAAGATGGACTGGCCCATTTGTGGTTAAGCATGTGTATCATTATGGAGCAGTTGACATTGAGAATCCTCAAAATGGTAACGTATTCAAGGTAAATGGACAAAGACTCAAACTCTTTTTGGAAAATCATGTTACTCAAGAAGAGGTTGTTTTTCTTTCTGATCCTTGTTTTGAAAATAACTAGATGTAAATATAATTTTTACTAATCTTCAAAAAAAAAAACATTTTTTTAAACCCCGGTTAAATGGCGGATAACGGTACTCCGTGATTATTTAAGTCGGTTCCATCAGCTACCCACAAAACTGATATTGTATATAAATTTCTCTTTCAATTTCTTTTTCATTTTTTTTCAAGATGGATGATATTCTCACAAGATTGCAGAAACGATTTCCTCCTTTTCCTCAGAATATTTTACTGAAGCTTTACCAAGTTCGATTTGAAAGATTAAGAATGCTTATACACAAAGGGATTCCTGAAGACATACGTTGGATAATTGAAGCCAAGGTACGTGAAGATGAATATCTTCCTGTTTTGCATTTACCAGGTACAGGTAGAAGCACTTTTGCAAAGAAGCGACGAGCAAAGCGCATGAGTTCAAATTGCCACAAATGTGCACGATGGACGTGTAACGGTAAATGTCGTTCTATTGGGATTCCGTCCTCTAATCGAGATGATAAAATTGAATTCATTAAGGATGGACTGAGTAAGGAGAATTTGGGTAATATCCAACTTTCTCTTGAGACGCATCCTAGTGGAGACGTACAAAGAGAAATTCTTGATTTATGGCCGCAATTCCAAAGGGAATGGCAACATCTTGGGAATCTGATGTTAAAAGACCCTGTTTGCCAGCTTGTAAGAAAACTGGATGGGAAGCATATCCTCGACTCATAGAAGGCGTTTAAGCCGTTTCTGGACGTAAAACCAGAGGAAGATGTGAGCCACAATCACAACTACAATAAATGACTTCTCAACTTTTGGTTTGATTTGCAATAACTTCATTTCGGTTTAATTTACGTGTTGTTTGATTTGTGTAATTATTCTCGATTTTTTTTTGCATTGGTCCTTTACGGTTGATTTTTCTTCTCTTTTTGATTTTCTTCCTGAAATCACGCAAAAATCTTTTGTTAGGTTAACATTTTCTTCTGACAGGTCAAATACACTTTCGGCGACATTATCTAACATTTTGTTTGTTGTGTCTCAGTTATAATAAGTGGTTAGCAACCTCTGCAGGTAATATCTCCTAAATTCTACCTTTAGTAGGGGGTAAGGGACATATTTTGCTAAAAAAAAAAAAAAATTGTTGTGTTTTAAGACATTTAGAAGTATTCATTCTGAACAAGGTCTGAGTAAGGGAGACTTGAGACATACCTTGTCAGTTTGATTTAATCTTTTTCTTCAAAAAAAAAAAAAAAAAAAAAAAAAAAAAAAAAAAGCATGTTTAGACTTAGTGTGTTTTTTTAGTTACTTTCAATACTATAATGAGATATGAATTGCATAAGTCTAAAACAGATTTATTAGTGAGAAGATTTTCATGAGAATTGAGCTTGATATCAACCTTTTTATGAGCCAATGTTAATATGATATGTGATTGAGAAAGAAGCATGTTTAGACTTAATCTGACTTGTATAATCATCCTTGTGAGTTTTTGAGCCTATAATGATTGATGCATTATACAAATTAATCTAATTTCTTTCTTGAGTGCTCTTATGATTACATGATTCTCTAGAACTTGCTTTAAACCGTTTGATACTATATTGATACATGTGACAACATGAATATGATAGAGGCATTAGGATTATAACCAGAGCCAAACAGCCATCCCTTATTAATGTTCTAAGAGAACATCCCCACTAGTGAGCCAATTTGAGCCTACATTAAATATGCTGTTTTATTGGTAACCACAACTTACACCTAGCCTAAATATACTTATATCCTTACCCTTGTTCTAAAGATGGATTTTTATATTTTAAGACATATTGCAAAAAAATAAGGGATATTTTTAGTTAAAAATTTGGGTTGGAAACAAAAGATAAGTGTGGGGGAAGAAAAAAAAAGAAAAAGTCAAGAGAAAAAGAAAGGGATCATTGTCAAATACATTCCCATATTAAAAAAAAAAAATCTTCTCTTGAACTTCTAGAAAAAGATGTTACAAAGTTGGTTAGAATGATGCAAAGGCTCAACATGAATATTTAGCCTATGTTATTATGTGCTTTATAAGAGTTTTGAGAAGTTTTATTTGTATGATCTTATTATGTCTCTAAAATCTATGAACTCTTTGGAACCTTTGTGATATCTTTATCCTTTTGTTCTTTAACCACATTATAACCCTTTGGCCCCATTACAACCTTGAATAAAGACCTCTTGATTTATGAAGTTGTATGATCTAAATAGTGGAGAATAGGTGGAAAAGCAAGCATATGGTAGAAGTGTTTTCATGAGATTGATTGAGTGTAAACACTTTACCACTACTTTAAAGAGTGAAAATCAAGAGAGTATCCCATGAGATTGATTGAGTGTAAACACTTTACCACTACTTTAAAGAGTGAAAATCAAGAGAGTATCCCATGTGAGAAGTTGAGATTAAGTTTGAATATACACTATTTTGATTGAAATATGTTATGTTAATATTGGCTTAACTCAAACTATTTACATTCAAGCAAGATTTTTTGTGAATTTCTTTAAGCTATTGATTAGTTTTTAAGACTTGTCCAATGATTATCTCTAATTTATATATTGGAAGGATTAGTTATAATTATTATTTTTAGTTTTTCTTATGTCTTCAATGTTTGTGGGTATCGTCCTAGTAAACCCTCACGAGACTAAACTTGTCCACTAGGGACACCTAGGGGTTTAAAGGCTTGTGTCACATGCTAAGTACCACCGTGATTTCCTACGAAAATGGATTAGATTAGATTTTCTTATTTTATTTTTATTGAGTCGTTGCTAGGGACTAGCAACAATCTAAGTGTGGGGGTGTGATAACTCGTATAATTATATAGTTTTTAGTTATGTTTTATTATTGTTTTGTGTCAAATACGAGTTATTATTGTTTAGTCTAATTGTGTTTATGATCTTCTATATTTTTATGTAATTTGGTGTTTTTCACAAGTTTCTTTGAGTGATTTCAGATTACTAGAATTAAGGGCAAATCCAGTTCAGTTCCAGTTCCGACACCGTTTGCCATATCAGCTATATCTCGAGTTTCACTGAAGCAATAAGGCTAAAATTTGTAGCCATGCAAAGCTAAGAGGCATATCTATCTTTTTCATGTTTTGCACTTCTTGAAACGGAGTCGTTTTCCCTAGCGAAATCGACCATCAAGTTGGCTGATGTGCAATGACGTCTGTGCTGACCTGTTTTCGTATTTTGCCCATATCTTCTTATCCACATCAGCAAATACGCTGATTCCAACGGCTATAGATCCGTAACTGATAGGGGTATATTTTTCTAGAAGACCATTTTATCAGATAGAGCCTCCAACATTGACGAAATCGACCATCAAGCTGGCTGATCAGAATTGTCATACAATATGACGAAAATTGTTAGAAAAATGCACCCACCTATTATACCTACTTTTGAAATTTGTAAAGCTTGTCTCTTGTCATTTAGCCCTCCAAAATGTGTATAAATAGAGGGCCTTGGATGAGTATTGGGATACATTGATACATTGGTAGGATATTAGCCATTGTAATAAAATTCTCTAAGTTTTCTTCTTTTTTCCTTTCTCTAGTTTTCTTTTTCTTTATTTACTTATGCTTCTTACATTTCTTTTCATTTTTAGTATGTGTTGCTAATCATATTGTTGAGGTGATGAGGTGAAGCTCTTGGTAAATGCTAAGGTTAGTCTCTTAAACATGAGCTAAAATGAATCATCATTTATAAACACTAGTATAGATAATATTTTCTTTTGGTTTAAAATCATACTTGCAAAGTAGAGATCTTGATTCATTATTGACAATGAAAATGGCACAGTAAATGCTTGGTTTCATAACCTTGATTTGTTGTAGACATATACCTTGGCATAAGGAATGCTTGGACTCTTTTTATGAGTTTTGAGGACACCAAATGAACATAATATCATATGCTATGGACGTTGGACAATTTGGACTTAATTGCTAAACCTTCCGATTGGAACCTCCCTTGTGTGTGGATTTCAATTGTGTAATAAAACAAGATTAATCTTAGCATAACACCAAGAGTGGATTCTCTAACCTCAACATCTTTTCTTATTGTTTTTTATATCTTGTTTAATTTCTTTTATGTTATTTTGTTTATTTTGTTCTCTAATATCTTGTTTATCTTGTTTTGTTCTTGATTCCCTAATATCTTGTTTACTTTCTTTTTCTTATATATTTATAAACTTATACTTACTAATACGCTTCCCTGTGGTTCGACCTCGGACACCCGAGAATTTATTACTTGAACATAACCTGCACTTGGGTTTACAACTCTTAATTGAGTTTCCATCACTCTACTAGTTTTCTATTCGGAGAAAAGAATTCAGAGGATGTACTCATAATGATCGAGCAAGCTTTTGAAAAATTCCATTTGAATAAGGGTGGCCAGGTTTAGGATATGGTGATTTGCATGACTGGGAAAGAAGGGATGGAAAGTGACAATGCGAACTGTATGGTGCGACCTTGTCCACCAATATATAGAATAACAAGCATGATGCATTTTATTCATATTGATGTGTCCATATTCTTTCATTTTTGCTATTTATTTTGTTTTCATTATATATTTTTTCCTATATTGTTTCTTCTCCACCTATTTACAAGTGTACGGATGAATATGGGGACCTTCCTGTCAGTAATTCTGAAATTGATTTTGAAAGACCCATTTGCAAGGGTGATTTTGAGACTAATGAAGATACTGAGGAATATGGTTTACCTTCGGATGTATTAAGGAAAATAGAACAAGAGGAGAAACAGGTACTTCCTCATAAGGAACTATTGGAAATGATAAATCTGGGATATGAGGAGATAAAGGAGGCCAAAATTGGGACTTCATTACATCTTCAATAAAGGGTGAATTGATAGCCTTGCTCCAAGAATATGTAGATGTATTTGCATGGTCTTACCAAAAAATGCCAGGGCTGGATCCGGATATTGTGGTTCATAAGCTCCGTTTAAGGCCAGAATCAAGCCAATTCAGCAAAAGTTGAGAAGAATGAGGCCGGACATGCTGTTAAAGATAAAAGAGGAGGTGAAGAAGCAATTTGGTGCTACATTCTTAGAGGTGGTAAAATATCCAGAATGGGTGGCAAATATTGTTCCAGTACCAAAGAAGGATGGCAAGGTGCAGATGTGCGTTGATTACAGAGATTTGAACAAGGCCAACCCTAAAGATAATTTCCCTTTGCCCCATATCGATACTCTGGTGGATAATACGGCAAAGAGTTCTTTATTTTCTTTCATGGACGGATTCTCGGGATATAATCAGATTAAGATGGCACCGAAAGATATGGAAAAAACCACATTTGTCACACTGTGGGGAACATTTTGCTACAAGGTAATGTCGTTTGGGTTGAAGAATACTGGGGCGACATATTAGAGAGCCATGGTGACCTTGTTTCATGATATGATGCATAAGGGAATTGAAGTCTATGTTGATGATATGATCGCAAAATCACAAGGAGAGAGGAGCATATTGCGAATCTTAAGAAACTCTTCGAACGACTAAGAAAGTTTCAACTCAAGCTAAATCCGGCAAAATGCACTTTTGGAGTCACCTAGGGAAAATTGCTGGGTTTTGTCGTCAGCAAAAGGGGAATTGAGATTGACCCGGATAAAGTGAAGGTCATTCAGAATTTGCCACCACCTCGTACTCAAAAGGAAGTAAGAGGCTTTCTGGGGAGATTAAATTACATTGCAAGGTTTATTTCTCAGTTAACCGACAAATGTGATCCAATATTTAAGTTACTTCGAAAATGTGATCTAGGAGAATGCGATGAAGGTTGTCAGATTGCATTCGAAAAGGTTAAACATTATCTATCCAACCCACCAGTATTAATGCCACCTGTTCCAGATAAACCAATGATACTGTATTTATCAGTATTTGAGAGATCCATGGGTTGTGTTTTAGGGCAGCTTGATGAGACTGGAAAAAAAAAACAGGCAGTTTACTACCTCAGCAAGAAGTTCACAGATTATGAGTTGAAATATTCGTCGGTAGAAAAGTTGTGTTGTGCCTTAGCTTGGACTGCTCGAAGACTCAAACAATACATGTTATACCACACAACGTGGTTGATTGCCAAGCTCGATCCAATCAAGTACATGTTGGAAGCACCTTCTTTATCAAGGAGAATAGCAAGATGGCAGGTTTTATTGTCAGAATACGATATTGTATATGTAAGTCAAAAAGCTATCAAGGGCAGAGCACTGGCTGAATTTTTAGCAAGTTGGGTAGTGGAAGATTATGAGCCGTTGAACTTTGACTTCCCGAATAAAGATTTGATGTATGTTTCGCAAGCAGATGAGACTCCCCTGAAGAAGAAAGTATGGAAAATGTACTTTGATGGCGCATCTAATGCCATGGGGCACGGAATCAATGCAGTCCTCATATCCCCAGAAGAAGATTATTATCCTTTCACTGCTAGATTGGATTTTGATTGTACAAACAATATTGCCGAGTATGAAGCATGTACTATAAGCCTTCCTTTTGCAATGGACAGAAAGATCAAAGTATTGAAAGTTTTCGGAGACTCAACCCTAGTGATATACCAGCTACGTGGAGAAGGGAAACCCGAGATACAAAGCTAATCCGATACCGAGAACTCATACTGAGTTTATTGGAGGAATTTGAAGAAGTGAATTTCAATTACATCCCTCGAGAAGAAAACCGAATGGCAGATGCTCTGGCTACTTTGTCATCAATATTTAAAGTGAATGAAGGGGCTGAAGTTGTGCCAATAAAGATGAGTATATACGAGTCTCCTACCCACCGTCTGAGTATTGAAGAAGAAGCAGATGGCCTCCCTTGGTATAACGACATCTTGCAGTACATCAAGAGTCAATAGTATCTAGAACAAGCAACAGAAAATGACAAAAGGACTCTGAGAAGGCTAGCAATGGGTTTTGTTCTAAACAGTGAGATTCTCTACAAGAAAGGTAAACACCAAGTCTTATTGAGATGTGTGGCACTCATGCTAATAATCACATGCTTGCTAAGCAGATTATGAGGGCAGGGTATTATTGGCTGACAATGGAAGGAGATTGTATTAGTTATTTCCGGAAGTGCCATAAATGCCAGATATATGCAGATAAGATCCACATGCCTCCATCACCATTGCATGTCATGACTCCACCATGGCCATTTTCAATGTGGGGAATGGAAATGATCGGGCCTATTACCCTGAAAGCTTCAAATACACATCGTTTCATCTTGGTGGCCATAGATTATTTCACAAAGTGGGTAGAAGCTACTTCCTATGCGAATGTAACAAGGTCGGTGGTATGCAGATTTGTTAAGAAAGAAATCATATGTCGTTATAGGTTGCCAGCAAGAATTATTTCGGATAATGCTCTCAATTTGAATAATAAGATGATGAGAGAAGTGTGTACTCAGTTCAAGATCACACATCATAATTCGGCACCTTACCGTCCGAAGATGAATGAGGCAGTAGAAGCAGCCAATAAGAACGTCAAAAAGATTGTTGAGAAGATGACCGATGTGTATAAGGATTGGCATGAGATCTTGCCTTTTGCTCTTCATGCATATCGTACCTCAGTTCGCACATCTACAGGGGCAACGCCATTTTCTTTGGTATACGGGATGGAAACAGTGCTATCTATTGAAGTTGAAATCCCTTCATTATGGGTTTTGATGGAAATTGGCCTAGAAGAAGCATAATGGGTTAGAGCTCGTTATGAACAGCTGAATCTCATCGAGGAGAAAAGATTGAAAGCAATTTGTCACGGGCAGTTGTATCAGAAAATGATGATTCGAGCCCACAACAAGAAAGTTCGTTCCAGACAGTTCCGAGAGGGGGAGTTGGTATTGAGGAAAATTCTTCCTATAGTAAAGGACCCGCGAGAAAAGTGGACTCTGAATTGGGAAGGACCTTATGTGGTAAAAAGAGCTTTTTCTGGAGGAGCATTGATTTTAACTAGAATGGACGAGGAGGATTTCAGAAATCCCGTGAATGCTGATGAATTGAAGAAGTATTATGCTTAAAAAAATGTGTGATGCTGTGCACATGGAAATTCGGATGATTCCAAGCATAAAAATGGAAATTCCATATATCTATCTCCCCTGTGGATTGCTTTTTAATGAGAATATTCATGCTTGATATGATGAATGGCCATCTTTCATATTCCTTTCATCACGAAGAAATTATCCTTAGTCACCCCTTTGAGCCTTAGGAATTATTTCTTTCTTTAAACTCTGATCAAGGATCACCCTCTACGCTGGAGGGCAAATGCGAGAAAAAATAATCAAAAATCATGGCAAAAAGAAAGCCATCGAAAAATGTGAAAATCAAATAACGGCAAATGAAAGCCAACAAAGCAAAAAAAAAAGGACAAATGTTTCAAGAATGAGTTCTCCTCAGGAAATGATCCTTGATTCAATCACCCTTAAACACATTGGGCCTATTTTATCCTTTCTTTCTGAACCCGAACCTTGGCCTACATTACGTGCTTTAGAAAGTCCATTTTGATCAAGCATGGATATTTAATTTGAAAGGTTCTTCTCATAATTCATTCTATCTTTTGAATTGATATTTTTACCTTGGAAGCATTTAGAATTCTCAGATGAATGGTAGAATACAAAAAAAATGAAAATGAAAAAAGAATGTAAAAGGAGAAGTTTAAGCCGAAAACCCGCAAAGGGCGACTTAATACCGAATGGAGGACACTTGAGTTGAAATCTCGCAAAGGGCGGCTTAGGTACTGATTAAAGTTCGAATCAATGCTCTGTGTAAAGGGGGAGAAAATATTTGAAAATCAGCGTAAAGGGGAACAACTCAGTCTGACGTAACTACGGAAGTCGAGAAATTACCCAAGTAAATTGCTCGTTCAAGAGAAATTTTAGATGGTTTGAAAAAGGAGGGGTCCAAGATATTCCGTATTCGCCCCATCTACAACCTATAACATTATATTTGTTTCTTATATCCTTGATATTCACTTTTACAATTTTAAAAAAATTTGTTGCAATAAATTCTTGTTATCCTTTTCATGACATCTTGCTTATTTCATATTTTCTTTCATACATTTTTTAGATGTATCATGATTGTTATTAAATTGAATGATGATTAGTAATAAAAAAATCTTAAAATAAAAGGATTTCAGAGTATTACTAAAGAATAGATTTAAATCTTGGGAAAGGTTTGGAAAGTTCACCAAGTAAAAGAAAACAGTCAACGTGTTGGAGACTCCATCACGAAGTCAGAAAATCTGTGAATTTCAGCGAAAGTCAGAAACTGAGACTGTTTGACAAGTTATCTTGAGTGAAGGATTCCTTAAGTGGGGCATCAGTGAACAATTGAAGACTCCGTCATGAATAGGGCTGTAATCGAGCCGAGCCGAGCTCGAATAGTGATAAGCTCGAGCTCGAGCTCGATTCGATACTCGTAGCTCGAAGCTCGGCTCGAGCTCGGCTCGATTAAGCTCGTTTACACAATTTACGTACTCGAGCTCGAGCTCGTTTCATATACAATTTTTTTGCATTTAAATAATGAAAATTTTTAAAAATGATATAATGATAAAAAAACCTTACACAACAATCAAATCCAAATTTTTCTAAATAAAAAAAAAAAAAGGTAAAAGTCTCAATCAAAATTAATCTAACTGAAGTAGTTCACAACTTCATGTAAATTGATGCAGGACTAAGTGATAGAGATGATGTGCTCCCAGTCTAAAGTTCACCACTAATATCAGATCAGAGTATTGAGAATGTAAAAGTATCCTTACAACAGGGAAGCCACCATAGTCCCCAGGCTCTCTAATGTCCTTAGTGACACAACTAGTCGAACCTGCAATGACCAACTTAGGTTAGAAACACACCCTTCACAGAAGCATTCAGACCTTTAACTCCAGTTTCTATTTCAATGGGATATAATCAAATCAACCACACAGGAAGCAAGACATTTTTGAGCAAGTATACAGTCTGAAGTTCAGGAATGGGTTATTTTCCTTTTCTTGCCAATCACTTGCTAATATGATGTTGAATTTCTAAACATGCAAATCAATTGTCATACTGATCATTTAATTCTGTCACTATATAAAATTTAAAAGGCCTCTCAACAACTTGATGCAAGAATTATTTTTTTTCTTCTCAACATCAAGTAAATACCTTTGATGCAATAGAGGCGTCATCACGAACTGCTACTCTTCCCCTTAGGACTACGTAGTTTCCTATCATATGGTAGGAGAGAAACCAAATATGATCACAACTCCCAGAAACTTTGAAAGTCTCATCAAGATCACATACATGAGAAACTTGAAGGGCAAACTGGACAAAAGAAGGAAGAACTAAAAGATAATAATAACATACATCACTGAACCTGCTATGCCAAACTGTCCACAAAGCATGCAACTTTTCTCGATAACTACATTATGTCCAATCTGCAAAGGCCAACATTTTGGTAAAGATCATACCATAGAGCAAGCCTATCAACAAGGCCAGACAACAAAAACCACCTGAACTAAGTTATCTGTCTTTGAATGATTTCCTATTACTGTGTCTCTCCAACTGCACAACCAAATAGGTGATATACTTTCATTAAACATTAGTCTGCTCAGAAATGCAAAAGCTAGTGAGGAGTGGAAAACATTCAGAGACAATAGATAACTCACCTGCCCCGATCAATGCATGTGTTAGCTCCAATATCCACATGGTTCCCTATCCTAACATTTAGCATCTGAGGAAAAACAACACAGAAAAAAATAGTAAAACAACTTATTTGTTCAACAAGTCTGAATAAATATTTGAATTCTGAAATACCCTTTTGATGCTCTTCCAGTGGCTAACGAGCATCAATTCTTTATTTTTATTTTTTTTTTTTTGGATAATCAACAAGAGTCAATTCAATGATAATAGAAATGCCAATTATAAAGCTTTTCCTAAAGTTTGACCTCAAAGCGCTCAAAACACAACAAGTTTTAAAGAAGGTCCTGTGTAGTATAAGAGACAAATTAAACTATTCTAACAGTTAAGAGATTTTATATATGTTGCAAGTTTACTACAGCTTTCTAATAACCATGTCTAGTCCATGGTCAATTATTCAGGGTATTAAGAAAATATGATCTTGTTAATGATATATTTTTCTAGTTTGCGAATGTTGTAGTTCTTAAAGTCCAATAAACACCACCTTGAGGCTTCTTGACCATGTTGCCATCCTCATCGACAAAAAATCCAAATCCTGCAAATGAATAAAATTAGACAAACAATTCAACTCCAGTACAAATTACACTTTAATAGTCCTATAACGCAGGTAGGGACATTAAGGGGATATATGTAAACATTTTGATAGTGGACAAATGGTGTACCCATTCAAGCTTAAAACAAATCTATAGGCTTTAGCATATGGAAGCCTATTTTGTTATGATTATAATTAGAGTACGTACTGGTGTTTCCGGTGTAGTTAATGAGAAAGCAGTGCGATTATCTGAGGCGTCCAAAACAACTAGTACTGGTATAGTATTACACCTAAAAAAGACAATTTTATATAATTAATTAATTAATCTAAGTTTATAGTGAAAACAGAGATCCGTTTGTGATAATTATCAAAAGAAGAAAAGAAGAAAAAGGAAATGGATTCTGAAAGAAAAGGAAAATGAGTAGAATACAAATAAATAAATATTAAGGGAAAGAGAGAGAGAGAGAGAGAGATAGTTACCTTACCAGCAGATGCATCGATCGCAAATCTGAGAAGAAAAAAAGGAGTTAATTAGGCAGATGAGAGTGAGAGGAAGGGGAAAAGCGATGTTTGAGTGTTGTATGGTGGATTTAGGAAATAAGGAATAAGAAGAGAAAGGAGATAGAGATAGACGAGGCAGAGTGACGGAGAGAATGTGAGAGTGAGACTGTGAGGGAGAGAAGGTGGCGCGACTGAGAGAGTGAGAGGAAGACAAGGTAAAAATTAGGTTTTAGGTTTTAAGTTTTTAGTATATATTTATATATTAAGGATAAAATAGTAAATTAATATTAAAAATATATATTATAAAATAAAAAGCTCGATTAGGCTCGCAAGCCGCTTGAATCGAGTATTAAGATACTCGAATTCGGCTCGCTCGACAGCTCGAGCTGCTCGAGTTCGAGCTCGACTCGATAATGATCGAATCGAATTCGAGTTTTTTTCGAGTCGAACCCGAGTAGCTTGCGAGCACAAGTGTCTCATTTACACCCCTAGTCATGAAGTCGGATAATCTGTGAACCTCAAAGAAACCATGGATTAGAAATCATGACACAATCATTTGATTGCATTCATTTTTAGGAAACATACAAGCATTTGCAACTCATTCTCATAATTGCATTTAGCTAACATTGCAGAAATCAGGAAAACTTGGACTTCCCCAAAGTAAATTCATTCTGTTTTATCAAATGAGTCAAGCGTTGAGACCACCGTCGAGGTATTTCCTTTTGTTTTAAATCGAATTCATTTTGTTTTATCAAATGAGTCGAGCCTCGAGACCGCCGTCGAGTTATGTTCCTTTCATTTTCAAGTTAAATTTATTTTTTCCAAATGAACCAAACCTAGAATCATTCTTAGTATTTCCTTTTGTTTTAAATCAAATTCATTTTGTTTTATCAAATAAGTCAAGCCCCGAGACCACCGTCGAGGTATTTTATTTTGTTTTAAATCGAATTCATTCTGTTTTATCAAATAAGTCGAGCCTTGAGACCACCATCGAGGTATTTTCTTTTGTTTTAAATCGAATTCATTCTGTTTTATCAAATGAGTCGAGCCTTGAGACCACCGTAGAGGTATTTCCTTTCGTTTTAAATCGAATTCATTATGTTTTATCAAATGAGTCGAGCCTTGAGACCACCGTCGAGGTATTTCATTTTATTTTAAATCGAATTCATTCTGTTTATCAAATGAGTCGAGCCTTGAGACCGTCGTCAAGGTATTTTCAAATCATGGGTAAGGCCTTCGGGCACCATTTTTAAGACCTCTGGGCACTATTCTTAAGACCTCCAGGCACAAGTTTCCAGAGTTTTTTATAGTTTTAAACAATGAACAAGTCTTTGGTGGTGATAACCAAAGCCTCTGGTGGAGATATCCAGAGTTTTACATTTGCTTGAACAAGTCTTTGGTGGTGATAACCAAAGCCTCTGATGGAGATATCCAGAGTTTTTCAGCATTAAAAATGAACAAGTCTTTGGTGATGATAGCCAAAGCCTCTGGTGGAGATATCCAGAGTTTTACATTAGCTTGAGCAAGTCTTTGGTGGTGATAACGGAAGCTTCTGGAGGAGATACCCTGAATTTTAAGCACAACATAGCACAAGATAGGTTAAGCCCCCGAGACCATCGTCGAGGATTTTCTTCTCTTGCAAATCAAACTCGTTTCCTTTAGACGAGTCGAGCCTTGATTAGTCAGGGAATTCAATTTAAGGACAATATCTTCTATTTACAGCTTTTTTCAACAACAAAAAAAAATTGAAAAAAAATGAAAAAAGAAACCCCCTTTCCCTTCTCTTAACATGTGATTTCACTAACCGGACAAAATTAGTGTTTGTTTATCTTTGCCTGATTCCTGATTCCTAACAATAGCCAAAGAGGGGCAGCTGTAGACACCTAATTTTGTCCGGACCACTAAAACATGTATGTTTTCTTCCTAAATTGATGTTTCAGAATGTAAAAAGACTTTTTTTTCATCCTACAGGTGGTACTCCGAGACTTAGTCTAAGAAGACGAGCATAAAAAGTCAAACTTAAAAAAGTCAACCCAAAAAGTCAATTACTAAAAAAGTCAACCCACTTTCAAAATCAAGATTTTAAGTTCAATTGAAAAATTGCGAAAGAATTTTGATAATCCGAGGTCTACATTAAAAGATATAGAGTTCGAAAGTTGGGTTACGGAGATTCAGTAGAAAGAAAACCCTAGTTCAGGAAATTTAGGGAAAAGTTCTTAAACTATCAAATTGGTCAAAATTGAGGGTTCCAAATGAAAGATAAGCACTGACTACGGGTAATGGAGAAGCTACTTGAAAGAAAAAATTAGGGTTTTTGGTGGATTTCAGTGAAATTTGGAAGAATTACAGAAATGGCCCGATTTGGTAAGACTAAAGCCTCTAATTGATGAGGAATGAGTAACCAAGGATATCCCAAGGCTCAGTTTGAAGAAAATATGAAAATCGGACTTGTTTTGAGCAAAACCGGGCTTCGGAGGTAAAAGGGCAAAATTTAAAATTTTGGGAAAAATAGCAAATGAACTCCAAAAATTCTGAAAAATTGCAGATCTCATTATTAAATCATTTCGAAGAGATTGGCGAAAGAAAATCCGGATTCGGAGTTCGTTTGCAAAATGGCCAAATCCCGGGTCCCCTTTGTAGAAATTCAAGAAGATAAATCCCGAAAAAATAGTAAATGAGCTCCAAAATTTTTGAAAATTTGCAGATCTCATTATTAAATGATTTGGAAGATATTGGTGAAAGAAAATCCAGATTCGGAGTTCGTTTGCAAAATGGTCAAATCCCAGGCCCACTATGTAGTAATTCAAGCAGATAAATCCCGAAAAAAATATCAAATGAGTTCCAAAAATTATGAAAAATTCCAGATCATACTTTTAAATATTATTTGAAAGAGATTGGTGAAGAAAAATCTGGATTTGGAGCTCATTTAAAAAATGGTAAAGTTTGGGAGTACAAAAGGGCAATTTTGGAAGAAAAAATCCAAATAAATAGCAAATGGGCTCGAAAAATTTTGAAAACCTCCAGAATTCAATTTTTTATTATTTTGGAAGTATTGAAAAAATAAAATTTGAATTTGGAGTCCGTTTTCTATTTATTTATGTTCGGGAGGCAAAAAGGTCATTTTACCCAAGAAACCGAAAAGGGCTTTTCTTGCCTTTAAAAAAATGAAGCATGGGCTGGAAGTTGAGGGGTCAGCAATGAAGAGGAATGTATTTATTTTTGTGATCAAGCCTTTGAATTTACAACACATGGACCAATGGTTGGAGAGAGAATATATTTATGACATCTTTATGACATCATAATTCAAGGGCTGATGATTCTAATCTAAGGGTGATAATCCTACATAGAAGGCATCTTGGATTGAAGGCCATTGGATGAAATTTGTTGAAAAAAATTCTAGAACCTCCTAGATTCTTCCAAGGGCCAACCGGCCACTATAAGGGGGGAGGTCTCTCTCTTTCATTTTCACTCTATTCTTACTCTTGTTTGGCTGATTTGCTCTCTATTTTTGAAAGGCAAAAAGAAAAGTTTAGAAAAGAAAATAAAGTTAGAAGAGAAAAAGCTTGCAATATAGCTTCTAGAGGTTGCTTTAAGCACCATACTCTTGCACTTTCCTTGATTTTCTATTCTAGATTTGCTGTTTTGATTGCTATTTTGGTGAGTTTCTTTTGATTTTCCTTTTAAAATAAGTGTTTTTAATTTTCTTCTTCAAGTTTCTTCTTGTTACTTTCCTTTAAAAAAGCTTTTGAAAATTTTTTTTTCTCTTGTTTTTGGTTTGGCCGAATGGCCTATTGTTTTTGATATAGTTGCTGTTTGCATTTTTATTTCATGTTATTCATGATATTTAACAAGTTTTGATGCTTTAAAACTTCTTAAAAAACATAAACATTAAGTTTGTTTTGATTTGATTTGGTTGCTTGCTTGTTTCCATTTTTGAGTCTATTATCTTGTTAACATGTTTATTTTACTTATCTTGCATTTTTGATTTTCTGTTTTCAAAATGTTTAAGTTTGTTTATGTTTTACATTTTGTTAATCCATGTGTTTGTGAAAATGCCTATTGGTTTTCATGCCTTTACTTTATATTTGCATGATTTGAGTATTATTCTTTAATCTTGCATGTTAGTGTATCATGTGTTTGTGAAAATGCCATGCTCATTTTAAAGTATGGGACCATTAGGCCACCCCTCATGTTGTATGCTTTGTATGTGCATTTTCATCATGCTAGTTGATAGGTTTGCATTTTCATGATATTTGGTTGTGTATTTTGTTTAAGCATGCTATATGTTTGTGTTATTGCCATGCATTCTTTAAGTTTAGGTTTGGCTTGCTTTGCCATGCATATTCATGCATTTTAGACCTAGGTTGCATTAAATGCCATGCAAGTTCATTTAGGTCTAGGTCATTTTATTGATGCCATACATTTTTCATGTCATTTAGGTTTTAAATCATGCATTTCATGCATCATATTTGTTGTATTTTCATGCATTTCATGTCATTGCCACATGATTTATGACTTAGACTAATCAATGTTTCAAAGTCATGCTCATTTTGAGCATACTTGTGGAAAATTAAAGAGTTGTCAAATTGATTATTCTACCTTTGGGATTTTTTTACTTAGCCAATTTTTATCTAACTTTTCAAAAAGTGTTAGCTACTGTTTGTGAGTCTTTTGGAGAGTCTCTAACATTTTTACTTTGATTTTTAAATGATTTTATCAAAGGCAAAAAAATGTGTTTTGGCAAAACAGTTTTTTCACCAAGTACTCGTCTTTTCCCGATTTTTCTGGGTAGTTATCTTTAATTAGAAAAGTAAGCCTATTTTTCCCATGTAGTTTTACATGTCCTGAGTCTCCAGTATTTTTTTTAGAGTTTTTTGAATTTTTAAAAATAGGATAAAAAATTGTGGTTTAAAACTAGACACTAGAGGCAGAATTGAATTTGAAGGAAAATCATTTTTCTGATTTGGTTAAGTTACTTAGAGGGGGTGATTAGGAAGTTTAACTACTGACTTAGGATAGTTTCTAAGCCTTTTTAAATTCTAAAAATGATTTTTTTTAAATCTCGGGTTAAGGGTGGTCAAGTCCGAAATTTTAAACTCAGGAAATTAGAGCCATTTAAAAAGGGTTTAGCTAAGTTTTTATTTTTAATCTAAGCTTTTCAAAATTGTTTTCAAACAATCACAAAGTATTTTGGTTTTAGAATATTTAATTTGATATATTTTCCTAAGGTAGCCGGATATCTTTTTAAATATACGGATTTTCTTAATTAAAGGAAAAAATACATTCTCATGCATTGCATTTTCCATATTCATGCATACTATATAATATGTGATTTTTGCTATGTTAATTTTCATGATGGTGTTATTATCTTTGATTTAAATTGTTGATATAATATTAATTGTTATATAGTTTTGAATATTTCATGATATCCTATGCTTTTTATTTAGTTATTTTTGTCATATTATTTAGCATATACTATGTTCATGCATTATTATTTTTATTTTTATTTTCATGCATATTATATGTTAGCATTATTTTATGTTTCATGTCATTTAGATTATATGCCATACCATTTATACTTGCCATGTCATTTAAATCATTTTATTCCATTTAGAATATATCATGTGACTTAGGATATTTTATTTCATATAGAATATATTATGTTACCTAGGTCATTTCATTTCATATAGAATATATTATGTTACCTAGGTCATTTCATTTAGAATATATTATGTCACTTAGGATATTTTATTTCATTTAGAATATACATATGACTTAGGATATTACATTTCATATAGAATATATCATGTTACCTAGGTCATTTCATTTAGAATATATCATATTACTTAGGATATTTCATTTCATTTAGAATATGCTAAGACATTTAAATTATATCATACCATTTAGGTTGCATTATATTATCTAGACTTTGCTATGTCATTTTATTTATGTCGCACATATTCATATTCATATTTTTTTTTAAATATTTTGAAAAAGGTAATGATTTTCAATAAAACAAAGATATTCCCGAGTTAAAATAATTTATGAGTTCTCTGCCGGGTTTGCTGGGGAGGATATCATCAATTATCATTAATAACGGAATATCTTCTTTAAAACGATAATGGTTCGGAAAATTTTCCAAAATAATTAAAATTTCCATATTTTGCCACGCTTGTTGGGAAATATAG
Organism: Fremontodendron californicum; assembly: GCA_030761205.1. Classification (NCBI taxonomy): domain Eukaryota; kingdom Viridiplantae; phylum Streptophyta; class Magnoliopsida; order Malvales; family Malvaceae; genus Fremontodendron; species Fremontodendron californicum. The sequence continues at coordinate 10,110,402 of JAULJL010000044.1, read as the reverse complement.
GAAAATTTTGAATTAATAAATTCCGGATCATTTTCAATAAAAAAATGGAATTATTTTTCTTTAAATTGGGAATTAACTTGAAATACCAAATTAAAAATCGACTTTTTACCGAGACTTGAGATAACACACGATTAATAAGGTACCGTTTTATACGGGCCTTGTGGGGGTGCTAATCTTTCCCCACAAGTAACCGAGTCCCAAACCAGCTTCTTTGATTTCTCTAGTTTAAAATGCAGACTTGAAATTGGTTTTTAAAAAAATGTTTTAATTAATTTTAAAATTTTTTATAAAACCGATTTTAATAGGTGGCCGATCACACCTAGCCAAAAAAAATTGGTGGCGACTCCATGTCTTTTTCAAGGTTATTTTCAAAACCTTCGTTTTTCTAGAGGAATTAAGTCAACTTTTCCTCGGTTTTTTTTTAATGTCACGCTTAATGAATAATAAAGTCTTGCGATGAGACTTGTTATTTTTTAGGTTGCGACACCTATCACTGAGAAACATATATGATGCTAATAAGTTTAATGGGCCAAACTCTATTGACTAGTCCCACAATATTAAGCTTGTCTTAATATAAGGCTTATGTTCTAGATAAACCTATCCAAAAGAGCCTGATGCTAATTCATCTAAGGAAGTTAGGGCAACCTATCAAGTTCATATATATGACCTTGATCAAGCAACATTGTGATGTTGGCTAGCATGGCGCCTGAACTTCAAAAGCAGCACGTGGCAATGAATGCTCATATTATCATCCAAAATCTTATAGAATTGTTCGATAAGGTGAATTGCATTGATCTCTAAGGAACTGTTCCAAACGAAGATGTCAGAAGGTAGCCTTGTGAGGCCTCATGTGTTGATAGGATGCATAACCCGACTTGAGCAGATTAGATGGGTCTTGGATCATGATCCAAGAATTATCCTTATACTTTCTTATGAAGAAAGACAAAGGTAATGATTAGGGAACATATCATTATTGTGGACAGCCAAATCACTGGAGGACAGTTTGCAAGGAATACATTGATATGATCAAAGGAATAAGCTTTGACTTCAAATATCTTTTGAGATTAATTCACTTTTCTAGGTATATGATACTTCGTTTTTTGTACTAAATATGTATGACATATTGTAGGGACCAAAGCAAATGAGTAGTGAAGATGGACCATGAGAGATGTCAACCTTGATGATATTGATCATATATAGCTTGCTTCTTGATTAATGTTTCTGAAACATTATTATGATTTATTTGTAAACATTAGATATTTATGTTGACAATTATGTACCAATTTAAGGATGATATAATTATGTTTTTGAACATATCTATTATGCTGGCATTGGATGCCATGCTTTGATTCATTCTTATTAAATAAATTATTGATTATAGAAATTGTTCTATAACGTGATCTCATTATTCTCAAATATATAACTTGCAATAATATTTAAGATTACGAAATGACCTAGATGCTTATGGGATTCAAAAATAGTTTTCGAATCCAATTCCCCTTAACTTCTACACATGTAGGATTTAGTGGGAGCTACTAATAACTCTTTAAAAGTTAAAGATCATAATTGAACTTAGCGATAAAATTGCCATTATGTAAAATGCAATTATTTGGAAACGTTCCAAATTAGAAAGGATTGCATGTTTATAGTCTAATAGGCTATAAAAAAAATAATTCTTTTTTTTCCATTTCTTAAGAAATCGAATCTCTGTAGGAAAATAAAAAGGTACAAATTTTTGGGTGAAAAACATGTTTTTGATTCCTAGGAGCCAAAGACAAATTTGAGAATAAAAAAAAAATGGAAATTTTGGAGTAGAATCATTAAAGAAAAATCAAGAAAATCATAAGAAAAAAAGAAAAGGAAAAACTTCAAGTAAAAAACCTAGTTTTTCTATCCTTAGATCCCTATAAATACCCACCCCTGGTGCACACAATAATCATCAGCAATCATAACAATAAAAGGTTTTCGACTTTTTTAAGGTATTTTTTTAGAAAAAATATTTTTTGTATTTTTCTTTTGTTGAGGCTTTTAAAATGTGTTTGAAGAACACTAAAATTGATTTTGAAAAAAAAAAAAAACGAAAGGCACGATTTTGTTTCTAAGATTCAGTTTTAAAAAGAAAAGCCAATCTTTTTTTTTTTCAAATTTTTTGAAAGGGTCCTATTGGTTGAAATCGGGTTGTTCAAAAAAAAACAAATTGTAAAAATCAAAGAATCTAGGGTTTTTGTTTTTTTTTTAAGGGAAAGTTCATGAATTTTTCAGTTTTCAAAAAAAGTTGATTTTTTCGACGTCGGATGACTTTTTTTGATGCCGAAAATTGGAAAAGGATGAATTTTTGGTGCTAGAAAAATTGTCCGATCGTCTGTATTTGGGTCTGATTTTTGGGTTTCAGAGGAAAAAGATTTTTTTTTTTTTACTGGAACAAAGAATGAAGTGAAAAAAAAAAACTTTGTTTTTATAGGAGCGATCGGGTCGGGTAGGGCCCACGCTTGGATCCGCCTTGACCCGACTCGATCGCACCAATCCATTTTTCATTTTTTTATTTTAATTCTTTTATATATTTTTTAAATTTGGTTTTTTATATTTATTTTGTTTTTCTATTTTTAGTGAATTAATTATTTTAATTATTTATCGGTTAATTTTTTTTTCAATACTCTTTTTTTTTCTTTGTATGATCATTTGTTTATTGATGTATTTTGTTTATTAATATTTAGCATGAAGTTTTATTTAATACACATTATTTCATTGATTGTCATTTATTTATTTTATTTATTCATTGTATTTGCTGAGGATAATTAAAATTTGGATTAGTTGGATTTTATTACATAATATGTTCTCATAATTTACTTTAATAAATAAATTGGGATTTACCGATGATGAAATTCTAGAAAGTTGTGAATGGTCAATTTTTTAAAAAAATTCTAGGTGAGAGAAATTTTTAGGTATCTAACCCGAATGGTGAAAAATAACTTAATGTTGCGTTTGGGAACTTGGATTTCAAACAATGTATTTGGATTTCAAAAATAATGTAATTGTGTAGTAAAACACATGTAAATGTAACATTCATGATTATTTTTCAAATTCATGGATTTGTTGGATGCCTATTTAGTGGTGAACTTGAAATACCTATAGGTATTTGTAAATTTGAAATTCATATTTTTATACCTTTCAAATATATAATTATGTTAATTTTAACTAATATATGCATCTCATTATCACAAATTTATATAGTAAATAAAATCCAAATTTTTAAATTCATGTTCTCAAACATAGCATAAAGGTTTTTCAAGATTCTAAATTCTCAATTTTAATCTTTATTATGACAAAACCTCTTCATAAGAACAAATGATTTTCATTGAAGACTCCTGAGTTGAGGTGGATTTCAAAAATTACTTCCAAATGGTGAAAAAAGTTCTAGAAAATTTTTCAATATTTAAATAAAAAATAATAAATAAAATAGGACTGTTTAAAGACAATTTAAGGTAACTTTTGACTACTTAAATACTATCCTTAGGATATGCGCTGTGGGGTGCTAATCCTTCCCATATGTAACCGTACTCTCAAACATAATTATGGTAAAGTAAACTAGGACCTATCCAGAGCCTTCGTCAAGTTTAGGATTTCATTAAATTGGATAAATTCATTTAGGTGACTAATAACATCTATAATAATAATAAAAAATATTAATGGTGATTCCATAATTTGTATCTAGTTGTCGAAATTATATTTGACACGTTATAATAATAAGAATAATGTCCTTGTTGCCTATGAATTTTTACACTTTTAGGATGAAAATGCAAGGTAAAAAGAGCCTAATTAATGACTATAAAATTTGACATGGGTAAGGTTTATGATAGACCTGCTCATGAGCAAGGCAGCCGGCCCGGTAGGCCCGGCTCATATTGGACCGGGCCTGAAAATGATATTTTTATTCCGGTCCGATCCGAAATAGTATTTTTTTTATTATAATAATATTATTTTATTTAATTTTAATTATAAAAATATTAAAAAATATTTTTTTAATTTGATGAACAGTGAATTCGAATCAACCGGACCGGCCCGATCCGATCCAAGGCCGGACCTGAACAAAAATATGAAAAAAATCGGGCTGTAGCCCGACCCGGCTCGGCCATGAGCAGGTCTAGTTTATGATAGAGTGGACTTGTCTTTTTGGAGGCAAACTTGATTTCAATTGTTAGGAATATATGCTCTACGAAACATTGAAACAAAATTAAGAAAATAAAAGATAAAGTAGATAATGTTTTAAAAAATAAATAAAAATTTTGATTTTGAAATTGAAATTGATTTTATTTCTACTCTTTTGATACATTGAATCTAGACATTCTTCTGAAGTTTTTTTTTGGCCAGAAACATTCTTCTGTTCTGAAGTTTGGTTTTTGTTCTTAAAGGAAAAACAAGAGGGCAGAGGACGTACGTGTAGAAATTAAAAAATTTCAAAAGAAATTTTAGAAAACAAATGTAAAAAAAAAAAAATGAAAAATAGTTCTTTTCAGCCTCTAGTTTCACATAAGTTAAAAATTATTCCCTTTTGATATTGCTTAATAATCTAAGTTTTGGGTATTTGATCTTTGTTATTCGGGAAAAAAATTGATGGTTAACACAGGAGCTCATTGTGATTTTGGGGTGCGTTGGGTGGCGGAATAAGTTGATTTGTTTACTCAAGCTGTCCAAGTCCCAACAGTCAACAGACATGGCAATCTGCAATCAGTCCTCCGGCGATGAAACCCCACTTTTAGAAGAAGACGGCGTAGACGGTTGCGTTGACTACAAAGGCCGCCATGTCAACAGAACCAACTGCGGCGGCTGGACATCCGCTTCTTTCATAATAGGTGACCCTTGCTTTTTACTCAATCAACCCTTTTTGATAAATCACTAAATATATGAAAATGAATCCAAATTTTGTGCAGGCGTAGAAATTGGTGAGAGGTTTGCTTACTGTGGAATCGAGTCCAACCTTGTAACTTACTTAACGGGGCCTCTGGGTCAGTCCATCGCCACTGCCGCTGTGAATGTCAACGCGTGGTCTGGTACGGCGTCGCTTCTTCCACTCTTGGGGGCATTCATTGCTGATTCTTTTCTTGGCCGATACCGCACCATTATTGTTGCTTCTCTTATTTACATTTTGGTAACATAAAAGAAATTCCTTTCTTTTCACAATTCCATGTTTCCAACTAAATATGATAGGATGAGAAGATACTGGGTCTCAATAATATTTCCTTTTTAGTCATTTGTCTGTTATTTTGATAGATAATGCCTGGGATTTTGATAGATATAGTAACCTGTTAAAAGTATATCTTTTCTAGAAAGTGGGAATTCATTGTGACAGCTTCCAATAGCTGGATTGGACTTGTGAGGCTTAGACTGGCTGCTGAGAACTTTCTCAAGTATCAAATGAATAGGCAATGGAGAGGGTGTTTTCCTTAGGTATAAAAATTGGCATGATCTTGAACCTCTTGTTCTGAGATTGGGTGTAGGATATTGCATGAAGCTGGTTTTGAAGGAATAAGAACTGAACACTGGTTTTGGGCTTTGGTATTGGTGTTGGTGTTGGTGTTGATGCTGATTTAATATCTTTTATGTGGCAAGCAAGCTGCCTAATGGTAATATGGATTCTTTTTCACGGTTTTCGAGTCAGAACTTTTTGCCAATTTGGTGTGCTGTCGGGGGGAAATTTCCCAAATTTCCTTTGTTTAAACTTGTTTGGTGTGTGCTTTCTCAATCTGGAACTTGTTTTCTTTAGTTTGCTGGCAAGAGAGAATGCAACATAGACTAACATGTAACAACCTAGTAGAATGTTGAGTTGGCGAAATGCCTTATAATTTACCTTATATTTCTCGCCATGCTGCTTCTGAGAGCTGGGATCTTCTTTGTTGGGATTGTCATTTCTCTTTTAGAAATTGAAAAACTTCTTTCATATGTGTGGTTTTCAGCAATCTGTTAAAGATTGGAACAGCTATGCTGCAATGGATGATCAATCATTCAACCATGCTGAAGGAGCGTTTTAGTGAATTATTATTAATGTTTTCTAGGAATGCTGATAATTACAGCCTCTGGTTGGAAAAGAAAAGGCAATTTTTTGACACCTCAGCTAAAACAAAAAATTGCCTTGATAATATTCTGTTGGCTATCAGAATTTATGTTAGCATCTTGTCTTGACTGAGGTGATAACATTTAACGATATACACAACTTGTTCTAGTTGGAATATTTCTACTTCTGTTTTGAACAAGGTCTGATTTAGTGCCCGCAGCTTGTTGATGCTTTCTTTCTTGATGCAAGCAACCTTTTTTTGAATTTCAATTCAAGCTTCAGCAAGTATTTAGTATATGGAACTTGTACTTGAGTAATTTGTTGCTTGACTTGGCTCGTTGATAGCCCTAGCCATAGGGTAGCTAGTTTTGGACAAATGCAAACTCTTTAAAGGCAGGAGATCTAAAGAAGTGCTTGAGCTTCATTTATTCATTTTGTTAATTGTGTTGAGTACTTGATGAGTTGTTTTCTTTTTCCCTTTTGACTTGATTTTGGAATAATTTACAGGGGCTCGGCTTGCTAACTTTATCAGCCGCTCTTCCTTCTCTGAACACTTCTGGCTGCCAAAAGGCTGATACCAGCATTCTATGTTCTTCTCCTCAGTTACAAGTGATATTTTTCTTCTTCTCACTCTATCTAGTAGCATTTGGACAAGGTGGACATAAACCATGTGTTCAAGCTTTTGGTGCAGATCAGTTTGATACAAAAGACCCAGAGGAGCTCAAAGCCAAGAGTTCCTTCTTTAATTGGTGGTATTTTGGATTATGTTTTGGCACCTTAATAGCATTTTTGGTTTTAAACTATATCCAAGACAACCTTAGTTGGGTTCTTGGATTTGGGATCCCCTGTATTATGATGGTTGTTGCACTGGTTGTTTTCTTGCGTGGAGCAACTACTTACCGGTATAGTGTCAAAAGGGATGAGAAAAGTCCATTTGTGAGAATTGGTCAGGTGCTTGTTTTAGCAGTTAGGAATAGGAGAACATCATCAATAGCTGCAGAAAAAGAAGCTCATGGGACTCTGCCATCAGAAAGTTCCAAACAATACAAGTAAGTTAAATGTTTTTCCCACTTTTTCCCACATATAGAAAAGAAAATTAGGGACCTTATATGTTAGAACTTAAATATAATAGTTGGGTTCTTTCCTATCAGTTTAAGCTTTTGGGATAGTTGGTCATCCAACATATATATATATATATATATATATATATATATATATATAACAATAAACAAGGAAAAAGAGAGCTTTAATAAAGAACATCTGTATCGAATGTCATACACAAGCATTCCTCAAGGAAAAAATAAATAAATTGTGGAAAATTATTCATGCTGCTTGCTGTTTGTTACAACATCTGAAATAAGTTTGATTTATGGTTCTAGCGTAATCCAATCAATGCAGTTTTTCTTGGCAATTTGAAATGTGGATGTTAGGACCTTGTAAAATGATATTTTGTGTTGTTCTGTTTGACATTCCCTATTCTTGTTCAGTTCAATGAAGCATTTATAAGCTCTTGCTTATAAATGTACAGACATAGATTGTTTTCCTTACCATGCCACTATCCCGGTGTTCGAACTATTTTTTTATGGCCTCTTATTGGTGGGGGAGCTCTTGCACTATTCTTTACTTTTTCTCTACTGTTGTGGTTTTCTAAAATTGAACTTGGCTGAAATATTTGAACTTTTGTCCTTTTGTCTTTTGGGTTATGAATAGTCTTCCTAGTTATATTTTCCATACCAGAACATCTCTAACATGGGAATCTGCATTTTCTGATGTGGTAGATTCCTCAACAAAGCCTTGCTTGCTCCGGATGGTTCAAAGGAACATGGAAAAGTGTGCAGCATCGGAGAGGTTGAAGAAGCAAAGGCTGTTCTAAGGCTCGTTCCAATATGGTCTACAAGCTTGGTTTATGCTGTTGTCCTTGCACAATCCTCAACCTTTTTTACGAAACAAGGAGCTACCATGGACAGATCAATCACAACAAGTGTTGAAATACCTGCAGCTTCACTTCAGTCATTCATCAGCCTTACCATTGTTCTATCCATTCCTATATATGACCGTATTTTCGTTCCTTTAGCAAGAGCCTGGACCGGAAAACCTGCCGGAATCACAATGCTTCAGAGAATTGGAACTGGTATGTTTTTATCTGCTATATCAATGGTAATTGCTGCTTTAGTAGAAATGAAGAGACTGAAAACTGCTCAAGAATACGGGTTGGTCGACAAGCCGGAAGCCATGGTTCCGATGAGTGTGTGGTGGCTGGTTCCTCAATATGTTTTGTTTGGGTTGTCTGAGATGCTCACCATGGTTGGACTTCAAGAATTTTTCTATGATCAGGTCCCAAATGAATTAAGAAGCATTGGTCTTGCACTCTACCTTAGCATCTTTGGTGTTGGAAGCTTCTTGAGCAGCTTTCTCATCTCTGCCATTGAGAATGCAACTGGTGGGAATGGTGGACAGAGTTGGTTTCCAAATAATTTAAATCAGGCACATCTTTATTACTTCTATTGGCTGCTTGCTGCACTTAGTGCCACAGAATTGGCTCTCTACTTCTATTTTGCCAAAAATTACATTTATAATAGGGCAAGTAGACAATTGCAGTCTTAAAATGTTGTAAACCTAACCCTTGTACCAAAAATAAAAACAAAAACAAAAAAAAAAAGGATTTGTTGTAATTGTAATATATAGATTTTTTTTTTTAATCTTCAAACAGAAAAAATGCAATTAAGGAAAATGCGAGTTAAATTTTTTGTTCTTATAGTTAGAGATGTTCACCAGTTGGGTTGAGTTTGGGTCGGATACAAGTATGGTATTAATATCATATATACTTGTTCGGCCCAGCTCGAAATATGAATCTCAAATTCAGTTCAAATCTGTCTATATTTGTAAATGGATAGTCTAAATCTATTTAAGTCTATTCTTATTTTTTTTTTTTTCTAAAATATTTAAATAAATATGTTATTTTTATTTAATTTTTAGTAATTTAATTTTTTTTTACTATTAAGTTTTAAAACATGGATAATTTAAAATACTTTTAAATGTTTACACTATAATATTATATATATTTATTTATTTTTTATAGAAAAAAGTATTAAAAACCACCTGAGGTTTGGGTATAATTTCAGATATCCCTATGAGGTTTGGATAATACCCTCTTTCCCCCCTCTGAGATTTGGATAATACCTTCTTTTTCCCCTGAAAATTAATATTATGCCAAAACTGCCCTTCTATGGTATAGAACATGTCTATGGTTGACAAAATAATATGAACCGTCACGTTAGGCAGATAATTTCAAAAAATAACGGTTTCGAGTTTACCATAAACCCGAATTGACCCGCCCCCGATTATTTTTTTTTATTTTTCTAACTTTTAATTTTATATATATGTTAATTTTATATATTATTAGGGGTGAGCATTCAGTCGGTTTGGTTGGTTCGGTTCTAAAATTTTGAAAACCTATTAAACCGACTAAACTTATAAAATCGACCAAACAGATCGAGAAAGATTCTAAAACCGAAAAAATCGAACCCAACTTAAATCGATCGATTCGGTCAGTTTAATCGATTTTAATTGTTTAAAAAATAATTTATTTATTGTATATTATATATTATTATATAACATAAATGATATATTATATTATATATAATTTTAAATTATAATATAAATAATTATATTTAAAATAAAATTAAAAGGGTCGGTTAGTTCAGTCTATTCGGGGTGGGATTGGAGGTTTTTCGGGTTTGGGTTCAGGGTCGGGGGCTAAAATTTTAAATAAAATCGGATTCGGGGCGGTTTCGAGTATATCTAAACGGACCCTTTATAGGGAAAAGTATTAAAACCCCCATGAAGTTAGATCAAAATTCCAGATACCCCCTATAGTTTGGATTATATCCTCTTCCCCCTAAAAATTAATATCATGCCAAAATTGCCCTTCTATGGCATAGAACATGTCTAGGATTGGCAAAATAATTCGAACCGTCGGGTCAAGCAGGCAATTTAAAAAAATAACGGGTTTGGGCCGGGTCGGACCATAAACCCGAATTGAACTATTTAAAAAATAATTTATTGTATATTATATATTATTATATAATATAAATGATATATTATATAATAATATAAATTAAATTAAATTAAATTATTATATAAATAATTATATTTAAAAATAAAATTAAAAGGGTCAGTTAGTTCAGTCTATTCGGAATGGGATCAGGGTCTTTTCGGAATGAGGTTCAGGGTTGGAGGCTAAAATTTTAAATAAAATCGGGTTCGGGACGGTTTCGAGTATATCTAAACGGAGGTCGGGTCGGGGGCTAAAATTTTAAATAAAATCTGGTTCGGGTCTGAACTGATGGAATTTGGTTCGGGTCGGTACGATTTTTTATTCTATTCGGTTCGGTAACCGCAAAGTGTTAAAAACCAGAATACTGCACATTAACTGCAATTTTTGTCTAAAACCGAACCTAACCGAACCCCATAATCGTGGGTTATCTCCAAAAACCTTAAAGGATAAAATTGTCATTTGATTCTTTTATAACTTGAATAGGAGGTAAAATGAAATTTTCAAAACTTTAGGAGGTAAATGGAATTTTCATTAAACCCTAGGTGTAAGTGTCTTTTATCCATTTTTATATGATATAAATTACATAATATATGTAAATATAAAAATAATATATTATATAAATGAAAAACGGACGGGGTCGGGCCAAACTCGGACTTTGATTGTTGGAGTTAAGGCCCAGTTTTTTTTCTAAACGAGTCTCATTTTTTTGTCCAAGTTTATATTTCTGACTTAATATTTTTGTCCAAACCCTTTCGAGTATCATATGAGCTTTCGAGCTTGGGTGGGTAACCCGGTCTAGTGTTGTCAAGGGCGCAAGGTGCACTCTAGGCACTAGAACTCTTATATTGCCTCAGGCACAAGGCGCAAAAAAACTCGCTTGTCTAAGTGAAGTAAGGCGTAATATGTATATGTGTGTTTTATGTGTCTCTGTGTGTGTGTGTGTGTATATATATATATATATATATATATATATATATATATATATATAAATATATAATAAGCTTAAGATATATAATTATGATAATAAACTCTAAAGAGTAATCCAGTTTATTTACAAAACATGCAATTTTTTGTTGTTGCCCAATATGCATGATTTTCTCATGGTTCCATGTTTGTTGTTGAATACTCAAATATTGAAAAGGAGAGAGTTTGATACTATTACCTTTCTTACTAGTAAAGATACATCTAATGAAAAAAGTTGAAATTAAAGAAATTAAAAAGAACTTCAATCTGACGGGTTTTTTTTTTTTTACGTCTATTGCCTTACAAAAAAGCGAGCCTAGACGCACCAGGCATGCGCCTAATCAAATGCACCTTGCTCGAAAAGGATCTAAGGTATTTTTGTTATCTAACGCTAAGGCGCAAAGCATAGACACGCCTAGACGCACGTCTTGACAATATTGATCCGATCCTTGAACATGTTTACTTATAATTAATAATAATTATAAAGTATATAAATTCTAAGCTATGGACAAAAATAGTAACTTAAGAAGTTTTTTTTTTTTTTTTTTTTTTTTCTTGAACCCATTAAATGCTTTTTCATAGTAATGGTATTTATATTTTTTAAAACAAAATTATAATAGTATTTATAGCTCTCTTTTTAGTAAGATTTGTTAATGTAGTCAAATTTATACATTAATATATTTTTGACTACACAAACTTTTTTCATATTGACGCATGACATTTTTCCTTTTTTTAGTTTGGGGAAGGAAAGAAAAAAATGATAAAAATTTATGTGTTTGTATTCGTGTTATTTTTTCGTGTATTTAAAGTATTATAAATTTATATAAAATTTTACACGTTAATGATTCATTTTATTTATATTTTGACACATTCGTGTATTCATGTAGTGTTCATGTTTTTTTCGTGTTGTGTTTTAATTATTTTTTCTATACTGTGTTCGTGTCGTGTCTCAATTCATTTCATATTTTGCATAGTTTGTCATTGTGATTTAATTTAGAAAAAAATTTGTTCGTGTCGTATTTCAATTCATTAAATATTTTGCATAATTTTATTATAGTGATTCAATTTAGAAAAAAAAATTTGTGTGTTCGTGACATGTTCGTGTTTTTTGTGTGTTTAAAGTATTATAAATTTATTTTACATGTTAATAATTCGTTTTATATAGATTTTGACACGTTCATGTATTCGTGTCGTATTCATGTTAATTTTTGTATCGTGTCGTATTTTAATTATTTTATCATGTTGTGTTTGTGCCGTATCTCAATTCATCCCATATTTTGCATAATTTGTCATAGTGATTCGATTTTAACTCTAAATTCATTTATTTACGATATTAAAATATATTTTTTTAAATAAATAATAATTATTTAATATAATTCAACTTATATTTATTTATAATTATTAATTTAATTAAAATTTTATAAATATTTAAAAAAAAATCCTCCAGCAATAGAAAATATGATATTAATCTCAAATACAATAAATTTTATATCTTAGTAAACTAGTAATATTTACTTATAATATGCAACTTCAATTTGTCAATCAATAATGGAAAATTTTACTCTTTACGTCCCATTTTTTTTGGTTTTTCGTTGATTTTTAGAGACTTTAAAGGAAAAAAATTTTGACATTAATGTATTTTTATATTAAAGTTTTAATTTGTTTTTTTATAAAATTGATGCTCTATGCCCTTTAAGGTAAAAAAGTAATATATATATATATATATATATAAATATATATATATATATATATATGAAAAAGTTATTTGAGATATGGGAAAAAGTGAGAGTATAAAATGTTAAAAAAAATATATAATTTTATTTTTTTATACGAGAAATTATCTTATTCACAATAAGTGAAGTTTTTAAATTTTACAAGACAAAATTAATTTTAAAAAAATGAAACAGGTAATAATTTTTTTTTAATTTTGATTATAAAATTAAAAAACTACACTGTCAATTAGACCTGTTCACGGGTCAAGCAGTCCGTCCCTTATTAGGTCAGGCCTGGATAGGTCTTTTAGTGATCCGGTCCGGCTCGACTTGGATCACTATTCATCTAATAAAATAATAATATTTTTTAAATTTAATTTTAAAAATATATAAACTAAATAAAAAAAATATTTTTTAATATAATGAATAGTAAATATGGATATACGGACCTGATTCGACCCAAGGCTGGGCATGAACAAAGAATTCCAAAAATATTGGGCCGCGGCCCGGCTATGAACATCTCTACAGTCAATATATAAAAATATTTTTTTGTTGAAGCACATAAGCAAATTTAGTATAGAACAATATTGAAACCATTTTCTAACAATAAAGAATCACATAATTTCACACTCCATATATTTTTCATTTTAAATCATTTTTATAAAGAGGATAAATAAAATAAATCTAATTGACTTTTAATGTGTATAAAAGAAAAAGAAAAACAAAAACAAAAGAATACGAGAAGTAGAACTAGAAACTAATAAAGCAGTTAAATTAAGTTACTTGTGAACATAAAAATAAATTCTCTTTTACTTGATATAAAATTAAATGAATTTGAGTTAATTGAAATATAAATTAAAAATATATATTTTTGAATAACATTTTCTTAATTTTCAAAATCTTATTTATTATGGTTCAATAATTGTAATAAAATAACTTATCCAAAAAAAATGTAATAAAATATTGTGATAGCATATATAGTAATATCTAAACAACTTGGTACTCATGATAAGTTCATCCAAACTGCAAGACTTTTTCCAAAGCTATGGCAATCTCCTATCTCTCCGCTGCTCAAACTCCACTTTTAGATGACACTGTTGATGCCTACCTTGACAACAAAGGCCGCCCTCTCCGCCGATCAAACTCCGGCGGTTGGAGATCTGCTTCTTTCATCATAGCCGTAGAAATTGCTGAGAGGTTTGCTTATTATGGAATCGCTTCAAACCTCATAACTTACTTGACGGGGCCTCTGGGCGAGTCCACTGCCACCGCCGCTGCACAAGTCAACGCCTGGTCTGGGGCGGCGTCGCTTCTGCCACTCTTGGGTGCATTCATTGCTGATTCTTTTCTTGGCCGATACCGCACCATCATTCTTGCTTCCCTTGTTTACATTTTGGTAAAACGAATTTCCTTTCTTTCTTTCTTTTTTTTTTTTTTCCAATTTAAACTAGGAAAAAAAAAAGCACTAAATTTCATCCTTGTTTCATTGTGAAAGAGGGAAAATTAGGTTCAACGTGATTTCTTCCTAGTATGTATCAATTAGTTAATTTTTACTTTTTAAGAGAGTCCATAATGCCTGGAATTTTGGTTAAACATAATGTAGCATATTAAACTGTAAATCTTTCTACAGTCTGGGAATTCTTTTTCTCAATATTGCATCTTCCTAGAATTGGCATGATTTTGAGCCTTTGTTCTCAGGTGTGGGTATTGAATTCCACATTAAGTTGGCTTTCGTTCTCTTCCTGAGTGAAGTTAGAAGAAATGGAGAATAGTTTTAGAGAGCTGTCGGATTAGAAAACTTTGGTGTTGGTTCAATCATTGTTGTATGATAAATAGCCTGCTGCTAGTACGCGAACTGTTTTATAGATCATAAGTCTGAATGTTTTTCTACCAATTTGGATGCTATCTGGAGTTGATAGTGCAAGATTCCATGGTTTAAACTTGTTTGGTATGCTTTCTTTATGCGAATTATTTTTTCTTCGGCTGGTTTGCAATCAGGGATAGGCTTACTACAAAGAAGAGAATGTGAAGCCTGGGAACACCTTGGAACTTGAGCTTTTGCTTTATACTCCTTGTGAGAAAAAGAGTCATCTTTGTTAGGTTGTATGGTAGATAAAAGAGCACCTGAGCTTTAGACTTTGTAAAAGAACAGGCAAACTTTTGCTGCCTTAGCTCAGATGAAAGATGCATTATTTCATAAATTGTGCTTGCTTTAAAAATTCATGTTAACTTCTTGAGTCCTAACTGTTCTTGTTGACAATGTAGTTCGTAGAAATCTATTTTCTAGTTTGAATGTTTATATTTCTAGTTTGAAGAAGGTTTGGTTAGTAACTCCCATCTGCTTGTACTTTCTTGTTAGCTGTTTGCAGCCTTTGTTGATGTTGACCAAGAAGGTGAAAAGAAATAGATAATAGAAATCAGAGGGAAAATTAGAGATTAATCGAAGAAATTAGGGAGAAACATGAAGTAATTCGGGAGAGAAACCAGGGAGAATCAATAAAGGGGATAAATCTCAAACTCAATAATTCATCAACATTCTTAACATTTGATAATTGAGAAGATATTGAAACAATTATAAGCCAAATGATATTGTTGAATTTTACTCACAATGAACTCAATGAGAGAAGCATAAAGCTGCAATATGGTCACATTTCTCATTACTGGTATTTGAATACATATAGTAAAAAAATATACCAACTTTTCAACAACTATATGACTTTTGAACTATTACAACTTGTACAAATAATTCAACCAAATGTGTCATTCCTGCTTACAACCAACATGTACAAAAACCAACTCAAAAAGACTAAGATCATCTTAGCTTAATCTAGGCAGCATAGGTGGCCATCCGGTCAACACTCCTCCTTGGCTCCTTTGCTGCCAACACCAATAAACTTCCTTAAATACTCAAACCTGACTTTAGGAAGAGGCTTAGTGAAAATATCAGCTTGCTGGATTTCAGAACTGCAATGAACCAGTAGAACTTCATTGTGTTGTTGCACCTCTCACAAAATGAAGCTTAATCTTGAAGTGCTTTGTCCTACCATGAAAAACTGGATTCTTTGCAATTGCAACAACAGATTGATTGTCACACATTATCTCTGTTGCATCCTCTTGAACCAGGTTTAAATCAGATAACAAATTCCTTAACCAAATGGCTTGATTTATAGCAGCAGCTGCAATGTATTCTGCCTCTGCTGTAGACTGAGCCATTATGTCTTGCTTCTTAGAGCTCCATGAAAATGCACCACACCCTAGAGTAAACAAGTAACCTGATGTGCTTTTCGAATCATCAGCAGAACTAGCTCAATCGCTGTCTGTAAAACCAGTTAACTTTAGCTTCCCTACCTTCTTGAACCAGACTCCATAGTCAATAGTGCCTCTTACATATCTCAGCACTCTTTTTGCTGCTTTAAAATGAACAATGCTGCAACAATGCATGAACCTGAATAACATTCGGCAAACATAATTTCAGATCTGGTTGCTGTCAGGTATAGAATGCAGCCAATCAGACTTCTATAGGTTCTTTCATCAAACTTTTCAGAACCATCTTCCTTGCAAAGCTTCTCACATTGAGCCATGAGAGTGCTTACAGCTTTGCAGTTCTCCATGTGGAACTTCTTTAATATACTCAAGAAGAATTTGTGCTGACTTATGAAAATACCAAGTTGAGATTGATGAATCTCCATTTCTAGAAAATAGGTCATCTCACCAAGATCAGTCATTTCAAATGCTCCTTTCATTTTCTTCCTGAAGTCATTAACCAAGTTCTTATTGCTGCCAGTTACCAGCAAATCATCAACATATAAGGATACAACCGGCAGATTTTCTTCTATCTTTTTCACATACAATGTTGGCTCACTGATGCTTCTTTTAAATCCAAGCTCAAGAAGATGACTGTCAATTCTCTCATACCAGGCTCTAGGCGCCTGTTTCAAGCCATACAGAGCCTTTTTGAGTTGGTAAACCTTTGATTCACAGCCTTCAATAATGAAGCCTTCAGGTTGTTTGATGTAGACTTTCTCCTTCAAATAACCATTTAGGAAGGCTGACTTGACATCAATCTGATGAATTCTCCATTGTTGCTGAGCAGCCAAGGCCAACAATAGTTTTATTGTATCCAACCTTGCCACAAGTGTAAAGGTTTCTGAGAAGTCTACCCCAAACTGTTGAGCATACCCTTTTACCACCAATCTGGCCTTCAGTTTGTTAACAGATCCATTAGCATTTTACTTCATCTTGAATACCCATTTTACACCAATCACCCTTTTGTTACTTGGTCTATCAACCAGTGTCCAAGTGTGATTCTTCTGAATCATATTGATTTCTTCCTGCATAGCTTTCTTCTATTCTTTTGTCTTTGCAGCCTCTTCATAATCAGCAGGCTCCATGACAACTATATTGCAGCTGTCATACACATCAGAGAGAGGTCTAGTTCCCCTTACATATTGATCCTTATCTGATTCTTCATCTGTGACAGCATCATTCTGGTCTTGTGGTACACCAATCTCAGAGATCTTGTTTCCAACAGATTCAACTTGAGCCTTTTCCCAGTTTCATTTTCCTGAAACTATACATCATTACTGATGAAAATCTTTGTTGACCGGATGGTCACCTATGCTGCCTAAATTAAGCTAAGATGATCTTAGTCTTTTTGAGTTGGTTTTTGTACATGTTGGTTGTAAGCTGGAATGACACATTTGGTTGAATTATTTGTACAAGTTAGTGTCATCAAATCTTATGCAAGATGTAATAGTTCAAAAGTCCTGTAGTTGTTGAAATGCTGGTATACTTTTTGACTATATGTATTCAAATACAAGTAATGAGAAATGTGACCATATTGTAGCTCATTTTTTCTCTTCTTCTTTCTCTCGGTTTTATGCTTCTCTCATTGAGTTCATTGTGAGTAAAATTCAACCATTGGTATCAGAGCCTTCTTCTTAAGGGATCTAAACTGTTTTTCACACATTTATGGAGAGTTCTTGAGAAAGCAAAATAGATTCAAGCTGCTCACAAACTTAAAACCAGTTGCTGAACATAAAAATATGTTTTCAAATAGCTTCTCTCCACCACCTCCTCCTGTGTTTATAAGTAAGAATTACCACATTTGGGTGGTAAGGATGAAGACATGCATGCAGGCACACAATCTTCCACCCTTGAGGGCCAATCCTACATTGGCTCAGATCGAACAACACAGTGAGGAGTCAGCCAAGAAGTACAAAGCCATGTAATGCTTGCAAAATGGAGTGTCTGATGTCATCTTCACAAGGATCATGGCCTGTGAGACACCAAAGCAAGCGTGAGACAAGTTGAAGAAGGAGTTCCAAGGTTCAGAGAAAACCAGGCAGCAACAACTTATCAACTTGAGAAGGGACTTTGAGAACCTAAAAATGAAGGACAATAAGTCTGTCAAGCAGTACTCAGACAAAATCATGGCCATTGTCAACAACATCAGGTTACTAGGGGATGAGTTCAGTGATAAGAGAGTTATGGAAAAGGTTATCACTACTCTACCAAAGAAGTATGAGTAAAAGATTTCCTCTCTTGAAGATTCAAGAAACTTGGGCAGCATTTCTTTGTCTGAGTTGATCAATGCTCTCTTTGCTCAAGAGCAAAGAAGAGCAAGCATGCAGGAGGAGGAGCACATTGAAGGTGCTTTTCTGGCTAGGAACAAAGAAAGGACAGGGAGAGTACAAAGGATGGTGGAAAGAAGAAATATTCACCATATCTCATTGTCAAAAGGCTACACACTTGGAGAGATATTGCTGGTTTAAACCAGACATACAGTGCAGAGCTTGCAAACAGATGGGACACATGGAGAGAGTTTGCAAGAACAAAGCATAGCTGCAACAGAACACTCAGGCTCAAATTGCTGAAGGGAGTCAACAACAGGAGGAGCAAATGTTTGTTGCAACTTGCTATGTAACTAGCAGTGAAACCAGGGTGAGTTGGTTGACAGGTAGTGGCTGCACGAACCACATGGCTTCTGATTAGTGCATGTTCAAAAGGATTGATAGAACCTGCACTTCAAGGGTCATAATTAACAATGGAGACTACATTGAAGCTAAAGGAAAAAGAGATGTGCTTGTGAATACACCATCAGGTACTAAAATCATCACTGATGTCTTCTTAGTGCTTGATATTGATCAAAATCTTCTTAGTGTTGGCCAATTGGTAGAAAAAGGCTATACTACTGTCTTTAAAAACAAAACATGTTTGATTTATGACTCAGCTGGTAATGAACTTATTTCTTTTGGCGTGAAAGAAAGAAGCTTTACCTTAAACTTGAATTCTCTAGAACTTGCTATGTATGCTAGTGCTATAGATGAAACTGTTCTTTGGCACAAAAGGTTGGGACACATCAGTTACCATACCTTGAGTCATTTGCACAAGAATGATCTTGTAGCAAATTTGCCACAAATACATGAATACAGTGATGTGTGTGAAGTATGTAAGCTAGGAAAGCAAAGCAGATTGCCCTTTCCTGTGAACAAAGCCTGGAGAGCATCAGAGAAGCTTCAACTGGTGCACACTGATGTCTGTGGCTCTATGAAGACTTTATCTCTTAATGAGAGCAAATACTTCATTTTGTTTATTGATGACTATACAAGGATGTGCTAGGTTTATTTTCTAAAGCAAAAGTCTGAAGTTGCTGGTGTATTTTGGAAGTTCAAAGCCTTTGTTGAAAACTAGACAGGATCCAAGTTGAAGGTGATCAGAACAGATAATGGGACTGAGTACACCTCATATAGGTTCAAGGATTTTTGTAAAGCTGCAAGGATTGAACATCAGTTGACAGTCACATATAGTCCTCAGCAGAATGGTGTGAGTGAAAGAAAGAACAGGACAGTGATGGAGATAGAGATGGAGATGGCCAAATGTCTACTATTTGAAAAGTACTTGCCTAAGAAATTATGGGCTGAGGCAGTGAATACCTCAGTGTACTTGCTGAATAGACTTTCTACAAGAGTCTTGAAGACTATGACTCCATTTGAAGCTTGGTTTGGATTTAAACCATCTATGCTTCACCTGAAGACTTTTGGCTGCATCTGCTATGCGCATGTTCCAGATGTAAAGAGAGACAAACTGGACAAGAAGGCTCAAGTTGGGATTCTTGTTGGGTATAGCAGCAACACAAAAGGTTACAAGATCTTCAGATACCATAGTAAAACGCATAATACCTAACATAGCTCTAAAACCCTAATACTTGGAAAATGAGGTAAGCTAATTAATATATAATAGCCTAATAACATAAATCTAAGTAAAGATTACAATTAAACTCATAAACTACAACAAAATCTATAATTCATAACTCCTTTCCATGCTGCATATGTCTACTTGCTTCTTCTATATTTAAAATTGTTAAATCATCCATAGAAACAAAGAGTTGAATTTAGGTTTGAGTTCAGAAGCCTTGCCTCAAGCTCTCTTGAACTCTTAAATCATTATGAATGAGCTCCATCATTCTCAAATTAGTGAAGTTGCTTGCAATGCTCAAACAAAAACTTTGAAGCTCAATTCAAGACTGAGAAATATCTACTTGTACTTCAGCATCCTGTTGCTTGACTTTGCTTTTCTCATTGGTAGCCATGGGGTAGCAACAGCTTTGGACAACGAAAATTAATTGAAGGCCATAATCTGAAGTGATGTTCAGGATTATTTTAATTGTTTTAGTAATTGATTAGAGTACTTGCTAGGTGTTTTCCGTGATGACTTGATTTGGAATGATTTACAGGGGCTAGGCTTGTTGACTCTGTCAGCCACTCTTCCTTCTGTCAGCACTTCTGGTGGCCAAAATACAGATAATGTCATATTAAGTTCTTCTCTTCAGTTTCAAGTGATACTATTCTTCTTCTCACTGTATCTAGTAGCATTTGCACAAGGTGGGCATAAACCATGCGTTCAAGCTTTTGGTGCAGATCAATTTGATAGACAAGACCCTGAGGAGTGCAAAGCCCAGAGTTCATTCTTTAATTGGTGGTACTTTGGTATTTGTGCTGGCACCTTCATAACCCTTTGGATTTTAACCTACATCCAAGACAATATTAGTTGGGTTCTTGGATTTGGGATACCTGGTATTGTAATGGTTGTTGGACTGGTTATTTTTGTGCTTGGAACGACGACTTACAGATATAGTATCAAAGGGGATGAAGAAAGCCCATTTGTGAGAATTGGTCGAGTGTTCATTTTGGCTGTTAGGAATTGGAAAACAGCATCTTCAGCAATTGCTGCAGAGGAAGAAGCCCGAGGTACTCTTCCAACAGAAAGTTCCAAGCAATTCAAGTAAGATATTTTTGCATAAAGGAAAATTATAGGACTATAAAAAAGTGATAACGAAAGCTTTAGTGAAGATCAATATCTAAAGCCTTATACACAGCTTCCTTCATAATCAGGAAACAAACTGAAAATTATGGAAAATGATTCATGCTGATCTCTTTTTTGCTTTCATGGCATCTGAAATAAGTTCCTATATTATCTAAAAGCTATAAGCCGACACTTTGACATATGCATGTTAGGATCTTGTAAAATTTAGTGCCACCATAATTTCTCTGTTTTACAGAACATGTAATAAACTCATACAAATCATACTCATACATGTCCTGGACATGTAGATTCTTTTGTCAATCTGTAATCGCCTTGGTTGAGGCATCATATTATGATGTCTAATTGATATGGAGCTCTTGCTCATTTCTTTTCTTCTTCCAACTATTACAATGTTTAGAACTTCAACTTTGCTGAATCATTTGAGTTCTTCCCCCTCTTTTTGGTTTATGAAAATAATGTTCCTATTTACATTTTCTATAACAAACATCTCTTAAATGGCAATATGATCTTTCTAATGTGTAGATTCCTCAACAAAGCCTTGCTTGCTCCAGACGGTTCAAAGGAACAGGGAAAGGTGTGTAGCATCAGAGAGGTTGAGGAAGCGAAGGCTATTATAAGGCTTGCACCAATATGGGCTACAAGCTTGTTTTATGCAGTCGTCTATGCACAATCATCGACTTTCTTTACCAAGCAAGGGGCTACCATGGACAGATCAATTACAACAGGGTTTAAAATGCCTGCTGCTTCACTTCTGTCATTCATTAGCCTTTCAATTGTTCTCTTCATTCCTATATATGACCGCATTTTTGTTCCTTTAGCAAGAGGCTTGACTGGGAAACCGGCCGGAATTACAATGCTTCAAAGAATTGGAACCGGAATGCTTCTATCTGCCATATCAATGTTAATTGCTGCTTTAGTAGAGATGCGGAGGCTTAAAACTGCTCAAGAATATGGGTTGGTAGACAAGCCAAATGTCACGGTTCCAATGAGCGTGTGGTGGCTGCTCCCGCAATACGTACTGGCTGGATTGTCCGATGTGTTCACAATGGTTGGTCTTCAAGAATTTTTTTATGATCAGGTTCCAAATGAACTAAGGAGTGTCGGCCTTGCACTCTACCTTAGCATCTTTGGTGTTGGAAGCTTCTTGAGTAGCTTTCTCATCTCAGCCATTGAGACTGTGACTGGTGGGGATGGCCGAGATAGCTGGTTTGCAAATAATCTGAATAGGGCACATCTTGATTACTTTTATTGGCTGCTTGCTGCACTTAGTGCCATGGGATTCGCTCTCTATTTATATTCTACAAAATCTTACATTTATGCCAGGGGAAGTACGTTATAAGTTTCTTATAACGTGATCGGTGTTCCAGGTCTAACCATGAGCGACATCGATTGTTGTAAATGTAATATATTATGTTCTAAAGTTTCTTCGTACTGAATTCGGGGTTCAGTCCAATTTGCTCATGCTCTTATCCTTAAGAGACCGCAGTCCGAGAATAAAAGAAAGGATTGCAAATTATACCTGATGATGCCAATAGAACTATAGCTAAGATGCAACAAATAAAGCTGGAATTCTTCATCCTCAAGACTAGCAAGTTCCTTTTCTTTATCATATTAGTATGCATTGAGGGAAAGAAAAGACAGAAAAGTTTGCAGCTTTGTAAATCAAGGACAATGGTCTCTCTCTCCACAAAAGAGCCATAACAGGTATAGATTATGGCGTTGTAAAGGGCATCCATCATCAAATCAAAGCAACTGGTTATTAATTTATCAAGTAGTTGTTCATTCTTTTCTGTCAAAATTGGAGTAAATGCATGCGCATGGTTTTTCTCAGAGTATGAGGTTTGTAGGGCAACTTGAATTTGTTAACAGCAAAGAAAGTGTTAGTGGAAGCATTGTTCTAAGTCGCCGTTGCGAATTTCGTTGCATATGTGGTTGCGGTTTTATGATTGTCGGTTGCATATGTGGTTGCGGTTTTATGATTGTCGGTGTTGCGGATGTTACGTAACGCGTCTCGGTTGTCAGCAATTTTGACAATGTTTCAAGGAATTTAATAGTTTCGCAGACGTTACGTAACGGATACAATGCGATATGAAAATTTTAATTTTCGTTCCGTCGTGGCCTTAACGTAATGAATAAAATATGATGTGAAAATTTTAATTTTCATTACGTCGTGACCATTATGTTAACCGCATTTTAAAACTAACGAGTGGAAGTGGAAGCAAATAAAGCAGGTAGGGTTCCCATTAGTTGACGTCTCCCACTATCACTAAGGCTGGGTACACGTTTATATTCTCAAAGCTTGGCTTGTCTTCATTGCTTAGAGCCACTTGATTTAATCCTCCAATATAGTATTCGTTGAGAAAACGAAGGTAAAGGAAATTGGAGGTTTTTGTGATCAAATCTCGAAAGGAAGATGACGGGGGTGACTGGAAGGCTTTTCTGATCAGACAAACAGAGGGTGGGTTGGAAGAGAACGTCCTACAAAAATAGGGCATTGTAGGATTTTCGAACACTCTTTATTTCCTTCTCTCATGCTTAAGTCATAAATCACACTCAGATGAGATGAATAAAAAGAAGATAGAATGTGAGAAAAAATGAACGACCTTCAATAAGTCGGTCACATGAATCTTTCTTAGACTTCTCAAGGTTGAGCAGCCCGTCCAAACCGATAAGTTTGGCTCGAATTGAATTGGATTTGAATAAAGATTTCGGTAATTCAAATCGATCCGATCCGAATTATTATTTATTAAATTAAAAATATTTTTTATTTAATTTTAATTTTAAAAAATATGTTAATATTTTTTTAAAAAATAAAACGGGTTTTCGAGTCGGTTCGAATCCGACCGACAACAGGCATTGATAAAATTAAAAAAATTCCGAATCTCAACCCGGCCCGGCCATGCCTGCCTACTCTGGACGCCACGAGTACTTCATGTTGGGGTTTGATGTAGAGGTGTCCATAGGGCTTCGCATTTCCGTCTGTATATAGCAAACAAAACTAGCTAGTTTCTCTCAACCTTTCAAAACTAAGTATGAGTGTGAATAAAATTGATAGCGCAATTTTTTATTAGACCTGTCTAAGGTCGAAATACCCAACCGGTCTGGTAATCGATCCAAATTGAATCAAATTTGAGATAAAATATTTGTAATCCACGCCAGTTTGATTTGGGATATTATTTAATTCATAAAAAATATTTTATTTAAATTTAATTATAAAAACATATAAATATTAATATAAAATAATATTTTAATATATTTTAAATAATAAAACGAATTTTGAAACGTATTGAGTTTTGGATAAGTAATATCATTTTTTTTATTCAAACCTGGCCTTAGCTCCATCATGAACAACTCTTTGCTTTGCTTCATGCTGTCTCTTCTCTCACTAGCACTCGAACCTAGGACATGTTGTTTTAGGTACTCTGACCACCAAACCATCAAGCCGGACCAAGGGCTGACCATGAACAACTCTATTTTTTGCTATAAAGATTTTTGCTGATCAAGCAATTAAAATTATTTGCTAAAAGTATAATTTCTTTGCATGAATATTCTTCTTCTTTGAAGAAGGAAGCTAAAAGTAGATATGATAATATTGAATATGATATGATTACACGATACGAAAAAAATACGAACGCAACATAAATACACGAATATATCAAAATCTATATAATATAAATTATTAATACGTCAAAATTTATATAAATATAAAATACCTTAAACACGATTATGATACAAAAAATATACGAATACGATATGAATATACGAATTGCCAAATCTAGCTAAAAGTATAAATTTTTTTTTGCATAAATAATAAAACGAAAGACTCATCTTTATTAAATCAAATCACAAGTTTTAAAATGAAAATAATAATAATAATAATAATAATATTAACTAAAAGTAAAAAAAATAAATGACACCAAGAAAAAAAAAATTATTCTTACAATTTTATGAATTATTCATTGCTAAAGTGAGAATATAAAAAATTTCATTAACACTTTTCGAAGAACTTTTAATTTATAGTTTTGTTTAAACGCTCGAATGAATTTATCCCATAAACTAAAAGTTTTAAAATTTGGAAACCAAAATACTTTGGTTTTGTTTTTACAATAGACAAGATCCGTAATAAGCTAGTCCAAACACTCACATGATAAATTATAATGTATAATCACTAGAAGAGAAACATTTTTTACCGACGGAAATATTTTTGACGGAGTATTTTCGTTGAAAATAAATCTTTATTTTCAACGAAAAAATAACTTTTGACGAAATATAGTTGAAAATTGGAAGAAAAAAAAAATTTGAAACAGAAAAGTTTTGAGCTTTTCCATTGAAAAATTGGTAATAGCGACGAAAATATTTCGTTGTTAAATTTCATCGCAAAAATGTTGGTGGGAAGCGTAGATTTCCTGCCAACATTTTTAGTAAGGAATATCCGTTTTTTAACAACGAAAATTTCTGTTGCAAAAAAAATCATCAAATTTTAAATAATAAAAAAGGTGAAAAAGTATTTTGTTTGAAAATACTATTACTGATTGAATTCCGTCGATAATACCTTTTTCGATGAAATTTTCCGTTGGAAATGCTTACGTACTATTTTCGACAAAATTTTCAATCAGAGAGTTCAAAATTGGCGAAAGGAACAATTTTCGACAAAAAATTTGTCGAAAATAATTATTCCCAACGAAATTTCATCGAAAATACTATATTTTCGACGAAAAATCCGTCCAAAATTAATTATTCCAACAAAATATTCCGTCGGAATTAGTATATTCCGACGGAATATTTTGTCACAAAATTTTTCTTGGACGAAAAATTTTAAGTTTCAAAATTTTTTTGGGACGGATATTCCGTTGCTAATGACGGAAATTCCGTCGCCCCATTTAATACATCTTCTCTCTTTCTCCTCTCTATTTTTTCTTTCTTTCTTCTCTCTTTTCTCTCTCGGCCGTTCCCCCTTCCCTCTTCGGCATTCATCCCCTCTTTTTGGTCTGTTCGACAGTCCCCATCCCTTTCCCGGCGCTGATGTTCAGTCCCTCTTTTCCTTTTCCTTTTCCTTTTTCTTCCTTTTCTTTTCTTCCTCTCCTTCTCTCTCCTTTTCTTCTTCCACCAAACGGCCGCCCCTTTCTCCACCGGAGTATTTCCGTCTATCCAGCCACCAAGCTTTCTCCCGTCGGCCTTCTTTGCTCGTCCGACGTTGGTGGATTCTTTTTTTTATGGTTATGTTGTTTGGTTACTATAACTTAGTCATATTGTCATTATTATTGTTTTCTTTCTTGATGGTTATGTTGATTTGGTTCAACAATTCTCTGTACATATCTTGATGTTGCTATCCTTTTGCAAATAAATTTTTTTACCTTATGTAGCCACTAATAGCTTTGAAGAAAGGCACTCAGCTTCTGAAATATGGTCATAAGGGAAAACCTAAGATAGTGTTTGGTTTCAGAAAACAGAGCTCATTTTCGTTTTCATTTTCTTAAAACATGGAAAACAAGGGTGAAAAAGTGTTTGGTAATTGAAAATGAAAACATTTTTTAGAAAACGAAAATGAAAATGGGTTCAAATATGAAAACAAAAAAATGAAAGTAGTTTTCAAATGAAAACATGGAATGTTCATTATTATTATTTTTTTTTTTTTGTTGTCTTTTGCAAATTAAAAAGTTGTCACATACTTAAACATTTTTTTAAACCATTAATATATATATATATTTATAATAAAAATTTATTACTATATTAATTATTTGCATAATGCCTCTTTTTTATTTGTTCTTAAATATACTTGGCATTTGAATTATTTATAATCTCTTTTGTCTCTTCCCACTCAAATATTTTTTTACAATAAATTATGAAATTAATAAATAAAATTGAGAAATTTGAAATCATATGCAAGGGATAATACCATTGAAAATTATATCAAACATATTTCACTATTTTTCATTTTCAGAAAACAATTTTTGTTTTCATTCACCAAACACATTTTCTAAAGAACAAAAACAAAAACTATTTTTCAGAAAATGAAAATAGAAAATAAAAACAAAAAATATTTTAGATTTTCTAATGTAAGTTTGTTTCCAACTTTTGAAGCCTTTCTGTTATGTTCCTCTGATGTGTGAATATTGCTCTTTTATGCTTCTTTAGAAGTGTTAAGTTGAAATGTGCTCAAATACTGAGGGACTTATTAGAAAATCATGTATTAAAGATCATTTGCTCTCATTATGTGGAAGTAGTAATTATCTTAACACTGAGATTTACAAAAGTTACTTATGATTTCATGGTTTTACATGCTTTGTCTTGGTTTAGTAATAGTTCTTCCTAACTTGACCATAATTTTAGGACTCTGTTTTGAATTAACAAGTGATGTTGTTTTACTTGTTGCTTGGCGTTTTAGAATTTTTTATGTTTTATCCAACTAGCAATTCCATGTTTTTTTAAATTTTTTTCTCCTCATTAGTTAAAATTGCAAGACGAAACATCTTTAATCTGGATTTCAAGCAACGATGAAAGAAGTGGTGTCAAAGGCAGGGGTACAAGTGGGACGATCACGATCCGAGACTTTGAAAGATGCTTTTGTGTATAATATTCTTTTAAAAATTAATAATTTGTTATTCGAATATTACTATATTTTTATTTATGAAATTTTATTTAATTCTCGTATTAATTATTTTATTTGTTTTAATTGTAAAATAATCATTATTATTATATATATATAATTGATTATTATACTTATATAATTATATATATAAATTGATTATTATAATTATATATATAAATAATAAGTATAATTATTTTTTGTTTCAAATAGTTATTTGCGAAGGAAATTTTTGTCAGTAACATTTTATTAGCGGCGGAATTGTTTGACCCTCCAAATTCCAATTTTGGACGGAACTTTCCCTCGGGCATGCTACTTATTTTTGACAAATTTTTTTCCAACGGAATACTATTACCGAGTTCAATAATTTTCACAAATTTTTTCGATTGAAAATTTATCGAAAATACTTTTTATCGATTGATTTAGGGCTTTTTCCGACGAAATATTTCGTCAGAAAAAAATCATCTCTCTTGTAGTGAATGTAATCATATTCCATATTTTTTATCTTGAAGGGATATTTCAATGGTTAGGGTTTGAAGTTTTAACTTAAAATTTTCAACTGAAATCTTGTAACAATAAGAATGAGATTTATGGGATGAAAGAATCACTTTTCAATAAATAACTCAAAAGGCTCGATGATCCTTCATATGTTTTAAATTACCAGTATAATTTATACTTCTGATTTGAATTATACCAGTAGTTTTAAAGTGAACAAAAAAAACTCCTTAACCGTACGCTGGTGTTGGTAATTAAATTATTTTGGAAGATAATTAGATTTGACAATTCGTATATTAATATTGTGTTTATGTTATTTTTTGTGTTATAATCTTATATCAAATTTTGGTATTATTTATACTTCTGATTTGAATTATTTTGGTATAATTTATACTTCTGATTTGAATTATTTTGGTATCATATAATCGTATATCAAATTTACATAATATTCGAAAAGTTAAAAGGTAATGGGTTGATTGTGCTTAGGCGCAAGGTAGTTAAGTACAAATTTCAGCCCTTTGGAATAGGTTGAGTAAACAGATTAGCTAAGAGGATATTCGAATCTTGAATACAAGCTTCAACTATCGTATTGTTAACCTCTACTGATTTATTTATTTTTCCATTTAGAACAGCTAAACAAAATTTAATCACACCATGACCTACAATATACTAATATTTTTGAAAATAAAAATAAAATAAAATAAGCATACCATTGGCTGGAAGGGCTTTACTATAATTAGATTTGATAATTTATATATTTGTATCGTGTTTTTATTATTTTTTCGTATTATAATCGTGTTTTAGATGTTATATTTATATAAATTTTGACACGTTAATAATTCGTATTATATAGATTTTGATACATTCATTTATTTGTTTTGTGTCGTATCATGTTTTCTGTCGTATTTTAATTATTTTTTTCGTGTCATATAATCATATCGTGTTCAAAATTATCCGATCTAATTAGAGTGCATTTGTTTGATGGTCATGCCAATCTCTTCTGTCTTCGAATTATTTCAATTGCAGATTATTCATCTAATCTCAGGGATATTCACTATTCGGTTTTAACTGAATTAACCGACCGAAATTTAATTCGGTTTGGTTAATCGATTAATCAAATAAATTTCGGTTCGGTTATCGGTTAAAGGATTTTCAAATTTTCGATTTTCGATTAATTCGGTTCGGTTAAGCGAAAATAACCGAATTTCCCAGATTAACCGAAATACACTAAATGACAATAGTTTCTACCTTTTAGTGTTAGTCTTATTTTTTTTACTTAAATTAATTTATAAAATAAAAACATAAAACAAATCCTAAATGTTAAAACCCAAAAGACCCCCACTCTCAACCCCTCTCTCTCAACCCTCAAGACTGAGCCTTTCTTCTTCTTCCTTCACTTTCATAACCATTAATGCTGCTCAAATCTCGTCTTGCTGGTGAGTTCAATTTCTTTTTTGTTTTATTTTTAACTATAAATTTGCTTATAAAAAGTTTTAACACTTTAGTTAAAATTTTGGGTGGTGTTTTTGCAAGCAATTCTGGGTGGTGTTTTTGCAAGCTTTGAAGTTATGATTTGGTTATAATCAACTTGGTTAAGTTAGACTTTTTGTTTGCCCTTGAATCTTGATTGAGCGAGATGAATTTATTGGAACTGGTAATGATTTTGTTGGGAGTTTGTTTGGAACCATTCTTTAACCGAAATAACCGAAATAATTTCGGTTCAGTTAATTAATTAATTTTTTTATTCGGTTCGGTTAACGGTTAAATAATTTTTTTTTTATTAATTCAATTAATTAGAATTCGATTCGATTATTAACCGAATTAACCGTTTGAACACTCCTATCTAATCTTATACTCCGATTTCTATTTCCTCAACATTATCTTCAAAATGATGGGTTATTTGGGCACTTGGGCTCTTATTCTTTTTCAACCCAAAACACAAATTTCTTGTATAATTCCATTTGAGTGCCATTATAAGAAATTATGTATAATCTTTGTACGTTGTTTTCGTAATCTTAAAACAAATTCACAAAATTAATGAGCGATCATTTTGACAAGCAATTCATACTTATCTCGAAACATAGTATAATCAACCCATTACCTTTTAACTATTTATTAAATATAAAAATGCTTTTTTATTTAAATTAAATTATAAAATATATTAATATTAATATAAAAAACAAATTTAATAAATAATAAAACGAATTTTTGAGCCGACCCAATTTTGGATAAAAAATTTAAAAAAAAAAAATCAAACCATAACGCGATCCGATCTAATCATGAACAGGTCTATGCAAATCTAATGGGTGTGGTGCTCCATATTTAGGTTGACTTAGGCCTCGTTTAGCATTGTTTCTGGCACAGCTTTTGAGGTCAAAAGCTGTTTTTCACCGCAAACGCAATGCCAAACAGATAAAAAAAATTGGCTTCTGCTGTTGAAACCATGGTTTGAAAAGCCAAACCAAAAAGCCAAAAAATATAGCTTTTGGGCTTTAATAGCTGGCTTTTGGATAAAATGACTTTATTATCCTCACATCTCTATACTTTTATTATTTTAAACATATCTTTTTTAACATTTCAATTTTCAATAACACTTTTTCACAGCAATGCATAACAAAAGTTTTTAAACCACACTTTTTCACCACACTTTATAAACACACTTTTTTCAACTTGAGCTTTTTCCAACCTAAGCTTTTTCCAACAACAATGCTAAACTAGCCTTTAAAGCTGTCTCTTGGAGAGAGAGAGATAAATATATATATATATATATATATATATTTGAATGTTTCTCATTTTTAAACTTTATACCAACAAAATACCCAAAAAAAAAAATCTAATTTGGTGGAATTCTTGTATTATTTTTATTCCAATGATTTACGATTACGTATTTGACAATTTGATGATGGGTGTTAGTTGGACCTTACCTGTCAACCCACATATCCAAGCTATTTACTTAAAAAATATAATATAAAGCCTAGAGGGTAAATGTTAGATATAAAGCTTAGAAGGAAATAGACGTATTCATTAGTTGGGTCAAAGTCGTTAGGTTTTATCGACACTTTAAAAAAATTTAAGCTCGAATACGAGCTTGATTTGATCATTTAAATTTATTTATGATTAAAATATTACTAATTTTAAATATATTTTAAAATTAAATTAAATAAAAAAATTATTTTTAATAAAATAATATTAGAGGCCCAGTCGTATGAAGTCTAAACTTAAAATATCTTTTACAAGACTCAACCCAAATCAAATGAGACCTAATGGACAATCCGATTTGTGGATAAGTTTAAAGAAAAAGAGATTTGAGATATAATCTTAATTAATTTGTGATGCAAAGATGCATGGTTACCTAAAATATTACTATTACCACTTAAAAGTAGACACAGAAACAATTGGATGCAACCTAAAGGTGCCAACGTACCGACCTAGGCCAGTTCAGGTCAAGCTCGGTTGACACTCTAGTATAGGGATGGAAAAATTCGATCCGTTCAACGAATTCGACATTGATTCGCTCTGAATAAAGAGGTTTATTTTTTTGAAAAGTGGGGTCGGGATGGAGCGGGACGATTTTGATAAATACTTGCACCGTTCTGTCCCGTCCCGCCTTTTAAAATGATTATTTTATCCCTTAAAATATTTTATATATTTCTTTTTTTTATTTTTAGTATATATATTAGATATATATACTAAAATCATATACATACTAATACTTTATATATATATATATTTGTGTATATTATATATACACTAAAGAATTATATATACTAAAATTATATTCATGAATAAAATATAATATTAAAATAAAAATAATTAATAAAAAAGTGGATGGAGCGACATGGAACGATTATAGATATAATCGACATCCATGGAGGCATGGGATATTGATTCAAAAAAAATGGAGGCATGGGATATTAATAAATTAATATTTCGGGCTTGAAAATCTCTTTCCAAAACCTGGCTAGGTTTGACTAGCTCATAAGCTTAACGGGCTGCCTGACCCATGGACAAGTTTAGTGCAATAGTTGGTAAAAAAACAAAGGCATAACAATAATAAACCAAATCAAACCAACAAACCTTAATCCTAATATATTTGGGTCGGCTAAAAGAAACAAGACATAAAAGCATTTACATCAGGTGCATGAATCATCCTCCTCTTCCAATCATTCCTATCCATAGTCATCCTCTCTTCAAGTTCCAATAGTTCATGTTATTATTTATTACCTCCAATCGTCTTTTCAGTCTCTCCTTCAACTTTTTACCTTATGCAACGCAATTTGCTTTATCCTTCTAACGGGTGCATCCTTGATCAAGGTTCTATGTGGCCAAACCATAGTAACGATTTTCTCTCACCTTATCCTCTATAGGAGCTGTCCCAATTTGGAGATAAATATCCTCATTTCTAACTTTGTGCTTCCTAATCTTACCACACATCTATCTTAACATTCGTCTCTCGACTACACTCATCTTTTGTATATATTGCTTCTTATTAGCCCAACATCTATATCATATAGCAAAGCAGATTTAGCAGCCGTCCTATAAAACTTTCCTTTCAAACTCAAAGGTATATTGCGATCACACAAACTCTTGTCGCACTCATATGGTTAACATCCTATGATTAACTATGGTTAACATCTCCATCAATCTTTTAGTCTTTCTGAATTATCATCCCTAGGTACTTAAATCATTCCGCTACTGGTATCACTTGACCATCGAGTGTGATCATGTCTTGATAATTATTCTTTATTTTACTAAACTTACATTTCATTTACACGGTCTACGATCTGCTCAATCTAAACCCCCAAGCTTTTAGTGTTTGTCTGCATAAATCTAATTTGGTATTAACCCCTTCTTTAGACTTATCAACCAATACAATATCATCTGCGAATAACATGCAAAAGGAATTTCATCTTTAATGCCTTTCATCATCCCATCCATTACTATGGCAAAGAAAAAATGACTCAATGTTGATCCTTAGTATACCCCTATTGTAATCGGAAACTCATTCGTCAATCTGCCACAAGTTCTTATGTCCATAACTACTCCTTCATGCATATCACGTATCATACTAATATATTTAAGAGGAACGGCCTTCTTGTTCAAAGCCCACCAAAGAACATCTCTCGATGCTCTATCATAAGCTTTCTCTAAAACAATAAAAACCATATGTAAATCTCATCCTTATGCTCTAAACCTCTCAATAAGTTATTTCAAGTGATAAATCGCTTCCATAATGGATCGTCCTAGCATGAAACCAAATTGTTTTTTTGCAATCTTAGCATGTTTTCGTAAACGTTTCCCAATTAACGTTTCCCAAAATTTCATAGTATGACTCATAAGTTTTATTCTTCTATAATCTGTGCAATCCTTAATGTTGCCTTTGTTTTTATATAAAGGCACTAAGGTACACTTCCTCCACTCATTAGACATCTTATTACTTCACCAAATCTTATTAAACAAGTTCGTCAACCACCCAACCCCAACCTCACCGTTACATTTCCAAACCTCGATAGGAATTGCATCCGGGCCTACCGCCTTACTAGTCTTGATTCGGCACAAAAAGCCTTTTCGACCTAAAAAGGCTTTATGCTACGCATAAATTCGCAATTTAGATCCTTGGACGGTATAGTTAGATCACCCACATCTTGACAGTAATTACAGTTGAAGACCTTATCAAAATATTCCCTCCATGTCTCTTTAATCTCGTCATCTTTCACTATTACCTTATGGTTGTTATCCTTAATACACCTAATAATTCTCAAATATCTAATCTTTTTCTCCCTCATTTGAGCAGGCTTATAAACAGTAATTACCAGTGGCCACAATTAAAAGGAATAAGGAATAGGTAACATAAAACAAGCATGGAAGGAAGAAATGATACGAATTAATGCAAATATGCCCCTAAGGTGTTTGATGAAATGCTTCACAGATGGTTCTTGCTTTTGTTTCGGTCTCTATGTAATTAGGCAGATGTGATTTTGTTCGGATCTAGTGCTTCAGATTTTTCTTTATGCATAATGGAGGTTGGTAACGTAGAACTGCACTGCTTGCATTTTCGTTGAGTGGAAGGGTTATTCAAGATTGAGTGAAACGGTTGTTGGGGTTCTGTCTATAATGTCTTTTGCCAGTTTTTTGCTGTGGAACATGCTTTGTCCATCGGGATTTAAATATCATGTATCTATCCTCTTATGCTTATTTGAGTTTCTTTGCGGGGCTTTGTAATTCTTTTGGGTTTGAAGTAGTGTAGTTTCATTTTCATGCTGCTAGTTTTCATGATTTTGTATCAAGTGCACCACTTTGCTGGAGTCTTGATTTTTTTTCTTCTTAAAACAATTTCATCTTTTGCCTTTCAAAAACAAATATATATGCAATTTTCACGTCATTAGCAAAGTGACACATGACTATAAATAACTTAGGGCAAGAAATAGCCTAAGTACGAGAAGCCAATCGCATGGGAGAAATCCTGTTG
This sequence comes from Fremontodendron californicum, assembly GCA_030761205.1. Taxonomy (NCBI): domain Eukaryota; kingdom Viridiplantae; phylum Streptophyta; class Magnoliopsida; order Malvales; family Malvaceae; genus Fremontodendron; species Fremontodendron californicum. The sequence continues at coordinate 10,075,746 of JAULJL010000044.1, read as the reverse complement.
ATGTTCTTTGGTGGTTGAGGTGGTTACTTTGGTGGTTCGGGTGTTGGTTGAGGAGAGGGAAAGCTAGAAGGTAGAGCAACAGGGTTTTAGGGGTCAAGGTATGAAGAGTGTGTACCCTTGGTTAGCCCTTCAGAGGGCTATTTATACCTTTATGGAAGGGTCGATATTCGCCACGTGTTCGACCCAGGCGTGAGTTAGTGGCCAACATCATGAGTACCTTGACACGATGGTCGAGGCCTCCACATGGTCTGTGAGGTGATGGGCGGCGATGTGATGGTTAAAGCGACTGTCGAGAGATCACGTGGTCTTTTGAGGTGATAGGCGGCGACACGTCCATGGAGCATTAGAAGTCGCCCACGTGTGCTTCGGATGGTGAGTCGGGATACAAGGCCTGATGCTGTTGAGCTTTCCTGTTCATGGTTTAAGGCTTGGCGAGCTCTAATCGGCTTACCTCTTTCTATAGTCCAAGGCCTGGAAGGCCCAAAGGGTTTAACAATTGCCCCCCAGGCGAGATGGGGGTCATAAAGTGGCCGTCGGCTAGCCTGTTGCGTTCAGGTGTATTATGAATGATGGCAAGTACTTTGTCTTGGTGTTTTAGTTAGGTTGTTTTTGGCGGGAAAGTGCGTGTCGGTTAGCATACCCCGGGTAACTAGGCATTTAAGTGTAGGGTTGTTTTATACGAGGCGTTGTCACGTGTTAAGCGCTGATTGGGGGGGTGTACGATTTCTTACGAATTTTTGTGCATGCCTTAATTGCCTCGGGTATAAATAGAGGAAATTTTGGAGAGGTCTGTTACTTTTTGCTCTGAGTGTCGAAGTTTTGCCAAATTGTCATCGGAGCTATTATGTTATTTTTGGTTTTTGCTTTGTTCGAAGGATGCTGTTCAGAGGTCTACTTTTCGATCTAGGTATTTGCTTTTTGATTTTTGTGTGGGATTTTGTTTTTGTTTGGATGGTTGTTTATGTCTAGGTATTATAAAATGACTGACAGCGAGGGTTCAGAGAACTTAGAGGGTGGGTCTTGGGCTCGTGGGTCTAAGGACTCAGAGCGGAGATGACGAAGGCCAGTCGAGAAATCGAGGAAGGTGCCCGATTTGTTGTTGGGGCTGATGCTGAGGGCAGTGGTGGTGGTGGGGTGGTTGGTGGTGATGTTTTGGCGGTCATTGCTCCTAATGCTGAGGGGAACGTCGACGCTGGGGCTTCTGAAGAGGTTTGGGATGATGATGATCCCTGTGATCTTACCTACAAGGAGATGGAATTATGCCTACGGGTTAGGGGCATTAGTCTTCCGAATTATCATTCTAAGTTTGTTGTGCCCGAAGCAGGTCGTCGCGCGAGCCAGGTGATGAATGGCGGGCAAGATGTGTGCTTTTATGTGCACATGTTCGAGGGTGGTTTTCATCTTCCACTGCATATCTTCTTTGCAACCTGTTTGGAGTTATATGAGGTTGCCGCTTCCCAGCTGACCGGGATGTCCTGGCCATTCATGGTGTTATTTTTTTATAGATTGCTGTGAAAAGAGGCAAGTTCTCTCGTTCCCACCTTTCACAACTTGTATCGATTAAATATTTTGCGTCGTCGTTATTACTTGTCCGCTTGGATAAAGAAGGTGGCGATGAACACTCCTAATAATCGCCACATCATTCGTAGCAAATTTTTTGTTGTTTCCCTGAAATGTGAGGCGATCTGGCCTTTCAAGGTGAAGTGGTCTGATCCTTCAGAAAGTAGGAGGAAAATCAAGCTGCCTATGAGGGCAGCCGAACTAGAACAGTTCGAATATTATCAAGGGCATACGATCGATTGGGAGAGGAAGGTGACACCTGAGAATTATACCGTTATTGTTTGGGGAGCAAGAACCCTAATCGTGTGCTGTTTGAGATCGGGTATAACCTTCCACCACAGAAGGGTCCGCTCTGGCCTAAAAGAAGGACTGATTAACTGGCGATGTTGTTCACAGGTCGTCTACATTGGGTGGTGGACTTTGAGGGTGTCACTTCCTTCGTCTCAGTTGAAGTGCCTAAAGGTGGTGGGGTCGCCTCCTCCAGTGTGAGCCCTCTATCTCCGTCTGACTTTATGGAAGGTAAGGTTTTACGCTTTGGTTTAGCCTATTCCGTTGAGTTGTCCTCCAGCTATTATGCTAAAGAGTTAGTTTTTATTTTCTAGTGGATGATGACGTCGCTGGTGAGCTTTTGGATTCTCTAAGGGACTTGCCAATCCCTGATTTGGAAGGACTCTGGCACGGTGAGCCTCAGCGAGTCCTCGCCCCTTGTGATGAAAGCGAGGCCTTTGGGGTCCTGCTCGTCATTGTGCCTTAGGTTCCACCTCTTGTTTCCATCTCCGTGGCTCATCCGGTGATAAAGCTGTCTTCGAATTCTAGTACTTGTGAGAGTGTGGTCGATGATAGTCTTAAAAGAGTCGTAATTGATGTGGACGATGAGGGGGAGTCCGATTTTGACGCTATGTTGAGAGAAGATAACTTGTATACTGAGAGTGAGGTCTCGAAGAGTAGATCCTCTTCATCGGGGGAGCTTAGGGAAATGGCGATCCTTAGGGCGTTATGTTTGAGGATATGTAGCTTCTTTGTTGCTGATACCTTAAAGCCCCTATTCGATCTCTTCTTATTTTTCGTTCTTTGGCAGATATGGCGGGCGACCAGAATCTGATGGCATGGTTGATGGGGATGGAGGATGGTGTCATAGAGGGACCATCAAAGAGTCCTTCGAAAGGGGGAAAGGGCCTGCCATCAAGAAATAAAAGACGGGCCGCGGAGGAATCAAGATAAAGGACCTCATTCCTCCCCTTGCTGCCCCAATTGCTTCCCCCGGCGATGTCCTACCAACGAGTTCCAAGAGCAAAATGTTAGTGTGCCGGTCTAAAGTGGCGGACCTGTCGACTGGGAAGGAAAAGGAGAAAGAGAAGGATGTTGACAAGGGCTTCAAATTTGTGTCTGGAAGGCTCATTTTTTTGAAAGCTTCCAACTGGATGACCTCAACTACGCCTCCACTGTCAACGAGGACCCTCCTAATCTTGAAATTCCCAATCATGGCCGACACGACTATCGCGTCATTTTCGTTATCCTCCAAGATGTTGATATCTTTGTCCGTAAAATCTACCATCCAGTTCTCGTTGTGCTTTATTCTTTTGTGAGCTACGTCAATCGCCATTATACTCCTGAGGTGTGGCTTTCTTTTGGAGTTACTGCTTGCCCAATTCTCTGTTCCACCTATTATCATGTTGATCACTCCCTGAATGGGATTTTCCCCTCCACTCTGCTGTGACTTTTCTGATTAACTGCTGATGTCTGCCTCTGTTGGGCACCTGTTTTCTTAACAAACTGCTTGATCTGTCCTCTTCTGATGATACTCTCGATTGTATCTTTCAAAGATCGACAATCTTTTGTGTTGTGCCCATCATTATGATACTTCCATTTTTCCTTAGAATTCAAATGAGCTGGGTTATCCCTCATTGGGTATGGCGTGCCCAAAATGCCCAATTAGGACACGGCATTCAGAATATATTCCCGGGAGGCATTAAAGGGGTATATTCTTCAAACTTGGAGTATGGGGCCTTTCTGTCCTTCGGCTGTAACCTTGACCCTGGCGACCTGGTTCTTTATTGGGGCTCTATTTGGAGATCTCAACCTTCTGCGTCATGAGTCAAATCTAGACTGATTTCGGTTGTTCTTCTGTCCCTGTCTATTCTTCTGGAACCTTTCTTGGTCCTGGGGGTGGTTTGCCCACTCGGTGTTTCTTTCTTCCATTTTCATTTCTTCGATCTCGGCATACCTCTTGGCCTTCATAAAGAGATTGTAGAGCTTTTTCGGTTTCAAATCTATCAAGGCATATCGCAGATGCTCATGGCGGACACCAGAAATGAACGCCTGTATAGCCCAGTCATCGTGCAGGTCCTTGATCTTCATTGTAGCGGAATTAGATCGCCGATGTATTACCTCATAGATTCACTTTCTTTTTGCCTACCTGCTAGCAGGCTGGCGGGGGTCTTAAAAGTTGCTTTATTGGCGAGGAAGTGAGCAATGAACATTCTACCCAACTTCTCAAAACTGTCGATGGAGTTCGCCAACAATGAGTGATACCAAGTTCTGGCGTGCATCTGCAACGTCATGGGAAACACTCAACACTTGAGGGTGTCACTTGCTCCCAGTAAGTCCATATAATTCTTATACTGAATGAGATGGTCGGCGGGGTCTTTGGTACCATCATAAGTTTCTTTTGGCAGTTTTATGGATGTGGGCACCTACTCTTGCCGAATTTGCATCGTCAAGGGGCAGTTATCGTCACTCATCCATTCTACTTCTTCTACTCTATCCTTCATCATTCCATGAACCTCTTTTTGTAAGGCCGCCATCTGGGCTTCGACATTTGCAGTAGCTGTCCCTATAGTATTTATCCTGGCCCTTCTATTTTGTGCTCGCCCTCCTTCCAAGATTGATGCTCGTCTTTCAGGAGATTGTTCATGATTGTTTTTTTGTGTTCTATTGGGCCATGTTTGGCTGCTTCCTCGTGAAGACGAGCTGCTGCTTTCTTCCCATTGATCTCGGTATTGGTTATTCTGGAGGTCATTGAGTCGTTGGGTGGTTTGACGTATAGTCCTTTGTTGCTCTGCCAATTGAGCCTGGATTGTCTGTATCTGACTCATCAAAACATGTTGCATCGGGTCTAAGTATGGTAATGATAGTGGGAAGAAAGAAATATTGGGCGGTTCTAGAGCTGGGTTAGTTGCCATTAGATAACTGGAATAGGTTAGTGGTATCTCTAGTGGTAGGTATGGTGGATCCTGACCGGTCTGTGTTAGGCCATTGTCAGGTGTGAGGGTAATGCTAGCTTGTTCTATGGCATCAGTTTGAGTGGTTGTGGGATAACTTGTGGAGGCCCTCGTGCCCCGGTGCGAGCGATGGCCCCGTTGGACGGTTGAGGCTGTTTCATGTATCAAATTAGGGGTTGTGAAGAATATTGGGAAAATGATTGTGAGTAGATTTGATAGTAATTATGGGAGAAGTATGGTTGCTAGAACCAAGGGTTAGGGAAGGGGTAGTTTTTGTTACTAGAACTTGGTGTTGTCATGTGGGGGGGTTGCTAGGGGAGAGATTTGTTGGGGGCGTTAGTGCCTGGGCCCCCGGTTGGAGCGGTTTGCTATGATGGTGGTGGTAGAGACATGACTGTCTTTCCCACGGACTGTGCCAATTGTTAATGTTCTTTGGTGGTTGAGGTGGTTACCCTGGTGGTTCGGGTGTTGGTTGAGGAGAGGGAAGGTAGAAGACAGAGCAACAAGGTTTTAGAGGTCAAGGTATGAAGAGTGTGTACCCTTGGTTAGCCATTTGAAGGGCTAATTATACCTTTATGGATGGGTCGACATTCGCCACGTGTTCGAACCCAGGCATGGGTTAGTGGTCGACAGTATGAGTACCTTGACAAGGTGGTCGAGGCCCCCACGTGGTCTGTGAGGTGATGGGCGGCGATGTGATGGTGAAAGCGGCTGTCGGGAGACCACGTGGTCTTTTAGGTGACAGACGGCGACGCGTCCATGGAGCATTAGAAGTCGCCCATGTGTGCTTCGGATGGTGAGCCAAGATACAGGGCCTGATGCTGCTGGGCTTTTCTGTTCATGGTTTAAGGCTTAGCGAGCCCCAATCGGCTTAGGCCTCTTTCTATGATCCAAGATCTGGAGGGCCTAATGGATTTAACAAATCCCAAAGTACGTACTAACCACAGATAAAACCTTCTAGAGAAATTATATATCGATGAGTTTTAATCGAGAGAATAGAGCTAATGATTCAGGAATGCTGCAAGTTGAGGAAAGAAGCTGGATAATATGCATTGTAAGATTTCCATTATATATATATATATATATATATATATATATATATATATATATATTTCAAGAATCTAGAAATGTGGTCAAGGGAGGGGCATCTTTTTTGTGTTAAAAGTGAAATCAATAGTATTTTACGAGTTCGTTTGTTTGGCGAAAAATAATTTTTAAAAAATAATTTTTGAAAAATGAAATTATTTTTTTTAAAATTTTGATATTTTTTGTTGTTTGAATAATTTTACGAAACATATTTTATGCTGTTTGATTATTTTTTTAGAAAATAAGTGGTATTCGAATACTCAAATTTGGGTATTCAAATGCCTTTATTTTTATATGATGGCATTCAAATAATTAAATCAATACATTCGAATGCTCTTACTTTTATATGGTTCAAAAAATGTCTTACGCTTTTTAAAAGCGTAAAATTTTTTTTGAAAAATGAGTTAAATTTTCGTTGATCAAATTATTTTTGCAAAATAAACACCAAAAAATATTTTTTTTAAAAATTATTTTTCAAAAATCATTTTTGTGTAAAACAAATTACCCTACACTTGGTCTAAATGTAACATTCTAATCTTACTTTCCCAAATAAAAGAAATAAGATGGTAAAATTTACTAGTGTTAAGAGCCATAATTATATAATACATCTATACTATTATAAAAAGAAAGGTTAAGTTGGTGTCGCTAAGTCAAATGACATCAACTCAGTTGATAAAAATACAAAAAAAAAAATTATTAAGTATTAAAAAATAAAAAATAAAATTAAATAAGAATAATTATGTATTTTAATATTTTATGTAATAATCTTTTCTTTAAAAAACCTACTTATTTTTCTAAAAAAAACTACCCACTTACAATAATTACCCACTAACAAAAACTATCCCTTTTTTACATTTAATTTTTTAAAATACAATTTATTATTTTTTTAAAAATATATTTTCACTTACACATGATGAGTGTGTAGAATTCTTGTAATAGTAATACCATTTGCTTTTTGGTAAATTTTGGTCGTAGTCTCCAAGCTTTAACTCCAATATCATATTCATCCTTACAAGTTCAATTGTCGTGTTTGTCCGAAAAAAAATTTAGCATCTATTTAACTAACCTTGCTACTTCTAATATATCAAATTCTATTTTAAAATTTTAAACCAAAATATGAAAATAAAGGGTAAATAGATTTTTATATTGGAACTAATTTTATCAAATGTTATTTATTTTTAAAAATTAGGCAAAGCTATTTTTGGTTACTAATAAAATATGCAAATAGCCAATGAGTCTTGGCTTAGTGGTAAAGAAGAAATCCTGGAATCTTGAGGTTCCATATTCAAGTTTTATTATTTATGAGTTTGGTCTAACTTTATATTGGATTTGTTTAATTATAAGCTATTTTGTTGGTTAAGTTTGTTTGATTTAATTTAATAATTTCTTATAAAAATATAATATTTGATTATAATTGTAACTTCTCTTATACTTATAATTTTATATAAAAATACGAAGAAGACAAAGAAGACACGATACAATATTGTGAAATGCCAACTCTTTTACCAATCCCCAAGTTTTGTGTAATGTGTAAACTTGTTTATGAGTCAGCCCGTCATGCTTGAGTTAACGATTTTAAAGCGTCTGAAATCGATCTAGTCTAAATTAATATTTTATTAATAAAAAAATTTATTTAAATTTAATTTTTAAAATATATTTTAAAATATTATTATAATAATATTTTTAAAATTTTAAATATTAATCAAATCTATTCGAACTTCCATAAGCGAAACAAACTTTGGACAAACCGGATTTGAAAATACCAATCAAGTTTGACTCAGTGTTAAAAAAAAATTGGATCGAATCAATCGATCGAACCAGTTTACCTGAGAATTGATGGTTTGTCCGGTCTGATGCATATCATAAAATCGAAAATTCTCCGAACCAATAAAAAATTAATTGAACAAGTAAAAAACTGGTAAAAATCTGAAAAAAAATCGAAAAAAACCAGTTTTACACTGATTTTTTTAAATTTATTGCATGTGATAAAATTTAAACCTTTAACCCCTTAAATCTATATTAAAGATTATACCATTTAGCCAAATACATATTTTTATAAATATTTATATATTTAATACTTATTTAATATTTAAATTCTTTTTTAATATAATCAATCAAATCAATCGATCCAAACGATCGAACCGATTAAATCAATAATAATAAAATTTATCGTTCAATCTCCCATCTAATTTTTTAAATATTGATCTAACCTAACTTGATTAAACCCATAAACACTTCAAATCATATGTCCCACTTCGCCAAAGCCCAACCTTCGAGTTGAGTTGAGTGGAACATTCTTAGAATCTCCGACAGCACGATGTGTTTTGTAATAACACAAACGCAAAGCCAACCCAAAACCGAAACCAAGCATTTAGCCTTCCTGTTTCTGGTCCCGACATAACAATTAGCCTAACACGTTCGTATGTTTTCTACCCAATTTGGCTCTCTTTTGTCTTTTCTTCGATTCAAACGGTAGATTATTTTGTTTATTATTATTTTAAGTAACACAAGAAAACAAAAACAAAAACAAAAAAACAATTTTGATTTTAAAATTCAAAACAATAGAAAGGGACAGCACAGCAAAGAAAAATCAACAGCTTTGGTTTGCTTTAAGAAGCAAAGAAAACACTTGGCCAATTGTGGGTCCAATCATTTCAATCTGTTTTTTTTTTTTTTTAGGCCTGCTTTTTAACAAAGGTATCATAAGAATTTCAAAAGAAAGATTATTTAAAAATAAAATAAAATTGAATAATTGTTGTGATCAAATGACAACCTGTTTCTAGGGCTTAGACGCGTGGCAAAATCAGAGACATTGTTATAATTCGGTGTGGAGAGTGATAAAATATTTTATAATTTTAATTAAAATTTGATTTTATGATATGAATACAATATGATTAAAAAAAATTACGATATAACATAAAAATTAATACAAAAATGATATTAAAAAATATATCAAAATTTATATAATATAAATTATTAATATATTAAAATTTATAAAAATATATAATATTTTAAATATAATTATAATATTAAAAATTATAAAACACAACACAAATATATAAATGATTAGATCTAAGTGAAATTGGCTGCTGTGATTTTATTCTTAATAAATTATTCTTTTGTTGAGGAATCATTCTTGGCTATTCAAATCTTAAGTCGTAAGTGGAAATGAAAATATTTATTTACTTCTTTCTTTCTTTTTCTTTAATAACATCAAAGTTACGTGCAAAGCGGTTTCTAAAATTTGATTTGACTTATCTAAAGATTGTGCCGCCCATTGTTTTGAAGATATGAAAAGCTTAGCCCATTTTATTTTCATACATCAGTTAATTGACATTTCTCAATGGTTTTTATTTTCTATTTAGAATCAATTTCCTTTTGAATTATTAAATGCTACAAAACCATGGCGAGTCCCACTTCAAATTCAAGGTCATTTAATTTTATTGAAATTTTAAATTTTTTAAAGATATATATAGTGTTAAAGTCATAATTAATTTAGAGAAATCACTTAATCTCATTGAAATTTTAAATTGCTTTTACTGTCTTGAAAATATTGAAATCAATATGTAATATTAAAAATAATTATTAAAAATTACAAGGGATCAATAGAAATCTCAATATTTAAGAGAATTTTAATAGTTAATGAGAAATGAAACTCACTACATGATTTTGACATTTGAAATGAAAAGTTAATTTTGCTTTTGTTTTTATCCAACCGATACAAAGAAAAAAATTTATCTCTTGTATTTTCCTCAGCAATTTAAAATAAAATAAATATAAAAAAAAAACTTTTGATATTTTCTATATCATCAGTTTGTCAAGAAAGTTAAAACAAAGCAAAACGAGAATATATATATGTATATATGAAAAAAATGAAAAAACATTTGTTGCTTGTAATCCTTCATAATTATAAAAAGAAAATGTCAAGTCAAAAAGAAGAAATATGCAAAAATTTATTTTTGGTGCATTTAAATAAGGTCATAGGGGAGAGAGAATTTTACATTTGAGGTGTGTGTGCAAAATTTTCAAATCTTAATTTAAAATTTTAATTTTTATATTAATAATTTTTGATATCAAATATTATGTGTTTATTAGATTGTTAGATGAATTGAATGTTTGTGGGTATAGCAATTTAGTTATTTTATAATTTAATTACAATTACATTGTTGATTAATTTAATTTTTTTTAGGTTGTTAGATGAATTAAGTAAATAAATTTTGTTATTTTGTCTTTAAAAAATACTAATTATTAAGAAAAATAGAAAATATACTTTTAGTATTGTTTTTTTGTAATTTAATTACAATTAAAATATTTTAAATTTTTTTTTTAAAAGTTTGTTTTTTTTATTTTAGCCAATAGAAAGATATTTCAAAAATATATATATATTGGAGCAATTAAATTCAATTAAAAAATTAATCATCTCAACAAATGTTTAACAATACTTCAAGTAAATTCATATAAAAATTGATTAAAAAATTTACTCGCGAATCTGAAATTCCGTATTGAAATTTAAGTTATATTATTAATTTATTGGCCCAAAAAAAAAAATCTCACTTAACAAAATTCATAACTCCACCAATATTTAAAACTGTTTTCGAACCAAATTGAGTGATATTGAAATTTTTTAAAAATTTTAGGAAGTATTTTCTGAATAAAACTGTTCAGAAAGTAAGGTAAAAAGAAATTAAAATAGTGCATAAAATTTTACGATAGGAATTAAAAAAAAATATTTGATACTAATTTTTTATACTTTAACTAATAAACAAAATAAAAAATTAAAATTTATCAAACACAAATCATCATAAATTTTAAAATGCAAAAAAAAAAAAAAAATTCTTTTGGTAGATGAATTAAAATAAAATTTAGGTTTCCACCACTTAAAACAAATCAAGAGAAAAATAAAATCAAGAGAAAAGAAAAGAAAAAATTACACTAAATAAAAATGATAAAGTTGAATGCAAACGATACACTTTTCTTTGTGTTGATTTTAGTGAATCATTCAAGAATAAACTGAAAATGTATATAAAAATAAAGAAATACCATTACTTATTTGTTATTAATAGACCTGTTCATAGATTAAAAGTTATTCAAATAAAATATTGTTTTAATATAAGGGTTTATTTAGGTATAAATTAAACGTTAAGGATTTATTTTGATACAAATTAAAAGTCAATGATTTTATTTGGGTGTAAATTAAAGGTTAAAAATTTATTTAAATGTAATAAAAATATAAATATTTACTTAAGTAAAATAGTAAAATGGTAAAGTTTAATTTTTTTTATTATTTTAACCTTACAAAAATTTACATTGAAATTTTTAAGAAAATAAAAACTATTCATTTTCTTGTGTTTTGTGAAATCTCTGCTAGTAATTTGTTCTTTTTTTTGGTCCTAATTGTGGATAGAAGACCTTAATTTTTTTATGGGATACGCATTCCCATCATTTATAGTGACATATGGTCTATTTGCAATTTTATATATTGCTTCATTTTTTAAAAAGGAAAAGAAAACATAAATTTGATTTTTATTTTATTTTATTTGATTTTATTTTATTTAAGATTAAATGACTTAAGACAGAATTAAAATATGTTTTATGAAGCTTTCGCATTCGGCTCATGATGTACTTATAAAACATAATTTAATTTAGTAATATAATTTGGTACAGAAACTAATAATCAAATTAATAATGAATTTGCAATTCATTGGTGATGCTTTTCAAGGAAACATCTTGGTAATTAGAATTTGAAATCGCATTTTGAAGATTCCAATTAAACTTATTCATAAATCGGGTCGTGATTTGATTTTTTTTTTAACTCAGGTTTGAGTCAAATCGGGCCCAAGTCATCCCGAAAACCCATATCATTATTTCAAATAATATTAAAATATTTATAATTAAATTTAAATAAAAATATTTTTTTATTAATGAATAGTAATTCGGATCGGGTCGGTCCAAATTAGAAAAATCTCTATTTAGATTCGACCCTTGAACAGGTCTAATTCCAACTAAGATGTGCAAGATTTAGAAGTGTCAATAGGATGGATTATTTTGGATTTGAGTTGAACTGGTTTGAGTAAAAAAAAAAATTGTTGAAGAAAATTCGAACTTTTTTGAGTTTGAATCGTTTTAGGTTTATGATATCATTTCGAATTCGGGTCATTGAGTTCGGGTCTAAATATTGAGTTTTAAGTAAATTCAATTTAATTTTTTGTTATTTTAAGTTAGACTTTCGGGTTTTTGAGTTTGAATCATTTTATAAGTGGGTTTTATTCGAATTTCAATTATTTCAATTACTAGTTGAATGAATTTAAGTTGTTGATTCGAACAAATTAAGCATATTTTTCGAATTCAAATAATTTTTGACAACTTTAGCCAGATGAAATTTATAAAAAGAAATGATTACCTTTCCTTGTGTCATAAAAACCGCAAGAGGTGTGACAAGAATACCCTCTATTATTAATATTTTTGTTTTTTTGAGAAAAGAAATCCCCTCTATTATTGGATATAAATATGCATACAGAGTGCAAGTAGAGATTTTAGGTAAAATCAATTAAAACATAGGCTTTTTTATTACAATATAGCCAAAAACAAAAAAAATTTACCAAATTACCGTTGCTTTTTGATTATTTTCCAAAATACGGATCTTTTTTTTTCATGGGAAATCGCCATCAAGGGAAATCGCCATGGGGGATGGCGATTTCCCTTGGTGTTTTTTGTAAATTTGCAAAAAAATACCAAGGGAAATCGCCACCCCCATGGCGATTTCCCTTGGTATTTTTAGCAAAATTTGCTAAAAACATGAAGGGAAATCGCCATGGGGGGTGGCGATTTCCCTTCACGTATATATTTTTTTTCAATTCTTAGGAAAATTTAAAAAACATGACTCAATAGTAAATTTATTGTGAAATGATATAATGAATAAAAGTTATTTGAAAAAAAAAATGAATAATTAGAAATTATTATAAAAAATATTATAAAGACAAAATTACTCTTAATGAAAAAACTTATTTTTTTTCTTTCATTAAGGAAATATTATTTTTTAAAAATTTTAATTGAAAATAAATTTAAAAAATAAAATATTTAAATAAAAAAAGTAAATAAAAAATTTAATTTTTTTTTAAAATTAAAAATTTTTATTTTCAGAATATTTATTTTTTAATTAAAAATTAAATTAAAAAATAAAAGAAAAAGGAAAGAGAAGAGAATGTTTTTTTATCAAGGATAATTTTGTCTTTACAATATCCTTTATAGAGGTGCTCATGGGACGGGCCGGGCCGCGGCCCGTATTTTTTTTCTTTTCTGCCCAGGCCCGCCCGTTTAAGCCCGAATCACTGTTCATTGGAATAAAAAAATAATTTTTTTATTTTTTTAATTAAAATTAAATAAAATAATATTATTATAATAAAAATCACTGTTCCGGGCCGGGCCGGCCCGGAACATAAATTATCTTGCCCGGGCCCGGCCCAATACGGTCCGAGCCTGCCGGGCTGCCCGGCCCGTGAGCAGGTCTAATCCTTTATAATAATTTCTAATTATTCATTTCTCTTTTTCAAATAACTTTTATTCATTATACCCTTTCACAATAAATTCACTATTAAGTCATGTTTTTTAAATTTTCCTAAGAATTGAAAAAAAAATATATACATGAAGGGAAATCGCCACCCCCATGACGATTTTCCTTCATGTTTTTAGCAAAATTGGCTAAAAATACCAAGGGAAATCGCCATGGGGGGTGGCGATTTCCCTTGGTATTTTTTTGCAAAATTTGCAAAAAACACCAAGGGAAATCGCCACCCCCCATGGCGATTTCCCTTGGTATTTTTTACAAATTTTCAAATTTTAACGCTGGGAAATCGCCATGGGGGATGGCGATTTCCCAGCTTGAAAAAAAAACAGCCGTATTTTGGGAATTAATCCGAAACCAACGGTAATTTAGGATTTTTTTTTTGGTTGCTATATTGTAGTAAAAAACCCTAAAACATAATACTACAATTTATACGAATAGAAATCTAGAATCAATTAATAATTATTAGGCAATGAATAATAATAACTAATAACTAATAACTAATTATAATAACTATGTTTTTATTTAAACCAATCATTTATATGAAAATGACTAATTATTTTAATAATATTGTGAAATGTCCAGAAAAATCTATTACTAATTGACAATCAGAAGGATACACATGTAAATATGTAATGTAGTAGACTTCAATCATTGATAGAGGGATGAAATTATAAATAAAAATAAAATAAAAATCATGATTTTAGAAATAAGAAAGTCTAAGGACTTAAAATTAAAACATTTGGGAGATTAAGATGAGCATTTGAATCCTGAATCCTAAATCCTTACTTAGGGATAAGGTAAGCTAAAAAATTAATGTGTAGATGAAATTGACGTTTAACAAAACTTGCTCTACATTCCTTTCTGCCGCCTCGTTGTCATTTGTCACAATTCAAAGTTTTGGTTAATTCGTATTCCACCAGGAAAATGTATAAAAATAAAATCAATGGTAGGTTTGAGATTGGGATTGGACTTTCTCGGTTATTTTTTTTGCCATTTATCGATATCATTCATATTTATAGATAATTTATGAATTATTAAAATCATACTTATAAATAAAAATTTATATTTGATATATTGATAGTGTATAAATTTATATACTCTCAATACATTAAATGATATCATCTCATTAAAAACAAAATTATATGTATTTATTTTTAAATTTTTTTAATAAAATGACATCATCATTGAATCAAATATAAACCCTATAAATAATAATTAAAGTTATATTAAATATTAATGAACAAAAAAAAATCTTAATAGTATGTATGACAAGTGAATTTTTTAATTTTGAATATTATATGATTATATAATACGAATATAATATAAAAAAGTTAAAATACAACAAAAATGAAACATAATAAAAAATTAACAAAAATACAATATAAATATATAAATTTATCAAAATTTATATAATATAATAAAATATACAATGTCTTAAACATAATTATAAAACGTAAAAAAAATAAGAGTAGCATGATACAAAAATGTTGAAATCTAATGACAGATTGGAAGGTGGGGTCAGGCGGAGCATAGGGTAGCAAATTGAAAAAATAGTGAAATTAGGAAAGGGAGAAGGAGTGGCAAAGATAGCGGTTTGGAATTAGAAAGAGAAGAGTAGGGTCCACTAGTAAAGTGGCGTAATAGCTGGCTGACAGACTGGTTCTCTCAATCTCCAACAAACGTCGCCTCCATTTCTTCCAATCACTCCTCATTTTAAGCCCCCTTTCCCCCCATCTATTCTCTTCAATCTAAAAATACACTCTCTTGGATTCTGCCTTTTTCTCTTTAAACCCCCTTTTTTTTCTCTTCTTTTTCTTCCTTGTTTACCTTTAATTTTAGAATCAACATCTCATATCCATGGCTGAGGAGACTCAAAAGTCGGAAACAGCAGCCGCAGCTGCAGCGCCAGCTGAGGAAGTGGTGGTGGAGAAGCCTGAAGTTACTGAGAAAGAGCCACCACCACCTGCTCCCGAGCCGGAGCCTGAGGTAGCCGAGAAGCCAGCAGCTGCTGTAGTTGAAAAGAAGGAAGCTGAGGTAGAAGAAGCTGTTGAAGTTGAGAAGCCCAAGGTTGAAGAAAAGGAAAGTAAGATAACTGAATCGGTTTCTTTCAAAGAAGAAACCAATATAGTTGGTGAACTTCCTGAGCCACAAAAGAAGGCTCTTGAAGAGCTTAAACAGCTTATTCAAGATGCCCTTAACAAGAACGAATTCACTGCTCCACCCCCACCCCCACCAGCCAAAGAAGAAGAAAAACCTGTAGCTGAGAAAAAGAAAGAGGAAGAAAAATCTGCTGCTGCTGAAACTTCAGAAGAACCCAAGGTTGAAACTGAAGAAAAAGCTGAAGTATCTGAAAAAGTCGAAACCGAAGCACCCGCCCCTCTTGAAGTCAAGGAAGAAGAGAAGACTCCACCACCAGCAGCCGAGTCGGTGGTGGAAACGGAGGTGGTTGAAAAAGTGACAGCTGTAGACGATGATGGCGCCAAAACCGTGGAGGCAATTGAGGAGTCTGTAGTAGCAGTTTCCACTCCTCCAGCAGAGAAACAGAAGGAGGAGGCCTCTTCTTCCAAGGAAGCAGAAGCAGAGGTGGCTCCTCAATTAGAAGAGCCAAAAGAAGCTGAAGTTCCTCCACCTCCGCCAGAAGAGGTGTCTATATGGGGAATTTCACTTCTTGCGGATGAGAAAAGCGATGTGGTCCTGTTGAAGTTTCTAAGAGCAAGAGATTTCAAGGTAAAGGATGCATTCACTATGATCAAGAACACTGTCCGCTGGCGAAAAGAATTTGGAATTGAAAGCTTGCTTGATGAAGAGTTGGGAAATGAATTAGAAAAAGTAGTTTTTATGCACGGATTTGATAAGGAAGGTCATCCTGTCTGCTACAACGTGTATGGAGAATTCCAAAACAAGGAGTTGTATCAAAATACTTTTTCTGATGAAGAAAAGCGATCCAAGTTCTTGAGATGGAGGATTCAATTCTTGGAAAAGAGTATCGAGAAACTTGACTTTAATCCTAGTGGTATCTCTACCATGGTCCAAGTCAACGATCTCAAGAATTCTCCTGGACCTGGTAAAAAGGAGCTCAGACAAGCTACCAGTAAAGCCCTTAACTTGCTTCAGGATAACTATCCCGAGTTTGTGGCCAAACAGGTATATTCGGCTTCTCAAACATAAAGGATAAATATTTTAATTTTTTTCATTCTTTGTTAAAATTTAAAATAATGTCAATGTTGGTTTTGGATTTTGAAGGTGTTTATCAATGTTCCATGGTGGTACTTGGCCTTTAATAGGATGATTAGTCCTTTCTTGACTCAGAGAACCAAGAGTAAGTTTGTATTTGCAGGTCCATCCAAATCTGCTGAGACCCTTTTCAGGTAAGTGGACTTCAATAATTTCCTTCTCTTTTTAATTAGCCTTCCCATGAACAAGTGTCTATATTTATTACTACTTGATCACTTATAGATCTCTCTAGACTAGGGTGTAATCGAGCCGAGTCAAGCTCAAGCTGTAAAAAGCTCGAGCTCGACTCGATATTCGAAGTTCGAGCTTGATTTGAGATAAAAATCGAACTGTTTGAGCTTGCTCGATGAAGCTCGTTTATCTAGTAAAAAATGAGCTCAATTCTCATGCTCGACTTCAAACTCGATTATTTATGCTCGGGTTCGAATTGAGATTTTTCAATACTAATTAAAAATAAAAAACTTGATTAGGCTCGCGAGCTACCCGAGTCAAGCATTAAGATACTTGAATTCGGCTTGCTTGTTAGCTCAAATAACACAACTCGACAATGATCGAGTTGAATTTGAATTTTTTTCGAGTCGAATCTGAGTAGCTTATAAGCACATGTGTCTCGTTTACACCATACTCTAGACATTATTTTGCTTTCTATTGCTATCATGTTTGATTAATATGAATGCTTTTTTAATCATAAATAGATTATTATTTTGCATATAGTTCTTCATATAAGTTATGTCTTTTTTGTTGTTGGTAAAAATAGATATATTGCTCCTGAAGAAGTACCAGTCCAGTATGGTGGACTGAGTAGAGAGGGTGAACAAGAATTTAGTGTTGCTGATGCTGTCACAGAGGTTACAATCAAGCCAGCAACCAAACACACCATTGAACTCCCTATAACTGAGGTATGATAAGAACATTTGGATTTTCGAGTAAATATCAATGTAATATTCCATTCATGTATAACATTATATGAATTATGAACAATATTTGGTTGTTGAATTAGCAGAAGAGCCATCTGGTTTGGGAGCTCCGAGTTGTGGGATGGGATGTCAATTATGGAGCTGAATTTGTGCCGTGTGCTGAAGATGGATATACTGTGATTGTATCAAAGACAAGGAAAGTTGGATCAGCTGATGAAACAGTGATTTCTGATGGCTTCAAAACTGGTGAGCCTGGTAAGGTTGTTCTCACCATTGATAACCAAACCTCAAAGAAGAAGAAACTTCTCTATCGGTCCAAGACCAAGCCTTATTCTGATTGAAGCAGCTTCAATGATCAAAGGGCTGGGATTTCTTGGCAAAATAAGAAGGTTGTTTTGCTTTTTGTTTTTGTTGAAAATTTAATTTTATAAATTTAGAGTCTTGGGATTTTATTTTTATATATATTTTTTCTATTAGTTTATTGGGATTTTGGTTATTTGATTAAAAATGAATGGGGATGGACAAGTGTGCAATGTGAAAAGAAACTGTTATTATTATTCTTGATACTCTTTGTTTGTAAAGTTTGTGTAAATTACTTGGTATATTATCTTTCTCTCTTGTTCTATGTTCATTATTAATCATTTGTTATCAAATTAATTGTTTTTTTTCTTTTAAAAGTAACGTGAAGCTCTAAAAGAAAATTCGTCTTCTTTGATTGTTGTTTTAATCGAGCGTATTTTTATTTCTTGATAGTGTGATAAGATATCTTAAGGTTTTGTCTTAGTCTCTTTTTCTGAGATTTAAGGATTCATTTTTAAGGTTTGATGCATACTTTTACAAGGATCGAATCAACAAGGACAAATGAAGGAATTCTAACAAGTTAATCGAACGTAATTTTAAGAATAAAGAAAATCAAATATAATTTTAAATTTTATTTTTGGAGTTAAAAAAAAATGTAATGTCATTAAAAATAAATTTATTTTTAATACCATTAGTGGCGTTTTTAAATTTCACATATGAGATTAATATGATGAATAGGGTATATTAAAAAGTAAAGAAAATTAATTTAAAAAAAGTGAGATATGTATTAATTTTTTAGTTATATTTATAAAATAAATAAATTATTATTATTATTGGTATATAAAAAATAAATTCATTTTTAAAACAAGAAATATTTATTCAATTGCGGAAAAGCCGTTGTCTTGATTTGTCTTAACATGAATACGTGATTTAAGGAGCATCTTTTCTTGTCAAAAAATGCAACAGTTAGGTATGAATTTGTGAATTATATGTCTAGTATTTTATATATCGGTATCGTATATGTATATTTTATCGAGTCATAATTATATTTACAAATATTTTATATTTTTATAAATTTTGATATGTTAATATTTTATATTATATAAATTTTGAGATATTCATGTATTCTTATCGTGTTCATATTTTTTTTCGTATTATGTCATATTTATATCATATTTATAATTATTTTTTATATTATATTTATATGAAATAATTGTGTCATATATGATATTGCCTACTCTTATTTATATGGGTGCAAGCAATTCCAGATTCCTATTGGAAGTAATCATAAAAGTCAACAGCAAAAGGTTTTGGGATGGAATAAAGTTGACGGCCATGGCCCGTGGGAAATGAAAGAAAGGTAAATATGAAAAACATACTTTTAATAGTTAAATAATTATTAAATGATATAATAGATAATAATTATTTGAAAAAAAATAAAAAATTATTAGAATGGATATTATAAAAATAAAATTATCTTTAATAAAAAATTTTCTTTTTTTTTCATTAAAGAAATATTTTTTTTAAAATTTTAATTAAAAATAAACTTAAAAAATATAATATTTAAATATTTATTTTTTAAAAAATTTTAAAAATAAAATATTTAATGTTAGAAATATTATTTTAATTATTTTTTATTATTTAAAATTTTTAATTAAAAAAGTAAATTAAAAAATATTTAAATATTTACTTTTTTAAAATTAAAATAATTTATTTTCAAAAAAAATATTTTTTAATTAAAAATATAAATTAAAAAATAAGAGAAAAAAAATGTTTTTTATTAAAAGTAATTTTGTTTTTACAATTTCTTTTCTAATAATTTTTTCATTTTTTCATTTTTTTTCAAATAAATCTTATTCATTATATCTTTTAACAATTATTGTATTGTCAATAGTATGTTTTTTAAATTAATCCAAGAAAAAAATGAGAAGGAATAAAGTTAGATACTTACAAAGCGATCCATAGCTCGGCCTAACTACTCTGCCTGATTTAATATTTTAATCAATTCGATTAATCGATGTTTATAAATATTAATATATTTAATATATTATTTTTATCAAATTAAAAATAATAATATATTAATTATATTATATATATATCATTTTAATCAATATTATTAAATATTATTTACTATTTTTTTTATTTTAATTACCCTCCGATGTAGTTCAAAGTTCAAACCTCAAAATGAACTGATTTAAACTTTCTCCATTTAATTTTTTTGAGTTGTTTTTAAAATGAAATATTTTTCTTTTCATTTATGAATACTTTATTTTAGATCCTTATTTTTTTAGATTTAAAATTTATTTTTTAAGAATAAAAATGATACATTAATATTGTAAAAAAAAATAATTTATAATATTAAATATATAAAAAATAAAAAATAAATTCTCTTTTTAATATGCTTAAAAATAAAAAATGGAACAAAATAAAATGAGAAAGAGGTGTATAAAGGCTTTTTTATCTTAATATAATAAAAAAATTAATTCTCAAAATATCGTTATTTTTTTTAAAATACCAAAATTCATTTTTTTTAATCAGTTGAAAAATCGCCATGACCTATGGAAATTTTTCAATTGAAAATTTTAATTTTTTAAAAATACTAATTGAGAAATCGCCATGGTCCATGACGATTTCTCAACTGATATTTAAAAAAAAAATTAATTTTACCAGTTGGGAAATCGCCACCAAGGGTGGCAATTTCCCAACTTATTTTATTATTTTTTAAAATTTTAAAATAATAAAATTTAAATAAAAATTATATAATTTATAAATTTAAAAAATAAAAATAAAAATTTAATAAAATTTAGAATTTAAATAAAAAAATTACAAAAAAATTACAAAATTTTAAAAATTATATTCGTAATGTCAATCGGATTCTTTCAACTTGTATTCGTAATAAATTGACCTCCGGGAGAAAAGTCAACCAAAGCATTGTGGATTATATAGGAATGAAAGTCATAGCTAGATCTATCCACAGGCCGGGTAGCCCGCCAGGCTCTGTAAGCCCGGATCGTATTGGGCCGAGCTTGGACAAGTGTGTTTTGTAATTCGGGCCGGCCGGCCTAACTCGAATTATTATTTATTAAATAAAAAATATTTTTATTTAAATTTAATTATAAAATATATATAAAAATATAAAAATGTATTTTTAATATTTATATGAAAATTTATATAATTTTTAAATTTTTTAAAATTGTTAATATTTAAATTTTACAATTTATTAATTTTTTTAATTATAAATTATATAATTTTTATTTTCAGACTTGGGCAAGGGAAATAAAAAAATTTCGGGCCTCAGCCCGGCACAACCCATGGACACCTCTGGTCATAGCCGTCGAAAATGTCCTTATCAATCTGATACATCGGGATAGATCCGGGCTTACCGGGCCGGGCTATGCGACTTGTTGATAGATCTAGCTATGACTTTCATTCCTGCATAATCCACAACGCTTTAGTTGGCCTTTCTCCTGGAAGTCCATTTATTACGAATATAAGTTGAAAAAATCCAATTGACATGACAAATATATTTTTAAAATTTTTGTAAATTATTATTTTTGTTTTTTTAATTTTATTTTTAAAATTTTAAAATTTATTTTATTTTTTAAAATTATATAATTTTTATTTAAAAATTTAAAAAATCTGAAAAATTTATTTTTAAAAAAAATATCAGTTAAGAAATTGCAATTACCGATGACGATTTTTAATTGATATTTTAAAAAAAATTAAAATTTTTAATTAAAAATCATCATAAATCATAACGGTTTCTCAATTAATTAAAAAAAATTGATACTTAAAAAAATAACGATATTTTAAAAATTAAATGTTGTTTTGGCTATATTCAGATAAAAAAGTCGGTATATAAATTTGTCACTTTACATTTAAAGAAGGGAGCAATAAATCTGTCAAGCACTTTGACAGAAAAAGTACCCACAAAAAAAAAAAATCCTTGATAAGTTTCCTGTTTCCGGCCTTTTTGGGTATTGCGTCTCTGCCTACTATATATCGGACTGTACCTATATCGGTTTACTGATAGAGTAGTTCGTCTGACAAATTCGATTCGTATTGAATTGAGTTTAATTAAAGATTTTTTAATCTGATCCGATCTAAAATAATATTTTTTATAATATAATAATAATATTTTATTTTATTTTATTTTAATTATAATTATAAAAATATAAAAAAATATTTTATATATAATGAACAATAATTTCGAGCGCTTTCATTTTTTTTTTTTAAATTTGAATAGGATTAGATTCGAATTATTCAAAAATTCATATTATTATTCTTCAAAATAATATTTTTATATTAATATTTATAATTTAATTTTTTTTTATTGATGAAAAATAATTAGGACAAAATTGGACTAATCTGAATTAAAAAATTCTTTATCCAAATCCAACCTAACGGATAGAAATCTTTAAACATATCTCGATCTCTCGTGTCAATTGAATTTTTTTTGGATAAAGATTAAAGTCTGGTTTCTAATCATATTCCCTACCACCTTAATTAAAAATGTGATTCATAATTGCTCCAAAATCATAATTGAGATGTTGCCGTTAATTAGCTAGGATTATCTATAAAAATATTCTTCTATCAATATATTAAAAAGTAGCCAACAGTCTTTAATAATTTAATAATAATTAACATTTAATTTGATAATTTTAATAATTTAATTGAAAATACTATTACTTAATACCCACAATGATTAATCTGGTCGTAAAGAAAAAAAATTTCATTTTTCTGTGAACTAAAACTTAATCTTTGGGGTGTGTATTTAAAAAGTAAAATATAGAATGCACAAAATCAATGTAAAAAATGTATTCTCAAAATCGTCAAAGGATAATATTAGGTTTAAGCAAAACCTAAAAATACTTTTTATTGTATTATATAAAAATATTATTATTTAATACAATAATCTTAATTATGTTCAGAAACACAAGGTAGTGCAATTTATTTTTATTTCTCTTTTTTAATAGACAATAGAGACTCTAATTAGAGTTGTCCATGAACCAGATCGAGTCAAGTCAGTTTTGGATAGTAAAAAGCTTGTTTATCTAAGGCTCGGTCTGACCTGTTGAACTCAAAATATTTGTTTCATTGTTTAAAAATACTAAAATATTAAAAATAATTTTATATTAAATTTTATAATTAAATTTAAATAAAAATACTTTTTATTGATTAAATAATAATTTGAGCCTAATCGGATTGGTTTGGATTCGAAGTACCCTATTTCATATCCAATCTAATTTGGACCGAACCTATCGAACAAGATGAATAACCTAGTCATTGTACAGGTTTAGCTCCAACTATAGTATTTATCAAAAAAATATGATGATATAATATCATAGTTAGAGGTGGTAAAATAGACTCGAATCCGAAAATCCGTCCGAAAAATTCAAACTCAAATTCATTCAAATTCGATTTGATCAAAAAAATCAAAGACTTAAACTCGAAAAAACCTGAACCCAAAATGATTTGAACCTAAAATAATTTGAATCCGAGATCGATTTGATCATAAACTCATACTAAATTGAATTTAATATTAAAAATAAAAAATATCAAATTAAATAATTTTTTTATAAAATAAAAACTTTAACCATGGCGGAGATTCTCGGTGAAATGCTAAGATATGAAGCTGAATTATCTGATTATTTTTGTGGTTGGGAAAGGTCCCAAATGGTCATGTGAATTTCAAGGGGTTTGATCCCTATAATTCATGTCAGTACTGTCGCACCATTGATGAAAACATAGTATCGGATGGATTGAATTGAGTATCAACAGTTTATTCGATATGATATATATTAAAAATGATAGAAAATCGACTCAACCGATAAAAAATTAAAATAAATTGATAAAAAGTAAATTTTTTGTTAATTTTGTTATCAAAAAAATTATTTATAAATGATAAGATTCAAACCATTAACCTTTTAAATATATAATAAACATTATATACCATTAAACCAAACACATTTTTTAATTAATTAAATACTATATTTAATATTAAAATTATATATTTAATATTTAATTTATTTTTAAATTAAATAATTCGATTCAACCGATTGGATCGATTGAACTGATTAAATCGATGATTCAAAAATCACATCAATTTAATTTTCATTTTGATTTTTTAACATTGATCGCATCGCAACCCACCACTCCAGTGTGTATGAAGTTCACGTAACTTACAAAATGCTTCTAAAGTGCTTACTTCTATGGGTTTTTTTATTTAAATATAGCAAAAAAAAAAAATTTCCAAAATATCGATGCTTTTAGATTATTTCCCAAAATACGCTGGGTTTTAACACTAGCTGGGAAATCGCCACCCCCCATGGCGATTTCCCAGCATAAAAAAACTGATTTTTGCTAAAAATACCAAGGGAAATCGCCATGGGGGTGGCGATTTCCCTTGGTGTTTTTTTTCAAATTTTGCTAAAAATACCAAGGGAAATCGTGATTTTCCTTGGTATTTTTAACCAAATTTGTAAAAAAGATGAAGGGAAATCGCCATGGGGGGTGGCGATTTCCCTTCATGTAATTTTTTTTTTAATTAATAAACAAATTTTAATTTTTTTTTAATTTGTAAATTTTATTTTTTAAATTTAAAAATTATAAATTAAATTAAATTTCTTATTAAATTTAAATATGGAAAATTTTGTTTCTTATAAAAATTAAAAAAATAAAATAATATTTCTTCTTAAATTTGTATATCAAAAATTATATTTGTAAGTTTTGTTTTTTAATTTTAAAAATTATAAATTAAATTAAAATAATTTTTTTATAATTTAAAAAAAAAAAATTTCTTAAGGTATATTTTATTATTTAAAATTTATGAACAAATTTTTTTAAATTTTGTTAATTGATTTGTATTAGATAAAAACAAACAAAAAAACTTGCATTACATTTTCATAAGCAAACAAGTGAAATTCTGGAAAGCAGAAAAAAAAAATTTCAGCTATATTTCAGTCCATCAAATGCTGCAGAAAATATTGGAACTTGATTCTTTCTGCAATGGATAAGACTGATGATTTAGGGTTTTAGATAGGTTTCAGCTATTTTCCAGTCCATCAAATGCTGCAGAAAATATTGGAACTTGATTCTTTCTGCAATGGATAAGACTGATGATATAGGTTTTTAGACAGGTTTCAGCTATTTTCCAATCCATCAAATGCTGCAGAAAATATTGGAACTTGATTCTTTCTGCAATGGATAAGACTGATGATATAGGTTTTTAGACAGGTTTCAGCTATTTTCCAGTCCATCAAATGCTGCAGAAAATATTGGAACTTGATTCTTTCTGCAATGGATAAGACTGATGATATAGGTTTTTAGACAGGTTTCAGCTATATTTCAGTCCATCAAATGCTGCAGAAAATATTGGAACTTGATTTTTTCTGCAATGGATAAGAATGATGATATAGGTTTTTAGACAGGTTTCAGCTATATTTCAGTCCATCAAATGCTGCAGAAAATATTGGAACTTGATTCTTTCTGCAATGGATGAGACTGATGATATAGGTTTTTAGACAGGTTTCAGCTATATTTCCAGTCCATCAAATGCTGCAGAAAATATTGGAACTTGATTCTTTCTGCAATGGATAAGACTGATGATATAGGTTTTTAGACAGGTTTCAGCTATATTTCCAGTCCATCAAATGCTGCAGAAAATATTGGAACTTGATTCTTTCTGCAATGGATAAGACTGATGATATAGGTTTTTAGACAGGTTTCAGCTATATTTCCAGTCCATCAAATGCTGCAGAAAATATTGGAACTTGATTCTTTCTACAATGGATAAGACTAATGATATAGGTTTTTAGACAGGTTTCAGCTATATTTCAGTCCATCAAATGCTGCAGAAAATATTGGAACTTGATTCTTTCTGGAATGGATGAGACAAATGATGGGATTTATCAATCACATTTTGCATTGAATAAGTTATAACTTTTTTCAGTCAAATAGTCCTAGGCAAAATATCAGAATCAGATTCCATCCTATACAAAGGATGGGATTTGTCATCTGGTACAACATAATGAACCATTATAAATTCATAATACTTATGAAGGTTTACAATACCCCCTACAACAGTTTGTCAATCAGATTTTTCCTGAGTGCTAAAACCTCCCCGTTCTCATTCTCATCCTTCTATATTTCTTCTTTCTTTTGCTACACAACATGAGCAATAGAGTGATCGCATTGGTCTACTATAATGGCCAAATTCATAATACTGACGAAGGTGCTACCTTTGATTGTGAACGTCCAAAAAGTTTTCGTCTTGAAGACGACGTCACATTAGAGGAACTGAAGCTGCAAATTCATACAAAAATTAAAGCTGGAACTAGAAAAAGAGTTTCAGAGGTTAAGTACAGGCATCCTCTTTCTATTGGTGAAGGATGTGTCCGATATAGAGCATTTCCACTTGAAGATGATGATGATGTCAGATGCATGTTTTATGCTCATGAGACATTTGCAAATGTTGGTGTCCTTGAGTTATATGCTGACATAGATGATGTTGACGATGATTCCGGCCCTTCAAATGTTCGCACAACAGAAAACTTTCCCATAGAAGATTATGATTCTGGGTCGTTCTATGTTCACACTACATACGACGTTCCCACAGAAGAAGTCGTGCCCTTATCTCAAGCTACAACTTTTCAGACTTCATTAGTGTCACAAACCCTAATTCCTACTACCCTCGAAGATGAGCCAGCTGGTGTTGATCCTGTTCGTCCACGTGGAGTCCATGGTGAAGATGTTGGTGAATTTAGTGAGCAGGAAGAGGATGCTGAATTCGCAAGTGATGACAATACTGATTCTGACCCAGACGTCGTCCCTGCTGAGATCAACACTCATGGAGATATCAACACTCATGGAGATATTCCCCCATATCAGGCTGCATCCCATATGCATACACTGGATCTGGAGGCAATGCATGTGCCGGAATTTCCAGAGTATGCTCATACATTAGCTATGCCTCTGACATTTGATCCATCTGCAGTTGATCTGTGTGTTGGGTTACAATTCCCAACGAAAGAGGCTGTGCTTTCACCTATCAAGCACTATAACATCAAAAACTCTGTAGATTACAGAGTAATTGAATCTGAGCCGATGAAATATTATGCCAAGTGCGTAATGTATGGGAATGGGTGTAATTGGAGAATAAGGGCAACTTTTATGAAGAAGAAACAGCTATGGGAGATTAGAAAATATGAAGGGCCTCATACTTGCACATCGGGGAGGATTTCACAAGATCATTGCAAGTTAGATTGTAACATGATCTGTTCATGCATTTTGTCATTGGTCCAAGCAAATCCGGAGAATTCCGTTTCAGTTTTGATCGCTGAGATGCGAATCCGGTATGGATACATCACCTCCTACAAGAAAACATGGCAAGCAAAGCAAAAGGCAATTGTTCGAGTATTTGGCGATTGGGAAAGATCGTACAATGAGCTACCTAAATGGTTAGGTGCAATGCAACATTTTGTGCCTGGTACAATTGTGGAATTGCAAACGGTACCTGCATATCACGGTGATCGATTGGTCCAGGGTAAGAGAATATTCCATCGACTATTTTGGACATTTAAGTCGTGCATTGAAGGGTATCCGTATTGTAAACCTATTGTGCAAATAGACGGTTCTTTCTTATATGGAAAATACAAAGGCACATTATTGTTAGCTATTGCACAAGATGGCAACCGAAACATACTGCCAATTGCCTTTGCCATTGTGGAGGGTGAGACAACAGAGGCTTGGTCATTCTTTCTCAGTAACTTGCGCAGACACGTGACAAAACAGCCTGACATTTGCTTGATGTCTGATCGACATGAAGCCATCAAAGCTGCGATTAGACGCGATGGTGGATGGAATCCTCCACATGCATATTCAGTGTACTGCATTCGACACATTGCAGCGAACTTTATGAAAAAGTTTAACAATAAGGAATTGCGTCGACAAATTGTTAACATGGGTATGGAATCAAATTATAGTTATTTTATCTCTTATATTTCGTTTAGCATATAAAATAATATTGAAATTCACAAGTTTTTTGTTTTAAAATTTATTAGGATACGAGTTGAGGCGACCGAATTTTCATTTCATGTATGACAATCTTCGTGGAGAAAATGCAGAGGCGGCTAATTGGCTTGATAGGATCCCCAAGGAGAAGTGGGCGCAGTCATATGATCAAGGAAGGCGTTATGGCCATATGACAACCAACCTAGCTGAATCTATCAATTCGGTGTTGAAAGGAACGCGTCATCTTCCCATTACTGCTTTAGTGCAATCAACATATTATAGGTTGGCTGCACTTTTTGTTAAGATGGGGAACAAGCAAATTGCCATGATGGAGGGAGGGCACACATATTGTGAAACAGTCACACAAGCTATGCAAGAAAATCGCAGGAAAGCTAACTCCCACATTGTTCGTAATTTTACGCGAGCAAATCAATCTTTTCTAGTTGAAGAGTTAGTTGCTCCACAAGAGGGTGTTTTTTGCAATGAAGTACAAAGTCAACCTCAGTGACATGTGGTGTGATTGTGGAAAGTTTCAAGAACAAAGGTTCCCTTGTTCACATGTAGTTGCTGCCTGTGCACATGTCCATGTAGATTGCATGCAATATGTGGACAAAGTCTATAGACTGGAAACTATATTGAATGTTTATAGACATGAGTTCGAAGCTCTTGGAAATGAAGGTTACTGGCCTCAATATGATGGTCCAGAAGTGTGTCCCAATCAAGAAATGCGGAAAAATCCACATGGTCGGCCAAAATCAAGTCGTATTCGTAATGAAATGGACCTCAGGGAGAAAGGCCAACCAAAACGTTGTGGATTATGCAGAAACGAAGGTCATAACCGTCGAAATTGTCCGCATCGATTTGGCACATTGGGGGAGACTTCGCATCAACAATAAATGAATTACATGTTTTTCTCAACTTATCATGTACTTTGGATTATTATTGTACATATAAGGGAAAATGTAATGCAAGTTTTTTTGTTTGTTTTTTGTTTTTTGTTTTTATCTAATACAAATCAATTAACAAAATTTAAAAAAATTTGTTCATAAATTTTAAATAATAAAATTTACCTTACGAAATTTTTTTTTTTTTAAATTATAAAAAAATATTTTAATTTAATTTATAAATTTTAAAATTAAAAAAAAAACTTACAAATTTTTAAAATTAAAACTAAACTTACAAATATAATTTTTGATATACAAATTTAAGAAGAAATAATATTTTGTTTTTTTAATTTTTATAAGAAACAAAATTTTCCATATTTAAATTTAATAAGAAATTTAATTTAATTTATAATTTTTAAATTTAAAAAATAAAATTTACATAAAAAAAATTGTTTATTAATTAAAAAAAATTTACATGAAGGGAAATCGCCACCCCCCATGGCGATTTCCCTTCATCCTTTTTACAAATTTGGTTAAAAATACCAAGGGAAATCGCCATGGGGGGTGGCGATTTCCCTTGGTATTTTTAGCAAAATTTGAAAAAAAACACGAAGGGAAATCGCCACCCCCCATGGCGATTTCCCTTGGTATTTTTAGCCAAAATCAATTTTTTGATGCTGGGAAATCGCCATGGGGGTGGCGATTTCCCAGCTAGTGTTAAAACCAACGTATTTTGGGAAATAATCTAAAAGCATCGGTATTTTGGAAATTTTTTTTTTGGCTATATTTAAATAAAAAAACCTACTTCTATGCTAATACCCCAAAAGTTGTAAATAATTTTTACTACGATTTTTGTTCTCTGAAAATGTGTTGGTATAGGTTTCGTTTGATAAATTAAAAAATTTTACATTGAAATGTCAAATACTGAAAATGTACTATATAAATGGAGCGATCGCAATTACATTCCTTAAAATTTGGGTGGCATGTCAAATTGGTTACATAATTCAAAGTAAATTGTACCAGACATCCATAACTTTTTATAAAGTTGGTCCTTGTATTATACGTGATTTGTTTAATGATGTTAGTGTAAGGTATTAATTTATTTAATGAAATTATAGTACAAATATTCGTTTAAAAAAAATAATAATAGAGTACAAGAATCATTTTATATTTAAGTCTAATTCAAAAGTATATTGTGCCAGACATCCATAACCTTTTATAATATTTTATTTTTCATTTGTAATCTTTAAAATCCAATTTAGATCACAACCTTTTACAAGGTTTCACATTTCACATGCTTTTCTTTTTACTAAAATTTCATAATTCTCAAATCAAAACAAATTATTACAGAGGATCCAATATTTATAAGTATAGGCTACACATAATATTTTGATAGCCTTTATAAAATTTAAATTTTGGATTGTGATTGATTAATTGTATTGTAATAATTTTAAGTGAAATGCTCCTTAAAATTCAACGGAATCTTTCATCTCAATATCAGGTGAATGTTTATATAAAAAAATTGTTTTGTTGAAAATTATATATTTTTAATATTATTACACCAATAGAGAAAATAAAAATTAAAAAAAAAAAAATTAATCCTAATTGCCGTCTAGAGGTGTTCATCGGTTGGGCCTGGTTCGGACCGAGCTTAGATATGGTATCAACATCATATATACTTGCCCAAACCCGGCTCGTTCGAAATATGTATCTCAAATTTTGCCCAAATCTGTCCATATTTGTCAATGGATAGTCCAATCTCATTATAGCCAGCCTATATTATTTTTTTTCTAAAAAAAAATTAAACAAATATTGTTTTTATTATTTAATTTTTAGTTATTTTATCTATTTTTTATTTTATTAAATTCTAAAACATGGATAATTTAATATATTTTTAAATATTTACATTATAATATTATATATATTTATTTTTTGTATGATATAAATTGCATAATATATAAAATATATAAATAATATATTATATTAATAAAAAATGGGTCAAGCCGGGCTCGAGCTTTGATTGTTAGAGTCAAGGTCCGATCTATTTTCTAAATGGACCTTTTTTTTTGTGTCTAAACCCATATTTCGGGCCTAATAATTTTGTCTAAACTTTTCAAAATATGAACGAACTTTCGAATTTGAATAAATAACCCGACCTTTGAACAAATCTACTGTCGTCTACTACTTTCTTGTTTTCATGTGCCGTGATCATGGATGATAACCATCCATCATGTTGTTTTTCACCCCATATAATTTCTAATTGATCTTGCATGACTACTGTTACTGAATTCCTTACTTTTAGGCTGAATTAATGATAATAATTGCTCCAGGCAAAGGTTAGTATTACTCCACTAATACTGAAATTTCTACGGCACAAACCCAATTTAATAACTTCCCATGATGATAGGAGTTTTGTTCATGATAGTTGGTATCATATTGATATAGATCATATTGTTCGATTTTAAAAAAAAAATGATACTAACATTGTACTGTTTCGGTTTATGTGTCAGTTCATATCAACTTGTACTAATATGTATCGATCCATATCGATTGGTACAAATTTTTTATTTTTTTTATTTAATTTTTTTAACCAATTCCTAATACTTTTTAGTCATACTTATTTTTATTTTTTTTATAATTTCATTCAAAAATTATATTTATTAAATTAGGCTATTGAATTTAATTAATAATAATTTATTATATCTTTTAATGTTTTATATTTATTTATGATTGTCATAACGGTTTTTCGACCGCTCGACGGTTTTGAAAACACAAATGGAGTCGCCACCAATCCTTTTTGTTAGATGTGATTGGCCACCTATTAAAATCGGTTTTAGTAAAATATTTTAAAATTAATTAAAACATTTTTTAAAACCAATTTCGAAGTTTGTGTTTTAAACCAGAGAGAAAACAAAATCGGGTTCGGGAGTCGGTTACGTGCAGGGAAAGATTAGCACCCCCGCGACGCCCGTTTTAAAAAACGGTACCATTTAAATCACGTGTTATCTTAAATCTCGATTTAATGGACTCAACAGCGATATTTAAAATTATTTCTCTTTTATTTCTTTTCCAAAACATGTTTATTATTTTTTTTAAAAGGAATTGTTATTATTTTTTTTTTGAAATGAAAGTGAACACAAATTTTTTATCGAGAACACTCATTAAATATTCCCAACACTCTTGGTGGTATTTAAGAGATCCTCTCACCTCAAGATATCTTAGGAATCACAACCGTGATATCTTCCGAATTCCGTCGTCGGCAATTTACATCCATCTTTTATTTAAATGCGTATGATGCGAATATTTAGATATCGGATGCATACGACTTAGCATATAAGACATATGATTAAATACATAACTATAAGATTAAACATGCAAATCATAATATTAAAAACACGAGCATGGCAAGATATCAAATACGTAAATATTCATTTTTTATTCGTTCTTTTTATTTTAATGATTTCCATAAATGAAAACAAATTTTTGTATTGAGCATATCGCTAAATACTC
The DNA here is from genome assembly GCA_030761205.1 of Fremontodendron californicum. Lineage (NCBI taxonomy): Eukaryota > Viridiplantae > Streptophyta > Magnoliopsida > Malvales > Malvaceae > Fremontodendron > Fremontodendron californicum. The sequence goes on along the minus strand of JAULJL010000044.1, from coordinate 10,043,459 downwards.
CCACTACTCGTGGTGATACTTAGCGAAATTCTCTCACCTCGGGATATCTTGGGAATCACAACCGTGACGTCCTTCGAATTCCGTTGTCGGCAAATCCGTATTCACCGATTTTTATTTAAATGCGAATGATGCGAATATTTAAATATTGAATGCACACGATTTAGCATATAACATGTACGAATAAAGGCCTAATTATACGATCAAATGCACGACATAATGTTCAAAAACACGAGCATGACGAAATATCAGATACGTAACATTCACTATGTATTTATTTATATTTTGACTAATTTCATTTTTAGGTGAAAACGAAATTTTCTGTCGAGCATATCGCTAAATACTCCCACTACTCGTGGTGATATTTAGCGAAATTCTCTCACTTCGGGATATCTTAGGAATCACAACCGTGACGTCCTTCGAATTCCGTCGTCGGCAAATCCGTATTCATCCTTTTTGTTATACGAATGCACGTGATGCAGACAAAACAATAATAATAAAAAAAAGTGCAAAGTGCATGAAATTTATTTATCTTTCATTTTCTTTTATCCTTGCTTTCTTTAATAATTTTATTTATTTGTTATTATTATCATTATTTATTTATTATTTATTATTTTTCTTTTATCTTTTTTTATTTATTTATTTATTTTTACTTTTATCATTATTTTTATATTTCTTTATTATTATTTTTTTTTTACTTTTACTAATATCATATTTTTATTTTTTTTACTAATATCATATTTTTTTTATTTTTTTACTAAATTTTACTAATACCATATTTTTTATATTTTTTACTAAATTTTACTAATGTCATATTTTTTATGTTTTTATTTTTATTTTTACAATTATCATATTTTATTTTTATTTTTACTAATATCTATTTTTTATTTTTATTTTTTGTTAATTTTTACTAATACCATATTTTTTATTTTTTTTTATTTTTACTAGTATCATATTTTTTTATTTTTTTACTAAATTTTACTAATACCATAGTTTTTATTATTTATTTATTTATTTATTTTCATTTTTACTAATGTCATATTTTTTTATTTTTACTATTATCATATTTTATTTTTATTTTTTTACTTCCATTTTTTTTTTTTTACTATTATCCTTGTTTTTTTTCCTTTTCAATATCATATTTTTATATTTTTTATTTTTACTACTACTTATTTTTTTTATTTACTAATATCATATATTTTTTATTATTTTATTATAATTATTATTTTTTTCTTTTATCATTTTTTATAATATCACGTTTTTTATTATTATTTTTTATAATATACATATATATATATTAAAAAAAATCGGGTCGGGTCGACACGCAGATCGATACGCGGGTCCCGTGACTCGACCCGCTAAAATAGGGCCCAAAAAAAAACATACGGGTCGGGTCGACATATGGACCCATACGCGGGTCCCATGACCCGACCCGCTAAAATAAGGGAAAAAAATACATACGGGTCAGGTCCAGGCGCGGACCTACGCGCGGGTCGTTGGACCCGACCCACTAATCTACTATTTAAGTTACCCTTTTTTTTTGGTCATTCTGACCAGTTTAAAAAAAAAAAATTATACCTCTCTTCTGAATCCCCCAACAGGTCTCGTAGCCGCTGCACCGGCCGTCGCCTCCGCCGTCGGCAGCCGTGCTCCGACGAGATCTCCGGTCCGAAATGAGTCTAAACGACTCGTAGTGGCCTCCTCACCTCGAATCTCCAGTTGATTTTCTCCGAATCAGGCCCGATCGGAGTAGATCTGGCCTTGAAAAGGGTATTGAAACCCTTTTTTTTTTTTGTTTCGGGACTTTTTTTTTGTGTTTTTTGCTCTTTTTTTTGGGTGTTTGTTTGCTGCGATTGTGGAGTTTTTTTTTTTTTGCAAGGGGATCTTCTCTTCTTTTTTGTTGCGGTTGTGGGTTTTTTCTCTCTTTTTTTCGAGGATCGTTTTTTCGGAGGGGGGTGTCCTTTATAGTGGTCGGTGGCGTGTGGGTTGTTGTTGGAGGGAGGGGCTAGGGTGGTAGGTGGTGGAGTGTGAGGAAAAGGCTAAGTCCGGTTTGGGGGTGGCTAGGATGGCGTGTGGGGGTGGGCTTAGCAGGTAGGGGTTGTTTTGGGGTGGCTGGTGGTTGGGTGGCGTCTTGGCTGGTGGTGTCGGTAAGGGGGTTGGCTGCTGTAGGAGGGCTAGGGTTAGGGTTTGTCAGGTTTGGGGTTTTGGGAATGGGCATGGACCTGCTTGGTAGCAGGCCCTGTTGGGCTTACTGGATAGCAGGCCTTGTTGGGTCTGTTGGGTCTGCTGGTTAGCAGGCCCGATTTGGCCTGTTGGGCCTGCTGGTTAGCAGGCCCGATTTGGCTTGCTTGGCTAACAGGCCCAAACGGGTCTTGGGTGGGCTTGTAGAAGGCCCGGGTCGGGTTCGGATCCGACCCGGGCCAAAAACGGTCGCAACAATGATTACAAATTTAGATATTAAACATTTATAATTTTTAAAAATTTAAATTTAAATTTAAATTTACATATAAACATATATATATATATAATTGAGAGATATTTGTACATATATATATAATATATATTTTATTAAAAAACTTGAAAATAAACTTTATAAATATATATATGAAAAAATATTTAAAAAATATCAGTAAACTTAAAACGGTACGTCGAAACACACTGACCGATACACAGAGGCGGGGGATAACAGGAGCGTTAGCCCCCCCAATTTTTTTGAAAAACCCTATACATATATATACACATAAATATACATATTGATATTGAATAAATTTAAATTAATATTTTGCAAATTAAAATTTTTATTTTATTCATTTATTATGCAATTTCATTACCAAATTTTATGTATATAATTTAAAAAGCATGATTTCATTACCGAATTTTATGTATATAATTTAAAAAATTTAAAATTACACTATTATTTATTGTATTCACCTTTAATTACTTACAAATTCAAGAGGTTTATCATAAGTGTTAAATGAAAATCATATAAATTTAACAAATATTAAATTTACATTTTAACTTTCTCAATAATAATTCAAGTCTCCAACCAAGTACAAAATGTATTTTTTTAAGCTGACTATAACTTCTTCTCATCATATAATTTTGTGAACTTACTCTTTTCTATTAGAATATTGCTTACACATATATATATATATTATATTAATCAATATAATAAGATAGGTATATCTTATAAAAAAATAAATTCAAATATATATAATATTAATCGGCTCTTTCAAAATCTAATGTCAAGATCCGTTACTGTCGATACATACAAATACTAAAAGAAAAATGATAGAGCCACGGTACTAATTACTTTAATTTTGTCACATTGATTTTTTACTGGTTCCTTAATTTTAGCCTTGTCATTCTTCTTGGTTTCTTAATTTTATCCTTGCCTTTTTTGTTAATGCTGAAAATCCTCAAGCAATAATATGTAACTGCTTAATAACTATCCATTATGCTAGATTTTCTCTAACAAAGGTATACTGCCAAAGAGTATAAACTCTTTAGATTTTTTTTAAAAAATTTATATTTGATGCATTAACAGTGTATAAGTCTCATATATTGTAATCACAATAAAATACCTCATTAATAAGCAAAACGAAAAATAAGGAAAGATTTATAAATAAATATTAATGAGGTGTTTTGTTTTTTATTTTTATATTTATTTATAATCCCTTGTGATTCAATGTATCAAATACAATTTTTTTTTTTTTTTTTTTAAATTGGGTTCAGTACATTCAAATATGAACTCTTCTCTTCCATATAAGTTCTACTAATCCAAAGACAAATGGACTTATTTCGGATTGGACTTTATCCAACAACCCAAATTAAATTCCTTAGTCCATAACTATTGATTATTTTTCATCTTAATAGAATAGATCTGATAATTCATATATTTATATTATATTTGTGTATTTTTTTTTGTATTATAATCGTGTTTAAGGTATTTTATATTTTTATAATTTTAACGTGTTAATAATTTGTGTTATATAAATATTGACATGTTCGTATATTCGTATCGTGTTGTGTTTCGTGTTCACATCATGTCCAATATTATCATAAACAAAGAACTTTGAACCTACAAATTACTATATATAAAATGGTGCAATATGATTCAAGCAATCAAACACCACAATCACCGGAACATAAACAAAAAACTACATATTATTCAACTTCCAAAGACCAAACCAATGGCTTTATTTTTTTTCCCCTCTTTTTAAATGTCATACAGCCCATGTGAGCTGTAGAAGGGAAAAGGGAAAGCTCTTAAAAGATGTTTTGGATTTGTTGTTTAAAACAACTGTCACAACTACAATTATGTTCTTCTAGTTTCTCAGGGCCACGCCCCCTCCCCCCAGGAACCAAAGCATTTTACAAATTACAAAATTCCGGCTGAGAATCTTAAGCCAGTCAATAAAGTTAGAAAAAAAAAAATCGAGTTTAGTTTAATTAATTTATATAATCATTTTAAAAAAAATAATATTTAATAGATTTAGAATTTGAATTTTAATATTTGTAATTCATTTTTTTTATTTTCAAATTACGATTTTTTCTATATAAAAAAAATTGAAAAAAAAAATTCGGATTTCAGATGTAATTTATCATATTAAAAACTGACTAATATAAGTGCAAAGAAAATGATTGTAACGTAAACAGGCAGGTCCCAGATTAGGTTGGTTTTTTTTTTCCTTTTTCTTTTGTTCTTTTGAAACATGCTCAAAAGGTCACTTTAATTGCAAAATAAAAAGAAATAGTGCCTCCCCAACCAACCAAATCCACCTAAAAATTGAAAGCTCAACCAAACCCATTCCTTACAATCAATACAGGGTGGCTATTGGCTTGAAATTAGACCTAAGCACGAGTAATCATGATGATGAGTTAACTAGAAGCTGAGTCGACCATGAGAAGAACAGGTAAGATGGAGATATTAAATAATTAGAACTGGGACATTGTACTTTCTCTGAAATCAATATGAAAATTTATAGATATGATAATATTGAACACAATACAATTACACGATACGAAAACGACACGAAAAAATAATTAAAAACACGACATAACATGAAAAAATAGCACGAATATCTCAAAATCTATATAATACGAATTATTAACAGATCAAAGTTTATATAAATATAAAATACCTTAAACACGATTATGACACGATAAAATACACGAACACGACACGGATACACGAATTGCTATGTTTAAAAATTTATAATGCAACAAATGAAGGGTTGAAACTTGGAAATCAACAAAATACTAAAGGCTAGTAGTAGCAAAAATCAATCTAAAAACTTGCAAATGATATAAATGATACATGAACAAAATTAAATTAATGATCGATTACTTTAAAAATTTATGTTGATAGAAGATTATGCAATTACTATGTTATGTATGGTTAAGTTCTAGCATGTCTAACGTGCAAAGTGGATAAATAATTAATAGATTTTCATGTAGATTCAAACTTACAAAAATGATGCAAGTTGAAGAAAGATTTAAAGAAGTATTAAAGTTCTATGGACAATGGGAGACTCTGAGTGAAGAAATTCATGAGATTTGGTCAACGTGGATTGGATTGTTCGGTTGGTTGAGCACTCATCAACGTTTTGACAAACATTAGAGTTCGAGTCTCATTAATAATCTCACTTGATAAGTGATCTGTAAGTATCACTGTTAACTCTCTCTGAAACCTGTGACATGTCCTAATCCTAAATTGAAGTAGTCTCCCTTCACCGAACTATTTTGTAAAAAAAAAAAAAAAGAATTCACGAGATTTTAACTAAAATATCATATTGATATCATATTTCCTTTTCCAACTTCAAACATAAAAGTTCTACACAAGCTAATAGTTATCTTTCCTTTTCCAACTTTGAACATAAGAAAATAATAAGTTTGGTTTAAGACTATCTATAAAAAAAAATTCAATAAACAAATGGTTGATTATTTAACTTAAAGCATGCTGAGTGACGACACAACAAAAACTATTTCTAATTGTGGAACCGAAATTCTTGACCTTGTAAACTTTGTAGATAAACCATAAGACCAATGTACCGATTTCTGGCAGATATGAATTATATAAGAAAAAAAAAAACCATGAAAGAACAGTAAAAGAAGTAATCTATTCAATGGGGAATTAAGAAAAGGCTATCTGCATTTGAACAAGGCTTTTGCATATGCATGTATCACTTTACCCTAGAATCAAATTCAATTAAAGAATAGTCAAACCGATGAAAATTGGATATGTTAAGATCAGTTTACAATAAAACGATAGAGACTTAGATAATTATTTAATTTTAATTTAAAGATTTTTTTTTATTTTATATTTAAGAATTTAATATTATTATTAATATAATTTTTGAGATTAAAATTTATATTTCACCACAAACGTGATGTTAAACATGCCATAACATATCACCATAAAATATTGTAATTACAAGCTACCAGATGCCTTGGTATTGAAGTGTACATAGAAGTCCTTAAAGCTTATGGATCCTTAAGCCTATTATTGCTTAAGATTTAGACAGTTTCTAAGGGTTTATTTGTTTCGGGGAAAAATAAATTTTAGAAAATAATTTTTTAAAAATAGATTTATTTTTTAAAAAAAGCTGATAGTTTTGTTTTTTGGATACTTTTAGAAAAAATATTTTGTTTTTTGTTATTTTTCTAAAAAGTCTACATTGTTATGAAAATAATGATCTTTCTCAAACTATTAAAAAGAAATATTGCTACATTTATTCAAAATAATAATAATAATAATATCTAAAATATATGGCATTCGAATGCCCAAACCAAGACATTAGAATGCTCTTGCTTTCACATGATGGCATTTGAATATACTGATTTGGACACTCGAACGCCCGGGCTTTTTTCACACTTCGAAAAATGAATTAATTTTTTATTGATCCGAAATTTATTTTTTATTAATGAAATTATTTTTCACGAAACAAACACTAAAAATACAAAAATCATTTAAAAAAATCATTTTCCCCTAGCAAACCAACCCTAAACATGAAAATCCAATCCAGAATTGTGTTGCTCTTTTCCATTTAAAATTGTGACAATAAATTGTGTTTCACTTAACTGAAGTATAGGTTAAGATTCATTTGGATACTTTTGTTATTTATTTTTGAAAAAAAAAAAAAGTGTGATTGAATATAAAAATAATTTTTTAAGGATTATATGCAAATATAATTATGCTATTACTTTTTACTTTTGCTTTGTTGCAATTATTGAAAAAGTAAAACATGAATAAAAAAAGCATCAAATAGAACCTAACTTTTAATGGAATCCTTTTGTTTGGTTTGAACTTTGAAGCAAAAGATAGCGATTTCCGATACAAATTATTTAGAATTTGTTGCATCCCTCTTGCATATTCAATATTTCTCCGAAGTCATTCATTTCATGTACAAGGATAACGAAATGAAGAGGGAAAATTATAGGGGAAGCTCTTTAACGTGAACTTCTCTTACGCTTTTTTATTTATCTTTGTCGGATAGAATTTTTTTTTATTTTAAAGTTATAAATTCTATTTTATTTAAAAAGATTTAAATGAATTTTTTATTTTTTAAAAAATTTAAAAATTATCAAATATTTTTAAAATATTATTAATTTTTTTTATCAAAATATTTTAAAAAGTTAATATTATTGATTATTATTGTGTAATTTTAATTACATAATTTTGTTATTATGTAATCTAATAATTTCAGTAATATGTAACAAAATCAACTAATTTCATAAAAAAGAATTATAATCTTACCATAAATGTAACTAAATTATATTACATATTATCTTTATGTAATATATATTTTGTAATTTCTTAAGAAAAATATATAATTTAAAATGAAAATTTATTTAAGCCATAATTACATAATTTTCTTATCATATTGTCTAATAAATTATGTTAACAAAATCACGTAATTTGATAAAAATAGTTGTAATCACTTGTAATAAATTAATAATTTATTTGATATTCGAATATCAAATTAATAATATTCGAATATGCATATTATGTAATTTAATTTAACACTTTTTTCATAAATACAAGTTTTTATTATAAATTATGCAATATATTTATGTGAAAAAAATAATAGTTATTGTGATTTACTTGAACTTTCTTATTAAAAAGAATTACAACTTATATTATCTACATTGTAGAAATTTATTACCTTTTACGTAAAATTTTACACTAGTATATAACATATTTATGTAATGAAAATATAAATAATTATTCTTTTCTGTTACTTAGTTTGTTGAGAAATTACAACATACATTATGTACAAAGGTAATATTTTTTGTAACTTTCTTATTCTTCTGGAAGAATTACAATTTTTGTTATCATATTACTTGAATTTATTACATATTACGAAAATTATTACTGTATCAGATAACAAAATTATGTAATCCGACTTAACACATTTTATCATAATTATAATTATTTATTATAAATTATAGAATATATTATGTAGAAAAATAATGTTTGTTATAATTTACTTAAAGTTCTTTGTTTAAAAAAATTACAATTTATATTATCTTTCTTAAATAAATTTATTACCTTGTACATAAATTGTTATAGTAGCATATAACATATTTATTTAATGCAAAAGTTGTTATTATCACTTTTTTTTTTTATCTACTGTAAAAAAATTATGTTATTCATAATAAAAACAAGTAATTGTAATAATATTTAGTATCTACACTTGGTTTTTTTTTTATCAAAATATAGCTTAAAAAAAAATATTTACCAAAATACCGTTCTTTTCAAATTAATTCTCAAAATCCGCTGTTTTTAAAACAGTTGGAAAATTGCCATGACCCATGGCGATTTTTCAACTAAATATTTTAATTTTTTTAAAAATACCAGTTGGGAAATCGCCATGTGAATTCCCCCTTGGGAAATCACCACCCACGGTGCGATTTCCCAAGGTTCATTTTATTTTCTCTTTCTTTTAATTTTAATAAATAATAAAAATTTTAAAAAAAAGATTTAATAATTTTAATATATAATTTTTATCCCATGGTGGTAGAAGTGTTCATGGGCCGGGCTGGGTCCATGTATGGTATCAACACCACATTTGCTTGCCCAAGCCACGATGAAATTTTTTCAACCTTTATTTAATTTTTTTTTTTAATTTTATAAAATAATAAAAATTATATAATTTTTAATTTAAAAAAATAAAAATAACAATAAAAATATAACAATTTACCAAAAATTTAAAAAATTATATTTGTAATTAGACCTGTTCATGGGCTGGATAACCCAGAATTTTTTCCCTTGCTCAAGCCCATTTCGAGTCGTGCCGACCCGAAAGCCCATTTCACTATTAAAAAAATATTTTTATATATTTTATAATTTTTTGAATTTTGTTATTTAAATTTTTTTAAATTAATAATTATATAATTTTTATTTAAAATTTATTATTTAATAAAATTACAAAAACACTTGTCCAAGCCCAGACTAATACGACACTTTGGTTGGCCTTTCTCCCAGAGGTCCATTTATTACGAATACAAGTTGAAAGAATTCGATTGACATTACGGATAGACCTGCTCATGGGCCGGACAGCCCGTCCGGCCAGGCTCGAATCACTATTTATATATTAAAATAATTATATTCAGGCCGCGAGCTGGACCTTGGCAAGAAGTTGAAAAATTTCGGGTCGCGGCCCGGCCCATAAGCAGACCTAATTACGAATATAATTTTTTAATTTTTGGTAAATTGTTATATTTTTATTTTTTAAAATTAAAAATTATATAATTTTTATTATTTTATAAAATTAAATAAAAGTTGAAAAATTTCCACCGTGGCTTGGGCAAGCAAATGTGGTGTTGATACCGTACATGGGCCCGGCTCGACCCATGGACACTTCTACCACCATGGGATAAAAATTATATATTAAAATTATTAAATCTTTATTTTTTAAATTTTTATTATTTATTAAAATTAAAAGAGAAAAAAAAAGTAAAAAAAGAAAAATGAACCTTGGGAAATCGCCACCCAAGATGGCGATTTCCCAATGTAAAAAATTAAAAATTTTGAAAATTGTAGTTGGGAAATCGCCATGGCCCATGGCGATTTCTCAACTGGTGTTTTAAAAAAATTAAAATTTTCAGTTAGGAAATCGTCATGGGCCATGGCGATTTCTCAACTGGTTTAAAAAAAACGGATTTTGAGAATTAATCTGAAAAGAACGGTATTTTGGTAAATAATTTTTTTTGGCTATATTAAGATAAAAAGACCATCTACACTTATAGTAAAAAGTTGTAAAAATAAACATAATAAAAATTATAATACTATTTTGTATTACCTTATCTTAATAAATTATGTAACTAAGTAAAAAAGTTATGTGAACATAATAAAATTAGTGTTATCACTTTTTCTTATCTTTCGTAAAAATTGATGTAACTTAGCAAATAAATTATGTAAACATAATAAAAGTTGTTATTATCACATTTTTTATCTTCTGTAAAAAAATGTGTTATTCATAATACAAACAAGTAATTGTAACAACATTTAATATTTACACCTTATAATAAAAGTTGTAAAAAAAAAAAATTCTTAAGAAAAACATGTAAACATAATAAAAATTTAATACTATTTAATAAATTATGTAATTAAATAAAAATTTATGTAAATATAATAAAATTGTTATTATTTTTTCTTATCTTTTGTAAAAATTTATGTAATTTAGCAAATAAATTATGTAAATATAATAAAAATTATAATAATATTTTGTATTATTTTATTTTAAAAAATTATGTAACTCCGTAAAAAAAATTTAATATTTTATTATTTATAAAAAAAATAATTATCGGTAACCAAAATATGATTTGATTCCAAAGATTATAATCATACCACATCAGAAAATTAATAATAATAAAAAAAAAACTCTTCATAAGGACATGACACATGACCCTAGATGCTCCAAGGAAGAGAACTATTACTTGTTTGTTTATCTTCATATGCCATTCCTAGAAAGCAACTTCTATTTGTGTTTTATAATCGGTGTTTTTATCAAAATATAACCTTTTTTTTTATTATTATTGTAATATCGTTGTTTTCAGATTAATTTTTAAAATTCGCTCGTTTTATAATCAGCTGAGAAATTGTCATCTCCCATGACGATTTTCCAGCGTGTATTTGAAAAAAAATTCAAAAAACATCAAGGAAAATCGTCATAGGAGATGGCGATTTCCCTTGATATATATTTTTTTTAAAAATTATATTTTAAGAAAGAAAATCATCACAGCGGGTGGCGATTTCCCTTTTTTTTAAATTATTAAATTATATAATTAAAAAAATGATTTCCTTTATTTCTTTTTTTCAATTATTAAATAATAAAAATTATATAATTTTTAAAAATAAAAATAAAAATTTAATAAAATTATAATTTAAATAATAAAATTAAAAAATAATTTATAAAAAATTTAAAAATTATATTCGTAATATCAATCGGATTCTTTCAACTTGTATTCGTAATAAATGGACCTCCGAGAGAAAGACCAACCAAAGCGTTGTGGATTATGCAGGAATGAAGATCATAGCTAGACCTATCCACGGGCCGGGTAACCCGCTTGGCCCGATAAGCCCGAATCGTATTTAGGCCGAGCTTAGACAAGTATTTTTGTAATTCGGACCGGCCGGCTTAGCTCGAATTATTATTTACTAAATAAAAATATTTTTTATTTAACTTTAATTATAAATATATAATTTTAAAAATTATATAAATACGATTCGGGTTTATCGGGCTGCACTTACCACCATGTAGACCTGTCCAAGGGTCGGGCTACCCGCCCAAGCCCAAAGGCCCGCCCATATTTGGGAGGGCTTGGACAAAAATATTAGGCCCGAAAAATGGGTTTGGGCAAAAAAATTAGGCCAGTTTAAAATATGGGCCGGGCCTTGGCTCCAACATTCAAGGCCCAAGCATGGCTTGACTAGGCCGGTTTTTTAATTAAATAATATATTATTTATATTTATATATATTATGTAATTTATGTCATATAAAAATTAAATATATATAATATTATAGTGTAAACATTAAAAAATATGTTAAGTTGTCCATGTTTAACAATTTAATAGAAAAAATTATTAAAGATTAAATAATAAATATATATATTTTTAAAAAAAATTAAAAAAAAAAAAATATGGACGGATCTAAACGGGTTTGGGCTATCTATTTACAAATATATATTATATTAAAAGAATAAAAAATATATATATTAAAAGAATTAAAAAAAAAAGAAACAAACCAATTTTGTTTCTTTATAAATTAAAAGAATAATAAATTAAAAAAAGGTCACCTGAAAATCGCTATCGTGGGTGACGATTTTTCATTATAAAAAATTAATTTTTTTAAAAAAAAAAATTAAATTGAAAAATCGTCATGGGTTATGATGATTTTTCAACTTAATTTAGAAAAACAAAAATTTACCATTGAAAAATCGCCATGGACCATGACAATTTTTCAACTAATTAAAAAAAATAAATTTAAATAAATAAAAAAATTAAATAAAAAAATCTTTGATAATTTTTTTTTCTCAATTCAAAAGAAAAAAAAAAAAGTTCTTTGAGCTCCTCATTGCGTTGGCTTTTGTTTTACTTTTGGGTCCCTCCACCATCCATTAATTAAAGGTAAATTCCCAATCGTCTAAAAGGACTTGTCATGTCAAATGCAAGCCATCTTTAGCAGAAATAGTTACTTCTAAAATTACCCATGTTCTTTAGCAGAAATTAGTTACTTCTAAAAATACCCTAGTTCTTCAATGGGTCATTGAATAATACTTGTTCGAAGAATAAAATTTGAATCCTCTTTTTTAAATAATGTCCAAATTTGCAATCGGGTCATTTAGTCAAATGATTAGTACATTATACATGTTTGAAGGATAATTTATATTCTGAATCATTGAATTTAACATCAATTTTTATATAAGTTACAAACCTTTAATTTCATGAATTACATTATTGAACTTTTATTATTAATAAATTAAATCATTTATTCTAATTTCGTTAACTAATTTCAACGAAAAAACCGACTCAATGCATACATAGTTTATTTTCTGAAATCTTTGTATTGACAAGATCTAAAAAAATAAAACATGTATGTATGTTGAGTTAACTTTTTCGTTAAATTACTTAACAGATTTGACATAAATAACATAATTTATTAATAATAAAAATTCGATAATGTAATTTGATAAAATTAAAAATTTGTAACCTACATAAAAATTAATGCTAAATACAATGACTCAAAATGTAAATTATTTGAAAAACAAAGTTTGAATCCTCTTATTTAAAAAGGTAAGACAAGTATGGTTTTGGAATTCACACATGCTAATAGCTTAGCGTTAGGAACTTTATGTACATTTTCTCCCATACACTTTGCTGGAATCATTGTAGTTGGCAGAAACTCATTTACAAGTTTTCATGGTATTCAGATTTAAGGGGAAAGGGTGAATGATTACTCATTTATGGCAATTCAAAGCCTCGAAGTCAACAATTACATCAACAATAATAACACAACATAAAAGGTAAGACAAGTATGATTTTGGAGCAACTGAGATTGAGTTCAACAAATTATTAGTACAGAGATGGATTGCTATATTATCCGAACTTTTTATTTTTTTTAAAATACTTATATCCAACATTTGTGTTCAACACATTCGAATATGAATATAAAAATATAATCCTCCAAATATATGGCATAACTTTAAAATATTGAATATATTCATATCGAACACATAATCATATATCCGACACTTATCCCGAATCCGAATAACATAGCTGGGAATATTAAATTATGCAACCAAAATTTTCCCAGCTCTTGCAGAACTTTATACTCCATGATCATGTTCCTATATGTCCTAGTAAAATCCAGCTTGGTATGCTTCCATAAAAAGTTAGAAAACATGATTGAGGTGAATGGTCAAAGATGAAACATGCATTGATCATAGCAATGTGAATAGATGGAAACAAAGAGACTAAACTAAATCCAGACACCAAACACCACATATAAGAAGGCCGAAATATCCATATTCTCAAACTTAAAAATGTTTAAAAGCTTATTGAGATTACAGGTTCCTACTTCAAAGAAAATTAATATCAAATAGAAATTATGGAATCTTAAGGATTACATAAACCAAGCAATAACTTGTGTTCTTACGAATCTACACGAGTATAAAAGGTTCCAAAATATAGACATGATACAGAAGAAATATACAACGCACAATTATGTTGCTCCCACTCTTTATTTTTCTTGAAGTATTCGTGTCTGACACCCGTATCCGATGCATATTCGAACATGAGTATGGGAATACGATCCTCCAAAGACCCTCCAAATACATGGAAAAACTTAAAAAAACTGAACATACCCATATCGGACACATACCCGTATCCGACATTCACACCGAGTCCGAGTAACATAAGTGCACAACACAAAACAATTGGGTACACAGCAAGTTTTACAGCCACATTCTCTCCACCCAGTCTGAAGTTTGTGTGCTTGCTCAATGAGCAACATATCTATTTCTTTGCAAAACCCAACATGCCAAAAACAAAATTCAAAACCATGAGCAACTTGCTGTCAGCCATGCTCCTCACAAAGAAGCCAACAAAAAAAAAAAAAAAAGAAATGAAAAAGTGAATTGCCCAAAAATTAGAGAAGAATAAATTAAATTTCCATATTCAAGTTTCATAGTAAGAATAATACCCTCAGTCGTAGAAGGGTTTAACCTTAAACCTGTAAAGAAGCTTCTTCTTTTTTGAAGTTGGGTTGTCAACAGTAAGCAATACTTTACCCAGTTCACCAACTTTGAAGCTTTGAGACACAACTGGTTCATCTTTTGGAGTCATCTTCGTGGGTTTTTGAATGATGATTATATAGCTATCTTTAGCATTAGGCATAAATTCAGCTCCATAGCTCACCTCCCACCCAACTACCCTGATTTCCCAAACAAGAACACATTTCTGCAATGCAAAATTTTTCCCATTAATATAAGGGATTAGACCTTACATTCATCAATGGCACAAGCACATACTAGCCAAACATATTAGTTAAAATCTATGTTACTCGGATTCGGGTGTGAGTGTCGGACATGGGTATGTTTGATTTATTCTAAGTTTTTCCATGAATTTGGAAGGTTCTTGAGGGATCATTATCCCCATACCCATGTCCGAATATGTGTTGGATATCGGTAATTCAAAAAAAATGAAGTCGAAGCAACATAGGTTAAAATTAGTAAATAAGGAGGGCATGGGAGCAGCATGCATGTATCAGATGTAGGTATAGCATGAAAAAACAAAGAAATTGCACCTCAAAGATTGTTATTTCAACAGTTTGCTTTGTCCCTGGTTTCACTGTCATCTCAGTGGCAGGATCAGCATCGCTGAATTCCGGATTGCAATCACAATAATCCACACTCAAACCACCATATTGAATTGGCACTTGCTCAGCTGGTATGTATCTGTTTTGCACATCAGAATTTAGGATATCAATACGCACTTAGATAACTCAACTTCTTCAAAAACATTCACTCACTTGAAAAGGGTTTCAGCAGATTTTGCCGGCAGTGTGATAACAAACTTGCTCTTGGTTCTTTGAGTCATGAATGGACTAATCATTGTATAGAATGCGAGATACCACCAAGGAACATTAATAAACACCTAAACAGAACAAAAAACCAAAATCAATGCATCTCCAAAGAATCAGATGGAGAACAAAAATTCCACATTAATGAGGATACAGATTATCGAACAAACCTGTTTTGCAACAAACTCTGGATAATTGTCCTGAAGCAACTGAAGAGCCTGTTTTGTTGCCAACCTAAGCTCACGTTTTCCAGGTCCAGGTGAATTTTTGAGGTCACTAACCTGGAAAATAGTGGAAACACTGCCAGGACTAAAATCAAGCTTTCTTATAGTCTTCTCCAAGAACTGAATACGCCAACGCAGAAACTTCATTCGCTTCTCCTCATCTGAAAACGCTTTCTGGTACAAATCTTTATTCTGAAACTCCCCATAAACATTGTAACAAACAGGATGCCCTTCCTTATCTTGTCCATGCATGAACACAACTTTCTCCATATCATCACCAAGATCTTCATCCAAAAGCTCATCGATTCCAAACTCTTTCCTCCACTGGATCGTGTTTTTGATCATTACAAACGCATCCTTCACTTTGAAATCCCTTGCTCTTAAAAACTTCAAAAGGATGACATCACTCCTATCATCTTTTAAAAGAGGAATACCCCAAATGGATACCTCTTTTGGTTCTTCTTTCTCTTCCTTTTCTGCGTTTTCTGAACTGAAAAGGTGAGTGTCTATAGCTTCTTGAACAAACTGTTTGAGTTCTTCCAGAGCTTTTCTTTCAAAATCGGATAGATCAGCCTCTTTGTTGCTTTCCTCTTTGAAAGAATCCAAATTTTGAGGAATTTTTTTCTCTTGAACAACAGCAGCCACTTCTTCTTGAGCAGTAGTTGTTGTACTTGTAGTATCTGCCACAGTAGGCTCTGGTGCTCCTGCCGCTTCTTTCTCCACCATCGCCGCCAGTGACTCAGACTCCGTAACTACCTCTTGATGCGGCGGGGCAGGTGGTTGCTGCAGCTCAGATTCCGATATCACTTCAGTTGCTGCTGCTGGCTCTTCTTCCTTTGGTGGCTCAGATTCTGACTCTACTGCTTGCGGTGGTGGCAGTTGAGGCGGCTCCTCTTGTTCTCCTTTATCCGTTGAATCAGGTTCTATTTTTACCGGTTCCAGTGGCGATGGAGGCGGCGGTGTCTGCTCTTCTTTTTCTGCTATAGCCGTTGAAACAGATTCTGTAACAGAAACAGACATAGCTGCTGCCACAGGAGATGCCGGGGAAGGGTCTTGTTTTTCTAAAACAGCTGGTGAATCAGACTGGGTCGCTGTCGGCGGTGTTGGAGTTTCATCGGCCATGTGCTTGTTTGTTGTATGAAAACGTGAAGGGAAAAGAAAGGGGAGAGAGAGAGAGAGAGAAGGGAAATATCTGGAATAGGAAAAAATGGCAATGGAATCCTAGGAAAATTCTAGGGGAAGCTAAGGTGAGCTTTCCTAAGCTCTTCCTTACATGGGCATCATTATGTTAAGGATTATTTTATTTTCTCCCGTGGATTTATGGTTGGAAAAAAAATTATTATTTTTTTATTTTAAAAAATTATAAGTTTTATTTAATTAAATAATTTTTTAAAATTTAATTTTTTTATTAAAATAATTTAAAAAGTTATTATTTATTATTATTATTATTATATAATTTTGATTACATAAATTTTTTTGTTATATAATCTAATAATTTCAGTAACCTGTAACAAATTCGAGTAATTATATTAAAAAAATTATAATTTTACCACAAGTATAATTAAATTACAACACATATTATTTTATGTATAATATATCTTTTAATTTTTTAATTAATAATAGTCGAATATGCACATTAGACCTGTCCATAGATCTAATTGGGCTACGGCTCGATTTTTTTCAATTTACTTTCCCAAGCCAGACCTGAACCATAAAGCTCGTATTACTATTCAAAAAATATTAAAAATTATTTTTATATAAATTTTTATATATTTTATAATTAAATTTAAATAATTTTTTATTAAATAAATAGTAATTCGGGCTGACTCGTATTATAAAAACTCATGTCCAAGTCCAACCTTTGGCAGGTGTAATGCATATTTGGCCCCTCTTATTATAGAGGATATTTGAATAAAAGATATAAATAATTGAATATCTTCATTTTTTTTCAGTTTCATAATAAAGTCAGATTATATAATTTTGTTATCTTGTACTGTAATAGTTTTTGTATTTTGTAACGAAATAAAATGATTTCATAAAAAAAAAAGTTGTAAAATTTTGGAGTTATTGCTTTTTCTTATCTTGTGTAATAGATTATGATGTTGAAGATTTATAACATATATTATGTGCAAATGTAATTTTTTCTAACTTTCTTTTGCTTCTAGAAGAATTACAATTTTTGTTATAAAATTACTTGAATTTATTACATATTATGAAAATTGTTACAGTATCAGATAATAAAATTATATAATCTAACTTAACACATTTATCATAATTACAATTATTTATTATAAATTACAGAAAATATTACGTCTAAAGAAAATATTTGTTGTAATTTACTTAAAGTTATTTGTTAAAAAATATTACAACTTATATCATCCATGTTACTTAAATTATTACAACAGTATATAACATATTTATATAATGAAAACTTCAATCATTATTCCTTGATGTTACAACATATAATAGTTTATTATGATTCTAGGAAAATTACAACTTTTGTTTCGAATTACTTGAAATTATTACAGTATTGCATAACAAAATTATGTAATTTAATTTAACACTTTTTATCATAAATACAAGTGTTTATTAGAAATTATAAAATATATTACATGAAGAGATAATAGTTGTTGAAATTTACTTGAACTTCTTTATTAAGAAGAATTACAACTTATATTATCTACGTTACTGAAATTTATTATCTTTTACAAAAAAAAAAGAAATTATACAAATTATATAACATATTTATGTAATGAAAATATACATTATTATTCTTTCATGTTACTTAGTTTGTTGAGAAATTACAACATATATTATGTACAAAGATAATATTTTTTGTAACTTTCTTACGCTTGTGGGAGAATTACAACTTTTGTTATCATATTATTCGAATTTATTACATATTACGAAAATTATTACAGTATCAGATAATAAAACTATGTAATCCAACTTAACACATTTTATCATAATTATATTTATTTATTATAAATTATAGAATATATTATGTGTAAAAATAATATTGTAATTTATTTGAAGTTCTTCGTTAAAAAGAATTACAACTATATTATCCTTGTTATAGAAATTTATTGTTTTTTATGTATATTGTTACAGTAGCATATAACATATTTATGTAATGAAAAAACTGTTATTATAACTTTTTTATAACCGTAAAAAATTTATGTTATTCATAATAAAATAAGTAATTATAACAACATTTAGTGTTTACAGTCTATAATAAAAGTTGTAAAAAAAAATACCTTTTTAAGAAAAAATGTAAATATAATAGAAGTTGTAATACTATTTTGTATTACCTTATTAAGATAAGGTAATACAAAATAGTAGTTATAACAACATTTATTGAGAATTACAAAAGTTATTATGTAACAAAGATAATATTTTTTGTATTATGTAACAAAAGTTATTATGTAACAAAGATAATATTTTTTGTATGTAACAAAGATAATATTCTTTGTACATAATATATTTTGTATTACCTTATCTTAATACTATTTTTTTTAACGAATATAAAATAGTAGTTACAACTATTTTGTATTACCTTATCATATTTTTTTATATTCGTTAAAAAAATTATGTTATTCATAATAAAAACAAGTAGTTATAACAACATTTAGTTTTACATTTTATAATAAAAGTTGTAAAAAAAAAACATAATTTCTTAAGAAAAAAATCTAACCGTAATAAAAGTTGTAATACTATTTTGTATTATCTTATCTTAATAAATTATATAATTAAGTAAAAAATTTATGTAAACATAATAACATTGGTATTATCATTTTTTCTTATCTTTTGTAAAAAAAATGATATAATTTAGCAAATAATAAATTATGTAAATATAATAAAAATTGTAATATTATTTTGTATTACCTTATCATAATATATTATGTAACAATATAAAAAACTTATATATTATTTTGTATTACCTTATCATAATATTTAATATTTTTATTACTTACAAAAAAAGTTGATTGCCAATTTCTAACCGGTAACCAAAATAATGATGTGGCATGATAAAAATCATGCCACATCATCAAGAACTTAAAAAAAAAAAAAAAACTATGGGCTAACCCTAAAATATGTTGAAATCCCATTGATTAAAAAATCATACCATACCGATTGAATTGAGAATCAATGGTCTCCGGTCCGATGAGTATATTAAAATCAAGAATTTGTCAAATCGGTTAAAAACTAGATTGAACTGTTAAAAAACCAATTTTATATGTATTTTTTATTTTCAAAAATTTTATTTCTAAGTATTGAGATTTGAACCTTTAACCTTTTAATTTTTATATTAATGATCATATCAATTTATATTTTTATTAATTCTTAACTATATTTAATATTTAAATATTTTTAAAAAACTATACCAGATCAAATAATTCAATCAATTAAACCGATTAAACAAAAAATCAAAAATCTAATCGATTAGATATTCAATCTAATTTTTTTAATCTTAAGGAATCCTATGATCAAAATGTTTCCAAGTGCACCTTTTTTGGTGTGTTATTGTCACAACAATGAAACAACAGTTCTCTCTTGCAGCCGTTTGTTTAGGAAAATTCTAAGGAAAGCCACTTAATATAGGCTTTCGATAGGCTCCAACAAATTATGGCCTTTGGATAAATATTGATTCATCGGAGCTATTGAAAAAGAAAAGAAAATAAAATAATTAGGCAACTAGTTAACCGGGTAAGATAAAACCTAAAAACACCTCTCTCCTTTTATTTTCTTCTTTGTTTCTTCTCTCTTAAATTATAGATTTGCCGTCGCTTACCCATCTTGCTCTTTTTTTTTTGTGGCCAAGACCATGAAAAGCAGCCGAGAACCAAAGAACCAGCGTTATGAGGCTGGTGGTGATTTGTCTGTCTTCGTTCACATATACTTTCCCTCTCCACTCAAAGAACCGAAAATCAAAGGTAAAGGTTTGTGATTTTCCTTTTATTTAAAAAAATTCATGTTTAGAAAAAATATGATTTTAGCCTAGGTATTAAGGGAATTCTCTGGTTCTTTGGTTTTTGGGTCTCTGGTTCTTTCAGTTCAATCTGAGTGTTGGGTTTGATAGTTGGTTTTAAATTCTGGGTTTTGTTGGGTTTATGGGTCTCTGGTTCTCTGGTTCTTTCATGTACTAGGGTTTTGCTTGAAGAATTGGGGTTTTAGGTTCTAATTAGATTTTTGATTTAGTAATTGTTTCTTATTGTCAGCCTTGAGTTCTATTTAGTTGAGTTTTGAAGCTTTCTGTTCTTTGAATTGGTTTAGGGGAAATTTTGGTTTCTAACTTTTATTTTTGGTTGACTTGATATTTGAAGATGTTACTTTCTTTTGCTTTGCCAGGTTCATTTTCTTGGTGTTATCATGGATTTTTTTCCCTTAATTATTGTATTTCTTAGAGGAAGGAAAGATTAAAAAGTTGTGTAAATTTGATGGATTTTGAGAGTTTTTAAAACTTGTAAGGATTTAAATGTGTCAACAAAAACATGCAAGAATTAAAGAGTGTTATATGTCCTCCTGCATCTTATATGCAGACCCTATGAAATACTATTATGAGTTTAAAATGGTAAGTTTTGATTCTGTACTTCCATCTTTACGATTCAACCACTCATGTTGTCTCTACATTGACAAATTAGTGGAATGGCATGCTACACGAGCTCTGTTTTTTGGCGCCTCCACCCTGTTTTCACATTTTTATGGCCTTGTGGAATATTTTCTATTAAAATAAGGAGAACAAGAAGAATTAAATAGTTTACAAGTCCTCATTGGTCTATTATTGAGATGTTATTAAGATATTTGTTTTGCAGTGTCCTACTTAAATGTTTGTTTGTTTTGGTTTTTCTAGGGTTTAGCTACTTTCTTTGCATTTGAGTTGTGCAGAGCTAAGCTTCTTAGTGTTAATGTTGCAGTAATTGGAAGGACCAAAAAAAAGTAATCCTTTCTAATGTGATGCTTAACAAGTGAGTCATGTTGTTAGGGTGGATTTAGCTGTAATGTGATTTTTTTTTCATGGAAAAGTTGGGCTAAAAAAGTTTCTTACGGTGAGCTTCATATACGCTTAGACAAATATGGGCTGTTAGATTAAATTTTTTTTTATCTCAACTATTGATTTAAAAAAGAAAAAGATATTGTTTATCACTTTACCTGTTAACCGGTTAACATTTAAACTAAAAAGGTTTTTTTGTTGTTGTTGATTTTGTTTTTCAGCTGCTACCCATCTCATTCTCTCAAAGAAATACTCTGCTGCTTGCTGATAGTCGTGGTGGTGGGAGTTTCCCAGTTTTCGGCAATGTTTGTGCTGGGCGATTCTTTAGTGTAGGTAAGAAGCAGAACTAAGCTATGCCGTTTACAGCAGGTTCCCTTTCGATCTATCATTTTTTCTTCAAATTTGATTTTTTTTCTCTCCATCTCAATTTAATTTTTCCAAATCGGGTTTTCCCTTTCTGAAATCACTCTCCCAAAATTTTCTTTGAAATTTCTAAGTTACCAAACACATTTTTAGAATCTCACAATTACTCTTACTTGCTTCTACAATCACGAATTCATTCACCAAACAAATATTTTCCCTCTTTTCCCTTGGATTTTCTAGGTTACCAAACTACTTTTCAACACTTAAAATTTTCTCTCTCTTCCAACAAGCAAACCCTAACTAATCCCACAATCTAATTGACAGATCAGTTTAAGATATTCTTAGTTACATTACGAATTCTGTGCGATAAATACTTTGATTCTATCTTAGGTAAATTTTTCCTTCTTTTTGTTTTCATTTTAATTTTATTTTTTTCATATTTGATTTTTCTCTGGTTAATTTTGAAGATTTCATTGATGTAATCATATGCTTGTTTTCATTTCTTTTTTCTTCATTTGTTATTTATTCAAAATTTTAATAAATTTGTGTAATTTCTGCATTGGTGGGATTGTGGTTCAGTAATGAAAACTTGGGTATTATTGACATCTCTTTTTATTATTATATGATGAATGGGAAAGGATCTGCCTTTCTATTCTTTTACATTTTCAAAGTAGTAATTTTTTATTTGGATCTGGTAAACTTATGATCATTTTTTTCTTTGTTCGTTGAACCTTGATTGCAAATATTGACTTGATGAAAAAATAAAAGAAAAGAAAAGTGGGAGCTTTGGATAGTTTATTGTTCAATTTCTATGTGGAATAAATGCTAAGATAAATTCAAGTTTAATTTGATGAACCAAAATAAAAAATAAGGTGAGGTGAGGTGATGTGATTTTATTACATTTGATGGCATGATCCACCTATGTTGTCGGCAGATCTGTTTTTAAGATTGTTTTTTTCTTCTTACTTATTTTATTTATATAGAATTAGATCTGGTGGAATCTTCAGTTAAGGTGGAATTTTAGTAACTCAGTTTGTCCCCCAATTCAAGGGTGCCTAAAAAGAATTCCTCATTGACATGCCCCATTATTTTTTTGCAATTAGAAATGGAATTTCCTCCATGCATTGGGGAAAAAAGGCTGCTCCAGGCAGGATTAAGCTTCCTCTATTGAAATGAAGGAAATTTGGAGTTAGAGTCAAATACAGACTTTTAGTTTACTTTAGGATTTTTTTTTAGCTTTATATCACATTAGGCAATGGAATAGACTGATGGAGTTAGCTTTTGGAAAGTTTATTTGATATTATTCCATTGTAGATTCTTATAATACACATATATGGACTGATGCAACATTCAATTGGATTGCTGGATGGAGGAATTGTTTTAGTTTTGAAGGATGGTGGACTAGTGTTTTGCAGCTAGTAAAATCCAGAGGAAACATTGCTAATACCGAACAAATCAATGATCCAATCTTAATTTAAGATCTAAATAGATTGTCCCATCTACTTTGTTGACAAATGCTGGAAAAATAAAGTTGCATTTGCTTGCATTATACACATTTTTCCACTGTTCTTAATTCCTTACTTATTTTATATCCTTGAGTTGGCCATTCTTTGGCATTTTATTTTGCCATACAGGGATTTTTTGGATTTTTCAATTATGAGGTTTAGATACATAGAGTTATATTTTATTAAAAATGAATTGAAATTAGTAGGTTTATGCTATAAGGATGAATAGCATAATATATAATCTGGTCAAGTTGATTGGATATTTGCAAGTAATGTTTTTTTTAACTTAGAAACTGATTTTGTATTATAAATTATAACTTTTTGTATGTCTAAAGTTGAGAAATTTGCAAATGTTTGTTTCATTTTATTAAAGATTCAAAGACATGGATAAAGTTGATGAAGATGTGCAGCTGAAACAGACTGAATCGAGCATGAAAATTGTCAAATCGAGTTCATTTTTGAATTACTAGTAAGTAACTATACTTGGTGGTTCTAAGTTAAATTCATTAGACATGTTATGTTGTTGCATTTGGATTTAAAGAGTGCGAGTTACAGATTTTATGTTAATCGCTTTATACAATGCAAAGGAGATGGAGAAGAAAAAGTGAAAATAACATTGAAGGTGAGTAATCTTTTATGTATCTGGTTCTTTTATTGAGAATTTGATGTTTAATTATTTTGCTTATAAAGTCGAAGTGTTGGACAATATAGACATATTATTGCTTTTCTTTGTTGGTACATAGAAACCATATAAATGCTTATCTTTTGTGTGGACACTAAGTTATACAGTGTTACTAAAATGATGGTTTGTTGATGAGTATGTGAATTAATTTGAATTGTTTTTTTCATAGGCTCGTAGAGAGCTGGCAGCAAAATGGAAAGTGCTGCCTACAGAGGAGAAGAAGCCGTTTATACAGCAGACAGTTGCTCAAAAAGAGTAGTACAAAAATGAAGTGCAAGAGTTGAAAAGACAGAAATTAGATGTTGATGAAAAAAAGAAGGTACTAATTCAATAAGAAAATGTTATATTGAAGAAATAATAGTTAAAAATTAAGTATGATGTTATATTGCTATGTATATTTAATGAATGTACTTTATGTGTAGGGCTTGGTTTCAACACGCTGTAGCCCGTTTAATTTGTGCAAGCTGTTTAAGCATTTGAAGGGAAAAAAAATAGAAGGTGCAGTGGAAAGCATCGGGTTCGCTCCCCTGCTACTCTTGAAAGGTGGAAAGCTTCGAAGAGAACTGTGGGAATATTTGGTTCACAACTTTGATGTTGCAACCAGCTCCATGCAAGTTGATGGCCAAAGTATCCCTTTCACAATGGAGGATGTTGAAGGTATTCTAGGTTTACAAAATGAGCGAATAGAGATATCAAGTGTAATTGAAAGAGAAAAAGGTGAAGTCCTGTGTAATAAGTATAATATTCCAAGCCATCGAAAGATGAGTTTTGTTAGGCTAGAGAAAGAAATTATGGAGTTCGAGGCCGAGTGTGAAAATCTAAAGGCCAGGCTCCTCTTATATATCGTTGGACGATTTTTGTGTCCAACGACTGAAGGGGGGCCATCGAAAGACTATTATTCTTGTTTCATTGAGGATGGCCTTAATGGAAAATTGAATTGGGCAAAACATGTTCATGACAAGCTTCTTCTCGATATTAGAAGTTTTCATGCAAGGAAGATGAAATCATCAAAAGTCTACTTAACCGGTTGCCTGCTATTATTGGTGGTAAGTTTAAGATTTGTTCTTCGCGTACTAATGCAATCTTGATTTGAATTTTGGAATGGAATTAAATTAGAAGTATAAGTTATTAATTGTTGATATTGACTAAATTGTAATTATTTGAGTAGATTAGGTTCTATGACCATATTTGCGGAGTTCGGAGTACCAAAGAGGCGATGTCAACTTTTGTTCCTCGCATTAGTGCTTGGGGATAAGATGAGGTTGCGAATTTAATTTCCCATTCAAAAGACTTCCGTGTTGGATTGAAATCCAAGGTGAAACTAGTTATCTAAGTTGTATTAATTTATTGTTAGTGACTATAAGTTATATATGAATTATGTAGTTTGATTAACTTATGATTTCATGGAAAAAGGGGTATTAATATCACTGAACAACATCATATCAGCGAACAATAGAAGAGGAGCAAAAGCTGTATCATACTGAGTTACAGGTAAGTCATTAAGATCTTCATGTCTAATTCATAGAGAAGGCAAGAAATCTATAAATTATGTATATACTTCACGGATTGCATTAACTCTATATAGTCATAATATGTTTATTCGTAATTATTTTTCAGGCTTTAAGAGAATCGATGAAAAGTCTCGAAGCAAATGTGACAAAAAAAATAGAATATCGGGAAACATGAAGTCGATTCAGGATTCTGTTAATGCTCTTTTATCGAAATCGGTCGAAATGAAAACTGGCGGTGAAACTAGTTTGAAAAAAATGGATGAGGAAGGAGGCATCTTTGAGGTCGATGGGCAGAGCACCGACTTGAAAACACCAGCTGGTGAGTTGGAGTCCTCGATTGAGATCATTGAGCGCAAAGCTAAAGAGAGAGATGTAGATTTAAGTACACCAATGACAACTGATATTAACAATCCAAGCTCAAGTTGTCCTGCCCCACGGAAAAAAAAAGATATATATATATTTACTTATTTATAATCCAATAATATTTAGATATGCTATAAAATAACTAATTTGATTATGGCATTTTATATGATTACATATTATAGGGTCAATCTGGCAAGAAAATCGAAATTGTTAAGTCAAGGTCAACATTTGCTTCTGGTGTTAGTCGGATAGTTACGCGAGCCAGATCGACTTTTTTGTGATATTCGCACTCCCGTCCGCAGGACTGTTTATGTCCGTTGACAGAATAGACCAATCATGCATGTAGCCATGATATGCTTATAGAACATATATTTGTTCCGCCTTTCATTGCAATCTTTCTGAATGCATACACTTAATATATATTGATATTGAGACAATTTATATATGTTTAAGTATATACAGTTATTACATAAGTCTGATATGTATAATTACTAATTAGCAGTACCATATGCCGTATCTTTGTATAAATAAATATTTCAAGGTTACCGTGAAGAGGGCCCTTGTCAAAATTCCGAAGGAATTAGATGAACTTGAAAGTGCAATATGCAATTATGTATGGAACAATAATATCGATGATATATTTTGATTTAAAATTCATATGGATTTCAAAATTTTATTTATTCTTTATATGAGTTTATATTGTAGTGAAGTAGTTGTCCAATTCGGTGCAACATTTGCATCAATCGAGGAATTTGGCTCGTTGCGCCCAAAAGAATGGGTTACTTCAGTTGTAAGTCTAATATATTGTTTCATCCAACTTCATGATTGTCTTTGTAGTAGTGAAATGTGTTTAATGAGTTGTTCCTGCCCTAGATTATTGACCTTGTTGGTAAGTCAATGGCGTATTATTGTAAAGCTTCGACTATTTCAACAATGAGATGGTATTTTTCGGCCTCATTTTCTGTGAGTATATTTTATGTTGGTTTGTTTTTTGCGTATAGTTTAAATTTTTTGAAGAAAGGGTAACCTTATGTTAATTCTTCGCAGAGTCATATCTTGTCAAAAGAATGCAATGCCAAAGAGCTCATTAAGTTTTTTAAAGGCCAATTCATTCATATGGGATCGTTGAGTGACTGTTACAAGGTTAGGACATGGAAATCTTTTATATGCGTACTATCGAAAATATGTTATATAACATAATAACCTGCTAACAATAATTATGTAATTTCGTTGCAGATCTTTATACCAATGAATGAGATGAACACGCATTGGTATTTGTGTGTGATAGATATGCTAGACAAGGAAGCCAAAGTGTTGGATACACTGCCGCGAAATGTTGTAAATCAAAAAAGAGTTGCGGATATCACTCGTGTGGTAAGATAAATACATGTTCTACTCAATTTTTTAGTTGCCAGTTGCGAACATTTTTTAATTCATGAGTTTCGTTTACGATGAGGCATTTAAAATTTTCTCAAATTTCACTTCGAACAGATATCCGTATGTGCGAAATTGTTTAAGGTCCCTCTTATGACATCATTGGTTGGTAGTCCAATGGTGCCATTTCATGAGTTGAAAATTGTTGTTCCAGAGAGGGTTCCTCTACAAAGCAATGGGTGTAATAACTCTCTCACTATTTGAAAATCTTGTTTTCCATTTTGTAACTGAATAATAATTATAGTATTCTTGAAAATGCATACAGTTATGATTGCGGAATGTGGGTTGCCGCTTTCATGCAAAATCTACATGTCACTGACTATAAATTTGTGATATGCTATTCTCATTGCTGTGACTTATTTCAATATTTGGTCATATGTTTGCTCATTGCAAAGTTTGATTCCCTTTGTATGTATTCGTATGTAGCGTTTAAACGTGTGGGACAGATTTATATTAGTCTCTGAGCTCATAAACCATGAGGAGAACATTTTACGAAAAAAGGTATGTGATGCTGCTGTTAAGCTCCAAAAATCTAGGATATCATTTCGTACAAAGCTGTCGCAGAAGTCAGTTGGCAAGTTTAAGCTGTGAAATGGGTAATTTCATTCAATAAATCATCTAATTTGACATCTTTTTTTCTGAGTATATACATACTGTTATATGAGTTTATTGTGAGTATCCTGTATTGGTGAAAGGTTAATTAAGTTGGTGCTGCTGCCTTGCCAACATTGTTTAGGGAGTTGTATATCGATTTGATTAAATTAAGCTAATTGAACTATTGTTGATAATGATTAAAAAGAGAGCTAACTGTTGTTGATAATGCTATTGCGGTTTTTGTCATAGAATGAAAGTTTTTGTTGGACAAAATCTAGGATATATGTAGAGCAATGTACATAAATGTTTTTGTTGGAGAATGGAAGCTTTTGTTGGACAAAGATATCAGTTTCTGTAGAATGGATAAGTAATAAATACATCTAAAAAATATGCATTTTTAGGTTTGTTGATTGACATTTGGTTTAGTGTTCACTGTTCAGAATCTTACACATTTTATTATTGCTTTTTTTTTTTTATGCTGCAACATGATTTTACCTGATAATATTTATTTGTATCAGGTTTCATTATAGCTGAGAAAATTTTGGACCTGCCAGTGTGCTATTGTACTTATCTTACACTGTTATATGAGTTTATTGTGAGTATTTTAACTTGGTGAAAGGATAATTTAATATGAGGAAATAACAGTATATACTGCACTATCTATTCTTTAGTCCTTAGGCAATTTCTTATCTGTGAATTGTGATCTCCATAGATTTCAACCACGGCATGGGGCACTCTTCACGTGGAGCTGAAAGTAATAATTTGCTTGAACATGGATAAGTTAGCTGAATCTACCTATTGGCATGAATAGAAAGGGGATAAAACTTAACTGACTAATTTTCTAATACTAGCATCAATGGAAGGAGAAAATTGAATTCCTCAACCAAGTACAACAGGCTTATAGAATGTGGATTTAGGGCTTCTAGCTAGACATTTTGCCCATTGAGAACTCTGTACCAGCCGCAGGAAAAAAAGAAGAACTAATAGAGATGTTTACCTGATAATATGTAAATTATGCACTATGACTTTAAGCCTAAACCAAAACCACAATCTACTTTCTTTGAGTGTCAAACAAAGCACTGTCATACTCAAGTATGCTACGGCACTTGACTAGAGTCACTATAAAAGCTTACTTTTTGCCATCAAATGCTTACTTTTTTCATGTGAAATTTGAAAGAGTTTTATCTACCACTCCTTTGACAAACCCCCAGCACAAAACAAGTTTGGCAATGTTACTGGGTAACCAAAAAAGCATCCCACTTTTAATTCAAAAAAGGTGAAGGAGTATGTCTCACAAGAAATCCAAATAACTTCCAAAGGAAAAGTATTGTTTGCATATAACAAGCATATATTGTTTGCATACAATACTCACGACACTTAACTAACAGTTACCTAAACTCAGTTTGGAATAACCTCAAAAAAAATGTTGCATTGTGGTATCCAAAGAGATAGAGATTTCTGTTTCACTTCTTAAGTATTTATCCTATACACATTACAGAAAGTATACGCAACCTAAAGCTGAAAATTTTCACTTATGAAAACATCAGCAGATTAAAGTCTCAAAATTGTATCATAGACTAAAGAGTCCAGTAAAACATACATACAGTAACTTATATATTAGTGCAAAACTTAACCTCTATAAATTTAATCTCTATAGAGGTTTTGAAATGAAAAGAAAGATGACAACTTCACCTATCAACTTGGTGATCTAAACCAGCCAGAGAAGTCTGATTGTTTAGCTTCATTAAATCTTTCTTCATAATTGCTGAATAAAAATGAGTCGTCCTAAAAATATAAATTATAACGCTAGTCATATGCTCAACAATTAATTGTTTGATGGTGCGCAATACCCGAAACCAATTAAAGCTTAGAATAAACAAAATGAAACGTTACCTGCATCTTGTTGTTCTCTTGAGCATGCATAGTTGGGAAAAAGGCTTCAGTCTCCACTTCATCTTCTCCTTATGAGGATATAAGGTAATTAATCAACCAACATCATAGTGTTAAAACTTTAAAAACACCAATTATAAGTAATGTAAATCTCACATCATCAGAAGTTAACTTTGTATATGGGTTTCCCCAGCACCCAACCCCAGGTTGTACTGAATATTTTAACTCATTGTCACTATTACATGTAAGGTTGTCGACACCAGCACTTTGCATTCCAATTTTCAAAAGTGGGCAAGTAACTTTAGTATGTCCTTCCATTCTGTAGTACCCACACTTTCTAACTTTGGACAATGTTTGCTTTTTTCCTACTTCTTTCCCTTTAGCCCGTCTCGTAATAAGGTCTCGTATTTTTGCTATCTTTGACATCTCAGCTACGGGATCATTCATTTCACACAATTCCTCCATTTCTACACTCAATCTATTAATTTCACTTCTTGCTTTATTAAACGACTTAGTTGTTTTGGATGCTACATAGCACATTCGATTACAACTAGAACTTAGTGATGCATACCACACCATTTGCATCATCTCGGGTGGAACATCGTTTTGCACAAACGATGGGGCACACAGTTTGGCATTTTTCGTCCATCGATGCATAATCAAAGATGTAGGAAGATGAAACATATCTTCAAGCTTCATCACATGAATTTGATGCCTACAAAGCAAACCAACTGTCTCAAATTTTCGGCAAGAACATTCAATAGTTTGTGCAGCTGCATCAAAGACAACTGCAACCGTTCGGTGAGGTTCCCTGTACTTGTCTAAATAATAGATCCGCGTTAATTCATTTTCTACAATTGGTTCACGGATACGATACAACGTCTCCTGCTGAAGCTCCTCTTGGAAAAGAGAGAATGATTCCCTTGTGTACATAGTTGCCGCATGACCTTCAATGTCATCTAACTTGCTTAAATGGTATGGCCTTGTCTCCTTACTGAAGTAATCAGCCTCCAATTCGTTGGTCCGCATTCTACACACCCCTTGATCAATTGAACGAACAAAGTCAAGATATGTTTTTTTCGACTTCAAGTATATAGCAAGCGAAGCATTCAAGGACTCACACCTTTGTGTGGTTCGTAATGTCCCAAAAAATTGTCCTGTAATATATGCTTGTGCCCACATCTCCCAAGTTCTATCTTTTTCGACTATCCAAGGGTGCTTTTCCACATTAAATTGTCTGATCATTACAGTCCATTCACGATCAAAATCATTCGGTGTCCACCATGAAGTCATGCATCTACAAAATGCCTGAGCAAATAATGGATCACTGATATTTGCCTGTGCATTTAAAGCTAGGTGCCATGTGCAAAGTCTGTGTCTAGCATCGGGAAAAACAGTTCTAATTGCTCTTTGCATTGCCCTATCCCCGTCAGTAACAACTGAATTAGGACGTTTGTTATGCATTGCTTCTAGGAAAGTTCTCAAAACCCACACAAAGGTATCAGTTGTCTCATCAGCAAGTATCACAACTCCAAAAACAATTGTTTGATGATGGTGATTCACACCGACTATAGGCATCAGAGGCTTATCATAAGCATTCTTCTTATAACATCCCCAAAGCATGCATAGTCCGACAGTGATGTAGCATCTGCCCAAAAGAGATTATGCAATCGCGTATCATCATCAGTGCTATATTTCATATAAAAACCAATATCCAGTTCCTTCTTAATTTCAAAGTAAGAAATAACAGCATTGACATCACCATCCGCTATTTCAGCTTGACTGCAGGCATGTAGTGCGTTGTAAAGGTCTTTTGCAACAAAACCAACATTTTCGAATCCACCAGCTTGTTGAACAAGGTAGTTCATTATCTATTATGTATAGACCCCAACGGATTTCATAGCTTTAGCTTCAGCTAAATCTGATTCTTTAATTTCTCGATGTGACCGAATAAAAGATTTATGAGATGAATCACACATATCATGATTATGATCCTCCTCAAAATATGTGATTACCCACTTCCCTGAACCCTGCATGTTGACACGTACACTAGCCTTACATCCGGTTCTAGACAACGGTCTAGCACTTCTTTTACGATTGCAATGTTCTATTTTCTCAATCTTGAATCCTTCTTTTGAACAACAAAATTTTTGACCTACAAGATTACCAGTATCATTACGTCTTGTAGTTTCCCGACGAACACCAAAACCCTTCTGAAAAGTGTATGCCTCGTAAAATTCCCATGCAGCATTCACTGAATCAAAACTCATACCAATGATATTTTCTCTACATAATCTACTCAAACCCTTATTATTATGAGAAATTGAACCTTGAAATTCAACAACATTAGGAGATTCTGAATTCGAAGGACGATCCTCAGAATCGAGAAACATGTTCGTTTCCTCATCAAAATTTAGTGTTTTACAATCCATTAAAATTCTGAAGAAAAAAAAACCATATATCTTGTAAAGGCACAAAAAAAAACATTCTATTACTTAAATATTAGATATTTTATAACAAGTAAAATAACCGGTTCCATGAAAATTCTATTACTTAAACATTCTATTCACTAACCCATGAAAATATTTATGAATATTAGACATTTTATAACAAGTAAAATAACTGATTCCATGAAAATTCTATTACTTAAACATTGTATTGTATTCACTAACCTTTGTATGGAATATTTGCTTCAATAATGTGCTTCAAAATACTAAAAAAAAATCACAAGTTTTTAACTAATCAGCCTTATAAAAACTAAACCCCGTCTGTTGCTCTTTGCTACAACAACAAAATATCTCAACTAAAGTTGTTGAGAATTAAAGAATGCATTTAATATAGACAACACATATTTGAAGTATGTAATTAATTATCTTCAGCTAACATATTTTACTTGTTAACTATGTACACAACATGGGTGAAGAATTATTTTCCCATTTAATATGTCTATTTAAGTTCAAATAAAGTGGTTTTATCAATAAATAATTTATGCATGCATTATATTAATGTTAATTGATAAAAACAAAATTGCTAAACATATTACCACTATGTAATATGTAATTTATCATATTTATATTTAATTTAGCACGTTTATATGTAATTTGTCATGTTTACATATAAAGATGACAAATTATAAATAAACATGACCACTTACATATAAACATGACAAATGACAAATTACATATAAACATGACAAATTACATACAAACATGAAAAATTATATATAAATATGATAAATTACATATAAAGATGACAAACTACATATAAACATTTCAAACATGAGAAATTACATATAAACATGATAAATTACGTATAAACATATAAACATGACGAATTACATATAAACATGACAAATTACATATAAACATTTCAAACATGAGAAATTACATATAAACATGACAAATTACATATAAATATGATAAATTACGTATAAAGATGAAAAATTACATATAAACATGACAAATAACAAATTACATATAAACATAACAATTACATATAAACTTGACGAATTACATATAAACATGAAAAATTACATATAAACTTGACAAATTACATATAAACATGATAAATTATATATAAACTTGACGAATTATATATACAAATGATAAATTACATATAAACATGACAAATAACAAATTACATATAAAACTTGACGAATTACATATAAACATGATAAATTACATATAAACATGACAAATTTATATATAAGGTTCAAACTTGATGAATTTACATATAAACTTGACACATTACATATATGATAAATTACATATAAACATGACAAATTTACATATAACATTTAAACTTGACGAATTACATATAAACATGATAAATTACATATAAACTTGACAAATTACATATATGATAAATTACATATAAACATGAGAAATTTACATATAACGTTTAAACTTGACGAATTACATATAAACATGACAAATTACATATAAACATGACAAATTACATATAAACATACAAACTTGACAAATTACATATAAACTTCATGAATTACATATAAACTTGACGAATTATGTTTAACACACCTTCCTAAGTTCCCTTCAAAAGATAGTGTCATTTACTTTACTGCTACTCCTTTTTCTCTTTCTCCTTATTCTTTCTTAGGACAAGGACGGGGACGGTAGTTTTTATTTACTTTTTATTTTTTTGTCCCTTAATAAATATATATATATATATATAAAAAATGCCCAAAAATAATTAGTTAACAATAATTTTTATAAATAAATTTTTTAATATCGAACAATAAAAATAGCCTTAATTTTCAATGGAAACACTTATCTAGATGAAATAATAGAGCTTAGTAAAATTATTTGAATTTCGATGTAGTAAATTTTTAATTTTAGTTAGTATACGATAGTAAAAATACTTTATAAGAAATTATACTGTGGCATGCAATATTAAAAATACTTTTGAAACACTTTCTTATGAAATAGTAAAAAAACTTTCTTATAAAATTACTTTATAGTAAATTACACTATAGCGTACAATAGTAAAAATACTTATTGAAACAAGTGGCAATGTTACTTTTTCTAAAGAGTAGTGGGAGTAAGATCCGATAACTTTAGACACGATATGTTTATATGATATATGATACGAAAAAATAATTAAAATATAACATAAAATATTATATATAAAAAATAACATGAATACGATATGAATATACGAACGTGTCAAAATTTATATAACACGAATTATTAATGTATTAAAATTTATATAAATATATTATAATACTTTAAATATGATTATGATACGTAAAAATAAACGAACATGACACGAATATACGATTTGCCAAATCAGAGTAACTTCGAATGAATAGTAACATTTTTGGGTTAATTTTACTCCTTAGATATTTTGAAAATTTTGGTTCAGTAGCTCAAATATGAAAATAATTAAAAGGTTTTTCTCTTAACTATAAGGGGGTTTGGTTTATGAAATTTTACATAATTACCCAAAATTTTATATTTTATCATGAGATTATGCTGTTTGGTTCAATAACATTACTAAAATTTTGAAATATTACATTACCTACGGTACAAGATTTGATAATGTTGGAGGTAATCACGATATTATATTTTATTTTTTAAAAAATATTTTTTACGAAACAAATGGATCTATATGTGGAGATTGTCATGTTGTCATTAAGCTTATATATATATATATATATATATATCAATTTACATGGGTGTAAAACTAATTAGCTTTACACATTTTTATAATCTCGTATACGATTGATATTTTAACAAATCGACCGTTAGATTTAGCAATATAATCGCACTCGTCTTGTACATAAAGTTTCAAATCGATCCTATATCTATATCATGTCGATCGAGAATACTATCTTTTTTTTATATATATATATTTAATGGTTGAATTTTTTTTTATATAAAACAAATAATTAGACATTTTAATTTACTCGAAGTTTAACAGATTTAAAAATGGATTTTGCTATTGTAGAGATTACTTTTGACCCTTTCTTTTCCTGAATTACTTCATCTGTCATCATAAAAATAAGTAATACTTGAGAAAAAAAAAAGTTATAATTGATCATTTAACATATTCATTTTCCTCCTTTCTAAGACTAATCATATATATTCATTTTCCTCCTTTCTAAGACTAATCATATATGCAGGATCGAAATAAAAAATATTGATGAGGAAAGGCTGAAATATATATATATATAAATTTAAAATAAAAATAAAAATCGTGTATAAAATAAACTTGTTCAAGGATAGGATTATCTATTGGCTAGAATTGGACCGGACCTTGGGCAAGTAATTTTTTTTTTTGCTATGTGAGCCTGACTGGACCCAGTCCATAAACAACTCGAGTATAAAATATTAAATTTAAATATTATATATGATATTAAATTTTCTAACAATATATAAATTTCTTATAATGAAATAATTTTTTTTATACTTTTTAAACATTATAATTCATGTTGCATATAAAAAAAATTTAATAAAAAATAAAATCTCAACGTTAAAAAATTTTATTATTTAATTAAAATATGCATAACTTTTTTTATATTATAAAAGATAATCATAAGATTACATATATTTTATAAAAAAACAAAGTTAAATGAACAATTCGTATTAGATATTGTAATTGTTTAATTTTTTATATTTATTTTTCCTTTACAAGCATATAATAAAAAATATTAAACAAAAAAATTAATGTAAATGTATCTATTTAATTGATTGAAAAAGTAAATATAAAAAATTAAGCTAATAACAATAAATGGGATTTAAACCAAAAGTGTTACCCAATTTATTATATCAAACAAATTCTAAAAATGAGGAGGATAAATTGAAAGGCCAAACAAAATTTAGTGGGGTTAAACATAATTTTACTTTATTTCAAAAGTCTTAAAAAATTTAAGGATGATGAAATTGAAGGGTCAAATAAAGCAAATAGGTTGAAACTATACAAATGTTTCTTTAATTCATGAGTTTAGTTCGAATATTCAGTTTGGTGATACTAAAATTTATTACATAGTACTGTTTGGATTTGGTTTGAAACTTGCATTAGTTTAGGGATTCTCCATAAGGGTTTTGGTCTCGGTTGATTCTCAAGTCAATTTTTGGAAAAAGGTTTAAAGAATAGAGAGAGGCTTTAGGGGAAATTAGTTTTTCTATTTGGGTTAATCTTCTGATTTGTATTTTGATTGTCTATTTGGAGATTACGAGCATAGTTCAGGTTTTGAGATTAACGACATATATATGAGGAATATGATTCCTTTAGCATTATCCAATTAAGAAAGAAAGAAGGCATTTTTACTCTTATGATTTTAATGAACTGTGTGTATAATTAAGATTTGTTGGTTGCAAAGTGACAAACTATTTCTGGCAAAAACTAGATGAGAAAATCATCATTTCTTCTTCTTTTTCTTTTTCTTGTTCATGTTCTATTTATCAGTCCTTCTCACAACATGCATTTCATGCTTTTTTCAATTTTGATAAGTGAAGAACCCATTAGCTAGGGCTGAACACATAGTTCTAAATCGCAGTCGCGGACGCCATCAGCTATGGTTGAACACATAGCTCTAAATCGCGGTTGTAATGTCGCGATTACGAGTGTCACGGGCGTTACGTAATACTTTGTGATTGTCGCGGATGTGAATTTGATAA
This sequence comes from Fremontodendron californicum, assembly GCA_030761205.1. Lineage (NCBI taxonomy): Eukaryota > Viridiplantae > Streptophyta > Magnoliopsida > Malvales > Malvaceae > Fremontodendron > Fremontodendron californicum. The sequence goes on along the minus strand of JAULJL010000044.1, from coordinate 10,006,178 downwards.
TGTTTCCAAGAATTTAATAGTCTCTCAGACGTTACGTAACGAATAAAATATGCAGTGCAAAAATTTCAATTTTTGTTAAGTTGCGTAACGACAGCATTTTAAAACTATGATTCAACATGAAATCCAAACCTCCAAAATTGGTGAAGATAAGATATTTTTACTTTAAGCAAAGGGGAATTGATCCTACAAAAGCTATGACAACAATTAATGATCATTGCTCTGGATATTGTGAAGAGGTCCTTAGCAAAGCTTCCATATGAATCTAGCCAGGAAGCAAAGCAGATCATGAGTTGGAATTTTGGTGGATCCATTGGTTAGGCATCAACTTAACTCTACTCTAATAAAAGAAAGCTAGCTTAGCTTAGCTGAAAATGAAATAATAAATCACCAGTATTTATGCAGCGAGAGAGATAAAATGGAACTTCAGAGTAAGGGATATGATGAAGCTAAGGTTGGGTGGTACGCGTTGTGGTGTTTGTGCAAATTTGTATGGAGACCCATTTCACGTTGTTAATCAAATTCAATATAATCATCCTCTGATGACAACCATCTGACACCCAACCCAACATTCAAGTTTCCTTTATTTTTTGGGTTTAATAGTAAATTAGTTATGTACGCTTTTTATCCATTTGATATTTGATTTTTTTTTATTATTATTTTGATACTCGAATTTTTCTGCCGTCAATCACATTGGCCTTTTGCCCTAACACTGTTAGTTAATGACTGACTAGACAAAAAACCAATAAATCAGAGGCTGACACGTAGCAAAACTGCCACATCATTATTGTCACGTCATCATATAAAAAAATTCAAAAAAATTTATAAAAATTTATAAAAATCAAAATAAAAAATTTTAAAAAATCAAAATTAAAATTTTAAAAATCTCATTTTTTTTAAAAAAAAATTATAAAAATAAAAAACCAAAAACCAAAATTATAAATAAATTATAAAAATTGAAAACTTTATATATATATATATCTGTAAAAAAAATTAAAAAATAAGAAAAAGAAATCTGAAAATTTTTAATAAAAATGAAAAAATAAAAAAAATTCTATTTTTAAATTTTAAATTTCTATTTTTTTAATTTTGAATTTTCATATATATTATAAAAATAAAAAACCAAAATTCAAAATAAATTATAAAATCGAAAACTTTATATTTATATTTAAAAATATGTATAAAAAAAAAGAAAAAAAGAAAAAAAAAAAGAAATCTGAATATTTTTAATAAAAATGAAAAAAATAAACAATTCTAATTTTTAATTTTTAAATTTTAAATTTCTATTTTTAAAATTTTGAATTTTCATATATATTTTTTGAATTTGAAATTTCTATATTTTAAAAAATTATTTTTTATTTTTCTTTTTTATTTTGAATTTTTCAGATTTATCTTTTGAATTTTTATAATTTTATAATTTCTAAATTTTAAAAAGAAATTAAAATTTTTATTTTAAAAAAAATCAGTTTTTTATTTTATAATTTTTTTTTGAATTTTTTTCATTTATGGTGACGTGGCATGATGATGTGGCAGTTTTGCCACGTGTTAGCCTCTGATTGGTTGGTTTTTTGCCTAGTCAGCCATTAACTAACGGTGTTAGGGCAAAGGGCCAATGTGATTGACGACAGAAAAGTTTGAGTACCAAAGTGACAAAAATTTTTATTCAGGTACCAAACAGATAAAAGACCTAAAGTAGAGGAGCTAATTTAGTATTTAACCCTTTTTTCCTTTTTCTTTTATCCAATTTCCACCTTCAAAAGCCTCTTCCTAGAAATACAAAATTTTCTTCCTAACCATGGATTAAAAAATCAAATCGGACCGACCGGTTGAATTGAAAACTGGTAGGTTGTTTGATTCATTACACTATATAAAATCAGATATTAATTGAACCGGTAAAAAATCGATTTAATCAGTAAAAAACTAGAAAAATCAATAAAAACTAGTTTAATATATATATTTTTAATTTTTTTTTATTTTTATAATTGATGAGATTTGAATCTCTTATATCTTTTTAGCTATATATTAAAGATAATACCATTAAGTCAAATACATAGTTTTATTAACTGTTTACTATATTTAATATTTATTTAATATTAAAATTATTTTTTAAAATATTTAAAATCTTGTTTAAGTGAACTGATTAATTCAACCGGTTGAACTGAGAATCGAATATTTAATCGGTTTGACTTCTGATTTGATTTTTTTAACTTTGCTTTCAACAAATCCTAAAACTTAAATCCTAAAAATAAAAGTAAAAACTGCATTGGTAAACAATAATATTTTTGTACGATCAAAATCAAAATAAATAAAGGTTTTCATAATACCTAAACTATAATTAATGTTATTTTAGAAAAGTTAAAAGTATAATTAGTTTACGAGAAAATTTTTCATTCATAATCAGTGAATTTTTTAAATTTTTTAAATAAAATTAAATAACACATATCTTTTAGGATATATTTAAAAAATAAAAAATTATTTTAAAAATAAAACATGTAACATGTAACAATTTTTAAAATATATATGTTTATGAAATTAAAAATCTTCAATGCCAGTTCTTCTTAAAATTAAAATTCAAAATACGTTCAAATTTAACCCTCAAATTTTAATCACTGGAATTTGATTAACGAAAAAAGCCAAGTAAGAATGCTAATAATAAGGGTCAATATATTTTTTTTATTTGGAGTGTAGTCAAAAGACTTTTAAAACTACCATTTTTTTTTATTAAAATAAAATTTTCTTCAAAACAGTAATTTTATTTCTCTTGATAATCTAATATCATAACCATGCAAGATCGTGAAACTCGATCATACCAAATAAAATGATCTATCACTAGTAAAATCACGACGTATTTTGGTGGTAATCAGTTTATATTCAAAAATATCGCCTAAAAAGAATTCTCTAAGAAGGCAAAAGCTTGTTGTTGATGGTAATTTAGATTGGTAGGTGATTCTCTAGGAAGGAGAGCTATAATGCAAGACCTGAAATGGAGACAAAGGTTAGAGGGACGTCGGAGTTAGAACTTTAAGGTGTGCTCCGATACTTCTGTCAGCAAGAATTTTAATGTAAAAGAGAGCAGAGAGCAAGGAATAAGATGAACAAAACATAACCAAATTTCTCTTTGGCTTACCTCACATTTTTATATCAAAGATTAAGGAGAATCTGGAGCTACCCACCTAGTCTGCTCGCTTGCGAGTTGTTGTAACTGCATGCCTTCCTATGTGACATCCTAGTAGATCTTGTAATAAGAGAGTAAAAGTATCTCATGAGCTACGTGCACTATTTTTAAAAAAAAAAAAAAAAAGAAAAGTTTTACATATTTTAAATGGCGCTCGTGATGATATAGAATTAGTTAAGATGTGTATCGAAAGAATTAGTATAGGTCAATCCGTTATAGCAACGGGATTATCAAAGATTAGGGTTTATGCTACTTAATTGATTAGTTTCGTTCGAATTTGGGATTGAATTGCACAAAATAACTGATTTAAGGATTCAACTGATTTAAAATTTAAATAGAAGGATAGGTGCTCAATTGAGATTTTCTAGATATTACAAGGTTCTTCCACATATAAATATATTTTAAAGAAAGAAAGACATATAAAAGAAGGATTCGTTTTTATACACTAATAATGAAGTTTTTTAATTTATTTAAACGGATTAAAAAATTATCACATATTATATATATTTTTTAATTAATATTTTTATTTTTTATTGTACCGTAAAAATATATATCATCATTCTAATCTTACTTATGAAAATCTTAAATCTTCATGAAATGTAGATCTAATTTGTTGATAAAAGAATGGCAGTTAGCCCAAATCTAGATATGAAGGCCCAGATTTCAACAGCCCAAAATATGCAACCCTCACCCTACAACCCAAAAGGGTAAGAAAACGGAAAATTCTTCCTCACAAATTCACATTTCCGCACGCAGAAACATCAATCAGACAAGTCGTCGTTGGCCAACAAAACAAATCAGACAGACGAAGCGAAAGAAGAAATCAAAGCAACAATATTACTGGAAAAAAAAAAAAACTAGCAAATGGCAGAGAACCAGGAATTGGTGGCGGCAAAGCATGATGTTAACGCTAAATGGGACGCCTGCCTCGATCTGACTGTCCGCCGCTTCGTTTATTCATCCTTGGCTGGCGCTTTTGGCGGCCTCCTTTTCTTCAGTTTGCCTCTCTTTCCCCAAATTTATCAGATGGTTTTTTTTAAGATATTGGTTTTGAAGTGCTCGATTGCTAAACTGTTGAAACGATTTTTACTAATGAGTAGAATTTAGTATTTTTAACTTAAAATTTTAAGCTAGATGATAAATATTATGGGTTTTAGGATTTGTGGTAGTTAACCATTGCAGATTGGCCTAATTGGTTCTACAAATACTGTTTCATGATTTTTTGGTTGCCAGCATTTTCCATGTTTATTTTTTTTCAGTACCGATTAGATGTGATGCCGCAATATATAATAATGTCAGAATTGGATGATGCTAAGTCTGTTTTGAATGCCAAAACTTTTGTAATTGCTTCCTTAGATTTTTTTGTTTATGTCCTGTTAGTGTTTCCTTTTCAAAAGCGCTGGGCATATAAGCGGGTGTGCTGCACATCCCATATAAGCGGGTGCGCTGCACATCCCACCAGACGCACGCTTCTTTTGAGAAGAGAGAGTAATGTTCATGTGACAAGTGGTATCAGAGTCAATCCTTGACTGTCCGACTCCATGTCGAGCGTCCCAACGAGTGGGGTAGGCAGGGTGGGCCAATCGTGACTCCACGCTGAACACCTCAGGGGTGGGGTAGGCAGGATGGAGAAACAGGGTGTCACGAGAATGGGTGGGGGAGAATGTCATGCCAAAGCACTCTAAAGAAGTAGGTAGGGTGCATTAATCCCACATCGGATAAGAGATGGAAGGTCTTTGTGCATATAAGCGGGTACCTTGCACATCCCACCAGGCACGTCTTTTGGGAAGGAAGTAATGTTACCGTGAGACAGGCATATAGATATGCATGAAGTACCTACACATCAATATCCATTTAATTGGGAACATTTTAGACCATGTGGCTTCCTTAAGGAGCAATGTATGAGTAACTATATTACTATACCATATCATATCATGCTCTTATCTTAAGATAATATTCGAGCAGTGCTCACATCCCTGTGTGTTTGTTTTGATTCACCTACTTATATTCCTACACCAGAACTAGCTCCTTTGTGCCATCGTTGTAGATTGCCTAGAATTGATGAAGAACTTGATTAAGGCTTTGCTTTGAGGAGTGGATGGAAAGTGAAAGGTTTTTAATTTTATGTCTCATAACCACCTTCCTCATTTGGAGCTTAACAATTGAGTTAAAACTTTTCCATCATTCCTACTGGTCGAAGTCGAAAGAATTATGCATTTTAACTTTTAATAGATGTTCATGTGGGCTATAGACAGAGTATACTGAGTTCTTGCCTTTTGAATTGCATTGAATTTTTTATAGTAGTCTTCTATCCAAGCATTATTAGTTCTGTGCCTTTCCATTTCTGTGCTTTCTTATTTTCTTTTCTTCCTTGAATTCATAATATTGATGCATTTTGATTTGTCATACCAGGGAGTCCAGTGACTCGATGGGCATCTGTAGCTTTTGGTGCTGGGATTGGACTTGGATCTGCATACACAGATTGTTCTCATATTTTTTATGGATGTCCTGCAAAGTTGGCTCCTCCTAAACTTGATGATTCTCCTGCTCCCCAGGTAGGACTAATGTTTTATTCAACTATGAGTTTAATCTCTTGGACCTCTTCCTTTTCTAGGTTGCAAATTCATATTTTAGTTGTTTTTAGTGGTAATCCTTTGTCTATAAAATGTTAAATTGTTGTTAACTTGTTAACAGTTATCTAAAGTTGTCAAATGGGTGGACATGCATCAGCACTAGTAGGGCCATTCTAGGTTAGGATATGAATGCACAATAACCCATTTATAATCATCAACTTCAACACCCACGCCCAATCAACTCTAATAGAGCCGTATAGGAGTCATCAACCTGAATCAAATAATTGGCAAGGATGAGTAAATTTTATCCTAAGATAATTTCTTATAACAATAACTAGAACTAGAAAATGATGTATTAAGTGATAGTATGACACCAATGGATCAAATTTAGGCACTGAGGCATATTTCAATTAGTGAACCAAAACAACTTTTATTGAGCTTGGCTTGTATAATTGCTTAAAATATCATAATCCATCAAGCTATGAATTATTTTTCACCAACGGTATGGCCTATTCATAGGTCCCTTGACCTTTTCTTAGCCCTTGTAAATAAAAGATAATGATCGTTAGGGAGACAAATCAAAGGGGGTGTACAGAGTTTTACGGAGAGAAGAGCTCTACCCCTCACCCTTCAATGCAAAAATGTAGGATTGATCATATCACTTCTGTTTGAATAGGGATCTAATCGCTGAAAGGGATTTGTAGATACTAAGTTCAAAAAAATGAAAAAAAAAAAAAAAAAAATCTTGAGCAAAATGACTGCTATTTTTGAAGTCCGGTGAGTTCTTGGTACAAAATTTATTGTGGACAAAATGTTTTTAAGTTTGTTTTAACAGTTCACTGAATAGTGGTTGACTCGAACTCCAATATTATGATACTAGGCAGTGTTGTCAAAGGCGTAAGACGCACTCTAGGTTCTACAACTGTTATATTGTCTGAGGTGCAAGGCGCAAAAAAAGTGCTCGCCTAAGTGAAGTAAGGCACAATATGTATATGTGTGTATATATATATATATATATATATATATATATATATATATATATAAAATAAGCTTAAAATATATAATTATGTTATGATAACAAACTTTAAAGAGTGGTCAAGTTTATCCTACAAAACATGCAAAATTTTCTTTTTCTTTAGTTGGCCAATATGCATGATTTTCTTGTGGTCTCATATTTGTTATTGAATACACAAATATTGAGAAGTAGAGAGTTTGATATTATCCTCTTTCTTACTAATAAAGGTACAGTTAATGAAAAAAATTTAAAATTAAATAAATTAAAGAGAACTTCAATTAGGCGGGCATTTTTTGCGCCTATCGCCTTACAAAAAAATGCTCCTAGGTGCACCATGCGTGCGCTTGATCAAATGCACCTCACCCGAAAGAGTTTGAGGCGCTCTTGTTGTCTGGCGCTAAGACGCAACGCCTTAACAACACTGGTACTAGGTGGTCCTAAGAACAGCTAGGATTCATGTTGTTTAAGGTTAGCCGACCAGGATAATTCAGATATTTGGCTCAACTTCTCTTGTTTGCAGCCTTTTTTAGCGCTATCTCAGTATATATTCTTACTTCTTGCTGGATCTTGCCGTAAACTGCTTACCCAATATGTTTTATATTAGTTCTTGCATTTGATTTGAACATATATTCAATAATAGGAAGAGAGAAAGACCATCTCTTAGGGTCAAACACAGAATGTTTCAATAGTGGAAGTTGGAGTTTTTTTTTTTGGTAATACTGAAAAGTTGGTATGCATCAGTTCTGTCTGATTTAGTGACAAGAACTTCTCCCCTACTATGCATTTGGGCTGTTTGAGTAGAGTTCTTTTGGTTATTGCAACTTGCATATAGCCATTAGCTTAGAAAAGGGACAGGAAAATACCTTTATGTCAATTACGGACCAAGTATTATACCATACTATTGATTGAAACATTGAAAAGTATAGGGTGCTCTCCTTCCTTATCTCTCTCTCTCTCTCTCTCTGCCTCTTTTTCTTGCAGTCCAACAAGTACTTTAGCCATCTCATTGGTGTGGACTGAAGCAACCATTATATGGTACTCCCAAAAGATGAAATTTCCCAGAATATTTAAAAACTGAACTAGTTAATGAAATTTACTTAGAGTATCTTGAACTTTTATGAAAAGCATTTAGCGGAAAAGCTTTCTACATTATGGAATCTGCTGTACCCAACGGAAAACATTAGTGACGGTGCCCGAGCAAGCCAATTTCTCAGGTCATAATGGCTAGTTGGTTCTTTGCCCCACCCAGTCTGTTGGGTGATGATTATCTACAGCCTTGGCAGTTTAAGCACTATTTATATCTCAAGTAGATGAAGTTGTCAAATTTTCTGACACTTTTACTAGCAGTCTATTAAGTTTGACTATTTCTCAAAAATCAGCGTATGAAGGATGTTTGTCAAAATTACTTTATGTGTATATTACTCTACTTAATATGTGTTTCAAGAATCTCTATAAGAAAGTTCATTTAGTTCTCTTTCTGTTTCCAGGATGGAAAGGAGTGAGTTGATGTTGTTGAAGTTCCTCTAAGTTGACAGGTTTGAATTCAGAGTTTTCATAAGTTGATATTGTTTGTCTTTTCCTCAGCAATGTCTTTTGAATTTGTAGTACAAACATTGTTGTTGGTGGGTAAACAATTAACATGATGCACCCAAGATTTGGTATGACTCCTGTTGTCTTTTGCTCTGTAATTCTATCATGAGTAAAAACACAATTTGGGGACGAAAATGAAAATAATTCCGTCTGTTGCGGGCTTCAATTTTGTGTGATTATTGTTAAGAGTTGCATTTGTTCTGTCTGTTGAGTGCCGATATGTACAGTTACTTTTCGGCTGCCTCATGGCGTAGGAAAGTTAAGGATGTTTGTGTAGGTCATATTTTGTATCTCTTTGTCTTCCATCCCCCTATTTTCTGCTTTCTCATTTTGGTCATTTGGGACAACTACCTGAAGAGTGGTCCGTTGTGGACTCGTGGCTAAACTTCAGGTAGACAGAGTACAAAAGGTTGTAGAGAATCTAGATTAGCTTATGTTTGCGAATTGTGAGAGGAGAAATCTGCCCTCCAAAATTACTTTAATTTGAAGAGGTTCGACAAAATGTAAGTTTTAGAGGGTTAACCTGAGCACCCAAATAAATTAAGGTCAATTTTCTTTGCATTTGTAAGAAGCTAAGATTGAACGTCTTTCCATGTTTAAGTTAGACATACATAACTAAGTGGAAAGAAAAGAAGAAAAAGATGGTTTTAAGGCAACCTGTCCAGAACAGCTGATGATATTGTTCTTGCTTTCTTATCCTTTGTGCATGGAGATCAAAATTTCTTCCAAACCTTGCTGGGTGGGGGATTTGAGGGTTTAACCAGGTGAAGTCCGGCCTAGTTTGAGGAATCCTATGAATGCTCAATCGGCTGGCCTATTTATTTAGGTTAGGATCAAATTGAACCAATTTTCACTAAATCCAAACTAGACTTTGCTATTTGGAGCTTTTTATTTTTCCTTTGTAAATGGTTAGTTGAGTTGGGCGTCAGTCAAATCCGAGTTAGGATCGCGAAATTGGTCAGAGGAACTCCACTGGGCACTAACTCACCTGAAAGGAAAATCTCCTACTTAGACTTGGATGGACAGCAAACATCACACATCTCAAGTCCAAAACAAGATAATGGAAAGAGCTAGGGAATCTCAATATGTTTTGTTTAGACAAAATTAGGTGTGACCCCCAAATTAAGATAGGATAAATAAGCAAAACAAAAGACTAGGGTGTTTCAAGGTTAAGAAACATACTTGCAACCACCAAATCCAATCATGGCCAAACCCCATTTTTTTTTTTTTTAATAAAAAAATCCAATTTTATTTATTCGCGTCATCTGGATGGGTGGTGAGATTGATTTCAATGAGATTGAAAATAACGGTGGTAGTGAGATTAGAAACGGTAGCGGTGAGATTGGATACTATACCGGTGAGATTAAACCAATGGTGAGATATAGGTGAGATTAAAATCAATGGTAAGATATGTGTTTGAATAACAAAACAGCAGTGACGGTGAAGTGAAAATAAAAAAAACCATAAAAGACATTAATTTAAAAGTATATTGATGAATTGTTTTTATATATTTTAATAATATTTAGCATATTATTTAAATATTTTAATTAATTATTATATAATTATATAAATTTATTTATTATATTAAATAAATAACTTAAAAACCGTTAAATACAAAAATGAGATAGTTAAAAAATAAAAAATCTAAAAACTTTTAATTAAAAAATTAACAAAATGAAAAAAAAATTGAAACATGTTTCAATAAAAAAAAAACAAAAATGAACACGTGGCTTGTTTTTCAGAGTTGGGCACGGATGGAAAAGGAAATGAGTAGAGGATTTGGATTCAGGTAGAGAATTAAAAGATTATGTAAAGTTATTATATATTTGCATTATGTACATTAAAAGTAATTATTTATAAATTATATAATTTACTTCAAGGTGCAATTAATTATATTTTATTTTTATAAATATATATTTTATATATTAATATTTGTTTATTAAATAATATATTCATTTATGTTATCAAAATATTCAATTGGAAAAGTTGATTTATTTTTTTAATTATATCATACTTTATTTACATTTATTTAGATAATTATATATAAGCATTTTATTTTTAGAACATATACATTAAATATAAGTTTTAAAATCATTTTGATTACATCTATATTTTAGTAATAATTAACATTAATTGAATATAAATGTGTTTATGAGTCGGGTCCGAATAAAAAAAAATTGTTTGCCCAGCCCTAGGCCAAATTCGATCCGAAAGTCAATTTTATTGTCTAAAAATATTTTAAAACATTAAAAATTATTTATATATTTTAAATTTGTTTTAATATATTGAAAGTATTTTTTTTTTTAATTTCACAAACATAATTAAAAACTATCACATCTTTTATTTGTTTAAATTAATTTTTTATTTTTTATTGTACTTTAAAGATATGTGTCAATCTTTTACTCTTGTTTATAAAATAAAAATAAAAAAAAAATTTGACAGACAATATTTAAGATACTTTTACATATATTTTTAGTCAAAACTCCAAAAACCAACCTTGAATCGTGATATGTGGATTCATGAAGACTCAAGACTCAAGATTTACATGTCAATTTCATTTCATTTAGTTTCTTCTGCTCACTTATTTTCCTGCCTATAATGCCTGCTACCTAGTAAAGTTTTAATGCTAATTTTGACTCTGGACAAATCCTATGCTACCCTATTACATTTTTCTAATATATTTGCTATCCATCTTGATCTTATCATTTCCTATTTTGTTAAACAAATAATAATCCATCTCGCCATTTCCAAATTCCAATTTTGTTAAGTAGGTACTGTGTTCCGCTGAGCAAAATATGGTGCCTTGTTATCGAATGATTTGGTCACAATCCTATTTTAACTACTTTTCGTTCTTGCATAATCCACACAAACAAATATATATATATATATATATATATATTTTATACAATGAAAGCTTTGCCAAAATTAGTACATCCAATTTCATCCAACTTTTTTATTTATTTATTTATTTATTTAATATACGACAGCCTTTACATCTGTATTCAAAATATATTTTTGAACATCGATATAAAAAACATGATCTTTTAAATATATGAAAAAATTTAAATATTTTTTAAATATATTCGTATCTAAGACTTATCTTCTCGAATAACATTATTCCTTGTCTCAAAGCTTGTGCACAAATTAAATTGATCTTGCTCCCTCTCCACTATCCAGAAATGGCTCAACCTTCCTCCATCAAGATTTTTGAAGATGAACATGTATTTCCTCCGCCAGGCCCAGCCACTTTTTTAGATACTCTGTTGTTCCATACCAATGCAACGCCTTTTCCTCTGTTTTATATTTATATAAATTTTGACGTGTAAATGATTTATATTATATAGATTTTAACATGTTAGTGTATTCGTGTCATGTCCGTATTTTTTGTGTATCGTGTTTTAGTTTTTTTTCCCATATCATGTAATTATATCGTGATATCGTGTCTAATATTGTCAGGTCTAGATTCCCATACCTTACCTCCCATTTCATGCAAACCACTCTCCCCAATCTGAAGAAATCTCTCTCCCTTTCCCTACTACATTTCTTCCCTTTTACCGGCAATCTCACTTACCCTCCTCCATCTCCTCTTTTCTACGATGACGGTGATTCTCTCCCGTTTATTGTTGCCTAAGAAGCACGAACATGCCGTGCAGGACATCTTATCGTAATGGATACGTGTCTGACACATACATGCTTCCGACACATTGAGATATGTGTCTGACATTGTAGGACATGCTAAAAAAATAGAACTATCAAAATATATTCGGATATGTCAAGACATGTCTGGACATAATTGAACACCGGCTGAATTTTTTTGTTTTTTTTGTTTTACATTTTTCTCAAATCTGAAATTAACAATAAATAATAACCAAAATTCTAGAAAGTTAAATACTTTTGTTTAATTGAATTTTGAATAATAAAAGTTTTGTGAAGAAATTAATTATATTAGAATGAAAAATATTTAAACTTACATTTTTATTAAATATTATTATATAAAGAATATATAAGAAATAAATTTTTATTATTGTGTCTTGTCGTACTTGTATCTTATTTTTTTTTTTAAATTATGGTATCGATATGCTCATGTCGTACTCGTATTATATGTCGGCATATGTGCTTCCTAGATTGTTGCTGAATGCACGACAGAGTTTAACCATCTTATTGGCGACCATGCACCACATGCTCAAGACTTAGGGTCCCTTTGGATGCTCGATACGCTCCAGTCTGGTGTGATTGGACCCTATTTTTATTAAATATTTGGGTAACTAGTGGGTGGCACGGTGGAGTCCCCTCCACTGTGCCACACCACCAATGGGCAACTGGGGTGGGTATTTTATTTTATTTTTACTTTTTTTTGTTTTAAAAATATTTTTTATTTATTTAAAATAATAAATAAATTTATACAATTATATAAAAAATAAATAAGTACATAAATTTTTATTATTATTAAATATAATGATAAATTTTTATATAAAATAATATATATCAATATTTTTGAGTAAATAAAATTTATAAATTATATAATATCAAATAAAATAAAATTATATAAAAGATAATAAAAATTAAATATTATTTTGTTATGTTTTAATTTGTGTAATTATATTATTTGTAATTATAAACAAATTTTAATATAATATCCTTAATTATCATTTTTTTTTCTCATTATAATTCATTTTACCGTCATCGTTGCTTTTGCATCCAAGCGCATATCTCACTACTGATTTTAATCTCACCGCTATAGCACTCAATCTCACTGCTACAATAACTAATCTCACATCCATCGCTGTTTTTAATCTCATTGCCCATCCAAATAAACCTTTAGAAGATCTCATCCCGAAATTGCCACCATCAAGTGTATCCCCTGATCTATGTTACATGGACTCGGGTTGGGTGTCCGACACGGGTATGTATCCAAGGGTCAGACTCGTCTTTTACTTAAAGTTTTGGACACTTGGAGTTGGCTAAAAAGTGTTCGAAAATAGGATACGGATACGGGGATACGTTATTTAAAAATATCACAAAAATATATTAGTACAATATCTTATATAAATAATTTTTTTATTTATTTCTTTTTCCGAAACCTATTAAAAAGCTTTTTTTAAATATTTAAATTCAATTTTTTTATAATTAATGTTAATGTTAATGTTAATTTTAAATATTAAATATTTGTATTTAATAATCTTAAATATTTGATATTAAATGTTATATCAAAGATTTAAAAGATCTAAAATATTTGCTATTAAAAGCTAAGAAAACAAAAATAACCTACAACTCTTTTTTTTTTCTTCCCCTTTTTGGGCCGAGCAAACTTTCCTTTCCTTTTTTTTTTCCTTTTTTTTTTTCTCATTTTCGACGTACCTTATTCTCTTTTCTCTCCAAACTCTCTTTCTACAATCAGCATAGCAGCACCTTAAAGCCTAGAATCTGGCGATGGACCCCTGCTTGTGCTGTCACCTACCGGCGTCGGATTTTCTTCAAATCTAACCAACATATTATCCTTTATCTCTTCTTTCCATTTTTCCAGCTAGATTTTTGAAAAAAGTCTCAAGCCTAGATCTAGAATCAAAATCCGCAGCAACTATCCCAAAACATCTTATTCTGCCACTCCAGATGGCCTGATTTTTTAACATGTTGTTCTCCACGACTCGCTCTTCCTCCTCACACCTTTTGAAGCTTCAAAACAGTCTCACCGCTGTAAGCCGTCACTACCAACTTCGCCACCACCTCTCACAGTCCAAATAGACGAGTTGGAATGCATAGCACCGAGTACGACACATATTCCGTGTTCATACCAGTATCTTATCGTATCAACACGTGTACGACACCCTAAAATGCCGAGTCCATGTAACAGAGCCCCTGATGGCTGCAAGCGGTAGCCTCTCATGGCCATCCAAGTCACTATCTTTCTAAATGCAGGCATTTCCATCGATTTCACCATTTTCCATGCTGTAGCTGATGGCCTGGCATTTGCTCATAAATATATATATATATATATATATATATTTCTTAGACCTGGTAATACTGGACACGACACGATTATACGACACGAACACGACACGAAAAAAATAACTAAAAACACGACACGAAAAAATAACACGAACACGACACGAATACACGAATGTCTCAAAATCTATTTAATACGAATTATTAACGTATCAAAGTTTATATAAATATAAAATACCTTAAACACGATTATGACATGATAAAATACACGAATACGACATGAATACACGAATTGCCATGTCTAATATTTCTTATTCTAAGAACTTAAATTACATAAATTTTTTATAAATTATAATAGAAGTTTGAAACGTGTATTAAATGAGTTTCTCAAATTAAACATGCAAACCAAAATTTATTAATCTTTATGTATTCCAAAATGCATAAAGAAGAGTGAACGGAAATCTTCTGCCCCCGAAGCATGCTCCGTCCCTCTGCCCCTTGAATAAGATTTTGCCACGTAATTCAAATGACAAATAAATATAACAAATTTAAGAAGGGCAAATTTTTGTTAAAAATATTATTTTCATAAAAAAATAAACTAAAAACAAAAACAATGGAAAAAATTAATGATCTCCTTTCAATAATTTATCTGTTAAAAAAGTTTATTTTTTTGTTAAAGTTTTTAAGCTTCATGTTTTCATGAATCCATAAATCAAACCATTATAAGAAATGGGGAGAAATAAAAGAAAAGAAATTAAAGGGAGTGAAGATTCAGTTTTCGTGATACACATGTTAAAACCCACCAAAAAATTATTTGCTAAGAAATTTTAGTTTTGTTTTTTAGTATAATAAACTATAAGGGATTTTAATTACTACATGAAATTTTGAGTATAAAGAAATAAATTATTTTTTGATATGAGTCCATAAAGTTGAAATTTGAGAAAATAGAGAGATGAATCAGATTATCGATGAAAAGACAACTCAATCATCTCTCATTTTTAATCTCTAAAATAGGATTTTCGTTTATTTTTTTTTACTGTATTATGATTTTTTTATAAAAAAAAATATTTAACACAATAATCCTCTACTAAGTTAAAAGAATAATGTGACAAAATGTTATTAAAGGGGCATAAGAGCAGGGCACGCTTTAGGAGCAAAGGATTTCCATTCAAAGAAGAGTAGATAGGAACAGTAGGCTTACAGTTTGAAAACGGGGAGAACGCTATATGACTTGAATTTATGTTATTTCGATTTTTTATTTTTTTTAATTATTCATGTTCGACATTCATATCTGATACATATTCGGATAAAGATTTGAGGGTATGATCCTTCAAATATATATAAAAAAAAAAATTAAACATAACCATTCGAACACATATCCGTATCCGGCACTTCATATCCAAATAACATAGACTCAAATTACAATTCAGGTGGAACGTGGAAGGGTTACAGGGATTTGAGAGAGTCACAAACATGGAAACAGATGAGACTCGGCAGCTGAAATAGACTAAAGCTAAAACCCGATTAGTCGCCTGCAGGCTTCAAATAATTTGCCCCTCTTTTTTCTGGATTTTCTTGCAACATGCATTTCATTGTCAGCAACTGGATCACAATGGTGAAATATTTTGTAATATCCTCTAGAAACAGATGACGATCTCCTCATAGAAAATGCCCTTTTCACTGCTTTCTCAAGTGCCGAGCTCTGTTTCTCAGCTCTCAAGGCAAGGGTAGAAGCAAATGAGACCGAACGACTTCTGCTCAAAATCACCCCAAATCTCTCTCCATCTTCTTCATTCCTTGGCCCTGCTTTGGGTGATTCAACAGGACTACTGTATAGCTTCGGAAACTCCATCGCCCTCTCTTGTTTAATTTAGTACTTGAAATGAAGGTAAAGTTTGAACCAAATTAATGGAACATATTTGAGTAATGGTTCACGCATTTGCTGACAAGAAAATGGGAACTTGGAACTTGGAACTTGCTTTCTCACCTTTTTTTTTTTTACTTTCTTCTGGTCGTAGGTAGGTTAGGCTACCAAAAAATCAACAATTATCTACCGCGATCCAAGGATTTTTAATAATGACAGTAAGGATACGTTACAATGGTTATTTTATTGAATGGTTAACAGTTTATAATAATTAAATTCATTACATGAATTACATGTGTATAAATTTAATTTATAATTTATGAATAATTTTTTATATAAATAAAATATCATAAATATTTTAAAAATTATTAAATTTATTTTATGATTATAATTATTATATTTTATAATAAATTATATAAAAAAAAATCATGATCGCGATAATATCTGTTACATTCACAATACGATAAACATAACGCAATTAAAAATGCATTCATCATCGTAATTTAAATCCTGTGGCGATCAGTTGATTTCTGACGGGGAGAAACTTTTGTTGTAAAAATTTTACCCTACCCTATTTTGAAGACAAATATATTTGTTGAAGTAATGTCAGTCAATGTCAAAATCATCTCATTTCAACATGGAATCAAAACTTTCCATTGGGTTAACGCAAGCAAATTAAAAAATGGGACATCTCCTGAAAAAGAAAAGGAACATAGAGGCCCAAGGAGATGGTTGAAAATCCTTTTCACATGGTAGTGGGGTAGTATTATAGAAGGCTCAATCCATCATAATTCATGAATAATGCAAGTATTGTTCTAAACAAATTTAGACACATTATGAAGTGGCCCAACAAAGACAGAACAGCTGGTTGAAAGGAGACAATAAAGTTTGGCATTCTTGGCACCCTATCTCATACCCACTTGCTTTATTTTATTTTTTCACTAGTTAACCTATTACAAGTGCCGTTTTGGAACATTAAAACAAAAATTTCAACGGGTGAAATGCAAAAGATATCCAACAGCTAGCATATTTTAAGCAAAAATTCAAGCCACGGTTATGTTTATAAATGAAAATATAATTTTCATAATGTATAAATAACCTTGTATTATAGTGTAAATAATAAGATGAAAGATTACAACACTACATAAACTATTTTTTTCATCTAAAAATTCTTTATTTATCTACTTGTTTAATTTTGTTAAATTCTCATGATATCAGAGCCGTGACTTTTTTTTTAAAAAAATTCTTGAAATCCTTTTGAGGATTAGTGATAGTTATTGTAGACACCTGATTTTGTCTGAACCCCCTCAATAAGGTGATTTTTTTCTTTTTTGACTTCCTGAAATGCAAAGAATCTTCTCTAATTTTGCTAATGGATCTCCAATACTTTGATTCAGAGGTCAAAGCGAAAAGTTAACTTCAAAAAAGGTAACCCCTGAAAAAGTCAACTCTCAGTCAAAATCAAGATTCGAAGTTGAATTGAACAATGGTGAAAGAATTTTGATAATCGGAGGTCTACAACAAAAGATAGAGAGTTTGAAAGATAGGTTGCAGAAATTCAGTTAGAGAAATACCTAATTCGGTAAATTTGGGGAAAAATGCGTAAACGATCAAATTGGACGAAATTGAAAGTTTCGAATGGTTAAGATCAATAAATATGGATATTGAAAGGTCCAATTTTGAAGTGGAGGTGAAGGAAGATGTGGCTTGAAGAGGAAAAGGAAAAATAAAAATTTAATGAATAAATAAGAAAACCACAAATTTGGGAAAAACTACAAAGATGGTCCGATTCGGTGAAATTAAAACCCCCAATTGATGAAGGATGAATAAACAAGGATATTCCAAGTCCAGTTTGAAGTGGATCCCAAGGAAGAGCTGGTTAGAGGAAAAACAAAAAAACGAGAAAATTCCCAAATATTGAAAAAAGGGAAAGCTAAATCGAAGAGGAATTCGGATGTAAAAATTGGGTATTTTCGAACCAACTCCAATTCAATATATGAAAAAGGTAGTGGAAAAAGAAAATTCGAAAATCGGGCTCGTTTTGAGTAAAATCGAGGTTTCGAGGGTTAAAGGACAATTTTGGAAAATTCGGAAAAAATAGAATCCGAGTTCGAAAAATTATGAAAAATTCCAGGTTTGAGTTTTATACTTGATGGAAGGGATTGGAGAAAGAAAATCCGGAATCGGAGCTCAAATGAAAAAAAAAGCAAAGTTCAGGTGCACTAGTCCAAAATTTCAAGAGAAATTTCTAGAAAAAATAGGAAACGAGCTCAGAAAATTATGAAAACTTCTAGATCTGAATTCTATAATTTTATGGAAGGGATTGGAGAAGAAAAATCTAGAATCGGAGCTCAAATGAAAAAGGCAAAATTCGGTTGCACTAATCCGAAATTCCAAGAGAAAATTTCGGAAAAAATAGGAAACGAGCTCGGAAAATTATGAAACTTCTAGATCTGAATTTTATATTTTATGAATGGGATTGGAGAAGAAAAATTCGAAATCGAAGCTCAAATGAAAAGAAGGCAAAGTTCTAGTGCACTAATCCGAAATTCCAAGAGAAAATTCCGGGAAAAATAGGAAATGAGCTCGAAAAATTATGAAAACTTCTAGACCTGAGTTTTATATTTTATGGAAGGGATTGGAGAAATTTTTTTTTGAATCAGAGCTCAAATGAAAAAGGTAAAGTTTGGGATGCACTAAACCGAAACTTTAGAGAAAATTTTGGGAAAAATAAGAAACGAGTTCGGAAAATTATGAAAACTTCCAGACCTGAGTTTTATATTTTATGGAAGGTATTGGAGAAGAAAAATCCGGAATAGGAGCTCAAATGAAAAAGACAAAGTTTGGGAGGCACTAATCCGAAATTCCAAGAGAAAATTTCAAAAAAAATAGGAAACCAGCTCGGAAAATTATGAAAACCTCCAGAATTGAGTTTTATATTGGATGGGATGAATTGGAAAAGAAAATTTTAAAATTGGGGTCCATTTGCAATTAAATTAAGTTTGGGAGCCAAAAGGCGATTTTATCGAAGAAATCAAAAAGGGCCATTTTGCAAAAAAAAAAAAAGGAATAGCCTGAAAAATTCCAGGCCATTTTCGGTCAGCCCTAGGATGAAGTTGGGAGTGTGATCATTTTGAATCAAGTGGTCAAGGTTGAATAGCAAGATGACATTTTTAAAAGGACAAACTTGTCCACTACTTTGCCTACATGGCATTTTAGGCCAATGGGAGGTCTCCAAATTGCAAAGCCATGTGAAGGCCATGTAAAAAGCATGTGAAGGCTATGAGATGATGCCAAGTAGGATAAAAAATGCCACCTAGAAAGATATTTTAATAGTAGCCTCCATGATCATGACAAATGGCAAAGATATTTTGTAGAGATAGGAGACACAAATGGTTGAGGTGGATTTGTTGGCCAATGGGAGGTTGAGAAACCCTATTTTTAAGGGAAGCATCATGCAAATAGGGGATAAGCACCCTATTTTTAAGCAAAGCATCATGCAAATAGGGGACAAGCTCCCTATTTTTAAGGTCAACACCATGCTAGAGGGAACAATTTTTAGCCACTTGGCAAGGATGTTGGAGGAGGCATGCAAAGCATGACAAGGGGTAAAAAAATAAAAACACAACCCCTTGTAGAATAAGGGTAGCCGGCCATGAGTGAGGGAAGGGAGGGGTTTTCATTTTTTCTAAAAGGCATTTTTTCACTCTTGAGAGAAAATGAGGAGAAAAAGAAAAGAAAGAAGGATTCAATTTTTGGCTAAGGGATTTTACTACTCTTTGATTTGGAAAGCTTAAGCTAGGTAGCTAATTCCTCTCTTCCTCTTCATTTATTTTCTTGGATTCATGATTCTTGTTCTCTTTTTTTTTCTTCTTTCATATGATTGTTTTTTATGAAATAAAATAGTTTTCAAAACAAGTTTTCTAAAGATTTCTTCTTCTTTTTACCAAATAATAAAGTTTGGCAAAATTTTCCCCTACATTTTCTAGCTTGGCCGAATGGCATAGTGTTCTTTTTGAGCTTATGTTTTGCTTGGTTCCTTGCTTGCCTTGTTGATTGTGGGATTCACTTGTGGTAGGGTAGATTTTCCTTAAATTTTCCTTTTGAAAAAAATCAAATAAGAGGTTTGAGAAGCTTGATGATTTTGATATATATCAAATGATTTTGGTTAGGTAGGACCATGTCCAATACACCAACCATTGAGCCAACCTTATGTTTTCTTGCTTTCTTGTTATTTTTTTAGTTATGTTAGATTATTTTCATGCACTTATCTTGCTGGTTGTTCATGCATTTTTACATCCCCCACTTGATCTTTGGCTTAGACCAATCAATGGTCTATAGCCAAGCTCTCTTGAGTATGCTTGTGGAAAATTAATAGTTTAAGTTGGATATTTTGACTTTGTGATTTTATTTCACTACTCATCCATGGTCAAAATAGTATGATTTTTTACCACATTCAGTAGTCATTTAGGGGATGCCATGGTATTTTTTTCATGACTTTTAGATTTTTTTATCATGGCTGAAAAAATGGCTTTTGACAAAGCCGTTTTAACTCACTGTTTTGACTTTGGTAAAATTTCGGTCATGGTACCCTTGCTCCAAAAATTAAGCTTATTTTTTCTCATGGAGATCAACATGTTCTAGGTCTACCCTATTTTTTTTTCCAGAATTGTTTGAAAATGTATAGAAGGGTAAAACAATCGGGTTTCAAAACTAGTCGTGGGAGTCACATTTGTTTTCAAGAAATAATAATTTTATGTTTTTATTAGTATACTAAGAAGGGGCTGATTTGAGACATTAGTTATTGTCTTAGGGTGATTTCCATATCATTTCAATCATAAAATTTGATTTTATAAAAGTCGGGTCAAAGGTGGTCAACCCGGGTTTCAAAACTAGCGAAAACTAGACTTTTTAAGAGGGTTCGGCCATATTTTTTTAAACCAAAAAATTGCATTTTTTTACCTAGTCCAAATCAGAAAATCCAATTTAAGTTCCTTCCAAAGGTAGTCGGATACCTTTTTAGGTATACGGATGTCCTTACTTCAAGGGAGAAATACATCTTCATGCATTGCATATTTAAAAATGTTTTTACTTATTTTGGCATAAAGACGTATTTTTGGGTTTCCTAAACATTTTGCGAGAATTAGTTCTTAATCTTTGCTGGGTTTGCCGGGGAGGTTAGGAAATTATTCAATGCACGTGTTTATGGAATCGAAATGTATGGTTTTCATTTTACTCAGAATCATGTAAGTGTCATATGAAAGAATTATTTTCCAAGCTTTGTCGAGTTTGCCGGATAGTATGGTAGTATTTTCCAACATATGCTATTTATGTGATTCCTCACATGAAAAATTAATTCCATGATCATGCATAGTCCATGATATTTACATTTGTCATTTTAATTATGAAAATTCTATGTTCATGAATATTTCATGTTGATGTCATTTTATATCCATGTTGCTAGTGTGATTATGATGTGATTATGAATATTTTATGATGAAGTCATTTAGCTTTTTTCCAGTTCAAGCATGCCATGTCATTCATGCATATGCTATGTCATTTAGATTTTTGCTTTGTCAAGCATGCCATGTCATTCATACATATGCTATGTCATTTAGATTTTGTCATGTCATTCATACATATGCTATGTCATGTAGATTTTTTCTTATCAAGCATGCCATGCCATGTCATTCATACATATGCTATGTCATTTAGATTTTGCCATGTCAAGCATGCCATGTTATTCATACATGTGGCATGTCAAGCATGCCATGTCATTCATACACATGCTATGTCATTTAGGTTTTGCTTTGTCAAGCATGCCATGTCATTCATACATATGCCACGTCATTTAGATTTTGCCATGTCAAGCATGCCATGTCATTCATATATATGCTATGTCATTTAGATTTTGCCATGTCAAGCATGTCATGTCATTCATACATATGCTATGTCATGTAAATTTTGCCATGTCAAGCATGCCATGCCATGTCATTCATACATATGCTATGTCATTTAGATTTTGCCATGTCAAGCATGTTGATAACTCGTATAATTATATAGTTTTTAGTTATGTTTTATTAATGTTTTGTGTCAAATACGAGTTATTATTGTTTAGTCTAATTGTGTTTATGATCTTTTATATTTTTATGTATTTTGGTGTTTTTCACAAGTTTCTTTGAGTGATTTCAGATTACTAGAATTAAGGGCAAATCCAGTTCAGTTTCAGTTCCGACACCTTTTGCCATATCAGCTATATCTCGAGTTTCACTGAAGCAATAAGGCTGAAATTTGTATCCATGCAAAGCTAAGAGGCATATCTATCTTTTTCATGTTTTACACTTCTTAAAACGGAGTCGTTTTCCCTAGCAAAATCGACCATCAAGTTGGCTGATGTGCAATGACGTCTGTGCTGACATGTTTTCGTATTATGCCCGTATCTTCTTATCCACATCAGCAAATGAGCTGATTCCAACGGATATGGTTCTGCAACGGATAGGAGAACCTTTGTCTAGAAGACCATGTGATCAGATCAGGCCTCCAATATTGACGAAATCGACCATCAAGTTGGCTGATCAAAATCGTCATATACCTACCTTTGAAATTTGTAAAGCTTGTCTCTTGTCATTTAGCCCTCCAAAATGTGTATAAATAGAGGGCCTTGGATGATTGTAAGGGATCATATTGGAGATTGGTAGGATATTAGCCATTTTAACAAAATTCTCTAAGTTTTCTTCTTCTTTCTTTTCTCTAGTTTTCTTTTTCTTTAGAAAGAGCAAGAGGTTGGATAATTAATATTCTTCTTCTTCTTCTTTCTTTCTTTTATTTTCTTCTTAGATTCTATTTAATTTTATGTTTATAATGCCTATGCTAGGCTAAACTTCTATTTGGTTAAGGGTGATTTCAAAGCCCTAGACATGTTTTGTGATTGATTTTCAGATTCTATCTATCATTAATTTTCTATCAAAGTTGCTTATGTTCTTCTACAAGAATTGTTCATGACGTTGTCTTGATTTGTTTAGGTGTACAACTAGATAGATCTTGATAATTATATATTGCTAGTTTAGGAGTCTTGATCCGTGTAATTGTCTTGATTTCCTATTCATAAGTGGCAATTTGTGATTAATGATTATGGTCAAGTTTTCAATAATTGCAAAGTGGAACATAACCTAAGTTGAACAATCCGAGCTTATGTGTTTGTTGCTTAGATCAACCTATCTTTCTCATCATAAAGCTGCCATTAAATTGAATCTAGAGAGCTTATTCTAGGTTGTTTGATGGTTAGAGATTAAATAGAGAGCTTGTTCTATTTAACGACAAACTAAGGAAAGATTGGGATAACAGAGCTTGTTGTTATCTACGGTTGTTAACTTTGATAGTTGGTTGATATTGATAGATCTGAAATTGATTCTTAATGATGTCTAGTGGTGGAGAATGAAACCTTAACCATATTTTTCATTTTTGATTCTTCTTACTTGTTTTCTTACTTTTCTAGTTTGCTTATTTTTAAAAGTATATTTATTTTTATTGGCTGGTTATACCGCCTAATTTAGTATATATATTTTTATTGGCTGGTTATACCGCCTAATTTAGTATATATATTTTTATTGGCTGGTTATACCGCCTTGCATCTTATTCTTATTATTTACTTTAGTTTAAATCTAGCTTCAAAAACCCCTTTTCTTTTATTGTTCTTGAATTTAAGTTTTAAACTATCAACTTATAAACTAAAACCCAATCCCTGAGGACTCGACCCTTGCTAACTACTATACTTACAATTGATCTTTTTAGTGCAAGGTTAAATAAGATACACTCTTTTGGGTGCATCAAGTTTTTGGCGCCGTTGCCGGGGATTGCTTTCTTTAGTTTATTAGTTTATTGGTTTATTCTTATTTTCTGTTCTAATTATTTACTTTCTTATATTTTTTTATTAGTGAATGTTCCAAGCTCCCGAAAAAGACTTACGACTTAGAAAAATTCGGGAATTTATAACTTCTCACCAACAACCAATCGAGGAGTTGATCCAAAACATCCAAGAGAAGCAAGGAGAGATGGCAGCAGCTGACAACCGAACTCTCAAGGAGCTAGCCGCTCCGGACTTGGGTCAACAACCATTATGCATTGAATATGCTAATCTTGAGGTAGCTTTTGAATTAAAATCTGGTTTGATTCACCTTCTCCCAACTTTTCATGGTTTTGCAGGAGAGGATCCAAATAAGCACCTCAAGGAATTCCATGTAGTTTGCTCAAGCATGAGACCAACAGGGGTCACGGAAGAGCAAGTTAAGTTGAGAGCCTTCCCATTCTCTCTAGCTGATTCAGCAAAGGAATGGCTCTACTATCTACCATCCGGGACCATCACTACATGGAATGATTTGAAGAAAGCATTCTTGGAAAGGTATTTCCCAGCATCTAAGGCTGCCAACATTAGGAAAGAGATATGTGGGATTCGGCAATACAACGGAGAGTCCTTATATGAATATTGGGAGAGGTTCAAGAAACTTTGTGCATCATGTCCACACCATCAGATAAGTGAACAACTTCTCATCCAATACTTCTATGAAGGTCTCATGCCCATGGAGAGAAGTATGATAGATGCCGCTAGTGGGGGAGCTCTAGTTGATAAGACTCCCAGGGCTGCTAGAACATTAATCTCCAACATGGCAGCCAATTCTCAACAGTTCTCAATGAGACAAGATCCACCACCACAATCCAAGAGAGTTAATGAGGTAAGTATATCATCCCTTGAACAAAAATTTGATAAACTGACTTCTCTTGTTCAACAATTGGCTGTAGGTAAAATACAACAAATAAAGGCTTGTGGCATATGTTCAAACATAGGGCACCAAACTGATATGTGTCCAACACTTCAAGAGGATACCAATGAACATGTGAATGCCATGGGTGGATTTCAGAACCAATCAAGGAAATATGATCCCTACTCAAACACATACAATCCAGGATGGAGGGATCATCCAAACTTCAATTATGGAGGGAACCAATCACAAACTATTCCTCCACCATTTGACCACAGGCCACCGGGTTTTCAGCAAAGAGTGCAACAACCATACCAAACCCGACAACAACTACCACCCACCCAAAATTCAGGTACTTCTCTTGAAGATCTTGTTAAAGCTCTTTCTACTAGTACAATTCAATTTCAACAGGAAACAAAGACAAGTATTCGAAATTTGGAGACTCAAATAGGGCAATTGGCAACAACCATGAGTCAAATGCAAGCAAGGGATTCTGGGAAATTACCTTCCCAAACCATAGTGAATCCAAGAGAGAATGCCAATGCTATAAATTTAAGAAGTGGGAAACAGCTAGAGGCACCACAAAATGATAGTGCTCAAGGGGAGAACAATACCATGGCATCCTCTTCACATCCCAACGAGCCACTAAAAAAGGTAATTCCTAAACCATCCTTTCCTTCCTATATAACTCCTCCACCTTTTCCTAACAGGTTAGCAAAGTCCAAGAAGGAGGAGCAAGAGAAGGAAATTTTGGAAACCTTCCGGAAAGTAGAGGTGAACATTCCTTTACTAGATGCTATCAAGCAAGTGCCAAGATATGCCAAGTTCCTAAAAGAGTTGTGCACATCTAAACGGAAGTTGAAATGGAATGAAAAGGTAAGTGTGGGGGAGAATGTGTCAGCTGTTCTTCAAAAGAAACTCCCACCTAAATGCAAGGATCCAGGTATGTTTACCATTCCTTGTAAGATAGGCAACACCAGGTTTGAGCGTGCTATGCTAGATCTAGGGGCATCTATTAATGTCATGCCATATTCAATTTATGCTTCATTGAATCTAGGACCATTAGAGGAAACCGGTGTTATAATACAACTTGCTGACCGTTCTAACACTTATCCAAGAGGAGTTGTAGAAGACGTTCTTGTACAGGTTAATGAATTGGTTTTTCCCGCTGACTTTTATGTTATTGAGATGGAAGATGAGATGTCTTCTAATCCCACACCTATTCTATTAGGGAGACCATTCTTGAAAACAGCAAGAACTAAAATAGATGTACATGATGGCACTTTAACTATGGAATTTGATGGTGAAATAATTCGCTTTAACATTTTTGAGGCCATGAGATATCCTAGTGATGTGCATTCTGTTTTTAATATTGATATAATTGACTCACTAGTGCAGCAAGCTTATGAGCTAGATGGTGAAGATAGTGTGGAAATAGTCCTTAGCAACCATCTCGGAATGGGGAATGCTAAACTAGCCTTGAGTGACCATGTGGAAGGGGCACTAGAATCTTTACACTCGCTGCAACCTAAAGATGCAAGGTTTGATGTTTCATTTATTAATTTGCCTTTATCTAATGAGAAACTTCTACCTTCCATTTTGCAGGCACCAACTTTAGAGTTGAAACCACTACCGAACCACTTGAAATATTTGTTCTTAGGGGAAAAGGACACACTACCTGTCATCATTGCCAAAGAGCTCACACCTTTGCAAGAAGAGCGACTTATCCGGGTGCTTAGAGAGCATAAAACAGCAATTGGTTGGACAATTGCCGATATCAAGGGAATAAGCCCATCCATGTGCATGCACCGGATTTTGTTAGAGGAAGGGTCTAAACCAACAAGAGAAGCACAAAGAAGATTGAACCCTCCTATGATGGAGGTTGTGAAAAAGGAGATACTGAAGCTCCTAGATGTTGGAGTGATCTATCCTATCTCGGATAGCAAATGGGTGAGCCAAGTCCAAGTGGTTCCAAAGAAATCAGGTGTAACGGTGGTAACAAATAATGAGAATGAACTTGTTCCTACTAGGATTCAAACAGGATGGCGAGTTTGTATTGATTATCGTAAACTTAATTCCACAACTCGCAAAGACCACTTTCCTTTACCTTTTATTGATCAAATGCTTGAAAGGTTAGCTGGCCATTCTCATTATTGTTTTCTTGATGGTTTTTCAGGTTATAATCAGATAGCCATTGCTCCGGAGGACCAAGAGAAAACAACATTCACATGTCCATTTGGTACTTTTGCATACCGGCGTATGCCATTTGGTCTTTGTAATGCACCAGCTACATTCCAAAGGTGTATGGTTAGCATATTTTCAGATTATGTAGAGAATATCATAGAAGTGTTTATGGATGATTTTAGTGTCTATGGTGATTCTTTTGATAGATGTCTAGAGAACCTTACACTTGTACTTGAAAGATGCATGGAAACTAACCTTGTTTTGAATTGGGAAAAATGTCACTTTATGGTAGAACAAGGAATAGTTTTGGGCCATGTTATTTCTTCTAGAGGGATAGAGGTTGATAAGTCTAAAATAGATATTATGCATTCTTTACCACCTCCCACAAATGTGAGAGAGGTTCGTTCTTTTCTTGGACATGCAGGTTTCTATAGGAGATTTATCAAAGACTTCTCAAAGATCACATTACCTCTTTGCAAGCTACTACAAAAAGATGTGGTTTTCCACTTTGATGATAAATGCAAAGAGGCGTTTGAAACATTGAAGGGACTCTTGACATCAGCTCCTATCATCCAACCACCAGATTGGAATGTACCTTTTGAAATCATGTGTGATGCTAGTGACTATGCCATTGGAGCTGTTTTGGGCCAACGGGTTGGCAAAGCCTCACATGCCATTTATTATGCCTCAAGAACTCTTAATGATGCTCAATTGAACTATTCCACTACTGAAAAAGAACTTTTGGCTGTTGTATTTGCTTTAGAAAAATTTCGATCTTATTTAATTGGTACTAAAGTAATTGTATTTTCTGACCATGCAGCCCTTAAGTACTTACTCACTAAAAAGGAGGCCAAACCAAGGTTGATTAGATGGATACTTCTCTTACAAGAGTTTGATTTGGAGATAAAAGATAAGAGAGGTAGTGACAACCTGGTTGCGGACCATCTTAGCCGTTTAGTTCATGAAGATGATGCACTACCCTTGAATGAGAACTTTCCGGATTAGCAACTTCTTTTTATAAGAACAACAACTCCTTGGTATGCTGATATTGTTAATTACTTAGTTACCAAGAAGTTGCCACAAGAGTTGACACAAGCTCAAAGAAATAAGATCAAGAGTGATGCCAAATACTACATATGGGATGATCCTTACCTTTGGAAGCATTGCTCCGATCAGATTATAAGAAGGTGTGTACTCGAAACTGAATTTCAATCTATTCTCACCTTTTGTCACTCTTATGCATGTGGAGGACACTTTGGATCCAAAAGAACAGCCATGAAATTTCTTGATTCTGGATTTTATTGGCCTACCATATTCAAAGATGCATACCTCTTTTGCAAGTCATGTGATCGTTGCCAAAGAACTGGTAACTTAGGTGCTAGAAATCAAATGCCTCAAACTCCAATACTTATTGTTGAAATTTTTGATGTATGGGGCATGGATTTCATGGGACCTTTTCCTCCTTCTTTTGGTAATCTTTATATTTTACTTGCCGTTGATTATGTTTCAAAGTGG
Source organism: Fremontodendron californicum (assembly GCA_030761205.1). Classification (NCBI taxonomy): domain Eukaryota; kingdom Viridiplantae; phylum Streptophyta; class Magnoliopsida; order Malvales; family Malvaceae; genus Fremontodendron; species Fremontodendron californicum. Next base: position 9,977,566 of record JAULJL010000044.1, on the reverse strand, counting down.
GTGGAAGCAAAATCCACTAGGACTAATGACTCTAAAGTTGTTTCAGATTTTGTCAAGACTAACATCTTGGCTAGGTTTGGAACGCCAAAGGCCATAATCAGCGATAGAGGTACTCACTTTTGCAATAGGACTATGGAAGCACTTTTGAGGAAGTATAACATCACACACAAGGTCTCCACCTCATATCATCCTCAAACTAGTGGGCAAGCTGAAGTGTCAAACCGAGAAGTTAAGTCCATCCTTGAAAAGACAGTTAATCCAAATAAGAAGGATTGGAGTTCACGACTTGATGATGCACTTTGGGCTTATAGGACAGCATATAAGACACCCATTGGTATGTCTCCTTATCGACTTGTTTATGGTAAGCCTTGTCATCTTCCGGTTGAATTGGAACATAAATCATATTGGGCTATCAAACAATGCAACATGGAGATGGATGAGATAGGAAAGAAAAGAAAACTTGACCTACAAGAATTAGAGGAGATAAGGAATGATGCCTATCAGAATTCTAGGATTTACAAGGAAAAGACTAAGGCATTCCATGACAAGATGATATCAAGAAAAGAATTTGTTGTTGGACAAAAAGTTCTTCTCTTCCAATCACGCCTTAAGTTATATCCAGGTAAGTTACGTTCTCGTTGGGTTGGACCTTTTGTTATTACTAATGTATTTACTCATGGTGCAGTTGAAATCCAAAGCCCAAAAACAGATAAGGCATTCAAAGTGAATGGTCATAGATTGAAGCCTTACTATGAGAACTTTCCAATACAAGATGTGGAGGAGTTTCCACTTTTTGAGCCAAAGTATGTTGAATAATAATGGCATGGGTCTAAGTTAGGCTGAGGACAATAAACCAAGCGCTTCTTGGGAGGCAACCCAAAAGGATGGAGAGCATCTATTATATCAGATTTGCATATTCCTTACTCTCCATCATTCTATCTTTTATTGTTTTTCTTTTCTTTTGTTTAATAGTTCTTTTCTCTTACAAGATGTAAATATAATTTTTAATTTATTTTTTTTAACCCCGGTTAAATGGCGGATAACGGTACTCCTTGATTATTTAAATCGGTTCCATCAGCTACCCACAAAATTTATATTGTATATAAATTTCTCATCCAATTTCTCTTTCAATTTTTTTTTCATTCTTTTTTTTCAGGATGGATGATATTCTCACAAGATTGCAGAAACGATTTCCTCCTTTTCCTCGAAATATTTTACTGAAGCTTTACCAAGTTCGACTTGAGAGATTAAGAATGCTTATGCACAAAGGGATTCCTGACGACATACGTTGGCTAATTGAAGCCAAGGTACGTGAAGATGAATATCTTCCTGTTTTGCATTTACCAGGTACAGGTAGAAGCACTTTTGCAAAGAAGCGACGAGCAAAGCGCATGAGTTCAAATTGCCACAAATGTGCACGATGGACGTGTAACGGTAAATGTCGTTCTATTGGGATTCCGTCCTCTAATCGAGATGATAAAATTGAATTCATTAAGGATGGACTGAGTAAGGAGAATTTGGGTAATATCCAACTTTCTCTTGAGACGCATCCTAGTGGAGACGTACAAAGAGAAATTCTTGATTTATGGCCGCAATTCCAAAGGGAATGGGAACATCTTGGGAATCTGATGTTAAAAGACCCTGTTTGCCAGCTTGTAAGAAAACTGGATGGGAAGCATATCCTCGACTCATAGAAGGCGTTTAAGCCGTTTCTGGACGTAAAACCAGAGGAAGATGTGAGCCACAATCACAACTACAATAAATGACTTCTCAGCTTTTGGTTTGATTTGCAATAACTTTATTTTGTTTTAATTTACGTGTTGTTCGATTTGTGTAATTATTCTCGTTTTTTTTTATTTGTCTTTTACGGTTGATTTTTTCTTCTCTTTTTGATTTTCTTCCTGAAATCACGCAAAAATCTTTTGTTAGGTTAACATTTTCTTCTGACAGGTCAGATACACTTTCGGCGACATTATTACTCTTGTCTGATTCACTACTCAGTCCTCTATATATTACACCATGTACTCATTCTCTTTCAGGCACTCGAAAAAAAAAAAAAATGGAAAGTACTTCATCCCAGCGCATTAAAAAAATTTGTGTCTTTGGAGGTGCTTATCCAGGGAAAAATAACATATTCGCTGATGAAGCCATAAGAGTTGGAGTAATACTTGCCCAACAAAAGATCCACTTGATTTATGGAGGCGGTAGTACGGGTTTAATGGGAGTAGTCGCTACAGCAGCACACACCGGAGGAAGTCCAGTTCTAGGAATCGTGCCAAAACTATTCACAAGTTTTTGTGGACCTACCGTGGGTAAGGAAATACAAGTCTGGAGTGTCCCTGAACGGATAACAATCATGTACCATTCTGCCGATGCATTCATTGCTTTACCAGGAGGTCTGGGTACATTGGAAGAAATAGCTTGCGTGGCTTCTTGGTCATCTTTGGTTACAAATAAGAAACCCATTGGTTTGCTTAATATTAATGGTTATTTTAGTAATTTGCTTTTATATTTAGATAATGCTGTGGATAATGGATTCATGTTTTCAGAGGCAAGGAGAACCATAATTTCTGCTACAACCATTGAAGATTTACTTAAAAAGCTCCAAGCTTATGAGTGTTTATTTGCTACGGTTGTTTCGCAAACGCTCGGAAAAAGAAAAAGAGATATGGACGAGCAAGGAGTGGATTGCACTTTGTCTTTGTGACATTATCTAACATTTTGCTTGTTGTGTCTCAGTTATAATAAGTGGTTAGCAACCTCTGCAGGTAATATCTCCTAAATTCTACCTTTAAAATTTGACATTGGGGACAATGTCATATTTTAGTAGGGGGTAAGGGACATATTTTGCTAATTTAAAAAAAAAAAAAAAAAAAATTTAAGAAGTATTCATTCTGAACAAGGTCTGAGTAAGGGAGACTTGAGACATACCTTGTCAGTTTGATTTCTTCTTTTCAAAAAAAAAAAAAAAAAAAAAAATTTGTTGTGTTTTAAGCAATTTAGAAGTATTCATTCTGAACAAGGTCTGAGTAAGGGAGACTTGAGACACACCTTGTCAGTTTGATTTTAATCTTTTTATGTTTACTTGTTAATTTTTGTTTAGTATTTTAAGATTATTTAGGTTGCATGAGTTTGTTTTGTTTTGAGTCTTAGCTGTTCCTATTCTTATGTTATTAGTTCTTTTCTCTTACACATGATTCTTTCATTTGGGTTAATAGACTTACATTGAGGACAATGTAAGAATTAAGTGTGGGGGGAATGATTTAGGATTTCTTTTATTTTTGTCTACTATTTTTTTTGTATGAGTCTTTATTATAATTTTTAGTGTGTTTTAGTTCCTTTTTAATACAATGATGAGATATGAATTGCATAAGTCTAAAACAGAGTTATTAGTGAGAAGATTTTCATGAGAATTGAGCTTGATATCATTTTTTTTTTATGAGCCAATGTTAATATGATATGTTGATTGAGAAAGAAGCATGTTTAGACTTAATCTGACTTGTATAATCATCCTTGTGAGTTTTTGAGCCTATAATGATTGATGCATTATACAAATCAATCTAATTTCTTTCTTGAGTGCTCTTATGATTACAGGATTCTCTAGAACTTGCTTTAAACCGTTTGAGACTATATTGATACATGTGACAACATGAATATGATAGAGGCATTAGGATTTTTAGCCAGAGCCAAACAGCCATCCCTTATTGATGTTCCAAGAGAACACACCCTTAGTGAACCAATTTGAGCCTACATTGAATAAGCTATCTCTTTGGTAACCATAACTTGTCCCTAACCTAAATATACTTATATCTTTACCTTTGTTCCAAAGATGAATTAGCATGTTTTGAGACAAGTTGCAAAGACAAGGGATATTTTTAGTTAAAAATTTGGGTTAGAAACAAGAAATAAGTGTGGGGGGGAAAGAAAAAAAAGTCAAAAAAAAAAAAAAAAAAAGAAATGGAATACTAGCAAATACATTCAAAAAAAAAAAAATATGAATCATCTCTTGAATTTTGGGAAAAAGAAAAAGATGTTACAAAGTTGTTCAGAATGAAGAAAAGGCCCAACATGAATATCCGGCCTAGGTGACTATGTACTTGTAAAGAGTTTTGAGAAGTTTCTTTGTATGATCTTTTTATGTCTCTAAACTTTATGAACTCTTTGGAACCTTTGTGATATCTTTATCCTTTTGTTCTTCAACCACATTACAAACCCCTTGGCCCCATTACAACCTCGATTAAAGACCTCTTGATTCATGAAGTTGTATGATCTAAATAGTGGAGAATAGGTGGACAAGCAAGAATATGGTAGAACTGTTTTCATGAGATTGATTGAGTGTAAACACTTCACCACTACTTTAAAGAGTGAAAATCATAAGGGTATCCCATGTGAGAAGTTGAGATTAAATTTGAACATGCACTATTTTGATTGAGATATGTTATGTTAATATTGGCTTAACTCAAACAATTTACATTCAAGCTTGATTTTTTGTGAAATTCTTTAAGCTATTGATTAGTTTATAAGACTTGTTCAAAGATTGTCTCTAATTTGTATTGAAAGGATTAGGAGTAAATATTTTTAGTATATGTAGTTTATTTATATTTTAGTTTTTCAATGTTTGTGGGTATCGTTCTAGTAAACCCTCACGAGACTAAACTCGTCCACTAGGGACACCTAGGGGTTTAAAGGCTTGTGTCACATGCTAAGTGCCACCGTGATTTCCTACGAAAATGGATTAGATTAGATTTTCTTATTTTATTTTTATTGAGTCGTTGCTAGGGACTAGCAACAATCTAAGTGTGGGGGTGTGATAACTCGTATAATTATATAGTTTTTAGTTATGTTTTATTAATGTTTTGTGTCAAATACGAGTTATTATTGTTTAGTCTAATTGTGTTTATGATCTTTTATATTTTTATGTATTTTGGTGTTTTTCACAAGTTTCTTTGAGTGATTTCAGATTACTAGAATTAAGGGCAAATCCAGTTCAGTTTCAGTTCCGACACCTTTTGCCATATCAGCTATATCTCGAGTTTCACTGAAGCAATAAGGCTGAAATTTGTATCCATGCAAAGCTAAGAGGCATATCTATCTTTTTCATGTTTTACACTTCTTAAAACGGAGTCGTTTTCCCTAGCAAAATCGACCATCAAGTTGGCTGATGTGCAATGACGTCTGTGCTGACATGTTTTCGTATTATGCCCGTATCTTCTTATCCACATCAGCAAATGAGCTGATTCCAACGGCTATGGTTCCGCAACGGATAGGAGAACCTTTGTCTAGAAGACCATGTGATCAGATCAGGCCTCCAATATTGACGAAATCGACCATCAAGTTGGCTGATCAAAATCGTCATATACCTACCTTTGAAATTTGTAAAGCTTGTCTCTTGTCATTTAGCCCTCCAAAATGTGTATAAATAGAGGGCCTTGGATGATTGTAAGGGATCATATTGGAGATTGGTAGGATATTAGCCATTTTAACAAAATTCTCTAAGTTTTCTTCTTCTTTCTTTTCTCTAGTTTTCTTTTTCTTTAGAAAGAGCAAGAGGTTGGATAATTAATATTCTTCTTCTTCTTCTTTCTTTCTTTTATTTTCTTCTTAGATTCTATTTAATTTTATGTTTATAATGCCTATGCTAGGCTAAACTTCTATTTGGTTAAGGGTGATTTCAAAGCCCTAGACATGTTTTGTGATTGATTTTCAGATTCTATCTATCATTAATTTTCTATCAAAGTTGCTTATGTTCTTCTACAAGAATTGTTCATGACGTTGTCTTGATTTGTTTAGGTGTACAACTAGATAGATCTTGATAATTATCTATTGCTAGTTTAGGAGTCTTGATCCGTGTAATTGTCTTGATTTCCTATTCATAAGTGGCAATTTGTGATTAATGATTATGGTCAAGTTTTCAATAATTGCAAAGTGGAACATAACCTAAGTTGAACAATCCGAGCTTATGTGTTTGTTGCTTAGATCAACCTATCTTTCTCATCATAAAGCTGCCATTAAATTGAATCTAGAGAGCTTATTCTAGGTTGTTTGATGGTTAGAGATTAAATAGAGAGCTTGTTCTATTTAACGACAAACTAAGGAAAGATTGGGATAACAGAGCTTGTTGTTATCTACGGTTGTTAACTTTGATAGTTGGTTGATATTGATAGATCTGAAATTGATTCTTAATGATGTCTAGTGGTGGAGAATGAAACCTTAACCATATTTTTCATTTTTGATTCTTCTTACTTGTTTTCTTACTTTTCTAGTTTGCTTATTTTTAAAAGTATATTTATTTTTATTGGCTGGTTATACCGCCTAATTTAGTATATATATTTTTATTGGCTGGTTATACCGCCTAATTTAGTATATATATTTTTATTGGCTGGTTATACCGCCTTGCATCTTATTCTTATTATTTACTTTAGTTTAAATCTAGCTTCAAAAACCCCTTTTCTTTTATTGTTCTTGAATTTAAGTTTTAAACTATCAACTTATAAACTAAAACCCAATCCCTGAGGACTCGACCCTTGCTAACTACTATACTTACAATTGATCTTTTTAGTGCAAGGTTAAATAAGATACACTCTTTTGGGTGCATCACATGTCATGTCATTCATACATATGCTATGTCACATAGATTTTGCCATGTCATTCATAAATATGCTATGTCATTTAGATTTTGCCATGTCAAGCATGCCAAGTCATTCATACATGTGCCATGTCATTTGTATTTTGCCATGTCAAGCATGCTATGTCATTTATACGTATGCTATGTCATTTAGATTTGGTCATGTCAAGCATACCACGTCATTCATACATGTGCCATGTCATTTGGATTTTGCCATGTCAAGCATGCCATATCATTCATTCATGTCCCATGTCATCTATATTACGCCATGTCAGGATAAATATGCATGATTTTTAATTTTTGTCTTAGTAATATTTTTGCATATTCATGATTATTTCTTTATGATTTCAAAACACATGAAAAAATAAATATTGTTTTTATAAAACAAGATTATTTCCGAATTAAAATAATTTATGGGTTTTCTACTGGGTCTGCCGGGGAGAATACCATCAATTATCATTAACGACGGAATATCTTTTTTTCAAAAAATAAGGGTGATTCGGAGAATTTCAAACCCAAGAAAAAATTTCATGTTTTGCCGAGTTTGTCGGGAAGTATGGGAAATTTTATGTTAATAAATTCTGGATCATTTTCAAATAAAATATGATTGTTTTTCAAGGGAATTATTTTTAAATACCAAATTTCAAATCGATTTTCACCGAGACTTGAGATAACACATGACTAATAAGGTACCGTTTTATACGGGCGTTGTGGGGGTGCTAATCCTTCCCCGCACGTAACCGACTCTTGAACCCGCACTTGTTTTCTCTGGTTCAAAGTGCAGACTTCAAAACTTGTTTTAAAAAATGTTTTAATTAATTTTAAAATATTTTATAAAAATCGGTTTTAATAGGTGGCCGATCTCACCTAGTCAAAAAAAAGATTGGTGGCGATTCCATTTCTTTTTCGAGGTTGTTTTCATACCCTCAATTATTTTACTTAAGAGAAATTAAATCGTCTTTTCCTCCTTTTTTTCCCCACACGTATCAGCGATTAATTTTTTCAACGTCGCTTGACGGATCCCGCGAAGGATTGGTTGCGACAGTTACGAATGCCTTGGTTCAAGGGTTGTCCGTTCAATTGTAATTGAACTACTTGTGGTGTAATAAATTGTCTTGTTCGGATTAAATCTCAACCCACTTCAAGTGTGATCTAAACTTTGTTTTTTACTTCTTTCAATGAAATTGTATAAATCAAACACTATATCTATTAAGTTTAATGAGAAAAATTATGTTATTTGGGAATTTCATTTTCGAACTTTTGATGAAGGCAATAATTTATTTAGAATCCTTGATGGAACCATGATAGAACCTAATGATGAGAAAGGAAAAACTCAGTGGAAAACCAAAAATGCTAGAGTTATCACTTGGATCTTGAATTTCTGTTGAGACAGATATTACTTTAAGTTTGTGATCTTTTAAAACTACTAATGCTATGTGGAAGCATCTTTTGAAAATTTATTCTCAAACCAATCAGGCTAGAAAATATGAGATAGAATATAAAATTGCTAGGCTTAATCAAGAAGGTATAGATATCTGGACTCTTTAATTACTTAGAATTTTTGAAATTGTGGACTGAGCAAGACATGATTACTACTAATTTGGTCTCTACTTCTCCTTATGAAGAAATTAAGCAACAAAAAGATAAATCTAGAGTAATGCAATTTCTTATGAAACTTAGACCAGAGTTTGAAAATGTTAGAGCTAATATAATAAATTATGGAATTAAGGATATTGACTCTGCTCTTGCTAAACTTATTTGGGAAGAAACTAGGTTGCACGCACATGCTATATTATATGGAAAAAATAATTCTGCTACGAGTTTTTTTGCTTCTCGCAGTAGGCCTTGCCCAAAACCAAGAAGTAATCAAATTCATAACAGTACATAATAATGATAATGTAATGAAGTTGGGCATATACAGTCTCATTGCAGAAAGCGAAATGTGAGCAACTATGGCAAAAAGAATGGACATATAATTACAAAATACAGACTTCTACAAAAGCACAAGCAAGGACAACCGGCATTCTTTACTTCCAATGGTGATCAGAAGATAGATGCAAATAATCATCTTTCTCAAGAAGCAATCCAACAACTGATACAAGCTTCACTGCAATCTACTCTACCAAGTGTTTTTTCTGTTGCTGGATTTTCAGGTAAAAAATTTCAATTTCCCCTTGGTTTCTTGATTCAGCTGCCTTTAACCATATTTTTTTTTTGCTAAGCCAATAGAGATTTATTAAAAGCAAGAGGTTGACAAAACTAGCAAAGCTAGTGTACAAAGAACAGAGTTCGCAAGTTTCCAAAAACTGACCAACACTCCCTAAAAGAACACAGGGCCATGCACCATAGAAAAAGCAACCACTTTCCCTAAAACAACAGAATATCAAACAGCCGGAATAAACCCAATAATCATTTGAACAAAAATAACAGAAAAACCCCATAAGGAATGAAAGATGTTGCAGTTTATCTAGCAACCACCCTTTTTGTTTAAGACTTGAGGTTGGTCAACAAACACTTGGAAATCGCCACCACATATCTACTGCATATCAATGTCCTCCTTCACAGCTTTAACAACCATTTTAGTAAACTTGTCAAAAGTCAGTAAGAAAAGCCTAGGAAGGGGCTTCATAAGGCTTTTATCCCAACACCATTTGGCAAAAACATTTATTTTCTAATTTGAAACCATATTCATCACAATTAGAGGTGACAAACGGGCGGTTTCGGATTGAACTGTCTTTGAATTCGGGTTATTTCGGGTTCGGATAATCTCGGACACGGATAATTTTAGGCTTGGGCTATTTCGGGCTCAGATTATTTCGTGTACGGGTTTTTTGGGATTCGGATCGGTTCGAGTTCGGACAGGCTTGGATAAATTCAAATAATTTTGGAATTTTATATGTTACAAATATTTTATTAATTTCGAATGTAATAATTAATTTTATTTTTTACATAGTGAAAAATACTAAAATTAAAATTTTAAAAATTAATAAATATTTATATAAATATAATAAATATAATAAATTTTTTTATACATTGACTATCAATATTTGTATTTGTATTTGAATATTATCCATTATTTTTAGTCCAATATCTTTTAAGTTCAAATAAAAACAAAATATATAAGTTCGATATATTTACTTATAGTATGAATAATTTTTTTTTTTGTACATTTTGATACTTCTTATTATTTTGCAACGATTATAGACTGATATATTTTTTAATTTTTATGATATTTAGTATTGAATATAACTATATAAGAAATTTTTTTTTATAAGTGTGCTAAAATAAATTTAAAGTAACATTAAAAAAAGTAATCGTCAAAAATCATTGGGCTACGTTTAAAAAAAATCATTATGAGGAAACAAGTTATAAATAAAGCCCACTGAACATTTATATAAATGACTTTTTTACTCTTAACCCAATAACTCATTGGACTCTTAGTCATTTAGTCCAAGAAATTTTTATTTTTAATTTGCTTTATTAGGTTTTTTAGTATTGTATTATAAATTTTTAAGAGTATTTTAAATTTTCAAGAATTTGTTCTTATATTTATTTATTTTTATTTGGGCATAATTATAAATACTAACATACCAATATTATATCTAATTATGTACACGGATTAACCAAATGTTCAATTAAAATGTTGAATAACAGACACTAAAAGAGTATCAATTAGTTGATTTAACTTTAATAATTACTACTTAGAAATTTTGAGAAACCATGATATATAAAAGCTAATTTATATAGTATTAATATAATTTTAATATTTGACCATTTGACATTAACATTAGATGTAATCAATTAATTATTTAAATTATTTTATTAAATTATTATACTATTACTTTTTTTTTTAGATAATAAATAATTTAATAAATTTATAACTTTTAATTTAATTGTATACTTGTTATTATAATTTGATATATGAACTTTTACTTTATTATTATAAGGATTTTAAAGCTATAATATTGGCTCTATATCGCATATAACAAAGTTAGATTTATATTTGGTTGAGACTAGAGAAGATTATGAAAAGCAACTTGATATTCTTGATTATTAGAAGAAAAGTCAATTTCGATATCCCGTCCTTCATTAATGGCCAAAGATATATTAAGTATTCCAATTATCACAGTTACTTCCGAATCAACATTTATAGAAGCGAATGAAGAAATTGTCTTACGAGTATCGGTGGCAGAGTTATCAACAAATGAACAAATTGTCTTACACATCATAATGCAAAAATGTTGATTACCATTCTTAATTGGTTGTATGAATACGAGGTATCCATAAACTCTTACGGTAAGATTGTACTATCATTGATTATATTTTTATTATTTAAATGATACATGATTATTTATATATTTTTTATTAGATAAAGAAAAAGATGAAACATTGGTATTGGGAAGAAATGTTGAAGGTGAATTAATTGTCTTATGAAGGAATGGAGATTAAGAGTTTCTAATTGTAATATATGTTGATATTCTACTTTCTAATAGTTATTTTTTTCATTGTTGATAAAAGAAAGTTTTACTAAAAAATTTATTAAGAATAATTGTGATTGCTTTAATTGTAATTTGCAGGTTCAAATTTTTGATGTTGAACTTGGAGGGACTTGAGGTATTATATTTAAGAATCGAAAAACTTTATTTGTTTGATTTTAGAAATTAAAGAATATATTTTATTTAAATATATGTTGTTTGGATGTTGTATTTTTTAATTTACTTATTATTATTTTTTTAATCTTTATACTTTAATTTATAAAACGATGTTTTTATTTTCAAGTAAATTTAATTTTTTATATGTTTGAAACACTTAAAGAAATATGATTTAAAGTTAATCTTATTAATAATGTTATTAGTGTTACACAAAACATCAAGTTCAATCATATGTTGAAATTATAATATCATTTTTTATATTTAATTATTATTGTATTAAAATTAAATTTTAAATGTGGAATAAGTACAATAATATATTGTAAATGATTATTTTATAAAAAAGTCAAACATTAAATTAATAAAATTATTTGTTATTTTTCATGGTTAATTGTTGTAAATAGAATAAGGATAATACTAAAAAAATATTTGATATTATATTTAATGTGTTTCAAATTAATTTTATTCCATAATCTAATATAAAAATTCACTATTAATTACTTTTATTGATGATACATTATTAATATAATTGTATAATAATTATAAATATATTTTCAAAATATATATTTATCATTTATTTTTATTTTAAATAAAATCATATAATTATAGTTCGGATTTTTCGGTAATAAATTTGGTTTTTTACTGGTTTCGGATCAGATCGATCTCGGATTCGGTTCATACCAAATTCAGGTTTTTACGGGTTTGGATCCTAACGGTTTCTGGATTTTTCGGATTCAGATTTTTTTGGATTCGGATTTTTTCGGATTCGGACCTTTGACTTTTTAGTCAATCCGGATCGAATCGGATTCGGTCTCAGATCGGTTTGGACGGATTATCGGATTCGGGCCTGCTTTGCCAGCTCTAATCACAATACTCTATAGTTACTACCAATGGAAAAGAATTGCCTATTCAAGGGGTTAGAACTATTTGTTTAACGGATAACCAAAAGAGGAATATTAATCTTCCTAATACGCTTTATGTGCCAAGACAGGTTACAAACTTAATTTCTATTGGACAATTAGTTGATAAAAATTTTTGTTGTTAAATTTTTTCCTCATGGTTGTGATATACATGAGTTACAAATAGGGAAAATGATCGGGAAAAGGCATAAGCGAGGACGTTTGTTTCACCTAGACTTAGATTCCGAGCACTCTTCTACTTTATGTTTATCAGTAACCGCATTTGCTAGTACTGGAGTACATGTTTATCAGTAAATGTTAAATCTATTTTTCATGATAAAGAAATGTGAAAGTAGTGCACTTGGAAAGGCTTCTAAATCATCGTTTTTTTTCTAGTACTTCTAAAGTTGAAGTACCATTTGATTTGGGATCCTTCACCAATTCTCTCTAGAATAGGTTACAGGTACTTTGTTTTATTCATTGATCAATATACAAGATTTACTTGGATTTATTTTTTGCATGCTAAGTTTGATCTTGCAAATATTGTAAAATCTTTTATCACTATGATCGAAACATAGTTAAAATATATATATATATATTTCGTTCAAACCCAGAAGGAATTTTGTTTTACCACAATAGTCATGTCCAAATATACCTGAACAAAATGAGATAGTAGAAAGAAAAAAATAGACATGTGGTTGAGATTGGAAGAACCCTTTTAATTGAGTCCCCATGTTCTTTGTCATTTTTGGGTAGAGACTGTTCATACAGCTGTTAATCTCATTAATAAACAACCAACACTTGTTCTTGAAAATAAATCACCTTGTCATACATCTCTAGATTTTACTAGACTTTGTGTTTTCGGATGCCGGAAGGGATGGACTTAAGTTGTTTAAGAACTAGAAATTATACAGAGAAGGCCCAAATTGATTTCCTTAATGGACTCAACTCGTCTAACCTCGCTGCTAACTGCTCATGAGGATCTGCATGTTTCACTTCCCAAACCATCTTGTTGGGCATGAGAGATAGAATCAAGATCATTAATGAATATTATTAGTTCCATGAAAGACTTTTCGACGTCATCTGATTATCGGACCAACTCTGGAGATTTTGTGGGCACCGGAAAAGAAAAAGACGAACCACCTGAATCGTCAGTTTCATCATGCATGCCTTTGCACTTGCACTTGCGCTTGCGCATATCAGACCTCATATATATTTGGGAACTTATGGATAAGTTCCTCAGAGACTGAGATGTTAAACAGCTTTAAAAGATATAGTAAGAGGGATAGCAGAATTCTCTTTAACAGAAATTAATTACCAACTATATATAGCAAAAATCTTCGTTGACCAGAGATGTAAAGCGACTCCTTCAAGCCTTAGCCAAGTGAATCAGTCGTGGGTGTTTTTGTATATCTACAATGGCCTGACCCCTTCAAACCAAACCTCCAGCCACTTTTTGAAATCACTCAGGCATGCATCCATCTCATCTTCTTCTCCAAATGTCAATAGAACTGTGTTTCCACTCCATAGGTCTCAGTTTTTACTTAACATAGGAAGCCCTCTCGAGCAAATGTCGATTGAACGGCTGAATGATGGATGTAATTATGAAGATGCATGGCCGATAGCAGATCTACTAATTAAGCCATTCAAACTCCTTTTGATCAATGTCAACGTCAAAACTTATAAGAGGATCGTTTGCAATAGAAGGAGCAAAGTTTGGTTGGCTGGTAGAGAGAAGGGAGAAGACCTTCCAAAACATCCTTGTAATAACGATTATCTCTAACCATTTTGAAAAACAAAGGTTTAGAAGGTGGTTGGAGGGAAGCATCAACATTCAACCCAGCTTTTTGTGAGAGTTGCCCTTTTGAAAACTTAGCCATGATCTCACCTTATCCTAAGTAGACTATCTCATGGCCTAGTCGTGATCCGAATTTTTTTTCTTACACAAATTTATTTCAAGCCAGGTTCGAATCGTCTTGCAAACTCATTTCATTGTTAATCAAATATTAAAATAAAAAAATATATATTTTATATTAAGATTTACATATTTTTATAATTAAATTTAAATATTTTTTATTACACAAACAGTAATTCGGGCCGTGACGGGCCAGCCCGAATAAAAAATTATCTTACTTAGGCCCGGTTCGAATCGTACGAATAACCCGATCCTTCAGCAGATCTAATCCTAAATAGCTTTTTTTTTTTTTTTTTTTTAATGATTATACTGAACCCATCATTCCTCCTTTGTATTAATTTATTGCGATATAACATAATTTATGTTACGAAAAAGATATATTGTACAATAGTTATAAAAATTATTTTTAAAAGAAAAATTTGCTAAAAAAATATTTTCTTATAATATATCGAAGTGAAAATTTCTAAAATATTGTAGTATACAATTACTTTTTTTTTTTTTTATCTTAATATAGCTATTTTCTTTTTTAATTCTCAAAATATTGTTGTTTTTCAATTAAGTATCAAAATTCGCCTTTTTTTACTAGTTGAAAAATCGCCATGGGCTATGGCGATTTCCCAACACAAAATTTCATTTTTTTTAAAAAATATCTTGGGAAATCGTCATGGGCCTTGCCGTTTTTCCAACTGGTAAATTTCAAATTTTTTTAAATACTAGTTGGGAAATCGCCATGGCCCATGGTGATTTCCCAACACATTTTTTAAAAAAAAATAAAATTTTGTGTTGGGAAATCGCCATGGCCCATGACGATTTCTCAACTGATTTTTTAAAATTTTAAATATCAACAATAAAAAAAAATAAAAATAAATAAATAACAAAATTTTATTCATTTTAATTTTTATTTAAAAAAATAAATAACAAAATTTAAAATAAAATTTAATTTATCAACAATTTTTTTTCATTTTATTTTTTATTTTAAAAAATAAATAACAAAATTAAAAATAAAAATAAAAATTAATTTCTCAACAATTTTTTTGCTTTTTATTTATTTCTTTAAAAAAATAAATAACAAAATTTAAAATAAAAATTAATTTATCAACATTTTTTTTTTCATTTTATTTTTTATTTTAAAAAAAATATATCAATATCAAAATTAAAAATAAAAATTAATTTCCCAACAATTTTTTTGCTTTTTATTTGTTTCTTTTAAAAAATAAATAACAAAATTTAAAATAAAAATTAATTTCCCAACAAATTTAAAATAAATAACATGAAATGCAAAATATATAAATTTATATATTACAAATTTAAAATACATTATTCTCGTTATATTAATAAAAGTACATTTATTCTAATTATTTATGGAGGAGTTCTCGGATCGCATGGTTTGAGCAACAGTGTCGAGCTCTCCTATAGTGTGGTGGCTGGACCAGTCGTTCAACCTCGTCAGTGGCACGTATTTGCAGTCGACCACGACCTCTTGCTGTAACCGCCACTGGTTCTGGTTGTATGTCATCCGCATGCTCATGGACAGTGCTATACTGACCCACATCAGTTGATGGAAACGCATTACTAGAGGGACCCATTTCTTTTGTATCAAAAATTTGAAACTCACTACTGGAGGAGTAAACACCTAGTCCACCCATAAAGGGAACCTGACTAATAGATGGACCCACAAATGATGTACCATCAAATGTTGACACATGGGTTCCAAACTGATACATTGTAGTTAGATATGCTGAACTTGAACTTGGGATGGGGAGCTGGTCATCTAACCTCGTCATTGGCGGTGATGGTCAGTAACACTCATCAACATCATAGCCGAGGTGACTGACGGAATAACGATGACTGGATGGTACTCCATGATCCCGTTCAGGTTCAGGATGACTAAATGACATTCTCGATGCAGTGAACTTCGATGCATGTGATGAGACCGATTGACGCGTTCGCCCACGTTGTCGGCTAGGTCTAGGAGCTTCCATTTCCTGTGTAGGAGGGATTGGATTTGAAGTTCGTCCAGGAAATGGAATACTCTGAAGATCCTCAAACTCCGACAGTGGACAAACAAAAGGCCGACCTTCATTTTTATACCATCTTATGTAATCATCAGATGGGTTGAAATTAAAACCAACAATGGGATAACCTGTCGGAATTCATCCAGAACGTATATCCCACCACTGGATCCATTTTGTGTGCTTCGTAGGCCAGTATTCTTCATGACGCCTACCCATGTCAATCTTGTGAACCTTATCAAGGTTCACCGGTGGTTGCAGAATTGGTTGTTGCATCTCAAATTATCGCAACACCCTGTCAGTGTGGTGCCACTCCACATATGCAAAGCATATCAATGCTGTATTTGCTTTCCATATATGACAATTACTATAGGCATCCGATGGGAGGCATGCGATAATTTCATTCGAAGAATATGACATCCACACAAACTGCGAATAATTATTACAAATTATTAGTTTCATATGGATTAAATACAAGAATACTTGAATCTAACAATCGAAACATTTACCTTGTCATATCCTACTCGATCTAGTCGTAATCTTATACTTGCAAGGTCGGTCGGAGTATCAGTAAGATCTCTACGATGACTCCACCTATTAAAATGCATATAAAATCTTAATAGACCTATAAAAATACAAGTTCATACAAAATAAATAAAATAGTAAAGATTATTACCTGCTTGCAAAGGGGGTATACAGTCGGAACATCCACGCGCTGAGCAAGAAATGACAGCCGATACCAAGCCTATGATTGTAGAAGCACTAAACATCCACCTATGTCATGGCTTTCTGGAACTGTAGCCCGACACAGTTCTTTATACAAAACCGCCAAACACGTAGAACCCCAACTATATTTTGTCGCATGCTCTAAACCACGTAGTAATGGAATATACATTAAATATACTCGACTGCTCGATTTGTCAAGCAATAGCAATCCTCCAATCAGATGTAAAATATATGCTCTAGAAGCATATTTTATCCGTTCTTCACTTGTGTGTAATGGAAGATTTTGAAAGGATTTCAACCAACTTAGTCTCACTGTTGAGCCAGATACATACTCATCTGGAGGTACCGCACCCAATAAATTTTGACACTCTTCATTCCAATCTAGAAAGCTTGCGCCTATAACTGTATCGCCATGGACCGGAAGTCCAAGTTGAAGAGCAACATCTTCTAAAGTTACCGTGCGTTCACCAAACGGAAAATGAAAAGTGTGCGTCTCGGGTCTTCATCGTTCGATCAACGCACTATTAAGTCGGGTTGAAGCAGAAATCGTTGAATTTGAGTTGCATAATAAAATTCGGCTCTCTTTAAGTGATTGATAATATATAGATGTGGGTCCTCCAAAGTAAATTCCCTCGAACGTAAGACGCGACCATTATCTTTTTGATAATTAATTAAATAATTATAAAAATTAAATAATTATAAAATTAAAAAACTATAATAATTAAAAAATTAAACAATTATAAAATGACAAAACAATAATAATTAGAAAATTATAAAATTATAAAACTATAATAATTAAAAAATAAAAAATTATAAAATTATAAAATCATAATAATTATAATAATTATAAAATGATAAAACTATAATAATTATAAAATAAAAAATTATAAAGTTATAAAATTACAAAACTATAATAATTACAAAATTTGATAATGTAATACAAATAATATTACAAAAATTTACTTACCTCTTTAAATATAACCGAGGCTATGTGATTCTTTTGCAACCTCAACAATGATGATGAAGCCATTTTTAAATAAACACGAAGAGATTTTGTATGGAAGAAGGAAGAATGAAGAAGATCTGGATTTTTTTTTTGTAAAAAAATAAGAGGAATAGAGAGGGTATTTATAAGAGTATTTGGGGTGGGGGCGGGAATTTGAAGTCAACGGTCACTTGACCGTTGCCATTCAAATTATTATTTTTTTTTAACCGTTCCTAGGTCTTTAAATTTGAATTTTAATATAAATTTGATTTTTTTTAAACCTTTGAGAAATCGCCATGGGCCCCAACTGGTAAATTGAATTTTTTAAAAAAACCCAGTTGAGAAAATTCCATGGGTCATGGCATTTTCCCAACTGGTTAATTTAATTTTTTTTAAATACCAGTTAGGAAATCGCCATGGGCCATGGCGATTTTCCAACTGGGTTTTAAAAAAAATCAATTTACCAGTTGGAAAATCGCCATGGCCCATGGCGATTTTCCAACTGATTAAAAAAAAAAACGTATTTTGATACTTAAAAACAAAAGAGCCGTAGTTTGAGAATTAAAAAAAAGCTATATTAAGATAAAAAAAACCTACAATAACCCATCTAATTTGAAAAACTTATAACATTTTCCAAAGTAAAATTAATTTTTTTTTTTATCATCTTCCAACTTTCATATCTTTTAATTAATCAAATTTATTTTCTTTCTCCCATTTTTTCCCTTGATATTATGAATATTGCAACAATGTTTTCACTATAACATATAAGAGGTATAGATAGCTCTATAAATTATTAACTACTGAAAAGGAACCAATGAAAGAACAAAAAAAAGTTAGCAAAATCTCTATTTTTTGTGTATAAAAGGTTAATATACCTCTAAAAAGTTAATTAACATTTACTACAATTCAAGTCTTAATGTGTATATATATATATATATATATATATAAAACTCAATCTATTGTCTAGCTACTTTATGCGATAATTTTTTTTATATTTAAATTCAACTCTTTAAATAGAGAAAGGGTACTTTATACTTTATGTCTCCTTTATGCCCTTTTTGTAAAAAGGAAATTGAAACAGTAACTCATCTTTTTATTTCTTGTCATTATTTTTGGAATATATGGATGATGTGTTGTGGTATTTGGGGCATAAACTGATTGCTCCAGGAGATATTGCTTCCTTTTTCATGTCTTGGCAATCGTCCTTCCCTTCTCAAGGAAAATTCTAAAAAAATTTCTTACCGTCAGCTTCTTATAAGCTTAGAGAAATTTTATCCGTCAGATGAAAAATGATTCATCTCAACCGTTGAAAAAAAAAAACAATTCATGCAACCGGTTAACCTGATCATGAACAGATGAATAAAACCAAACCCTACCTCTCTCCCTTTCAAAATCATGGAACCCTAAATTTTCTAATAACCATCGCCTCCCGACTTCTTCCTCTAAAAAATCCAAACCCCTCGTCCCAACTTCTTTTTTTGAACAATCCAAACCCCAAATATCAAAAAACTCTTACCCTGGTTATGAGACCTGCGAAGGAGAAAAACAAGAAGAAGGTAAACACCCAACCCCGACTATCTTCCTCTCAAAATCATCAAACCCAGATTGTCATATTTTTGTTTGATCATCTGGTTTTTTGTTTCTTTGTTGGTTTTTAAGCTTTTTTTTCTGGGTGATTCTAATTATTTTTGGTTTGGGATTTTATTTTTATTTTTTTGGCAGAAATATCAGCATAAATTATGGGTGGCTGCAAGTGGGCAGAAGATAATTGGTAAGTACTTGAGCATTTATGTGTGCCATGCTATTGAAGTTTGCATTCATTTAGTTCTCCCCTAATTGTGATAATTTCTTGAAATAGGGGCACCAGCGGCTAAGTGAATCTGTTCTTAGTCATGCTGAAATTGGTAACGAATCACATGGACCTGTGAATACTTCAAAACCTGGTTTAGCTGGCAGTGAGAGTGGGAACCAAGCACTGGAGCGTCTAAAGCTGAATATAAAGCCACGTTCACAGCCCATTGAACAATTGAAAGGGAACATTGAGAAGGAAAGGTCAGTATTTGTCTAGACTTTGAATTAATGTTACTCTGTATGAGTGTTCTATAGATGTGTATTCCTGTTATTATAAATCATGAGCAGTTTTGGAATTTGAATATATTAAGTCTGCTTCGAATTATCATCTTTGATAAGAGTAAATCAATGAGGGTGAGGGACAAAATTGTTGAGATATTTGAGCGACAAATACAATGCATTAGAAATTTGATGTCAATCTGTTCTTTTTCAAGGAGTTGGTTTTAACAATTATGGATACAAAATAATAGATAAGGATAATTTGTTGTGTTTAGGGAATATCACCGGGCCTCTCTAATTGCAGCTTTAGTTCTTTAGTTGTTAAAATATGTTTATTTGTCCAACACGTTGTGTCTTGTGTTTGGTTTCCTCCTTTTCTTGGCAATTTTTTTTTTTTTTATTTTGTGCAATTTTTATTTGCATTTCTTGTGCCCTGTCTACTATGAATGCTAGTGTTGTCTCTATTTACTTACACATGTGGAGAAGAAAATGAATAAATTGGTGAGTTTGAAGGAGGTCAAATTAGGAGGGTTATGTGGAATTTCTTACACTGTAATAGATATATACTTACTGTTGAAGAAAGGGAAAACTTTTGACATAAGAGCAACATGAAATTCTTTAATTTCACAAAAGCAAATTTAGGTGATTTGTAAATTTTGAATGAATAATAGGTTTATAGGACTAAATATGGAAAAACTTTGAGCTTAGGCATTAAATTAACTGTGAATCGTTCAGTCACAATTAATCTTTTTATGAAGCAACTAATGCAAAATGGAAAAGTGAAAGAGTGACATTTATGATTTACAGTATAGGACGTACTAATGCAATTTTACAACAGTTCTTAAATTTGTTTGTCACCAATTTGCCACGCAAAACTCATCTATCATTACTGAATTCGAATAATAGGTTAGATCTTATGCATCTTACCTGGCTAATGACTAATGAGAGGTTGCATCTAATGGTGCAATATTTTGTTTGCATGTCCTATCAACTTCTACAGTAATCTTTGAATGAACGACGGTTTTTAGTTTATTTTCTGAACAATCCTCACATTAGGTATATGAATAACTACTTAGCTAAGTGTTAGTGATGCAGAAATGCCTGCTTATTGGATTGTTTAATCATTTTGTGGATTCATCACTCCTTTGTTGATCTCAACATAATTTAATTTATTATTATAGCTTCACACTTGTTTTTTTTTTTTTTTTTTTTTTGTGATTTTCATAATAACAGCTGATAGAATTGCTGGTCTGCTTCTCAGGTTCTGAAGAAGAGAGGGATTGATAATAGCACCCATGAGCCAGGCCAACAACCTGACAGGTAGTGAATACGATTCTAGGACATTTTGCCTTTTGTTTTTGGGTTTGTTCACTAATTGGCTAAAACTTAATAGTAGCATGTTGTGAAAAATTCTAAGAAAGCCTCTTAATATAGGCTTCCGATAGGCTCCAACAAATTGTGGCCGATAGATGCAAAAAATTTAATCTGAACCGTTGAAAAAAAATAAGGACAGCAACCTGTTTATCCGGTCCCCATTTTTCCTCTCAAATAATAAAACAAACCCTTGCTTCTCTCTCAGAAAACCCGAAACCCCTCAGCCACCAGTCCCTCTATCGTCCCAAAGCATCAAAACCCTAAGTCCTCTTCGTCAAAGCATCAAACCCCAAAAATTGATATGCCCCTGAAATCGTTTGAATGAAATCGCTTATCCCTTTGAATGAAATTGTTTTGGTGGGCGACCCTTCTCTCTCTCTCTCTCTCTCTCTCTCTCTCTCTCTCTCTCTCTTTTTAAAAACGACAAAATCCAGCATAATCCAGACCTCCCCTGTTAATTTTTCTAGAATTTTCTGCCAAATTTGAGATTTCTTTCTTCTTTAGATTCTTATATTTTTTCTTAAGTAAATTCATAAATTTGATCTGATAAAGATTTTTTGAAAAATAACACGAGAATATTGTTCAAAGGAATGATGGATCCTGAGTTGTTTAGAATCGCTCAAGAACAGATGAGTCGTATGTCACCCGCTGAGTTAGCCAGGATCCAACAGCAGGTTCAATTTTCTATCTTATCATTCTTTTCTCTCTCTATTTTTTTTTTTTAATTTTTAATTTTTTTTTGCTGATTTTGTTTTGATCAGAATTACCAAACCCATGTAGGATTTAGTAAATTTGATGTCTTTTTCAATTTGGGTATTTTAGTTTTTTTGGAATTTATGTTGGGTTTCAATTTTGATTTTATTTTTAATTATAAAATACAATGTGGGATTGCTTTCTTATTGGGCATATGTAGTTGAATTGAAGAAGAAAACCTGTGTAAAATTATGGTTTTTTGGTTTAAAATTATATTACTAGTTTTATATGATTTTGATTTTCGAGCTCAATATTTTTATGTTAGTGACCCTTTTTTCATGGAATTAGTTGTCTTTTTTTTTCTGGTGCATAATTAGTCTGCTAATATATATGAATTTCTTCTGATTTTGAAATAAAAATAATTTATCCCATAATTTGTTAGGTTTAGTAATGAGTAATGGGTTTTAGCTGAATTGGTTATGAAGTAATGATATTACCAGTATCACCACTAGACCTGAATATTTCACTCGTTGAAAGAACGGAAATTGAAAAAGGAATCAGTTTGTATTTGAGTATGTGTTTTTTTTTTTTGTGTGTGTGTGTATAATCAACATTAATGGTTGCTGTTATTGCGGATTCAATGGCATTGCAGATGATGTCTAATCCTGATTTGATGAGAATGGCCTCAGAAAGCATGAAGAACATGAGGCCTGAAGACTTGAGACATGCTGCGGAACAGTTAAAGCACACACGTCCTGAGGAGATGGCGGAGATTGGTGAGAAAATGGCCAATGCATCGCCTGAAGAGATAGCTGCCATGTGTTCCTATGCTGATGCTCAGACCACTTATGAATTAAGTGCAGCTCAGATGTTGAAGAACCAGGTGAGTTATTGCCATCCAAAATCACATAATTGTTGTTGATATTCAATCTGTCAGATAGATGAAAATATATGCCAAACTGCAAAAGAGATTTTTTAGTCCATATTCTTAAAGAAAGACCATGTCTATAGGAGCCTTGAAGCTGATAAAAAAGTTGCAATACTCTTTCTTTTAAAAGTTTTAAAGAATCGAACACATTTTAAAACCTGTGATGAGATACTATCATACTAATGGGTTGTTTTGACCCATTGAGTTGCATTTGCATAACTTAAACATGTTAGTCAAATATATGAATATGAGTCGTATGTAAAAAATACCAGATATCAATTGTGTGCGGATAATATTCAACTATGACTCATATGTGGAGGCGATTCATTTCTAGGGATACATCTTGTGTATATTGTTGTGGAATAAAATAAGACTTCCTCAATTGCTACTTAAGTGCATGGCTTTCCTTCTTGGATGCATATAAATAAGTGTCTATTAATCTGTTTCCAAAAACTAAAAGGTATAATTATTGTTAACTTTACACATTGAATCTTGAGAAGACCTTTACGCTATGGAATTCTTTTCAAATAAGAGAGTAAGAACGAATCAATGTGTTGTAACTTTAATCATGGTCCGCCGTGTCATTATTTTTTATTTTATTTACTGTTACTCCTTATTAATAGGCATCTGACACGGATAAATATATGTCTATTTAAATTTTCCAGGGGAATGAGCTTCATAAGCAGGGGAAGTTTGATGATGCCTCTGAGAAATATTTGCTTGTAAGCCAGCAATTTATATTTTTTTTTCCAATTATGAGAAAAATTCTCACTTTTAAAAAGAAAAAAAATTTATCTCAGTTTATTTGTTTTTTCATTTCATATTAATTAAAATCCTCATTGCCTCTTTCACAATCTTAGGCAAAGAAAAACCTGAAAGGAATTCCATCCTCCAAAGGAAGAACACTTTTATTGGCATGCTCTCTTAATCTTGGCATGCTCTCTTAATCTGATGTCCTGTTACTTGAAAACAAGGCAATATGATGAGTGTATAAAAGAAGGCTCTGAGGTATGAAGATGCCATTTTCTCCTTTATTGTCGTGGTACAATACTATAGGTTTTGTCATAAATTATATTCTCAAGTTATTATCCCTCATCCGAAGATAATGAAAAAAAAAACTCTTGAATATTACTAGACAGATAAATTAATAGTCCAATAACAAGCATTACCCACAACATGCACTCGAGAAGAAGAGAAAAAGAGAACACAATATTTTTAACGTGGTTCAGCCTTTCTTGGCCTACATCCACGATCCCATAGGAATAATATACTTGGCCTACATCCACGATTCCATAGGGATAATATACTCCACTAGGAATAATTCCAATTTGTAAATTTTGCACGGATAAAGCTACAAACCCTCCTTACATATATTGTAGCTTTTGCACGGATAAAGCTACAAACCTTCCTACAAACAAACTTGACTCACCATTCAAAAACTCCTAATACAATTTTTACTTAAGTGTATAGACTCCCGAATCCTAATACAACTTCTACTTAAGTGTATAGACTCATTCTCTTAGGGTGGTGGGTTGTGTTTCCCCAAAGGCTAAGGTTTTTATTTATAGGTGAGCACTTCTCTTGGCTCATCAATACTACTCAATGTGGGATTAGGATTCTTTTTGCTTAACCAATTAGTTACTTGATGTAGGATTGACACTCCTACTCAATGTGAGACTTGGATTTCTACTCAAACTCAATGTTGAATTGGACTCAAACTCAATAGCTCTTAGGTTTGATTCAGTGTATTTCATTTAAACATATTTTAGAGAGGCAAATTTTCTAGCTGATGGGTTAGCGAAATCTGGGATCAACAGGACAGATTTTGTTGCAATATCGTAACCTTATTGAGGGGACATCTCCTTCTCTTTTGTTCTCTTGAGACCTTGTTTTACCTATTTCCGGATCAATATATTAAATCTTTCTGCCTTTCAAAAATAAAAATAAAAGGGTACAAATATTTATTATTGATTGTTCAAATATTCAGAAGTTGCTATAAATCTTTTCATTATTATACCTTTACTCCTTATCCCTTTCCATTATTCCTATCAAGTAAAGCCTCGTTAGCAAATTACTTTAACATAATAATAATAGTTTCTAGTCTAAGGCAGCGTGCATTCATAGCATTAATTAATAAAACAGTTTCACATGCAAAATTAAACATGTGCCCATAATGTTCTATAAATTAGAGTGCTATTCCAAAAAAAAAAAAAAAAAAAAAAACACTAACAGTTACATTGCACAAACTTCATAATAGTTGTACAGAACATATGGTTCATCAAATGCGTGCTTATTTAATGTAATAATACCAAAACACCATTTTCCGATTTGTTCTCTCCAACTCTCTCTACCTGCAATGAATGTTGCAATGAACCAGTTATAATTAGTCCCATCCCTTAATTTTATAATGTAAATTAAAGTGAAGTATAAGATGTTGAAATGCAAAAAGGCTAGTATATACAAGATGGAAATTATTTTCATTATCAATACCTACCATAGATTGAACATTTTTTTTTTTGAGATTTTAACATTTTATTTTACAGGCTTCAAGTTCAAATATTTTAGGAGAAATATTGCAGTAGAGAATTATCTCACCATGCCTAATATAAAACATATATAATTGACTTTTAGATGTACTAATAATTTTAGACACCTAATTTTGTCCGGACCACTAAAACAGATGTTTTATTCCTAAATTGATATTTCAGAATGTAAAAAAACTTTTTTCATCCTGCAGGTGGTACTCCGGGACTTAGTTTAAGAAGGCGAACATAAAAAGTCAAACTTGAAAAAGTCAACCCTAAAAAGTCAACCTTAAAAAGTCAACTATTGAAAAAGTCAATCTACTTTCAAAATCAAGATTTGAAGTTCAATTGAAAAATGGCGAAAGAATTTTGATAATCCGAGGTCTATATCGAAAGATATGGAGTTTGAAAGTTGGGTTATGGAGATTCAGTAGAGAGGAAACCCTAATCCGGGAAATTTGGAGAAAAGTGCTTAAACGATCAAATTGGTCGAAATTGAAGGTTCCAAATGAAAGATAAGCACTGACTACGGGTAATGGAGAAGCCACTTGAAAGAAAAACTGAAAAAAAAAGTTAATCCGGAAGAAAATCGAGAAATAGGGTTTTTGGTGGATTTCGATGAAATTGGGAAGAATTACAGAAATGACCCGACTCAGTAGGACTAAAGCCCCTAATGGATGAGTGATTAAAAAAGGATAGCCCAAGGCTCAGTTTGATGAAAATCTGAAAATCGGACTTGTTTTGAGCAAAACTGAGTTTCAGAGGCAAAAAGGCAAAATTTGAAAATTTGAGAAAAATAGAAAATGAACTCCAAAAATTCTGAAAAATTGAAAATCTCATTCTTAAATCATTTTGAAGAGATTGGCGAAATAAAATCTTGATTCGGAGTTCGTTTGCAAAATGGCCAAATCCCAGGTCCCTTATGTAGAAATTCAAGAAGATAAATCCCGGAAAAATAGCAAATGAACTCCAAAAATTCTGAAAATTTAAAAATCTCATTTTAAAATTATTTTGAAGAGATTGGCAAAATAAAATATGGATTTGGAGTTCGTTTACAAAATGGTCAAATCCCGGGCCCCCTATGCAGTAATTCAAGCAGATAAATCCCGAAAAAATACTAAATGAGTTCCAAAAATTATGAAAACTTCCAGATCACACTTTTAAATTATTTGGAAGAGATTGGTGAAGAAAAATTTGGATTTGGAGCTCGTTTAAAAAATGGTAAAGTTTGGAGGGCATAAAAGGGCAATTTTGGAAGAAAAAATCCAAATAAATAGCAAATGGATTCGGAAAATTTTGAAAACTTCCAGAATTCAATTTTTATTATTTTGAAAGTATTGAAAGATGAAAATTTGAATTTGGAGTCCGTTTGCCATTTATTTATGTTCGGGGGGCAAAAAGGTTATTTTATGGTCGGTAACACTCATAAACATCATATCCGGGGTGACTGACGGAATAACAATGACTGAATGAGGCCGACCTTCATTTTTATACCATCTTATGTAATCATCAGATGGGTTGAACTTATTACCAACAATGGGATAACCTGTCGGAATTCGTTCAGAACGTATATCCCACCACTCGATCCAATTTGTGTGCTTCATAGACCAGTATTCTTCATGACGCCCACGCATGTCAATTTTGTGGACCTTATCAAGGTTCACTGGTGGTTGCGAAATTGGTTGTTGCATCCCAAATTGTAGCAACACCTTGTCAGTGTGGTGCCACTCCACATATGCAAAGCATATCAATTCTGTATTTGCTTTCCATATATGACAATTACTGTAGGCATCCGATGGGAGGCATGCGATAATTTCATTCGAAGAATATGGCATCCACACAAACTGCGAATAATTATTACAAATTATTAGTTTCATATGGATTAAGTACAAAAATACTTGAATGTAACAATCAAAACATTTACTTTATCATATCTTACTCGATCTAGTCGTAATCTTATACTTGCAAGGCCGGTCGGAGTATCGATAAGATATCTACGATGACCCCACCTGTTAAAATGCGTATAAAATCTTAATAGACCTATAAAAATACAAATTCATACAAAATTAATAAAATAGTAAAGATTATTACCTGCTTGCAGGAGGTATACAGTCGGATTATCTACGCGCGAAGCAAGAAATGACAGTTAATACCAAGCCCATGATTGTAGAAGCACTAAACATCCACCTATGTCATTGCTTTTTGGAAGTGTAGCCCGGCACAGTTCTCTATACAAAACCGCCAAACACGCAGAACCCCAACTATAATTTGCCGCATATTCTAAATCACGTAGTAGTGGAATATACATTAAATGTACCCGACTGCTCGATTTGTCAGGCATTAGCAATCTTCCAATCAAACGTAAAATATATGCTCTAGGAGCATATTTTATCTGTTATTCATTTGCGTGTAATGGAAGATTTTGAAAGGATTTCAACCAACTTAGTCTCACTGTTGAGCCAGATACATACTCATCTGGAGGTACCGCGCCCAATAAATTTTGACACTCTTCATTCAAATCTAGAAAGCTTGTGCCTGTAACTGCATCGTCATGGATCAGAAGTCCAAGCTGAAGCGCAACATCTTCTAGAGTTACCGTGCATTCACCAAACGAAAAATGAAAAGTGTGCGTCTCGGGTCTCCATCGTTCGATCAACGCACTGATTAAGTCGGGTTGAAGCAGAAATCGTCGAATTTGAGTTGTATAATAAAATCCGGCTCTCTTTAAGTGGTCGATAATATATGGTTGCGGATCCTCGAAAGTAAATTTTCTCGAACGTAAGACGCGGCCAGTATCCAATTGATAATTAATTAAATTAAATAATTATAAGATTACAAAACTATAATAATTAAAAAATTAAACAATTATAAAATGACAAAACAATAATAATTATAAAATTATAAAATTACAAAACTATAATAATTAAAAAATAAAAAATTATAAAACTATAATAATTAAAAAATTATAAAACTATAATAATTAAAAAATAAAAAAATTAAAAATTATAAAAATTTGATAATGTAATACAAATAATATTACAAAAATTTACTTATCTCTTTAAATATAGCCAAGGATATGTGATTCTTTTACAACTTCAAAAATGATGATGAAGCCATTTTTAAATAAATACGAAGAGATTTTGTATGGAAGAAGGAAGAATGAAGAAGATTTGGGATTTTTTGTAAAAAATAAGAGGAATAGAGGGGGTATTTATAGGAGTATTTGGGGTAGGGTTGGGGGGAATTTGAAGGCAACTGTCACTTGACCGTTGCCATTCAATTTATTTTTTTTTAACCGTTGCTAGGTTTTTAAATTTGAATTTTTTAAATTTCAAAATTTTTTTAAACCCAGTTGGGAAATCGCCATGGGCCCCAACTGGTAAATTGATTTTTTTTTTTTAAAACCTAGTTGAAAAATCACCATTGGTCATGACGATTTTCCAATTGGTTAAATTAAATTTGCTTTTAAATACTAGTTGGGAAATCGTCATGGCCATGGCGATTTCCCAATTGGTTAGAAAAAAGAAAAACAACGTATTTTGATACTTAAAAACAACAGAGCCGTAGTTTGAGAATTAAATTTTTTTTGGGCTATATTAAGATAAAAAAAAAAAAACCTACAATAACCCATCTAATTTGAAAAACTAATAACATTTTCCAAAGTAAAATTAATTTTTTTTTATCATCTTCCAACTTTCATATCTTTTAATTAATCAAATTTATTTCCTTTCTCCCCTTTTTTTCCCTTGATATTATGAATATTGCAACAATGTTTTCACTATAACATATAAGAGGTATAGATAGCTCTATAAATTATTAACTACTAAAAAGGAACCAATGAAAGAACAAAAAAAAAGTTAGTAAAATCTCAATTTTTTGTGTATAAAAGGTTAATATACCTCTAAAAAGCTAATCAACATTTACTACAATTCATGTCTTAATGTATATATATATATATATATATACTCAATCTATTACTTTATGCGATAATCTTTTTTTATTATTATTTAAATTCAACTCTTTAAATAGAGAAAGGGTACTTTATACTTTATGTCTGCTTTATGCCCTTTTTGTAAAAAGGAAATTGAAACAGTAACTCATCTTTTTATTTCTTGTCATTATTTTTGGAATATATGGATGATGTGTTGTGGTATTTGGGGCATAAACTGGTTGCTCCAGGAGATATTGCTTCCTTTTTCATGTCTTGGCAATCTTCCTTCCCCTTCTCAAAAGTTGGAGTTTGGAAAATGTTGTTCTATGGTCTAATATGGTTTTTGCGGAATGATATGGTTTTCAAAGGAAAGCATTTTAAACATATCCAGTTTCTTGATCTAATTAAGCTTCGCCTAGCTAATTGGTGTAAAGGTAAGTGGCCTCATATGTCTGCTTCGATTAAAGACTTCTTTTTAAACCCCTCAAATATTATTGTCTCCAATGTTTCCAATAAGCCACGTGTGCAGACTTCCTGGATCCCTCCAGCTAGTGGCTTCATGAAACTCAATGTTAACGGTTCTGCTATCGGAAAGCCCGGTCCTGCCGCCATTGGAGGTATCATTCTGGATTTTTATCAAAGAGATCTTCTCTAAGTTTATTGGAGTTTGTGATTCAAATTATGCAGAATTTATGGCAATCAAGGAAGATCTATCTTTTTTTCTCTACTCGCCTTGGGTTAGCTCTCATTCTCTGATTCTGGAAAGCGACTCATCCAACGCAATCCTATGGGCAACTAATCATTCTCTACTGAAACATATTTCAATCAGATAATTGACAAGCTCTTAGGTTTGATTCAGTGTATTTCATTTAAACATATTTTTAGAGAGGCATATTTTCTAGCTGATGGGTTAGCGAAATCTGGGATCAACAGGCTTACTGATTTTGTTGCAATATCGTAACCTTATTGAGGGGGCATCTCCTTCTCTTTTGTTCTCTTAGACCTTGTTTTACCTATTTCCTGATCAATATATTAAATCTTTCTGCCTTTCAAAAATAAAAATAAAAGTAAGGGTACAAATATTTATTATTGATTGTTCAAATATTCAGAAGTTGCTATAAATCTTTTCATTATTATACCTTTACTCCTTATCCCTTTCCATTCTTCCTTCGTTAGCAAATTACTTTAACATAATAACAATAATAGTTTCTAGTCTAAGGCAGCGTGCATTCATAGCATTAATTAATAAAACAGTTTCACGTGCAAAATTAAACATGTGCCCATATATGTTCTATAAATTAGAGTGCTATTCCAAAAACAAAAACAAACACTAACAGTTACATCGCACAAACTTCTTAATAGTTGTACAGAACATATGGTTCATCAAATGCATGCTTATTTAATGTAATAATATCAAAACACCATTTTCCGATTTGTTCTCTCCAACTCTCTACCTGCAATGAATGTTGCAATGAACCAGTTTTAATTAGTCCCATCCCTTAATTTTATAATGTAAATTAAAGTGAAGTATAAGATGTTGAAATGCCAAAAAGGCTACTATATACAAGATGGAAATTATTTTCATTATCAATACCTACCATAGATTGAACATTTTTTTTTTCTTTTTTTGAGATTTCAAAATTTTATTTTACAGGCTTCAAGTTCAAATATTTTAGGAGAAATATTGCAGTAGAGAATTATCTCACCATGCCTAATATAGAACATATATAATTGACTCTTAGATGTACTAACAATATTACTTCTTTCCTTAGAAGTTAAGAAGGGAACTCCAAAAAATAACAAAATTGAGGATAAAAAGATATAATGTAATAATTTCTGTTTTTTCAAAAACGGCTGGAATTTCTTGAAAAATCACATGTTGGAATTTATGGAGAAATTTCATAAGAATGGCTGGTTTGAATCGTCCTTCATCACGCTGATCTCAAAAGTTGAAAATCCGGTGGGTTTGAAGGATTACCGGCCTATTAGTCTGGTAAGTTCATTATATAAGATTTTGGCCAAGATCCTTGCAAGGAGACTCCGTTTGGTGATTGGAAAGTTGGTAAGCGACACTCAAACGGCTTTCATCGCTGGAAGACAAATCTTGGATGGAATTTTATTAGTAAATGAAGTGATACATTCATTAAAAAAGAATGTGAAAGAGGAAGGCTCTATCATCCTAAAGCTTGACTTTGAAAAAGCTTTTGACAGTGTAAGTTGGGATTTCCTGTTGCAAGTGATGCGGTCGATGGGATTCGAAGAAAAATGGATTTAGTGCATCAGAGAATGCGTCTCAACAGCGTGGGTGTCAGTGCTTGTAAATGGATCTCCTACTCCTCAATTCCATATGAAGAAAGGTTTAAGGCAGGGGACCCCCTTTCCCCGTTTTTGTTTATTCTTGTCGTTGAGGCCCTCCATTTAGTGTTAATCAAAACTGAAAATCTGGGACTAATTAGAGGAATTTCTTGTTTTTCGGAGGATTTTACTGTTTCACATCTTCAGTTTGCCGACGACACAATATTATTTTTGAGAGCAGAGGAGGACATTGTTCGGAAGGTTAAAAAAATATTAAGATGTTTTGAACTGGTCTCGGGTCTAAGGATAACTTTCTTAAATCCAGAATATATGTTTGTGGAGTGGATGAACAGGATCATGAGAATTTTGCAAGGATTCTTGGCTGTCAAACAGGGTATATGCCTTTCAAGTATTTGGGTTTTCCTCTGGGTGCAAATCCGAATAGATTGGCGGTATGGAATCCAGTGATTGAAAGGATAAGGAAAAAATTAGCATTGTGGAAAAGGAGATTCTTATCCGAGTGACTCTAATTAATGCAGTATTATCTTCGATGCCCATTTACTATATGTCGTTATTTAAAGCCCCTAAAGGTGTTGTCAAAAAGATTGATAAGATCTGAAGAAATTTTCTTTGGGGTGGTTTTGATATGCAAAAGAAAATTACCAAGGTTAATTGGCTTAAAGTTTGTGCTCCAAAGAAATGTGGGGGGATAGGAGTTGTTAACTTACAGGCGAAAAACTCGGCTCTATAAGCAAAATGGTGGTGGAGGTTCGCTAAGGAGCCAGAGTCATTTTGGAGAAAAATAATTTCTGTGAATATGGAGTTCAGATTCAAAGTTGGTTGCCAAGTACAACAAAGGTGAATCAA
Source organism: Fremontodendron californicum (assembly GCA_030761205.1). Lineage (NCBI taxonomy): Eukaryota > Viridiplantae > Streptophyta > Magnoliopsida > Malvales > Malvaceae > Fremontodendron > Fremontodendron californicum. Next base: position 9,945,072 of record JAULJL010000044.1, on the reverse strand, counting down.
AAGTCTACAGTGTGGAAGGGAGTGGTAAACCTACAGGAGGATAATAAAGTCAAGAATTTTATTGGGTCGGCTGGTTGCAGGTGGTTAGTTGGAAATGGGGTTGATATCCTATTTTGGTGGGACAGGTGGTGTGGAGATATATCTCTTAAAGATCAATTTCCCAGGTTATTCTTGTTGGCTTCCGACAAGTTTGCAAAGGTTTAAAGACTATTCTGTTAATAATTGTTTGGTTCACCAGTATTGGGGCTCTTTCTTTCAAAGAAACTTATTTGGGTGGGAATTGGACATGCTTCAAGGTTTGACAGTTAAACTCGAGCAGATTTGTCTATCTTCTACTAAAAGGGATGATTATATGGGAACATGACAATTTGGGGAACTTCACTGTTAAAAAATTGTCGTCTCTATTGAATCAGTTTTCTCAGCCGCACTCTTCGTTTGATTTCTACAAGCTATGGAGTTGTAAAATTCCTCCAAAGGTACAGTGTTTCTTGTGGTTGGTGATTCTTGACAGGATTTCTACTAAATCTTTTCTTCGCAACAGAGGCATTCCTTTCACGATGAACAGTGTTGGCTGTCTGGATTGAAATGTTTACTGCATGCTGGTGATTGGCTGTCAGGAGGTAGTCTTTAATAGGATGACAATGGATAATGCGAATTCGGATATTTGTAATTATCCGATTGTTTTTTTTTGGATTCAGATATTGCGGATTATGATAAAATTCGGATTCGGATATTATAATTACTATCCGCAGCGGATTCGAAGCGGATGCGGATATAAAACCTCGGATATCCGTTATTCGAATCCGCATTACTTATGCGGATAACGGATTCGAATATCTGAATCCGCTATCTGAATCAGCTTATTTTTGCGGATTTGGATATCCGAATCCTTTATCCGTTTATTTGAATTTAAAATTAATTTTTGTTTGATTTTATATTTTTATATAATTTTTTTACTTATTGAATTCGGATATTTAGCGGATTTGGATATCTGACGGATAATGTTATTTAATTCGGATTCGGATAGTAATATTTGGATTTAATGCGAATAATATACGGATTCGGATTTTAAAGTAGATTTACAGATTCGGATATTAAAAAAAAATGCAGATATCCAATCTGCTGTCATCCCTAGTATTTAGTATAGTTGTTGTATCTCTGTAAGATTTGTACGGTGTTTGCTATCTTTAGTGTTTTGTTTGTGGTATGTGGAGTGGCAGGGCATTGAAGAGTGTTACTCTGTTATTTTGCTTTCCTGATGTACTTCTCTAATGTGTTTGTTAATAAAGTTTTTTGATTTAGAAAAAAGGAAAAAAAAGAAAAAACAGTGCTCGCATTGCATGCTCCATCAATATATGAATTTCAACCCATGGTTTTGAGCAATTTTTTAGTCGGCACTATGTCTATGATGGGTTAGAATGTAGACTTTGGTTGATACTTGATAGGAATAATGAAATTTTTTTTAATTCAATAATTAGTTTCATAATCAATTTACTACTTTATAACTTAATCATTGAATTAACAAATTTTTCATTCTTAATTTTTTTTTTTCGTTTTTTTTACCAAGCAAAGATATATATGGCCATCATTTCGTTTTTGGAGAACTAATATTAGAAAAACTACTTGGAAGCAAACAAATTAGTGGGCAAAAAAAAAAAAAGTGCAATAGAGGATTACCCAAGATGGAGAATCTTCTTGTCAGGATGTGAGTAGGCAGTTCCTCTCTCAATCACATTTGGATTGAAGAAATTGCGAGAAGCTAATGCTTGGATAGCATTCAGCTCTGCTCCAGTAACCATGTTAGCTTGCTGAAGCCTCTCAATTTCTGCAATCTAACGTTTTAAATAAGTTAGCATAAAATTAATTAGTGTCTGTTCTAATATTACCTCAACTTCTCCATATATTTTGGGTATACTGTCACTTTTACATTAAAGATGCAATTCATTCCTCTACCGTTTAAGCTTAAAAAGTATGATATAGGTTTTATGAAAAAGTATGATATTGACCTGTACTAAGGCGCCAAATCTAGTTCAAACAAAAGCAAAGAATCAAATTGATATACTACAAAAGCATTGGAAGTAAAAGAAACTTCAAGCCAAGCAAAAGAGCCCTAAATGCTAGACTAGAAAGTTTCAACTTTAGAGATCCACTGTCCCTTAGCACCATCTAAAAACGGAATCAACTTCAAACGCCATATGATCATATATAGGACATGATGGCTGATGTAAATAAGCCACCATGGAAATAACCTCTCCAAATGCACAAATCAGATTAAATTAACTCCCATATCCTTCTAGTCACAATCAACCCTATAACATTTTCAATACCTTGAAACATTTCGACAAACAAAAAAAGATTCCAAGCACCTTATTAGATCACATAACATCCAAACACTCTGGTATTTATGCCCCTTTTGCTATTCCCAAAATAGTAAAAGGTCTGGTAAACCCCATGAATACTTGCCCTAAACTCATATATCCAAACACTCTGGTATCTGAATGCCCCTTTTGTTATTCAGATATGAGTTTAAGGATATAATCCTCCAAATATATGAAAAAACATAAAATAAAAATTGAGTATACTTGTGTCGAATACATACTCATATTCGATAAGCCAGGTAACATAGGTTTTATGTGTAATTGTTGAACAATAAATCATTGTGTTAGTCATTCTCTACCTACATTAAATGATATGCAACCTCTACACTTGCTGCTGGTAGAGTGCAAAAGCTTTTTGTTTTAATAACAATGGAATATGCCCTAATTATGCATCGGGTTTATTGTTTATATGTTTAATTTAATTATTTGGGTAAGTTTTGAACATAATATTTATATTAATGTATGGCAGATGCAATGATCAAAATTTTAAGTTAATAAGCTTAGAGTTTAAATTGAATCACTATGACAAATTATGAAAAATATGAAATGAATTGAGACACGACACGAACACAATATGAGAATTTTTTTTTAAAACACGACATGAATATACGAATGTGTCAAAATCTACATAAAATAAATTATTAACGTGTCAAAGTTTATATAAATATATAATACATTGAATACAATAATAACACGAAAATATAAAACGAATACGATACGAACATATAAATCTTGCTCTTATTTTTTTCTCTCTCTCTTTCTTCTTTTCTTTTCTTCCCTCTTACTTTTTCTCTCTATTTCTTTTTTATTTCTTATCAAACTAAAAAAAATTGATTTGTCACGTGGCAAATAAAAAAAAAAGCAATCTTCCTCGATTGGCAATGCAATTGAGGGGATAGCTTTTAATTATAGGATAGATTAGACTTTATGATTTAAAGATGTGAAATCAACTTATTGCATGTGAAAAAGGTAAAAAAAAAAAAAAAAAAAAAAAAGGTATATTTTCTTAGAAGTAAGCAAAGCACCCAATTGGTTAAGTCCTTCAAAGGTCAAATATGCAAATAAATATTTTTTAACCTTTTGTTTTTTTCTTTATTTGAGGGAAGGGGAGATTCAAATTTAGTTCTTTGAGCAGAGGGTACCATTAAGCAAAATGTTAGGTTGTAGATTTTGTAATTTGTTATATATATATATATATATATATATATATATATATAATGAGAGATGCCCATGAATTATGTTGGAATCAGCTTTTTTCAAAGTGAAATTTGAGCCGCACCTATTTCACCTATCTATGTAATATTTTATTGTTAAAATAACATTTTTAAATATATAATAAATTTAATTTAAATTAAATATTTATTTTATAAATAAAATATAACTTTTTTGGGTTAACTAACTTCAACCTAAATATTAATGTCCAAATTCTATTCGAATTGAATTAGCTTAATCTATTCACCAATCACTGAATCAAAGGTTCAGGTGCTAAATAAGTAACTTCATCTTTGGATATCTCTAATTAATTTATATAATACCAATAAATATTAAAAAACAAAACTAAAAAACTCAGTTAGACTTGAGAGTTTTTCAAGCCAAGTATTAAAATTGGAGAGTGCTACATACACTTCTTTAAAACACATAAGCTTTGCAACAATTTAAAAAACTCATCATATATATGATCTTAAATTTTCAAAATATTCTTTAATCTTTATTATGTGTTTGTAAGAAATACTTTTAAAAAATGTATGAATTATTTTTCCTTAAAATACTCGAATTGATACTAAAGCGGCTTGAGTTTTACTCGATAGTGAATGAGTCATACTTAAGTATTCACTTAATTGAACTCAAATAACTTGAAGGTATTTTGACTCACTAACACCCCTAGCTAATCCTTAGTAATAGTAAAACAATGCATTATAGATAGACCTGTTCAAAGGCCGAACGGACAAGTGTGTGTTGGGAAACGCACATATCCTTAGCATAATTTTCCTTTAATTAGGGATGCTGTAATATTATGTGTTTACCTTGGTTCGGAGACAAACGCTTTCATTTTCCAACTCAACTTCCTACAAAATATAAAATTAAGGTACACCGTAAGTTATAATAAATATCATAAAATTTAGAATTGGGGAAAACAATATCAGCTAGGAAAGTCATAAGAAAGTTAGAATTCACCCTTTTTTGAAAATACTCTATTTCAGCTAGCAGCATTTCGTGCTGTTGCATAAAAAAGAAACAGAACTAATTATATAAGATAAGATATAGAAAAAGACAAAAAAAAGTATAGACATTAAATATGAGAGTAGTCCGTATAAAAGCAGCTCATTAATCTCATGGTCCATGAATCTGATAATTGGTGGGTTGGATTGGATTTGAGGTGTCATTTTAAGTTGAAATTTTTTTGTGTTTTTTTAGATTTGAGTCATTTTGCGTTTATATTATCTTGGGTTAAGTGATTTCAATTTCGACATTTAAATTATTCGGATTTAAATATTTTTAAGTTTAAATTGTTAAATTTTAAAGTTAAATAAATTTAATTTTAAATTAATTTTTTAAATCGTTCGAGTTTGAAATTAAATTGGGTTCATTTCAGATTTGAATTGTTAATTTCGAGGGCTAGAGGGGGCACAGGGGCCTAGGCCCCTCCTAAATTTTTTAAGGCTTTTGTATAATAAAGTAAAATAATTTTTGGCTCCCCATAATTTTTTAAAATTATATTTGCCCCCCTAAAATTTTAAAACTAAGGTAAAATTATATTTGGTCCTTCAAAAAATTTCAATTTGGTATTTTTGTAAAATTTGTAATTTGATATGATAAATTTGGTAACACTTTTAGTTTATATATCATTCATTATTATTAGCTTAATTCTCTCTATCTTTTCAATCAATCAAATAGATACATTTACGTTAATTATTGTGTTAATATTTTTCATTCTATACTCATAATGAAAAAAAAAAGTTAAACTATTACAATATTTAATACAAATTGTACGTTACTTATTTTACTTTTTTTAAATGTATGTAATCTTATGTTTTTCTTTTGTAATATTAAATAATTCTATGTATATTTTAATTATTTTAATTAGATTATAATTTCTTTGACATTGAAATTTCAATTCTTATTAAATTTTTTACATGTGCAACATGATTTATAATATTTGAAAATTGAAAAAAAAATTATTTTAGTATAAGATTTTTATATATTGTTTGTAATTTTAATATTATATATAATATTTTCATAATAGAGTTGTTCATGGATTGTGTCAAACCAAACTCGGATAGTAAAAGATTTTATTTGTCTAGCCCAGTCCAACGGCCTTTGATGCACTTTTTTAATATAAAAAAAAATAATTTTTATATTTTATTTTTAAAGATATTTTATAATTAAAATTAAATAAAAATATTTTTAAATTAAAAAATAAATCTCAATCAGGCCTAAACTTTAAAAACCTATTTGGATTGAGCCATCGAACTAGACGAATAACCTAACTCTTGGACAAGTTTATTTCATAACGAATTATTTTTGCTTTAAATCTTTATATATATATATATATATATATATATATATATATATATATCCGACCTCCCCTTAACAATATTCCTGGCTTTGCCCCTGGTTAACTTTTTTCAAATCAAATTGGATTGGATTCAGGCATATTGAACGGATTTTTCGGATTCAGATCAACTTTACTAACTCTAATATACATGATCTAATGAAAGCAAATAAAGATATAATTTTAGTTAATGCAACCCTTTTACCATATTGAAGACATTTGTTATAATAAATAAAGCTAACAATTTATTAGGGAGGCTAAATAGTATGATATAATTATAGCTTTTTGTGAATAATATTGATAATTAAGTGGATATCTTGAACATAAGTTTTCGCAGCAATAATTGATAGGTTAGATGCATTTTAAACTGTGATATTTCCTTCTTGTTTTTGTTGGTGATCTATTTACCTTCTTTGATCTGATCCTAGTAATGCCTCGTTCGAGCCTATTCTCTAGCTGCTTTAACTCCTTCACACTCAAGGAACTCAATGAATCTCCCATTAGGTGCCTTCAAACAAAGAAAACATGGTATAAGCAATACTTTTTTTTTTTTTTAGAAATGGTATAAGCAATATTCAATCAACGTAAACGATTCTTAAATTACAAAACGTGTTTTTGTCAAAATTTTATGTCCTTGAATTTATATATAAGAAAGTTTGTTAAGCACATGTGCAATTAGAGCTATTCATGAACTAGGTTGGGTTACGGTCCGAATTTTTTTCTTCTCTTACTCAAGCTTGATCTGGATAAGCCCATAACCTCGTTTTACTGTTCATAAATATTAAAAAAAATATTTTATATTAATATTTATATATTTTATAATTAAATTTAATATTTTATAATTGAATGAATAATAATTCGGGCCGGGCCGAGCCGACCCAAATTGAAAAAAATTCTATCTAAATCTGGTCCAATTCTAACCAGACGAATATCCCGATCTTTGGACAAATCTATCTGCAATGCACATATATATTAAATACATTTTTATCCAATCATTAGATAATTTTTTTTTTCTTACCAAACGAATCGAAATGTAAAAGGAGGAAAGGGGGAAAAATGCGATCCTTGGGAAAGTTTTATTTTTGAAGTGCTCTGAAATCTTGAAATTGGCACTGATCAATTTTTGTTTTCTTTGTTCATATGATCATCATAATTCAAGATATTAATTACCTGCTAGAGTTCTGTAGCATTTGAATCTGCTGCCTCAACTTGGCTGATTCTTGTTGATAATACTACATCCAGTTGATAAATCAAAATATCAAGAAAAGATAAGATTCTTTCATTGAAAAATTTTGTGAAATGTTCATTGATCTTGTCATGAAAATTCATGCAATAATATGAGGGTATACTACTCAGAAGAGGTCCCCTTACATTGCTCCTATAAACCTACTCTACTCTTTCAAGTAAAAATTTAGAAACATGTTATAATTAAAGGATGGTTAACTAGTGCTATTAGACATTGGTTAAGGTGATATATATAAAACGAAAAATAGAATTAGTAGTTTTTTTTTTTTTTTTGAATTCAGTAAAAATAATGTATTAAATGTAAAAAATTTTTCTAAACTTGTAATTAAATAATTCTTAACTTATGTCTATGACATTGATTAAACAATCGGATCCAATCCAATCAATTCCAACTACTCAAATTCTATTGAAAATCTCATATATTCACTAAAATAATGGGAAAGGGTGATGGCAATAGATAGTGTATGCCAGATCTTTATTTTCCTCTCAATAATTAATGGGTTTTGTTTATGAATGTTCTAAGTGTACTCTTCTAATTTGCTATATATAATAATATTTTTACTTAATCTATTGGAAATGATGAAAAAATTGTCAACAATTGTATTTAATATAACATTATTATTATAAATAATATATTGACTAATCTTAAAGGATGTCATAAGAATACTCGTTAACAAAATTCATAATTAATTACCTGAGCATTTATTTCAGTAACCGTGTTTGTGTTTGAACTATCTGAACATGCCTTCTTGTACCTCTCTATTGTTGATCTTATGCTGCACCCAAGAAATAAGAAGTTCCTAAACTCATGAGGAATATACTTAAAAAAAATAAAAATAAAAAATAAATTCCTACGGACATCAATAATTAAGCATGTAAACAAATAGAAAAAAATCTGTATATAGGCTGGGCCGAGCTATAGTCCGTAGTTCGATTTTTTTTTTAAACCCCTTACCCCAAGTTCGATTCGGGTCGGTTAAGGGCCGGTTTTATTGTTTAAAAAAATTAAAATATTATTTATATATTTTATAATTAAAAAATATTTTTTATTAATAAATATTAAATCGAGCCAGGTCGGACTAGATCAAATTATAAAAATCTGTACTCAAACTGATCCAATACGGACTGGACTTATCGAGCCGAACAGGTAGCCCGACCTTTGACCATGTCTTATTTGTGCTTTCTTTCCTATTAATAAAATATTATTTATCATTGAAAAGAAAATACAAAGAATATGCATAATGATTGTATTCTCTGCTCTTCAGTTCAAATTCAAGTTGCTCAATTTTTGAATCAATATTACATCTAGACATGCTCAAGGGCCAGGTAATCCGTCCGGCCCAATAAGTCTGGCCCGTTTCGGATCGGGTTTGGATGAGAGTATTTGTAATTCGGATCGAGCCGGCCCGACCCGAATTACTATTCAACAATTAAAAAATATTTTATTTAAATTTAATTATAAAATATATATAAATATTAATATAAAAATATATTTTTTTAATATTTTAATAATTTATAAATAGTGAAATGAATTTATGGGCCGGTCCAGACCCGACGCGGAACGGGCTTGAGCAAGAAAAAATATTTTTTTCGAACCTAAGTCCGGCCCGACTCGGCCATGAGCACATCTAATTACATCCAGCTTGAGTTATATGAGATTTCGTACATTGATTTTTTGGGTCAACCAGGAGTAAAGTTCATGCAGTTTTTGAATCAAATTGTTTTGGTGATTCAAACAGTTTCTAATCTATATACTCTGCAAAATCACATAGCTAAATATGGCAATGAAAGGTGTTTAAGCCTTATATATATTTTTTAAGTCAAAGAAATTTATTACCAAAAAATTACAAAATTAACAAAAGCTAAAACAGAAAAAAACAGAAAAAAACAAAATTCTATGCAAGTTCAGAACAAACTAATGAAAACCTCCAAAAAAGGGATTAACTAGAACAACAAAGTGCTTAAGCCATATATATATATATATATATATATGGAAAAGTATTAAAATCCTTCTTAGGTTTGATCATAATTTCAGATACCTTCTGAGGTTTGGATAATACCCTCTTTCCCCCTTGAAAATTAATATCATGTCAAAACTGTCCTTCTATGGCATAGAATATGTCTAGGGTTGGCAAAATAATCCGAACCGTCGGGTCAGGCAAATAATTTCAAAAAATAACGGGTTCGAGTCGGGTTCGGGTTTACCATAAACCTGAATTGACCCGCCTCGATTATTTTTTATTTTTCTTACTTTTAATTTTTTATATATGTTAATTCTATATATTATTAAAGGTGAGCATTCAGTCGGTTCGATTGGTTCGGTTCAAAAATTTTGAAAACCGATTAAACCAACTAAACTTATAAAACAGATCAAACCGACCGAAAAAATTCTAAAATAGAAAAAATCGAAACCAACTTAAGTCGGTCAGTTCGGTCGATTTAATAAGTTTTAACTGTTTAAAAAATAATTTATTTATTGCATATTATAATTTATTATATAATATAAATGATATATTATATATAATTTTAAATTATTATATAAATAATTATATTTAAAATTAAATTAAAAGGGTCGATTAGTTCAGTCTATTCAGGATGGGATCGGGAGGGGGTCTTTTCGGGATCGGAGGCTAAAATTTTAAATAAAATCAGGTTCGGGACGGTTTCAAGTATATCTAAACGGACCCTTTATAAGAAAAAGTATTAAACCCCCTGAGGTTTGATCATAATTTCAGATACCCCCTATAGTTTGGATAATACCATCTTTCCCTCATAAAAATTAATATCATGCCAAAACTGCTCTTCTATGGCATAGAACATGTCTAGGGTTGGCAAAATAAGTTGAACCGTCGGGTCAGGCAGGTAATTTCAAAAAATAATGGGTTCGGGTCGAGTTCGGGTTTACCATAAACCCGAATTGACCCGCCCCCGATTATTTTTTTTATTTTTCTTACTTTTTAATTTTTTTATATATATGTTAATGCTATATATTATTAGGGTAAGCATTCAGTCGGTTCGGTTGGTCTGGTTCCAAAATTTCAAAAATCGATTAAACCTACTAAACTTATAAAATCGATCGAACAGACCGACAAAGATTCTAAAACCGAAAAAACCAAAATCGACTTAAGTCGATCGATTTAATCAGTTTTAACTATTTAAAAAATAATTTATTTATTGCATACTATATATTATTATATAATATAAATGATATATTATATTATATATAATTTTAAATTATTATATAAATAATTATATTTAAAATAAAATTAAAAGGGTCGGTTAGTTCAGTCTAATCGGGATGGGATCGAGGGGGTCTTTTCGGGGTCGGGGGCTAAAATTTTAAATAAAATCGGGTTTTGGTCCGAACTGATGGAATTCAATTCGGGTTGGTTCGGTTTTTTATTCTATTCGGTTCGGTAGTCGCAAAGTGTTAAGAATCAGAATACTACACATTAACCGCAATTTTTGTCTAAAACTGAACCTAACCGAACTGTTATTACTCCTAATTGTGGGTTATCTCCCAAACCCTTAAAGGATAAAATTATCATTTGATTCTTTTATAACTTGAATAGGGAGTAAAGTAGAATTTTCAAAACTTTAGGGGGTAAGTGAAATTTTCACTAAACCCTAAGAGGTAAGTGTCTTTTACCCATATATATGAGGAGGAATTCACTTACATTTTAATGAAATTTTTAAATTTATCAAATAAAATTAAAAGATTGTTATGTATTATTTTCTTTATGATATTGTTTATATATTTTTTAAACATATACCTTAAATGGGCATGTTTCAACACTCTAATCCCATTGATAGAATTTAAAAATTTCGTCCATGGTGTATAAGATCAATATATATATATATATATATATCATTTTAGTGTAAAAAATGCATTAGTAAATGCATCATTCATCCATACTCAACTATATATTTTGTTACTTGTTTCTGTAAGTTTAAAAAATAAAAGGGAAAAAGGAAATGAAAAAAAAAGAAAGAAAGGAAGGAAGGAAGATCATATAATTAAAAGAGGCGTGCAGTCTTAATTATAATGAATACATTCTCATCTCATGAAAATAATTAATTCTAAAAATTCAATATAAGGTTTATGTTATTTATAGGGTTTTATTGTAATGAATACATTATTATAGGATTTTATGTTATTTACTCATTTTAGCTTGTGTTTCTCTATTGAGTTACGTAAGGTAGCAACAAAATTTGCAAAGGAGGCTTCTTCTAGACTTGTTCATGGCTGGGTCAGGTCGCGGTTCAAAAAATTTTCATTTTAGTTATTCAGGTCCGGGTCAACCCAGTTTATTGTTCATATAATATTAAAAAATTAAAAAAATCATTTTTATATTAATATTTATATAATTTTCTAATTAAACTTAAATAAAAAATATTTTTATTAATTAAACAGTGATTAAGACAGGACGAAACCAACCCGAATTACAAATATTTTTACTCAAACCCGATCTAATATGAATCGAACCTATCGAACCGAACAAATTATTCGACCGTTGAACAGGTCTAGCTCCTTCCCATGATTTGAAGTGCCTCAAAATCTAATGAATTACCACGTTAACGTTTCTACACGTGCTCCTCACGTGCGTTAGCAGGAGTGAAAAGTAACTTTCAGAAACTGAAGAAACCCTAGTAAAAATTAGAGATTCAGCATTGCTTTATGTTAAAGAATAAAGGAGGGAAAAGCTTAGCTAGCGGACAAAAGAAAGTTCCAATATATCCTTTTATAGTGAAAATCTAAGACAAGCCAAAGATAGGGATCTAGATTGCTTCCCATGAGAGGAAAGGATAGAAAATCTTCAAAGCCATAAAAAGGGAAGAAAGGAAAACTTTGGCTTTGGTAAGAGAATAAATGTTTGTTGCTGATCAAATCAGCTGTGAAAATAGATTGAACATCCTAAAAATCGAAAAGAAGTGATCAAGTTTCAAAGAGAGTATTATTGTAGACTAGCATGCATCAGGGATTTGAATAGCGGTTGTAACGTAATGTTACGATCGTTATTTTACGGTTTTGATTTTTTATTGTTGTCGATATTTTTTATAATTGATCGCGATAATATACATTATGTTTACAATCACGAGAAACGCAATATGATAAAAAATACATCCATGACCGCAATTTAAATTTCTGGCATAGACTCACTAGTGTTAAAAAACGGGACCGGATCGACCGGTCGGATTGATTGAACCAAGAACAGATGGCCTGTGCAGTCCAATACCTATCATAGAATCGAGAATTCTCTGAACTGGTAAAAACTTGAAAAACCGAAAAAACCGGCTTTAAACTTATTTTTAAATTTTTTTTTAAAAAATTATTGTATGTAATGGGATTTGAATCTTTAACCTCTTGAATTTATATTAAAGATCATACTATTTAGCCAAATGCATATTTTTATTAAATATTTACTATATTTAATATTTATTTGATATTAAAATTACTTATTTATTATTTAAATTTAAATTTTTTTAATGTAACCAGTCGGATCGATTAAATTCATAATTGAAAGTCTCATTTATTTAACTTCCTATCTAATTTTTTAAACATTGGAGTAGACTTGATATATAGCACTGCCCACAAAGAAAAGACAAAAAAGGATGGGTGGGGAGGGGAGGGCTCACTGGCACTGCTGAGTAATGATATGACGTGAAAAATAAGGTGGATTTTGAACTAAAATGTGTTTTTACTTTACTTTCTTGTGGAACTCAAAGTCAGTTCATACTCCAAATTGGAATGGACTACTGCCAATATAACAGCTGGGAGGAGAAAACTCTCTAATTTTTTTGCTTCATGATTTCATTCATTTAGCAGTGGATGTGAAAGCAGGAAGAGAAAGGACACAAAGATTAAATGCCTCAATTTAGCAATGAAGAAAAAGCTAACAAGCAGGGGTTGGTTATCTTCAGTGAAGAGAAAGAAAATAAAAGCAAACAAAAGATTGGAAAGTTTGATAGTTAGCTATAAATAGAAGCAGACAAACTGAAGAAACTGAGATCTCAAAAAGAATGAAACAGGAAAGTATTGGAACTCTACTGCACATTGACATAAATGCTTGTTTTGACATTAGGAAAAAGTGAAATTAAAAAAAGAAACAAAATATGGAAGACAATATTGCTAACAGTTGTTTATATTTCTTTAGAGCTGCCAATGATTTGTCATTTGGTGTACATTTAGAACCTGTCAAGATTATTACTTTTTGCTGCCCTTCGCCATTTGATTTGTTTAATATTAAAGTGGTGTTATTTTATATAGATTAAATTTTAAATTATTTATGATTTTATATTCAAGTCACATCTTTTTATTTATTGTCAATTAATTTTAGGCTGAATGTTTTTGCATGTTACCCTTGTCTGTTATTGTCAATTAATTTTAGGCTGAATGTTTTTGCATGTTACCTTTGTCTGTTACCTTTTCCGAGTATGTCACGTGGTAGGATCCTTTGTCTCCGCTTACACTTGATGGAGCCTATTAAAATGATGTTATCCCACATCGATTAAATCTTAAATTATCTGTGACTTTATATACAAGTTGAACTTTTTCATCTATTACTAATTATTACTAATTAAGTTTGAAGCTTAACATTTAACGTGAACGGTTTTGTAAGGGAGAAGCCGAGAGCGACATGGATTGGAAGAATCTTAAGAGATGATCAATTAGGTGTGGTGAGGGTATATTTTCGAAAGCCTTTGATGGTAAGTTGCTGGCAATTTTTGAAGCTTGGATAGTTTTTGTGGAGTTCAAATTTTGAATTCTTTTCTTTGATCATTTAAAGCGATTTCAAGAATGCAATTTCTTGGGACAAGTGCTTCTAAGGTAACTTGGCTTATAAAAATTATATTGAATAAATTGATGCAGTTAAAAGAAAATTCCAAAGCATCACATATCACAAAATTAAAAGAGAAGCAAATTTTATCGCAGATGGTTTGGCTAAAAGTTTTTGGTTGATAGGGAGTAAGACTCTTTGATGAGAACCAAGCTGACATTAGACTTCAAGATCCATTGCATGTTCCTATTGGGCCTATTACAAGGTTAAGATCCAAGAAGCTCAAGGAAGCTATGCAAGGATTGGTAAAAAGGACTTGGGAAGAATCTACAAGTCTTTTAAGCAATGTTAATCCATTCAAGTTGGGCTGCTTGAATGAGGAAGACCAAGAATTGGTCCATGTGATCCAAGCTTCACATGATGGGCCATAGAGGAATTCAAGGGGGCGGCAATCTTAATGAATTAGTGGGCATGTTTTTAGTTCATTATCTAATATGAAGTGGGGTCCAATTCATTGGTCCAATTCATTAATGTTGTGGTGTCTAAATTAGAACCTTTAGTTGAGTCTTTTAATTACTTAGGCTTTTGGGTTTGATTTATGTATTATGTCCATTAGGCTTAAGGGGTCTATCTTTATTAAACTTGTTGAACATCTTTTAATTATTTAGGTTTGGGCTTGAGTATGTTCAGTCAATATTTTACATATTATTAATTAGTAGATTAGGGTTATTGTAGGGAGGCTATAAATATATGTCTTAGCCGCCTACTTCAATTATCTTTTGATCAATTAAGTCTGATTTTATTCAGTGAGAGTTTTCTCTTTTTAGTTCTTGAAAGAACTTAGGAACTTATCAAAGAATTCTTTCTTTGTGGCGTTCAACCTATCAAACTTAGGTTCTTGAAACAAGAGTTCTTAGGGTTTAGATTACATGCTTAATCTAGGTTCTTTGAAACAGGCTTTTAAGGGTTTAAGTTTTATTTGCCTGAATCTTGGCTTTTCTGGGTTAGGTATTTTAATTTGTTAATGGGTTCAAAGGGTTTAACCCCTAGGGTTCACATCACTCTTTTAGCTTTGTTTTAACAAAGTTTGAAGTGAGTGGCCTGCAGATAATGAATTTGAATCTAGATATAGATATAGATGGTTTTCATTGGTGGCAGAAAAAATATATATATATATATTATTTTGTGAAAACTTGTTGGTGTTGATGGTGCTTGTTGAATAACTAGTGCATGATACTTAGTCTTTCTTCATTGTTAAGATTCATTATGATGTGGTTGTTGATGTATTGCTGTTTTTTGGATTTTTGATGTAGTGTTGATTTTTTTTTTTAGGAAATGATTGATTTTTCTCTAATCAATGCCCAACATGCTAGATTTTTTTTTTTTTAAATTCTTAATCTATTCAAAACTCTCAATCCTATCTAATTAATTTACTTAAAAGACAACATTACATGTCTAAATCTTTTCGAACCCGCAACCTTCAAAAATCTATCAACAACATGTAAGCCATCTAAACTAGTACTTAGTTGGCAACATGCTGGATATTTGGCCTCAATGAAGCTTCAAATTGGAATAGATGGTTTTTTATTAATGGCAAACTCTATGTAGCTTTTGTGAATTATTAACTTGTGTTATGTATTGGGATGAATGATCTTGTGTACTTATCCTTTCATCAATGGAAATTCTTCTAGTTTTTCAATATATATATATTTTTAACAGTTTTTTGCCTATCTTATTAAATGGAACTTTGGGTTCTCATTCTCCTTCAAACTCTGATCTTATGCTTTGCTGTTCCCCAAACTTGTTATTATAAACTCTCAAAACCAAAATATCAAGTCCTAAAGAATCTCTCTATAACAATATATTAGTACTACATACTAATTAACTTCACCATAAACATAAGAAACTACTCAATCATTTGTTTTTTTGTCTACTTGGTGAAATTTTGCTTCCTATGCCTCTATGATAGTACCGATGTGTTTTTTTTTTTTTTTTTTTTTTTTTTTTTTTTTCAATATTCGAAAGAAGAAGGCGCTTTTATTTTGGTGTTCATAGAAATGTTTAGACTGTTGAGGTTTTGAGTTTCAATCGTTTTTATGTCATGTGTTCTTAAGTTGTTTAATTTAGTTTTTTAATTCTAACAAAATTTTTTGTTCTTTGCTTACTTAGTTGCTAGCTTTTTATTTCTTTTGAATTTTTAATAGAATCTCTTTGGCTTAGGGGGAAAAAAAAGCCAATTTAAAGCAAAAATTGATCATGAGTGAAACCCAATTCATGCTTCTTTTGAACCTTCAACCTCTAACTTATCAGTTAGTTAATGGTTAAACCAGCAAGCCAAAACACATATTGTACATATTTAGGATATGTTTTACAAAAAAAAGCAAAACACATACTAAATGTTTAATAAAATCATCATTGACTAGGCAATGAAAATGATTGAACCAGTTGACTAGCTCAGGAGACAAGAAGAAATAGCCCTCATGACCGCTGAACGGTTCAATGTTAAAAGGCAAGTTCTGAAAAAACAGCTCCCTAACCAACAATGGCTTTAAGTTGTGGAGCATGCATCACATGCATATATAACTTGTCACGTCTCACTAGTGTACTCGGTACCATACCAGTACTGTTGATACATATCGATTTTAAAGTAAAATAAAATAGTATCATTTTGGTTTTTATATCATCCCGTACCGATCGTACCAATCTGTATTGATCTGTAGTGGTCAATATCGATCAATACCATTACGTATCGATCCGTATCGGTTGATACAAAATTTTGATTTTTAAAAAAAAAAAAAATCACTTATTTGATTTTTTTAACCAATTTTCTAATGTTTTTTTTTTTTTTTGTCTTGATCATTTTTAATTTTTTTCATAATTTCATTTAAAAATAAAATGTATTCATTAAATTAGACTATTCAACCTAATTAATAATGATTTATTATATTTTTTAAATATTTTGATATATATTTTTTATTTATTTGATATTTAAAAATTTTAGATATTAAATATTTAAAATTTATATTTGTATATAAATATATATATATATTTATGTAATGAATATATATTTGTATGCGTATATGATATATGTTTTATTAATGAACTTAAAAATAGGCTATATATATTTATTTATTTAAAAAATGCTGATAAATCACATCGAAACACATCGATACCATTACATATCAATACCAAAATAAAAAACGAAATGCCTACCGGTGCGGTTCTTACTACTTTGCTTCTCACACCTATTTACTATCAAATGAGACCACATACTCTCTTTACTTCTATATTGGAACTCCCATTTCATATAACTCATCGTTGATTTGTCAATTCCAATCTACTAAGAAAACCAAAGATTTTTTTCGCTTTTACTTAGGTTCTTAGGTTCAGTTTGATAAACGCTTTTATTTTTATTTATTTGATTTTTGTTTTTATTTATAATTTATTTTTTTACTTTTTTTTTAATTTCTATTCATGTGTTACAAAAGAAAAAAAAAAAAGACGAAAACCAAAAGCATTTACTTTTTTTTTTTTTTATGTAATTTAATCAAGAATTATATCTCTGAATTTCTTAAATTCGCAGGTCATGATAGAGACTTGACTATTTTGGTGGAAACACAATTTCAAGTGTGTAAAAGTATGAATTGAATCTAATTTGGGATAGGATATTTTAGATTTAGATCAGTCCGGTCCAGATTCTTATTCAATAAATAAAAAATATATTTTTTTAAAATTTAATCATAAAAATATATAAATATTAATATAAAATAAATTTTTTAATATATTTTAAACAATAAAACGAATTTTTTGAACCTGACATTGGACAAACAAAATTTTCTACTAATCGAATTGAACTCGATCCAATCCAACTCATAAAGAGTCTTATTAAAACTTCATGTATTCTCTAATATTATTAGTATTAAAGATAACAAACAAATAAAAAGACATTTATGTTACCTAGACTATGGCACTATGCTCGTATTCCAAGAAATAAGAAGAGATAATTGTTAGAAGAAAATATCAGCTATCATGCAAGCAATATTAAATTAAGCATCTACTAGTCATAAAACTAAACTTATATATATATATATATATATATATATATTGTTTATTGTCAAGTATTGTGAAGCAACAAAAAGAAATTAATGAATAAATCCTACTCTAACTTTCTTTCAGATTCAACCGTTGACATTTGATTTAAGAAAGAAATTTTGACCAATTCAATATTTCTTATGTTAATTTAATTTTTTTTAGTAATATATTACTTTTCAAGGACAAAAAGTTGAAAAATCCTAAAAAAAATACAACATAGAAATTTTTTAATATATTAATAAAATATCACTTTTACAATGTTTTATTAAAAATGAAAATATGAACATAATTATTGAATGAGAATAAAATTTTATTTTATGTCTGAAAATAGTTAAAAATAAAAAATAAAAAAAAAAGGAAAAGAAGAGGTCATACAATGAATTTAAGGAAATTATGTTGACCATTGTCCGAATGAATGGAAATAGTGTTCTTATCTAAATTCATCTAAATTCGGTAATTCGTGTATTTATATTGTGTTTGTATATATTTATGTGTTATAATCATGTTTAAAGTATTATATATTTGTATATGTTTTGATATGTTAATTATTTGTGTTATATAAATTTTAAAATGTTCGTGTATTCGTATCATATTCATGTTATTTTTTCGTGTCGTGTCATGTTTTGTATCATGTTTTACTTAATATTTTTATATTATGTTCGTGTCATGTAATTGTATCGTGTTCAAAATTACCAAATCTAGTCTTATCACAGTAGACATACTGCAGTACTGCTTAAATCTCTTGGCCATTTTAGGAAAATAGCTTCTGACACTCTCCAAAATAGCCAAAAATCACAGGCACTTAACTTAAGATTTGGCTGACTTCCATTGTCTGCTATTTTCCTGTTTTAAGCTCAGAAAAATTACACATAAAATGCATTGTCTCATTCATTTTTCTCAAAGCATTTTCCTAATGGAAAATGTTTCAAACCAAGTAAATTCATCCCAAGCAAAGCAACCACAATAAAACAATAGCATGAGGTAAGGATTGAGATTTGAGAAAGGAAAAGAGAAGAGAAGTTAATTACTTGTTGTTGGAGTACTCATAGAGTCGGCCACGGGTGGAGAAGACAATTAGAGCTACTTCTGCATCACAAAGGACTGACAGTTCGTAAGCTTTCTTTAGCAGCCCATTCCTGCGCTTGCAAAAGGTAACCTGACGATTTGTGGTGTTCTCAATTCTCTTGATCTCGATCTTTCCTCTTCCCATCTTCACCTATTAACCCTTTTTCACTTCAAAGACTCCTTCGTACACAACCTGCAACAATAATGTCCCCCCGAATTTGTCTCGTAAGGCTTCTTTTCTTTCTTTCTTTCTTTCTTTTTTGTTTTGTTTTTGTTTTTGTTTTTAGGTTTGGGAAGATGAGATGTATGAATTCAATAATGAAAGTGGTGAAAAGATAAGAAAAAAAAAATGGTATTTAGAAGAAGGAAATTGACAGCAGAAACAGATCCAGAACAATGAATCGTTTCTGACGTATGTAGAAGTATTAAAGGCTGCAAAATCACTGAGAAAACATCAATTAATAGGAAGAAGGGCATGGAGAAAAAGTGAGTCATGATTATACTCTATCTTCCAAAAGAAACTTTCAAAGTAAAGAATTTCTATAGTTATTAGCTAGTAAAATGAAGAAAGATTTTTGGGTTTTATTTCATAGATGTAGTACTTTAATTTATGGGTGCACTAATCTAGCGTAGTCCCTGGACGGGAGATCTAAAATTTACTTTCAGCTTTGTGCCCTCGCAGACGTAATATTCTTTCTAGATCATCAAAGAAAACATATTATTTTTGGCTGATAAAAACTAAAGACATAAAAAGAAACTGAAGTTGAAGAGATTTGAAAAGATCTGTACATATTTCTGAAATTCAAAGCATAAAATATAGCAAAAACCAGTGTTGATTCTGTTGAAGTACTGGCTATCAGAGAAAAGAAGAAAAAACATCCTCTGAAGAAGTAGGGATGAATTATGAAGAAAACCCATCATATGTTTTGTTGAAAGCAAGATTTTTTTTGTGATTATGCTGAGAAAAGAAGGGAAAGAAATGGAAAAAGAGATCTTCATGCAAGGAGTAGAAGATTCCCTTGTTCTGACAACAGATCTAAGCAGATATAAAACCTCTTAAGAAAAGAAACCATGCATTTAGGTAAATAGATATTGTTATAAGAAGTAAGTATATATATATATTTAACAAGATCTAACCGAGACCAAATTTTTTTCTTCTTCTTTAAAAGAAGATGAAAAAAGCCCACAGACCTGAGCTTTGGCCACACTTCCGGCCACTTCAGCTTTCGGAAAATTACGAATCCCAAAGAAAACAAAGTGTTTGGACTCTTTTTTTCACACTTCTCTATGGATCGGCTGATAGGCCTTTGCTTTCTTTGTCAATTAATCTAGAGAGGAGGGGGGGGGGGGGGGGGAGCTAAGCTAATATAAAAGGGAGAGAGATGGGGGAGTCTCAGTCTTCTGACTTGGAAAAAGACATTGGAATTGTAGTTTGCCGAAAGGGCAGAGAGGACGTTGTAGTTTTAGCTAAATGAAAGAGCTTTGCAGGTGCAAATTCGCACCATTTTTGGCAAAAACGTTTCCATTTCCTAATCGTTATTTAAAGCGCCTGAACTGACTAACGTGCCCTCCCCTCCGCGAATCTTTTCCAGCTAGGGTTCTATTTAATGGACGGTGTGAGATTCGTAAGTGTAGACACCTAATTTTGTCCGAACCACTAAACAGGTATGTTTTCTTCCCATATTGATGTTTCCGAGTATAAAAAGACTGTTTTCATCCTGCAGATGGTACTCCGAGACTTAGTTTAAGAGGGCGAGCACAAAAAGACAAACTTAAAAAAAAGTCAACCCCGAAAAAGTCAACCCCAAAAAAGTCAACCCCGAAAAAGTCAACCCCAAAAAGTCAACTACTGAAAACGTCAACCCACTTTCAAAATCAAGATTTTAAGTTCAATTGAAAAATGGCGAAAGAATTTTGATAATCCGAGGTCTACATTGAAAGATATGGAGTTCGGAAGTTGGGATTTGGAGATTCAGTAGAAAAGAAACCCTAATCCAAGAAATTTGGGGAAAAGTGCTTAAACGATCAAACTGGTCGAAATTGAAGGTTCCAAATGAAATATAAGCACTGACTACGGGTAATGGAGAAGTCACTTGCAAGAAAAACCGAAAGAAAAGTCAATCCGGGAGAAAACCGAGAATTAGGGTTTTTAGTGGATTTCGGTGAAATCGGGAAGAATCACAGAAATGGCCCGACTTGGTAAGACCAAAGCCCCCAATGGATGAAGAATGGTTAAAAAGGATGGCCCAAGGCTCAGATTGAAGAAAATCTGAAAATCGGATTTGTTTTGAGCAAAACCGGGTTTCGGAGGTAAAAGGGCAAAATTGGAAAAATTTGGGAAAAATAGCAAATGGACTCCGGAAATTCTGAAAAAATTTGTCAATCTCATTCTTAAATCATTTGAAAGAGATTGGTAAAAGAAAATCTTGATTCAGAGTTCGTTTGCAAAATGGCCAAATCCCGGGTTTCTTATGCAGTAATTCAAAAAGGAAAATCCCGAAAAAATAGCAAATGGACTCCAAAAATTCTGAAATTTTGCAAATCTCATTTTTAAATTATTTGGAAGAGATTGGCGAAAGAAAATCTTGATTCCGAGTTCGTTTGCAAAATGGCCAAATCCCCGGCCTCCTATGCAGTAATTCAAGCCGATAAATCCCGAAAAAATACCAAATGAGCTCCAAAAATCATGAAACTTCCAGATCACACTTTTTAATTATTTTGAAGAGATTGGTGAAGAAAAATCTTGATTTGGAGCTCGTTTAAAAAATGGTAAAAAGTAGGGGCATAAAAGGACATTTTGGGAAGAAAAAATCCAAATAAATAGCAAACGGACTCGGATAATTTTGAAAACTTCCAGAACTCAATATTTTATTATTTTGGAAGTATTAAAAAAAGAAAAATTGAATTTGGAGCCCGTTTGATATTTATTTTGCATCCGGGGGGCAAAATGGTCGTTTCACCCAAGCAACCGAAAAGGGCTTCTTTGGGCCTTTCAAAAATCAGAGCTGGGCTGGAAAAGAGAAGTGCTGGCCTGCCCAAGCCCAAAGGAAGGAGGAAGCTTAGGATTTTTTCAATCAAGTGATTAAAAATCAAGAGTTAAGTTAGAGATTTTCATTTTTGAGCCTAAGTCCCAATCCCACATCCCTTTGTAATGTCAAGCCAAGGAGGTGCTCACCTTATAAATAAGGAGTCTTGGCCTTTGGTTGAGAGCACTCACTACCCCTTGTGAGATAGTCTATACACTTGTATTAGGATTATCCGGGTGGTGAGTCATAGTGTTTTTGTTGAGAGGGTTTGTAGCTTAATCCGTTCAAAAGCTACTCTGATAGTTTGTAGCTTAATCCGTTCAAAAGCTACTCTGATGGTTTATAGCTTAATCCGTTCAAAAGCTACTCTGAGGGTTTATAGCTTAATCCGTTCAAAAGCTACTCTGAGGGTTTATAGCTTAATCCGTTCAAAAGCTACTTGTGAGAGGGTTTGTGGCTTAATCCGTTCAAAAGCTACTCTGAGGGTTTATAGCTTAATCCGTTCAAAAGCTACTTGGTGAGTTTTCATTTTAAAATAATGTTTCTTGTTCTTCCTTCATTTCCTTTCTTAAGTATATTTTTCTTACATTTTGTTTTTACAATAAACTCACCATGGCCGAATGGCCTACATTATTTATTTTAAGTTGTTGTTTTTGATTCATTTTACCATATTGTTTATGCTATTTTCTTTATTTTTGATGTTTTAAATATTATGTTATTTCATGTTCTTAAGTTATATTTAATTTGGTTGCTTTGTTTGTTGCCATTTATGTCTTAGATATCATGTTTTTGCATTTTTAATTTTCTGTTTTCATGTTGTTTAAATTTGAGCATGTTTTAGAGTTAGCATATTAAGTGTTTGTGAAAATGCTTGTGTGATTCTTTGCATGATTCTTGTTTTATATCTTAGTGAGCATGTTTTAGATTTGGTATATTAGGTGTTTGTGAAAATGCTTGTGTGATTTTTGTGTTATGACTTAGTTTTTCATGCTAGCATACCAAGTGTTTGTGAAAATGCCATGCTTGTTGGAGCTTGGGGCCATTTGGCTACTCCATGTGTTTTGCATTGTGTGTTGTATTTTTGTCATGCTAGTTGTTAGGTTTTTGCATTTGCATGATATTTGGTTGGATTTTTGAATTAAGCATGCCTTGTGTTTGTGAAAATGCCATGCATGTCTTAGGTCTAGGTTACATTAAATGTCATGCAAGTTCATGTTAGGTCTAGGCCATATTATTTGTGTCATGCATTTTCCTTACATTTAGGTTTAGATCCATGCATTTCATGCATTATGTTTGCTGCATTGTTTCATGCATTTCATGTTCATGCCACTTGAATAATGACTTGAGCCAATTAATGGTTCAAGATCATGCTCTCTTGAGCACACTTGTAGAAAATTAAGTTTGTCAAATTGATTATTCTACCTTTGTGATTTTTTTTACTTAGCCAATTTTTATCTAACTTTCAAAAAGTCCTAGCTACTGCCTTCAAGTCATTCTATGAGTTTCAAATATTTTTATTTTGGTTTTTAAATGATTTTATCAAAGACAAAAAAAAATGTGTTGGCAAAATAGTTTTTTTCCACCCAAAACTCGTACATCTCCGATTTTTCTGGGAGTTCATCTTTGATCAGAAAATTAAGTCGATTTTTTCGCGTGTATTATTACATGTCCTGAGTCTCCAATAATTTTTTCAGAATTTTTGGAATTTTTAAAAATAGGGTAAAAAATCGTGGATTAAAACTGGACAGTGAAGTCAGAATTGATTTGAAAGAAAAACAAAGCAGTTTTTTCTCCTCCAAAAACTCGTACATCTCTGGTTTTTCTGGGAAATCATCTTTGATCAAAAAATTAAGCCGATTTTTTCTCGTGTAGTTTTACATGTCCTGAGTCTCCAATAATTTTTTCAGAATTTTTGGAATTTTTAAAAATAGGGTAAAAAATCGTGGATTAAAACTGGACAATGGAGTCAGAATTGAATTTTAAAGAAAAACCAATTTTCTGTTTTGGTTAATTTATTTAGAGTGGGCTGATTAGGAGGGTTAGCTACTGACTTAGGGTAATTTCTAAGCCTTTTTAAACTCTAAAAATGGTTTTTCAAGTCCCGGGTTAAGGGTAGCCAAGTCCGGATTTTTTTTAAACTTAAGAAATTAGAGTCATTTTAAAAATTTTAGCCCAGTTTTTATTTTTAATTCAAGCTTTTCAAAATTGTTTTCAAACAATCACAACGTATTTTGGTTTTAGAATATTTAATTTGACATATTTTCCTAAGGTAGCCGGATATCTTTTTAGATATACGGATTTCCTTAATTAAAGGAAAAAATACATTTCATGCATTGCATTTTATATTCATGCATTTTATATAATATGTGATTCTTGCCATAATAATTTCTATGTGTCATGACATTTAGGTTGCATTATATTATTTAGATTTTGCTATGTCATTTTATTTATGTCATGCCTATACATATTCATTTCTTTTAAATTTTTTCAAAAAAGATAATGGTTTTCAATAAAAATAAAGATATTCCCGAGTTAAAATAATTCATGAGTTCTCTACCGGGTTTGCTGGAGGGAATATCATCAATTATTATTAATAAAGGAATATCTTTCTTTCAAAAAAAAAAAAAGAGAATGATTCGGAAAGTTTTCCAAAACTAATAAAAATTTCTATATTTTGCCACGTTTGTTGGGGAATATAGGAAAATTTTGAATTTATAAATTCCGGATCATTTTCAATAAAAAATGGAATTATTTTTCTTTAAATTGGGAATTAATTTGAAATACTAAATTTAAAACCAACTTTTACCAAGACTTGAGATAACACACGATTAATAAGGTACCGATTTATACGGGCGTTGTGGGGGTGCTAATCCTTCCCCACACGTAACCGACTCCCGAACTCGCTTCTTTGATTTCTCTGGTTTAAAACGCAGACTTGAAATCGGTTTTTAAAATGTTTTAATTAATTTTTAAAATATTTTATAAAATCGGTTTTAATAGGTGGCCGATCACACCTAGCTAAAAAAGGTTGGTGGCGACTCCTTGTCTTTTTAGATCATTTCCAAAACCTTCATTTTTTAGAGGAATTAAGTCGACTTTTCCTCGATTTTTTTAATGTCACGCCTAACGAATAATAAAGTCTTGCGATGAGACTCGTCATTATTTTTTTAGGTTGCGACAGCTTGGCGACTCCACTGGGGAATATTAGAGAGTCAGACCTAGAATTAGTCGTGTGTTATCAAAGTCTCGGTTTTGTTGGTTTTATTGGTATTTAATTTTAATTCCCATATTTTTGTTAATAAGGAGAATTTTGAAAATAATAAAATATTTTTAAATATGTTCATACTCATGTGCATGCATTTTATTATTGTTCTCTAGCTATTTAAGGTTGTATATTATAACTGCTTGTCGGTTAATGCGTTACACTATTCTTGAATGTTTTAATTGTTAGGACATTTAGAATAAGGTTTGTAGAATAGGTGGTGACAGGTTTGTTTTGTTTCTCCACACACACTACACGTGCATTTGCATAACATGAATCCTCTACCCGGGTTCCGTCCTTTTAAGTGGAAGTAAAGTAACTAAGCCTTCGTGATTGATCCTCCGTATGGGCTAGTGAAACACTTTCGGAGTAATAAAGTACCTAATGCCTTCGTGATAATCCTCCGTACGGGCATAGGAAAATATACTCTAACGAATTGAACCCGCTTTTATCGGGGTGCCTTACTAGCCTTCACCGGCGACAGTGAGGAACAATTCGGGGCCTTAGAACCGATTCACCCTCATATAGTGAACCTAGGCGAAGCCATCCCGAATTTCCGTTAGATATACCGAAAATAGGAACACATGGGAAGGACATTTCTAAACTTTTTGTTACCTGTTTTACACTCCGAATAAGTGTGGTAGATCGGGCAACGATGTACGTACATCGCCCGTAATAAATGTGATACTCCGCCTCGAAGGCATCGTGATGCCTAAATAAGCAGACATTGCTGGGGCAGATGTTCATTAGCTGTTTTTTTTAAAAAAAAAAAAAATCCTTTTTCAAGCATTTTTGCATGTGGCACATTTCATGCATGTGTAAATAAAGCATGTACATTTTTGGTTGTATTATTGATCTCATTCTTTGCAATAAACAGTTGGTAATTGAATTTGATGATTTCATAAAACCGGTAGTGTCACATGAACATTTGCATATTGTACCATAGTAAGATCCACCCTGAAATTCTTTTGAAAATGATGTGATTGGTTTATCAAAAAAAAAAATCAAAAAAAAAAAAATTTGGAGGCAAATCCTGCATAATGAGATTTTTGAATAGTCCCACCAATTTCGTGTAATCATTGATTTCTTTGTATATACCTTTGTGTTAATTCATTTATTTTTGCATGTATCATTTTGACATCATATTATAGTCATAGCATGCATGGTCATTCATTGTAAGATACGTTTATGACATGCACAGTCATTATCTGTATATACCTGGCATTAGATTGCATCCATAGCATACATAGTCATCATAATTTCTCTGTATATGTTCATGCATTAATCATCAGTTTATTCATGCACATAGGAATAGAGCATGTACATTCATAATTGTATTCCTAATCTCATGACATTTTCATTTGCATGAAAGGGATTCGAGATATGAGGAATGAATCGGAGGAACGATTGGGTGCTTTGGAACGCAATCAAGAGGAATATGGACATGAAATCCGAAAGGTGAAGGAACAACTTGCCAAATTGCTGAAAATGGTTGAGGATATGGGTAACAGCAAAGGTGAACTTCCTCAGGGCTTCGCATCATCTTCGGATCAACCAAAACCATTAGGCCCAGAACACATAATCCCTGCTGGATCCTGCGCTTGTCAATACCACAAAGGTTGCAATCCTGATGAAATTATGGACAAAATCGTGAAAATGATTAAACCTGAGAGCCTGATACCAAAGATAGAAACCTTGGATCCTGTACCATACCTGCAAACTGTTCGAGGTCCAAGCCAGTATGCCCACCCTACCATGGTCCAATCGTCCATTGGGATGACCACTACGGGATTCCTGAATCCCACTCCATCACCAACAACTACCAGTTCATACTATTTCCCTCATCAACCACCTTATCCAGCATCTGGGATAGGAACCTCGAGCTTTGTACAACCTCCAAAGGCCCCGTGTCCGAATCCATACCCTCACCATGCTGTTCCGCCACATCTCCATGTAAACACTCCGGTTCGGACCTTAGTGCCACCACCAAGTGCCCCAACTCCTAGGCCATGTGTAACTAAGAAACGACCCCAGGATAAGACCCAAATGCCTTTTGATCCCATTCCAATCAGCTACCAAGAGCTCTTCCCTATACTGATCCAAAATCACATGGTTGCCTGTGTCCCATTGAAACCCCTGTTACCACTATATCCAAGGTGGTATAATCCAAATGCAAAATGTGATTATCATTGTGGAATTGTTGGCCATAACATTGAAGACTGTATGGCATTCAAAAAGAAAGTGCAAACTCTTATAAATGCCAAGTGGTTGGATCCCACGACACTGATTGATAGAGGACTGGGAAAGCGTAATTAGGATTGGGAGATTTACATCATTGAGGTGGAAAGACTTCGGTCTTATATGATGTAATAAGATTTCACTTTTTCAGTAGCCGGCTCTTATAGCCTTAGGATGTTAGGAAGAATAAAGTGCTTGTAAGGACAGTCTTAACCACTGTTCAAATTTTGTAAAACATGGTTTATACCATTGTGAATGTTGATGTGGGAATGAATTGATTATGTTTCAAATTTATGAGAGGTTGATGATTAAGTTCCTCCGATTCTTATTTCCTCCGTGATATCTCCCCCTTTGCATTTTGCATCCCATCAATTATTTGTCAGGTTGCATTCATGCATTCATAATCAGTATGATTTTTCTGTATATATCTATGCATTAATTTGCTTATTACATACATCATGATTAGCATTAGGTCACATTCATGACACACATGGTTAGTATGATTTTCTTTGTATATACTATGTATCAATCATTCATTGTTTGCATGTATCATAATTGACACCATGTTGTATTCATAGAACATATGATCATTCATTGGGAAATATGCTGAAATGCACATGATCAGTCATTGCATATATCCATATGTTGATTTGTTTATTCTTTGTTTGCAACATGTTGGCATTGTGATTGCATTTATTACATATATGGTCAGCATGTTTCCATTATACATGTCCATACATCATATTGTTTAGGCTTCACATGCATCAAATTGCATTCATGGCTCATTCATCATGACATACATTTTGGGGAAAATAGAATAGAAGTTGGCTTGGCTTTAGGAGTCTTTGAAAGAATTTCCATTTCAAATCAGAAGAAGTACTGAGTACACTTTTAATACAGGCTGGTGCTATGGAGGATGAACATGTTGCCCGACTGGAAAAAATGGAAAGGGAACGAGAACAGCTAGCAAAGTCTCAAGCAGAATCTAAAGGTCAGATGACTAAATTGATGGAGCTGATGTCTGCCGTAATCAAAGGAAAAGGATACACCGAAAACGTTATCGCCAGAGAAGGGTTAGAGGCACAAAAGGGCCAGGATAAGGTCATAATAAGTGATGCCCAGAACACTGTTAACCTCGTCAATGTCCTAAACTCAGATGATCTAGCTGAACAGGCAAAGTTGAAAAGGGTTGCAGTAAATGAGGTTGAGTTGGCAGATTCCCAAGGGAAATATCAGTTGTTAGATGAAAGGCTCCGGGCAATAGAAAGAACAGATGTATTCGGGAGTGTGGAGGCGAAAGAACGATGCTTGGTCCTCGATTTAGTCATTCCTCCTAAGTTCAAGATCCCTGACTTTGTGAAATATGACGGGACGACCGATCCATCAGCCCACATCACTATGTTCTGCCGGAAGATGACAAGTCATATAGGTAATGATAAGCTTTTGATTCACTGTTTTCAGGATAGCCTCAGCGGGTCCGCAATTAGGTGGTATAGTCAGTTGAGCAAGGACCAGATACGCTCTTGGAATGATTTGGCTAGGGCTTTTCTAAACCAGTACAAGCATATAACCGACATGGCGCCTGACTGTCTCACATTGCAAAATATGAAGAAAAGAGCTACCGAGAGCTTCAAAGAATATGCGCAACGGTGGATGAGCCTGGTCGTCCAAGTACAACCGCCTTTAACTCAGAAGGAAACCACTGTCCTTTTTGTGAATACACTACAGGCCCCATACTACGATAGACTTGTCGGCAACACCATGAAGAATTTTTCGGACATGGTAATTTCAGGGGAGATGATTGAGAATGCTATCAAGGATGGGAAAATTGAAGGAGAAAGAACATCCAATACCAAGAACAGGGCATCTGAAAATAAAAAGGAAGATACCCAAGTCGTGGAAGACTTTGCCCCATCTCCCCAATTCTCCTCGTATCAGCCATTTAACTCTACCCTGAATAATGTCTCTCATGGTTTTTATCCCTACCAACCAATGACTGCAACTACACCAGAATTTACATCTGTCTGTCAATTAAACATCCTCGGGAATAATCGAAGGGGGCATAAAAAGCGAAAAATAAATCAGGTTGACTCGATTCCTGTGACATACAGTGAGCTACTACCTCAACTCATCCAGAATCACCTTGTGACACCCATGCAAATAGCGCCTCTGAAGCCCCCTTATCCGAGCTGGTATGATGCTAATGAGAGTTGTGGGTACCATTCTGGCAATCAAGGTCACTCAACAGAGAACTGCCCCGCTTTGAAGTACAAGGTCAGAGATCTCATCAAGGCTGGTTCGATAAGTTTTGAAGATGGGGAAGCCAAGTGTCATAAGAAATATTGTGCATGATCATATTAGGTTTTTGACACATGTAGTTCTATACACGGTGATGATGAAAGCACTTGTCTCATGTTAACATCTACATGAATTAAATGAATTTTGAATTTTAAATGCTTTGTGTTTGTTGTGTTTCAACAATAACTTGAATTTGCAAAAACAAGCATTAAGGAATTTTTAGTGATGGATAGTCTCAAGAAGATTGATGATCAGTGTTACAAATGACCCAATACCTTCTCCATTCTCTTTAGGTTTTCCTAAGCCTAAATCTCTTAAACCAAGAGCACTTGAAAGACCTAATGCTTCAAGGAAAAATGAATGAAAAAAGAGAAGCATTGTCATTGCTAAATAAGCAAGGATGTAAATCCTAGTCTAGGCTATGAACAAAGGAACGAACTTTTTGAATTTTTTCGAATTCCTTGAAAATCAAACAAATGAGACATTCTTTCAAGAGTCTAGATTTTGATAATTTGGTGTGTGTCAAGATTGTGCTAAAACCATTCATGACCTTTCCCAATAACCACAAAACACTAATTGCCCAAACATCACTTCATGATTGACATCCTGGGGCACAATGATTAAACTAGATTATCCCTTGTCCCAGAGAAAACCCGTTTTTGGGTCATATTTTCCTTATCTCTTCAAAAAAAAACTCAGATTGGAAACTCAGCCTTTTCAAAATAGACCTAGACTTGCTATGTTCCTCCTTGATACAGATTCTCATGGTTAATCAAATTGAGGCATCATATATGGAAATGATGGACACATGGTAAAGAATGATGGGCTAATGCATGAATTA
This sequence comes from Fremontodendron californicum, assembly GCA_030761205.1. NCBI lineage: Eukaryota > Viridiplantae > Streptophyta > Magnoliopsida > Malvales > Malvaceae > Fremontodendron > Fremontodendron californicum. The sequence goes on along the minus strand of JAULJL010000044.1, from coordinate 9,914,295 downwards.
TTGGGGGCATGCAACGAAAAAAAAACAAAAAAAAATTTGTGATATCATGCATATGAGAATTCGGATGATTCCAAAGTGCAAAATGAAATTCTGAATATCTATTTCCCCTAGGGATTGCTTTTCAATGTGAATATTTGTGCTTGACATGAGAAATGGCCATCTTTCATATCCCTTTCACACAAAAAGAAATTATCCATAGTCACCCCTTTTGAGCCAAAAGAATTCTTTCTTCTTTGAACCCTGATCAAGGATTACCCTCTACACTGGGGGGCAAATGCGAGGAAAGATCTTTTCAAAGATCATTGAGAAATGAGTGATAGCTCAAGGACAGACACAAAGCAAATGGAGCCCCGAATAAATACGGGCTCACTCTGTCAAAGAAAAAGAAGAGAAAAAGATGGTGAAATGAAAGCCAAGAAAAACACAATAAAAAAATGTGTGTGAAAGACATGGCAAATTGAAAGCCAAAAGCAAGGAAGAAAAAGAGCAAAATCAAAAAGAAAGAAGTGTCCAAGAAGGGACAAATGCTTCAAAGAGAATCCTTTTCAAAGAAAAGATCCTTGATTTGATTACCCTCGAACACATATTTTGGGCCTATTTATCCTTTCTTTCTGAACCCTGAGCCATGGCCTACATTACGTGCTTTAAAAGTCCATTTTAATCAAGCATGAATATTTAATTTGAAAGGTTTTTCCTCAGATTTTATCCCATTTCATCGAATTATCATTTCACTAAGGAAGAATTTAGAATTCTCAAGTGCATGGTAAAAAAAACAAAAAAAAAAAAAAGAAGAAAAAATTGAAAAGAATGGGATTCTAGGGCGAAAACCCAAAAATGGGCGGTCTAGAGTAGAATAGGAATTTTTGATGCCATCTATGATAGTGCCGATACCCCAAAAGAAAAGATCTTATTAAAGGAGTGGTCATCGAGGAACATCTAGGAATTCCTGAACCCCCCAAATTGTCAGTTCTCATTCAGAGTATTGTCTTCAAAAACTGAAACTTTTGTTCCCAAGATTAAACTTTCTGGTTTAAACATCTCAGCCAATCTTGATGCTTGTCAAAATGCCTTGATATGGAAACAAAAAAGAATGTTGAATTTGCTGGGTTCTCAATGAATTCATGATTTATAAAACCTGTTCCATTTGTGACCTAGAAGGGATATACATTTTTGTCATGAAGTTTTCCTGGAAAAGTCAGAATCTTATTATACCAAGCCTTGCCAATCCCAGTTGAAAAAAAACCAGATTGATACTTAGACAACGATCATCAGTCTTCAAAAGATTTGTACATCACACATTGTGGGGTTAATATTTTTTGTTCAGAAGTTTTCAAAATGCGAAAACAAATAAAAATATTTTTGAAATACCCATTTTTGATGTTGACATGAGACAAGGGTTTTTCTAACCCAAAGGTATAGAACTGCCATGATAGGTCCTGACTTCCAGATATGAGAAGAAGGAATAGAACCCGGTTCAGATCTCTGTTGATGAAAGTTTGAAAAACTGTTGGGGCAAAGAGAATAGCCAAAATGAATTGAAGATATACTCTGATTTGAAGAGGAAAAATGAATTTGAAAGGCTAAGCCAAAGTCTAGAGGAACAACCGGGGGCACTTGCATCACTCATGAGCACTCATCTCTCTATCAAGCTTTTACATTTGCATAGTGTGGGCAAGCATTTGCATTATTCATGGGTATTTGCACTGTCATTATTCCATAAGCATCTGCATTTTACCTTTACATTTACATTCTTCATATTCGTGTCATCTCAAATAATTGCATCATTTCTAGAATCATTGCATTTTCATTAATGTAAGGTAATTGTAGTTACACCATTCATAAACCAGTTACATGAACACAATTAGTAGGGGCATCTGCATCATGAAACATGGGCATCAATCCAAGTCATTTACATTTGCATTAAAGACATTTGCACCAGTTTAAGTCATTTCGTATCTTATTCAACATATGCATTTGCATCAAAAAGCATTCGCATCTTCTCAAAATCTTTAGGTTAATTTTCAACAATTCTTCAGCACCATTTTTAAGACCTCCGGGCATAATTCATAGGTAAGACCTCAAGGCAACATCTTTAAGACCTCCGGGCATAACTTTTTTCAGGGGTAAGGCCTTCGGGCACTATTCTTAAGACCTCTGGGCATCATTTTTAAAGTCGCATACAGCGCATTTTTTCCAAATTATGGGTAAGGCCTCCGGGCACCATTCTTAAGACCTCCGGGCATCATTTTTAAAGTCGCATACAGCGCATTTCTTCCAAATTATGGGTAAGACCTCCGGGCACCATTCTTAAGACCTCCGGGCATCATTTTTAAAGTCGCATACAGCGCATTTCTTCCAAATTATGGGTAAGGCCTCCGGGCATCATTCTTAAGACCTCCGGGCATCATTTTTAAAGTCGCATACAGCGCATTTCTTCCAAATTATGGGTAAGACCTCCGGGCACCATTCCTAAGACCTCCGGACATCATTTTTAAAGTCGCATACAGCGCATTTCTTCCAAATTATGGGTAAGGCCTCCGGGCACCATTCTTAAGACCTCCGGGCATCATTTTAAAGTCGCATACAGCGCATTTCTTCCAAATCACGGGTAAGGCCTCCGGGCACCATTCTTAAGACCTCCGGGCATCATTTTTAAAGTCGCATACAGCGCATTTCTTCCAAATTATGGGTAAGGCCTCCGGGCACCATTCTTAAGACCTCCGGGCATCATTTTTAAAGTCGCATACAGCGCATTTTTTTCAAATCACGGGTAAGGCCTCCGGGCACCATTCTTAAGACCTCCGGGCATCATTTTTAAAGTCGCATACAGCGCATTTCTTCCAAATTATGGGTAAGGCCTCCGGGCACCATTCTTAAGACCTCCGGGCATCATTTTTAAAGTCGCATACAGCGCATTTCTTCCAAATCACGGGTAAGGCCTCCGAGCACCATTCTTAAGACCTCTGGGCATCATTTTTAAAGTCGCATACAGCGAATTTCTTCCAAATTATGGGTAAGGCCTCCGGGCACCATTCTTAAGACCTCCGGGCATCATTTTTAAAGTCGCATACAGCGCATTTCTTCCAAATCACGGGTAAGGCCTCCGGGCACCATTCTTAAGACCTTCGGGCATCATTTTTAAAGTCGCATACAGCAAATTTCTTCCAAATTATGGGTAAGGCCTCCGGGCACCATTCTTAAGACCTCCGGGCATCATTTTAAAGTCGCATACAACGCATTTCTTCCAAATCACGGGTAAGGCCTCCGGGCACCATTCTTAAGACCTCCGGGCATCATTTTAAAGTCGCATACAGCGCATTTTTTTCAAATCACGGGTAAGGCCTCCGGGCACCATTCTTAAGACCTCCGGGCATCATTTTTAAAGTCGCATACAGCGCATTTCTTCCAAATTATGGGTAAGGCCTCCGGGCACCATTCTTAAGACCTCCGGGCATCATTTTTAAAGTCGCATACAGCGCATTTCTTCCAAATCACGGGTAAGGCCTCCGGGCACCATTCTTAAGACCTCTGGGCATCATTTTTAAAGTCGCATACAGCGAATTTCTTCCAAATTATGGGTAAGGCCTCCGGGCACCATTCTTAAGACCTCCGGGCATCATTTTTAAAGTCGCATACAGCGCATTTCTTCCAAATCACGGGTAAGGCCTCCGGGCACCATTCTTAAGACCTCCGGGCATCATTTTGAAAGTCGCATACAGCGAATTTCTTCCAAATTATGGGTAAGGCCTCCGGGCACCATTCTTAAGACCTCCGGGCATCATTTTAAAGTCGCATACAGCGCATTTCTTCCAAATCATGGGTAAGGCCTCCGGGCACCATTCTTAAGACCTCCGGGCATCATTTTAAAGTCGCATACAACGCATTTTTTTTCAAATCACGGGTAAGGCCTCCGGGCACCATTCTTAAGACCTCCGGGCATCATTTTTAAAGTTTCATACAGCGCATTTCTTCCAAATCACGGGTAAGGCCTCCGGGCACCATTCTTAAGACCTCCGGGCATCATTTTTAAAGTCGCATACAGCGCATTTTTTTCAAATCACAGGTAAGGCCTCCGGGCACCGTTCTTAAGACCTCCGGGCATCATTTTTAAAGTCGCATACAGCGCATAATTTTTCAAATCACAGGTTAGACCTCCGGGCATAACTTTTTTTCAGGGGTAAGGCCTATGGGCACCATTTTTAAGACCTCTAGGCAACATTTTTAAGACCTCTGGGCACCAATTTTTAAGACCTCGGGGCACCATTTTAAGACTTTCGGGCACCAATTTTAAAGCCCTTCGAGCATAAATTTTTCTTTTGAAAATCGAATTCGTTTCCTTAAGACGAATCAAGCCTTGTTTAGGCAGGGAATTCAATTTAAGGACAAAACCTTCAATTTATTGTTTAAAAATAATAATAATAATAATAAAAAAAATGAAAAAAGAGAAAATAGAAAAAAGAAATAAAAAAAAATAAAAAAAAAGAAGGAAAAAAAATGATGAAAAAAAATGAAAAAATAGAAAATGAAAAAAAAACCCTTTCCCTTTCCTTCACATGTGATGTCACTGACCGTACAAAATTAGTGTTGGTTTATCTTTGCCTGATTCCTGATTCTCAGCAATAGCCAAAGAGGGGCAGCTGTAGACACCTAATTTTGTACGGACCACTAAACAGGTATGTTTTCTTCCCATATTGATGTTTCCGAGTATAAAAAGACTATTTTCATCCTGCAGATGGTACTCCGAGACTTAGTTTAAGAGGGCGAGCACAAAAAGACAAACTTAAAAAAAAGTCAACCCCGAAAAAGTCAACCCCAAAAAAGTCAACCAAAAAAGTCAACTACAACCCACTTTCAAAATCAAGATTTTAAGTTCAATTGAAAAATGGCGAAAGAATTTTGATAATCCGAGGTCTACATTGAAAGATATGGAGTTCGGAAGTTGGGATTTGGAGATTCAGTAGAAAAGAAACCCTAATTCAAGAAATTTGGGGAAAAGTGCTTAAACGATCAAACTGGTCGAAATTGAAGGTTCCAAATGAAATATAAGCACTGAATACGGGTAATGGAGAAGTCACTTGCAAGAGAAACCGAAAGAAAAGTCAATCCGGGAGAAAACCGAGAATTAGGGTTTTTAGTGGATTTCGGTGAAATCGGGAAGAATCACAGAAATGGCCCGAATTGGTAAGACCAAAGCCCCCAATGGATGAAGAATGGTTAAAAAGGATGGCCCAAGGCTCAGATTGAAGAAAATCTGAAAATCGGATTTGTTTTGAGCAAAACCGGGTTTCGGAGGTAAAAGGGCAAAATTGGAAAAATTTGGGAAAAATAGCAAATGGACTCCGGAAATTCTGAAAAAATTTGTCAATCTCATTCTTAAATCATTTGAAAGATATTGGTAAAAGAAAATCTTGATTCGGAGTTCGTTTGCAAAATGGCCAAATCCCGGGTTTCTTATGCAGTAATTCAAAAAGGAAAATCCCGAAAAAATAGCAAATGGACTCCAAAAATTCTGAAATTTTGCAAATCTCATTTTTAAATTATTTGGAAGAGATTGGCGAAAGAAAATCTTGATTCCGAGTTCGTTTGCAAAATGGCCAAATCCCGGGCCTCCTATGGAGTAATTCAAGCCGATAAATCCCGAAAAAATACCAAATGAGCTCCAAAAATCATGAAAACTTCCAGATCACACTTTTTAATTATTTTGAAGAGATTGGTGAATAAAAATCTTGATTTGGAGCTCGTTTAAAAAATGGTAAAAAGTAGGGGCATAAAAGGACATTTTGGGAAGAAAAAATCCAAATAAATAGCAAACGGACTCAGATAATTTTGAAAACTTCCAGAACTCAATATTTTGTTATTTTGGAAGTATTAAAAAAAGAAAAATTGAATTTGGAGCCCGTTTGATATTTATTTTGCATCCGGGGGGCAAAATGGTCGTTTCACCCAAGCAACCGAAAAGGGCTTCTTTGGGCCTTTCAAAAATCAGAGCTGGGCTGGAAAAGAGAAGTGTTGGCCTGCCCAAGCCCAAAGGAAGGAGGAAGCTTAGGATTTTTTCAATCAAGTGATTAAAAATCAAGAGTTAAGTTAGCGATTTTCATTTTTGAGCCTAAGTCCCAATCCCACATCCCTTTGTAATGTCAAGCCAAGGAGGTGCTCACCTTATAAATAAGGAGTCTTGGCCTTTGGTTGAGAGCACCCACTACCCCTTGTGAGATAGTCTATACACTTGTATTAGGATTATCCGGGTGGTGAGTCATAGTGTTTTTGTTGAGAGGGTTTGTAGCTTAATCCGTTCAAAAGCTACTCTGATGGTTTGTAGCTTAATCCGTTCAAAAGCTACTCTGATTGTTTATAGCTTAATCCGTTCAAAAGCTACTCTGAGGGTTTATAGCTTAATCCGTTCAAAAGCTACTCTGAGGGTTTATAGCTTAATCCGTTCAAAAGCTACTTGTGAGAGGGTTTGTGGCTTAATCCGTTCAAAAGCTACTCTGAGGGTTTATAGCTTAATCCGTTCAAAAGCTACTTGGTGAGTTTTCATTTTAAAATAATGTTTCTTGTTCTTCCTTCATTTCCTTTCTTAAGTATATTTTTCTTACATTTTGTTTTTACAATAAACTCACCATGGCCTAATGGCCTACATTATTTATTTTGAGTTGTTGTTTTTGATTCATTTTACCATATTGTTTATGCTATTTTCTTTATTTTTGATGTTTTAAATATTATGTTATTTCATGTTCTTAAGTTATATTTAATTTGGTTGCTTTGTTTGTTGCCATTTATGTCTTAGATATCATGTTTTTGCATTTTTAATTTTTTGTTTTCATGTTGTTTAAATTTGAGCATGTTTTAGAGTTAGCATATTAAGTGTTTGTGAAAATGCTTGTGTGATTCTTTGCATGATTCTTGTTTTATATCTTAGTGAGCATGTTTTAGATTTGGTATATTAGGTGTTTGTGAAAATGCTTGTGTGATTTTTGTGTTATGACTTAGTTTTTCATGCTAGCATACCAAGTGTTTGTGAAAATGCTATGCTTGTTGGAGCTTGGGGCCATTTGGCTACTCCATGTGTTTTGCATTGTGTGTTGTATTTTTGTCATGCTAGTTGTTAGGTTTTTGCATTTGCATGATATTTGGTTGGATTTTTGAATTAAGCATGCCTTGTGTTTGTGAAAATGACATGCATGTCTTAGGTCTAGGTTACATTAAATGTAATGCAAGTTCATGTTAGGTCTAGGCCATATTATTTGTGTCATGCATTTTCCTTACATTTAGGTTTAGATCCATGCATTTCATGCATTATGTTTGCTGCATTGTTTCATGCATTTCATGTTCATGCCACTTGAATAATGACTTGAGCCAATAAATGGTTCAAGATCATGCTCTCTTGAGCACACTTGTGGAAAATTAAGTTTGTCAAATTGATTATTCTACCTTTGTGATTTTTTTTACTTAGCCAATTTTTATCTAACTTTCAAAAAGTCCTAGCTACTGCCTTCAAGTCATTCTATGAGTTTCAAATATTTTTATTTTGGTTTTTAAATGATTTTATCAAAGACAAAAAAAAATGTGTTGGCAAAACAGTTTTTTTCCACCCAAAACTCGTACATCTCCGATTTTTCTGGGAATTCATCTTTGATCAGAAAATTAAGTCGATTTTTTCCCGTGTATATTTACATTTCCTGAGGCTCCAATAATTTTTTCAGAATTTTTGGAATTTTTAAAAATAGGGTAAGAAATCGTGGATTAAAACTAGACAGTGAAGTCAGAATTGATTTTAAAGAAAAACAAAGCAGTTTTTTCTCCTCCAAAAACTCGTACATCTCTGGTTTTTCTGGGAATTCATCTTTGATCAAAAAATTAAGCCGATTTTTTCTCGTGTAGTTTTACATGTCCTGAGTCTCCAATAATTTTTTCAGAATTTTTGGAATTTTTAAAAATAGGGTAAAAAATCGTGGATTAAAACTGGACAATGGAGTCAGAATTGAATTTAAAGAAAAACCAATTTTCTGTTTTGGTTAATTTATTTAGAGTGGGCTGATTAGGAGGGTTAGCTACTGACTTAGGGTAATTTCTAAGCCTTTTTAAACTCTAAAAATGGTTTTTCAAGTCCCAGGTTAAGGGTAGCCAAGTCCGGATTTTTTTTAAACTTAAGAAATTAGAGTCATTTTAAAAATTTTAGCCCAGTTTTTATTTTTAATTCAAGCTTTTCAAAATTGTTTTCAAACAATCACAAAGTATTTTGGTTTTAGAATATTTAATTTGACATATTTTCCTAAGGTAGCCGGATATCTTTTTAGATATACGGATTTCCTTAATTAAAGGAAAAAATACATTTCATGCATTGCATTTTTATATTCATGCATTTTATATAATATGTGATTCTTGCCATAATAATTTCTATGTGTCATTACATTTAGGTTGCATTATATTATTTAGATTTTGCTATGTCATTTTATTTATGTCATGCCTATACATATTCATTTCTTTTAAATGTTTTCAAAAAAGATAATGGTTTTCAATAAAAATAAAGATATTCCCGAGTTAAAATAATTCATGAGTTCTCTACCGGGTTTGCTGGAGGGAATATCATCAATTATTATTAATAAAGGAATATCTTTCTTTCAAAAAAACAAGAGAATGATTCGGAAAGTTTTCCAAAACTAATAAAAATTTCTATATTTTGCCACGTTTGTTGGGGAATATAGGAAAATTTTGAATTTATAAATTCCGGATCATTTTCAATAAAAAATGGAATTATTTTTCTTTAAATTGGGAATTAATTTGAAATACTAAATTTAAAACCAACTTTTACCAAGACTTGAGATAACACACGATTAATAAGGTACCGATTTATACGGGCGTTGTGGGGGTGCTAATCCTTCCCCACACGTAACCAACTCCCGAACTCGCTTCTTTGATTTCTCTGGTTTAAAACGCAGACTTGAAATCGGTTTTTAAAATGTTTTAATTAATTTTTAAAATATTTTATAAAATCGGTTTTAATAGGTGGCCGATCACACCTAGCTAAAAAAGATTGGTGGCGACTCCATGTCTTTTTAGGTCATTTCCAAAACCTTCATTTTTTAGAGGAATTAAGTCGACTTTTCCTCGGTTTTTTTTAATGTCACGCCTAACGAATAATAAAGTCTTGCGATGAGACTCGTCGTTATTTTTTTAGGTTGCGACAGTAAGAATAACAACGGATTGAATATCTGTATTTTTTAAAATATTTGGATCTAAATCTTTTTAATTTACATAATATTTGAATCCATTTATTATCCGAATATTAAAATATTTGAATTCGTATCCTATTTAGATTGCAATATCTGTCGAATATTTGAATCACTAAATATTCGAATTTATTAATTAATTTTTTTAAAGAAAAAATATAAAATTAAACAAAAATTAAATATTAAAACATATATCGAATTCAGATATTCAAATTTTTTATCCGTATAAGAAAAGCGAATTCCGATATCCAATATTATCCGACCCAAAACCAAAGCGGATTCAGATAAATATCGAATATCCAATAGTTCTTATTTAAATCCGTTCCGAACCACAACAAATAATAAATATAATATTCGAATAAAAAATTATCTGAATTCGTAAAAATCAGATCGAATAGTGTCATATATTCAATTTTTATATATTGCCATCCCTCTAGTCATATTGATCCCATTTCCAGTGATCTCGGTCATTGGTGCCATCCACGTATTCCTGCATTACCCACCCTACCTTACAATCTCCCACTAACATAGACCATATTTATGTCATTTGCTCATGCACAAATTGCAACATTCTTCGGGGTTCTAAAATATTTTTTTGTGTAGACTATTACTCGAATTAAAGATCATTATTACTCGATTTTTTTTGTATTTAGTTCAATAAATCATTATTTTTTGTCTTAAACTCATCAAGAAATACAAGTAAAGATGGGTTTTTATTGGAAGCTTTGTTTTCTAGTTTTCAGTAACCTTGTACAAGCTTATAATTTACGAATGGAATATAATATGATTTTTTTTTTTTTAAAATTAGAATATCATTTTGATTATTTTTACAAAAACTTGATTTATGGATACACGATCACTATAACACAAATGGCTAACGTTAATGTTTTTTTTTTTTTTGTTTTTACAAAGGAAGTTACAGTCTAAAGATAAGAGAATGGGTTGCAGATGTTGTAGGATGCTATATGCTATATACTAAAAATAAAAGCATAATATAAATATAAACAAATAATATGAAGATGAACTTGATATATATTTATACGAACAGATTAAATAACAACAATGCTTACAGACTTTAATCGAACAGCAAAGAAACATAATCGAGTCAAGGTAGAACCTCTGACCTTAAAACATTTTTTTGCCTATCTAAAGGTGCTTTCAGTTTTGATGCAAATCGTCTCCCAGATTTCCTCGATAATCGTTGCAAATAAGAGCACACACAGATGCAACACAGCTAACAGAAGAATGCTTAAGTCTCTCTCTCAGAAGGCATAATTTATTTTAGTGAATGAGTAAGTAAAACAGACAAAAAACTTTGGTATTTATAGAAATATAGAGGACCGTTTGGAAAAGGTGTACCAGTTGGATGGTATCTTTTCGGTCAGAACAGACACACCAATTGGGACGAACCGATTCGGTCAACCACTTCACCAAACCGACTTGACTCATCCAAACAGATACATTCTAGAAGGCATACAGACCGGTTCGATCATTTACCGGAAAGACAAGAATTATTCGAACAAAAAGCTGGTTGGATAGTTGGGCTGGGCAGCAAAAAGAATAGAACATTGCAAGCCCAAGTCAAGCCCAACCCAACACGACCCGACCTAGCCCAGCCCAAGCCCGACCCGGCTTAGCTCGGCGACGGAGGCGCGGTTGGCACGTGTGTGGTCTAGCCCAAGTTTTGTAGGTCCTCACCTACGACAAAACTTGGGTGCCCCTTGGGGCCCAACCCATCATTGGAGCAAAGCTGATAACTCGTATAATTATATAGTTCTTAGTTATGTTTTATTATTGTTTTGTGTCAAATACGAGTTATTATTGCTTAGTCTAATTGTGTTTATGATCTTTTATATTTTTATGTAATTTGGTGTTTTTCACGAGTTTCTTTGAGTGATTTCAGATTACTAGGTTAAATCAAGAATTAAGGGCAAATCCAATTCAGTTCCAGTTCCGACACCTTTTGCCATATCAGCTATATCTGGAGTTTCACTAAAGCAATAAGGCTGAACTTTTTACAGTGCATAGTTAAGAGGCATATCTATCTTTTTCATGTTTTACACTTCTTGAAACGGAGTCGTTTTCCCTAGCGAAATCGACCATCAAGTTGGCTGATGTGCAATGACGTCTGTGCTGACCTGTTTTGGTATTTTGACCATATCTTCCGATCCACATGAGCAAATGATCTGATTCTAACGGCTATGGATCCGTAACTGATAGGGGTATATGTTTCTAGAAGACCATTTGATCAGATCGAGCCTCCAACATTGACAAAATCGACCATCAAGCTGGCTGATCAGAATTGTCATACAATATGACGAAAATTGTTAGAAAAATGCACCCACCTATTATACCTACCTTTGAAATTTATAAAGCTTGTCTCTTGTCATTTAGCTCTCCAAAATGTGTATAAATAGAGGGCCTTGGATGATTGTAAGAGTATCATTATACATTGGTAGGATATTAGCCATTGTAATAAAATTCTCTAAGTTTTCTTCTTCTTTCCTTTCTCTAGTTTTCTTTTTCTTTATTTACTTATGTTTCTTACATTTCTTTTCATTTTATTCATATCTAGTATGTGTTGCTAATCATATTGTTGAGGTGATGAGGTGAAGCTCTTGGTAAATGCTAAGGTTAGTCTCTTAAACATGAGCTAAAATGAATTATCATTTATAAACACTAGTATAGATAATATTTTCTTTTGGTTTAAAATCATACTTGCAAAGTAGGGATCTTGATTCATTATCGACAATGAAAATGGCACAATAAATGCTTGGTTTCATAACCTTGATTTATTGTAGACATATACCTTGGCATAAGGAATGCTTGGACTCTTTTTATGAGTTTTGAGGACACCAAATGAACATAATATCATATGCTATGGACGTTGGACAATTTGGACTGAATTGCTAAACCTTCCGATTGGAACCTCCCTTATGTGTGGATTTCAATTGTGTAATAAAACAAGATTAATCTTAGCATAACACCAAGAGTGGATTCTCTAACCTCAACATCTTTTCTTATTGTTTTTTTATATCTTGTTTAATTTCTTTTATATTTTGTTTATTTTGTTCTCTAATATCTTGTTTATCTTATTTTGTTGTTGATTCCCTAATATCTTGTTTACTTTCTTTGTCTTATATATTTATAAACTTATACTTACTAATACGCTTCCCTGTGGTTCGACCTCGGACACCCGAGAATTTATTACTTGAACATAACCTGCACTTGGGTTTACAACTCTTAATTGAGTCTCCATCAAGTTTTTGGCGCCGTTGCCGGGGAGGCAATACTAAGTATATAAGTTTATAAGTATATTTATTTTTATTGGCTGGTTATACCGCCTAATTTTCTATATATTTATATTTATATTGTATATTAACTTTGTTTTATTTTTATTGGCTGGTTATACCGCCTAATCTGTATATTAACTTTGTTTTATGCTTGTTTGGCGACGTGATTTTAGATCTCGTCGTTTAGTTAGATTTTATTGTGAAACTTTTTCAGGTAATCTTTCTAATACAACTCCTACCATGGCTGACAATGAAAGTGTTCATGCTGAAGATGAGAACAGACAAGTACGCACCATGCGTGACTACTTGCAACCAACTCGAAGCTCATCACCCTCTTGTTTTATTTTTCCTCTCAATGCAAACAACTTTCGTTTTAAACCAGGTATGATAGCTTTGCTTCCAAATTTCCATGGGTTAGAATCGGAAAGTGCTTACTCGTTTCTAAAAGACTTCGAAGATGTATGTGTCACCTTTAATGACCAACAATGTACAAATGAAATTGTCAAGCTAAAATTATTTCCTTTTTCTTTAAAAGATAAAGCAAAAATTTGGCTTCATAATTTAAAACCAAGGTCAATTGGCACATGGCAAGAATTACAAACTGAGTTTCTAAAGAAATTTTTCCCAACACATAAAACTACTGCTTTGAAAAGACAGATTCAAAATTTCAATCAAAATCAAAATGAAGCATTTTTTCAGTGTTGGGAGCGTTTTAAAGATTTGTTAAGTTCTTGTCCACATCATGGTTTTGAAAAATGGCGTCTTATTAGTTTCTTTTATGAAAGTTTAACTCCCGAAACTAAACAATTTGTTGAAACAATGTGTAACGGTGAGTTTCTAGAAAAATAACCTGAAGAAGCCTTTGACTACCTAGACCATTTGGCAGATAACTCTCAAGCCTGGCACACAGATAATTCCTCTGAAAGTTCCAATAGATCTAATCTTGTTTCTAACAGCGGTAAATATCATTTTAGTCAAGAAGATGAGATAAAAGCTAAAGTAGCTAATTTGGCTAGAAAGATTGAAGCCATGGAACTTAGAGAAGTAAAAGAAGTCAAAACGGTTAAAAATGAAGAACGTTGTGGAATTTGTGAAATCATGGGACACCCTACTTCTGAATGTCCAAACATTCCCATTCTTAAAGAAGCGTTGCATGATCAAGTAAATTCCATAAACACATTTAAAAAGCCTTTTCCTTCTCCTTACTCTGAAACGTATAACCCTGAATGGAGAAATCATCCCAACTTCAGTTGGCGGAATAATAATCATGTTCAGGTACCACAATCTCAAAAGCCGGGCAACACTTTTTCCTATCAACCTTCACGTGTACAAACCTTGGAAGAGACATTGCAAGCATTCATGCAAACACAAGCAAATGTGAATAACCAAACTTCACAGGACATCAATGAGATCAAAAACACCTTGTCCACATTGACAGCTTCATTACGCACTCAAGAAAAAGGTAAGTTTCCTGCTCAACCTCAGCCTAACCCTTCTACTCAATGTCTTGTTTCTTGCTCCAATGAAACTCAACAGGAAAATGCCAGTTCTATCACAACTCTTCGAAGTGGAAAGGCAATTGACAAAAACATTCCATCAAAAGACCTAGATCCTCCTTCCCCTCCGAAAAGTAATGGTAAGGATGATGGTAAGTCTGAACTTCTTGAAAATTTGGACAAAGAAAAAGGTATGCATCCTGCTCCTTTTCCTCAAAGGTTGCAAACAATAAATAATTTGAATCAAAATGCAGAAATATATGAACTTTTCAAACAAGTTAAGATTAACATTCCTTTATTGGATGCAATCAAACAAGTTCCATCTTATGCTAAATTTTTGAAGGACATGTGCACAGTTAAAAGGAAACATAATGTACAAAAGAAAGCATTTCTGACGGAAATTGTGAGCTCAATCATTCAGCACCTTACTCCACCAAAATTCAAAGATCCTGGATGTCCAACAATCTCATGCATCATTGGAAACACTAGAATAGAACGTGCATTGCTTGATCTTGGTGCTAGTGTTAATCTTTTGCCTTTTTCTGTTTATCAACAGTTAGGTTTAGGTGAACTCAAGGAAACACCTGTTACACTTCAACTAGCTGATCGTTCTGTAAAAATTCCTCGAGGGATAGTTGAAGATGTTTTGGTTCAAATTGAAAATTTTTACTTCCCTGTTGATTTTATTGTTTTGGACACACATCCTGTTTCAAATCCAAATGTTCAAATTCCTGTTATATTAGGCCGTCCATTTCTTGCAACTTCTAATGCTCTGATAAATTGCAGGAATGGTATTTTGAACATTTCTTTTGGAAATATGACTTTAGAATTAAATGTGTTCAACATTTGCAAGCAACCTGGTGATGATTCAGAAGTACATGAAGTGGATTTCATTGAAGAACTTGTTCATGAACATCTCACCACTACCACATTCCATGATCCTTTAGAAGCTTATTTAATTGAATGTGAGTTTGATAATGCTTCAGAAATTTCACACACTGATTCTTTGTTAAATTCTTTTCAGGTTAAGCATTGTTGGAAACAAAAACTTGAGGAACTCAGAAATGATGCATATGAGAATTCTAAAATTCATAAAGAAAGAACTAAAGCCTTTCATGACAAGTTAATTTCAAGAAAAATATTTGATGTTGGGCAAAAAGTTCAACTTTATAATTCTAGACTTCACATATTTCCTGGTAAGTTGAGATCAAGATGGACTGGCCCATTTGTGGTTAAGCATGTGTATCATTATGGAGCAGTTGACATTGAGAATCCTCAAAATGGTAACGTATTCAAGGTAAATGGACAAAGATTCAAACTCTTTTTGGAAAATCATGTTACTCAAGAAGAGGTTGTTTTTCTTTTTGATCCTTGTTTTGAAAATAACTAGATGTAAATATAATTTTTACTAATCTTCAAAAAAAAAAATACATTTTTTTTAACCCCGGTTAAATGGCGGATAACGGTACTCCGTGATTATTTAAGTCGGTTCCATCAGCTACCCACAAAACTGATATTGTATATAAATTTCTCTTTCAATTTCTTTTTCATTTTTTTTCAAGATGGATGATATTCTCACAAGATTGCATAAACGATTTCCTCCTTTTCCTCGGAATATTTTACTGAAGCTTTACCAAGTTCGATTTGAAAGATTAAGAATGCTTATGCACAAAGGGATTCCTGAAGACATACGTTGGATAATTGAAGCCAAGGTACGTGAAGATGAATATCTTCCTGTTTTGCATTTACCAGGTACAGGTAGAAGCACTTTTGCAAAGAAGCGACGAGCAAAGCGCATGAGTTCAAATTGCCACAAATGTGCACGATGGACGTGTAACGGTAAATGTCGTTCTATTGGGATTCCGTCCTCTAATCGAGATGATAAAATTGAATTCATTAAGGATGGACTGAGTAAGGAGAATTTGGGTAATATCCAACTTTCTCTTGAGACGCATCCTAGTGGAGACGTACAAAGAGAAATTCTTGATTTATGGCCGCAATTCCAAAGGGAATGGCAACATCTTGGGAATCTGATGTTAAAAGACCCTGTTTTCCAGCTTGTAAGAAAACTGGATGGGAAGCATATCCTCGACTCATAGAAGGCGTTTAAGCCGTTTCTGGACGTAAAACCAGAGGAAGATGTGAGCCACAATCACAACTACAATAAATGACTTCTCAGCTTTTGGTTTGATTTGCAATAACTTTATTTCAGTTTAATTTACGTGTTGTTCGATTTGTGTAATTATTCTCGTTTTTTTTTTGCATTGGTCTTTTACGGTTGATTTTTCTTCTCTTTTTGATTTTCTTCCTGAAATCACGCAAAAATCTTTTGTTAGGTTAACATTTTCTTCTGACAGGTCAAATACACTTTCGGCGACATTATTACTCTTGTCTGATTCATTACTCAGTCCTCTATATATTACACCATGTACTCATTCTCTTTCAGGCACTTGAAAAAAAAAATGGAAAGTACTTCGTCCCAGCGCATTAAAAAAATTTGTGTCTTTGGAGGTGCTTATCCAGGGAAAAATAACATATTCGCTGATGAAGCCATAAGAGTTGGAGTAATACTTGCCCAACAAAAGATCCAGTTGATTTATGGAGGCGGTAGTACGGGTTTAATGGGAGCAGTCGCTACATCAGCACACGCCGGAGGAAATCCAGTTCTAGGAATCGTGCCAAAACTATTCACAGGTTTTTGTGGACCTACCGTGGGTAAGGAAATACAAGTCTGGAGTATCCCTGAACGGATGACAATCATGTACCATTCTGCTGATGCATTCATTGCTTTACCAGGAGGTCTGGGTACATTGGAAGAAATAGCTTGCGTGGCTTCTTGGTCATCTTTGGTCACAAATAAGAAACCCATTGGTTTGCTTAATATTAATGGTTATTTTAGTAATTTGCTTTCATACTTAGATAATGCTGTGGATAATGGATTCATGTTTTCAGAGGCAAGGAGAACCATAATTTCTGCTACAACCATTGAAGATTTACCCAAAAAGCTCCAAGCTTATGAGTATTTATCTGCTACGGTTGTTTCGCAAACGCTCATAAAAAGAAAAAGAGATATGGACGAGAAAGGAGTGGATTGCACTCTGTCTTTGTGACATTATCTAACATTTTGTTTGTTGTGTCTCAGTTATAATAAGTGGTTAGCAACCTCTGCAGGTAATATCTCCTAAATTCTACCTTTAGTAGGGGGTAAGGGACATATTTTGCTAATTTAAAAAAAAAAAATTTGATGTGTTTTAAGCCATTTAGAAGTATTCATTCTGAACAAGGTCTGAGTAAGGGAGACTTGAGACATACCTTGTCAGTTTGATTTCTTCTTTCAAAAAAAAAAAAAGTTTGTTGTGTTTTAAGCAATTTAGAAGTATTCATTCTGAACAAGGTCTGAGTAAGGGAGACTTGAGACATACCTTGTCAGTTTGATTTTAATCTTTTTATGTTTACTTGTTAATTTTTGTTTAGTATTTTAGGATTAATTAGGTTGCATGAGTTTGTTTTGTTTTGAGTCTTAGTTATTCCTATTCTTATGTTATTAGTTCTTTTCTCTTACACATGATTCTTTCATTTGGGTTAATAGACTTACATTGAGGACAATGTAAGAATTAAGTGTGGGGGGAACGATTTAGGATTTCTTTTATTTTTGTCTACTATTTTTTTATGAGTCTTTATTATTATTATTATTTTTTAGTGTGTTTTAGTTCCTTTTAATACAATGATGAGATATGAATTGCATAAGTCTAAAACAGATTTATTAGTGAGAAGATTTTCATGAGAATTGAGCTTGATGTCAACCTTTTTATGAGCCAATGTTAATATGATATGTTGATTGAGAAAGAAGCATGTTTAGACTTAATCTGACTTGTATAATCATCCTTGTGAGTTTTTGAGCCTATAATGATTGATGCATTATACAAATCAATCTAATTTCTTTCTTGAGGGCTCTTATGATTACATGATTCTCTAGAACTTGCTTTGAACCGTTTGAGACTATATTGATACATGTGACAACATGAATATGATAGAGGCATTAGGATTATAACCAGAGCCAAACAGCCATCCATTATTAATGTTCTAAGAGAACATCCCCACTAGTGAGCCAATTTGAGCCTACATTAAATATGTTATTTTATTGGTAACCAGAACTTACACCTAGCCTAAATATACTTATATCCTTACCTTTGTTCTAAAGATGGATTATATATTTTGAGACATATTGCAAAAACAAGGGATACTTTTTGAAAATTTGGGTTAGAACGAAAGATAAGTGTGGGGGAGGAGAGAGGCAAAAGTCAAGAGAAAAAGAAAGGGATCATTGTCAAATACATTCCCATATTTAAAAAAAAAAAAAAATCTTCTCTTGAACTTCTAGTTAAAGTAAAAAAAAAGATGTTACAAAGTTGGTTAGAATGAAGCAAAGGCTCAACATGAATATTTAGCCTATGTTATTATGTGCTTTATAAGAGTTTTGAGAAGTTTTATTCGTATGATCTTATTATGTCTCTAAACTCTATGAACTCTTTGGAACCTTTGTGATATCTTTATCCTTTTGTTCTTTAACCACATTATAACCTTTTGGCCCCATTACAACCTTGAAAAAAGACCTTTTGATTTATGAAGTTGTATGATCTAAATAGTGGAGAATAGGTGGACAAGCAAGCATATGGTAGAACTGTTTTCATGAGATTGATTGAGTGTAAACACTTTACCACTACTTTAAAGAGTGAAAATCATGAGAGTATAGTGAGAAGTTGAGATTAAGTTGAATATGCACTATTTTGATTGAAATATGTTATGTTAATATTGGCTTAACTCATTTATTTACATTCAAGCATGAATTTTTGTGAAATTCTTTGAGCTATTGATTAGTTTATAAGACTTGTTCAAAGATTGTCTCTAATTTATATTGAAAGGATTAGGAGTAAATATTTTTAGTGTATGTAGTTTACTTATATTTTAGTTTTTCAATGTTTGTGGGTATCGTTCTAGCAAACCCTCACGAGACTAAACTCGTCCACTAGGGACACCTAGGGGTTTAAAGGCTTGTGTCACATGCTAAGTGCCACCGTGATTTCCAATGAAAATGGATTAGATTAGATTTTCTTATTTTATTTTTATTGAGTCGTTGCTAGGGACTAGCAACAATCTAAGTGTGGGGGTGTGATAACTCGTATAATTATATAGTTCTTAGTTATGTTTTATTATTGTTTTGTGTCAAATACGAGTTATTATTGCTTAGTCTAATTGTGTTTATGATCTTTTATATTTTTATGTAATTTGGTGTTTTTCACGAGTTTCTTTGAGTGATTTCAGATTACTAGGTTAAATCAAGAATTAAGGGCAAATCCAATTCAGTTCCAGTTCCGACACCTTTTGCCATATCAGCTATATCTGGAGTTTCACTAAAGCAATAAGGCTGAACTTTTTACAGTGCATAGTTAAGAGGCATATCTATCTTTTTCATGTTTTACACTTCTTGAAACGGAGTCGTTTTCCCTAGCGAAATCGACCATCAAGTTGGCTGATGTGCAATGACGTCTATGCTGACCTGTTTTGGTATTTTGACCATATCGTCCGATCCACATGAGAAAATGATCTGATTCTAACGGCTATGGATCCGTAACTGATAGGGGTATATTTTTCTAGAAGACCATTTGATCAGATCGAGCCTCCAACATTGACAAAATCGACCATCAAGCTGGCTGATCAGAATTGTCATACAATATGACGAAAATTGTTAGAAAAATGCACCCACCTATTATACCTACCTTTGAAATTTATAAAGCTTGTCTCTTGTCATTTAGCTCTCCAAAATGTGTATAAATAGAGGGCCTTGGATGATTGTAAGAGTATCATTATACATTGGTAGGATATTAGCCATTGTAATAAAATTCTCTAAGTTTTCTTCTTCTTTCCTTTCTCTAGTTTCCTTTTTCTTTATTTACTTATGTTTCTTACATTTCTTTTCATTTTATTCATATCTAGTATGTGTTGCTAATCATATTGTTGAGGTGATGAGGTGAAGCTCTTGGTAAATGCTAAGGTTAGTCTCTTAAACATGAGCTAAAATGAATTATCATTTATAAACACTAGTATAGATAATATTTTCTTTTGGTTTAAAATCATACTTGCAAAGTAGGGATCTTGATTCATTATCGACAATGAAAATGGCACAATAAATGCTTGGTTTCATAACCTTGATTTATTGTAGACATATACCTTGGCATAAGGAATGCTTGGACTCTTTTTATGAGTTTTGAGGACACCAAATGAACATAATATCATATGCTATGGACGTTGGACAATTTGGACTGAATTGCTAAACCTTCCGATTGGAACCTCCCTTATGTGTGGATTTCAATTGTGTAATAAAACAAGATTAATCTTAGCATAACACCAAGAGTGGATTCTCTAACCTCAACATCTTTTCTTATTGTTTTTTATATCTTGTTTAATTTCTTTTATATTTTGTTTATTTTGTTCTCTAATATCTTGTTTATCTTATTTTGTTGTTGATTCCCTAATATCTTGTTTACTTTCTTTGTCTTATATATTTATAAACTTATACTTACTAATACGCTTCCCTGTGGTTCGACCTCGGACACCCGAGAATTTATTACTTGAACATAACCTGCACTTGGGTTTACAACTCTTAATTGAGTCTCCATCAAGAGCCTATATAAACAACTAGCATAAGCCATACTTTGTTCTCTGTGGGATTGAATATCACACACAACTTCAACCAATCTTCCTCTTTAAGTGGGTGTTAATGAGACCAATTTCTCATTCACAATTTGATATCAATTGTGTACGTTAATGTATATCGTGTATCAAGTTACGACAATCTATGTATTATAATACGTATTTCGTATGTATACACAAATATATGCTATGATGTCCAACAATCCCCCACATGAATGGAAATTATCTGAATAAAACGACGAATTGGCTTGGAGTATGAGAGAGACTTTCTTTGAAGAGTAATTGCATCAAGATAGGTAACTTTTGGCCTTGAACCTTCCATAGTGAACAACTATCGGATTTACTCGGCTAACTAGTGAACATGATGTCTTGAACTATTCAGCCTTTCGTGTAAACCCAGACAATAGGTGTTACACAATTCCTCTTTGAACATCTTCGGTTCTCACTGTTGTGCCCATTTTGGACCCGAACACTTCCTGGTTTCTTAGGAGTACTCTAGAGAATTTAGCCTGATCAATTCTCATAGAAATGACCACGTTTCTTACTCATAATAGGTGGTTGCTTATTAAGAGTATCCTGCAATACACCATTTGATTTTATCAAGCTATAAGAATCATTAAAAGCATAGCTTACCCTAACTCTTTTGCAGGCATCACTAAATCATCATAGGAATTGATAAAAGTGTTTAACTCTTTTAGTGCTCACACTAAGTTAACATAATTTAGTTGTCCTTTTTGAACCTAGATCTCAGGATCTCCAGTCAGCTAGGTTAGGTTGCCACTATGTAACTTTAAATTATAGGCTTAAGATCCATTCCCCTCGATGATATATTTACTTGCTTTCTTGTTAAACCTTTAGTAAGCGGATTCGCAATATTATCCTTTGATTTTACATAATCAATAGAGATAATCCCATTTGAGAGCAACTATCTAACGGTATTGTGTCTTCGATGAATATGTCGAGATTTAATTATACAAACTACTCTATGCCCTACCAATTGCAGATTGGCTATCGCAATGTATACTAATTGCAGGCATAGGTTTCGGCCTACATAGAATATCTTCTAAAAAATTCCGAATCCATTCTGCTTATTCTCCAGCTTTATCTAAAGCTATAAACTCAGATTCCATCATGGATCTGGCAATACATGTTTGTTTAGAAGATTTCCATGACACTGCAGCTCCTCCAATAGTAAAGATAAATCCACTAGTAGATTTCAAATCTTTAGTATCGGATATCCAGTTTGCATCAGTGTACCCTTCAAGTACAGCTAGATATCTTGTATAGTGCAGTCCATAACTTAAGATGTATCTCAAATATCTGAGTACCCTCACAATTGTCTTCCAGTGATCCATTCCAGGATTACTTGTGAATCTACTCAGTTTGCTAACTGAGTAAGCTATGTCTGATCTTGTGAAGTTCATGAGATACATAAGACTACCAATAATTCGCGAATATTCAATTTGATATATTGTGTCACCAGTATTTTTCCTTAGATGTAAACAAACATCTACGGGTGTTTTGGCTATATTGGTATCATTCTTATTGAATTTTTGAAGAATCTTATTTACATAATGATCTTGAGATATTAACGATGCCATCTTGTGTTTTAGAAATTTTAATTCCTAAAACCACATCTGCTACACCTATATCTTTCATATCGAATTTACTGGTTAACCATACTTTGGTAGCTTTGATGATCTCATCATTACTGCCTAAGATCAATATATCGTCTACGTATAGACAAACAATGACATATCCATTATTCATATTTTTTACATTACGATTTATCGCATTCATTAATACGAAAACCATTTGACAACATTGTATTGTCAAATTTCTGATGCCATCGTTTAGGTGCTTGTTTTAAACCATATAATGATTTAACAAATTTACACACCTTTTTTTTCTGTCTCGGAACTTTGAACCCTTTGGGTTGTTCCATATAGATTTCTTCGTCTAAATCTCCATTCGGGAAAGCTTTCTTAACATCCATTTGGTGTATATTGAGATTGTTAAGAGCTGCTATAGCTATTAACAATCGAACGGGTGTTATTCTCATAACTGGTGAATACATATCAAACTAATCAAGCCCTTCTTTTTGTTTGTAACCTTTTATTACAAGTCGGGCTTTATACTTATCAATCGATCCATCTGCTTTTATCTTCCTCTTAAATATCTATTTGGATCCTAAAGGCTTATACCCGTTGTCATAACGGTTTTTTGACCGCAAGACGATTTTAAAAGCAAAGATGGAGTCGCCACCAATCTTTTTTTTTTTTAGTTTAGGTGTGATTGGCCACCTACCAAAATCTATCTTTGAAAAAGAATTTTAAAATTAATTAAAACCTTTTAAAAGGACAATTTTGAAGTCTACGATTGAAAACCAGAGAAAAATATGACGGATTCGGGAGTACGGTTACGTATGAGGAAGGTATTAGCACTCCCACGACGCCCGTTAATAAAACGGTACCAATTAATCATGCGTTATCCTAAACCTCGATTTAATGGGCTTAACAACGGTATTTAAAATTAATTCTCTTTTTATTTTTTATTTTTTATTTTTATTTTAAAAAAAAAACGTATTTATTAATCTGAAAAAAGAATTGTCATTATTTTTTGAAAAGGAAAATGAGCATAAATCTTTTATCAAGAATGCTCATTAAATATTCCCAATACTTTTGGTGGTATTTAACGAGATTCTCTCACCTCGGGATATCTTAGGCATCACTACTGTGACATCCTTCTAATTCCGTCATTGGCAATTTACATTCATTTTTTATTTAAATGCGTATGATGCGAATATTTAAACATGGAATGCACACGGTTAACATATAAGACATGTGATAAAATACATAATTATACGATTAAGCATACGAAGCATAGTATTTAAAAACACGAGCATGGAAAAATATCAAGCACTTAAATATTCATTTTTTTTTATTTTAATCCTTTCCATTTTCGAAATCACAACGGATTTTTCGTATTGAGGATGTCATCAAATACTCCCACTACCTGTGGTGAAATTTAATGAAATTCTCTCACCTCAAGATATCTTAAGAATCACTACTGTGACATTCTTCGAATTTCGTCGTCGGTAAATCGGCATTCGCCTTTTATTATTGTATGAATGCACGTGATGCAAACAATTAAAAATGCAAGGTGCATGAAATTAATTTATCTTAAAAATTCATTTTTTTTTATTTATTTTACTACAAGTTGGATTTTTTAAATGTGCTCGTATCTTAAATGATTATTTATATAAAAAAAAATCTACGTAAAAATAATTTTTGGAAACACTAATTTAACTTTCCTTGAGAACAAATTCCTTTTAGAGAGATTTTTTTTTAAAAGAAAAAAACAAAATAACCAGTTTAATCCCAAATTTCATTTATTTATATATATTTTTTAAATATTAATTTTTTTTTTAATATTTAAATCTTAAAAATATTTTGTACTTGCTAGAGGAATTTTTTTTTTTTAAAATATATAATTAAGCAAAAATGAAAAAATATATAAAACAAAGTATATAAACAAATAAAAGGAAATACCAAAAACAAATTTGGGCTTGCCCCAAAAAAATGGCTGCACTTGGGCTCAGGACGTGGCTGGGTGAGCAGGTGGGCCTGGGTCTGGGCTGGTCGGATATGGGTCAGGTCTGGTGGCCGGCTCGAATACCTTCTTTTCCCTTTTTTTTCTTCTGAACTGGGTTACAGTGCCTGGGTCGGATCCAGGGCGGGTGGACGCGTGGATCTGCGTGCCCAAAACGACGTCGTTTTTGACGTCTATAAAAACCCATTTTTTTCATTTCAGTTTTTCCTCTCTCTCTCTCTCTCTCTAGCCTATCCTCTCTCTCCCTTCTCTCTAAGAGAAAACCAGAATCTGGTGGTCGGACCGTCGCACTGACCATCATCTCCATCGCTGACCACCATTCGTCAGCGTCAAAAAATCCCTCTAGTCCTCCTCTGCACTTCTACTGGACTAGATTTCACAACAAAAAAAAAAACCCGATTTTACTAGATCTAAATCTCAAGTTCGAGATTTCAAACCCCAAATCAGACGGCCATCCTTTGTCGGACCGAGCCCAACACCCAACCATGGCCTACCCTTGATCCCCGAGACCCTCCCTAACCCTTCGAACCTAAAAAGCAAAACTCGACCTGAAACCAAGCCCCCCACCTTTTTTTTTTTTGGTTAGTTTTTTGGTTGGTTTTTTTTTGTTGTGTTTGATGCCCTCTTTTTTTGTTTGATCTCCTCGGTATTGTGATGTGGGTGTGTACTCTTGGCTAGAGTGGGAATCGACTGGTGAGGTCCTCTTTTTTTATTTATTTTCTATTGTGGTTTTATGAGGGGGAGGTTGCTTGTGTATGGGGTTGGGTAGGGCATGTCTAACAACAGAGGGTGACTACCTAGGGTGGCTGCTGTAGTAGGGGCGGTGGCGTGTAAGGGGTGGTGACATGTAGGGGGTGGTGGCGTGTAAAAGGGGGTGGCGTGTAGGGGGTGGTGGCTAGGGTTTGGGCAGCTGACAGGCCTTGGTGCCTGGCTGCATGGGCCAACTGGCCTGTTTGGCCAGCAGGCCCAAATGGCTTGCTAGGCCTGCAGGCCCGATTGGCCTGCCTGGCCAGCAAGGTCAATTAGCCTGCTTGGCCAGTAGGGCCAATTGGCCTGCCTGGCCAGCTGGCTTGAATGAGCTTTGGGTCCGAGCTCGAATAAATAAAATAAAACAAAACAAATATCGAAAATCAAAAATCAAAAATCAAAAATCAAAAATCAAAAATCAAAAATCAAAAATCAAAAATCGAAAATAAAAAAT
Source organism: Fremontodendron californicum (assembly GCA_030761205.1). Classification (NCBI taxonomy): domain Eukaryota; kingdom Viridiplantae; phylum Streptophyta; class Magnoliopsida; order Malvales; family Malvaceae; genus Fremontodendron; species Fremontodendron californicum. The sequence continues at coordinate 9,888,752 of JAULJL010000044.1, read as the reverse complement.
CGAAAATCGAAAATCGAAAACCGAAAATCGAAAACCAAAAACCAAAAACCAAAAACAAATAAATATAAAATAAATAAAAGGTACAATAAAAAATAATAATATAAAAAAAAAACACTAAATGGAGAGAATTTATGACTTCGGTCCTCAATCGGATTTTTGACCATAAGACGTGATTTGGATTTAATCCGAGTATGACCCGGACAAAATTATGTTATTACAGCTGCCCCTTTTTGCACACTGCTGAGACTTAGGAATATGGCAAAGACCAAAGCAACAATTTTGTTCGGGATCATTGATCTATACCAAATTCCTTTTATTCTTTTCTTAAATTTTTGATTTTTTTTTCTTTCAATTTTTTGTTTTTATTTTTATTTTTTCGAATTTTCTCATTTCATTTATTCATCATTCATTTTTGGTCTTTAAATAAAATAAAAATGCATTCTCACACATATGTACATATATGATGTGCCAACTTCACAGGGCTTAAAATTATTATCATGCCTGCTAGATTGGGCTTAAACTCATCTAAAATGCCAACTTTAATTGGCCATACACCATAACTATGCTAGTTTACATAGGGTTTAAAAATCTAAAATGCCAACTTCAACTGGGCTTAAATCATTTCTATGCCAACTTACGTTGGGCTTAAACTCATCTAAAATGCCAACTTCAACTAGGCTTACACCATAACTGTGCCAACTTATATTGGGCTTAACCAACTAAGATGCCAACTTCAACTGGACTTAATTACACCATAACTGTGCCAGCTTAGATTGGGCTTAGCCAACTAAGATGCCAACTTCAACTGGGCTTACACCATAACTGTGTCAGCTTACATTGGACTTAACCAACTAAGATGCCAACTTCAACTGGGCTTAACCAACTAAGATGCCAACTTCAACTAGGCTTACACCATAACTGTGCCAGCTTACGTTGGGCTTAATAACCCTTTCTTTTGAAAAACTCCTCCTTCGAGGCTCTAAAACTTTAAAAATTAAAGACACCTCCTTCGAGGCTCCACAACTTTAAAAATTAAAAACTCCTCCTTCGAGGCTCCGCAACTTTAAAATTAAAAACTCCTCCTTCGAGGCTCCACAACTTTAAAATTTTCTCATCCACAAAAGTCTCAACACTCTGAAATATTCATTTCTATTTTTTCTTTTCTTCATATTCAAAATTTCTCAACACTTTTACATTTCCTTGTTTAGAAAATTTCTCATGACTCATTTTTTTTCTTCAGAACATCTTTTTTGTTTTTTGTTTTTTTTTTTTTTACTTTGACAGACTATTTCCTCTAATCCTAAAGCCAACCTTTCATCTTTCTTTCTTCTTTTCCTCAACATTCAACTTCTCTGTCTTTAAAAACATGTCTTCTTTTTCCCCTCATCTTTTCAATGCTTGCAGAATTAACAAATGCAATGATCAACTATATTGATGCAACCTACAAAGATGCATATGCAAATTTTCATTATATGATGCTTGAATGCTCATGGGGATGCATGACATCATTTAACATGAAGAAAATGTTGAGAAAGTTGATCATCTCCCTTTTTCCTCGTGTCCTGGTAAAGTTTCCTCACTCCTTGCCATCTTGTCAAAGAAATCACATGATTTTTATATTTCCAACATTTCCCTTGCCCCGGCGAATTCTTTCTTTTCGGTTTCCTGGCCAAGATCAAAACACAGAGTCAAACATTATGTAAGTAAGAATTCAAAATTTCTTACCCCTGTAGAATGTAAACTTTAATTTTTTGCCTGAGCATATCCATATCTCAATTTAAGTTTGTTATTCTCAAAACTTGTCAATTTCATTTGTTCCAAAACATGTGAAATTTAAGTCTTTTAAAAATTGGTGATCACCATTAAAGACATTTCTAAGTGAGGTGAGAAAACAACCCCCCATTTTTTTGAGTAATATGAATGGTTGAATGCAACAAAGTCAATGGATTGATGCAATAAGGTCCAGATTCATCTAAGGAAGCTTCCCAACTTGACAAGGAAAAGAAGGTGAATGCCCCTTTATCTCATCTTACGAGTAAGTTTTCTCAAAACATGAATTCTTTAAAACCAAACATTTTTCGGAAAAAGCTTTAAAGTACAATTAAATCTCAACAATCTTCCAATCTCTAAATATGGCGTCTTGATGGGTGTTAACCTTAGACGTAATATCTTCAACATTGGAAGGTCAATTTGGAGAGAAAAACGGGTTTAGCTTTCAAAGTCAATTTTCGAAAAGAGCTGTGGGATATATAGGAGTTTCTTGATATTCCTTGATTTTTTCAAAATGATTTCCACTTTTGTCACGGCTTCGGCAATACCATGAGTGGCATCAAAATTTCTTCTCATTTTGCCCTAGACTGCCTGTATTTGGGTTCTTACCCTAGAGCCTCATTGTTTCTTTTTTTTTCCAACATGCATCTGAGAATTTTGAATTCTTTCATAATGAAATGATAATTTAAAAAGATGTGATAAAATCTGAGGAGAACTTTTCAAGTTAAATATCCATGCTTGATCAAAATGAACTTTTAAAGCACGTAACGTAGGCCAAGGTTTGGGGTTCCAAAAAGAAAGGGTAAATAGGCCCAAAGTGTGTTTAAAAGTAATCAAATCAAGGATCATTTCATGAAGACTCCCTTCGAATATTTGTCCCTCTTGGACTTCTCTTTCTTTTTTCTGACTTTTTTTTTTCTTCTTTATTCTTGGCTTTCATTTCGCCATCCTTTTCTCATTTCTTTTTTTTTCATTTTTTTTGTTTTTGTTTTTGTATTTCCACTTTGACTTTGTGAGCTTGTATTTATTTGGGAGCTCAATTTGCTCTTGTATCCATCTTTGAGCTAGGAGTCGTTTCTCCATGATCTTTGAAAAAGTTATTTCCTCATACTTGCCCCCTAGTGTGGAGAGTGATCCTTGATCAAGGCTCAAAGAAACAAGAATTCTTTAGGCTCAAAAGGGGTAGCTACAGATAATTTCTTTTTGTGAAAAGGAGATGAAAGATGGCAATTTCTCATATCAAGTACGAATATTCTCATTGAAAAGCAATCCTCAAGGGAATAGATAATCAGACTTTCATTTTACATTTGGAATCATTCAAATTCTCGTATGCATGATATCACAATATTTTTTTTCTTTTTTCTTTTTTTTGTTTGCTGCATGCCCTAAAAATTTATGCATGATTCAGCTTCAACCACAAATGATGCCCCATTTTGATTTGCCATTCAAATGAAAATCCTTTGGTTTATGGGAATCTTGTTTTGAAAGAATATCTCATGTTTCATCTTTGATCTCTTTGTTAAAAGAACTAATTTGGGTTTCAATTTCTTCAAGGTGTTTCCAACAAATGGGGAAAGAAGTGGTGCTCTGGTTCATTCTCTGGTTCTTCCTTTTTTTATATATAAATCAAGGACTGAAGAAAGGGGTCTAGGAATTTGGCATTTTTGAATCTTTCAAAGGGATTCGAGAAGTTTTTTTGCTAATCTTAATGGTACGAAATAGTCTTAACGCGTTTCAAACTACCAAATTTAGATCAATTGGAAGAGCACCATATTTGCTTGTCTTTCAAAGATTTCCACAAAAGGATTTTTCCAAAATTTTCATTACGCACGGCCTTGATAAAGGTTACTATTTGGGGAATTTTGAGTAATCTTTAATCAACTGGTCTATGATCTGGGTGCATGTGGAGATGAGGTGTTTCCTAGGATTAGTTCATTCTTTATGATGATCACCAATTCTATCGAAACTCTTTTCACTTTTCAAAGAAAGATCCTTTTTATTCTCAAAACAGAAAATTATCTGTATGAATTTTTATTTTTGTTGCTTTTTTTCTTCTTTTTTTTTTTTAAAAAAATCCTAAAAACAAATCTCAAAAAGAAACCCAGACTTCGAATAAGGTACGATGTACGATGCTTGCAATTTAAAGTTCATTCATTCCAAACAAAGTGAAAATATGTACAAAATTTAAACCAAGGTTAAGGATTGCCCCTGAATATGCATGCTACCCTGAGAACAAATGGCTTTTATCCTTGTTGTCCCTGATAAACATCAATGAACTCTTTGAACTTTGCCGGGTTTGCATCAACTACAGCTTGAACTTTGTCCTTGAATGAAGTGCAGTCCTCCGTGGAATGCCCTTTAACCCCATTATGATATTCGCATGTGGCATTAGGATCATACCATTTCGGGAATGGAGATTTTCTCGGCTTTGCGGGTACAATGGAGATCATATGACTTTAGACAAGCAATGGAATAAGTTCTGTATAGGTCATCGGAAGCGAATGGTACACCTTCGCCTTCTTTCTCTTATCGCCCTTAGGATAGACTGAATTAACCTCCGGGACATTCAGCATAGGAAAGCTCGGAGTGGTGTGAAAGGCATTGAAGCATGATGTTTACCGTGCTGAGGCCAATGGTTAATATAGGGTCGGGGATGTGGATAACCACCTAAAGGATCTTCTTGCATTATACTGAATTTTCTTTTGTTTTTGCCTTCACCAATTAGGACTTGGTCATGCTTATTGATAACACTATCCTTTTTCTCGATAGCAATTCTTGCATCAGTATCCACAATTTTCCCTTTTTTTAGACCATCCTCAATCCTATTCACAGAAAACAATATGTCTGCGAAGTCTGAGAAAGCATTACCGATCAACTTGTCATAGTAGGGATATGGGAAAGTATCCACAAGCAAAGCATTCATTTCTCTATTGGTAAGAGGTGGTCGGACTTGCAAGGCTACATCATTCCATCTACAAGCATATTCTTTGTAGCTCTCATTGAGTTCCTTTTCATGTTTTGGAGGGTCAATCGATTTGGAGCTGTTTTCAAAAAATGCTTGTACTGTTTCAAAAATGCCCGAGATAGGTCTCTCCATGTGCACACTTGGTCTCTTTTCAACTGAAAATACCACTTGGATGCTGCCCCTGTTAGACTGTCGTGAAAGACATGGATAAGCAATTTCTCATTACGAGCATGCCCAGCCATCTTGTGAGAATATGTGGCCAAATATGTTTCAGGGCATTTAAGTCCATCATATTTCTCGAACTACGGAACTTTGAACTTTGATGGAATGACTACATCCGGAATTAAGAGAAACTCTCTTCCACTGCTAAATCTATCTCCACCTTCAACAGCTCGAATCCTCTCCTCTAATAGGGCATGCTCTGGTCGTATCTCTGCCTTTTGACTCTGAACTGACTGTGAATGAACTTGATCAGAAATTTGATCTTGAGCATTCTTTCCCGAATTGCCACACTCTTGAGGTTGATTATTTTTCTGTGTGAAATGTTCTCCCACAATTTCTCCCATTTTTCCAATTTCTTGAGTCATCTGCAAGGCTTGTTTAGCTTTCTCCTTCTGCACTTGTTCCATTTGTTTTAGTCGGATAGCAGAATCTTCTCCATTTCATTTTTTGGTGTTATCTTAATGAAAGAGAAAACCAAAGCTATCTTTAGAGAGCATACATGAACTCTATCAATATTCATTCTCATCATGGCTCTTTATTTTAGGGGGTTGAGAATAATCCCCTTTTTATTTGCCTCTAGAGATCGGAAATTATTGATAACAATATTGACTTCTCTATCATTGGCATTGATGGAGCCATTGTTATGCGCAAATGAACTTAATGTCAATGAATCGATGGATGAGATGCGTGGTATGACAAGTAATTGATCAAATGCGAATACAAGGGAAGATACCACAGAGGAAATAAGAATCGGAGGAACCTAATCATCAACATCTCCTAAATTCAAAGCATAATTGATTCAATTCCATGCCATTATTCCAAAGACATAATCCATATTTACAAAACCTGGAAAGTGGTTGAAACTGTCTTTGCAATAATTTTGCTATAAGAGCCGGCTACTGAAAAGATCAAAGTCCTACTACATCATAAAAGACCAAAGTTCTACTACATCATCACCATCAATCTCTCAACCCTAAACGACCCTTCCAAGTCCTTGATCAATTAGTGTCGTTGGGTCGAACCACTTGGAATCTATAAGAGATTGCACTTTGTGCTTGAAAGCCTCGCAATTTTCAATGCTATGTCCAGCAACTCCGCCGTGATAGTCACATCTTGCTTTCGGGTTGAACCACTTAGGATATGGTGGGAGCAGAGGTTCTATAGGCACACAAGCAACAAAATGGCCTTGGATCAATTTAGGAATGAGTTCTTTATAGCTGATGTTAATAGGATCCAAAAGCTTCTGTGTTTTTCCCTTGGGTTGTTTCTGGCTGACAGACCGACTAGGAGTAGGGGCATTTGGTGTCAATGCAAAGGTTTGAACTGGAAGGGTTGGACGAAAAGGTGGTCGAATGATAATAGGGTGAGAGCGTGGATTTGGATATTGGGTCCTTGAAGGTTGCACAAAGCTCAAGGTTCTTATCCCATGTACCTGATGGGATGATTGAAAGTTGGCAGGACGAGGGCACATGTATGAATTTGAGCAAATTTGTGGTGGTAGGGATGGATTCAATGGCCTCTCATTGGTTTTCTGAAAATCAGGTTGGATGTTGGCAGAACAAGTGCATGAGTTCAGATTTGGAGCAGTTTGCAAGGGTCGGGTAGAGTTCGAAGATCCTGCCTTGAACTGTGAGTCTTCGAATTCGACCATTTGTACGATACTGTCCACAACTTCGTCCGGGCTTAACTCCTTACGTGGTTGGCGTTGACCAATGCAGGATTCAACAGAGATCCTTCGATCTGGGCTTAATTGTTTCTCCAGGCTTGGTTGCACCGAAGGCGACGAAGACCTTTGAGAGGATTCCTCTTTGGCTTTGTAAAGATCTTCAACCATTCTCATCAACTTGGAGAGTTGCTCTTTCACATCTCGAATATCATGCCCGATTTGTTCCTGATTGCACTCCAAAACATCAATTCGTCCATCCAATCCATTCCCTATATTTTGGACCTTTTTGATGCAACTAATAAATGAGTTCAATGTTATCACACTTTATTTATTAACAAAAATGAAACCAACATATAATGATAATTGTGCATGACCTACTGACAAATGTATGAATGCAATGATGACTCATTAAAGAAATGTATGAAATGCAAAGATGCTTTAAGAAATGAATTTTCATATGTATAATGCCTCAAATGATATGAATCCTATGCAAAATACAACGAAAAGATTAAGGAAAAAAAGGTCATAATATCTTTTTTTTTTTTTTTTCTTTGATTTTTTTAGTTATCCCTTTTTTTTTATAGAATTTTCCAATAGTATATTCTTTTGACATCTTCACTAAATCACATAAACGATCAAAAACTTATTTATTTTCCATTGACTCTTTTCTGACGCATTTTTTTCATGGAACCCTATGGCTTTTTTTCCTAATCCTCGAAAAAAAACCTTAAAAATTATTCCTTCTCATATTTTTTTCTTTATTTTTTTTTTATATTTTCTCAAAGATCAAGACTAAAAGAATTTTTTTTTCACAGCTCGAGTAAAAAACTCTCTTTTCTCATTATTTTTTACTCTCATTTTTTTTTAAAGAAGAAATCTTTTTTCCCTTTTTACTAGAGAAAAATAACTAAAAAAAATCACTTCCTTTTTTTAATATGTATAACAAAGACATGAGTATGAGACAAGTTTTTATTTATTTTACAAAATAATAGGGGGAAAGAAAAAAAATCAAATTGAAAAAACTTCTAAAAAAAATTAAAGAATACTGATTTCCTATTTTATTGGCCTTATCTATAAGTTTTCGCGACAAGAAGTTCCCCCATGTTCTTAATTTTTGGTGATTTCTACAAAATATGGGAATGGTTCTACCTATGGTTGGCTTCATATGGTTCACTATATGAGGTTGAATCGGGTTCTAAAAGGTCCCAAATTGCTCCTCACTATCGCCCGTGAAGGCTAGTAAGGCACCCCTATTTAAACCGGTTTAATTTATTGGAGTATATTTTCTAGGCTTATGCGGAGGTTATCACCTCACGAAAGAGTAAGTACTTTATTACTCCGGAAGTGTTTCGCTAGCCCATGCGGAGGCCATCACCTCACGAGAGCGTAGGTACTTTACTTCCACCTAAAAGGACGGAAACCCGAGTATAAAGTCTTCATGTTATGCAAATGCGCGTGTAAGTGTGTGCATGAGGGAACAAACCACCATTTAACCAGTTCAATATCCCTATGCTAAATGCCCCACAATTATTAGCATAAAATAAAAATAATTAAAAAGTATAAATAAAGAATTAACAAAAATTAAGACATGAATGCAAGCAAAATAAAAAAAATAATATATAAAAAAATAAAGGAATTAAAATTAAATATCAATTAAATCCATTAAATCAAAACTTATGATAACACATGATTAATTAATGACTCGACTCTAAAAAATTCCCCAACGGAGTCGCCAAGCTGTCATAACGCTTTTTTGACCGCAAGACGATTTTAAAAACAAGGATGGAGTCACTACCAATCTTTTTTTATAGTTTAGGTGTGATTGGCCACCTACCAAAATCTATCTTTGAAAAAAAATTAAAATTAATTAAAACCTTTTAAAAAGACAATTTTGAAGTCTACGATTGAAAACCAGAGAAAAATCATGACGGGTTCGGGAGTACGGGTATGGGGAAGGTATTAGCACCCCCACGACGCCCGTTAATAAAACGGTACCAATTAATTATGTGTTATCCTAAACCTCTATTTAATGGGCTTAACAATGGTATTTAAAATTAATTCTATATTTATTTTATTTTTTAAAAAAAATGTTTAATTAATCCGAAAAAAGAATTATCATTATTTTTTGAAAATGAAAGTAAGCATAAATCTTTTATCGAGAATGCTCATTAAATATTTTCAATACTTTTGGTGGTATTAAACGAGATCCTCTCACCTCGGGATATCTTAGGAATCACTACTATGACATCCTTCGAATTCTGTACATTCATTTTTTATTTAAATGCGTACGATGCGAATATTTAAACATGGAATGCACACGGTTAAGCATATAAGACATGTGATTAAATACATAATTATACGATTAAACATACGAAGCATAGTATTTAAAAACACGAGCATGGCAAAATATCAAGCACTTAAATATTCATTTTTATTTTATTTTTAATCCTTTCCATTTTCGAAATGACAACGAATTTTCCTATTGAGGATGTTGTCAAATACTCCCACTACTTTTAGTGATATTTAACGAATTTTTCTTACCTCAAGATATCTTAAGAATCAGTACTGTGACATCCTTTAAATTCTGTTGTCGGTAAATCTGCATTCGCCTTTTATTATCGTACGAATGCACGTGATGCGAACAATTAAACATGCAAGGTGCATGAAATTAATTTACCTTGAAAATTCATTTTTATTTATTTATTTTACTACAAGCATGATTTTTTAAATTTCCTCGTATCTTAAATGATTATTTATAAAAAAAACATCTACGTAAAAATAATTTTTGGAACACTAATTTAACTTTCCTTGAGAACAAATTCCTTTTAGAGATAATTTTTTAAAAAAAACAAAAACAAAATAACCAATTTAATCCCGAATTTCACTTATTTATATATATTTTAAATATTAATTTTTTTTGTTTAATATTTAAATCTTAAAAATATTTTGTATTTTCAAGAGTTTTTTTTTTTTTTACATTTTTTATAAATATTTCATTAAGCAAAAATGAAAAAAATATATAAAACAAAGTAGATAAAACAAATAAAAGAAAATACCAAAAACAAATTTGGGCTTGCCCCAAAACAATGGCTGCACTTGGGCTCAGGAGGTGGCTGGGTGAGTAAGTGGGACTGGGTCTGGGCCAGTCGGATATGGGTCGGGTTTGGTGGCCGGCCCGAATACCATTATTTCCTTTTTTTTTCTTCTGAATCGGGTCACAGCGCCTGGGTCAGATACTGGGCATGTGGACGCGCGGATCCTCGCATGGATCTGTCTGCCCAAAACTACGTCGTTTTTGGACGTCTATAAAAGCCCAATTTTTTTTTTCATTTCAGTCTTTCGTCTTTTTCTCTCTCTCTCTAGCCTATCCTCTCTCTCCTTTCTCTCTAAGAGAAAACCAAAATCCGATGGTCGGACCGTCTCACCGACCGCTGTCTCCGTCGTCAGCCACCATTCGCCGACTTCAGAAAAATCTCAAAAAATTCCTCTAGTCCTCCTCTGTACTTCTATTGGACTAGATTTCACAAAAAAAAAAACCCGATTTTACTAGATCTAAATCTCAAGTTCGAGATTTCAAACCCCGAATCCGACGGCCATCCCTCGTCGGACCGAGCCCAACACCTAACCACAGCCTACCCTTGATCCCCGAGACCCTCCTTAACCCTTCGAACCTAAAAAGAAAAACCGGACCTGAAACCAAGTCCCCTCCCCTTTTTTTTGGGTTAGTTTTCTGGTTGGTTTTTTTTGTTGTGTTTGATGCCCTATTTTTTTTTTGATCTCCTCGGTATTGTGATGTGGGTGTGTGCTTTTGGCAAGAGTGGGAATCGACTGGTGAGGTTTTTTTTTTCTTTTTTTTTTCTTTTGTGGTTTTATGGGGGGGGTTGCTTGTGTATGGGGTTAGGTAGGGCATGTCTGACAGCATCGGGTGACTTCCTAGGGTGGTTGATGTAGTGGGTGGTGGCGTGTAAAGAGGGGGTGGGGTGGTGGCTAGGGTTTGGGCAGTTGACAGGCCTTGGTGCCTTGGAGCAGGCCAGGCTACCTGCTTGGGCTTGCTTGGCCTGCCTGGCAGCAGGCCAAACTGGCTGCTTAGGCCAACTGGCCTGCCTGGCCAGCAGGCCCGAATGGGCTTTGGGTCCGTATTCGAATAAATAAAAATAAATAAAATAAAACAAAACAAAACCTGAAAACAAATAAATAAAAAATAAAAAAAGGTACAATAAAAAATAATAATATGAAAAAAACACTAAATGGAGAGAATTTATGACTTCGGTCCTCAATCGGATTTTTGACACAAGACGTGATTTGGATTTAATCCGAGTATGACCTGGACAAAATTAGGTTATTACACCCGTGAGGAAGATCCACCAGTTCCCATGTATGATTCTGCATGATGGATTCTATTTCACTGTTAACGGCCTCTTTCCAGAATTGTGTTTCTGGAGATGACATAACCTCGTTAAAAGTTTGAGGTTCATTTTCTAACAAATATGTTAGAAAATCTGGACCATAAGTAGTCGGTACTTTAGCCCATTTGCTCATTCTAGGTTCCTCTTCATCCACATGTGGATCACTACTCGAGGACTCATGAGTTCTCTTTGTAGTCTTATTTTCTTGTTTTTCCTTGTAAGGAAGAACATCTTCAAAGAACGAAGCATTTCTTGATTCAATTATCGTATTGATATGAATATCGGGAATGTCCGATTTGAACACAAGAAAACGATAAGCAGCACTATTGCTTGCATATCCAATGTATACACAATCAATAGTTTTAGGTCCTATTTTGACCTTTTTAGGTGGAGGAATAGCTACCTTCGCAAAACACCCCTATACTTTCATGTGTATATAGTTTGGTCTTAGACCCTTCCACAATTCATACGGTGTCTTGTCTGACTTCTTGTGGGGTATTTTATTTAAAATATAATTGGCTGATAAAATAGCTTTCCTCCACAAGTTCTGAGGTAACCCTAAACTTATCAACAAAGCGTCCATAATTTCTTTCAACGTTCGGTTCTTGCGTTCTGCAATACCATTTTGTTGAGGTGAATAAGGAGTAGTGGTTTGATGGATGATACCATTTTCCGACCATAATTCATTAAACAATAAATCATATTCACCACCTCTATCACTCTTTATTTTCTTTATTTTCTTGCTTAGTTGATTTTCGACCTCATTTAAATAACTTAAAAGCTTCCAAGGTCTCGTCTTTGCTTTTTAGCAAAAAGACGTAACAATATCTTGTGCAATCATCTATAAAAGTAATAGAATACTTTTTATCGCCTCCAGTTTGCACAAATTTTAAATCACAAATATCAGTGTGAATTAACTCTAGAGGTTCACTACTTCTTTCTATTGAATAGAAAGGAGGCTTAGCTAATTTGGATTCCATACAAATTTCACATTTGTGATTTTTGTCATTGACAAATTTCGGAAGCAAATCCAAATTGTTGATTCTCTTCAAGGTCTTGTAATTTACATGACCTCATCTATCATGCCATAACGTAGAGGACTCAACCAAGTAAACAGAAGAAATATTATTAATAATCTTGTTCTTTGGTACAATTGTCATAACATTGAGCTTAAAAAGCTCATCACAAAGATATCCCCTTCCTACAAACATCCAACTTTCGGTGAGTACAAATTTATCAGACTCGAATACGAGCCTAAAACCATTCTTGCTTAACAGAGAGCCAGAAACCAAATTCTTTCGGATTTCAGGAGCATGAACAACATTGTTCAAAGTAAGTTCCTTCCCGGAGGTCATCTTGAGTACCACCTTTCCATGGCCTTGTACTTTGCAAATCGTAGAGTTTCCCATAAACAGTTGCTCATCTTTAGCAGCTTTTTTATACTCAGAGAAACTCTTTCTTTCAGAACACACGTGACAAGTGGCCCCGGTATCAACCCACCATGTTTTAGGGTTTTTCACTAAGTTTACTTGTGACACAACAGAAGCGAGCTGAATCCCATAATCATCAACTAGGTTGGCTTGAGCTTTATTCTTCTTGTTCTATCGGTAGTCTTTTGCACGACGTCCGGGCTTGTTGCACACGAAACAAGTTCCCGTGAACTTCTTGAAATCCGTTCCCTTCTTAGCTTGGGAAGAACTAGAACCAACAAATTTCGTCTTGTTGGTCTTCTTCGAATGTTCAACAACATTCGCCTTGGCTTCCATGGTCTGAACCTTAACCCTCTTCTTTGAACCACGGTTATCCTCCTCGATCCTTAATCGAACAATCAGGTCCTCTAAAGTCGTCTCCTTCCTCTTGTGCTTTAGATAGTTCTTGAAATCTTTCCACGAAGGTGGTAATTTCTCTATCAAAGTCGCTGTCTCAAATGATTCACTAAGAATCATTCCTTCGGCAGTAATCTCATGAAGGAGCAATTGATACTGTTGGGCTTGACTAATCAAAGATTTTGAGTCCACCATTGTAAAATTTAGAAACCGGCCAACCATAAATTTCTTTGTGCCGGCATCCTTGGTTCTGTATTTTCTCTCTAAGGACTCCCACAACTCTCTAGCTATCTTGATCGGACTATACACGTTGTATAATGTATTGTCCAAACCTTTGAGGATGTAGTTCTTGCATAGGAAGTCAGAATGCTTCCATGCTTTCACCGAGGCTACAATCGTAGTATCGCCTCTCTCCCTCGTTCAAAGTCGGGACCTCCTCCCATAAGAACTTGGCTAGGTTGAGGGTAGTTAGATTAAACAACATCTTTTGCTGCCATCGTTTGAAGTCCATACCATTAAACTTCTCGAGTCTCTCACCATGTATGACATGTAGAAGTTGTGACGCTACGGGCACTCTAGTAGTACCGATAGATGTTTCGGCCATCTGTTATTTCAAAAATAACAGGATCAACTTTCGTACAACTTTTATTACAAAATTATACAACTAATAATATATATATATTACAAAACAATAACAAAATATATATATATATATTATTACTAATTAAACAATATATAATAACAAATATATGCTCTCAAACAATTAGTATATTTAAAACAGTAGCATATGCTAAATGTTTAACAATAATGAAACAATAAAATATATATATATATTTTAAACAGTACAGAATAATATATATTAGAATATATGATTACTAAAACAATAGCAAAATCACATCTACAGTAGCGATTAAAGCAAAACTAATAACAGTAGCAAAATTCCGTTATAAGCTTAACAAATATAAAAGCTGTGCACTAATTATATATAGAGTAGACAAATATATCTTATAAAACAAACAGTAATGAAAGCAAACAGTACCGATATTGCAGGAAATAAATATTGTACATACAGTAGCAATAACAAAGCAAATATATATATATATTATAATCCTTAAACAATATAACAAATGTTATGAAGTCAGTAAGTAATATATATATATATATATATATATATATAACAAGTAATATTCTGATACTAAATAAAAGGAAGTACGAATATATATAAATATATAAGTTCAACACACAGTAACTAATATATACGGATATACATATATTCTAACAAACAGTATATAACAAAAAGCAAAGTTACAAAATAAAAAGAAGAGGTAATAGCACCAATGGTACTCAAATTATAGGGCATATTTTATATTGGTCTCTAAACTTCAAAACATATCAAATTGGTCCTTACTTACAATTATCATAACAAATTGGTCCCTTCTGTTAGCTTTTCCATTACCTTTACTGTATCAATCAGCTTAGTGACACGTGTCACCATCTGATTGCACCACATTTCTCTTCATTTTTTTCCTTTTTCTTTGTTTCTTTATTATTTTTTCATTGATAATTTTTATTAAATAAATGTAAATGAATATTTTTTATAAAATTAATGTAAATAAATATTTATATTTTATTAATTATTTAATTATTAAAAAATTAATTTAAATTATTATTTATCTTCTGTATTTATTTATAAAGAATAATAAAAAAATGAAAACATTAATAAATACAAAAGATAAATAATAATTTAAATTAATTTCTTAATAATTAAATAATTTATAAAATATAAATATTTATTTACATTAATTTTATAAAAAATATTTTTTCTTTTTATTTTTCTTCTTTCTTTTTTTCTTTTTATAAATAAATTAATTTCGTAAAATTAAATAATTTATAATTATAAAATATAAAATGTTTATTTACATTCATTTATTAAAAATATATTTTTTACTTTTTTATTTTCCTTTTCTTTCTTTCTTTCTTTCTTTCCTTTTTTTTTCTTTTCTTATAAAATTAATGTAAATAAAATATTTTATATTTTAAAAATTAATTTAAACTATAGTATGAATTATTATTTATTTATATTTATATTTATTTACAAACAAGAGAAAAAGGGAAAAGATAAGAAAGGAAAAAATAAAAAACTTATAAATAAAAAATAAATATTTTATGTTTATAAATTATTTAATTTTTAGAAAGTTAACTTAACTTAATTTAATTTAAAATATAATATAATATAATATACTTATATATATATTTTGTATTTGTTTATAAATAAGATAAAAAAGAAGAAAGGGAAGAAAAAAATAAAAAAAAATATATTTTTATAAAATTAATCTAAATAAATATTTTATATTTTTTTCAATTATTTGATTATTACAATATTAATTTAAATTATAATGTAAATTATTATTTAGTTTTTAATATTTATTTATAAAGAAGAGAAAAGCAACAAAAAAAAGGAAGAAATGGAAAAATGAAAAATAGTTTTTATAAAATTAAAGTAAATAAATATTTCATACTTTTCAAATTAATTATATTTTTAAAAAAAAAATTATTTTAATTTATAATATAAATTATTTTTTCTTTGTATTTATTTATAAAAAGAAATCAAAGAAAAAAAATAAAGGAAAAGGAAAAGGAAAAAAAATGAAGAGACAATTGGAGCAATCAGCTGGTGACACGTGTCACTAGCTGATTGCTACAGTAAAGATAACGAAAAAGCTAACGGAATGGACCAATTTGTTACGATACTTGTAATCAAGGACCAATTTGATACGTTTTGAAGTTTAGGGACCAATATAAAATATGCCATATAATTTGGGGACCATTGGTGCTATTAACTCAAATAAAAAACGTCTTAAGATTGTAGGATGCTATATGCTATATACTAAAAATAAAAGCAGAATATAAATATAAACAAATAATATGAAGATGAACTTGATATATATTTATACGAACAGATTAAATAACAACAATGCTTATAGACTTTAATCGAACAACAAAGAAACATAATCGAGTCAAGGTAGAACCTCTGATCTCAAGATGTTTTTTGCCTGTCTAAAGGTGCTTACAGTTTTGATGCAAATCGTTTCTCCAGTTTTCTTGATAATCGTTGCAAATGAGAGCACACTCGAATGCAACACAGCAAACAGAAGAATGCTTAAGTTTCTCTCTCAAAAGGCAGAATTTATTTCAGTGAATGAGTAAGTAAAGCAGACAAAAAACCCTGGTATTTATAGAAATACAGAGGACCGTTCAGAAAAGGTGTACCAATTAGATGATATCTGTTCGGTCAGAACAAACACACCAATTGGGACGAATCGGTTCGGTCAACCACTTCACCGAACAGACTTGACTCATCCGAACAGATACATTCTAGAAGGCATACAAACCGGTTAGGTCATATACTGAAAAGACAAGAATTATTCGGACAAAAAACTGGTTTGATAGTTGGACTGGGCAGCAAAAAGAATAGAACATTGCAAGCCCAGGCCCAACCCGACCCTACTTGACCCTGCTTAGCAGCACGCGCGTGTGATCTAGCCCAAGTTGTGTAGGTCCTCACCCACCACAAAACTTGGATGCCCCGTGTGGTCCAACCCATCATTGGAACAAAGCCTATATAAACAACTTGCACAAGCCATACTTTATTCTATGTGAGATTGAATATCACACACAACTTCAACCAACTATCTTCCTCTTCAAGTGAGTGTTAATAAGACCTATTTTCATTCACAATTTGATATTAACTGTGTACATTAATGTACACTGTGTATTAAGTTACGACAATCTATGTATTAGAATACGTATTTCGTATGTATACACAAATATATGCTATGATATCCAAAAGATGTTAGAATTCAAATCTCAAACTTATTGGATGCCATATTTTAAGAATGATTGCATGAACTAATTGAGCTAAGTTTTGAACTCTAACGTCAATGTTTCTAATCAATAAACAATGGCTCCTTAAAATGCTGCCCATGATCTCACCGGCGCAACCCAAAAACGCAGCAAGACCACCGAACATGACCGTGTCGAGAGCATAGGCATTTAACCAAAAAAGTTTTGTATCTTAAATTTATGCGCTTAAAGCGCCATGTTGTTCATAGCTTAAAGCGCTGAAATATCATGCTAGCAATACAAAATTGTCAAAAACTTTATATTTACAAATACAAATGTAAAACTAAGTAGCCTGTATAGTCAATTACAAAAGTCTCCAATTTGTACAAAGGGAAAGATTCTTAGCAATGTCAAGTTGAGTAAGAGGGATTTAAATTGCGGTCGTGGATCGCGTTTTTGGTCTTGTCGCGTTTATCACGGTTACTGACTTAATAAATGTTATCGCGGTCAATAACGATAAATATCATTCGTTTATATCAACAGCGGAAAAAACCGAAATCGCAAATTAACGATCGTAATATTTTTTTCTGACCACACTCTTTTTCTGGCCACTGCTTCCTGCTATTTGGCTCAGATTAAAGAGAGTAAATCTGTGCACTCCAAGCTAACTCAAAGATAGTAACATGAAGAGACTTACTCTTGAGGTGTTGAATCTAATCAAATTCACCAATCCAACTCACCAAGTGCAATTCCAGAACACTGCAACACGATCAGACCCCCACCGATCCGATGGTTTGACAGGCTGCCTTGGTGATTCGGGACCTCATCACCTTTGCTGGAGCTGTATTTAGACCGGACATTGACCCGTAAAATACCTTTGTGAACCGGCGGACTAATTAGAAATCCGATGAATCAGGTGGTTTTAATTGATTCGACCGGGTTAAATACGTGTGTTACAATTACTTAAAAACCATGATTAACTTGGTTTTTTAATACAAATGATGGACAATGTTGTTATTAGATCAAAATAAACGAAAAAAAAAAAAATTAATGCTCCAGGCCAACGGCGGCTCCTCATGGGAGCCTGAGGGGGCCTTGCCCCCCTCAAAGTTTTTAAAGTTTTAAAAAATATATATATATTAATATTAAATAAATTTAAATTCACCTTCATTAATTTTATTTAATAATTTTATTTTATATATTATTATAATTTTAAAAAAGTTAAAATCATATTTTTATTTTTATTTTTTACCCGTCAATTATTATTTATAAATCTTTAAATTAAGTGGCTTGTTATTAGTTTTAACTTTTAAATTACAATCATGTGAATTTAAAAAAATCAAATTAATTTTTTGACTTTTAACAAAATTTAAAATCTTCAACCAAAGTATCAAGTATGTGTATTTTTTTCTTTTCTTTTCTTTCTAGTTTATTACAATTTCTCCTCTTCATATAAATTTTTTCTTTTAATTTTACTCTAGATTTCTATCGCATATTATCATATAATCTTGTTTCAAAAAATATATATTTCAAATTGGAAACCATTTTATAAAAGATTAAGATAAAATCATAATTTATAATTTCAAATTTTCAAGTTCATTATTTTAAAATTATATTTATTTTTCTTTTCGATGAAAAAATATTGTTTAATGATTGGTTTATTTACTTTTTATTTCAATTTTAAATTGTCATAATCATTGAAGACTATGTAATTAATAATTTTACTTTTTATTTACTCATCTCACACATTCACTTCTTATATACTTATCAAGGGACTTAAGTGAAAAGTACTAAAACTTTTATAAGTTATAATAGAATTTTGAAAACTTATATACTATATGTGCGTGAAATGAGTACAATATTAGATGAATATATATGATTTTTTTCTTTTATTATTAATTTGAAAGTCTTTATATCCTTAAAATTTTAATACTATCATAATAATATTTGTATTTTATAATTTTATGAAATTTGTCACTTTTTATTAATATATTATTTGCGTATATATATATATATATATATTTGAACAAATTTAATATAAATTATAATATTAATTGGCCCTTCCAAAATCAAATGTCAAGATCCGCTACTGCTCCAGGCTCTCAATTCCCAAAAACCAAACCAAAAAAAATCATATTCTACTATATTCACTACAAGAGGGAGAGCTTTTTCCGACGAAAATTTCCGTCAAAAAGGCAGGAAATCTATCAGGAAAGACTTTTTCTCACGAAAAATTATATAAAAAAATCCGTCGAAAATGCTTAAGTTGCTAAGACTCTTCTGTCGAAAATAGTCAACATTTCCAACGGATTTTTTCATCGCAAAAAGTTTGTCGGAAATAACTTCTTCAACGAAATTTTGATCATTTTCGACAGAAATTTCCGTCATAAATGATTTTCAATGAAATCTTTATTTTAAAAGGAATCCGTCAAAAATGATCCATCGTAAATAACCTTTATGGATGGAAATATTTGTCGGTATTGTTTTATTCAACAAAGAAAAAATTCTGAAAATAACATTATCAACAGAATTTTCGTCGCTAAAAGATAGAAATTTCGTCGGTAATGTACTAGCGGGAACACCTGCTGTTCGCACCAAAGTTTTTGGACGAAATTTAGCAACGCAGATTATTCTATCACTAAAATCCGTTGGAAATAACATATTTTCGTCGCCAATACACTTGTAATCCGTTGCAAAATAATTTGGTCATCAATTTTTTTTCGTCGCAAAAACTAGCAATTCCGTCAAAAAAATCAGTCTTCTCTTGAACCCAGAGCTTAACTTAGTTGATTCATGCAGTCACCCTTAAGAGGTGACATCCAGCAGGTTTAGGGTTCGAATCCCAGTATCTGCAACCCTTTCTCATATCCCTAAGCGGCGGCCTTTTTTGTACCAGAAAAAAAAAATTCTTCTCTTGTAGTGATTGTCCACCTTTAGTTCTTCATCTTTTTGTTCTTCCTCCTTGTCAAGCCGCTTCAAAAATCTAAGCTTCCATAAATATTTAACCACATTGTCCTTACTCTAACAAGAATTCCATCGTCAAACAAGGTCTTCTAGCAGGGAGGATACCCGAAATTTTCTTTACCAATTCGGGAGGATGGTGATTGTTAGGAACAATAAGTAAATAGAAATAAAGAAAAACAATGAGAAAGAAAAATCACGATACAAGAATTTACGTGATTTGATCAACTATGCCTACTTTCACGGAATTACAAAGATTTTTACTATTTAGGGAGAATACTGACAGCTTAATTTGTGTCAATCCCAATTTGGTTAGTGGCTCATTTATAGATTGTAATATGATATTAGATTATGCTTATGAAAATTTGATAATTTTAAATATGATACAAAAATACGACATAAACACAATATGTATAATAAATATGAAAATAATGTAATAAATACGATTAATACAATTAACATGATATGTTTAATATACGTATCATATTCGTATTTAAGATTTTGACACATTTGATAATTTATGTTATTTTATGTTTACATGATCGATACGAGAAAAAACAAGAAATACGACACACATACATAAATTATCAAATCTATTCATGACTTTTTTTTTTGGGTGAAAGAAGTTTTGGTATGAAGTGAAATCCAAAAGATTTGTGATTGTGGAGTTGGTGCATTATTGTCAAAGTTTTAATCCAAGAAAAGGAAGATGTGGCTTTATAAGGATGTATATAAGATTTGCATAAGAGGTTGAAACCAACGGTGATTGTTAGTAATTGATTTGGATTCAACTGGTTTTGTTTATAGTTCATTTAGGAGAACCCTTATAGTAGATTTCATGAGCCGGGTCGAGTCGCGATCCAAATTTTTTTCATATTTTTTATTCAAATCTGGGTCGAATTGGCCCATAAGCTTGAATCACTATTTAAAAAATATTTAAAATTTTATTCTTATATTAATATTAATATATTTTTATAATTAAATTTAAATAAAAAATTTATTAATAAAAAGTAATTCGGGTTGGGCCGAGACGGTCCAAATTGAAAAAAAAATGCTTATCCGAACTAGGCCAAGACCTGTCGGGCTGGACGAGTAGCCCGAGCCTATCGTGCCGAACAGGTAATCCGACCCTTGAACAGATATACCTTATAGCTTAGGTCTTCAAATTTAAAAGTGCTCTTACATACGTGACTTAATTTTGTAAGGTTTGTTATCAGAAAAGTCTATTCTTGAGACTTTGATTTGGTTACTTGATGGCGTCAATTTGAATGCTTTTGGTTTCTTGTTTTTGGGTGATTTGGGGTTTGACTAGTTTGATTTTACATTTTGATGAATGGAAGTTTTGTCTGCTTGGAATGAAATTTGATTTGGAATTTGAATTTGAAGTTGGTAATATAATTATGATGAGATTGAGAATGATGGCTACTTACAACTTACACATTAGGTTTTTTTTTTTATTGAATTTATTTTATATAATTTTTTAAATGTTAATGAATATTTTAATGATTATATATCATAATTTTAGTTAAAATTTATTTTATCTATTATCAGTGAATTTTTAAATTTTACAAACGAGATTAACAGGGTGATACATACCTGCTTAGGGTATATTAAAAAATATAAAAAATTAATTAAAAAATAAGTGATATATATGACAAATTTTTAGCATTGCTTGTAGAGCTAAAACATTTCATTGTTAGTGTATCAAATATATATATTTTTTATTTATATAATTAAGAAACATATCTATATAATTTTATTTTATAATATTTTTATTAATCCAACATTGACCCATATAATTTAATGATTAAATCATTTGATTTGAGACTTGAAATCTTGAACTAATCAATATTCGAACCAATTTTAAAACTATGATTATCCAAATTTACTTGGAAAAAGAGCAGCCAAAATATAGACGATCTCTATCTTCATTGTCCTGCAAGTAGATTTGTTCAACAAGCTCAGTCTGTATTGGATCGGGTTTACACATAAATTTTTTTAATTCAGGTCGGTTTGATTCAACTCAAATTATTATTTATTAATAAAAAAAATTATAAAATATATAAATATTAATATAAAATTATTTTTTAAATATTTTAATTCTTTTTAAACAATGAAACAGATTTCCAAATTGATTTTAATAAAAAATTTGAAAAAAATTCGGATCACAACTCAACCCGAAGCACAAACACCTCTACCTGCAAGCCAAGTAATGCTAGTAACTACATCCAATTAGCCTCTGAAAGGTGGGAAGCCTTTCCATGATAGCCATCCAAACTATCATATACACTTCAATAAGTTTTATTTTCAAATTTTAAAACGATGGGAAACATAGATAAATTTTAATATCCGTATAAATTAAGTGGATAATAAATCTCATTCTAAAGTGGAAAATTATGGTAACCAAGTTTTTCTACCCTCGCTTTGCACGATTATTTTTTTATTTTTCTAAAAAGTATTTAAATAATATATATACAAATAAAAAAACTTAAATATCAATAAAGTAAAATCTTCAATTCTCTTTCATCACAGCGAACATTGTAATAAATTAAATGAGGAAAACCAAAGGTTACAGTAAACCAGTAATAACCATAAAATGAGTATAATAATTGCAAAAAATCTAAATAATTAGTGTAAGTACTAAAATTAACATCCTCATTTGAATTTAAATTTTTCGAATTTATCCGATCCAAAGCTATATTTGGATTCGGGACTAAGTAATGAATCAATCTTTGCAAATTGAGATCATCCTACTAAGTATGTGATCGCTCAACACATAGAAATATCGAAAATGCCTTTGAAACGGATAAACAAACATGAAAATTGGACAAATAGGGTGAATAGACCTTGATCAACACCGGCATGTGTCAATCAAGTAAGTTTCTGCTTCGGTCAACACTACATGTGTCGATCGATTGTGACCTTTCTTTGATTGACATCATTAAGGTTGTGTTTGGTAGAGTGAAAAAGTGGAAAAATAAAAAGAAGAGTGTGAAAAAACAGAAAGAAAATGAATTTTGAGTGTGGGAAAAAAAAGTAAGAGAAAAAAAAATAGAAAATATTATCATTTTCCACACCTATTAATAAAAACAAACCACTTCCAATTGGAAAGAAAAGATGAAAGAAAATGAGAATGCTGTGAGTCATCTTAACTTACAATGAGTATAATGCTAAAACAATATACTTTTTATTTTCTTTCCTTTCATTTTTCAACTCTACCAAGCAATAGATGGAATAAAAACTACATTTTCTTTTCACTTTTTCATCTTTCCTACCAAACACACAAATGGAAAGAAAAAATATGTTTTTCATCTTTTCACTTTTCTCCTCCTCCAATTTTTCATCTTTCCAATTTTCTTTCCACCCTACCAAGCAAAGCCTATGTGTCGATCGAGTGGCCAAGTTGAGAGAAAATTCAAAAAATATCTCTTTTTTCTCTCGAATTTTAGGAGATTTCGAGGTTGTGTTTGGATGAGGGATTTCAAAGAGGAAATTTATTTGTAAAGAGACTTTCAAAATTCTAAAATGAAATTATTTGTTTGGTAAAATAAAAATTAGAATTGTCAAAATTCTTGGAATTTAAAAGAGGAATTTTAGAGGGCTCAAATTCCATTTTCAAATTCCACCTCTAGAAGGGGAATTTGAAAAATTCTTTGATTTTTTAATACGATATTAACATTTATTATATTTTCTTTTTTTTTAAGCAATTTTTATTTATTTTTTCAATTTTAACTATGAAAACTCATTTCAAAATTTATTTTTTATGTTATTAGTAATATTTATACATTTTTACAAATCTAATGACACCCTTATTGTATATATTTTTTTAATATTTTTTTATTTTAATTCTAATATATTTTTTACCTCATCAAATTCCAATATTTAAAATTTCTTTGTAAAATTATTTATCCAAACAATACAATTACATATGCTAGTATTTTGAATTGATGAATTTTAAAATGTTAGTATTTCAAAAAATTTTAAAATTTTAAAATTTTTCATCCAAACACACCCTGAAAGTTTGATCGACATAATGATGTGTCGGTCGTATGAACATCATGGTTCCATCGATTATGACCTTTGTGGATCGAGTAGGGCTTGTGATTCTATTGACCATAGAGATGGTAGATCAATTGAAGCTTTGAAAATGAGAAAAAAGAAGAAAGTGTTGACCTACACTATCGAGTGGATTTTCTTAATTATCTGATTATTTTTTTGATTTATTTGAGCATTATTTCCATTTTATAATTTTCAGAATTAATTTATGATAAATGTTTGAATTTTTTTCAATAAATCTGAGCTATTCATTAGCTTTCATCATGAACGCCTATTCTATTTCACCTTCTCTATATAAACCCCTCTCGAAGTCATTTTCAACACACTAGAACATTCTAAAAACTCCGAGATTTGTTCTTATACTCACTTCTCTCTCTTTTCTTAAAAATATTTTGAAGAATTCTTAGCCTAAATTCCTCGAAGTTCGAGCCAAAGCTTGAAAGAGTCTGAAAAGTTCAAGCCTAAGAAGTTCCAAGGAGTCTCAATTCGAGTCAAGAAATCTCGAGAATCCCAAGATCGAGGAGTCTTAAGTTTGAGAGGAGTCCTAAAGTTCAAAGTTTTGAAGAATCTCAGTCCTACCGAAACTATGTTCAAGGAGTCCTAGTCAGATTAAAACTCTTCCAAGAAATTCTAATTCAGCTAAAATCTGTCAGGCGATTGATCATGATTGGGAGAGTCATAATTAAGGCGAAACTTTACCCAATCATATTCATCAACTATCAACTTAAAATTTAATCCTTTAAGCATAGATAAGGCATGAGACCAACTCATGAAACATATGCTATATAAACGTTATGTATGCATGTCATCTAGGCCTAATGTTAGATTCATTTGTTATTGTTATAAATGATATTGTGATGTTGTTATGCTGCTCAAATGATATATGTAGGATGGAGATATTATGATTATTTTGTATTTCATATAACAATACTTGTCAATTTGTATATCTATATTGTGTTTGTATATTTTTTTCGTGTCATAATCGTGTTTAAAGTGTTCTGTGTTTGTATAAATTTTAACATATTTGTGTATTTTTGTCATGTCCGTGTTTCTTTTTCGTGTCATTTTTCATGTCGTGTTTAGTTATTTTTTTCGTGTCATGTAATCGTACTATGTCCAATATTGCCAAGTCTCAATATGTCATGATTAGGATATTCATAACATATAATCTAAAATATATCATTTAAAACTAAGTACATTTTGTCATAAATATACATGAGACATCTTTTATAACTTCAAGTATATACCATGAGACATCTTTTATAACTTCAAGTATGTCATTATGCTATGATTAGGTTTATCATGCATTACATTATAACATATCATATAGATTAGAATATTTATGTTCATAATCATATAGATCTCTAAGGTACTCATAATGTAGAATTGTATATATTAGATCTATTATTTTCATGCTTTATGTTATTATTTTATTCATGTTATTTGTTTATTTTCATATTTTATTTAAATTATGTTATTTAAATATGCAATAAATGTTATAGCTATATGTTTGCATCATACATATTTAATGGTCATTAAACCACCCAAAATTGTTAGTTTACCTATATCACTTTCGATGACTACGTGATAATAGAGGACATTCAAATATTCTTAATTAAAATTCCAAACACTGCATTTAATATTAGAAAAGAGTCTTTCCACGCTTGGTCTTTGTGGGAGTTTTGAGTAAGAGTCTCGTTCTGTATAAGAGTTTGATTTCCTCAAGGTCTCTTATGGAATGATCTTTGGGGTTGAGATAGTTCATAGTGGTCTGTGATTTTTGTTAATCAACGAGATGGCAAATGATTTGGCAGAAGTTTGGAGGAATCTAATAATCACGGATGAGGAAAGGGTTTGCGTAGATACTGAAGAAGATCAAGTTATTGTTGATCCGTTGAAAAGAGAATCCTGGCTTGTGGGGAAACTACTAACAGACAGACCTTTCAACAAAGAAGCAATGGTGAATACTTTTAAAATGGTCTGGAAATTATTGCAGGAGATAACTATTGCATTCATAGATGAAAATTTGTTTATCTTTAAGTTTGGCACCAAGAAAGATAAAGAGAAGGTCCTAGATGGGTCACCCTGGTCATTCGAAAAACATCTGCTGTTGTTAAAAAACTATGATGGTAATCTGATACCCAGCGAGTATCTATTCGACAAAACAACATTTTGGATCTGGATTTATGACCTACCATTGAAATGGATGAATTCCAGGTTTGCGGAGAGAATAGGCTGGCAGATTGGCACGCTGCTTAATGTTGATACCAATCTAGAGAGTCTTGGTTGTGCAAGATTTCTCAAGATCCGAGTCGAGATAGATGCCTACAAGCCCCTACGCAAAATTGTTTCCCTAACCACAAGCAAAGAAAGAGAAGAGCAACAAGCCAAGCTAAAGTACGAACGCTTACCCATATTTTGTTATGAATGTGGGAGGATAGGACATACTGATCTTGAATGTCAGAATAACATCTCTAATAGGATGGGGGGACGTAGCTGGATAATAGTATGGGGGCTGGCTTCGAGACTCTCCTTTACGTAGGGGATCACCAATTTTCATGGGAACGTCGAGGTCACACAAACAGCAGGACAATGGGGGTTGGTCTAGGATAGGACAAAACAAATTCAAGGGGAAGGTGACTGGCATCAATCCAAACGCAGGAGATTCAGCATCCATGGGAGAAACCGTACCATGCAGAAAGGATATGGCAAGTGAAGGTATTTTAGGAAAAGTAAACGCTAAAAGAAGCAAAGATGGAAATGCAGGAGGAAATCTCGTGATCTTAATCAACGATAATGGAGGCGTTAGTTACGGGTTAGAGGATAATCAAGACTGCAATCCAGGAATTAATAATAAGGATGACACCAACAAGAGTCAACAACAGATTGGTGACATATCCACTTTTTCTGGGGAAGTGGTCGGGCTGACAGATAGGCAAAGCCAAAATGTTGATGTGGAACAGATTGGGAGAGATACAAACAAACACAATGCGAATAGCAGT
The DNA here is from genome assembly GCA_030761205.1 of Fremontodendron californicum. Lineage (NCBI taxonomy): Eukaryota > Viridiplantae > Streptophyta > Magnoliopsida > Malvales > Malvaceae > Fremontodendron > Fremontodendron californicum. The sequence continues at coordinate 9,862,035 of JAULJL010000044.1, read as the reverse complement.
ATGAGAACCAATGCCATCTCCTCCAAGAACCAAGGAACCATTGATGAGACCAACAATACCTTAAGCTTTGTGGGCAACACAACTGATCGAAAACGGAGTAAACATAAGGCAGAGGGTAAGACAAGATGGAATAAGAAAGCCAGAGCTAATGGGACCGACTTTCAGTTACATGCAGAATCAGGAAAGAGGAAAGCAACAAAATTGATGGGAACACGGGATAATATGGAGATAGATGAATAGGGTAAACGACACAGGATTGAAGAGGGGATTTTGGAGGATTTCTCAACAGTGACGGCAGTGACTGGTAACCAGTCCCGCCGAGCACAATGAGGTGCATGGCATGGATCTGTCATGGGCTTGGGAACCCACATACAATTCAAGCACTTCGACATTTGTTGAAGAGAGAAGATCCCCATGTAGTGTTCTTGAGTGAAATGAAACTACATGCAAGAAAATTAGATAGAATAAAGAGGAAATATGGTATGCAATCATGTTTCGGAGTCAGTTCGGAAGGAGCTAGTGGGGGGCTAGCTATGCTGTGGAAAGGTGACATCTCAATGTCCCTACTTAGCTACTCAAAAAATCATATCGATATGGAGGTGGATGAAAAAACAGACCATGAGACATGGAGAATTATCGGTTTTTATGGTGAACCTGACCATCGCAAGAGAAGTGAATCATGGACCTTCTACGAACTTTGTCTACAAATTCTTCAAAGGCTTGGCTGTGTTTGGGGGACTTTAACGAAATAATGTGGAGACATGAAAAGTTGGGACAATGTTTAAGGAGAGAAAACCAAATGGAGCCGTTCCAATCAGCTCTCGATGACAGTGGACTAGAGGACCTAAGGTATACTGATGCTTGATTTACATGGGAAAAAGGAAACAAAGCCAGCAATAATGTGAGGGAAAGGCTTGACAGAGGGGTTGCAAATAAAAATTGGTGGGAATTATTTCCACATTCATGTGTACAACACTTATCTGCTTCAACATCAGATCACATACCGATTTTGGTGCATACAAAGAACCTTCAGAACAAGACAGCAATCAAACTGAAGCGAAGGCGAAATCATTTTGAAGCAGTGTGGGTCAAGGAATAGGGGGTCGAGGAAGTAATCTCCGAAATTTGGAATTCTCCGAAGGCCAACACAATCACAGAGAAACTACGAACTACAGGGGCTAAACTCAAAGGGTGTGACAAAGTGCACTTTCAATCCAGAAGTGGCACTATTAAGAGACTTAGAATGGAGTTGGAGCATCTCAAAACGGAAGTAGTAACTGATGATTCGTTGGAACGAGAGGTAAAGGCCTGATTTGAACTGAACTCAATTTTAGAACAGGAATAAACTTTTTGGATGTAAAGAGCAATAACTAATTGATTGCGTGATGGGGACAAGAAAACTGCATTTTTTCACGCTAAGGCCATCCAAAGAAGGAACCATAATGCCATTAATAGGTTGGAAAACAATTCTGGTGAATGGTGTGATGATGATTATAAGATTCAAGAGATAGCCACTTGTTATCTTCAGCAAATTTTTCAATCCCAAGGTTCACTCCATTACGATGCTATCATTGAGACTATTGAAACTCGGGTTACAGGTGAGATGAATACTTTCCTACTAACAAAATACCAACCAGAGGAGATTCGAATTGCTCTCAAACAGATGCACCAAACAAAAGCACCTGGCCATAATGGTATGCCCTCTATTTTTTATCAAAAATTTTGGCATATTATTGGGAGTAATATTATTCAATACTATCTTGATTTTTTGAATGTCTATTGCTAATTTTACTTATATTGTGCTTATCCCCAAAACCAAAAACCCAAGGAACATTACCCAGTTTCGTCCTATTAGCCTTTGTAATGTCATCTACAAAATCATTCCCAAAGTACTTTCTAATAGACTAAAGAGAGTTCTACCCCATTGTATTAGTGAATCACAAAGTGCTTTTGTCCCAGCGAGGTTAATCTCTGACAATATCCTAGTGGCCTATGAACTTATGCATTCCATGAAATCTAAAAGGAGAGAAAAGAAGGGTTTTTTTGCTCTTAAACTTGATATGAGCAAAGCCTACGATAGGGTTGAATGGGACTTTTTAAGGGCAATGATGGTCAAATTAGGATTCCATAACCTATGGATTTCTACTTTAAAGCAGTGTGTTACCACTGTATCATATTCGATTACTGTTAATGGAAATGTTACTGATGAGTTTCGGCTAGAGAGGGGGCTTCGCCAAGGCGATCCACTTCGCCTTATTTGTTTTAAATTTGTAGTGAAGGACTCTCGGTATTACTTACAAGATCACAGATAGAAGGCTTGTTGACGGGAGTTAGAGCTAGCTGAACCGGACCCAAAATCATGCATCTTTTCTTTGCTGACGATAGCTTACTATTTTCCAAGGCAAATCAAAGTGAAAGCGAGAGGGTGCAGGACTTGCTACAAAGATACGAGGAAGGTTCTGGGTAAAAGATAAATTTTGATAAATCGACTTTGTATTTCAGCAACAACACTGAAGAGGACAAGAAAGAAGGGCTTATGAGTTTGTTTGGAATTCGGGCATCTATAAACATGGACAAATATCTTGGCTTACCTTCTCTGGTTGGACGAGACAAGCAACGAGCTTTTCGAGATCTAAAGGAAAAGATAAAAGCAAGGATGAAAGGCTGGAGTACCAGATGCTTATCTTCAGGTGGAAAGGAGATCTTCATCAAATCTATATTGCAGAGCATCCCAACTTATGCAATGAGCTGCTTCATGCTACCAAAGTCCCTTTGCAAGGACATAAACAGTATGTGTAGACACCTAATTTTGTCCGGACCATTAAAACAGGTATGTTTTCTTCCTAAATTGATGTTTTCGAGTGTAAAAAGACTTTTTTTTTCATCCTGCAGGTGGTACTCCGAGACTTAGTTTAAGGGGGCGAGCATAAAAAGTCAAACTTGGAAAAAGTCAACCCCGAAAAAAGTCAACCCCAAAAAGTCAACTACTGAAAAAATCAACCCACTTTCAAAATCAAGATTTTAAGCTCAATTGAAAAATGGCGAAAGAATTTTGATAATCCGAGGTCCACATTGAAAGATATGGAGTTTGGAAGATGGGATTTGGAGATTCAGTAGAAAGGAAACCTAATCCGAGAAATTTGGGGAAAAGTGCTTAAACGATCAAATTGGTCGAAATTGAAGGTTCCAAATGAAAGATAAGCACTGACTACGGATAATGGAAAAGTCACTTGCAAGAAAAATTGAAAGAAAAGTCAATCCGGGAGAAAACCGAGAATTAGGGTTTTTAGTGGATTTCGGTGAAATCGGGAAGAATCACAGAAATGGCCAGACTTGGTAAGACTAAAGCCCCCAATGGATGAGGAATGATTAAAAAAGGATAGCCCAAGGCTCAGTTTGAAGAAAATCTAAAAATCGGACTTGTTCGAGCAAAACCGAGTTTCGGAGGCAAAAGGGCAAAATTGGAAAATTTGGGAAAAATAGCAAATGGACTCCAAAAATTCTGAAAATTTGAAAATCTCATTTTTAAATCATTTAAAAGAGATTGGTGAAAGAAAATCTTGATTCGGAGTTCGTTTGCAAAATGGCCAAATCCCGGGCTTCTCATGTAGTAATTCAAAAAGAAAAATCCTGGAAAAATAGCAAATAAGCTCCAAATCTTCTAAAATTTGCAAATATTATTTTTAAATTATTTGGAAGAGATTGGCGAAATAAAATATTGATTCGGAGTCCGTTTGCAAAATGGCCAAATCCCGGGCCTCCTATGCAATAATTCAAGAAGATAAATCCCGGAAAAATATCAAATGGACTCCAAAAATTCTGAAATTTTGCAAATCTCATTTTTAAATTATTTTGAAGAGATTGGCTAAAGAAAATGTTGATTCGGAGTTCGTTTGTAAAGTGGCCAAATCCCAGGCCTCCTATGTAGTAAGTCAAGCCGATAAATCCCGAAAAAATACCAAATGAGCTCCAAAAATTATGAAAACTTCCAGATCACACTTTTTAATTATTTTGAAGAGATTGGTGAAGAAAAATATTTATTTGGAGCTCCTTTAAAAAATCTAAATAGAAGTGCAAACGGACTCGGATAATTTGGGCATTTTTGGAAGGAAAAATCTAAATAAATAGAAAACGGGCTCGGATAATTTTGAAAACTTCCAGAACTCAATTTTTTATTATTTTGGAAGTAATAAAAAAAATAAAAATTGAATTTAGAGTCCGTTTGATATTTATTTGCATCCGGGGGGCAAAACGATCATTTCACCCAAGCAACCGAAAAAGGGCTTATTTGGGCCTTTCAAAAAAATCAGACTTGGGCTGAAAAATAGAAGTGCTGGCCTGCCCAGGCCCAAAGGAAGGAGGAAGCTTCTGATTTTTCAATCAAATGGCTAAAAATCAAGAGTTAGTTAGAGATTCTCTTTGATCAAGCCATGGTGATTAAGCCACATAGGCCAAGAGAGATGTCAACATTATTCTTGAACAGCTGTAATTTGAGACAGCTGAGATGCTAATCTAAGGGTGATAATTTCATGATTTTTCACGTTGAATTATTAGCCATTTGATGGAAAATTGGTTACAAAAAAATGACAACATCCTTGAGCATTTTAAGGGACGATTCGGCCAGCTCAAGAGGAGGTTGAGAATTTGCAATTTTCATCTTCATTTTGTTGAGCTCTTTTGGTTTTTTACTTGGTTTTTCTCTCCTTGGTTAAAAGCAAAAAAGAAAAGTTTAGAAAAGAAAGGAAAGGAAAGTTTGAAGAGATAAAGCTTGAAATATAGCTTCTTGAGGTTGCTCTTGGGCACCAACTCTTGCACTTTCTTGATTTTCCATTCTTGTTTTTGCTATTTTGATTATTATTTGGTGAGTTTCTATTTTAAATAAATGTTTTTTTATTGTTCTTCCTAAGTTCTTCCTTCATCTCTTTCTTAAATATATTTTTTACATTTTTTTTATATATTATATTCACCATGGCCGAATGGCCTACATTATTTATTTAAGTTGCTGTTTTGGTTTATTTTAACATATTGTTTATGTTATTTTCTTTGATCTTGGTGTTTTAAATGTTAATTTACTTCATATTCTTGAGTTATATTTTAATTTGGTTGCTTTGTTTGTTGCCATTTATGTTTTAAATATCATGTTTTTGCATATTTAATTTTCTGTTTTCATAATGTTTAAATTTGAGCATGTTTTAGAATTAGTATATCAAGTGTTTGTGAAAATGCTTGTGTGGTCTTTGCATGATTTGAGTTTTATATCTTAGTTGAGCATGTTTTAGATTTAGTATATTAAGTGTTTGTGAAAATGCTTGTGTGGTTTTTGCATGATTTGAGTGTTATATTTTAGTTGAGTATGTTAGTGTACCAAGTGTTTGTGAAAATGCCAGGCTTGTTGGAGCTTGAGGCTATTTGGCTACTCCATGTGTCTTGCATTGTGTGTTGCATGTTTGCCATGTTAGTTGGTAGGTTTTTGCATTTGCATGACATTTGATTTAGTTTTGCATGCTAGTATACCAAGTGTTTGTGAAAATTCCATGTTTGCTAGTTACATTATTCCATTCGGCCACCCTTGAATTTTCGCATTTTATGTGCATTCTTGCCATGTTAGTTGATAGGTTACCATTTGCATGATATTTGGTTGAGTTTTTTAGTTTAAGCATGCTTTGTGTTTGTGAAAATGCCATGCATATTTTAGTTATTAAGTTTGGTTTATTTGTCATGCATGTTCATGCATTTTAGGTCTAGGTTGCATTAAATGCCATGCAAGTTTATTTAGGTCTAGGTCACTGTATTGATGCCATGCATTTTTTCATGACATTTAGGTTTAAACTCATGCATTTCATGCACTATGTTTGCTGTAATTTTTCATGCATTTCATGTTTATGCCACTTGAATAATGACTTGATCCAATTAATGGTTCAAAGTCATGCTCTCTTGAGCACACTTGTGGAAAATTAAAGTTTGTCAAATTGATTATTCTACCTTTTTAATTTTGTTTACTTAGCCAATTTTTATCTAACTTTCAAAAAGTCCTAGCTACTATTTGTGAGTCATTTTATGAGTCTTAAATATTTTTACTTTGATTTTTAAATGATTTTATCAAAGGCAAAAATGTGTTTTGACAAAACAGTTTTTTTCACCCAGTACTCATACATTTCTGATTTTTCTTGGAATTCATATTTAATCAAAAAATTAAGCCGATTTTTTTCCGTGTAGTTTTACATGTTTTGAGTCTCCAGTATTTTTTTCAAAATTTTTTGAATTTCTAAAAATAGGGTAAATAATCGTGGCTTGTAACTGGACAGTGGAGTCAGAATTGAATTTAAAGAAAAATCATTTTTCTGTTTTGGTTAAGTTACTTAGAGTGGGCTGATTAGGAGGGTTAGCTATTAACTTAGGGTAGTTTCTAAGCCTTTTTAAACTCTAAAAATGGTTTTTCAAGTCTCAAGTTAAGGGTAGTCAAGTCCGGATTTTTAAACTTAGGAAATTAGAGCCATTTTAAAAAAAGATTTAGCCCAGTTTTTATTATCGATTCAAGCTTTTCAAAATTGTTTTCAAACAATCACAAAGTATTTCGGTTTTAGAATATTTAATTTGACATATTTTCCTAAGGTAGCCGAATATCTTTTTAGATATACGGATTTCCTTAATTAAAGGAAAAAATACATTTCATGCATTGCATTTTTCATATTCATGCATTTTATATAATATGTGATTCTTGCTATAATAATTTCTATGATATTGTTATTATTTTGATTTATATTTTTTGATGTTATATGTTTTATTATATGGTTTTGAATATTTCATGATATCCTATGCTTTTATTTAGTTATTTTTATTTAGCATATACTATGTTCATGCATTATTATTTTTATTTTCATGCATATTATATGATAGCATTATTTTATTCCATGTCATTTAAATTATATGTCATGTCATTCATATTTGTCATGTCATTTAAATCATTTCATTTCATTTAGGATATATTATGTTATCTAGAATATTTTATTTCATTTAGATTATACCATATGACTTAGGATATTGCATTTCATGTATAATATATTATATTACCTAGGTCATCTCATTTTATTTAGGATATATTATGTCATCTAGAATATTTAATTTCATTTAGAATATATCATATAACTTAGGATATTTCATTTCATTTAGAATATGCTAAGGCATTCAAATCATGTCATGTCATTTAGGTTGCATTATATTATTTAGATTTTGCTATATCATTTTATTTATGTCATGCATATACATATTCATTTCTTTTAAATGTTTTCAAAAAAAAAATAATGGTTTTCAATAAAATAAAGATATTCTCAAGTTAAAATAATTTATGAGTTCTCTGCCGGGTTTGCTGGGGAGGATATCATCAATTATTATTAATAACGGAATATCTTCTCTATAAAGAGAATGATTCGGAAAATTTTCCAAAATTAATAAAAATTTCTATATTTTGCCACGTTTGTTGGGGAATATAGGAAAATTTTCAATTTATAAATTTCGGATCATTTTCAATTAAAAATGGAATTGTTTTTCTTTAAATTGGGAATTAACTTGAAATACTAAATTTAAAACCGATTTTTTACGGAGACTTGAGATAACACACGATTAATAAGGTACCGATTTATACGGTGCTAATCCTTCCCCGCACGTAACCCACTCCCGAACCCGCTTCTTTGATTTCTCTGGTTTAAAACGCAAACTTGAAATTGGTTTTTAAAATGTTTTAATTAATTTTTAAAATATTTTATAAAAACCGATTTTAATAGGTGGCCGATCACACCTAGCTAAAAACGATTGGTGGCGACTCCATGTCTTTTTCAAGGTCATTTTCAAAACCTTCATTTTTCTAGAGGAATTAAGTCGACTTTTCCTCGGTTTGTTTTTTAATGTCACGCTTAACGAATAATAAAGTCTTGCGATGAGACTCGTTATTTTTTAGGTTGCGATTCCTCGGTTTTTTTTAATGTCACGCTTAACGAATAATAAAATCATGCGATAAGACTCGTTATTTGTTAGGTTGCGACAGCTTGGCGACTCCACTGGGGAAATATTAGAGAGTCAGGCCTAGAATTAGTCGTGTGTTATCAAAGTCTCGGTTTTGTTGGTTTAATTGGTATTTGATTTTAATTCCCACATTTTAAGAAATAAGAATAATTTCAAAAAATAATAAAATGTTTTTAAATATGTCCATATTCATGTGCATACATATTATAATTGTTCTCTGGTTATTTTGGTGCATATATTTATTGATTAATTGTTGATTTATGTCGTTTAATTTTGTTAGGGCATTTAGAATAAGGGATATAGAATAGGTGGTGAAAGGTTTGTTATTTCTCCTCACACACTACACGTGCATTTGCATATCATGAATCCTATACCCGGGTTCCGTCCTTTTAGGTGGGAGCAAAGTAACTAAGCCTTCGTGATTAACAATCCGCATGGGCTAGTGAAACACTTTCGGGGTACTAAATTACCTAAGCCTTCGTGATTAACAATCCGCATGGGCTAGGGAAATAGACTCTAATGAATTGAACCCGCTTTTATCGGGGTGCCTTACTAGCCTTCACCGGTGACAGTGAGGAACAATTCGAGGCTTTTTAGAATTCATTCACCTTCATATAGTAAACCTAGGCGAAGCCATGACGGATTTCAAATTAGGTATCCCGAAGTTAAGAACACATGGAGAAATATTTCCAATCCTTTTACCTTCTATTCTACTTTCCGAATAAGTTTATTTTTTCGGACAATGATGAACGTACATCACAATGCCCGTAATAAATGTTGATATTTTCATCCCCGGGGTGTTATAATGCCGAAATTTTGTTGGCATCCTCAGGGATGATTATTGCTTTGAATTATATGTTTTTTTGTATTATTCATATTTATTCCCGTTACTAGTTCATTTTCTTTTTGTTGTTTTTTTTTTGTTCTTTTTTTTTTTTTTGCATTCTTGCCATCATTTCTACACATTTGAAGGTTATTGGTCTCGGGATATTATTCAACCAACAGGGCTTTCATGGAGGGTCAGAGTGTCTCAGTGGTCGAGAAACATTTAGAGGTTAGGAAACAGTCCTAGAAAGTTCAACAGGATAATGGGGATTGTTTGAAGATGGGATATGTGTCAACATTGCCAGCCGAGGTTAACTTATTATCAAGCAAAATGATCTCCGGGATTTGATTGATATATGGAATCAGTGGAATATATCGAAAAAAGAAGCCTTCACTCAGACATATGGGGACATAGCTCTGTTAGCTCAGGTTAAGGTTAGTGGTGAGGTGATCCGGGCTGTGGTACAATTCTGGAATCCCGCTTATCGGTGTTTTACTTTCAACTGAGAGGATATGACTCCAACCATAGAGGAGTATTCGACCTTGCTGCATATTGAGAATGTTATTCCCGATCGTATTTATTTGAAGGATACAAAGACACCGGGTTTCAAGAAAAAGGTGTCGAAGATTTTGGGAGTGGAAAGAAATTGGGCAGAAAGCCATGTTTTCCGAAAAGGAGTAAGAAACTGCATATCATGGGACATTTTACGAGCTTTAATCCATAGCCATTCAAGCAAGGAGACAGTTAGGAATATTTTTTCTTTGGCTATCTATGGTTTAGTTATCTTCCCGAAAACATTAGGGTATGTGGATGTGGCGATATTTGATGTTTTCGAGAGGCTTGAGCAAAGGATAAACCCAGCCCCGGCAATCATAGCAAAAACAATCCGATCCCTGAATTTCTGTAGACGGGAAGGCAAAGGTCGTTTTCTAGGATGTATACAGCTCCTCTACATATGGGTTCAGAGCCATTTCTGTAAACAAGAGAATTTCCCTCTTCTTTCATATTGGAAATCTTTTGCACCAATTGGCGAATTTCTTAAAAGGGATTGGCTTGAGAATAGGACTGAAGAGCAATGGATCAATATATTCCGGAATATCAGGGATGAGATGATAGTTTGGAGAGCTCCATGGATAGCTCTTATATCGACATTGTATAAATGCGGAGATAAAGTCCCTGTTCCATTATTGAGAGTATGGGGAGGAGTGAGCTATGCACCACTGCTAGTATTGAGGCAATCAGAATCTCGTCAGTTTACTCCAATGGCCCATGACCTTGGTAATTTGGAATTTACTTACGGAGAAGATAGATATTCGGGTAAGGTTCGTGAGATTGTGATGGCATGGAAAGAAACTCATCGGGTTGAGGTAGCTAGATATGCTGATATCGTCACACCTGACTACCTGACATGGAGGGAATCAAGGGTTAATGATAGGTTATTGACATCGGATGGGGAAGAAGTTCGGCATTTGAGTTCGCCTCCCAAGGAAGCGCCATCAGAGTTAGAAATTACAAGGGCGGAATTTGAAAAAGAAAAGGCTCGGATGAACAAGGAGATTGCCCGACTACAAGAAGAGCTTGAGGACATGAAAGATCGGGTGGTAGCCCAAGAAAAAGAAAAGGAAAATATCAAGAGAAAGCGGGACACGGTTCAAAGTGATCTTCAGGAATTACACTTGGAGAACAAGAGGTACCGTTTCGAGCTCAAATTCGAGGGGACTCTCAAGACTTCCGGGGAATGGGAACAAGATGTCAAAAACCTCAAAAAGGAGAAGAACTATTGGGCAAAAAAGGCAAAACATGAGGAAGCCCGAGCAAATCAACTTGAGAAACAAGCTAGGGAAAGCTTACAGGGCGATGCTTCTGCTGACACGTCAAAGGGTCGCGAACAAGTAGGGATCAGATGGAAAAGCAAGGCAGTTACAAGAGGACATTGAAGAAGGTCCAGGATCCGAGGGAGTTATTATAGGACTAGTCTCTTGTAATAGTTTTTTAGGAGAGACATATTATCATGTTGTCTTAAGCAGGGATTTTTTCTTTGATGTATTTAGTTCCAGGAAATCAATGAAAGACCGTTTGGTTGGAATTATCCCGGGGCCAATACTTTAAATACATTCATCATTCACTAGTTTTTTCTTTTATATATTTTATTTGTTCATTCATTTATATTTATATTCATAATCATTCATTCATTTATTCTTTATAAATTGTTCATACACTTAGTTATTTACTTAGTTGTTCATTCATTAACACCGATTCATTCATACATTCATTCATTCATTTATTCATTTTTTATAAAATAAAATAAGAAATGTTTCAATAATTTATAATCCATGGTTTTTAAAACTAAAGGTACAATTGGTCGCACTCAGAAAGAACCAGACTTCCAACACCCTTACAATACTTGATCTCGAACAAAAGCCATGGAAAACGATCAGCTTGCCAAAATTGTGAGAATGGAAAGAATCCAGAAAGAACTACAAGAACAGTTGACTAAGTCTCAAGAGGAGACACGAGAAGAGATGGCAAAGCTCATGGAGATGATGAGCACTATGATGAAGCAGAAGTGGCCCAGAGAGAATTCAGTTGCTGGAATGGGGGCAGTAAATCAGGAGGATAGACCAGAAGTGGTACAGAGAAATAGCCAGACATCCCAACCTGTGGGAAATGAAATCCCAACTGCGGCAGCATCCTACATCTACATCCAGTCGACGGCCGAAGCACATAATTTCAGTCCAAAAAGGGGTAACATCGGAGTTGATCCAATTGAGGTTGACGTTCCAGACTTCGAAGAAATGGCAGAGAAGGAAAGGGCCAAAATGACTGAATTGAAAAGGGTCGAAACTGTTGAATCTGAGAAGAGATATCAGTTGTTGGAAGAAAGTCTAAGAGTAGTGGAAGGAGCAGAGTTGTTTGGCAGTCTAGATGCCAAAGAGATGAACTTGGTACATGATCTAATAATTCCACCAAAGTTCAAAGTACCAGACTTTGAAAAGTACAATGGGACCACCAACCTATCGACTCATCTGACTATGTACTGTAGAAGGATGACAGGGCATGAGGATAATGAGAAATTTCTTATTCATTGCTTCCAGGACAGCTTAACAGGGTCAGTCACCCGATGGTACAACCAACTCAGTCGTACCAAGATTCGTTCATGGACGGATTTGGCCAGGGCTTTTATGGAATACTATAAGCACGTTTCTGACATGGTACCGGATAGGCTGTCATTACAGAACATGAAAAAGAGGTCCAATGAGACTTTCAAGGAGTATTCACAGAGGTGGAGGGATCTGGTCACACAAGTGCAACCCCCTTTAACCAACAAATAAACCACGGTGATTTTCATCAACACATTGAAAGCACCCTATTATGACAGATTGGTGGGAAATGCTACCAAAGATTTTGTGGATATGGTAATATCTGCAGAAATGATTGAGTCAGCTATTAAAAATGGAAAGATGCAAGGGGGTGAGTCTACTACCCCGAAGAGAGCTTTTCCTACAAAGAAAAAGGAGGAAACCCATGCAATAAGCTTCAACCAATACCCTTATACACCTCCTACACCATACACACCACCGAGGCCTTATACCCCTACCATACCTTATGCACCTCCGACACCTTACACACCATACCCGAGGTATAATCCTTATTACCCCAATATCAACCACCTTACCCAAAACCCATTCCCCTACACCAATATACCACAACAGCCATTCCCAACTGGCATATCCCTTCAAATCACCCTTCCTAGAAATGTTGTTCCAAACACACAAGGGCCTACGCGTAATGACCAACGTTCACCAAGAAACGATCAAAAAGCCCAATTTGATCCGATTCCCACTATCTATGGTGATCTATATCCAAAACTGTTGCATGGTCAACTTGTTGCACCCGTGTACCTAAAACCTTTGACACCTCCATATCCAAGATGGTACAATGCAAACACCAACTGTGCATACCATGCAGGAATCCAAGGACATTCAATTGAAGATTGTCTGGCCTTCAAAAAGAAATTCCAAAGCCTGATTAATGCTGGGGTAGTGAAGTTTGGATCAAAAAATGGGCCAAACGTAGCTGGAAACCCATTGCCCAATCATACTGGGAATCAGGTAAATACAATATTGATCGGAGAGGGCAGAAGATTCAAAAGGGATATTGGAGAGGTTAAGACTCTGATGATGACAGTATGGGTTGAAATGGTCAAGGCAGGATTGGTGGAAGGTACGGAAGGTCTGAAAATCGTTGCAAGAAGGGTGCATAATTGGCACCCATTCCATAAGGGTGAAGGCCATGACATACAGAACTGCGGGGACTTTCGGGTTAAAGTCCAAAAGATGATGGATAGTGGGGTAGCCCAATTCTATGAGGAGATAGAAAAGGAAATAGAAGTCATTGAAAATACAGGTGCCTATGGGATAGGAAGACCCCTAATCATCTACTATAATGAACCGGAGGAAAAAGTTATGCCAGCCATGGAAGAAAATATGCCCAAATTAATCATTGATTTACCTGTTTCCTTTCCATACAAGGAAAACAAGGCCACACCATGGAAATATGATTGCAGCATGGTTATGCCCGGGTATTCAGGCCAGCAGGATATTACAGGTGTGGGGCATTTAACCCGAAGCGGGAGGTGTTATGCTCTGGAGGCCGTTGAACAAGGGGTAGCAGGGAAAGACAAAGGAATTGATAAAGGGAAGAAGATCATCAAGCCAATCCATATTGAGATGGATTTGCTAGAGGAAACAGAGAGGGGATCAGCCCCGGTTAATAGAATCAAAGAACCAATATGTGAGAAGGAAGCTTGTGATTCTTGAAATTTATAAAGCATAGTGAGTATAGCGTGGTTGAACAACTGCAACGTCAACCAGCTAGGATCTCAATCTTATCCTTGCTTTTAAATTCAGAACCACACAGAAATGCTCTATTAAGAGTATTAAATCAATCATACGTGGCCAATAATATATCAGTGGAAAAGCTGGATAGGTTGGTGGGAAACATCGCAGCTAATGACTACATATTTTTCAGCTATGAGGAGATACCACCTAATGGAATTGGATCAACGAAGGCTCTCCATATAACCCCCACTTGTAAGGGGCACATATTACCGAGGGTCCTTTTGGATAATGATTCTTCACTAAATGTGATGCCTTTAGCAACCTTATCCAAATTGCCGGTGGATTTATCCTATATGATACCAAGTTGCACGATGGTCAGAGCTTTTGATGGAACAAGGAGAGAGGTTATGGGAACCATTGAAGTTCCTCTGGAAATAGGCTCGTGCACATATACGGTGAATTTCCAGGTCATGGATATCAATCCATCTTATAACTGCTTGTTGGGAAGGCCATGGATACATTCAGCTAGGGCTGTACCCTCGTCTCTTCACCAGAAACTAAAATTTGTAATTGAGGGCCGGTTGATCACAGTATCAGGGGAGGAAGACATAATAGCCTCCGCATCCACTGAATCTCCTTATGTGGAGCCCAATGAAGAGGCCATGGAGTGTTCTTTCCGGTCTTTGGAATTTGTAAATGCAGTTTTTGTCGCTAAAGGACAGAAAATTCCAAAATCGAGGCTGTCCAAGAATGCAAGGCTGGGGGTAAGAACCACCGTAGGAAAAGGCTGCAGGGCTGGAAAGGGTCTCGGGAAATATCTTCAGGGGATGGCTCGAGCCATAGATGTAAAAGGAAAGAATGACCGGTTTGGCCTAGGATATCTTCCGAAGGCCTATGAGAAAAGAAGACAAGTTGAAAAGAATCGACAAAGGAGGATGGCCCGTCTTACGGGTATGGATATTGAGTGGGAGCCTATGACATTCCCACCTATCCTTCACAGCTTCCGCTCAGCCGATTCTCTGTTCGGAGAAAAGAATCTTGATGATGTGCTTGCAATGATAGAGAAAGCCTTCAAGAGATTCCAGGTGAATAGTGATGAGCAGATGAATGATGTGGAGATCTGCACGACCGAGAAAGACAGAATTGAAAGAGAGAGTACTAGCTGGATGGTGCGACCTTGTCCACCAGGATATATACTAACCAACTGGAGTGCGACTGATTTGCCCATAGTTTTTAAGTCTATTCCAAAGTAATATTTTTTTAAAAAGCAATCTTAATTATCTTTACCCAAAGATATTAAGAGTTTTTTTTTTTCTTGTAATGGGCTTTTTTTTAACTATTTTCATTCAATAAATAACAAGCATAATGCATTATCCATATTGATGTGTCCATATTCTTTCATTTTTGTTATTTATTTTGTTTTCTATATATATTTTCCTATATTGTTTTTTCTCCACCTATTTACAAGTGTACGGATGCGGAATATGAGGACCCTCTTGTCAGTAATTCTGAAATTGATTTTGAAAGACCCATTTGCACGGGTGATTTTGAGGCTATTGAAGATACTGAGGATTATGGTCTACCTCCGGATCTATTGAGGAAAATAGAACAAGAGGAGAAGCAAGTACTTCCTCATAAGGAATTATTGGAAACATTAAATTTGGGAAATGGTGAAGAAATAAAGGAAGTCAAAATTGGAACTTCATTGTCACCATCAATAAAAGGTGAATTGATAGCTTTGCTCCAGGAGTATGTGGATGTATTTGCATGGTCTTACCAAGATATGCAGGGTTAGATCTGGATATTATGGTTCATAAGCTCCCTTTGAGGCTAGAGTGCAAGCCAATTCAGCAAAAGTTGAGAAGAATGAGGCCTGATATGCTGTTAAAGATAAAAGATGAGGTGAAGAAACAATTTGATGCTGGATTCCTAGAGGTGGCAAAATATCTAGAATAGGTGGCAAATATTGTTCCAATACCCAAGAAGGATGGTAAGGTGCGGATGTGCGTTGATTATCGAGATTTGAACAAAGCCAGCCATAAAGATAATTTCCCTTTGCCCCATATTGATACTCTGGTGGATAATACAGCGAAGAGTTCTTTATTTTCTTTTATGGACGGATTCTCAGGATACAATCAGATCAAGATGGCACCGAAAGATATGGAAAAAACCATATTTGTTACAATGTGGGGCACCTTCTGCTACAAAGTAATGCCATTTGGGTTGAAGAATGTTGGGGCAACATACCAGAGAGCCATGGTGACCTTGTTTCATGATATGATGCATAAGGGAATTGAGGTCTATGTTGATGATATGATCGCAAAGTCGCAAGGAGAAGATGAGCATATTGCGAATCTTAAGAAGCTCTTTGAACGATTAAGGAAATTTAGACTTAAGCTAAATCCGAAAAAATGCACTTTTGGAGTCACCTCGGGGAAGTTGTTGGGTTTTGTCATCAGCAAAAGAGGAATTGAGATTAACTCGGATAAAGCGAAGGCCATTCAGAATTTGCCACCACCTCACACTCAAAAGGAAGTAAGAGGCTTTCTGGGGAGATTGAATTACATTGCTCGATTTATTTCACAGTTAACCGATAAATGCGATCCAATATTTAAGTTACTTCGAAAATGTGATCCAGGAGAATGGGATGAAGGGTGTCAGATTGCTTTTGAAAAGGTTAAGCATTATCTATCAAACCCACCAGTACTAATGCCACCTATCCCGGATAAACCAATGATACTGTATTTATCAGTATTTGAAATATCCATGGGTTGTGTTTTGGGGCAGCTTGATGAAACGGGAAAGAAAGAACATGCAGTTTACTATCTCAACAAGAAGTTCACAGATTATGAGTTGAAATATTCGTTGGTAGAAAAGTTGTGCTGCGTCTTAGCTTGGACTGCTTGAAGACTCAGACAGTATATGTTGTACCACACAACATGGTTGATTGCCAAGCTTGATCCAGTCAAGTACATGTTGGAAGCACCTTCTTTGTTAAGGAGGACAGCAAGATGGCAGGTTTTATTGTCAGAATACGACATTGTATATGTGAGTCAAAAAGCTATCAAGGGCAGTGCAGTGGCTGAATTCTTAGCAAGTCGGGCAGTGGAAGATTATGATCCGTTGAACTTTGACTTTCCAGATCAAGATTTGATGTATATGTCACAAGCAGATGATATTCCCCTAAAGAAGAAAGTACGGAAAATGTACTTTGATGGCGCATCTAATGCTATGGGGCATGGAATCGGTGCAGTGCTTATATCCCCAGAAGAAGACTGTTATCCTTTCACCGCTAGATTGGATTTTGATTGTACAAACAATACTGCCGAGTATGAAGCATGTACTATGGGCCTTCGTGCTGCAGTGGACAGAAAGATCAAAGTATTAGAAGTTTACGAAGACTCAGCCTTGGTGATTTACCAGTTACGAGGAGAAAAGAAAACCCGAGATACAAAGCTAATCCGATATCGAGAACTCATATTGAGTTTATTAGAGGAGTTTGAAGAAGTGAATTTCAACTATTTTCCTCGAGAATAAAACCGGATGGCGGATGCTCTGGCTACTTTGTCATTAATGTTTAAAGTGAATGAAGGGGCAAAAGTTGTGCCGATCAAAATGAGCATATATGAGTCTCCTGCCCACTGTTTGAGTATCGAAGAAAAAGCAGATGGTCTCCCTTGGTATAATGACATCTTGCAGTACATCAAAATTCAACAGTATCCAGAACAAGCAACAGAGAATGACAAGAGGACTCTGAGAAGGTTAGCAATGGGTTTTGTTCTAGATGGCGAGATTCTCTACAAGAAAGGGAAAGATCAAGTCCTATTGCGATGTGTCGGGTCTGCCGAAGCTCGAAGAATCATAGAAGAAGTCCCTGAAGGGATATGTGGCACCCATGCTAATGGTCACATGCTTGCTAAACAGATTATGAGGGCAGGTTACTATTGGCTGACGATGGAAGGAGATTGTATCAGTTATTTCAGGAAGTGCCATAAATGCCAGATTTATGCAGATAAGATTCATGTGTCACCCTCGCCTTTACATGTCATGACTGCACCATGGCCTTTTTCAATGTGGGGAATGGATATGAACGAGCCTATTACCCCAAAAGCTTCAAATAGACATCGTTTCATCTTGGTGGCCATAGATTATTTCACAAAGTGGGTAGAAGCTGCGTCTTATGCAAATGTAACAAAGTCGGTGGTATGCAGATTCGTCAAGAAATAAATCATATGCCGTTACGGGTTGCCAGCAAGAATTATTTCGGATAATGCTCTCAATTTGAACAATAAGATGATGAGAGAAGTGTGTACTCAATTCAATATCACACATCATAATTTGGCACCTTACCGTCCGAAGATGAATGGCGCAGTAGAAGCAGGTAATAAGAACATCAAGAGGATTGTTGAGAAGATGACCAATATGTACAAAGATTGGCATGAGATCCTGCCTTTTGCTCTTCATGCATATCGTACTTCGGTCCGCACATCTACAGGGGCAACACCATTTTCTTTGGTATACGGGATGGAAGCAGTGCTACCTATTGAAGTTGAGATCCCTTCACTTCAGGTTTTGATGGAAGTTGGCCTAGAGGAAGCAGAATGGGTTAAAGCTCGTTATGAACAGTTGAATCTCATTGAGGAGAAAAGACTGAAAGCAATTTTTCATGGGCAGTTGTATCAGAAAAGGATGATTCGAGCCCACAACAAGAAAGTTCATCCCAGACAGTTCCGAGAGGGGGAGTTGGTATTGAGGAAAATTCTCCCTATAGTGAAGGACCCGAGAGGAAAATGGGCTCCAAATTGGAAATGACCATATGTGGTAAAGAGAGCTTTTTCTGGAGGAGCATTGATTCTAACTCGGATGGACGAAGATGATTTTAGACATCCCGTGAATGCTGATGAACTGAAGAAGTATTATGCTTGGAAAAAAAATGTGTGATACTGTGCACATGAAAATTCGAATGATTCCAAGTGTAAAAATAGAAATTCTATATATCTATTTCCCCTGAGAATTGCTTTTCAAAGAGAATATTTATGCTTGATATGATGAATGGCCGTTTTTCATATTCCTTACACTAAGAAGAAATTATCCTTAGTCACCCTTTTGAGCCTTAAGAATTATTTCTTTCTTTAAAACCTTGATCAAGGATCACCCTCTACACTGGAGGGCAAATAAGAGGAAAGATAATAAAAATCATGGCAAAAAAAAAAGAAAGCCATAAAAAAATGTGGCAAATGAAAGTCAACAAAGCAAAAAAGAAAAGAAAGTCCAAAAAAGGGACAAATGTTTCAAGAATGAGTTCTCCTCGGGAAGTGATCCTTAATCCAATCACCCTTAAACACATTTTGGGCCTATTTATCTTTTCTTTCTAAACCTAAACCTTGGCTTACATTACATGCTTTACAAGCCCATTTTGATCAAGCTTGGATATTTAATTTGAAAGGTTATTCTCAGAATTCATCCCATCTTTTGAATTGATATTTTTACCTTGGAAGCATTTAGAATTCTCAGATGCTGGGTAGAATACAAAAAAAATGGAAATAAAAAAGAATGAAAAAGGAGAGGTTTAAGCCGAAAACCCGCAAAGGGCGACTTAATACCGAATAGAGGACACTTGAGTTGAAAACCTGTAAAAGGCGGCTCAAGTACTAATCAAAGCTTGAATCAATGCTCAATGTAAAGAGGGAGAAAGTATCTGACAATCAGAGAAAAGGGGAACAACGCAGTCTGATGTAACTACAGAAGTTAAGAAGTTACCCAAGTGAATTGCTCGTTCAAGAGAAATTTCAGATGCTTTGAAAAAGGAGGGGTCCAAGATATTTCGCATACGGGGCATCTACAGCCTATAACCTTATGTTTGTTTCTTATATCCTTGATAATTATTTTTACCATTTTAAAATATTTCTTACAATAAATTCTTGTTATCCTTTTCATGACAATTTTGATTGATTCATATTCTCTTTCATATACTTTTGAGATGCATTATGGTTGTTATTAAATTGAATGATGATTAGTAATAAAAATCTTCAAATAAAGGGATTTCAAAGTATTACTAAGGAATGGATTTAAATCTTGGGAAAGGTTTGGAAAGTTAACCAAGAAAAGAAAACAGTGAACGTGGTGGAGACTCCGTCGCGAAGTCAAAAAATCTGTGAACTTCAGCGAGAGACAGAAGTTGAGACTGTTTGACAAGATATCTTGAGTGAAGAATTCCTTAAGTGGGGCATCAATGAACAATTGAAGACTCTGTCCTGAAGTCATATAATCTGTGAACCTCAAAGAAACCATGGATTAGAAATTATGGCATAATCATTCGATTGCATTTATTTTAGGAAGCATACAAGCATTTGCAAAAGCATGGCATTCTCATCATTGCATTTAGCTAACAGTGCAGAGATCAGGAAAGCTTGGACTTCCCCAAAGAGAACTCGTTTTGCTTCTCAAAAGAATCAGAGTTTGAGATCGCCATCAAGGTATTTCCTCCTGTTTTAAATTGAATTCATTTTGTTTAACAGACAAATCGAGCCTTGAGACCGTCGTCAAGGTATTTTCAAACCAGTTTTTAAGAACTTCGGGCACCATTCTTAAGACCTCCGGGCATAACTTTTTTTCAAATCACGGGTAAGGCCTACGGGCACCATTTTTATGACCTCCGGGCATAATTTTTCAAATCACGGGTAAGACCTCCGGGCACCATTCTTAAGACCTCCGGGCATAACTTTTCTTTTTTTCTACGGGCACCATTTTTAAGATCTCCGGGCATAATTTTTTAAATCAAGGGTAAGACCTCCGGGCACCATTCTTGAGACCTACGGGCATAACTTTTTTCACGGGTAAGGCCTACGGGCACCATTTTTAAAACCTTCGAGCATAACTTTTTTTCACTGGTCTACGAGCACCATTTTTAAGACCTCCGGGCACCATTCCTAAGACCTCCGGGCATAACTTTTTTCACGAGTAAGGCCTACGGGCACCATTTTTAAGACCTCCGGGCATAACTTTTTTTCACGGGTAAGGCCTACGGGCACCATTTTTAAGACCTCTTGGCATAATTTTTCAAATCACGGGTAAGGCCTCCATGCACCATTTTAAAGACCTCCGAGCACCATTTTAAAGACCTTCGGGCATAATTTTTCTTTTGAAAATCGAATTCGTTTCCTTAAGACGGGTGGAGCCTTGATTAGTCAGGGAATTCAATTTAAGGACAAATCTTCAATTCACAGCTTTTTCAAAAATATATATATATTTTCAAGAAAAATGATAGAAGAATGAAGAAGAAAACCTCTTTCCCTTTCCTTCACATGTGATTTCACTGACCGTACAAAATTAGTGTTGGTTTATCTTTGCCTGATTCCTGATTCCTGTAGACACCTAATTTGTCCGAACCACTAAAACAGGTATGTTTTCTTCCTAAATTGATGTTTCCGAGTGTAAAAAGACTTTTTTTCATCCTGCAGGTCATACTCTGAGACTTAGTTTAAGGGGACGAGCATAAAAAGTCAAACTTGGAAAAAGTCAACCCCGAAAAAAGTCAACCCCAAAAAAGTCAACCCCATAAAGTCAACTACTGAAAAAATCAACCCACTTTCAAAATCAAGATTTTAAGCTCAATTGAAAAATGGTGAAAGAATTTTGATAATTCGAGGTCTACATTGAAAAATATGGAGTTCGGAAGATGGGATTTGGAGATTCAGTAGAAAGGAAACCCTAATCCAAGAAATTTGGGGAAAAGGGCTTAAACGATCAAATTGGTCGAAATTGAAGGTTCCAAATGAAAGATAAGCACTGAAATCGAGAAGTCACTTGCAAGAAAAATTGAAAGAAAAGTCAATCCGAGAGAAAACCGAGAATTAGGGTTTTTAGTGGATTTCGGTGAAATCGGGAAGAATCAAAGAAATGGCCCGACTTGGTAAGACCAAAGCCCCAATGAATGAGGAATGATTAAAAAAGGATAGCCCAAGGCTCAGTTTGAAGAAAATCTGAAAATCGGACTTGTTTCGAGCAAAATCGGGTTTCGGAGGCAAAAGGGCAAAATTGGAAAATTTGGGAAAAATAGCAAATGGACTCCGAAAATTCTGAAAATTTGTAAATCTCATTTTTAAATCATTTAGAAGAGATTATCAAAAGAAAATCTTGATTCGGAGTTCGTTTGCGAAATGACCAAATTTCGGGCTTCTTATGTAGTAATTCAAAAAGCAAAATCCTGGAAAAATAGAAAATGAGCTCCAAATCTTATGAAATTTTGCAAATATCATTTTTAAATTATTTGGAAGAGATTGGCGAAAGAAAATCTTGATTCGGAGTCCGTTTGCAAAATGGCCAAATCTCGGGCCTTCTATGCAATAATTCAAGAAGATAAATCCCAAAAAAAATAGCAAATGGACTCCAAAAATTCTGAAATTTTGCAAATCTCTTTTTTAAATTATTTGGAAGAGATTGTCAAAAGAAAATCTTGATTCAGAGTTCGTTTGCAAAATGGCCAAATCCCGGGCCTCCTATGCTATTCAAGCCGATAAATCCCGAAAAAATACCAAATGAGCTCCAAAAATTATGAAAACTTCCAGATCACACTTTTTAATTATTTTGAATATATTGGTGAAGAAAAATCTTGATTTGGAGCTCGTTTAAAAAATGGTAAAATGTAGGGGCATAAAAGGGCATTTTTGGAAGGAAAAATCCAAATAAATAGCAAACGGACTCGGATAATTTTGAAAACTTCCAGAACTCAATGTTTTATTATTTTGGAAGTATTAAAAAAAGAAAAATTGAATTTGGAGTCCATTTGATATTTATTTGCATCTGGGGGGCAAAACAGTCATTTCACCCAAGCAACCGAAAAGGGCTTCTTTGGGCCTTTCAAAAAAATCAGACTTGGGCTGAAAAATAGAAGTTCTGGCCTTCCCAGGCCCAAAGGAAGGAGGAAGCTTCTGATTTTTCAATCAAATGGCTAAAAATCAAGAGTTAGTTAGAGATTCTCTTTGATCAAGCCATGGTGATTAAGCCACATAGGCCAAGAGAGATGTCAACATTATTCTTGAACAGCTGTAATTTGAGACAGCTGAGATGCTAATCTAAGGGTGATAATTTCATGATTTTTCACGTTGAATTATTAGCCATTTGATGGAAAATTGGTTACAAAAAAATGACAACATCCTTGAGCATTTTAAGGGACCATTCGGCCAGCTCAAGAGGAGGTTGAGAATTTGCAATTTTCATCTTCATTTTGCTGAGTTCTTTTGGTTTTTTACAAAAAAAGAAAGGAAAGGAAAGTTTGAAGAGATAAAGCTTGAAATATAGCTTCTTGAGGTTGCTCTTGGGCACCAACTCTTGCACTTTCTTGATTTTCCATTCTTGTTTTTGCTATTTTGATTATTATTTGGTGAGTTTCTATTTTAAATAAATGTTTTTTTATTGTTCTTCTTAAGTTCTTCCTTCATCTCTTTCTTAAATATATTTTTTACAATTTTTTTTATATTATACTCACCATGGCCAAATGGCCTACATTATTTATTTAAGTTGCCGTTTTGGTTTATTTTACCATATTGTTTATGTTATTTTCTTTGATCTTGGTGTTTTAAATGTTATTTTACTTCATATTCTTGAGTTATATTTTAATTTGGTTGCTTTGTTTGTTGCCATTTATGTTTTAAATATCATGTTTTTGCATTTTTAATTTTCTGTTTTCATAATGTTTAAAGTTGAGTATGTTTTAGATTTAGTATATCAAGTGTTTGTGAAAATGCTTGTGTGGTCTTTGCATGATTTGAGTTTTATATCTTAGTTGAGCATGTTTTAGATTTAGTATATTAAGTGTTTGTGAAAATGCTTGTGTGGTTTTTGCATGATTTGAGTGTTATATTTTAGTTGAGCATGTTAGTATACCAAGTGTTTGTGAAAATGCCATGCTTGTTGGAGCTTGAGGCCATTTGGCTACTCCATGTGTCTTGCATTGTATGTTGCATGTTTGCCATGTTAGTTGGTAGGTTTTTGCATTTGCATGACATTTGATTTAGTTTTGCATACTAGTATACCAAGTGTTTGTGAAAATGCCATGTTTGCTAGTTACATTATTCCATTCGGCCACCCTTGAATTTTTGCATTTTATGTGCATTCTTGCCATGTTAGTTGATAGGTTAGCATTTGCATGATATTTGGTTGAGTTTTTTAGTTTAAGCATGCTTTGTGTTTGTGAAAATGCCATGCATATTTAGTTATTAAGTTTGGTTTATTTGTCATGCATGTTCATGCATTTTAGGTCTATGTTGCATTAAATGTCATGCAACTTCATTTAGGTCTAGGTCACTATATTGATGCCATGCATTTTTTCATGAAATTTAGGTTTAAAATCATGCATTTCATGCAATATGTTTGCTGTAATGTTTCATGCATTTCATGTTCATGCCACTTGAATAATGACTTGAGCCAATTAATGGTTCAAAGTCATGCTCTCTTCAGCGCACTTGTGAAAAATTAAAGTTTGTCAAATTGATTATTCTACCTTTGTGATTTTTTTTACTTAGCCAATTTTTATCTAACTTTCAAAAAGTCCTAGATATTGTTTGTGAGTCATTTTATGAGTCTTAAATATTTTTACTTTGATTTTTAAATGATTTTATCAAAGGCAAAAATGTGTTTTGACAAAACAGTTTTTTTCACCCAATACTCGTACATTTCCGATTTTTATGGGAATTCATCTTTAATCAGAAAATTAAGCCGATTTTTTTCCGTGTAGTTTTACATGTTCTGAGTCTCCAGTATTTTTTTTAGAAATGTTTGAATTTCTAAGAATAGGGTAAAAAATCATGGAATAAAACTGGACAGTGGAGTCAGAATTGAATTTAAAGAAAAATCATTTTTCTGTTTTGGTTAAGTTACTTAGAGTGGGCTGATTAGGAGGGTTAGTTACTGACTTAGGGTAGTTTCTAAGCCTTTTTAAACTCTAAAAATGGTTTTTCAAGTCTCGGGTGAAGGGTAGTCAAGTCCGGATTTTTAAACTTAGGAAATTAGAGCCATTTTAAAAAAATATTTAGCCCAGTTTTTATTTTTAATTCAAGCTTTTCAAAATTGTTTTCAAACAATCACAAAGTATTTCGGTTTTAGAATATTTAATGTGACATATTTTTCTAAGGTAGCCGGATATCTTTTTAGATATACGGATTTTCTTAATTAAAGAAAAAAATACATTTCATGCATTGCATTTTTCATATTCATGCATTTTATATAATATGTGATTCTTGCTATAATAATTTCTATGATATTGTTATTATTTTGATTTATATTTTTTGATGTTATATGGTTTATTATATGGTTTTGAATATTTCATGATATCCTATGCTTTTATTTAGTTATTTTTATTTAGCATATACTATGTTCATGCATTATTATTTTTATTTTCATGCATATTATATGATAGCATTATTTTATTCCATGTCATTTAAATTATATGTCATATCATTCATATTTGTCATGTCATTTAAATCCATTTCATTTAGGATATATTATGTCATCTAGAATATTTTATTTCATTTAGATTATACCATATGGCTTAGGATATTGCATTTCATGTAGAATATATTATATTACCTAGGTCATTTCATTTAGGATATATTATGTCATCTAGAATATTTAATTTTATTTAGAATATATCATATAACTTAGGATACTTCATTTCATTTAGAATATGCTAAGGCATTCAAATCATGTCATGTCATTTAGGTTGCATTATATTATTTAGATTTTGCTATATCATTTTATTTATGTCATGCATATACATATTCATTGCTTTTAAATGTTTTCAAAAAAAAAAAAATGATTTTCAATAAAATAAAGATATTCCCGAGTTAAAATAATTCATGAGTTCTCTGCCGGGTTTGCTGGGGAAGATATCATCAATTATTATTAATAACGGAATATCTTCTTTAAAAAGAGAATGATTCGAAAAGTTTTCCAAAATTAATAAAAAATTTTATATTTTGCCACGTTTGTTGGGGAATATAGAAAAAATTTGAATTTATAAATTCCGGATCATTTTCAATTAAAAATGGAATTATTTTTCTTTAAATTGGGAATTAACTTGAAATACTAAATTTAAAACCGATTTTTTACAGAGACTTGAGATAACACACGATTAATAAGGTACCGGTTTATACGGGCGTTGTGAGGGTGCTAACCCTTCCCCGCACGTAACCGACTCCCGAACCCGCTTCTTTGATTTCTCTGGTTTAAAACGCAGACTTGAAATTGGTTTTTAAAATGTTTTAATTAATTTTTAAAATATTTTATAAAATCGATTTTAATAGGTGGCCGATCACACCTAGCTAAAAAATATTGGTGTCGACTCCATATCTTTTTCAAAGTCATTTTCAAAGCATTCATTTTTCTAGAGGAATTAAGTCGACTTTTCCTCGGTTTTTTTTAATGTCACGCTTAACGAATAATAAAGTCTTGCGATGAGACTCGTTATTTTTTAGGTTACGATTCCTCAGTTTTTTTTAATGTCACGCATAACGAATAATAAAGTCTTGCGATGAGACTCGTTATTTGTTAGGTTGCGACAGTATGATTAGCAATTATTGGTGGAGCCAAAAAGCTAATGCCAGAGGCATCCATTGGTTATCATGGAGAAAGATGTGCTATTCGAAATCATGGGGTGGAATGGGATTTCAGGACATGGAGAATTTCAATAAGGCTTTGCTTGGGAAGCAGGGGTGGAGGCTTTTGAAAGAGACAAACACATTAGCTTACAGAGTTCTAAAGGTCAGGTATTTTCCAACCACTTCTTTTTGTTAGATATCATAGTATATATTAAGTATGTATATATATATACGAAATACGTATTCTAATACGTAGGTTGTCGTACATAAATGATATCAAAGTGAATGAGAAATTAATCTCATTATTTATCCACTTGAAGAGGAAGGAAAGTTGGTTGAAGGTATGTGTGGTAGTCAATCCCACATAGGACTAAGAATGACTTTAGCTTATAGTTTATATAAGCTAGAGTGTCATGATGGGTTGGGCCCCAAGGGGCACCCAAGTTTTTGTGGAGGGTGAAGACCTACACAACTTGGGCTAGACCACACGCGCGCGCCGCCGCCGCCGAGCCGGGTTGGGTTGGGTTGGGTCGGGTCGGGTTTGGGTTTGGGTTTGGGTCAGTAAATAATTTTTTACTGCCCAACCGGATTATTTTTTGTCCAAACCGAACCAGCTCAACACCAAGCAGCCAGCTCAACACCAAGCAGCCGAACCAGCTCAAATCCAACCAGCTTTATGTCCGAATAATTCTTCTTCTAGAATGTGTCTGTTCGGTTCCTTGCCTTTTTCTGAAGTGTCTTGCCTTTTGGATTGAACCGGTTCGTTGATTCAGACTTGTCTTTTGACCGAACCGGTTCATGTCCAACAGTTGTGTCTGACCGAACAGACTTCTCTGTATCTATAAATAGGACTGTTTATATCTGTTTTAAAACACTCATTCACCGAAAATATTCTTGCTTTCTGAGAGAGAGACTTCAACATTCTTCAGTTCGCTGTGTTGCATCCGGGTGTGCTCTCATTTGCAACGTATATCGAGGAAACCTGGGAGACGATTTGCATCGATACTGTAAGCACCTTAGACAGGCAAAAAACGTCTTAAGGTTAAAAGGTCCAACCTTGACTCGATATTGATTTTTCCAAATCAATTACTGTAAGTGTCTTTGTTCATTTTTACATATTTGTTGTAATCTGCTTATATATATATATATATATATATCAAGTTCTTCTTTTATTTTCTATTTATATTTTCACAGTATATAGCATATATATATATATATATTTCGAACAACATTCTTAAGACGTTTTTATTTTCCCTGCTTTATATTTGTTATATACTGAATATATTGTGTTCGTACTGTTTACTATATATATATATATATATATATATTGCTTTTCTTATTTTGCCTAATGTGGCCGACCAAATAGAAGGGAATGGCTTAAAGGAAATTTTTCTTTAAGCGGTGGTTACTGAAGGCATATTGTTCGAATTGTTTGTTCTTCTGATCAAAACGTTTTGTTGTTAAATTTTTCTTCTGTTTTAATAACGAAGGAAATTCTTACTTTTATATCACGCTGTTTCTTCCCATTCTAGTATATGGCGCCGTTTCTTACTAGTTTATATATATTGTTGCTTTTGTTTTGATATATATATATATATATTGTGAATATATATATTATATATATTTTATTCTGTATTTATATACTTTGATATATATATATATTTTATTTCATTATTTTTTTGACTGCATTAATATACTTGATTATATTTGTTATAATATATTATTATAACATATATAACGATATATTGTTTTAGAATATATTAGATTGCTATACGTAGCAACTGTACTTTTTTTGTAATTTCTGTTGTTATAATTTATATACTTGTTATATCAGTTTACATACTGTTTGTGATATATTATATATATATATATTGTTGATCGTGTGAGATATATATATATATATATATTTACGTGGTTATAATATTTTATAACTTTGGCAGAATATTTGTTATAACGTCATTTCATATGTTATAATATATCTTTTTGAATATTTAGATTTTGTGATGTTTTTATAATACAAGTGTTTATTCTTAGTTACATTATTTTTGTAGTATAATTATATTTGTATATTTTGTATACAAGTTGATCCTATTATTCTTGAATAATAGATGGCCGAAACATCTACCGGTATTGCTAGAGCGCCCGTAGCGCCACAACCTCTACATGTAACACATGGTGAGAAGCCCGAGAAGTTCAATGGTCAGGACTTCAAACGATGGCAGCAAAAGATGCTGTTTTACTTGACCACCCTCAATCTAGCCAAGTTCTTATGGGAGGAGGCCCCGACTTTGAACGAGGGAGAGACCGATACTACAATGGTAGCCTCGGTAGATGCATGGAAGCATTTTGACTTTCTATGCAAGAACTACATCCTCAATGGTTTGGACAACACGTTATACAACGTGTATAGTCCGATAAAGACAGCGAAAGAGCTGTGGGAGTCCTTGGAAAGGAAATATAGAACCGAGGATGCCGGCACAAAGAAATTTGTGGTTGGCCGGTTTCTAGATTTTAAAATGGTGGACTTGAAAACCATTATCAGTCAAGTTCAAGAGTTTCAATTGATTCTCCATGAGATCTTTGCCGAGGGAATGACTCTTAGTGAATCATTCGAAACGGCAACTTTGATAGAGAAACTCCCTCCTTCGTGGAAAGATTTCAAGAACTATCTAAAGCACAAACGTAAGGAAATGTCTTTAGAGGACTTGATTGTTCGATTGAGAATCGAGGAGGATAATCGTAGTTCAGAGAAGAGGGTCATGGTCCAGACCATGGAAGCCAAAACGAATGTTGTTGAACATTCGAAAAAGACCAACAAGAGGAAATTCGTTGGTTCAAGTTCTTCCCAAGCAAAGAAGGGAACGGATTTTAGAAAGTTCACGGGAAATTGTTTCAACTGCAACAAGCCCGGACACCGTGCAAAGGACTGCCGACAGAACAAGAGGAAGAAAGCTCAAGCCAACCTAGTTGATGATTTTGAGCTTGCTGTTGTTGTTTCACAAGTGAACTTGGTGGAAAACCCTAAGACATGGTGGATTGATACCGGGGCCACTTGTCACGTATGTTCTGAAAGAAAGAGTTTTTCCGAATATAAAGAAGCTGCTAATGATGAGCAACTATATATGGGAAACTCTATGGCTTGCAAGGTACGAGGCCATGGAAAGGTGGTACTCAAGATGACCTCCGGGAAGCAACTCACATTGAACAATGTTGTTCATGCTCCCGAAATCCGAAAGAATTTGGTTTCCGGCTCTTTATTGAGCAAGAATGGGTTTAGGCTCGTATTCGAGTCTGATAAATTTGTACTCACCAAGAGTGGAATATTTGTGGGAAGGGGATATCTTTGTGATGGGCTTTTTAAGCTCAATGTTATGACAATTGTACCCAAGAATAAGATTATTAATAATAATATTTCTTCTGTTTACTTGGTTGAGTCCCCTACTTTATGGCATGGTAGATTAGGTCATGTAAATTACAAGACCTTGCAGAAAATCAGCAATTTGGATTTGCTTCCGAAATTTGTCATTGACAAGAATCACAAATGTGAAATTTGTGTAGAATCCAAATTAGCTAAGGCTCCTTTCATTCAATAGAAAGAAGTAGTGAACCTCTAGAGTTAATTCACACTGATATTTGTGATTTAAAATTTGTGCAAACTAGAGGTGGTAAAAAGTATTTTATTACTTTTATAGATGATAGCACACGATATTGTTACGTCTATTTGCTAAAAAGCAAAGACGAGGCCTTGGAAGCATTTAAGCTCTTTAAGAATGAGGTTGAAAATCAACTAAGCAAGAAAATAAAGAAAATAAGGAGTGATAGAGGTGGTGAATATGATTCATTTTTTAATGAATTCTGTTCGGAAAATGGAATCATCCATCAAACCACTGCTCCTTATTCACCTCAACAAAATGGTATTGCAGAACGCAAGAACCGAACGTTGAAAGAAATGATGAACGCTTTGTTGATAAGTTCAGGGTTACCTCAGAACTTGTGGGGGGAAGTGATGGTAACTCAATTAAGAGTTGTAAACCCAAGTGCAGGTTATGTTCAAGTAATAAATTCTCGGGTGTCCGAGGTCGAACCACAGGGAAGCGTATTAGTAAGTATAAGTTTATAAATATATAAGAAAAAGAAAGTAAACAAGATATTAGGGAATCAACAACAAAACAAGATAAACAAGATATTAGAGAACAAAATAAACAAAATATAAAAGAAATTAAACAAGATATAAAAAACAATAAGAAAAGGTGTTGAGGTTAGAGAATCCACTCTTGGTGTTATGCTAAGATTAATCTTGTTTTATTACACAATTGAAATTCACACATAAGGGAGATTCCAATCGGAAGGTTTAGCAATTCAGTCCAAATTGTCCAACGTCCATAGCATATGATATTATGTTCATTTGGTGTCCTCAAAACTCACAAAAAGAGTCCAAGCGTTCCTTATGCCAAGGTATATGTCTACAACAAATCAAGGTTATGAAACCAAGCATTTACTGTGCCATTTTCATTGTCAATAATGAATCAAGATCCCTACTTTGCAAGTATGATTTTCAACCAAAAGAAAATATTATCTATACTAAATGATGATTCATTTTAGCTCATGTTTAAGAGACTAACCTTAGCATTTACCAAGAGCTTCACCTCATCACCTCAACAATATGATTAGCAACACATACTAGATATGAAGAAAATGAAAAGAAAAATAAAGAAAAAGAAAACTAGAGAAAGGAAAGAAGAAGAAAACTTAGAGAATTACATTGCAATGGCTAATATCCTACCAATGTATAATGTATCCCAATACTCATCCAAGGCCCTCTATTTATACACATTTTGGAGGGCTAAATGACAAGAGACAAGCTTTACAAATTTCAAAGGTAGGTAAAATAGGTGGGTGCATTTTTCTAACAATTTTCGTCATATTGTATGACAATTCTGATCAGCCAGCTTGATGGTCGATTTTGTCAATGTTGGAGGCTCGATCTGATAAAATTGTCTTCTAGAAAAATATACCCCTATCAGTTGCGGATCCATAGCCGTTGGAATCAGCTCATTTGCTGATGTGGATAAGAAGATATAGGCAAAATACGAAAACAGGTCAGCACAGACGTCATTGCACATCAGCCAACTTGATGGTCGATTTCACTAGGGAAAACGACTCCGTTTCAAGAAGTGTAAAACATGAAAAAGATAGATATGCCTCTTAGCTTTGCACGGCTACAAATTTCAGCCTTATTGCTTCAGTGAAACTCGAGATATAGCTGATATGGTAAACGGTGTCGGAACTGGAACTGAACTGGATTTGCCCTTAATTCTAGTAATCTGAAATCACTCAAAGAAACTTGTAAAAAACACCAAATTACATAAAAATATAAAATATCATAAACACAATTAGACTAAACAATGATAACTCGTATTTGACACAAAACAATAATAAAACATAACTAAAAACTATATAATTATACGAGTTATCACACCCCCACACTTAGATTGTTGCTAGTCCCTAGCAACGACTCAATAAAAATAAAATAAGAAAATCTAATCTAATCCATTTTCGTAGGAAATCACGGTGGCACTTAGCATGTGACACAAGCCTTTAAACCCCTAGGTGTCCCTAGTGGACGAGTTTAGTCTCGTGAGGGTTTACTAGGACGATACCCACAAACATTGAAGACATAAGAAAAACTAAAAATAATAATTATAACTAATCCTTCCAATATAAATTAGAGATAATCATTGGACAAGTCTTAAAAACTAATCAATAGCTTAAAGAAATTCACAAAAAATCTTGCTTGAATGTAAATAAATGAGTTAAGCCAATATTAACATAACATATTTCAATCAAAATAGTGCATATTCAAACTTAATCTCAACTTCTCACATGGGATACTCTCTTGATTTTCACTCTTTAAAGTAGTGGTAAAGTGTTTACACTCAATCAATCTCATGAAAACACTTCTACCATATGCTTGCTTGTCCACCTATTCTCCACTATTTAGATCATACAACTTCATAAATCAAGAGGTCTTTATTCAAGGTTGTAATGGGGCCAAAGGGTTATAATGTGGTTAAAGAACAAAAGGATAAAGATATCACAAAGGTTCCAAAGAGTTCATAGATTTTAGAGACATAATAAGATCATACAAATAAAACTTCTCAAAACTCTTATAAAGCACATAATAACATAGGCTAAATATTCATGTTGAGCCTTTGCATCATTCTAACCAACTTTGTAACATCTTTTTCTAGAAGTTCAAGAGAAGATTCTTTTTTTTTTTTTTTTTAATATGGGAATGTATTTGACAATGATCCCTTTCTTTTTCTCTTGACTTTTTCATTTCTTTTCTTCCCCCACACTTATCTTTTGTTTCTAACCCAAATTTTCAACTAAAAATATCCCTTATTTTTTTTTTTTTTAATATGTCTCAAAATATAAAAATCCATCTTTAGAACAAGGGTAAGGATATAAGTATATTTAGGCTAGGTGTAAGTTGTGGTTACCAATAAAACAGCATATTTAATGTAGGCTCAAATTGGCTCACTAGTGGGGATGTTCTCTTAGAACATTAATAAGGGATGGCTGTTTGGCTCTGGTTATAATCCTAATGCCTCTATCATATTCATGTTGTCACATGTATCAATATAGTATCAAACGGTTTAAAGCAAGTTCTAGAGAATCATGTAATCATAAGAGCACTCAAGAAAGAAATTAGATTGATTTGTATAATGCATCAATCATTATAGGCTCAAAAACTCACAAGGATGATTATACAAGTCAGATTAAGTCTAAACATGCTTCTTTCTCAATCAACATATCATATTAACATTGGCTCATAAAAAGGTTGATATCAAGCTCAATTCTCATGAAAATCTTCTCACTAATAAATCTGTTTTAGACTTATGCAATTCATATCTCATTATAGTATTGAAAGTAACTAAAAAACACACTAAGTCTAAACATGCTTTTTTTTTTTGTTTTTTTTTTTGTTTTTTTTTTTGTTTTTTTTTTTGTTTTTTTGAAGAAGAAGATTAAATCAAACTGACAAGGTATGTCTCAAGTCTCCCTTACTCAGACCTTGTTCAGAATGAATACTTCTAAATGTCTTAAAACACAACAATTTTTTTTTTTTAGCAAAATATGTCCCTTACCCCCTACTAAAATATGACATTGTCCCCAATGTCAAATTTTAAAGGTAGAATTTAGGAGATATTACCTGCAGAGGTTGCTAACCACTTATTATATCTGAGACACAACAAACAAAATGTTAGATAATGTCACAAAGACAGAGTGCAATCCACTCCTTGCTCGTCCATATCTCTTTTTCTTTTTCCGAGCGTTTGCGAAACAACCGTAGCAGATAAATACTCATAAGCTTGTAGCTTTTTGAGTAAATCTTCAATGGTTGTAGCAGAAATTATGGTTCTCCTTGCCTCTGAAAACATGAATCCATTATCCACAGCATTATCTAAATATGAAAGCAAATTACTAAAATAACCATTAATGTTAAGCAAACCAATGGGTTTCTTATTTGTGACCAAAGATGACCAAGAAGCCACGCAAGCTATTTCTTCCAATGTACCCAGACCTCCTGGTAAAGCAATGAATGCATCGGTAGAATGGTACATGATTGTTATCCGTTCAGGGATACTCCAGACTTGTATTTCTTTACCCACGGTAGGTCCACAAAAATCTGTGAATAGTTTTGGCACGATTCCTAGAACTGGACTTCCTCCGGCGTGTGCTGCTGTAGCGACTGCTCCCATTAAACCCGTACTACCGCCTCCATAAATCAACTGGATCTTTTGTTGGGCAAGTATTACTCCAACTCTTATGGCTTCATCAGCGAATATGTTATTTTTCCCTGGATAAGCACCTCCAAAGACACAAATTTTTTTAATGCGCTGGGACGAAGTGCTTTCCATTTTTTTTCTTTTTCGAGTGCCTGAAAGAGAATGAGTACATGGTGTAATATATAGAGGACTGAGTAGTGAATCAGACAAGAGTAATAATGTCGCCGAAAGTGTATTTGACCTGTCAGAAGAAAATGTTAACCTAACAAAAGATTTTTGCGTGATTTCAGGAAGAAAATCAAAAAGAAGAAAAATCAACCGTAAAAGTCCAATGCAAAAAATACGAGAATAATTACACAAATCGAACAACACGTAAATTAAACCGAAATGAAATTATTGCAAATCAAACCAAAAGCTGAGAAGTCATTTATTGTAGTTGTGATTGTGGCTCACATCTTCCTCTGGTTTTACGTCCAGAAACGGCTTAAACGCCTTCTATGAGTCGAGGATATGCTTCCCATCCAGTTTTCTTACAAGCTGGCAAACAGGGTCTTTTAACATCAGATTCCCAAGATGTTGCCATTCCCTTTGGAATTGCGGCCATAAATCAAGAATTTCTCTTTGTACGTCTCCACTAGGATGCGTCTCAAGAGAAAGTTGGATATTACCCAAATTCTCCTTACTCAGTCCATCCTTAATGAATTCAATTTTATCATCTCGATTAGAGGACGGAATCCCAATAGAACGACATTTACCGTTACACGTCCATCGTGCACACTTGTGGCAATTTGAACTCATGCGCTTTGCTCGTCGCTTCTTTGCAAAAGTGCTTCTACCTGTACCTGGTAAATGCAAAACAGGAAGATATTCATCTTCACGTACCTTGGCTTCAATTATCCAACGTATGTCTTCAGGAATCCCTTTGTGCATAAGCATTCTTAATCTTTCAAATCGAACTTGGTAAAGCTTCAGTAAAATATTTCGAGGAAAAGGAGGAAATCGTTTCTGCAATCTTGTGAGAATATCATCCATCTTGAATACGTTACCATTTTGAGGATTCTCAATGTCAACTGCTCCATAATGATACACATGCTTAACCACAAATGGGCCAGTCCATCTTGATCTCAACTTACCAGGAAATATGTGAAGTCTAGAATTATAAAGTAGAACTTTTTGCCCAACATCAAATGTTTTTCTTGAAATTAACTTGTCATGAAAGGCTTTAGTTCTTTTTTTTATGAATTTTAGAATTCTCATATGCATCATTTTTGAGTTCCTCAAGTTCATTTATGACTGGAAAAGTTTCATTCTCACCCAAAAAGGAATATTTTAGCTCGGATGGCAATGGTTTTAAATCCAGCTTGGGTGGTTCAATAGTTGATGGTACAGTGACATTTGTGAGTGATGGAAGTTCCTCAAACTTTTGTTTCCAACAATGCTTAACCTGAAAAGAATTTAACAAAGAATCAGTGTGTGAAATTTCTGAAGCATTATCAAACTCACATTCAATTAAATAAGCTTCTAAAGGATCATGGAATGTGGTAGTGGTGAGATGTTCATGAACAAGTTCTTCAATGAAATCCACTTCATGTACTTCTGAATCATCACCAGGTTGCTTGCAAATGTTGAACACATTTAATTCTAAAGTCATATTTCCAAAAGAAATGTTCAACATACCATTCCTGCAATTTATCAGAGCATTAGAAGTTGCAAGAAATGGACGGCCTAATATAACAGGAATTTGAACATTTGGATTTGAAACAGGATGTGTGTCCAAAACAATAAAATCAACAGGGAAGTAAAAATTATCAATTTGAACCAAAACATCTTCAACTATCCCTCGAGGAATTTTTACAGAACGATCAGCTAGTTGAAGTATAACAGGTGTTTCCTTGAGTTCACCTAAACCTAACTGTTGATAAACAGAAAAAGGCAAACGATTAACACTAGCACCAAGATCAAGCAATGCACGTTCTATTCTAGTGTTTCCAATGATGCATGAGATTGTTGGACATCCAGGATCTTTGAATTTTGGTGGAGTAAGGTGCTGAATGATTGAGCTCACACTTTCCGTCAGAAATGCTTTCTTTTGTACATTATGTTTCCTTTTAAATGTGCACATGTCCTTCAAAAATTTAGCATAAGATGGAACTTGTTTGATTGCATCCAATAAAGGAATGTTAATCTTAACTTGTTTGAAAAGTTCATATATTTCTGCATTTTGATTCAAATTCTTTATTGTTTGCAACCTTTGAGGAAAAGGAGCAGGATGCATACCTTTTTCTTTGTCCAAATTTTTAAGAAGTTCAGACTTACCATCATCCTTACCATTACTTTTCGGAGGGAAAGAAGGATCTTGGTCTTTTGATGGAATGTTTTTGTCAATTGCCTTTCCACTTCGAAGAGTTGTGATAGAACTGGCATTTTCCTGTTGAGTTTCATTGGAGCAAGAAACAAGACATTGAGTAGAAGGGTTAGGCTGAGGTTGAGCAGGAAACTTACCTTTTTCTTGAGTGCGTAATGAAGCTGTCAATGTGGACAAGGTGTTTTTGATCTCATTGATGTCCTGTGAAGTTTGGTTATTCACATTTGCTTGTGTTTGCATGAATGCTTGCAATGTCTCTTCCAAGGTTTGTACACGTGAAGGTTGACAGGAAAAAGTGTTGCCCGGCTGTGGTACCTGAACATGATTATTATTCCGCCAACTAAAGTTGGGATGACTTCTCCATTCAGGGTTATACGTTTCAGAGTAAGGAGAAGGAAAAGGCTTTTTAAATGTGTTTATGGAATTTACTTGATCATGCAACGCTTCTTTAAGAATGGGAATGTTTGGACATTCAGAAGTGGGGTGTCCCATGATTTCACAAATTCCACAACTTTCTTCATTTTTAACCGTTTTGACTTCTTTTACTTCTCTAAGTTCCATGGCTTCAATCTTTCTAGCCAAATTAGCTACTTTAGCTTTTATCTCATCTTCTTGACTAAAATGATATTTTCCTCTGTTAGAAACAACATTAGATCTATTGGAACTTTCAGAGGAATTATCTGTGTGCCAGGCTTGAGAGTTATCTGCCAAATGGTCTAGGTAGTCAAAGGCTTCTTCAGGTTCTTTTTCTAGAAACTCACCGTTACACATTGTTTCAACAAATTGTTTAGTTTCGGGAGTTAAACTTTCATAAAAGAAACTAATAAGACGCCATTTTTCAAAACCATGATGTGGACAAGAACTTAACAAATCTTTAAAACGCTCCCAGCACTGAAAAAATGCTTCATTTTGATTTTGATTGAAATTTTGAATCTGTCTTTTCAAAGCAGTAGTTTTATGTGCTGGGAAAAATTTCTTTAGAAACTTAGTTTGTAATTCTTGCCATGTGCCAATTGACCTTGGTTTTAAATTATGAAGCCAAATTTTTGCTTTATCTTTTAAAGAAAAAGGAAATAATTTTAGCTTGACAATTTCATTTGTGCATTGTTGGTCATTAAAGGTGACACATACATCTTCGAAGTCTTTTAGAAACGAGTAAGCACTTTCCGATTCTAACCCATGGAAATTTGGAAGCAAAGCTATCATACCTGGTTTAAAACGAAAGTTGTTTGCATTGAGAGGAAAAATAAAACAAGAGGGTGATGAGCTTCGAGTTGGTTGCAAGTAGTCACGCATGGTGCGTACTTGTCTGTTCTCATCTTCAGCATGAACACTTTCATTGTCAGCCATGGTAGGAGTTGTATTAGAAAGATTACCTGAAAAAGTTTCACAATAAAATCTAACTAAACGACGAGATCTAAAATCACGTCGCCAAACAAGCATAAAACAAAGTTAATATACGGATTAGGCGGTATAACCAGCCAATAAAAATAAAACAAAGTTAATATACAATATAAATATAAATATATAGAAAATTAGGCGGTATAACCAGCCAAAATAAATCAAAGTTAATATACAAATTAGGCGGTATAACCAGCCAATAAATATAAATTAGGCGGTATAACCAGCCAATAAAAATAAATATACTTATAAACTTATATACTTAGTATTGCTTCCCCGGCAACGGCGCCAAAAACTTGATGGTAACTCAATTAAGAGTTGTAAACCCAAGTGCAGGTTATGTTCAAGTAATAAATTCTCGGGTGTCCGAGGTCGAACCACAGGGAAGCGTATTAGTAAGTATAAGTTTATAAATATATAAGAAAAAGAAAGTAAACAAGATATTAGGGAATCAACAACAAAACAAGATAAACAAGATATTAGAGAACAAAATAAACAAAATATAAAAGAAATTAAACAAGATATAAAAAACAATAAGAAAAGGTGTTGAGGTTAGAGAATCCACTCTTGGTGTTATGCTAAGATTAATCTTGTTTTATTACACAATTGAAATTCACACATAAGGGAGATTCCAATCGGAAGGTTTAGCAATTCAGTCCAAATTGTCCAACGTCCATAGCATATGATATTATGTTCATTTGGTGTCCTCAAAACTCACAAAAAGAGTCCAAGCGTTCCTTATGCCAAGGTATATGTCTACAACAAATCAAGGTTATGAAACCAAGCATTTACTGTGCCATTTTCATTGTCAATAATGAATCAAGATCCCTACTTTGCAAGTATGATTTTCAACCAAAAGAAAATATTATCTATACTAAATGATGATTCATTTTAGCTCATGTTTAAGAGACTAACCTTAGCATTTACCAAGAGCTTCACCTCATCACCTCAACAATATGATTAGCAACACATACTAGATATGAAGAAAATGAAAAGAAAAATAAAGAAAAAGAAAACTAGAGAAAGGAAAGAAGAAGAAAACTTAGAGAATTACATTGCAATGGCTAATATCCTACCAATGTATAATGTATCCCAATACTCATCCAAGGCCCTCTATTTATACACATTTTGGAGGGCTAAATGACAAGAGACAAGCTTTACAAATTTCAAAGGTAGGTATAATAGGTGGGTGCATTTTTCTAACAATTTTCGTCATATTGTATGACAATTCTGATCAGCCAGCTTGATGGTCGATTTTGTCAATGTTGGAGGCTCGATCTGATAAAATTGTCTTCTAGAAAAATATACCCCTATCAGTTGCGGATCCATAGCCGTTGGAATCAGCTCATTTTCTGATGTGGATAAGAAGATATAGGCAAAATACGAAAACAGGTCAGCACAGACGTCATTGCACATCAGCCAACTTGATGGTCGATTTCACTAGGGAAAACGACTCCGTTTCAAGAAGTGTAAAACATGAAAAAGATAGATATGCCTCTTAGCTTTGCACGGCTACAAATTTCAGCCTTATTGCTTCAGTGAAACTCGAGATATAGCTGATATGGTAAACGGTGTCGGAACTGGAACTGAACTGGATTTGCCCTTAATTCTAGTAATCTGAAATCACTCAAAGAAACTTGTGAAAAACACCAAATTACATAAAAATATAAAATATCATAAACACAATTAGACTAAACAATGATAACTCGTATTTGACACAAAACAATAATAAAACATAACTAAAAACTATATAATTATACGAGTTATCAGGAAGCTATCTTATCAGCTAATTATATTTTAAATAAAATACCCCATAAGAAATTAGACAAGACACCGTATGAATTGTGGAAGGGTGTAAGACCAAATTACAATTACATGAAAGTGTGGGGGTGTCTTGCGAAGGTAGCAGTTCCTCCACCTAAAAAGGTCAAGATAGGACCTAAAACTATTGATTGCGTATTCATTGGATATGCAAACAATAGTGCTGCTTACTGTTTTCTTGTATTTAAGTCGGACATTCCCGATATTCATATCAATACGATAATGGAATCAAGGAATGCTTCGTTCTTTGAAGATGTTCTTCCTTATAAGGAAAAACAAGAAAACAAGACTGCAAAGAAAACTCATGAGTCCTCGAGTAGTAATCCACATATGGATGAAGAGGAACAAGAGGAACCTAGAAGGAGCAAACGGGCTAAAGTACCGACTACTTATGGTCCAGATTTTCTAACATATTTGTTAGAAAATGAACCTCAAACTTTTAGCGAGGCTATGTCATCTCCAGAAACACAATTCTGGAAAGAGGCCATTAACAATGAAATAGAATCCATCATGCAAAATCATACATGGGAACTGGTGGATCTTCCTCAAGGGCATAAGCCTTTAGGATCCAAATGGATATTTAAGAGGAAGATGAAAGCAGATGGAACGATTGATAAATATAAAGCCCGGCTTGTAATAAAAGGATACAGGCAAAAGGAATGGCTCGATTATTTTGATACGTATTCACCAGTTACGAGAATAACATCTATTCGAATGTTAATAGCTATAGCAGCTCTTAACAATCTCGTTATACACCAAATGGATGTTAAGACAGCTTTCCTAAATGGAGATTTAGACGAAGAAATCTATATGGAACAACCCGAAGGGTTCAAAGTTCCGGGACAGGAAAGGATGGTCTGTAGACTTGTTAAATCATTATATGGTTTAAAATAAGCTCCTAAACAATGACATCAAAAATTTGACAATACAATGTTGTCAAATGGTTTTCATATTAATGAATGTGATAAGTGCGTTTACGTAAAAGATACGACTAAGGGATATGCCATTGTTTGTCTATACGTAGACGATATGTTGATCTTAGGCAGTAACAATGAGATCATAAAAGCTACCAAAACTTGGTTGACCAGTAAGTTTGATATGAAAGATATGGGTGTAGCTGATGTGGTTTTAGGAATTAAAATTTCTAAAACACAATATGGCTTGGTAATATCTCAAGATCATTATGTAAATAATATTCTTGAGAAATTCAGTAAGAATGATACCGATATAGCCAAAACACCCGTAGATGTTCATTTACATCTAAAGAAAAATACTGGTGACGCAATATCTCAAATAGAATATTCGCGAATAATTGGTAGTCTAATGTATCTTATGAACTGCACAAGACCAGATATAGCTTACTCAGTTAGCAAACTGAGTAGATTTACTAGTAATCCTGGAGAGGATCACTGGAAGGCCATTGTGAGGGTACTTAGATATTTGAGATACACCTCAAGTTATGGACTGCACTATACAAGATATCCAGCTGTACTTGAAGGGTACACTGATGCAAACTGGATATCCGATACTAAAGATTCTAAATCTACTAGCGGATTTATCTTTACTATTGGAGGAGCTGCAGTGTCATGGAAATCTTCTAAACAAACATGTATTGCCATATCCACTATGGAATCTGAGTTTATAGCTTTAGATAAAGCTGGAGAAGAAGCAGAATGGCTTCAGAATTTTTTAGAAGATATTCCATGTTGGCCGAAACCTGTGCCGGCAATAAGTATACATTGCGATAGCCAATCTGCAATTGGTAGGGCACAGAGTAGTTTATATAACGGTAAATCTCGACACATTCGTCGAAGACACAATACCGTTAGACAGTTGCTCTCAAATGGAATTATCTCTATTGATTATGTAAAATCAAAGGATAATATTGCGGATCCGCTTACTAAAGGTTTAACGAGAGAGCAAGTAAATACATAATCGAGGGGAATGGTCTTAAGCCTATAAATTAAAGTTACATAGTGGAAACCCAACCTAGCTGACTGGAGATCCCAAGATCTAGGTTCAAAAGGGACAACTAAATTATGTAACTGTGTGTAAGCACTAAAAGAGTTAAACACTCTTATCCATTCCTATGATGATTTAGTGCTGCCTGTAAGGTAGGATAAGCTTTGCTTTTAATGATTCTTATAGCTTGATAAATAATCAAGTGGGGTATTGCAGGATACTCTAAATGAGCAATCACCTATTATGAGTAAGAAACGTGGCCACTTCTATGAGAATTGATCAGGCTAAATCCTCTAGAGTACTCATAAGAAACCAAGAAGTGTCCGAGGCCAAAATGGACACAACCGTGAGAACCGAAGATGTTCGAAGGGGAATTGTGTGATAATTATTGTCATGGTTTACACTAAAGGCTGAATAGTTCAAGACATCATGTTCACTAGTTAGCCGAGTAAATCCGATAGTTAGCCGAGCCGAGCCGGGCTGGGCTGGGTTGGGTCGGGTCGGGTCGGGTTTGGGTCAGTAAATAATTTTTTACTGCCCAACCGGATTATTTTTTGTCCAAACCGAACCAGCTCAACACCAAGCAGCCGAACCAGCTCAAATCCAACCAGCTTTATGTCCGAATAATTCTTCTTCTAGAATGTGTATGTTCGGTTCCTTGCCTTTTTTTGAAGTGTCTTGCCTTTTGGATTGAACCGGTTCGTTGATTCAGACTTGTCTTTTGACCGAACCGGTTCATGTCCAACAGTTGTGTCTGACCGAACAGACTTCTCTGTATCTATAAATAGGATTGTTTGTATCTGTTTTAAAACACTCATTCACCGAAAATATTCTTGCTTTCTGAGAGAGAGACTTCAAAATTCTTCAGTTCGCTGTGTTGCATCCGGGTGTGCTCTCATTTGCAACGTATATCGAGGAAACCTGGGAGACGATTTGCATCGATACTGTAAGCACCTTAGACAGGCAAAAAACGTCTTAAGGTTAAAAGGTCCAACCTTGACTCGATATTGATTTTTCCAAATCAATTACTGTAAGTGTCTTTGTTCGTTTTTACATATTTGTTGTAATCTGCTTCTATATATATATATATCAAGTTCTTCTTTTATTTTCTATTTATATTTTCACAGTATATAGCATATATATATATATATATATATATATATATATTTCGAACAACACTTTTCTGGAAGCTCGACTAGGTAGAAACCCCTGTCTAACCTAAAGAAGCATATGGTCTGCTAAACATGTTCTTGAAGAGGGAGTGTGCTGGAGGGTCGATAACGGTAACACTATCAGGTTATGAAAGGACAAGTGGGTGCCGCCCTTATATACCACTTTGCCTTATTCTGCGCAAGGACATTTGACTGAAACTAGTTTGGTTTCTGAACTGATAGATTCGGATACTATGCAATGGAAGTGGGACCTAATCTATGAAACTTTCGACGTAACTGTGGCTGAAGAAATCTGTGCTATGCCAATTAGCCATTTGGGCCTGGAGGACACTCAAGTGTGAAAACACGAGAATAAAGGGGTATATACGGTGAAGAGATGCTATAAGATGTTATGCAATGGACAGCTGGTGGGGAACCAAGGAAGCACGATCCAAAGTGATTCCTTAAGGGGCAAGATACGGAACAGATTCTAGACAGCTAAGGTTTCGAATAAAATCAAAGACTTTTCTGGAAAATTCAACATGGGATTCTTCCAGTAATGGTCAATCTGGAAAAGAGGAAGCTTATTGTAAACCCTGTTTGCTTTAGATGTGGAGGAGCAGTAGAAACGATACTACATGCTTTGATGGTGTGCCCTGCTGCTGACTCTGTATGGTGCAATGTCAACATAGGAAGGGATTTTGAAGTTGGTGAAGACCCAGGAGCTGAAAACTGGATTCAATAAGTGTGCACTTATGCGAACCCCGAAGAGCTACAACTAATTATGATCACAGCTTGGGCCATTTGGAACGCAAGAAATGAGGAGTTACATGGTGAACAAAGTCGAGACCCTATTGCAGCTAGCATTTTCATTCGAAAGTACCAAGTTGAATTCAACGAGGCTCAACTACAGATTGCAAAGGAAACTAATCAATTCTCGCATACATGGATGTCCCAAAACAGTGGAGAGTTTAAAATCAATTTTGATGGGGCCTTGGATTTAACGAACAGAATAGGTGGAATTGGAATAGTAATTAGAGATGGCACCGGTACGGTAATGGGGCCTCTGGCTACGAAATTACATCATGTTGTAAATTCATTTATGGTGGAAGCTAAGGCTACATGTAGAGCATTGGAGTTTGCGCTTGAACTAGGTTTCACAAGAGTAGTTTTCGAAGGAGATGCATTGGTCATTATCAAATCCTTACACACAGCTATTGTTGATTTATCTCCCATTGGTCCAATAATTGCTGAAACTATTCATTAGAACATATTAATAGGAATTGCAATAAGGCTGCTCATGTACTAGCTAGATATGGCCTTCAGGTTGTGGCAGAAACAATATGGGTAGAGGAGTGTCCAGACCTTCTCAGTAATATTGTTCTCAGTGATTGTACCACTTAAGCATTCAATGAAGTTTTCCCATTAAAAAAATATTCTTAATTAAATTACATGTTTGCATTAAAATTCAAAATAATGATATAATATAATACAAATCTATGCATAGATAAATAAAAAAAAATGGTTTATTTCAAGTAAAGTTTTGAGTTCTGTTTCCTCATAAATTATCAAAATCCACGCTAAGTTGACGCTTACGTGGCAGTAGCAAAAGCTCTTGTAGCATTCCACGTTGGCATCTATAAAAAAACAAAAAATTGTCCTATATATGTCACGTAACTATTGATGTGATAGAGATAATCATGTCGGCATTGACATGGCAGGAAATAATGAATTTTAACGATTTTCATATAAAAAAGTTTAATTAAATAAATTTTATTTTAAGAATTTAATTAGATAAAAATAATATTAAAAAATATAATATATTTTAATATTTTAATATAGTAAAGGGACTTAAAGAAATTTTTATTAAGTTGGGATTGAAAATTTAGATTTCAAATATAATGTATATTGT
The DNA here is from genome assembly GCA_030761205.1 of Fremontodendron californicum. Classification (NCBI taxonomy): domain Eukaryota; kingdom Viridiplantae; phylum Streptophyta; class Magnoliopsida; order Malvales; family Malvaceae; genus Fremontodendron; species Fremontodendron californicum. The sequence continues at coordinate 9,817,348 of JAULJL010000044.1, read as the reverse complement.
GTAATAAAACACATGTAAATATAATATTAATGATTATTTTTTAAATTCATGGATTTGCTTAATGCCTATTTAATGATGAATTTAAAATACCTATAAATATTTGTGAATTTGAAATTCATATTTTTAACCTTTGAAATATATAATCATATTAAATTTTAACTAATTTATTCACAATGAAATTTTTATTTCATTCTCACATTTTATATAACCAATGAAATTCAAATTCAAATTTTTAAATTTATATTTTCGAACATAACATTAAAGTCTAAAGTGATAATTAACGCAAGATCCAGACTTTAACCAAATAACTTTATTAATGATTAATGAAACTTTTTTCTTTTACAGATCGAAGATGGAAAGATCACAATTAAAAAGGTAAGATCCCACGAAAGCCTATTCTATCTATTTTAACATAACTTTCTAATGCAAATATAAATTATAAGAAGTCGTCCATAAATTGAGTTAAGAAATTTAACCATAAAATCTAGATTAGCCAAACCCAATTTAGTTGATTAATAATTAATTGGGGTAAGATTTGAATAATTAGTAATTAATTAATCCAATGGACCATATATATGCTAGACCCAAATTAAAGGCCAACACGTTTGGGTTAATAAGATGATTATGTGAGAGAAAGTCCAACAAATCATGTGGACTAAGCCTACGATTAAGAAGTCAACAAAGTCCAATTCGAACAAGTCTGTATAGCAGTTAATGTTGTTAGAGAAATCTAACATAATACTGACATGACAGTTACCAACAGTTGCATACTTTATGTTAAATGATATTCAATAATAAAACTAAAATTAAAATAAAAGAATTCAATGTGATTGAATTCTAATTAACATCCTAAGAAATTATTGAGTGGGATTAGTACTAGAGAAAATTCAAGGAATGATGGAGATATTACAACCTTCATCTAGAGTGATTAGCAGCATTCAGGCAATGAGAAGTTTGACTTGAAGAAAAATAATGGTTCAATGGTTACATCAAGTGGAAAGGGGCATGAGAGACCGTTATCAACTATTATCAAGCACATGAAGGTAAAGAAGTTAGTGGGTATCATTTAGCTTAAGAATTTCGTAAAATTTTGTTTTTGCCTTTTTCATGTATAATATGAGTTGTGAATATGTAAAACATGTTCCAAAAATCATAATCAACGTGCATTTTCAATTATTATTACACTCTAACTTTTACCTTTCAAGGTTTATCTTTACCTTTATTTGTATTTAGACGTAGTTTTAACTTAGCAAATTAATTATCCCAACTTTTTTGTTCGTGTCGCCTATTTCCGCTATTGCTGGAGTTATCAAGTGAGAACCCTTCAGTCACCTCGAGTACTCATAAGTAAACCTGTCAATTCTGACCCAAATCCGAAAAAATCAACTCGACGATCCGAACTTAATCTAACTCGATTTGATTATAAAAAGTTAACAACCCGAACCTTAAATTATCCGAACCCGAAATAACCATAATTTAAATTGACCCGAATCTGAAATGATCCGAACTCGAAATAATCCGAAACATGAACCTAAAATGACCAGATCTTAAATTAAGTATAATTTTATTTTTAAAATATTAATTTAAAATAAATAATTATGACAAGATTATTACTTTATTTAATTTTATAACTTTAAATTATCTTTTAAAATATTTCTTTAATATTATAATTTTATATATTTTTTTACTATTATCTTTTTAAAATATAATTAAAAATAAATTATTTTTATTATTATTTAGTTTTAGTTTTTATGTTTATTAGTATATATTATGAATAAAGTTCTTTAGTTTCTTTTTTTTTACTTTGATAAAATAATTAAATAGATCGATAATAATCATTTAAAAAGTAATAATTCAATAAAACTATATGTTATATTACTTATGATAATCTTATAATATAATTTAATTTTAAACAAATTAATATATGTTTTATTACTTATGATAATCTAATAATATGATTTAATATAAATTATATCTTTTTATTCTCATGAGTATACATATGGTTTATAGTATTTTATCATTATATATATTATTTAAAATAAATGTATTATTTTTAATTTTAAAAGTATAACATTTTCTCAAGCAATGTAGAACAAAATACATAAAAATAGGTCATTAATAATGATAATGTTATTTTATGTTAATGATTGGTACATTACGTTATAATAATCTCTTATCATGTTATTTAAATTAAATTAGATAATTTCTTATTAATATACATATTTTTTGGAATAAATATGTTGTTTTTAATTTCAAATGTATAATCTCTTAATTATTATCATATTATTTTTTAAAAGTATATAAAGTAGATCATTGATATGCATATTTTATTATAATGATACATTATAATAATATCTTATCGTGTGATATATAATAAATTAATCTCTTATCGTTATATATATTATTTAAAACAAATGTGTTATTTTTAATTTCAAATTTATAATCTCTTATCATATGATTTAGATTAGTTTCATTAATAGTTATAATATTGGTCCGTTTAACGATACTTGCTACTAAGTTTATAAAAATAAATAAAATTTTATTTTATTGTAAAGAGTTACAAAGAGAAACAAATCGACTGTTGGATTCAGCAATATAATTGTACTCGTCGTACACGTAAAGTTTTGAATCAATCCGATATCTTTATTATATCGATTGAGAATACTGTTTTTTTCAATATATATTCAACAATTGAAAGTTTTTTACATCGAACAAATAGTTAGACATTTTTAATTTACTCAAAACTCGATGTGCATGACTACGTGAATAGAACATGAAATCTGACGGTCGAATTGTTAAAATATTAATCGTATAAAAAGTTATGAAAGTTGTAAAACTAATTTAGTTTTACACAAGGGTAAAACTAAATTAGTTTTACATATTTTCATAACTTTTATACGATTAATATTTTAAACAAATCGACCTTTGAATTTAGCAATACAATTGTACCAGTCGTGCGCATAAACTTTCGAATCGGTCTGATATCTCTATCATATCTGTAGACACCTAATTTTGTCTAGGCCTCTAAACAAAGTACATTTTCCTTCAAATCCGAGTTCCTAACTTTACCTCGATTTCATGGCATAATATCCCTACACTTGGATTCAGCAAAATGAACAAGACCAAAGTCAAGAGAAAAGTCAAAGTCAAAGTTAACCAAAAGTCAAAGTAAAAGGATAAAAAGTCAACTTTGGTAAATTAAGTTTAAAAAGGAAAATTAGATGTTAAAGAGGCAATCTTGATAATTGGAGAGCTACAATTGAAAATGGAAGGGTGAAATTGAAAGATCAAATCAAAGAGAAGTGGTGGAGGGACTAAATCGAAAAAATCAAAAGTTGAAACTAAAAGGGAAAAAGCAAAATTGAGATGTCAAAGAGGATAATTTGAACGTATGGAAGATAATGGAAGAGGAAATTGAAATAATTGGAATGAAGGAAAGTGGGATAGGAGGATTGAAATGGTAGAAAGACTAAATTTAACAAACTGAAAGTTCAAATTCAAGGAGGATTGTAGAAAATATTAAATTGAAAGAAATTGAAAGTTCAATTTGAAGAAGAATGATAAAGGGATGAGATTGAAAAGCTCAATTACAAGAAGAATAAGGGTAAGAGTTAATTTGAAGAACAATTAGAAACGAGGGACTAAATTGCACAAATCAAAAATTTGGAATTGTAGTGAAGGTTGTAATTGAAAAGAAAAATAGTTTGGAAAATGATGAAGGGATGATTGAGAAACAAATGAAAAGTTTGAGGAAAAATATGAAAATAGCCCAAGATAAAATTGTAATAAAATGAAGGAGTGAAAGTTATTTTTGGAAGCAAAATGGCAATTTGTGAATAAATGGATGAGTAGGAGAGAGAGAAAGCAAGAGGTACATAAGTTGCCACAACTTGGCATTTGGGATAATAACTTAATGAGGAAGGAGCCAATAGGACCTACTTGGTGAGTAAGAATAGGAAATGGGGGACCATGAAAGGGGGGACCATGAGAGGGAGACCACTTGAAGAAGGAAAAAAGATGAGAGCCTTGAGAATACACCATTTGGCCAAGGGGTTTTTTAGAGGGGTAGGCTCACGGCAAAACCAAAGAAAAAGGGAGAAAGGAAGAAGAAAAAAAAAAAAAAAGATGAGGAAAAAAGAAAAAAAAAAGTGAGAGTGTTCTTCATCAAGCTAAAAGGTAGTTCCATTCTTTTCATATTTCTTTGATTTCATTTTTTTTCAGGGTTTGTTCTTCACTTTTCATGTGTTGAAAATTTTAAAAATATTTTAAAAAGATTAGCTTTTTTCTTCTCTTTTCAATGTTTTAAAGTGTTCCTCAAAATGCTCTCTGAAAAAAACTATTCTTTTCTTCTCTTCTAAAATTTTTCAAGTTTCAAAAAATGGTTTTTAAATAACTTGATTGCTTTTTTCTATTTGAAAAATAAAATGTAATATGGTTGTTGTGTCTTGATAAATATTGCTATGCTTATTCTTGCTATTTGATTTTGCTCATGTTGCTTGCCTTGAAGTACGGTCTATTGTGGTGTATGTTCTATGTGTTTGCCTTCATTTTGGTTGTGATGGATTTTTAAAACAAAGATGGTTATGAGCTTGATGATCCTTGACCGTTTTGGTTTTAGGTGATAGTTGAGTCTAATTAACAATCCATGAGACCAACTTTGAGCCAACCATTTTGTTAAAAAAAAAAAACAGTTTTTCAAAAATGCTCCCGGTAATTCTTGGCTCGGATTAAGAAATGGTCTGTAACCAAGGTTCTTTTGTGTTCTTATGATATACTGGGTATATTAAACTTACTCTGAGGTTGGATGATGTAAGTACAGGCTATTTTTTCCTCTCCGCCCTGTTGTTACAAAAAATAGTTTTTTAAAAAAACGCTCCTGATAATTCTTGGTTTGAATTAAGCAATGGCTTGTAACTGAGATCCTTTTGTGTTCTTATGATATACTGGATGTATTAAACTCATTTTGGGGTTGGATAATGCGATTACGGGCAAAATTTTCTCCTCCGCCCTGTTGTTACCTAAAAACTTTTTTTTCAAAAAAAATCTCGAGAATTCTTGGTTCGAATTAAGTAATAGTCTGTAACCAAGTTCGTTTTTTGTTCTCTTGATATACCGAGTCATATCAAACTCTCTTTGGTCGAATTACGTGATTACAGACTGAAGTTTCCTAATCACCCTTTGTTTTCCCGAAAACATTTTGTAAGCCTAAAAACAACTTTTAAGGCCTCAGGGTACCGTTTTTAAAACTTTCGGGTTATCCTTTTCCAAGACCTCAGGGCACCGTTTTTAAAACCTCGGGTTACCACTTTTTAGAACCTCCGGGTTACCATTTTTAAAACCTTCGGGTTCTCGTTTTCCAAAACTTCCAAGTATCGTTTTTCAAAACCTCCCGGTCCGTTTCGCTAAGTCCGACTTAAGTTTCTTCAAAGGTATTCAGATACCTCTTTAGGTATTCGAATGCCCTCTCCTTAAGGGAGAAACACATTCCCGATGATGGTCCCTTTTAACACATTTCATGTGTTTTTTTTTTAAGTGTTTAAAATTTTTCATAAAAACGTGTTTTATTGGTTACATAAATATTTGGCGAGGATGATATGTTAGTCTTTGCCGGGTTTGCAATTCTCCAACGCACGTGTTTATGAAATAATTAAGTATGATTTTTGTTTTACTCGAAATTACCTAAGTGTTAGGCGAAAGGATTATTTTCCAAGTTTTATCGGGTTTGCTGAGGAGTTCGGTAAAATTTTCTGACGCATGCCATTTATGTAATTCCATATAAAAAATGCATGAATTTTTTTTTTCAAATTTTGGTTGTGCATATTTTTTGTTATTTAATAATTATTTATTATATTATATCCTTTATTATGTTATTTGATAATTAATGTTTATATGATTTTTATTCATGTTATTTAATAATTATTGTTTATATTATGCTTTTGCTTATGCAATATGATGTTTAGTGTTTATATTATTTTCCTTATATTTGCATCTTAATTATGTTTTGCATACTCATATTCATAATAAATGAATTTCAATGCATATGAAAATGAATGTTCTTAATAATAAAATGAGGTCATATTCCCAAGTTAAAATAATTTATGAGTTCTCTGCTGGGTGTGTTGGGGAGGATTTCATTAATTATTATTAACATCAGAACATCTTTTCTGAAAAATGAGAATGATGCGAATTATTTCAAAATGAGAAAAAATTCTATATTTTGTTGGGTTTGCCAGAAAATATAAAAAAATTTGTAATAATAAATTCCAAATCATTCTCAAATAATATGATTGTTTTTTAATTGTGAATTATTTTTAAATACCGAATCTAAAACCAACTTTTATCGAGACTTAAGATAACACATGATTAATAAGGTACCGTTTTGTACGAGCATTGTGGGGGTGCTAATACCTTCCCCGCACGTAATTGACTCCCGAACCCGCCATTTTTTTTTTGGTTTTAAATGGAGAATTTAAAATTGGTTTTTAAAAAGATTTTAATTAATTTTAAAATTCTTTACAAAAATCGGTTTTAATAAGTAATCGATCACACCTAGCCAAAAAAGATTGATGGCAACTCCCTTTTCTTCAAGGTTTTTCAAAACCTAATATTATTTACAATGACCTATTATATCTTTTCTTCCCCCCAAAACGTCATTTAGCGGTTACGAGATCATTATGACAATATCGATCGAGAATACCGTCTTTCTCAATATATATTTAACGGTTGAAAGTTTTTTACATCGAACAAATAGTTAGACATTTTTAATTTACTCAAAATTTGATATGCATGATCTACGTGAATAGAACATGAAATATGATGGTCGGATTGTTAAAATATTAATCCTATAAGAAGTTATGAAAGTGTGTAAAACTAATTTAGTTTTACACTAGTGTAAGTGGATGCCTCCTCTAATAAGAATTATATATTATATAGAAATATTATATATGTCATAACTTTAATATGTTAAGAATTGCATCTTTACTTATTATAAAATTTGTATTAATTTAATTTTATACATTATGTTTAGAATTTAAAAATATTTAACATAAAAACTTATTTAATTTCATAATATTTCTTATTATATTTTTATTTTGAATAAGAATTTATTATTATATTTCATTACACTTGATAATTTTAAATTTTTAAATAAAGTTCTTAAATCTAATTTAATTTTAGTAGAAAAATATTTCAACTTCTAAGATTAGTTCACTTAGTAAAACTTTTAATATTAAAAGTTATTTATCAAGGTTCGAATCTTTCAACAAACATAAAATTGTATATTTTTCAAATATCTAAATAGATTCATGTAACGATTTAAGATACACGATAATATCCTATTTATTTTAAAATATAATTTATTTTTCTATTTTTATCTTTCAATAAAATTCTAATAAAATCTGATTCGATCAAATAATCTGATTAAATTTAATCTGATTCGATTTTAAAAATTAATTAATTGAGTCGAACATTACCTCAATCCAAATAAACCGAGTGTCAAACCCGAAATGACCTGAGTGTCAAACCTGAAATGACCCTGTAGACACCTAATTTTGTCCGGGCCTTTTAAAATCAAATTTGATTTGTCTCCTACTCGGGTTTAATATTTTTGTAGAAGTCATGGTCGTGATTTTAGATTTTTTAGTTTTAAATTATATATCCTTTTTAGCTTTAATTATTCAAATAAAATCAAACCGTAAAATTATCAATTTTCAAATTCAATTTAAACTCAAGGTGAAGAAATTTTAATCTTGAGCTTTAAAGTTGACCCTTTTAGATTTTTAAAATAAAAATCTTAATTAAAAATATTTGAAAAAATTGGGTTAAAAAAAAGACTTGAAAAGATAGAGGATGGAAGGGTAACTTAGACATTACCCTCCCTTTCTTTGGTTTAATCTAGATCAAGTATTTTCTTAAATCTAAGGGTTCATAAAAAATGAGAAAAAAGAAAAATATTTTAAAGGATATTTAAAAGGGAATAGTTCTTGAGCCCTTAGATTAATTGATCCAAAGATCCACATTTAAGTTAGAAGATGAGTTATAAAAGGGATCATTTAATAAAAGGAATAAGGAGGGCCGGTTATTTTTGGAGAGGCTAGCAGCTAAAAGAAATAAAAAGAAAAATGAGGGAAGCTTTTGTTCTTTGAAAAGGAAGGCATGGGGAAGCTACAGGAAGGGGGAAGGAATTAAAAGGAAAAAAAGTAAGAAAGGGGGAAAGCTAGCAGCTAAGGAGATATTAGAAGTTAGAAAAGAAAAGAACGAAAAATAAGAAATGTAAAAAAGGGTTATGGGTAAGCTACAGGGAGTTTTGAGAAAAAAGAAAGAGGGAAATTTTCACATAAGTGCTTAGGATTTTTTGAGTTTTAAAAATGGAAGTTTTTTAGTGATTAAAAAAGATATTTAATCTAGGCTTTAAGAGGAAGGTGCTGTTAGTCTAAAGAGTCACTTGAGGTAATCTTTGCTTTCTTTCTCTTATATTTAATGTTGCTTGCCTTTAAATATGGTATATTATGGTGCATATTTGGTGTTTGATGATTCTCCTCTTATATGCCTAATGTTGCTTGCCTTGGATATGGTCTATTGTGGTGCATGCTTGGTGAGATTATGTTAATCTTTGCTTGAGACAAAGTTTAATTATGAGCTTGATGATCTTTGGCCATTTCAGTTTTAGGTGATAGTTGAGCCGGATTAACAATCCACAAGATCAACTTTGAGCAAACCACTTTGTTACCAAAAAACAGTTTTTTTGAAAAACGCTCCCAATAATTCTTGGTTCGGATTAAGCAATGGTTCATAACCAAGATTCTTTTGTGTTCTTATGATATACCGGATATATTGAATTCATCTTTGGGTTGGATAATGCGATTACGGACCAAATTTTTCCCTCCGTCATGTTGTCACCCAAAAATAGTTTTTTCAAAATCCCCCAGAAATTCTTGGTTCGGATTAAGTAATAGTCTGTAACCAAGTCCCTTTTTTTGTTCTCTTGATGTACCAGGATATATATCAAACTCTTTTAGGTCGGATTACGTGATTACGGACTCAATTTTGCTAACCACCCTTTGTTTTCCCGAAAACATTTTTAAATCCAAAAAAAACTTTTCAGGGTCTCCAGACATCGTTTTTAAGTCCTCCGGGCACCATTTTTAAAACCTCATGGTTATCGTTTTTAAGACCTTCGAGCATTTTTTTTAAAGACCTCTGGACATCGTTTTTAAAACCTCTAGGTTACCGTTTTTTCAAGACCTTTGGGCATCATTTTTTTAAAACCTCCGAGTTACCATTTTTATGACATCCGGGCATCGTTTTTAAAAGCTTCTAGTTACCGTTTTTTAAAACCTCTGAATTACCATTCTTAAAACCTTCGGATATCGTTTTCCAAAACCTCCTGGTACCGTTTTTAAACCTCCGGGTTCGTTTTCAAGTCCGATCGAAGTTTCCTCTAGGATATTCAGATATCCTCCCCATGGGTATTCTGATTCCCCTAATGGAAAGAGGAAACACATTCCCGATAATGGTCCCTTTTTAATACATTTCATGTTTTATGAAAAGCGTTTTAAAATCTTTCATAAAAAGGTACTTTCTCGGTTACATAACATTAGGCGAGAGAATAATTTTCTAGGCTTTGCTAGGTTTATCGGGGAGAATAGGAAATTCTCTATCGCGAGTGTTCATGTAATTGTGAAGTATGATTTTCGTTTTACTCGGAATTACATAAGTCTTAGGCGAAAGAATTATTTCCCAAGCTCTGCCGGGGAGTTTGGTAAAAAATTTCGACGCATGTCATTTATGTAATTCAAATAAAAAAATACATGAAAAAGATTTTCAAATTTTTGATTATGCCATTTAATAATTATTGTGCAATGGATACTTATATTATACTTTTAATTATGCCATTTGATAATTAGTATTTACATTATTTTTCTTATGTTGCATATTGATAATGCTTTGCATATTCATTATTTTTAATAAATGATTTTGATTGCATATGAAAATTAACGCTTTAATAATAAAATGAGGCAATATTTCTGAGTTAAAATAATTTATGAGTTCTCTGCTGGGTCTGCCACGGAGAATGTCATCAATTATCATTAACAAAGGAATTTTTTTTTTCTAAAAAGGAGAATGATGCAAATGATTTTAAAACGAAAAAAAAATTCTATGTTTTACCGTGGTTGCCGATAAATATAGAAAATTTTGTGGCAATAAGTTTCGAATCATTCTTAAAATAATATGATTATTTCCTAAAAGGGGAATTATTGTTAAATACCGAATTCGAAACCAACTTCTATTTAGACCAATGATACACATGATTAAAAAGATACCATTTTATACGGACGTTGTGGGGATGCTAATACCTTCCCCGCACGTAACCGACTCTCAAACTTGCTTTTGTTTTTTCTCTGGTTTAAAGCGCAGACTTCGAAGTTAGTTTTCAAAATATTTTAATTAATTTTAAAATATTTTGCAAAAACCGATTTTAATAGGTGACCGATCACACTTAGCCAAAAAAGATTGATGGCGACTCCTTTTTTTTTAAACGTTTTTCAAAATCTAATATTATTTACGAGGAACCAAGTTATATTTTTTCTTTCTCTCCCAATGTCATTTAACGGTCACGAGATTGTTATGACAGACCCGAATTCGAATAACTCGAGTGTCAAACCCGAATGACCCGAACCCGAGATGACCCGCACCCAAGATGACCCGAACCCGAAATGGTCTGAACTCGAAATGACTTAAACCCGAAATGATCCAAACTGAAAATTAACTCAAATTTTTTAAAACCCAAATTGACCCGACCCAACCCAACCCAAACCCAACCTGATCCGCCCAATTTACAGATCTAGTTTAGGTTTTCTTAAAAACTAAACCAACAAAGTTAAAGATGTTTAAATTTTAAATAAAAGAGAATTAAGTTTAAATAGATTAATTACAGCTAACAATGCTAACTTGAACTTGAAAATCGTCTACTCTGTTTAAACTCAAATTCAACTCAATTCAATTTAACTAGAAAAAGTTAACAATCTGAATCCAATCACCGATCCTAAACATGAAATGATACAAATTTGAAATAACCCGAGCTTGAAATGACCCCTAAAGAAAAATTTGAAATGATATAAGCTTAATGTGATTATTAAGATTCAGCAATTTAGATCTAAGATATCTGAATCTGAATAAATCGTATCAAATTAAATTATCCAAATTGGAAATGAATCGTCGATGTGAGCTCTTGGGAAAGATCAACTTGTTTTTTTTGCTAAGCTAGAAGAGTTCAATAATTAACCAAGAGATTACAAAGTTCATGCTAATCACAAGATTAACAAAATGCCATTAACAAGAGGCAACAAAAACTTCAAAACAGATCAGAAAGAAACACCTAAAAACTACAAAATAGACCATGATAACAATCTAAACCATAACAAGCAACCAGATAACCCCTCAAAAGAAATTAAAAATACCAAAATCCAACAACCTTGTATAAATTATCACTAAATTCCATAATCAAAACAAAGCCTCAAGAAGAACACCCTTGTATACCTTACAGCAGTATATCAAGGAACCATTAAGGCTTCACCCAGGACTCCCTATCTTAGTGCCTCACATGGCTATCACCTCTTGCTTAGAGTAACTTTTATCCGTTGGGTGATGATCCTTCCACTCGACATCGTCAGATCATTAAACCGGCTTTCGTCCTTGCTCGACGGATGGGTCTTGCAATCAAGCTCCCTTGCACTCGAGAGTCAATTTTCGTCCAGCTTGAGGAAACTTTTGCACTCCTTACCTTTTGAGAGGCCTACGCCTCATAGAAACTATCTACCGAAGACTATCCTTTGACCCAAAATTGAAATAACCTAAATATGAAATAGTCTAAATTTTCTTCCGCTCAAAATGACTCAACCCATATAATTACCAGTTCTCTAAAGATCAAGGAAGAAAATAAAAGTTAATTGAAAAGTTTTAGACAACCAATACATTTTAACAGTGTCGCATCATTTTCAAATCCTTTCTTGAACAATTGTCTCGGTGGGCCAAGTTCATTTACATAATAATAATGGTTGAGCTTTGAATAAGAAGTCTTAACTGGGGCTTACTAATCAAATAGAAGTCTGACCCTGTATACGATTGAGGGGTCAATTGCTTTTGTTACGAGAGACACTGCATGCATCCTTTAATTATTCAAAAATTTCCTTTATTTTATTTTGACCTTCTCTTGAAATCCTCGTTGGGCAAATTCAAAATTGAACCTTATTGAAAGAAATAATCATAATGACTATGTCAAACTCTAACACAGCATTAGCATTATTGGTAGGTACACCCGCCATCATACACTTTTTGTTTGATTAAAGTACATGAATGTCAAATACTAACTTGAAATCAATGAGATATATTATTAAGGAATTAATATATTAATATATTAAAAATATCACATCAAATATTAAAAATATATTATTTATTTTACCATATCATCATAAAATAATATATTTTATTGATGTCACATTAACATTTTACATCCACATTATCAAGTAAAAATAAATTAAATGTCACATCAATTTTTTAAATGATTCATGTTATACCAATGATATTATTTTTTTACTTCAAATTTTAAAAATAATAATTAAATTACCTAATCTTATAGTAGATAAATTAATTTACAATAGATAATATAATACAAGGATCTCAAGTACTTACATCCTTTTTGTTTTGCCTCAGTTGAATCAACAAATCAGAAAAAGAAGAAGAAATTAAATGTACACGAGGAATTGGGGGAAAATTTGACTGGTTACTTTGCTATACAAATTTTCTCTGCTACATCGAGGACTCTGTAGTGGATCGAGAGAAAGCTGGGGGAAGCAAACAGGCAGTTAATGCCTTTTCTAAGCTATTTACAATCTCAGTCATTGAAGGTCTATCTCGGCCTTCTGGTCTTACACAAGCCGCTGCTAAGTATCCTACACATGCCACTGCCTCTATTTCGAAAGGCGTTGGTGGTGGCACTCTGGGGTCCAAAACTCTGTGAATTTCGTCTTGGACAATATATGGAACCACAAAACTTACCACATTTCTTGGCGCCCCATTTTCATTCCGATGGATTGCCTTAAATCCTGATAATAATTCAAGCAAAACTACCCCGAAGCTGTACACATCGCTCTTACTGCTCAGTTGTTGAAGCCTGTAGTACTCAGGATCCATGTATCCAACCGTGCCTGCTGCTCGCAGCGAGAGGTGTGACTCGTCGTCTCCAGGACCGATCAATGATAATCCGAAATCCGATACTTTTGCAGTCCAAGTTGCATCGAGAAGAATGTTTGAGGACTTGATATCACGGTGTATGATTGGTGGCACCGCGTATTCGTGCAAGTATTGGATCCCCCTTGCTGCATCTAATGCAATCTTAAGCCGTTTAGCCCATGACATAAAGGGTAAACTTTGGAACTTGTGGAGATGTTCATGGAGTGTGCCATTATTCATGTACTCGTATACCAATATACGCTCATTGAAATCTTCGCAAAATCCCAATAGCCGAACAAGGTTTTTGTGGTGGAGGCGTGACAAATATTCAAGTTCATTCACGAAGGCATTGTCTTTATCTTCTTGATGCTTGGTGCCGATTGCATATGATGAAGTGCTTGTTATTTCAGCTCGTTTGATGGCCACTTCTCGCCCATCATCAAATCTAGCCTGGTAGACAGAACCAAAACTGCCAATCCCAATTTTATGATCTTCAGAGAAATTGTTGGTGGCTTGTATCAGGATTTCTAAACAAAATTCCTCCAAGCAACCTGTATTTCCCATGCTGGTCAATTGGCTCAGACGCTTCTCCAGAGCTGCTGGTGGTGCTAATGAGGATTGGGGAGTTTGGGGCTGATTGGAAACACCATTAGCAGGGGCACTACTAGTCTCATCCAGGCGACCTGAATCATGGACACGGCATCCTCTACCTTTGCAATATCTGAAGACAAAGAAACCAACGACTAGCAACAAAGAGAAAGATCCTACACAACCAACAACTAAGAAAGCTACCATTCTGCCATTCAAATCACTGCTTGTGGATCTGTTCTGAGGTTGTGGCGAGGGAGCTGATGGCAGGGATGGCATTATTGGCAGTGGCACACAAGCTTGGCAAATAGATCCACCATTGCTGCAAAATGAACCTGATCCTGACACCAGACCACATGGACATGTATTCCTACATGGCCCTGGTAATACTTCTGAGAATACCATAGAGTTGGAGTTAAAGTTTGGGTCACCCCAACAAAACAGAGAATAATTCAATGTAGAAACTCCACAAAAAACATTTCTCTTTGCTTTGATTGTAATAAAACTATGCCTTTCCAATTCCTGTGGCAGACTGAAATTATTCTGGCCCCAACAAACAACTGTTCCATTAGTCCTTAAAGCACAGCTTCGATTCTGTCCCAGAGCCAATGCGTTGAATTTTCCAAGAGGCGTATCATCCAACACCGTATTTCCCCAACACTCCAAATCATTATCTGCACTAATGGCACAAGCATGCCTAAACCCAACAGCAATCACGCTATAATTCCCTCTAGGTTCTTCACCAGAGATACCAGCAACGTTTCCAGGGCAGCTAATCTTTCCATTTTCTGATAATCCACACAAAAATCCTTCACCGACAGCGATGGTAGAAAAGTTCTGATCCCTGGATTGGTTGAATTCAGGCCACTGCCAACATTCAAGAACATTGGTCTCATTAAGACCACAAATGTGAGAGTTGCCTGCTTCAAGTTGATTAAGAGCTGGACCCAAGTAAACTCGTTTGAACTCTATAGTAGTACCATTGCTAAAGAATCTCCAACAATGCATAACTGAAATATTGGAAGAGGAAAAAGAAGGTCTCAACCCACATAAAAATCCATCGCCAGAGACAATCCCAGTAAACGAATCATTGGGATTGAAAGGGGTTTGAATACCAGGAACTGGAAAGCTAGAACAATTTAGAGAAGATCGATGCAATTCAAGAGATGGTAATAAAGCACATATTAATGTCAGGTTAGAAGTTTCAGATATAGAGACTGTAGATAGTGAAAAACTGAAAGAAATAAAAGAAAGAAATGAAAAAATCAGGAGAGAAAACTGGTGGGATTTGCAAAAGAAAATACCCATGGAAATTGTTTTGATAAGTATTTCATGGTGGGATTTTAAAGAGTATATATGGCGTTTAAAGGGTGGTTTAAAGAAGGCCAAAAATGTTGGAGAAATGGTACTGAAAAATGGACCATGAGAAAAAGAAAACGCGGTTTGATGGAGTTTTGAGTGTCGAATAGAGACCAGGTCTTACAAAAATTAATTAAATTATTAAAAGGGATTTTTAGAAGAAGCAAGCAGCAGCGTGTGGGTGGTCAACATTTGAAACCCATAGACGACACCCGCTGCTGCAACGATACGAGTCCACCACTCAGATTTGCTCTTTTTTTTTTCAGATCGAAACTCGGCTTTTGTAATTAACTAAAACAACAAAAAAAGCATTTGAATTTTATTATTATTTTATTCAAATAAACATTTTACTTTTAACTTATATCCAAATAAATTTTTTATTTTTTAATTTATAACTATATAAACTCTTAACATAAATTAATTTTTCAGTTGAAATACGAATTTATTTAAATAAAAATAACTTATTTGAATACAATAAAAATTTACTTAAAAATAAATTATTCAGAGATTTTTTCCTTATCTTAATCTTGTAAACTTTTTTTATTTTATTTTGGTTTTCTCTATTGAGAAGATCCTTCTAAAGTTCCAATTATTTTGGGACTCCAGAAGACTAAAAAGCTCATACATTAGTTACCTATATATTGTGATTCATTCTCCTTCGTTAATCTTGATGTCGACGTATTAGGATTGTTTGGCCCTATTTGATAAATGTTTTTATTATATATAATTTTTTTTTTTTTAAAATTATTAAGTTCAATTACTTGATATAATGATGAGTATATGTATTTTATATAAAAAAAAAAAAAATCCAAAATATAAATTTTGTTGTTTTTGATGCAAGGATAGGGTGGCCACGTCGCCCCCTCCATTTTTTTGGGCTCCACTTTTTTGTGGGCTCCACTTTATTTTGGTGCCAATTTTTTTTTTGTGGGCCCCATTTTATTGTGGATCTTACTTTATTTTAGTGTAGAAAAAAAATGATAGGAAAAAAAAAAGTTATGTATTCGTGTTATTTTTTGTGTTTAAAGTATTATATATTTATATAAATTTTTACACGTTGATAATTCGTGTTTCAATTGTATGTTCGTGTCGTATCTCAATTCATTACATATTTTGCATGATTTGTCATAGTGATTCGATTTAGAGAAAAATTTGTGTGTTCTTGACGTGTTCGTGTTTTTTTTCCCTTCAAAGTATTATAAGATTTTACACGTTAATAATATATATAAAGTACTATAAATTTTTTATGTATATTTTTACATGTTCGTGTATTCTTATTGAATTTTTCGTGTTGTGTTTTAATCATTTTTTCTATATTGTGTTCGTGTCGTGTCTCAATTCATTTTATATTTTACATACTTTGTCATTGTGATTCAATTTAAGATAAAATTTGTTTCATTTAGATTTATCTTTTAAGCTGACTTTATAAACTCTTTATAACTTTAAATTGTTATAACAGTTCTCTTTTGTTATTTTAAAAAATATTAATTTTTTTTGTTTAATTGTTAATTTTTGTTTTTTGAAATGTTGTCATCGTATATTTAACATTTGATTTCCGCGGTATCGCGCGGGGGTTTAATCTAGTAGATATGAATCTCATTTCTCAAATTTTGAAAGCATCAAGTCAATATTGTCCAAAATATTGACCAAAATCTCAAAAAAAAATTATTAAAGATTTTTAAAGATATTTGTGCAATTCGATAAAATACTGTTTGGTTATAAGTTTACTTAGTTATCAAGTAAACTTGATATTCGACTCGACAATAAGAATTGCTAAAATATTTTGCTATGTGTTTAGTGCTTTTAATTATTTTGGTCAATTAATTAGAGGAATTATAACTCTTAACCAAATTGGAAGATGATGTTTAGAGTATTGCCTTTGAGTAAAATATCATAAATTATTTGAGATAGGTAAATAATTTGTGCAATATTTGTTATAAAACAATGTTCGTAATGATCATTATCTTATTCAATTCGTTGAGTAATATAGTAAAGTAAAAAGTGAAGACAAAATTACTAGATCATCGGAAGAGATTGGTAGTTTAAATTAAGAATTTCTTGTTTGTCAGTTGAAAAATAAATTGGTTTAATAATTAGGAAGAAGTAAAATGTATTGAAAAGGTGAAATTGGTACAACCTTAAGACTTTTATCATTGATTATTTTCTGTTTATTTTAAGGTTATTATTTTTGCAATCTTTATTTTATTTTCTCTCTTTAAATTTTCAATTGTTAGAAAAAATTAGGGATAAAATAATTTTATTAGTCAATATATATTTGATATCAATCTCGTGCAAACTATACTTATTCTTTATTACTTGATATTCTGATATTATGCACTTGTAATTAGTAGTGTTAAATTTCATAAAAATTTATGTTAAATTTTACCAGACATTCTTCTCCTTACAAGCTAGGTGCATTACGAGTCACTTATCTAATAAATACACAGTTTAGAGTCACTCACTCTCTCAATTATTCATTGACTCACTCATAAAACATATTTATAACGTACAATAATTGCTTAACAAATGAGGTAAGTTGACCAGAGGATTAATCATGAGCAGATGAATGTTTTTGAGGGATATACTAATTCTTGAAATCTATCCTTTTAATTGAAATTAAGTTTGAATTATTTTATTTGTTTATATATTACCAAAAATAAATGTTTTCTCAAGTTCTTTTTAAATGATTTTTATAAAAACAATGTTTAGAAATCATGTAGTATTAGTATACATATATGTTGAAAAATGATGTTTGGAATTTGATAAATAGCTTTTGGAATGAAAAACAAGCAAAGAGATTCAAATGCTTGAAGTGAATTCGAATGACTAACCTTAATCTGTCTTAAAATTTGCCTTGGGCAACCAAATGCACTAAGATAGGTATTTGAATGTCTTGTAGAATTTTTTCAATTTTGAGTGAAAATTTGCCTTGAGCATTTGGATGTTATAATTCGGACATCCGAATGCCTTATATGAAAATTCAAAAAATATGTTTGTTATTCATTTCAAAAGTGATGACTCTTCATTCAAGTGATACTTATTCATGGAGAGATGTTTAAACACCAGTTGAGACTTATAAATACTTTCATTAACATTCTTTTTAATATAACTTTACATCCAATCTCTCAGAAATTATATCATTCTCTCTTACTCTCTTTTTCTGGTTCATGATTTATGTGTGTTCAAAAAATTCTTGAAGTGCAATTTTGAATTTCTTCATTTAGGCATTGTATCTTTGGGATAACGTTTTTGAGAGTCCATTTGCACCTAAATGAAAAAACTATTATTCTTAAGATGGCTTTTCTTAGTGATTTGCCTAAAGTTTCTTCTTTTTCTTCAAATTCCTTTTTTGTTGGTTGCATTAGTCACTCTCATATACAATAATTTAAGGATAATAGTTCTTCTCCAATGACGACTTCAGCAATCAAGCCCTATGTTTATAAAGCACAGAAACTTGAAAGGCTCAATGGCATAAATTACAAGCTTGGAGCATGAAGATTTACTACTAAGGGCTAGTTTAGCATTGCTGTTAGAAAAAGTTTAGAAAAAATTTGGGTTGGAAAAAGTTTGGGTTGAAAAAAGTGTGTTTAAAAAATATGGTGAAAAACTATGGTTTAAATAAAAACTTTTAAGTGTTTAGCATTGCTATGAAAAAAAAATGTTGTAGGAAATTGAAATGTCAAAAAAAGATATGTTTAAAATAATAAAAGTGTAGAGATGTGAGGATAATAAAGTCATTTTATCCAAAAACCAGCTTTTAAAGCCCAAAAGCTACATTTTTTGACTTTTTGGTTTTGCTTTTCAAACCATGATTTCAACAGTAAAAGTCAACTTTTTTTATCTGTTTAGCATTGCGTTTGTGGTGAAAATCAGCTTTTGACTTTAAAAACTGTGTCAGAAGTAATGCTAAACAAGGCCTAAGTCAGTTTGTTGAAGGTTGCCTATGTTCTTCATCAGTATTATCCACAAGATCCTAGTGAAGATGGGCAATTATCAACAACACAATAAAAGTGGATTGAAGATGGCTATATATATTGCCTAAACAATCTTCAAGTACTCAGCAATTCACTCTTCGATATGTTTCACACGTACAACTCGATATTGGAACTTTGGTATTCTATTAAGAAGATGTATGAGAATGAAGATGCGGGAAACAAGTCCCTCCTTAGGAATATGTATGTGGATTTTAAAATGATGGATTCTAAACCTGTCATTGATCAAGTTAATAAGTTAAATGATATTACAACTGAATTGATGATGTTGGTGAACCAATTTCTAAAACTTTTCGAGTATCCACTATCATTGGTAAGTTACCTCTATCTTGAAAATATTAACAAAAGCATTTGAAGCACAAGAAGAAATCGTTTACCTTGGATGAATTGGTTAAGTACATCCAAATTGAAAGTAAGAAATGAAATATCTAATAATGTGAAGGACAACAATGTGCATAACACTGAAGGTCCTACTTCATCATCTTCTCTTAACGGTGAGAAAAACACTTATAATATAGGACAGATAGCACTTTTCAAAAAGGAAATGGAAGTTCAACAAGTTTGGAAATGACTTCAATAAGATGAAAGGTCCATGCTATGTATGTCAAAAGAATGGTCACTTTGCAAAGGTGTGTCACTTCTACAAAGGTAAGAAAAATGAAGCCAACATGATGACTAAAGGTGACCTTGTTCCAATGCTCACCGAAATTCTTATGTTGATAACTAACAAGACTGGTGGATTGAATTTGATGCAACTTGCCATGTCACTCCTTCAAAGGTTTTGCCAAGTCCTATGAAGAGATAAATGAGGACAAATCAATCTTCATGTGAAACTTCTTTATTTGTAAGGTTGTTGGCAAAGGGACTATCAAGCTTCCTCTTACATCAAGCAAGGTTCTAACTTTGCAAGATGTTTATCACATTCCAAACCTTAGGAAAAGTTTAATTTTTGTCAAGAAACTTAATGATCATGGTTTCAAAATTGTGTTTGATTCCCAAAAGGTGATCATTTCTAAGAAAGGATCATTTGTGAGGAAAGACTATGCTAAATACAATATGTATGTTTTGAATATCAATAAAGATGCTTCTAATTATACTTATGTTGTCAATGTTGATTATTCAAATTATTTAGGACATCATAGATTAGGACATATTGGCATAAATTGTTGAAAGGTAAAAAGCCTACAATAGATTATTTCAAAGTGTTTGGATGCTTTGCATATGTTTTAAATGATACTAATAAAATACCAAAATTAGGTAGTACGTTTTTTTTTTTGTTATATCATGAATAGTAAAGCATCTAGATTTGTTAATTTTATTACTAATAGTGTTTTTGAATCTACTCGTACTATTTACTTTGAGTATTTGGCTATTAAAGATGCAAGTGATCTTGAATTAGAAAAAAGAATTATCAAATGAGTTATTTGATGAAACGATAATACATCTCTAATGATCATGTTGGTAATAATAATACTAGTACATTTCATGATAATGCACATATTGATATTGAACTGAAAAGATGCAAAACAAAGAGATTTGAAAAGAATTTAGGACCGAACATGTTTATATACATGTTAGAGGAGGATCCTAAACTTTTTCAAGAGGCAATGAACATGCATGACTCCATTCTATGGAAGAAAGCTATGGATGATGAGATTAAATCCATACATGATAATAAGACATGATTTTTAGTGGATCTACCAACATTAAACCTATTGGCTCCAAGTGTTATTTGAAAAAGAATCTCAAAACCAATGGTGGTGTGGCCAAATATAAAGCAAAATTGTGCCAAAGGTTTTAGTCAAAAAAAGGTTTAGATTATTTTGAAACCTTTTCTCCGATTACCAAGTTTACATTTATAAGGGTAATGTCTGCAATTGCTTCAGTTTATAATCTTGAAGTACATCAAATGGATGTCAAAACAACTTTCCTAAATAGTGATCTAGATGAGAAAAATTACATTCATCAACTGGAAGGTTATATGGTTCAAGGACAAGAACAAAATGTATAAGAACTCAACAAATCTCTTTATGGTGTTAAACAAACATCTAGGCAATGGTATAAGAAGTTCAAGAAAGAGATTAAAAAGTTTGGCTTTAATAGTAGTAAAGTTAAAAATTGTGTCTTTACTACAGTCAAATGATTTCAAAGTCTTAATTACTCTTTATGTTGATGATTTGCTTTTGACTCTAATATGGATTGCATTAATAAGACTAAGTCTTATTTGAATCCAGTTTTTGATATTAAAGACTTAAGTCCTGTTGATGTGATCTTAAGTGTTAAGGTTTATAAAAAGAACGGCAAGTTTATTTTTTCTAAATCTCATTATATTGAAAATTTGCTTAGGAAGTTTAATCACTTTGATAGAAAGACTTGTAAGACACATATAGATCCTCATTACAAACTAGTGCCTAATCAAGGAGAACTATTCAATAAAAAAGAGTATGCAAATATTATAGGTAGTTTAATCTATATTATGAATTATATTACACCAGACATTGCATGTTCTATTAGCATTTTGAGTAGATTTACTAGTAATCCTAGTAATGAATATTGTCATGAATTAAGTAGATTGTTGAGATACTTGAAGTATATATTACATTATGAATTGCATTACAATTGTGAAACTTCTATTTTAGAATGTTACAATAATGCAAGTTGGGCTTCGGATAAGAGAAGTTCCAAGTCTACAAGTGGTTGGTTATTCACCATAGGTGGTGCTATTGTTTCTTGGTCATCAAAGAAACAAACTTGTGTGGCATTATATTATATGGAATCTGAGTTTATTGCTATGTCATATGCCACCAAGAATTTGCTTTGGTTTAAAAGGTTTTTTAGATGTATTACTTTTATTGAGAGAACCGAAGGGTTAATAACTTTATATTGTTATAATCAAGCTATAATTTACGATACAAAGAATGAGAGATTGTCTAACAATAGCACGTACATTTCTATGAGGTAAAATCATGTGAGAGATGTTCTAAATGAAGGTAAGGTGAATCTTAAGTACCTACCTATAAGTCAAATGTTAGTGAATCCCCTTACAAAACCTTTATTATTTGATAAAATTGCTAACACAATGAGAGGTATAGGATTAATACCAGTTACTAGAGATGATCTTGACTAATATCAACTCTATCTTATTGATGTCAATTAGGAAATTGATCCTTTAAGTCTAAAGGATAATCTCTTCATTTGCAAATCATTGTGTAAGAGAGTTCAGAAGGATTTCAATCATGAATTGTTGAAGGAATTTATATATGAGATACATGAAATTTTGAATACATCATTCTTTGGAATAGTGGGGAAATTAAAGTAAAGAACTACTCCTTATAAAGTCTCATATCTAGAAGTATTATTATTCAATTATAAGAAGGTTGGACATAAGTCCTTAATAGACTTATATTATTTGAATAAAGTGTCAAGTAAAAAGGAGGTTTGTGGACATTATTGATAAGTCTGCCTATGCAAGTAAAGTATGGATTTTCAATTAATCCTAGAGTACTTGCTAGCACGAGATAAAACGAAAGCCCATTAATGCGTTGCCTTTGGAGGAACACACGAATCAACATAAGGTGTGAATATGTTTCCTTATGTCTCATATTCAATCTAAAGGTTCATGCCTTGGCCACTTTTAGACATACACCTTGCATAAGAATCAAATTGCATTTTTCTTTTAAGATTTCATACATTTGTATTTTTTTTAATAATTGTGGGGTTGTTGTATATATTACCAAAAATGAATGTTTTCTTATGCTTTTTTAAATGATTTTTATCAAAACAATGATTAGAAATCATGTAGTATGCATATATGTTGAAGAATGATGTTTGTAAGTTGATAAATAGCATTTGGAATGAAAAACAAGTAAAGGGATTTGAATGCTTGAAGGGAATTCGAATGACTAAGTTTAAAAGGCATTCCGTCTTAAAATTTGCCTATGTTGTCGAATGCCCTGAAGTAGTTATCTAAATGCCTTGAAGGATTTTCAGTTCTGAGTGAAAATTTGCCTTGGGCATTCGAGTCATGGTTATCAGTGCTACCAGTACCGATGGTACCAACCAATATGTACTATATTCGAAAAAAAATCTTGACGGACCAACATTGTACCGCTTCAATTTTTGTAGGTCCATACCGACCTCTACTGATCTGCACCGGTCTGTACTGACCGGTACCATCCCATATCGGTTGATACAAAATTCTGATTTTTTTTTTAAATTTTTTTTCCACTTATTTGATTATTTTAACCAATTCCTAATGCTTTTTTTTCTCATGATCATTTTTATTTTTCATAATTTCAATCAAAAATAAAATATATTTATTAAATTAGACAATTGAACTTGATTAATAATAATTTACTATATTTTTTAATATTTATTTTATTTATTTGATGTTTAAAATTTTTTATATTAAATATTCATAACTTTGAAATTTTATATTTTCATATAAACATATAAATATATGTAATAGAAATATATTTGCATGTGCATATAATATATATATTTTTTATTAGAGAACTTGAAAATTGGCTATATAGATGAAGAAAAAAAATTGAAAAATATCGATAAATCTGAAACGATACGTTGAAACACACCGGTATCAATACGTACTAGTACCATAACAAAAACGGTATGTCTATTGGTAGGATACTAACTACCTTGATTCGAATGCAATAACTCAAGCATTTGAATGCCCTATCTGAAAATTCAAAAAATATGTTAATCGAACATGTTACTTTCACTCCAAAAACGATGATTCTTGATTCAAGTGATGCTTGTTCATGGAAAAGTGTTTCAAACACCGATTGGGTATGAATACTTCCATTAACATTCTTTTTAACACAACTTTACATCTAATCTCTCAAAAATTATATTATTCTCTTTCACTCTTTTTTTTTTTTTTTTTTTTTTTCTAGTTCATAGTTCATGTTTGTTCAAGAAATTCTTAAAATGCAATTTTAAATTTTATGCATTGTATTTTAGGAATAAAGTTTCTAAGAGTTCATTTGTAAATTTTTTTATTGGTTGCATTGCTCACTCTCATATACAACACTATTTTTCTTTTTAAAATTAAAGAAGAATTCAATGTCCCATTTACTTCTATATTTGATGGGTTTGATTAAATATCTAGACGCAAGGATGAGCCACATCTTATGGAAAACTTTTCTTTAAACTATTCGATAGAGAGAAATTTTATTAGAGGTTAACTTATAAATCCCTTTTGAGTGCATATGAGCATTTGACTCAATAATAAATGCATATATCTTTATGTTAAAAAGATTAAGAAATCTCTCTACTCGCCAGTAAAGAAAACAATTAATGCCTTCGTAATTGAGTTTTATCCTCATTTGTTATGAATAATATCTCATAGTTTGAACAAGTTTGGTTTGTCTTAAAAAGTTCACTTAAATTTTTTTAAGATTAAAATCAAATTTGTCACTATATTATGATTTCATAGTGAATTTTGCCTTTGTACTTCAAATTTACTTAAATTTTGTTATTATACATTCAAATCTGATTATTTTTTAAAAAAATAAAATAATAATGGGATTGAAATATTTTTTTAAAAATATTTCATTAAAAATGAAAATAATAAATTCCAATCAACTTTGTTATTTTTATAAAAAATTAAATTATATTGATAAAATTCAATAATATTGAAATATGTATAAAGTTCAAGATTTAGTGATAAATTTGATTTTAATCTCAATTCTTCGTATGAATCTTCAATGATTTGTATTGGTTAGATCAGCTCAATGATAGCTTGACAGACCCGGTCCGAATTGGATGGATTTGAATAAGGATTTTTGTAATTCGAACCAGTCCGATCCAAATTACTATTCATTAAATAAAAAATATATTTTATTTAAATTTGATTATAAAATATATAACAATATTAATATAAAAATAATTTTTTAATATTTTAATAACTTATGAACAATAAAACGAGCTTATGGGCCTATCCGGTCTCGGGTTTGAACAAGGAAAAAAAATTTCGAACCACGACCCGGCCATGAGCAGGTCTAGTATTGATGTTGGCATTTTTATATACATAATATATACCATAAAAAATATATTGATTTTGGCATGTTTTGAAATAAAGACGTTTGCTTGATTTGCTTCAAATGCTTGAATTACATATGCTTTTTCACATTTCACGTGCTTAGATAATGCAAGATAAAGAAATCATACTTTATTATTTGACTTAATATTTAAATATAATCTCAACCTTTAATAAAAATAAAATTAAATCCAGGGTTATTTATATTACATGCAAATAAATTCATACTTTTTTTATTTTATTATAACTATAATCATAAACTTTTAAAATTATATAATAAAAAAAATCCAATTCAATTAAGGGTTAAATACTCAATTGGCCCATGTACTTTACACCTTTTGTCGATTGGTACCTGAAAAATAAAATCGGTCACTTTGGTACTCGAACTTTCATTCCGTCATTCACATTGGCCCTTTATCCTAACGTCGTTAGTTAATAGATGACGTGACAATAAACACCCAATCAGAGCATGACACGTGGCAAAAATGCCACATCATCAGTGCACATCATCATGAAAGAAATAAATTCAAAAAAATATAAAAATCAAAATAAAAATTAAAATTAAAATAATTATAAAATAAAAATAAATAAATAAATAAAATTTAAAATCACAATTAATAATTTGGAAATATTTTTTTTTAAAACAAATTATAAAAATCAAAATAAAAAAATTTATCAAAAGCTGAAAATTTATATATATATATATATATTTAAAAATCAATAAAAAAATAAAATTAAAAACTGAAAATTAAAAGATAAGAAAAAAAAATGAAAAAAGAAAAGAAAAGAAATAGGGGAGAGAGAAAGGGAGAGAGGTCCCCTCTCCCCTTCCCTTTCTCTCCCAATTTTCACCTCTTTCTTTTTCTTTTTTTAAATTTTAGATTTTCAGTTTTTTTTTTAATTTCGAATTTTCATATATATATTTTTAAATTTTCTATATTTTGAAAAATCTTTTTTTATTTTGAATTTTTAGATTTATCTTTTGATTTTTTATAATTTTTTTTGTCATTTTTATAATTTTTTAATTTCTAGAATTTTTTTTAAAATTTCAGATTTAAAATTTAATTTTTTTTTAAAAAAAAAAAAACAATTTTTGTTTTGATTTTTATAATTTTTTTAAATTTTTTTTCATGATAATGTGGCATTTTTGCCACATGTCATGCTCTGATTGGGTTTTTTTGCCACGTCAGCGATTAATTAACGGTGTTAGTCTAAGGGGCCAATGTTAATTACGGAATGAAAGTTCGAGTACCAAAGTGACCGATTCTATTATTCAAATACCAAACTTTAAAAGGTTATAGTACATGGGCTAATTGAGTATTTAATCCTTCAATTAAATGAGATTAACGATTATTATATATGATATGTTGAAATCTACGTGACATATTGGCGTGTAAAATGAAGTATATGTGGCTAATGACGTGTACTTTGTTTTTTATTTTCAAGAAATTGAACTGGGTATTTTATTTATTTCAAAATTGGATAGGTCTTCTGCTTTTTCTTCTTCTTGACGGCGGAAACCAGATCTAATAGAACGCGTAGAAAGGGGACGAAGTGGCGGCACTGGTATCGCTCTAATTTACAAACAAAATCCACCGTTTGATCTCAGCTCCGCCTACCGATAATGCGAGTTCCTTGTTACAGGTTCAATTATTAGTTTTCATTTCTGTTATGTTGTTGCAATGGGCTAACCTTTTGGGCGTGTTATTGGGCCAATTGTTTGCTAGTAGGGTCTGGCCTTAAATGGTAGTTGTAATAAACTTCAGCTAAGGAATATAGAAAAATGGTTCTGACAGTCATTCTGTTGGACACCGAAATTGATGCAATTATTCTCTCCTTCAATTGCTAAATTCTTTACTCTCTCTCTCTCTGATTCTTCTCTTAACTTCTTCTTCTCTCATCTTGCACTCACACATTCTGTACCAATACATATCAGTGGTATCAGAGCTTTCTTCCTGGCAACCATATACACAACCAACCGCTTTCAGAAGGAAGTTGCTCAAATTCAGCATGAGCTCGAATCGATTGACCAGAAGATGGAGGACAAGCTGGATGGATTTCGATCTGAGCTCAAGGTTGAGTTTAAAAAGTTCTTTGAACTACTGGCAGCAAAGGAGGTCGATCAAGAGGTCAACGAGCTAGGACTACCTCTTCAAAACAGAAAATGGTCTCTACTCAAGCGCTGAATCAGTTACAACCTTATTTTCCTGATCATCTTAGACGCTTTAAGCTCGAATGTCTTAAATTCGATGGGGAGGATCTTAAAGGGTGGTTCATGAAGTTGGAGCAATACTTTGTTGCTGAGGGTGTTCCTGATGATTCCAAGGTTAGGGTCACACTGTTAAGCCCAGAGGGTAAGGCTTGACAATGGCACCAGCACTATGCTCGGATCCAAAGGGAATTCGAGGGAATTAACTGGACTGATTGCGTTAAGGAGATGCATGATCGGTTCTTACTTGGGGAGTATGAGGATCCAATGGCAGAGTTGGTTAGGTTAAAACAAGTAGATGCAGTGGATAAATATCATGATGATTTCATTGGAGTCTTTAATTCACTAAACCTTTATGATGATTATACACTTAGCATTTTCATCAGTAAGTTGAAGCTTGATATTACCCAAACACTCAAACTCTTCAAGCCAAAAACACGCAACCAAGCCTTACATTTAGCCAAACAGATCGAATCAATCATTTATCCTGGTTCTAAGAAACACTTTACTCCTTTAAAACCAATCCAAAACATCAGTGCCAATGTCAACCCTACCATCAAACCCAATAGACTACCTCCTTCTTTACCAACCCTAAAGATTCTACCTAATCCTAACCTGTATGACTTCAACAACCAGCGAGCTAACTATGACAATGCCAAAACCCCTGCTAACTCACAAACAAACACTGTCACCAGAAACCCTACTAAGAGGCTCACACCAGTTGAGATGGAGGAGAAAATGAGGAAAGGGTTGTGTTATTGTTCTGGGGCTAAATATATAAATGTATGAAATCGCAACTTTACCAACTGTTACTGGAAGATGACACTCCAAGAGGAGAATAAGAGGAGTTTTCAGATTGCGCTGACAATCTGGAGGTATTAATGATAGAGAGTGAATAAGGCAATCAATCGGTGATCACATTACATGCCATTCATGGCAATAACGGGTTCCAAACCATACGACTCTTAGGAACCATTAAGAATCAGCCTGTTGTTATATTGGTGGATTCAGGAAGCACTCATAACTTTCTGAGCATAACTCTAGCCAAGAAGTTGGGACTACTGGTGACTCACCGACATCCATTGCAGGTTACAGTTGCTAATGGTCAAAAGATGGCCATTGTGGGGTTATACAAAGGAGTACCATGGTCAGCATAAGACTTGGGTTTATTACAGAGTTCATGTCCTAACAACTCAAGGGATGTGATATGGTCTTTGGGGTTCAATGGTTGACCAACCTGTGGCCTATTTTGTGGGATTTTGCTGCCCTTACTGTGCAGTTTCAACAGAAATCCAGATGGAAAACACTGCATGGTATTCAACCAGGGTCAGTTCAGAAAGGTAATAAGAAACAAACACTGAAAACATTACAAGCCATTCGGTTTGGCTATATTAGTCAACCTTGTGCTATTATGATGCTTAAGGGTTCTCAAGGATTAGATGTTACCAGTAAGGATGACAACAACACTATGGGTTAGAATGCAGACCTGACTCAATTCCTACAGTTCTATCAAGACTTGTTTGATGAACCAAAGAAGCTGCCCCTCCTAGAACTCAAGACCATAGAATTCCCTTAGTGGATGAAGCTAAATCAGTCAGATTAAGGCCATACTCTCAACTTTTCTGTATATTCACATAAGTTTACATGGGTTCTTCTTATAGGAGAGAATAAAAGCGCAAAATCAGGAAATTAATTACAATAGCTAGCTGGCCTAGGTAATTTCCTAATTTATAGTATTGACTAATATTCTATTTACAACAAATATTCACAGCTAATAAACCTCCTAATATTCAGTAATATTACTACCAAATATTTCCTTTTTCAACACTCCCCCTCAAGCTGGTTTAAAGATATCCTCCATAGCCAGCTTGCCAATTAGTCTGTCAAATTATCATGTAGGAAGTTCCTTTGTAAGCTCATCTGCAACTTGCTCGGTAGTAGGAATATACGGCATATAGATTAATCTGTATTCAAGCTATTCCTTGATGAAGTGTTTGTCTATCTCCACATGCTTTGTTCTATCATGAAGTACTGGATTGTGAGCGAGTCGAAATAGCAGCTTTATTGTCACAGTACACTTTCATAGGCAACGGATTAGAGATCTTCAACTCTTCCAATAGTCTTTTACTCCACAACACTTCACAAATTTCGTGAGCAACTAATCTAAACTCAGCCTCTACGTTGCTTCTTGCTACCACATTCTGCTTTTTACTCCGCCAGGTGATGAGGTTGCCTCCAACAAACGTACAGTAACCAAAAGTTGACTGTCTATCAATAGCACTCCTAGCCCAATCCGCATCAGTATAGGCTTCAACTAGCAAATGCCTATGGTTTTTAAAAAGTAGACCTCTTCCAGGGGTCCCCTTTAAGTATTGATAACTCATATAATTATATAGTTTTTAGTTATGTTTTATTATTGTTTTGTGTAAAATACGAGTTATTATTGCTTAGTCTACTTGTGTTTATGATATTTTATATTTTTATGTAATTTGGTGTTTTTCACGAGTTTCTTTGAGTGATTTCAGATTACTAGGTTAAATCAACAATTAAGGGCAAATCCAGTTCAGTTCCAATTCCGACACCTTTTTCCATATCCGCTATATCTGGACTTTCACTGAAGCAATAAGGCTGAATTTTTTACAGTGCAAAGTTAAGAGGCATATCTATCTTTTTCATGTTTTACACTTCTTGAAACGGAGTCGTTTTCCCTAGCGAAATCGATCATCAAGTTGGCTGATGTGCAATGACGTCTGTGCTGACCTGTTTTCGTATTTTGCCCATATCTTCTTATCTACATCAGCAAATGAGCTGATTCCAACGG
Organism: Fremontodendron californicum; assembly: GCA_030761205.1. Lineage (NCBI taxonomy): Eukaryota > Viridiplantae > Streptophyta > Magnoliopsida > Malvales > Malvaceae > Fremontodendron > Fremontodendron californicum. The sequence goes on along the minus strand of JAULJL010000044.1, from coordinate 9,787,091 downwards.
CTATGGATCCGTAACTGATAGGGGTATATTTTTCTAGAAGACAATTTTATCAGATCGAGCCTCCAACATTGACAAAATCGACCATCAAGCTGGCTGATCAGAATTGTCATACAATATGACGAAAATTGTTAGAAAAATGCACTCACCTATTATACCTACCTTTGAAATTTGTAAAGCTTGTCTCTTGTCATTTAGCCCTCCAAAATGTGTATAAATAGAGGGCCTTGGATGAGTATTGGGATACATTATACATTGGTAGGATATTAGCCATTGTAATAAAATTCTCTAAGTTTTCTTTTTCTTTTTCTTTCCTTTCTCTAGTTTTCTTTTTCTTTATTTACTTATGCTTCTTACATTTCTTTTCATTTTTAGTATGTGTTGCTAATCATATTATTGAGGTGATGAGGTGAAGCTCTTGGTAAATGCTAAGGTTAGTCTCTTAAACATGAGCTAAAATGAATCATCATTTATAAACACTAGTATAGATAATATTTTCTTTTGGTTTAAAATCATACTTGCAAAGTAGAGATCTTGATTCATTATTGACAATGAAAATGGCACAGTAAATGCTTGGTTTCATAACCTTGATTTGTTGTAGACATATACCTTGGCATAAGGAATGCTTGAACTCTTTTTATGAGTTTTGAGGACACCAAATGAACATAATATCATATGCTATGGACGTTGGACAATTTGGACTGAATTGCTAAACCTTCCTATTGGAACCTCCTTTATGTGTGGATTTCAATTGTGTAATAAAACAAGATTAATCTTAGCATAACACCAAGAGTGGATTCTCTAACCTCAACATCCTTTCTTATTGTTTTTTTATATCTTGTTTAATTGCTTTTATGTTATTTTGTTTATTTTGTTCTATAATATCTTATTTACTTTCTTTGTTATTGATTCCCTAATATCTTGTTTATTTTCTTTTTCATATATATTTATAAACTTATACTTACTAGTACGCTTCCCTGTGGTTCGACCTCGGACACCCGAGAATTTATTACTTGAACATAACCTGCACTTGGGTTTACAACTCTTAATTGAGTTACCATCAAGTATCTGAGAATTCTATAGACTACATCAAAGTGTTCTTGTCCAGGTGAATGCATGAACTGGCTAACCATACTGACTGTAAATGCTATATCTGGACGTGTATGTGACAAGTAGATCAGTCTTCCAACAAGTCTCTGATACTGCTCTCTATTCAGAACTTTTTCATCTTTAGTTGAAGTATAAGGGATACTTTAGGATAACATGTAGGTGCTTGTCTATTGAACAAGTTCACTGAACATGTCCCGCTGTGAGAACTCTTTTTGGTAATGTCACTCAAATGTCTATGAAAACGTTCTCACGTGTCAGTCATGTAAGTAGTCCTTTGACTTGTGATACCAGGTCATCTTGTATGGGGAGTGTCATACTTTGATTCCATTACGAACGGGTATGACATGAACCATACGAAGATGGATGAGTGATCCAGAGAGGATTCACCACTCCAAGTGACATCGGAGACATATCTCATCTGTTTTAGGCTTAAGTTAACTTGATGGAATCTCTGGCCATGATGAATTTAGGAGAAATAGTTTCTCTAAGTTCACAAAGTTAACCAATAGCTGCAAGAACTAATATGGATTGAACATGAGTAGACACTACATCATGCTTATGGTCTTTCCGAGATATTTGGTGAAAGGACCAAATTACACTGATAGACTGAACACGAAAGGTTATGTCGAGACTAACTTGACTCTCCAGTATTTGGGTGGTCATGATGGCTTGCTAGAGTCCGCTCATGATCTATGAGTATAAATTAATTAGATTAATTTATATTCATTACCAACATATTGGAAGCCTAATGGGTTACACACAGAAAAATTAATTAAGAGATTAAAATGGAAAGAGCCTAATTGATTACATCTGATCAAGATTCATGCCTTAACTCAAAGATCTAGTAATCTTGAGTTTACAAACAACCCACTCAATCTTGAACACCAAGCAGTCAATCCGAGACTTCAAGCCACACAAGTGTCTGACCTCTAACGGTAATCCACACAAGATGATCAAGAAAACCTTCACAAGGTAGGAATGGAGTCTTACCAAAAATGATGCTAGTAGTTTAGGTTTCAAGAAACCTCTCCCCATCTAAACATCCCATGACCGAATTCTTCATTAGGCATAAAGAAGAAGAAAACGCTTTTCTACTTCCACAGGGTTTGGTGCGCCAACCAAGAATGAAGATCTTTATCTTCTTTCTTTTTCACAGGGTTTGGAGCATTAACCAAAGGCAAGATCTTGATCTTGTTCTTCTTGATCTAAGCCTTTTCTTTCTTGAGAGAAAACGTTTTTCTCTCTAGCAATCCATAAAGAGGCAAGAAGTAAGAAAAAAAATCAAGAAGACACCAAAGCCTCTAAGTATATCACTTATGCGGCTAGGCCATAGGAAGGTTGTAGCTTAAGGTGGCTCAATGGGTGTCTCAGATGATTTACTTTCTAGTAGACCTGTCTCATCAAGTAAATCAAGAACATATTTACATTGATTTAAAAAATATACATTCTTTGGATCTAGCAAACTCCATTCCAAGAAAGTATTTTAATGCACCCAAGTCCTTGATCTCGAAGTCAGCTGGAAGTCTCTTTTTTCAGTCTCTCCAATTCTTCATTGTCATCACCTCTCAAGATTATATCATCTATATAGACAATTAGATTTCAACCTTGCCTTCTCTACTATGTTTGTAGAACATGGTATGGTCAGCTTGGCTCTGACAGTAGCCACAACTCTTCACAGCTCTCCCAAATCTCTCAAACCAAACTTAAGGGGACTGTTTGAGACCATATAAAAACTTTTTTAGTCTACAGACTTTGTTTGGTCCCAATTTTCCCTCAAACCCAAGTGGTAGGCTCATAAAAACCTCCTCCTCAAGATCTCCATTTAAAAAGGCATTTTTTACATCTAACTGGTGTAATGGTCAATTGAAATTTATAGCCAAAGATAATAAGATTCTGATAGAATTTATTTTGGCTACAGGGCCAAAGGTTTCCTGATAATCAATCCTATAGGTCTGGGTGAACCTTTTTGCTACTAGTCTTGCCTTGTACCTCTATATGCTACCATCAGCTTTACATTTCACAGTAAAGACCCATTTACATCCTACTGTTCCTTTCTCCTTAGGTAAATCAACTATCTCCAAAGTACCACTTTTTCTAAGAGCATTAATCTCTTCCATATCTGCTTATTTCCAATTTGGATTATCAAGAGCTTCCTGAATGTTTCTTGGGACAAACAAGTGTGAGGTTTTTGAGGTAAAAGCCCTATAAGTATGAGAGAATTTTTTCATAAGAGATGTATTTGGCAATGGGATATTTAGTGAAAGTTCGGGTTCCTTTCCTAACGGCTATAGGAATATCAAGATCTTATGGTTCTTGGCTAGGAGAAGTAATAGGAATTGAAGATAAGTTAGTCAATATCTGGCAGTCCAGTTCCAGAAGGTAGAGATTGATCATTTCCAAGAGGAATAGGTTTGCTTTGACTTTTTTGATAAGGACTTCTCCGAGTATAAACCAGAGGCTCAGTATTGGGATTTTTTTGACCCAATTGTAGAGATTCTCTCCCTGTTTTAGATATAGTAATGTTCGGCACTATTTGACTAGGATTCCCTTCATTGTTTTCATTGGTTTTATACATCGTTCCTGACTTTGAATTTCGTGAATAACAGTAGGATGAGAAGAATGAGGTGAAGTAGTCAAAATCATGTTTGGTAAAGGAGTAGGAGATAAATCTCAAAAAATTTCTTCCATCACCTCATTCTCCCCTGAAGAGAATTTTTGTGAAAGTACGATTTATTTTCAAAGAAAAAGACATCCATACTCACATAAATTTTTCTTGTTTTGGGATTATAACACTTATATCCTTTTTTATTAGGAGCATACCCTACAAAAACACATTTTTCAACCGAGGATCAAGTTTGGACAGAGTATTATTGGGTGTATGAACAAAAGCAATGCAGCCAAAAACCTTTAGAGGTAGATTGAGCATATCCTTGATAAGGGAAATTTATTTTGGAAACATTTTAATGGCGTGTTATATTTTAAAACACGTGTAGGCATTCTGTTAATCAAATAAGAGGTTGTTAAAACAACTTTCCCCCCAAAGATATTTTGGAACATGCATTGAAAACATAAAAGCACGAGCCACTTCAAGTAAATGCTTATTTTTTCTTTCAGCAATTCCGTTTTGTTGAGGGGTATCCACACAAGTAGACTGATGATGTATCCCTTTTTCCTTCAAAAAACTTTCCAAAATTTCATTAAAACACTCGATTCCATTATCAGTGTGAAGAATACTAATTTTTTTATGAAATTAAGTTTCAACCATTGCGTAAAATTTCTTAAAAAGTTTTTCAACCTCAGACTTTTCATTCATCAAATAAATCCAACACAAACGGGTATGATCATTGATAAAGGTAACAAACCATTTTTTTCCTAAAGATAGTAGTGACTCTTGAAGGTCCCAAAATATCACTATGTATTAGATAAAATGGTTTTGAAGAAGTGTAAGGTTTAGGAAAATAAGTAATACGATGACTCTTAGATAAGCAACAACTTTCACAATAGAACAATAAACAATCCAAATCCTTAAATAAAGTAGGAAACAAATGTTTAAGATATGGAAAGCTAGGATGTCCTAGTCTTAAGTGCCAAAGCATTATTTGTTCATAAACAGAATTAGAACTGACACTGCTAAGACCCTGAGCGTTTTTATTACTGGAGAAGCTTCCATTAAAGTAGTAAAGTCTAGCTATCATCTTAGCACTGTCAATCTTCTTCCCCGAGCTCCGGTCCTGAAATTTGCAGTAAGAATCACAGAACATTACACGGCAATTAGATTCTTTGGTTAGTTTACTCACAGAAAGAAGGTTACAGGCTAGTTTAGGGACATGGAGAACATATTTTAGATCTATATTCTCGTATAATTTTATCAGACCTCTACCTGCAATGGGTGAGAAGCTACCATCTACAATTCTAATTTTTTCAAGGCCAAAACATGGAAGTAAGTGCTAAAAAAATTGGAAAGGCTGGTCATATGATCAGAGGCTCCAGAATCAATGATCCATGGAGTAGAATTTGAACTACAAGAAAGGGCATTAGGTGCACTACCTGTTTGTGCAAGAGAAACACTAGGAATACCATATGAGGAATTAGATTTCAGTAGTTTCAGAAGGTGATCCATCTGCTCCTTGCTGAAGGGACTTATCTCAACTTCATTAGCAGTGGGAATAGCACGACTGTTTCTGTCACCAGGCTTGCTGCTCTTCCAATTCGCTGGTTTTTCGTGAATTTTCCAGCAAGTCTCTCGAGTATGGAGCGATTTGTTGCAGTAGTCGCACCAGACCCTTGAATTCTTTTTAGGTTTTCGCTTAAAATTGGCTGCTTTATTGGCAGTAACCTCGGCAACAACAAGGGCAGAACTCTCAACAAGCCCGCTAGTAGTCTTCTTCCCCAACATTACATGTATGCGGCTCTCTTCTCTTCGAACCTCAGCAAACACCTCACCAATTGAAGGAAGTGGAGTCCTGCCAATGATCTGTCCTCGTACTTCATCAAATTCCACGTTGAGTCCAGCAAGGAATTTGTAAATGCAATAAGCCTCTATGTATGTCTGTTGTGATTGGCATCTTTAGTGGATTTCCATTCATAATCATTGAACAGATCCAAGTCCTGCCAAAGGCTCTTCAATGAATTGAAATATTGGTGACTGAGTCTTCCCCCTACCGAATCTCACCAAGTTTCAAAGTCAATTCGTAGACCTGAGATTGAATTCCCAAACAGAGTAAATTTGATTCACATTGTCCTAGAGTTCTTTGGCCGTGGAGTAGCACATATAGTTGGAGCCAATATCCTTGTCCATGGAGTTCACGAGCCAAGTCTTCACCATTGAATTTTTTGCATCCCAGGTCGTATACATTGGCTCTTCCGGTGCTGGTGACTTCTTGTCTCCCGTCAGGTACCCGATCTTTCCCCACCCTCTGATGTACATCCGAACAGACTGAGACCACCGTAAATAATTGTCACCATTAAGGCGAATAGTGGTAATCTGAACAGAGTGAGAATCGGTATTGGGGGCTTGGGTTGCAGGGTTGGTTGGCTGGGTTGTAAGAGACGGGGTTGACTCGGTGGAAATGTCAGACATGGCTGATCAGCAAAGAAATTATGCAGAAATGAAACAAGGATTTTTTTCGAATTTCTTAGTGAGGCTCTGATACCATCTCAACTTTTCTGTATATTCACATAAGTTTACATGGGTTCTTCTTATATGAGAGAATACAAGCACAAAATCAGGAAATTAATTACAATAGCTAGTTGGCCTAACTAATTTCCTAATCTACAGCATTGACTAATATTCTATTTACAGCAAATATTCACAGCTAATAAACCTCCTAATATTCGATAATATTACTACCAAATCTTTTCTTTTTCAACACTCCCCCTCAAGTTGGCATGTTTCTAATAAACCTTCTAATATTCGATAATATTACTACTAATATTCTATTTACATCAAATATTCACAGTTAGGAATCATCCTGTTGTTATATTGGTGGAATTAGGAAGCACTCATAACTTCCTGAGCATAACTCTAGCCAAGAAGTTGGGACTACTGGCGACTCATAGACATCTATTGTAGGTTACGTTTTATAATGGTCAAAAGATGGCCATTGTGGGGTTATACAAAGGAGTACCGTGGTCAGCACAAGGCTTGGAGTTTGTTACTGAGTTCATGTCCTTGCAACTCAAGGGTTATGACATGGTGCTAGGGGTTCAATGGTTGACCAGCCTATGGCCTATTTTGTGGGATTTTACTGCCCTTAATATGTAGTTTCAGCAGAAATCCAGATGGAAAACACTGCATGGTATTCAACCAGGGTCAGTTCAGGAAGGTAATAAGAAACAAACACTGAAGAGATTGCAAGCCATTTTGTTTGGCTATGTTAGTCAACCTTGTGCTATTATGATGTTGGAAGGTTCTCAAGGATTAAATGTTACCAGTAAGGATGACATGGGTCAGAATGCAGACCTGACTCAATTCCTACAGTCCTATCAAGACTTGTTTGATGAACCAAAGAAATTGCCCCCTCCTAGAACTCATGACCATAGAATTCCCTTAGTGGATGAAGCTAAATCAGTCCGATTAAGGCCAAACAGGTACCATACATTTCAGAAAGATGAAATAGAGAAGATGATTCAGGAAATGCTTTAGTTTGTATTATCAGGAACATTAATAGTTCCTTTGCTTCCCCTATTGTTTTAGTTAAGAAAAAGGATGGCTCCTGGCGATTTTGTGTGGATTACAGGCAGCTAAACCAATTAACTGTCAAGGATCGATTCCCAATTCCACTAGTAGAGGAGTTGATAGATGAGTTGGCTAGGGCTATATTTTTTTCGAAGCTGGATCTAAGGGCAGACTACCATCAAATTAGAATGTGTCAAGAAAACATTCATAAAACGGCCTTTAAAACTCATGAAGGGCATTACGAGTTTCTTGTAATGCCATTTGTCCTTACTAATGCCCCCTCAACCTTTCAGAGCTTGATGAACAACATCTTCAAAGACCAGTTGAGGAGGTTTGTGTTAGTTTTTTTCGATGACATCTTGGTGTACTCTGCAGATTAGGGCACTCATTTGAAGTATCTTCAAGTGGTGTTCGAGATACTCAAGACAAACCAATTGTTTCTCAAAAGAAGCAAGTGCCTCTTTGGAGCTAATGAGGTGGAATACTTAGGGCATGTCATTTGTGGTGAAGATGTTTCCTTGAAGAACAAAAAGATACATAGTGTACTGGAGTGGTCAGCACCAAAAACCTTGAAAGATTTGAGAGGGTTTTTGGGTCTTACTGGTAATTATAGAAGGTTCGTTATAGGGTATGGCACTTTGGCAAAACCTCTGACTGGTCTCCTAAAGAAAGACGGATTCGGGTGGAATGAAATAACACAAGCAACATTTGATAGCCCCAAGAAGGCCATGACATCAGCACCAGTCCTAGCCCTTCTCGATTTCTCCAAGGAATTTATGGTAGAAACTGATGCTTCAGGCACAGGGGTAAGGGTTGTCTTATCACAAAAGGGTAGGCCTGTAGCTTATTTCAGCAGGGCCATAGCACCCAAGCACTAACTATTGTTAGTTTATGAGAAAGAAATGATGGCAGTCATCATGGCAGTAAGAAATGGCAGGCTTACTTGATGGGAAGACACTTTAAGATAAAAACAGATCATCAGAGCTTAAAGTTTCTGCTCAACCATCAAGTTATCACCCCTGCTCAACAACTATGGGTTACTAAGATAATGGGATACGACTATGAAGTTACTTACAGGCAAGGAGCAACAAATGCAATTGTTGACTTACTGTCGAGGAGGCCCAAAAAATGGGAGTTAGCAGCAATCTCAATAGTCAATATTGGTTTGTTGACAAAAATACAGGTTTCTTGGGAGCAGGATGCACAGTTGCAGAAACTAATACAAGATCTGCAAGGAAATCCATCTGCTAATGCTAAATACACTTGGAGTAGAGGTCAACTGAGAAGGAAAGGTAAACTAGTAGTTGGAGGGACACTGAGCTAAGGCAAGAACTCATTCAGTATTTCCGCAATAGCCCAACAGGAGGGCGTTTTGGAGTTCAGGCTACTATTGCCAGAATTGCTAGTACATTGTATCGGAAAGGAATGAAGAAACACATCAGGCAGGTAATTCGAGAGTGCAGTGTGTGTCAACAGCATAAGTACGACCACTCAGCTTCCCCAGGGCTGTTACAACCCTTGCCTGTGCTAGAGAGAGTATGGTGTGATATCTCCATGGACTTCATAAAGGAGCTACCCAAGTCAAAGGGTAAAGACACTATACTAGTAGTGGTTGACAATTTGAGCAAGTATGCTCATTTTCTACCCTTAGCTCACCCTTTCACTGCACTGTCAAGGGCCCAAGTTTTCATGGATCAGATCTTCAAGCTTCATGGTACGCCAACCAACATCGTGTCAGACAAAGACAATATTTTCATCAGCCAATTCTGGCAAGAGCTATTCAAAAGACAAGGTGCAAAGGTGAACTTATCAACTGTATATATTATCCATAGTCTGATGGTCAAACCGAGATAGTCAACAAATGCTTGGAATCATACCTTAGGTGCATGACCAGTGAATGTCCAAGGGAATAGAGTCAATGGTTGCCTTTAGCTGAATGGTGGTATAATACCACTTATCCCACAGCTATAAACACTATACCTTATGAAACAGCGTATGGACAACCTGCACCATTCTATTTACCTTACCTGGTTGGTGATTCTGTGGTGGAATCCGTTGATAGAAGATGAAGGCAAGGGAAGAAACTATCAACATGCTCAAGTTCTACTTAGTAAGGCCCAAAACAAAATGAAGTTGATGGCTGATAAGAAAAGGAATTATAGAGAGTTCTGTGTAGGGGACTGGGTTTATGTGAAATTGTAGCCATACAGACAACAGTTTGTGGTAAACAGGAGCAACATGAAGCTATCAACCAAATATTTTGGTCCATACCAGGTAGAATCTAGAGTGGGGAAGGTAACTTATAGACTGAGCTTACCCCTAGAATCCAAGGTTCACCTGACATTCCATGTTTAACAGCTGAAGAAACATCATGGAGCAATGTTAGTGCAGCAACAGCTACCCCTGTTAGGAGAAGATGGCACCTTGGTTAAAGAACCCTTAAAAATTCTAGCTCGAAGAATAGCCAAGAAGGGTAATCAAGATGTCACTGAAGTATTGGTACAATGGACCAATTCATTTCTGGAAGATGCCACATGGGAAGTGCTCTTTGATTTACAGGGCCGGTATCCACAATTTGATCCTTGAGGACAAGGATCTTTTCCAACCAGGGAGTATTGTTACAGGTTCAATTATTAGTTTTCATTTCTGTTATGTTGTTGCAATGGGCTGACGTTGTGGGAGTGTTATTGGGCCAATTGTTGGCTAGTAGGGTCTGGCCTTAAATGGTAGTTGTAATAAACTTCAGCTAAGGAATATATAAAAACGGTTCTGACAATCATTCTGTTGGACACCGAAATTGATGCAATTCTTCTCTCCCTCAATTGCTAAATTCTTTTCTCTCTCTCTGATTCTTCTCTTAACTTCTTCTTCTCTCATCTTGTACTTACACATTCTGTACCGATACATATCATTCCTTCACAGCTCTGCTTGAACTCCTGGCTCCCAAAGACATTTAGCTTCTTCACTCTCCTGAGTCGGCTAAGCTTATCGCGGCTCCGGCTCCGAACGTGAAAGATTTCAAAGACAGCTTTCATTTTCCTTCTAATAATAGGTTAATTGAACGAGCTCTGAGGTTCTCTGTGGTTGTTGTAAAGTCTAACATCAACAATAACAAGAGCAACTCTCCTGAAACAACGTCGAACAATTCAGGCACGAAATCTCCAAAAGGTGATGAAGAGTGAGTCGGCGAAAACCGAGTCATCTCAACCATTAGTTTCTGATCCAACGATGGAGACCTTCTCCTCTCTTTCTTTCCTTCTCTCTTCTCCCTTTTTTTTTATTTTTTTAATTTTTTTAAAAACAAATTTAAAAAAATTAATATTTTTACCATATTTTTTTGCCGATCAAACACGTCATCTGCAACGTGTATTTCATTTTACACTTTAACATGTCACATAAATGCCAACATATCATATAAAACGGCCGTTAATCTTTGAATTGGATCTTTTTATGTGATTTTGAAATAAAAAAAAAATATATATTAATTAGTGTCACGGATTAAAGAAATATAAATAAAAATATAATTAATATATTATTTTTTAAAATTTTAATAAAAGTAATATATTAAATAAAAAAATTAAAATGATAATTAAATAATTGACTAAACTATTAAAAAAGTCCTTGAATTTTATAGCTTTATCTAAATAAGTCTCTATACTTTTATTGTACTAAAATAAAGCCTCATTTTTTTATTTATACCCAAATAAACTCTTATATCAAATAAAAAATTGATTTAAGTTACAATCTTATTTAAGTACAAATTAAAGGTTAAAGGCTTATTTAGATAAAAATTAAAAGTTAAGGACTTATTTAAGTGCAAATTTAATATTAAGAGTTTATTTGAGTGTAATAAAAGTATAGATGATTTACTTAGATAAAATTAAAAAATTCAAGGATTTTTTTTTTTTATTATTCTAACTTAATAATTTTTAACTGATATGAATATATTTATAATAAAATAAAATATTACAATTTTATTTAACATGCAATAAAAATTTAAAATTTCATTTCATTTTATATTAAAGGATGAGAACATTGAATATTAAGTTTTAGTATCTTCTTGCTTTAAAACCTAGCACAAACGCGTGCACGAGTTAAACTTTGTTTTGTTAATATTTTCATGGCCGCTACTTTTTGGTTTTTTCAGAATAATTGTAGTTTATAATTATACCATTCAACCACGTTGAGCCACCAAGTGCCAACTCACCCTTAAACTTTTTCATGTAATTTGCTGTCTAAATGTGTTCCCATTGTTGTACGGATAAAGGGGCTTTTATTTTTATTTTTTTTATATAAAAAAGTCAATTTAAAAGAAATGATTACAAATGATAAAATTTGAATTTTAGATTTATCTAAATTTTTTTAAGGTTAGATTATTCGTCTAAATCCGAAAATTCACTCTATATTTAAGAGGATTTGAACAAAAATATTAGACCCAAAATATAAATTTAAATAAAAAATAAAATAAAATCCTTTTAAAAAATGGACTAAGCATTTGACTCTAACAATCAAGGTCCAAATTCAACCTGTCTCGTTTTTCATTTATATAATATATTATTTTTATACTTATATATTATGTAATTTATATCATATAAAAATAAATATATATAATATTATAATACAAACATTTAAAAATATATTAAGTTATTCATTTTTAAAATTTAATAAAAAAAATTATTAGAAATTAAATAAAATAATAATATATTTGTTTAAATTTTTTTTAAAAAATGAGCAAACCTAAACGGGTTTGATTATCTTTTACAAATATCGACAGATTTGAGCATAATTTGAGACTCATATTTTGAGTCGGGTCAGACTTGAGCAAGTATATGTAGTAATGATACCAAACTTAAACCCGATCCATGAACACCTCTAGATCTATTGGACGTCACATTTTAAAAATGATTATATAAATCAATTCAATTAAGCTCCGAATTCACACATTTTGACTTCAATTTCTCTTTTCCATTTGTTTCTTCGGCACATGAACATGAGAAAGAAATTTAAATAACAGAGCATGTCATTGCAACAAAAAAAAAAGGGTCATGAATCAAAATCCAAAAATACGTATGATTTCAAGCACAAAAGATAACAAGCTTTCAGTCAGATTCCAACAAAATGATTTCTAGAAACCCCATCTAGGGAGGCAAAGCTTTAACTGCTTGAACACCTACAGCCTGATTAACTCTTAATACAAGACTTTTATATATATATATATATATATATATATAATATTTATATATTTATCAAATTTTGGCCATCAGAGTTTGAACCCTTGATAGATATGTTGTACAAACAGAGAAAACTAACTAGAGAAAACCCTTACCAATTTTGTCAGATTGGTTATCTGCAGACATGGAACTGCAAGGTTCAGCATCCATAAGCATCTTCACCACTTCTCTCATTGTAGGGCGCAAATTGGGAAGCTTGGCTGTGCAGAGGATGCCAACCTTCAAGACCTTAATCATGTCGTCTCGAACAGTTTCAAAGGCTACTTGATTGTCAAGAACCTTGAGGACATTTTCAGGGCCACTGAGATGAGTTAAAACCCAATAAACAATATCTTTCCCATCTCCATACTCCTCTTCAACGGATCCTCTACCAGTAACTAATTCTAGTAGCACCACCCCAAAACTATAGACATCACTCTTCTCAGTGACTTTTAGAGTATATGCCAGCTCTGCCCAGGAAAATTAGAGAGTAAAAAGTTAGATATACAGTTGAACAAATTCAACTCAAATATGTATATATATATATATATAACAGAAATATTCCTTTAAAAAGCAAAAGTTGACCATTACATATCTGTCAGACCATGTAACGAGTTTCTTACAATTTGAAACATTTTTTTACCAGCTTTGTCACCATCATAATGGAAACTCTACCTGTGCTTGCACTGTCAGTCCCAAGTCCAGATAAAGGAAAAGGGTTGTGATTGGTTTGTAACAGCCGGCGTAAAATGGGCAAGGGTCTTTCAAAATATGACCGAGATAAGAGAATTAACGCTAGGACGTGCTCTACTAAGCGTGCGCTGCATCTTTGACGCCTGGGAGCAATGATAAATGAGTAAGGACGGTTGAGTCAATGCATTAAAGCAACCTGCCATATCGATGCCCGAGTGTGGTGTCAAATGGGCAAAGGTTCCCCAGGCTGATGGACGGAGAGGATTAATGAAAGGCCAAAACCTTAACTTACATTTAGCATCTTGGAATGTAAGATCTCTTTCAGGTAAGTATGTAAAGCTAGCAGAGGTTATGGTTAGGAGGAATATCAACATTTTGTGTCTTCAAGTGACTAAATGGACAGGCGAGAAAGCTAAATCGACAGTTGAGTGGGTCACAAATTATGGTATACATATAGAGATAGGAATATGGATGGGATAGGTATAGGTATAGGTATAGTTTCAGACTGCCAATTGGTTGATGAGAGTTGTTGACGTTAGAAGGAAGTGATAGGAAGAGGTTTTGGCCTTTGCCTCATTAAACCCATACTAGGTGACCAGATTTTAAACATTATCGGTGCTTATGCAGCACAAATACGCTTAGATGATGCAACAAATACTAGCTTCCTGAGTGCATCTAATAACCACATGAAATATCCCAATCACTACATATACTTTGAAAATTCCACATATAGCTGCTCGAAAAGATAGGTTTTATAAGCAACACAACTCACCTATAGTTTGATCCAGTAGTTAGAAACTATACAATTATAGGAGAGTATAAATTACATGATATGTTCTTGAACAAGAGTTCAAAACGATGTTAAGTTGTTATGAATGGTAGATTGTGGCCTCAAAGTGAAATCTACAATCTTATTTCATGCCAGCTACAACTTAGATAGCCCCCCCCCCCCCCCCCCCCCCAAATCAACAATATCACAGATGACTTGGTATCAGTCCATCTTCAGAAATCAAATACAAATAGAAGAGCCTGATATATGGTTGTTGCAAAGTGAAACTTGTAAAAGTTAAGAGTCAATATGGAAAAATTATGTTTGGAAGTTTCTTTAATTAAAAGCCTCATGCTTGGCTGATCAAATGAATTCAGTTCAAAAATTCTAAGTGTCTGGATTGGTAATATGCATGTATTATTACGGAAAAGGTTCTTAGAAATTAGGCAGCCATGCCACTTGGGCTTAGCTCAAGTAATAAAGACTAGAGTTTTCTGCAAAGCTCAAGTAATTTATTTGAATGGAGCATTATCTATAAGATTTCTATGTAAACTTGGAAAATTGCTAAAAAAAAAGAGTCTTTTGAAACTCACCAGGAGCAATATAACCATGGGTGCCAGCAAAACAGCTGTACTCAGATCCCTTCAGAGAATTTTCTGCAACCTTTGCGACCCCAAAATCAGCAATTTTTGGCTCATAATCCTCATCAAGTAAAATGTTGCCTGTTTTTATATCCCTATGAATGATAGGAGGGGAGCAATCATGGTGTAGATAAGAAATTCCCTTTGCAGCTCCTAAGGCAATTTTATATCTCTGGTACCAGTCCAATTCTGGCTGCCCACCTTTTTTCTCTCTGCGAAGTGCTTGAAACAGATTACCATTTGACATGTACTCGAAGACCAAACAGTTCAATCCTCCTTTCATTAGACAAGCATAGAGCTTCAGTATATTCCTGTGCCTGATTTTCCCCAAAATGTCCATTTCTGCTGCCAAAACCTTCATACCATCCCCCTTCCATAGTTGCTTTACAGCAACCACACTACCCTTTTTCTTCAAATCCAGGCGATAAACTCTTCCGGTACTGCCACTTCCAATCAGATTTTCTTCCTCCAGATTACATATTTCATCTGCATCAATATCCATGTGGTGAAAAGATGCAAGTTTCCATTTCGGATTTACTCCCTTCTCGCCTTCCAAACCGTTTTCAATGTCAGCTTCACTAAGCTTGAAGTTCTTGTAACTCACAAGCAGTAGCCCCGCTAGAACAAGAAGCAAAGCAACTGCTATGATGATGAAGAAAACCAATTTACCTCCAACCACCCTCTTCTGGCCCTGCTCTTCCTTGCAGACATTCAACACAGTATCATTCATAAGGGTTTTAGAATTTTGGTCAATACAGAGTCCCCCATTCCCAAGAAATGCTTTATCTCCACCCATGGTCAAAAGATCAGAAGCAACATTTCCAGACAATTGATTCTCAGACAAATCAATGGAGCTTAGCTTCAATTTTTCTAGATTCTTGGGAATTGAACCAGTAAGTTTGTTTCCCGAAAGATTCAAAGAGTTCAAAGAGCTCATGAGTGAAACTGTTGATGGGATATTACCACTCAAATCATTATCAGCAAGATTCAATTCCACCAACCTAACACAATCACCTAGTTCCACTGGTATCAAACCAGTTAGTGAGTTTTGCTCAAGATGCAAGGAGGATAACTGCTTCAGAGCACCAATTTCAGCAGGTAGATTGCCAGAGAAGTTATTATTGTTTAAAACAAGCCTCTCTAAGTTTGTCAACTTGCCAAGTTCTGATGGAAGGTTACTTGAAAATCTATTGTTCGACAAAACCAATTGATTTAAGCTGATGGAAAATCCAATGCTGGGGGATATCCCTCCAGTAAAGTCATTATCACCAAAGTCAATTATAATCGCATGCGGAAGTGCCCAAAGTTCATCTGGAATATTCCCAGAAAGATGGTTCTTACTTATCCTGAACCTTTCCAGTGATTTGCAGTCAATATACGAATCCGGAAACTCTCCTGAAAAGCTGTTCTCAAGAGCCAGTAACAACCTTAGTTTTCTGCTTTCACACAAGAACCTGGGAAAGTCACCTGAAAATTGATTCTCCGATATGTCAATACTGTCCAATGGTGAGAATCGGCCAAAATTTGCAGGAAATTCCCCAGAAAATTTGTTTCTATAGACTGAGAACCCTATAAGATGACGCATATCTCCAAATCCTGCAGGGATTTCTCCAGAAAAGTTGTTATTGTAACATTGAAAAACCACCAAATTCTTCAGATTTCCAATCTCTTCCGACAATGTCCCATGCATCAGATTCGATGAGATATCAATTTCCCGCAAGAGAGAAAGATCTGCTATCCCTGGTGGCAACTCACCAGTCAAATTGTTGGAAAACAGCTCAATCTTGGTAAGATTTTGCAATTTGGAAATCGACTGCGGGAAATCCCCAGAAATCTTGTTCCGAGAAATATCCAATGTCTGTAAGGCCTTCAGCTCAAAAATAGACTCTGGAATCTGTCCTCTAAGATTGGACTTAGCTAGAAATAGCCAAGTCAAGTTCTTCAAATTCCCAATACTCTCTGGAATTTCACCCTCATCGTAATGGTTACCAGCTAAACCAAGATAAACCAATCCTGTTAAATTTCCGACCCAACTTGGAAACCTGCCTGAAAAGAAGTTAAATGACAAATCAAGAGCCTCCAAGTTTTTAAGTCCATAAAGATCCGGTATGATTCCAACCATTCCATTCCAGGACAGGTTCAAAACCCTGAGGTTGGTACAATGGTTTAGTTGGGCAGGAAGTCTCCCAGAAATGACATTTTTAGGCAAATAAAGGGTGGTAAGACTGTCAAGTGCTGAAATGGAAGGGGAAATTTCGCCAGACAGGGATTTGTTAGCAAGCGAAATTTCCGTGACCTTGCCTGAAACCCGATCACAACTAACCCCAAAGAATCTGCATGGAGACTCTGATTCTTTCCAGGAGTCTAAAACGTTCAAAGGGTCTTTGAGCTTGTTTTTGAAGTCAAGAAGAGCTTGGGTTTCAACGGTAAGGGACAAAGAAGGCGGGAAAACAGCAGAAAACAAGATTGAAATAAGAGAAAGACATTGGAGTTGGAGGGAGAGAAGTGGGTGTTTGGCCATTCTGGAATTGTTGAGGAACATAATAGGCTTTTTTATTACAATATAGCCAAAAAAAAAAAAATTATCAAATTACCGTTACTTTTTGATTATTTCCCAAAATACGGACCTTTTTTTTTCAGCTGGGAAATCGCCATCCCCCATGGCGATTTCCCAGCGTGTTTTTTTGCAAATTTGCAAAAAATTACCAAGGGAAATCGCCACCCCCCATGGCGATTTCCCTTGGTAATTTTAGTCAATTTTGCTAAAACCATGAAGGGAAATCGCCATGGGGGGTGGCGATTTCCCTTCATGTATATTTTTTTTTTTTTAATTAATAAAAAAAAATTATATTAAAACAATATTTTATTTTAATTTGATAAATTTATTTTTAAAAATTATAAATTAAATTAAAATATTTTTTTTATAATTTAAAAAAATTTAAAAATTCGTAAAATATATTTTAGATTTTTTTATAATTTAATATTTTGATTTTTTTTTTTAAATTTTAAATTTGAAATGAAAAAAAAAAAAAAAAAAAAAAAAAAAAATCAAAGGGGCAACGGTCATATGACCGTTGCCCCATCCCCCTCCCCCCACCCCCCACCCCCCACCCCCACAATTCAAAGGGGCAACGGTCATATGACCGTTGCCCCATCCCCCCTCCCCCCACCCCCCACCCCCCACGTCCCCCCTCCCCCCACACCCCCCACCCTCTATAAATACCCCTCTACTCTTCTTCAAATTTTCATTACTCTCATTCAAATTTTCATTTTCTTTCAAAATTTTATCATTTTTCTACCAAAAAAAATTTCTTTCTACAAATTTTTTTTTCTACAACAATATTTTGAAATGGCTTCACTATTAAGGTTACAAGAAAATCACATCTCGGAGGTTATATTTAACGAGGTAAGTAAATTGTTATATTATTATTGTTTTTTATATTATTATTATTTTTTATATTATGATTGTTTTTTATATTATTATATTATTATTTTTTTTATATTATTATTGTTTTTTATATTATTATATTATTTTTTTTTTATATTATTATTGTTTTTTATATTATTATTGTGTTATATTATATTATATTATTATTGTTTTATATATTATTATTGTTTTATATTATATTATTATTGTTTTATATTATATTATTATTGTTTTTTATATTATTATTGTATTATATTATATTATTATTGTTTTTTATATTATTATTGTTTTATATTATATTATTATAGTTTTTTATATTATTATTGTTTTATATTATATTATATTATTATTCTTTATATTATATTAAATTATTATTGTTTTTTTATATTATATTATTATTTTTTTTTTATATTATATTATTATTGTTTTTTTATACGAAATTATTGTTTTATATTATATTATATTATTATTGTTTATATTATATTATATTATATTATATTATATTATATTATATTATATTATATTATATTATATTATTATTGTTTTATATTATATTATATTATTATTGTTTATATTATATTATATTATATTATTATTTTGTTATTTTATAGTTTTATTTATTACTTTTTAATTGTTATAGTTTTATAATATATTAATTTTTATTATTATAACAGGAAACTCGTCGCGTATTACGTTCGAGGAAATTTACATTGGAGGACCCGCATCCTTATATTATCGACCACTTAAGAAGAGCCGGATTTTATCACGCAAGTCAAATTCGACGACTTGTGATACAACCCGATTTAATCTCTGCGTTGGTCGAACGATGGAGACCCGAGACGCACACTTTTCATTTTCCATGTGGTGAATGCACGGTCAGTCTCGAAGATGTTGCGCTGCAACTTGGACTTCCGATCCATGGCGATGCAGTTACAGGCGGAAGCCTGCTAGATTGGAATGAACTGTGTCAAGATCTATTGGGTGAGGTACCTCCAGAAGACGTCGTATCTGGCTCAACGGTGAGACTGACTTGGTTGAAAACGTTTCAAAATCTGCCATTACATGCAACCGAACAACAAATACAATATGCTGCTAGAGCATATATTTTACGTTTGATTGGAGGATTACTGATGCCTGACAAATCGAGCAGTCGGGTACATTTAATGTATCTTCCATTGCTACGTGATTTAGAGGAAGCAGCAAATTATAGTTGGGGTTCTGCGTGTTTGGCAGTTTTGTATAGAGAACTTTGCCGAGCTACAGTTCCAAAAAACCATGACATAGGTGGATGTCTAGTGCTTCTACAATCATGGGCTTGGTATCGGCTACCATTTCTTGCTCCGCGCGTGGATATTTCGGCTGTATACCCCCTTGCAAGCAGGTAATAATCTTTACTATTTTATTAATTTTGTACGAAATTGTATTTTTATAGGTCATTAAGATATTATATGCATTTTAATAGGTGGAGTAGGAGTACGGGTAGAGATTTTACAGAGACTCCGAGCGATCTTGCAAGTATAAGACTACGACTAGATCGACTAGGATATGATAAGGTAAATATTTCGATTGTTACATTGAAGTTTTTTTTATTTATTTAATCCTTATGAAACTAATAATTTGTAATAATTATTCGCAGTTTCTGTGGATGCCATATTCCTCGAGTGAAATTATGGCATGCCTCCCATCGGATGCCTACAATAATTTCAATATATGGAAAGCAAACACAGCATTGATATGCTTTTCATATGTAGAGTGGCACCAAACTGACCGGGTGTTGCGACAATTTGGGATGCAACAACCAATTCCTGCAGCCCCGATGAACCTTGATAAGCTTCACAAGGTCGACATGCGTGGTCGTAATGATGAATTCTGGCCTGCGAAGCATGAACGTTGGATCCAATGGTGGAACATACGTTTTGAACGAATTCCGACAGGTTACCCGATTGTTGGTAATAATTTCAACCCGTCTGCTGATTACATAAGATGGTATAGAAATGAAGGTCGGCCTTTCGTTTGTCCACCGTCGATGCACGAGGATGTTAGGAGTATGCCATTTACCGGACAAACTTCAGCTCCAGTCCCTCCTACACAGGATATGGATGCTCCTAGACCTCGCCGACAACGTGGGCGAAGGCGTCAACCGACCTCATCGGAGTTCACAGCACCGAGGATGTCATTTGATCATCCTGAACCTGAACGGGATCATGGAGTACCATCCAGCCATCGTTATTCCGTAAGTCACCCCGGATATGACGTTGATGAGTGTTACCGACCATCACCGCCAAGAACGAGGTTAGATGACCAGCTCCCCGTCCAAAGTCCAAGTTCAGCATATTTAACATCCATGTATCAGTTTGGAACCCCTTCGTCAGCATTTGATGCTACATCATTTATGGGTGCATCTAGTAGTCAGGTTCCCGTTATGGGTGAACTAGGTGTTGGCTCATCCAGCAGTGGGTTTCAAATTTTTGATACGGATGAAACGACTGATGACATTCAACCGGAACCATTGGCGGTTATAGCAAGAGGTCGTGGTGGACCGCGAATACGTGCCACTGACGAGGTTGAACGACGGGTGCAACCACCACGCACTAGAAGAGCTCGACACTGTTGCTCTACACCACGCAATAATTAGAATAATTGTAATGTGTTTTAAATTTCTAATATAAATTTATATGTTTTGCATTTCATGTAATTTGTTCGGAAATTAATTGTTATATTTTATTTTAATTTATATCTTAATGTTGTTATTTAATTTTAATATAATAATCCAAATTACATGATAAGTTGCTTTTCTTTTTTTCATTTTAATTTAATTTTCTTTTTAAATTATAATAAGAAAAAAAAATGTAATCAGAAATTAAATTAAAATTTTTTTATCAAATATCCAGTTTTAAACTGTAACAATCTATATTATTATTAAAAACAATGATTAAATTAATGTCACGAGTTAATCGAATACCAACTCAAAAAAACTAATCAAATTAAAAAAATTATTTTACGATACCAACTTAAAAATAACTTCTTTATTTAAAAAAGTGACTCGATAAATTTCTTTTAAAAAAAATTTATTTACATTTTACATCATTAAATTATTTTTGATATAAATTAAATTTTCTTTTTTATAATATTACAAAATTATAAAAAATAAAATTTTTGATATAAAAATTTTATTTTTTATATAATCTTCTTTTTAAATTTTAATAAGAAATATATTTTTATTTTTTATAAAATTGTAATAATAAATTAAATTACATTTTTAATATATATTTTAAAAAAATAAATAACCAAACCTATAAAAAAAATATTTTAATTTAATTTATAATTTTTAAAAATAAATTTATCAAATTAAAATAAAATATTGTTTTAATATAATTTTTTTTTATTAATTAAAAAAAAGAAAAATATACATGAAGGGAAATCGCCACCCCCCATGGCGATTTCCCTTCATGGTTTTAGCAAAATTGGCTAAAATTACCAAGGGAAATCGCCATGGGGGGGTGGCGATTTCCCTTGGTAATTTTTTGCAAATTTGCAAAAAACACCAAGGGAAATCGCCATCCCCCATGGCGATTTCCCTTGGTGTTTTTTGCAAATTTGCAAAAAAACACGCTGGGAAATCGCCATGGGGGATGGCGATTTCCCAGCTGGAAAAAAAAGGTCCGTATTTTGGGAAATAATCAAAAAGTAACGGTAATTTGATAATTTTTTTTTTTTTTTGCTATATTGAAATAAAAAAGCCGAACATAATATGCTAATTTAATACCGACTGAGGATCTCGAGTATCTTCGAAATTAGAATTCGGAAGCTGAATTATTGACATCCATTACCAATAAATCCAATACCATCCTGGCAAGTGGCAAAAGCTGAAAAAGAAAGACATACAATACAATTACATGCACAAAAAGGCTGAATAATTATTTTATTCAAACATTTCAAATAAACAAACGGTGGAGTAGATTTTGCTGATAAAGAGAGAGAAACAGATGTGACGTTGAGACGTCAATTTTGTTTGTAGCTGTGGATTACTATTCATATTAATTATTAATAATTATTATTGTAGCAAAAAAGAAGAAAGAAAAATAGAAAAATAGAGACTTTAACTTAGGCAGGCTTTGAAGTTACTCATTATTACAGAAATTCTTTTGCTAAATGGGTTTGATTTGTTCAGCAAGTAAAGCAAAGAAATGATTAAAAAAGTAGGATTCTTGAACAGCAGAAATGTTATCAAAGTTTGGTTGTGATTATGAATAATTCTTGGACTAATCAGAAATCATTTCAACTTAAAGTAGCTTTTTTTAAGCTTGGAATGTCTCAAATGTTGAGACCCAAATCTAACTTTTAGGTCCTTAAGCTATTATACAATGGATTATAGCACTAATCATTAACAAAAACAAAACTGAATCAAGGCAAAAAATGAGAGAAAAACATCCTTAACAAAGAATTTCAAGGGCTTATTGGAAATCGGAAGCTGATTTTCTTCCTTTAACAGTTGTGTAAATCTAAGAACAGAAGGCGAAAAAATCCAGAATAACCGATTGAAACTAACAACTTGGAAGTAAAAAATCGAGGTTAGGGGTAACGTACCGATGAGAAATTCATGGCAGACCAAGAGTCAATTTTTTTGCCTTCTCGTCAGAATCCAAATTTTCTCCTTTCGTTTGACCTCTGAGAATAGAAGAACTCTGTTTCCCAAGAAAAAGTCTGGTCTTTTAAGTTTGACTATCTAAAGCATATTAATTTCTCGAGAAAAGGACACTTTTTTTTTTTTTGCATTTTTGGGCTATTGTTTGGCAGACTATCACTGAAACTGAACTAAAACTATCTAACAATCAAGAACAATAGAAGATGAAAGAAAGAAAAAGCTGAAGTTCCATTTAGCTACAGAGATTTTCTGCTTCTAAAAGAAAACTAGAAAAACAGAGAGGGTTGGTTTGGTTTCATGATCTCTAAATTCTGCAATAAAGCCCAGATGTTGGGTTGGGTGGTTTTGCAAAGAAACTGCGAAGTCAGAGTAGAAGATAGACAAAAATTCTGATAGTAAATAAAGCCCAGTTATTCCATGATATTTCAGGGTGAATAAAAGAGACAAAATGCTTTGGGAAGAAGATTGGTTTAGTGGGGAAGAAAGGTCAACATCATTCGTTGTATCGATGCGTAAATGATTTGAGATTAGATTTGGGAAGTGGTGTAGGTGGAAGCCCCTCACAAACACAAGCAAAGAAAACTGGAAATAATAATAAAAATTATAAAATTAAATTTATTGAAAGTGAAAGCTTTTCTTTTAAGCATTTGTTTCCCACCCCTACCTTGTCCACTTCTAACTCGACTTATCTGAAAAAGATGTAACAAATTTTAACAACAAAGATAATTAACAATTAAGGGGTTGGAAAATGTGGATAGTATCGTGTGAATCTAGTACATTCAAATGTGCATTATTTAATTTTTGAATGTGAGTTAAGTTAAAATTTTATTTATAATAAAATTTATATACGTGTATTGTTTTTAATATGATTGAATAGAGATGGCAATGGAACCTAGTGAAAGTAGGGGTGTTCAAACGATGAATTCGGTTAATAACCGAATCGATTTATCATTAACCAAACTAAACGAATTTGTTTTTTCATTAATTGTTAACCGAATCGAAATGTTAAAACGGTAAATTAACCGAATCGAAATTATTTCAGTTAATTCGATCGGTTTTCGAATTAATCGAAATAAATACCTTTATAACCTATTTTAATACATGATTTTATATCCAAATAATCTATCCAACCAACCAAAATCCAAAAGCAAAGCATAATAAAATTATTATAAAATTCAAATATCAAACAT
The DNA here is from genome assembly GCA_030761205.1 of Fremontodendron californicum. Classification (NCBI taxonomy): domain Eukaryota; kingdom Viridiplantae; phylum Streptophyta; class Magnoliopsida; order Malvales; family Malvaceae; genus Fremontodendron; species Fremontodendron californicum. Next base: position 9,763,231 of record JAULJL010000044.1, on the reverse strand, counting down.
GCTAAACAACTAAACATACTAAACAACTAAGAAAGCATGATAAAGCAAAAACATAATGAACATTACTATAGTTTCGGTTAATTTGTGTAATTCGGTTATTTTCGCTTAACCAAACTGAATTAACCGATAACCGAAATATTTCAAAAGCATTAACCAATAATCGAACCGAACTTTGTTCAGTTAACTGATTAACTGGACCGAAAAAAAAAATCAGTCGATTAATTCGTTTAAACCCGAATAGTGAACACCCCTAGGTGAAGGTTTAGATTGTCTTATCTACTTCTACCCCCACAGTCCCCACTATTGTATAGATGTTGAAAACATTAATCTTTATAGATGTCAGTTACATTCATAATCGCTCCACACTACTCCACTCCACTTTTTATTAATTATTTTTAATTTAATATTATAAAAAATATATATTATAATTTATTCATAAACATAATTTTAGTATATAATATATATATATATAATATTAGTATATATGATTTTAGTATATATATATAATATATATTAAAAATATAAAAAGGATATCTAGAAAATTTTATGGGGTAAAATAATAATTTTAAAAAGCGATGCGAGATAGAGCATAGCAAGCATTTATCAAAATCGCTCCGCTCCACCTCACTCCTACTTTTCCAAAAAAAAAAAAAATCTTCCATTCGGAGCGAATTAAATTTTGTCGTCACTAGAACTGAGGTATATGTTATATAGATAGACATAATATTTGTAAAAATGAATAAGAATCGTTAATCCCAATTATATTAGAAAGTTTTCTCATAAATCCTTGGGTATTCATATAGAACTCTAAGATTTGGAGTGTGAAAATTTGTGTACAACTCTAGTAATTGCTCCTTATATGAGAAAGACAAGAAGCTATTAATAATGATAAATTAAGAAGTTGATCCTTGAAAGTTCGTAAAGTTAGAATAAATAAATCGATCTTGGATATTCAAATTAATATTGACATAGGTAATTTTAAACTTATTAATTTTTAATAGTGGTATCAGAGTTACAATATACTTGTTTCCTCCTCTTATATTTGCTTCTATGATTGTTTGGTATGCTAAAATAATTTAATAATCAAGAATGATTTTTAATGGTGAGATTTTGAGAACATGCTTTTAGGCTAATTTTTTTTACATAACTATGTACCTAGGGGAATATGAATTTATGATAAAATTTGGGTATGATTAGAGAGAGAAATCAAAATCAAACTAGAAAAATCGAAACTTTGACTGTAGATTTCTTTCACATGTTAGAGTATGAAATTTATGTGATTAGAATATTATGTGATTAGAATCATTGTCTCATAGGCTTTCCATGCATATATTATTCAAATTTTTTAGATGTTGGTTAATGAGATATTAAGGTTTTAAATTTCGGAAACTAAACTAAAAATTGAATTTATTTGATAAAACAAGAAAGCTGTTTTTTCTCTGTCCAGTCGCGCAAGTGGCGAGTGGGGCACGTGCTGCACTGTTTTGGCACGTTTTCAAAGCACCTTTTTCATCATAATTTTTTAATTTTTCATATATTTTAGAAATTACAAAAAGTTTTTTTTTTTTTTTTTGTAGTTTCCTTATGAAAAATCATATAATTTTGATGTTTAAATTTCACTATCACACATTGGAGCATGTGTATGAGTAATTTTGGTGAAGTGAGAAATAGTTTCAACTTCGTAAGAATGCGGACTTCTCTATGGATGCTATATGTGTAATTAATTAATTAAGCTTATAAAAATATTTAATTATATTATGAGATCCATTTGATAATTTTGACATGAATAATTAGAATATATTTTTCGTCCATGTCATTCGTATCACATACCATGATATTTTTATTATATAGTGAAATTATTGTTTGCAACTTAAATGGGGTATATAATTTTCACCTAGGCTATTTAAACCTAATCCTAACTCTCTTAAAAGATGAGTGTGGGAGATCTCCATTTAATAAAGACCAATTTTGAGTGTTATTTGTGATTGAATAGAGATATCTATTAGTATTTTGTGATGCTCATGAGGTGCATTATTTGTAGAGAAAATAATGTTTTGTCATTTCTATTTACTTATAATATCATTAGATGTGATGCATTATGAATTATTTATTAGAGAAGGGTTGTAATTTTTGATATATTAATTTGAAAGTCTTGTAAAAGTATGTGTTTACGCACCACTAATTGTAGAAATAAAATTGTCCAGGCATTAAATTAAAAAAATTATTTAAATTTAATTATAAAATATAAAAATATTAATATAAAAATAATTTTTTAATATTTTGTGAATAGTGAAATGAGCTTTTGAGCCGACCCGACCCAAGATTGGTAAGGAAATAAATAAAAAATTCCGATCGCGATCCTACTCGGTCTATAAACAAGTCTAGACGTATGTGTGATTACCATTACTAAAAGAGGTTGTTAATTTAATGTCGGATCAAATCCAATCTAGATGTGATTGGATTTGGTGTCAATTATCTCAAATTCATCCTAGCTAGATCTGTTCATGGATTGAATTGGATTGAGTAAGGTTCGATTAGTAAAAAATTTAGCTTATCCAAAACTCGACTTGGTCAAAAAGTCTGAATTATTATTCAAAAAATATTAAAATATTAAAAAAAATAATTTTTATATCAATATTTATATATTTTTATAATTAAATTTAAATAAAAATATTTTTATTTATTAAATAGTAATCTTCATTGAATTCGGGGTTTAGCCAATTGGTTAATACAGTCACCTTTAAAAAATGATATTTTATAAGTTTAAGGTTCGAATCTTAGTAACTCGTTTCTCTATCTTCAGGCTGCAGCCTCCTTATACCAAAAAAATAATAATCTTGATCGAATTAGATCGATTCGAATTTGAAAAAACATTTTACAAATCCAACCCAACTCGACCTGACGGATAACTCATCCCTTAGGTCTAATCCTAACAGTGTTGGCAAAATTTCACCACTACTTGGCATGGTGGCAGCAGCACCAAGGCCGTTTGTGATTGTTAGGCATGTAGGCCAGCTTGAGAGTTGAGTCTAAACCCAGGGTTACTCCTAAGAAAAAAACATAATAAGAATAAGATAAACGGAAATATAAATGAGGTTATGGGAAGAAAAAAAAAGTGATAATAAAAGAAAATTATTTTAAAAAATAAGGGTGAAAAAGAAAGTAAAAGTAAGAAAATAATAATATAATTTTTTTATAGACAATTAATAGGAAAACCAATGTGTCAGCATTATCCTTTTATTATATATATATATAACTCTCATGATATTAACAATAACTTAACTTTCAAGTAGACCCACAATGATCTTCCTTTTCGTTCAAATAAAATGCAAGTAGAAGCAAAGAAATGATAAAACCAGCTTTGAAAAATTTTCTCCAAACTTGCCATCATTGTCTTCACTCTTTTTCGAAGGAAAATGAAAGAAAAGAGTTGTTAAAGATTTTTGCTGGCATTTTTCTTTGGCATAACTATAAATTTGATTCTCAAATTATACAAATTAAATTATTTTAACCTTTATTCTTTTATTTGGATCAATTTTATCCCTGTACTATTAATTCTGATCAAAATTTAGCTATTATATTATTATTTTCGAACAAATTAGCATAAATTTAATAAAAATGTTAAATTTTTGGTCAATTTTTTTTTATTTATTTCTAATTAATTTTTGATAAAATTATCTTAAATTTAACGAAATTGTTAATCATGTGCTCACATGTTATCAATTTTCATTAAATCCATACGATATTGACAAAAATAATAAAATGAAGGTCAGATTTATATTTATGTCTAACTCAAATAAAAAAATAGAAGCCAAAATAACTTAGACAGCATAGTTTGAGAATCAAATATGTATTTATGTCTTTTTCTTATTAAGTTGTTCCTCACTTTCTATATATAAAAAATTTCTTCACCTTTCCATTCACCCGAAAAAAAAAAATTCTTGAAAATTTATTTTCTTTTTCCTCAAATTCTGAACCAATTAGAGCTTTAACTATTAATATATTAAAATGTTATCCTGCTTCGCTGAAGTTTTTTTATATAATTTCAATTATATTAAATAACAATTATTTATTTAAAGATTTTTATTATTTTATTATTTTATATTTTGATATATTAAAATAATTATATTTTTTAATTATAAAAATTAATTATTTTAAATTACATCTTTCTCACACAAAAAAAAATTCTTACTAAATCAATTCAAATAAATAAACAAAAAATAAAAATCAAGTGACAAATTAATTCAAAATTTAAATTTAAATTAATTCTTTTATCAATCGAATTTCACTTTTTTTCAATTGTGCTTTAGCCCAAACCGACCAATTGTTGTTGGCGGCCTTTGTTTTTCTCTCCCCTGATTGAAGGATGGAAAATAATTGCACTATCCTTCTTTTACATAAATTTTTTTCATTTCCTTACTAATATTTATTTATTGTAATGATGATCAGTAGTAAACATTTTTGGCCCATTTATATTTCCCAAAACTATTTTGAAAGTTTAAAATTATGTTGAAACTGGAGACTTGTCATTATCAGGTTTCTCCATTATAGTGATTTTTTTTTTTAATATAGTAGGTATAAATTTTCCTTATTTCTTCATTCATTATATCTCTCTTTTTTTTTTTTTTTTTTTGCAAATTTCTGTTTTGTTAAAAAAAAAAAATCTCCTTATTGTTCCATCTTTTTATATTTGATACATTTCCGATGCACCAAAAATTACCACATCATTTACTAATAAATTTTTAAATTTTTAAAAATAAATATTTTTAAATTTTAAATACTTAATTTAATATTTTGTGATGTTAAATTTTAAGGGTCTTTAATTTTCAATTTTGTTCATTAATTAGATGACGATTGTGATTAGAGGTGCTCAGGGCCGGGCCGGGCCGCGGCTCGTTTTTTTTTATTTTCTCTGCCCAGGCCTGGTCCTGGGTCGGCCCGGCCCACCCGTTTAGGCCCGAAACACTGTTTATTGGAATAAAATAATATATTTTTTTATTTTTATTTTTTTATAATTAAAATTAAATAAAATAATATTATTATAATAAAAATTACTGTTCCAGACCGGGCCGGACCAGCCCGGAACACAAAAAATCATGCCCAGGCCCGGCCCGTAATGGGCTGGGCCTACTGGGCCGGGCGGGCTGCCCGGCCGTGAGCAGGTCTAATTGTGATGCATTAATAATATATAACATTTATACATTAACAATGTATTAAATATAATTTTTTTCTTTCTTCGTTCGTCTTTCTCTCTCCTTTTAAAATGGAAATTCATCAACTAAAGATTACTCATTTTTAAAACTTTCATCTCACTTAATAAATTTCATATGTCTTATTGTAACCGAGCAAATATTTTTAAAGCTAAACCCAAATTTAATATCAAAATATTGAAAAGCTTTTACAAGGCATGTCATAAATCTTTTAACCAACGAGGTTTTTTTTTGTTTTTTTCCAAATAAGCTAATTTATAATATTTAAATATTTTAAAAATATATATTTAAAAATAAAATAATAAAAATATTATTTATTAATAAAATAATTTCTATAGTCAAATTAAGCTAAGCACATACCCAAAAACCTATGTCCAATATGGCTCAGGTTTGATTGGAATAGGACATGGACGGACAACTCAATCCTTAAAATATAATTTTCAATTTCTTTCATTTTCCTTTTTTTTCTCTCATTTTTTAAATTTTTTTATTTTCTTCATTTCTCTGTAGTGGACCTGTCCATGGATCGGGTCCGGTTGCGATCCAAATTTTTTTCTTCTCTTATCCAAGCCCGGCCTAGGCCGACCCGTAAATCTGTTTTACAATTCAAAAATATATATTAATATTTATATATTTTTATAATTAAATTTAAATAAAAAATAAGTTTTTATTGAATAAACAGTGAAAAGCTATTTAGGCTTGCACAAATTCGTCCAAATTTGTGTACAAAAAGATCGATCTCTCTTAAAAAGAGATCGGTCCTTCTTAAAAAAAAGATTGATTCCTCCTAAAAAATCGATCATTCGTAAAAAAGAATTGATTCTTCTTAAAAAAAGATCGATCCATCTTAAAACTTTATATTACTAATAGTAAAACAGGTCAAGCAGGGCCGAGCTTGGACAAAAATGCAATGCCCAAAACTAGGTCCGTTTTTTAAATGGAATTCATTTTTTTGCTCAAGTCGGACTTGAACGGATAACTTGATCCTCAAACAAGTATATTATATACCCCAAACTCAATGGGCCTTAAAATATACAAAAAAAAAAAAAAAAAAAAACCTTCGAGATTTATCTCTACATATTTCTAGACATCATATTTATATTTGAACAAGAAAATTCACCCTGCGGGAGTTATAATTTTTTAAAAAATATACACAGATAATTTTATTATATTATTTTAAATTAAAATCATTTCAAAGAAAATTTTTAACGAAAGAAACAAAAAAATAAAAAATTAACACTCTTTTCTTTTTTCATTATCTCCTATATTTTTAATACTTTTTTTATTCAATTTTAAAAGTATAAAGTTATAGGCCAACTTTTAAAATTATTTTTAAATCATGATTTTTATTAAAAGAATCTGATCAATAAAAAATACAAAATATTGAAAAAAATATATATAAATTTTTTCATACATAAAATTCCAAAATCATGTAAAAAAATTTATTAAATATATATTAATTTTTTGATGAAAATAATAATATAAAAAAATAAAACAACAATAATAATAATAAAAAAAAAACTAAAACTTTTTTATTCCTTTTTTTTTCTTTCTTCTTTTCCTTCTTTTCTTCTTCTCCATTTTTTTCGACTAGTCAGCTGCCTGCGCCGTCGCCAACGACTTCGAGACAGCCGGGTCGACGTTGCTCACTCTCCTCCTTTTTTCTTCCTCTCGTCGTCGATGACTCCTCCCCTCCTCCCTTTCCTTTTCTCTCATCCCTTTCATTATCTCTTACCCATTTCCTCTTCTTTCCCCTCAACCGGCCAGCCACCCCGTCGGTCGCTCACTGGCGGCTCATCCTCCCCTCAACCATCTCTCTCTTCCCTCAACCTTCTTTTCCTCTCTCCTCTCATCTCTTTTTCTCTCTCTTCTCCTCTTCTTCCTCTTTCTTTTTTTTTTTCAAATAAATTTAAATGAACAATTTTGCACCCACAAAAACAAAATAAGACTAAATTATTCTTGATATTTCAAAAATACCTCTTGAGTTTCTAGGACTCAAAATTAATAAATAAACTAGAGAAAAAATCACACTTCGTCAGGTTACTTTTACATTTTTTTAATAATTTAAATAAATTAATTTTAAATTATATTTTATTAAATAATGATTTTTTATTTAATTTTTTATTTTTAAATTGTAATAATTTTAATATAATTATATTTTGTTAATTATAAAAAATTAAATTTATAAAAATTGTTTATTAATAAATTACGTAATGCATTTTTAAATGTTATATATATATTTAAAAATATTTAGGTTTTATTGTGTACTGTATATTTTAATTTATAGGAGGTAAAAAATAATAAATAAAAAAATAAAATTGTGGTTTGTATTTTATTCTCTCGTAGGATCGATTTTCTCATATAGGTTAGCAGCAAATTCGTTTTTTCTTTTTTTCCCAAGCGAATCGATTACGGATCCTAAATCAATCCGCTACTCAACGTGCGGACCTACGCCTTTAAATACATCATTTAAATTAAAATTAAAATATTTAATAAAATAATTTTTTTAACTTTTCCTCCAAGCCAGTCGGATACGGATCCTAAACCGACCCACGAGTCAACGTGTGGACCAACCCTTTTAAATACATTATTTGAAATTAAAATAAAAATAATTTTTTCCCGAGCCGGTCGGGTACGGATCATAAATCGACCCGCGAGTCAACGTGCGAACTAACCCTTTTAAATACATTATTTAAAAATAAAATAAAATAAAAAACTAATTAATAAAATAATTTTTTTTTAACTTTTTTTTTATGCGGGTCGAATACGGATCTTAAATCGACTTGCGAGTCAATGTATGAATCAACCCCTTTAAATATATCATTTAAAAATTAAATAATTAATAAAATAAATCCTTTTTTAATTTTGTTCATGCGGGTCGATTACAGATTCGAAATCAACCTACGAGTGAACGTATGGGCCAACCTTATACACCATTTAAAATTAAAATAAATTTAATTTAATTTAATTTTTTTAAATTTAAAATTTAAACATTTTTTCTCTAGCGAGTCAGGTATGAATCCTAAATCGACCTGCGAGTAAATGTGCAGAGTGCAGATCAACCTCTTTAAATACATCATTTAAAATAAAAAAAATATTTAAAAAAAGATTCTTTATTATTTTTTTTTTCGAATGGGTCGAGTACGAATTCTAAATTGACCCACGAGTCAACATACGAATCAATCCTTTTAAATACATCATTTAAAAATAAATTAATCAAATAAATTTCTTTTTTTTTAACTTTTTTACAGTAGGGGTCGATTATAGATCCTAAATTGACCCACGAGTCAACGTGCGGACCAACCCCTTTAAATACATCATTTAAAAATAAAATAAAATTAATTAATAAAATTATTTTTTTCCTAAACGGATCGGATACAAATTTTAAATCGACCCATGTGTTATCATGCAGATCAACCCTTTAAATATATCATTTAAAAAAAACAATAATAATAATGATATATAGTAAGACAAAAATATCCCTAGCACATTTAAAAAATACCTCTTGAATAGGACTCAAAAATAATTATTAGTAGATAGATTGCAATGCTGAAAAAAAATCATTTGCCCATTGAAATATGTTTGACAATATGATGACAATAGAATGTGATGTATGGGTGCTTTGTTCTTGTTTAAATTTTTTTGAATAAATTAATTTTTACTCGTTTTTAAAAATATATATATATATTTTAACCATTTACATTTATAAAATATTATTATTTGATCACTCGAAGATTGAAAGATAATGACCTCTTACCTAACACACCATGTTAGAATGCTTGGTCAGGTGTAATATCCATACCAGCTACTCCTTCATGTGGTTATGTCCATTTGATGTCTAGTTGATTGAAATGTTCCATTTGGTCTCTATTTGTTTCACTTGTACTAATTGCTGTCATTTCCATTAACTATTTATTAAGCTATCAAATTAAGTGACACATTCATTGTTTTTACTTCTATTGGACTCGTGACTTGTAATTTGTTTGTTTTTTTTTTTCGTCTGCAATAATTATATATAAACAAAAAGGTTCTAAAATGATGTGTTGTATGTACTTCTGTTATCTTTTCAATTGCTCTTTCAATTTTGATGTCCAAACTCTTTTGTAGTCTTTTGTCTTTTCTAATTTGAGAAAGAGATATGCATAACAAGGCTAATTTTGAGTAAATTTCATACCAAGGGACATGATCGATTTAGAGTGCATTAGACCTGCTCACGGGCCGGGCAGCCTACCCGGCCCGGCAGGCCCGGTCCGTGTCGGATCGAGTCTGGGCAGGATATTTTGTGTTCCGTGTCGGCCCGGCTCGGAACAGTGATTTTTATTATAATAATATTATTTTATTTAATTTTAATTATAAAAAAAATTAAAAAAAATAAAAAAATTATTTTTTTATTCAATAAACAGTGTTTCGGGCCTAAACGGACGGGCCGGACCGACCCAGGACCGGGCTTGGGCAGAAAAAATAAAAAAAAACCGGGCCGCGGCCCGGTCCGGCCCATGAGCAACTCTAGAGTGCATGGAGGGAGTTTTTTTTTTTATTGTAACATAACTGTCATTTTTTCACTAAACTTTTAAAAATTAGTATTAAAATGATGTGAGGGTGAGGTGGGAAATTTTCTGACACTATTCATCTAAATGATATGTCAACTATAATTTTTTCAATTTGAAATATCATATAAGTCATTATTAATTGACTTCATTAGTTTTATCTTTTATATATCGTTTTAAAATTATGGGTAAAATTAATTATAAAAATATATGTTAAATTTTGATAAAAAATACACTTTATCATCATTAATTTGAAAAATACCCTCATCTCTTTCAAAAAGTAATAGTATTAATTATCAACTCCACTTTAAATGAAAAGATATGTATACCTCATTTGTTATTTATTTCTCAATTTTATATTTATTTCTCTATCATTCTTTTTTGTTTTTGCTTTATTTTTTTTTATCTCTCTTCCCCAAGTTTTAATGAAAAATTGCAATTAAAAAAAGTAATTGTCACACATAAAAATTTGATTGAAAATATAATTATCCACATTAATTTGAGAAAAATTCTTTATGTGTGACCCAAAAATAGGACACGTGAAGGGGCATTTCTCACCCATGTTATCTCATGTATACTTATGGCTATTTACATGCAAATTTCATTGCTTTTGTATGTTTGTGATTATCTATATGTAAATTTTTCTTGTTTTCATTATTATATAATCTTTCTAACCATTTTCTTTCATCTCTCATGCATTTGCATCATCATATCATACTAGACACCTTGTCACGTACATGGAGAGCCTAGCAAATTCCAAGTATGCAAAGTATGAATCCTCAAGTAGTTTGAAACTGAAATCTGAAGAAGTTCAGCGAAAGGTAGGAGACTATCTGCCAGTCGGCTATGTGTCCATACTCCCCGATGAGGTATATCTGGACCTTACACAAAATGATCTCACCTATCTAGTTGACATATGGGGATCTTGGAACAAGGCTAAACAAGAAACATTCTAGCAGAAGTATGGCGACCTCGCATTACTCCTTCCAGTCACGATGGACAACAACAGAATTCGGGCAATGATACAGTTCTGGGACCTTTCCTACAGGTGTTTCATTTTCAACGAGGTAGACATGGTACCTGTCGAGGAATACTCTGTAATGCTCCGTTTCGACTGCCCAAAACTACTACCGACAGATCATGAAGTTCATTTGGAGGCCATAGATGCTAGGCTCTCTTCTATGTTGGATGTTATGTTGTTTGAAGACAGTTTCTTAATAAAGATTCCTTTTATCAATGACTATTATGTGGCGAAGCATTTCATTTCACATCTATAAGTCATTCATGCATGCATACATGCGTAATCATTTAGTCTTGCTTCCTTTACATTAGCACTCATTAATGCATCCATCATTAAGGAATAATGTAATTGACTTCTTCTAGTTAAAAGACTGTTGATTTTAAGAAGACATGGGAGATCAATTAGAAACACAAATCAATGCTTTAGAGGAAAATATTGAAGGATTTGGACATGGCATTCGAGGCAATCTCTGATGATGGTGGAATGAATGGGTTTTTAATGGAAGCTTCAATTGTTGTGCATCATATCAATTTGTAAATGGGCATTTGGATTCTTTTAAATTCCTTTTAGGATTCTTTAAGTGAAAAATGAGAGATGAAAATAAAAAGCCCCACATAGCTTCTTTTCATGATTTTGAAACAAATTTTGTCGTTGTTAAAAGGAGAAAGAATTTTTGTACAATGAAAACTGTTGAGGATTTCTAGGGAACTGGTGATTAGTACGAGCCAACTCTAATAAACACTTTCATGTTAGAAACCACTCAAAAGCTTGATTCCTTTGGTAGGTAGAAGTTTGAGATTTCATGAACATTCCTTTCCATTCGGCCATGAATCCTAAAAGGATAATGTTCTTCACCTGGACAACGAATAATGAAATGGTTGATCAATTTCCAAAACATTTTTCAAAAAGAAAAAAAAAAAAAACCAATGCATGAGGCACTCTCTTGAAAGAATCTGAATTTTGGTAATTTGATAACTGTCAAGGCAATCTAGAGCTTCAAATACATCATCCTTAAATTCTTTCACCATGCTCAAACTTTTCAATCCCTTTTCCAAAGGTTGATCCTTTGCCTGCATTTGGGGCAAAATTACCGAAAAAACATATTTCTCAGTATCCAATTCCTTCGCCCATATCTTGGGGCAAATTACTAAAAAAGCCAAATCACCCAAATGTTTCTAATATCTTTGCACACAATTTCGACTTGTGCAAACGTTTTTCTATGATTGAATGGAAATTGATTCGAAATCCTGAAAAAGAAGATTGTTTGGTTGGGTCTTCTTTCACTTGAATGGCATATTGAGATGATGTATTTTACATAAGTTGCACAAAAAAAAAAAAAGAGGAAAATTTGATAGTGATATCATGCATATGAGATATTCAAATGTTTTTAAAGGCAAAATGAAGTTCTAGTCATCTCTCCTTGAGGATTGTTCTTCAATATTAGTATTCATGCTTGATATGAGAAATGACCATCTTTCATATTCCTTTCACACACAAAAAAAATTATCCATTGCTACCCCCTTTGAGCCTATGGAACTTTTTTTTTTCTTCCGAATGAACCCTAACCAAGGATCACCCTCCATACTGGTTGGCAAGTATGAAGAAGGATCATGTGAGTGATTGGATACTATTTCTAAGCTTTGAAAAAAGCCTTATGTCAAGGGGCAAATGCTGAAATGAAATTGAGTTCTAAAATTTTTGAACTCACTTCGTGGTGAAGAAAAAAAGAAAAATAATGAAAAGAGGAAGAAAAAAAATGAAAATGAAGAAGAATAAAAAAAGCAACAAAAAAAAAAAGATGAAATGTTTTGAGGAAGGACAAAAGTCCTCATGGAAAAAATGATCTTTGGTTTGATTACCTTTACACACATATTTTGAGCCTGATTATCCATTCTTTCAGAAACCTAAGCCCTGTCCTATATTACGTGCTTTAAAAGTCCATTTTGATCAAGTATGAATGTTTAAGTTGAAGAGTTTTTCCCCTTGGGTTTACCCGTTTGAATTGTCATTTTGTTTTTGAAGAAGTTTGAATTCTCAATGCATAGTAGAACAACCAAGGAAAAAAGAAAAAAAAAAAGAAGGATGAAAAGCCAAAAAATGGAGTCTAGAGTAAAGATTGGAAATATGAAAGAAACTCTAGAGAATTTGTGCAGGATTATGCAAAGGCTCCAACAAAAAACACCAGAGAGATAACATCTTGAACAAACCAGCGAGCACTGAACACTCTTGAGAAATTTAAGAAGGTCAACATCGTTTGGATGACTTTGTCCCATATTGAAAAATTCTTTTCCTTTCTTGTCCAAATTTTGAACCCATTGTAGATAGTCTTGACATTTGTTAAAATGCTATTTATCAAGAAACTAAGAGAGAGTGCCAAAATGGATTGCGTTTTCAAAAAAAATCTCTTTGTGAAAACCTGATTATTGAAGAAAATTCATTGTGAGTTTAGATGAAAAAACATTGATCTTCCCTTATGTGCTGAAATCTTTCTTGATGGCCAAAACCTTGATAAATTGAAAAAACCAATTCACTTGAAAGAGTCAAATTGTTGATTCACCTTGTCCAGTCTTGGAAGTAATCACTGTTGGGTTAACTCTACCTCGGGCTCATGCTTAAACATAATAATCAAAGTGCAACGGAAGTAAACAAAGAAGCACCCAAAGTACAACAGGATCTTAGGCTTGTGTTTAGCATAGGTTTATAGCATTCAAAACAAAATAAATCACCCATATGATTTAGAAGTTACCTACTTAAGATATCGTAACCTTAAGTTGCAGATCCAAATCGTAAACTGCTCTCAAGTCCAAGATCTAATTCGAACAAGATCACAAGAAGAACAATTGTTCTTCCTCTAGAGCTAGTCCACACGAACAGCTGATGGATCCTTCTCTAAGGTATGGTGATTCACTTGTGCTAGCAAGTTGATTCGAAGATCACAATCAAAAGATCTATTTCTTGTGTTTATCTCCCTAAATCAATCTCATGCTACAAGGTGAAGAGGCGGCAAGAAAACATCAAGAACAAGAGAAATTGCGGCAACCTTGATTTCTGCAGGGAGGTGGCGATATGCTATCTTTGCTAGGTTAGGGTTCTCTTCTTGAAACCAACTTTCTCTCAAGCAAAAATCAGAATATCTCAAGTAGTATTACAAGCTTCGATTGCGGCTACAGCCTTTATATTTGATATATATAAGTAGGCGCTAACCCTGACCCCCTCTCCCTAAGCTTGGCCGGCCCCTATAGCTTGTTGCACAATATTTTCATTAATCCACTTGGACTTAAACAATTTAATTCTAAGATGGATCAATAGGCCTATTATATTATCTAATAATAATAATGGTCTAACAATCTTAATGCCTTATGTTGGGCCAACCATCCTTAGTAGACAGTCTTAAATTAGAATAGTCTCTTTGGACCCATTCTAATTTATCATGCTTATTTATTGGATAGATTAATTTCTAAACGAAAATAATTTAACTTTCAATTAAATTTCTTTCTTCTAATGAACAATTCATGTCATTAATCTATTAATATCATCTCATGACATTAATCCAATATAGCATAGTCATTCGAAATACACCTTGCACATTACAATGTCAAAGTCGACAATACTAGTTTATATAAGACTTCTTGATTCCTCTTATCTCATTATGACATTGTCTTTGGATTTCTCAAATTTCAATTATGTCTTAATCTTTCTTAATTGAACTTCTTCAATTAAGTCCTCAATATAGATCTTTTATTCCATTAAGTTTTACCTTAATAGAATATCATGTTTAATCCATACATATATGTTCTTATGTGTGTGATCCTCTAGATTCTCAATATGTTGGCAATGAACATAAATTAATCTAATTAACTTGTTTTCATAGATCATGAGCGGTATCTAGCAACCTATCATGACCATCCAAATATTGTGAAGTCATCGTGACCTTTTTAGAAACCTTTCAGTAACCAGCCTGTCAGTGTAATACGGTCCTTTCATCATATATCTCGGATAGCGCATGAGCATGGTGCAGTGTCTACTCATGGTCAATCCATATTAGTTCTTCGCAACTTATGATTAACCTTATGAATTTAGAGAAACAACTTTCTCCTAAATCCATCATGCTTTGGCCAAAGACTTAATGAAGTTAATCGTAGTCAAGAACAAACGAGATATGTCTCCATTATTACAGGGAGTGGTGAATCCTCTCTAGATCACTCATTAATCTTCGTATGGTTCTTGTCATACCTAATAACACCCTACCATAAGCATCCTCTTGTTTGGGACCCGTTCGTGATGGAATCTAAGTATGACACTCTCCATACAAGATGACCTGGTATCACAAGTCTGAGGACTAATTTACACGACTGGTACTAAGAGAACATTATCATAGACACTGGAGTGATATTACCAAATGAAGTTTTATTGGCGGGCCATGTTCAGTGAACTTGTCAACAGACAAACACCTATATGTTATCCCAAGTATCCCATACTTCAACCTGTATGAAATCGGTTGCTTACTTCATAAGTAAGAAGGTTTAACATATACTACTCTTTAAGTATTGCCAATGCCCCGTCTTGGCAATACGATGACCAGGAACAGTTTGAAGAACAAGGCTTTGATGCATAAGGATCTCATAATTATAACTCTTTATAATTCCTTTGCAAGGCCATTATGTTCCATGGGTTTCATCTGATTAGTACTCAATAACTCCTTATTATTGTACTAACATGAAGGAAAACCTTGTATCACTATCTTCATAGTGAAAGGTATGCTTTATTAACTGTGTATCCCATGCTCAATCTGATTGGCTTTTGGGCATACTCCAATAATCACCAGTTTTTAAGAGATCCAAAGTCATATTTTTGTTAAGAAAAAGGAGATATGATTTTTGAATATGGGAAATAAGAGATGTGGGGTAATTTTCATTTACCATGGGGAATGAATGGAAAATGAGAAAAAAATTGGATAAATTATTTCTTTTCAAAGAAATTTCAAAATATGAAAACCTTCATATTTGGAATGATACATATTTGACTTTTGAATCAATATGACAAGAGTGACATTTCTGGGGCAGAAAGAACGCTGAGAAAGCTTTTGGGTTTATGACTTTGGATCTCTTAAAAAAGAATGAGATGAGAACAATAAAAAAAGTTTGGAAAGCTACAGATGTTTATGACTTTGGGGAATTTAAAAAGATGCCTTTTTTGAAAAAATTCAAAGGATGTGATTGAATAATGAAATTGACAGTAGATTGATCCAATTCTAAAGCTTAGCATTTGGAAGCTGAAAAAAGACACGAAGATGAAGTGATAGGGATTGAAAACCTTTTCATCACAGTTAGAAACCTATGGAGATTGATTCTATTTTGAATTTCATGCACTGCATGATTTCATTCATGGCATGCATTTAAATATTAGAAAGATTTTAGTCTTGGAATTTTGAAATCTAACTTTTTTCTAAAATGAAATTCTTGAGCCTCGGTTGAGGAAAGCTTTCCCAAAATTAATCTTCTATGAAAAAGTCTTTTAAGGTGAAAACTTTTCGAGGTAAGATTTTTAGATCTCTCTTGAGGGTGATTTTAAGCGTCTCTTGAGGATATTCCGCTAAACCTCTCTCGAGGATATTTTTCTAAACCTCTCTTGAGGATATTTTCGAAGCCCCTCTCATAACGATGTTTTTTAAACCCTCTCTTGAGAACGATTTTAAGCCTCTCTTGAGGATATTCCGCTAAACCTCTCTCGAGGATAATTTTTAAAATCTCTCTTGAGGATAGTTTTTAAAGCCTCTCACGAGGACGTTTTCAAAGTCTCTCTCGAGGATATTCAGCTAAACCTCTCTCGAGGGTATTTTGCTAAGCCTCTCTTGAGGATATTATTTTCAAAGCCTTTCTTGAGGAAGTTTCAAAACCTCTCATGAGGATATTTTCAAAGTCTCTCATGAGGATGTTTTCAAACCCTCTCTTGAGGATGATTTTAAGCCTCTCTCGAGGATATTTCGCTAAACCTCTCTCGAGGATATTTTGCTAAATCTCTCTTGAGGATGTTATTTTCAAAGCCTCTCTTGATGATGTTTTAAAGCCTTTCATGAGGATGTTTCTAGGCCTCTCACGAGGATGTTCTTTTTCAAAGCCTCTCATGAGGATATTTCTAAACCTCTCACGAGAATATTCGTTTTCAAAGCCTCTCACGAAAATGTTCGTTTTTAAAGTCTTTCATGAGGATGTTTTTCCAAGCCTCTCTCGAGGATGTTTCAAAATCTCTCATGAGGATGTTTCTAAGCCTCTCACGAGGATATTTGTTTTCAAAGCCTCTCACGAGGATGTTCGTTTTTAAAACCTCTCATGAGGATGTTCGTTTTCAAAGCCTCTCATGAGGATGTTTCTAAGCCTCTCTTGATGATGTTTTAAAACCTCTCACGAGGATATTTTAAAAGCCTCTCATGATGATGTTTCTAAGCCTCTCACGAGGATATTCGTTTCCAAAACTTCTCACGAGGATGTATGTTTTTAAAGCCTCTCTTGAAGATATTTTTGCTAAAATCTCTCTTGAGTATTGTTTGTTTACATCAAACCTCTCTTAAGAATTATTTTGTTTCAAACAAGGCTTCTCTTGAGGATTATTTTTGTCGAGCCACTTTTGAGGAGTATATAGATATATTTTCTAAAAAAAATCGAGCCTCTCTTGAGGAGAATTTCATTCGTTTGGAAAATTTTAAAGTTGAAGCCTCGACGGAGGAGTATTTTCATGTTTGGAAAATTTGAAGTTTATGCCTCGTTTGGAGGAGCATTTCTAAAAAGTCGGTGATCATAGTGATATTTGAAAATGAGGGTGTCGACGTCTTTGCAAATTTCCTGTTTCTTAGCATGTACACAAAGAGGGACAACTGTAGACACCCGATTTTTACCAGGCTATTTTGAACCAAAGATTAAATCATTGGGCTCTAAGGCCCAATTTCACTAATGACGTTTTGTCCATTTTAGGGTCATTTTTGAGCCTTAAAAAGAAGAACCCTACATTTTTATTTTATTATTTTCCTTTATTTTGTTTTCATCTTTTATTCCAAAAAAAAAAAAATTCCCTCTCCATTACCAGCTCCATTTCACAGTCAACTGAAATCAAATCTCGACAATTCTTCGAACACAAATCCTGAAAATAAGAGTGTAATTTCAATTTGAAATCTGACTTTTCCCTTTGGTAGACCCTCAATCACAGTAATATTTGAACCCTAATTATGGGATTAATTTTTAAGTTTGAAAACTAATCAAGAGACTAAATCTCTTTTTAAAGGAGATAAATTAAGACTGAAAGCTGGATGTGCTAAAGATCGAGATGGATTTGAAAGTTTTATGATACGATTGATCCTATAAATAGAAGCAATTCAGACAACACAAAGGGGATGCCGATCGAAACACAATAAACAAGTCAAAAAAATTCAAAAGAAATTTTTTTAAGAGAGAGTTTTTGTCTCGAATTTTTATGATATTAGGATTTGGGTTAGTGGATCGACATTCCAAATTGTGAAGGTCTGGGAAAGGATGAGAGGAAGCCTCGGTTAAGTTTTGGTAACCATTTGACGATTGCCGGAGGAGATTGAGAGGGTAGAAGTCGCAGGTTCAAAGCTTAGATCTAGGCCTTTTGAGGTTGATTTCAAGGAAAGTATTTAGGTAATCTGGAAGAAGAGGGAAAAAGGAAGGATTCGATAGAATTTTGAAAGTTTATGGGCTTTGGCACGATGGTCACCGACGACGAGGAGTGGAGGGCACGGTGAAAGGTGGCCGATTTTTAGGTATATAAGAACAGCTGGTGACATCTAGTTGAAGAAAGGTAAGAGAGAAAAGAAAGGTTTTTTTTTTTTTTCTAAGAATGTGAAAAAATGAAGCTCCGTTTTTTTTATTTTTTTTTTTTATACAATGTAAGTCGGGTCAGGCGCTGACCCGTGCGCCAGACCGCGCGAGTCCGCGCCTAGACTCGACCCATATATTTGATTCCTTTTTTTTAAAATTCTTTTTCTTTTAATTTTTTTTATATATTTTATTATTTTCTAATTGATTTAATTTTCTCTAATTTTTATTTTAATTGATTATTTATTTAGTACAAATTTTACTTAGCGTGAATTTCAGTATTTAATTGTTTATTTATTCATTTATTTATTTTGATCATGAACTTTCATTAGTTTTAATAATTTTTTAGATTGTATATTTATCTATTTATTTTATGATGTTTGTTGATTAGGATAATTAAGATAGATTTTATTTTTATTAATTCACATGATACACTTTCATTGTATAATTCACAATAATTAATTAAATAAAAAAATAAATTGAGATCTTTCCGATGATGGAATTCGAAAGAGTCGCAAATGGTTGATTTCTAAGAATTTTCTAGGTGAGAAAAATCTTTCTAAATTTCACCAACACGATGGAGAATTTAGGTGGGAATTTCAATATCATGGATCAAAATTTATTTTTCGACAATAATTTATAAGTGTTCAAGTTGATTAGAAGGTTTAATGTAGAATTTAAATAAGCTTACTCTCCTTCCATAAACCATTAAAATGAATCCGACGACGGAGTCTCTTCAGGAGAGCAAACGGTTTCTCTTAAATACTCTTTAGGTGAGGAGATCTTTCTCGGAATTCTACCAGCATGATGGAAAATTCCTCGGAAAGTTTCTCCAACATTTAAATATTAAACTAAGAAATAAAGACCATTAAATTTTAGGACCTATAGGATAACATTAGGCTAATTAGGTACTATCATTGGATAGGAGTTGTGGGGGTGCTAATATTTTCCCACACGTAACCGTACTCCCGAACCTAGTTCTAAACGCAGATCAGAACCTATTCTTTTTAAGATACCGTAGTCAAGCTTAGGACCACTTTAGAAAGAATAGATTCATATAGGTGACTAATCACACCTAGTAAATAAAAAAGATTAGTGGCGACTCTTCATTTGTGTCTAGCATCCCGAATTCGCATTTGACACGTTATGACATCTAGCAATAAAGTTTTTAGCTTTTTCTCCAAATTGCCGCTTGATTTTGACTAAGTCTGACAAAGTTATTTCAAGTTCAGACCTATAGAATTGTGCATGGAACATGGTTTCTAGCTGAGAACAACTTTGAACTGAGTTGGGTGGTAGGCATACATACCAATTAAAGGTTGTGCTAGTCACGCAATTCTTAAACATTCTAAGCTTTATGTAGTCATTCACATCACCACATGTTATTATGAATCTACCTATGTGTTCTAAGGTGGACAAATTGTCATCACCTGAAAATATCGTAAGTTCTAGGATTTTATATCCCCTAGGCAGAGGATTTCAAGCATCTATCCAATCAAGATAAGGTTTCTTACAAGTAGGTCTGAGCATACGCCATAATCCTTGGTCGAACTACTCTTGCATAAAATTTTAAACCTGTTCTCTCAACCTAGGGTCAAACTGAGGTTGAACACCCACAGGCACAGTACCTTAATCTAGATAACCTACTGGAGGTTGCCCCCTAGCATAATTACGTTGAGGATAATAATGAAATTGTTGCACTCTGACTTGGTTAGGCTGCTGGTAGACTTAGTTAAGTTATTCCCATGCTTGATTGGATCTCAGAATGTTTCATTGGACTCAACCAAAGTTTGGTTGCACACCATGAACTTGGTTTACCTTGGAAATGTTTGATATATTTTGTATATTTGTAAAAATCTTGTTGAAAAGTTTACTTGTAACACTTAAACAGCATGCCATTAAAATAGAATATTAGAGAACTTACTCATACTTGGTAGTCCTCTAAACAGCACTAACTCAGTTGGCTCGCTGGCCATCTCAAACTCACCTGCCTCTACAGAAAGACCATTGTCTTGGCCCGCTGTCCACGTTTAACCCTGTGGTCTCTTTCAACTGCTTCAAGCACGGCTCAGGTGCACTCACTCATGCCCCCACTAGGGCTCTTGTTGAAGAGAAAATTGAATAATTAAGAACTTTACGTTGTTGCCAAGGATTGAACCTTTGTCCTTAAGGCAAAATTGCCCGTCACTTGGTGCACACAGATTCAATGCAATTGCCTCCCAGGAATTCAACAACACCACCTTGAAGAATTGCACAGTTTTCCAAGGTCTACGAACTTAAGGAATTGATTCAATTTTCTCTCTACAATGACAAATTCTTAAGCTCTAGAGTAAAAGGAACAAAGGAAGAAAAGAGCTTTTAGAATTGTTGAACCAATTGTTGAATCTCTTGTTGAATGGTTGAATTAGATTCCCATAATCACAAAGCACCTATTTATATAGGACTCTAGGAACCTAAACATTAATTAATCAAATGAATGTACATGATACATGAATGCACATTAATTATGATGAATATACATAGTACATGAATGAACATACATGGTACATGAATGAATAAATTCATGAATGACATAAATTAAGTTCATGAATTATGAAATTCATGAACACACCATAAATTAATGTATTTGGATCATGCACTATATAAAGAGATCAATTTTACATTCACATGTTTGGTTCCAAACCCAATTCCAACAATCCTCCACATGAATGAAAATTGATGACCAGAACGAAGACGCAAAGGATTTGTAGAGAGAAAATTGAAGTGGAAGAAAACTACATCAAGAGAGGTAGCTTCATGGCTTTGAACCTTCCTTAGTGAAGTACTATCGGATTTACTCGACTAACTAGTGAACGGTCTTGAACTATTTAGCCTTTCGTGTAAACCAAGACAATAGTACTCACATAGTCTCTCCCTAGAGATTCCATTCGTTCTCACGGTTGTGTTCATTTTGGCCTTGAACAACTCCTGATTTCATGAATGCTTTAGAGAATTCAGCCCTTTAAAAATTCTCAAAGAAACGACCATATTTCTCACTCATAAAGGTGATCTCTCATTAAGAGTGTTCTGCTTATACCCTACTCGGAAACCAAGATATGAGAATCATTAAGAGCATAGCTCATCCTTATCTCGCTGTAGTTAGCACTTTTTCATCATAGGAATAGGTAGGAAATAATAATTTCCAAGTGCTACTAAAAGTGCAATATGACTTAGTTTTCCCTTTGAACCTAGATCTTGGGATCTTCAGTCAACTAGGTAGGGTTACCATCATAACATTTTTTTGTCTTTTAAAGGCTTTAAGCCCATTCCCCTCGATGAATTGTACACAAGCTCTCTTCTTAAACCTTTTGTTAGCGGATTAGCAATATTTTCCTTTGACTTTACATAGTCAATTGAAATAATTCCATTCGAGAGCAAGTGTTTAATGGTATTATGTCTACGACCTATATATCTAGACTTACCATTATAAATGCTACTTTATGCCCTTCCAATTGCTGACTGACTGTCACAATGGATACAAATTGCTGGCACTGGCTTTGGCCAACATGGAATATCCTCTAAGAAATTCCGAAGCCATTCGGTTTCCTCTCCAGCTTTGTCAAGAGCAATAAACTCTGATTCCATCGTGGATTTTGCGATGAACGTTTGTTTAGAAGATTTCCAAGACACAGCTGCTCCACCGAGCGTAAAAACATATCCACTAGTAAATTTCGAATCTTTAGTGTCGGATATCCAACTTGCATCACTATAACCTTCTAGCACTCCCGGGTATCCAGTATAGTAAAGCCCATTGTCAAAGGTGTATCTCAAATATTTGAGTACCCTTTTTATTGCTCTCCAATGATCCTCATTGGGATTATTAGTAAACCTACTCAGCTTACTAATCGAGCATGCAATATTTGGTCTTGTGCAGTTCATAACATACATCAAGCTTCCAATTATTCGAGAATATTCCAATTGATGTATTCCCTCACCTTTATTTTTGGACAGATGTATACTAAAGTCCATTGGTGTTTTGACAATGCTATTGTCACCTTTAGAAAATTTGTCGAAAATTTTCTCAACATAATGAGATTGGGATAATATAAATCCATCAGATGTCCTAGAAATTTTAATTCCTAGTATGACATCTGCAACACCCAAGTCTTTCATGTCAAACCTTTTAGTTAACATGTTCTTTGTAGACTTGATCATGTACTCATTGCTGCCAAAAATCAACATGTCGTCTACATATACACATACAATGGCATAGTCCTTATCAGTGTTCTTCACATAGACACACTTATCAGCCTCGTTGATTTTAAAACCATTTGACAACATAACTTTGTCAAATTTTTCATGCCACTGTTTAGGAGTTTGTTTTAAACCATACAATGACTTGACAAGCTTACACACTTTATTTTTTTTCCTTTGACAACAAACCCCTCGGGTTGTTGCATATAAACCTCTTCGTCAAGGTCAGCATTTAAGAAAGCTGTCTTTACATCCATTTGATGTATTTCTAACTTGTTAATAGCAGAAATGACTATTAACGCCTGTATGGATGTTATTCTCGATACCGGTGGGTATGTTTAACAACAACCCTAGCTTTGTATTTGTCAATAGTTCCTATCAGCTTTCATCTTCCTCTTGAAGATCCCTTTACAGCCTAATGGTTTGATTCCAGGGCCTGTGCCACTCTTGGCACCATCATGGATCACTGATCCCATGGACAAGGTTTCGTCCTCTGCTCCGCAATGGGGTAGTCCTGGTAGCACCAATGCATGCCGATGCCAGACCATGACACTCTTTCCCACTTACTATGTTGATACCATCATCGACACCAAGATCACACCCGAGTACCCTTGTTGCACAGAGTTGACATTATCCCATATGTCCTTCTCTTGCCCTCAAGGACTAGGTCATGATCCCATCAAATAAGGCACCGAACACAGTTTTAGGTCTTATCATGACCCTTTTGGGATCAGGTATTGCTACCTTAGCAAGGTACCCCCACACTTTGAGGTATTTGAAGGAATGTACTTGATTCCATAAAATACCATATTTTGCTATCACTTCTTAAAGTCCGACTCATCAAACTTTTCAGGTTTCTCACCATGCACCAACGAAGGTAATGGTGGAATCCTCTCTTCCAAAGAAGTCTTAGCCACATCATTTCAAAAGTATGAGAAGAAGAAGATGTCATGTTATTTAAAACCAATATATATAATAAATATTGATTATAACACAATTAAAACCAAGCACCAATATAATAATAAATTAAAATATTGATTTTAAACAAGCATATTAAAGCACCAATACTTAAAATCAAAATAAATATTGATTATGACAAGCAAGTTGATAACTCGTATAATTATATAATTATATAGTTCTTAGTTATGTTTTATTATTGTTTTGTGTCAAATACGAGTTATTATTGCTTAGTCTAATTGTGTTTATGATATTTTATATTTTTATGTAATTTGGTGTTTTTCACGAGTTTCTTTGAGTGATTTCAGATTACTAGGTTAAATCAAGAATTAAGGGCAAATCCAATTCATGTCCAGTTCCGACACCTTTTGCCATATCAGCTATATCTGGAGTTTTACCGAAGCATTAAGGCTGAAATTTTGACAGTGCAAATTTAAGAGGCATATCTATCTTTTTCATGTTTTACACTTCTTGAAACGGAGTCAGTTTCCCTACCGAAATCAACCATCAAGTTGGCTGATGTGCAATGACGTCTGTGCTGACCTGTTTTGGTATTTTGACCATATCTTCCGATCCACATGAGCAAATGATCTGATTCCAACGGCTATGGATCTGTAACTGATAGGGGCATATTTGTCTAGAAGACCATTTGATCCGATCGAGCCTCCAACATTGACAAAATCGACCATCAAGATGGCTGATCAGAATTGTCATACAACATGACGAAAATTGTTAGAAAAATGCACCCACCTATTATACCTACCTTTGAAATTTATAAAGCTTGTCTCTTGTCATTTAGCTCTCCAAAATGTGTATAAATAGAGGGCCTTGGATGAGTATTAGGATACATTATACATTGGTAGGATATTAGCCATTGTAATAAAATTCTCTAAGTTTTCTTCTTCTTTCTTTTCTCTAGTTTTCTTTTTTTATTTACTTATGCTTCTTACATTTCTTTTCATTTCATTCATATCTAGTATGTGTTTCTAATCATATTGTTGAGGTGATGAGGTGAAGCTTTTGGTAAATGCTAAGGTTAGTCTCTTAAACATGAGCTAAAATGAATCATCTTTTATAAACACTAGTATAGATAATATTTTCTTTTGGTTTAAAATCATACTTGCAAAGTAGAGATCTTGATTCATTATTGACAATGAAAATGGCACAGTAAATGCTTGGTTTCATAACCTTGATTTGTTGTAGACATATACCTTGGCATAAGGAATGCTTGGACTCTTTTTATGAGTTTTGAGGACACCAAATGAACATAATATCATATGCTATGGACGTTGAACAATTTGGACTGAATTGCTAAACCTTCCGATTGGAACCTCCCTTATGTGTGGATTTCAATTGTGTAATAAAACAAGATTAATCTTAGCATAACACCAAGAGTGAATTCTCTAACCTCAACATCTTTTCTTATTGTTTTTTATATCTTGTTTAATTTATTTTATTTTATTTTGTTTATTTTGTTCTCTAATATCTTGTTTATCTTGTTTTGTTGTTGATTCCCTAATATATTGTTTACTTTATTTTTCTTATATATTTATAAACTTATACTTACTAATACGCTTCCCTGTGGTTCGACCTCGGACACCCGAGAATTTATTACTTGAACATAACCTGCACTTGGGTTTACAACTCTTAATTGAGTCTCCATCAAGTTTTTGGCGCCGTTGCCGGGGAGGCAATACTAAGTATATAAGTTTATAAGTATATTTATTTTTTTTTGGCTGGTTATACCGCCTAATTTTCTATATATTTATATTTATATTGTATATTAACTTTGTTTTATTTTTATTGGCTGGTTATACCGCCTAATCTGTATATTAACTTTGCTTGTTTGGCGACGTGATTTTAGATCTCGTCGTTTAGTTAGATTTTATTGAGAAACTTTTTCAGGTAATCTTTCTAATACAACTCCTACCATGGCTGACAATGAAAGTGTTCATGTTGAAGATGAGAACAGACAAGTACGCACCATGCGTGACTACTTGCAACCAACTCGAAGCTCATCACCCTCTTGTTTTATTTTTCCTCTCAATGCAAACAACTCTCGTTTTAAACCAGGTATGATAGCTTTGCTTCCAAATTTCCATGGGTTAGAATTGGAAAGTGCTTACTCGTTTCTAAAAGACTTCGAAGATGTATGTGTCACCTTTAATGACCAACAATGTACAAATGAAATTGTCAAGCTAAAATTATTTCCTTTTTCTTTAAAAGATAAAGCAAAAATTTGGCTTCATAATTTAAAACCAAGGTCAATTGGCACATGGCAAGAATTACAAACTGAGTTTCTAAAGAAATTTTTCCCAGCACATAAAACTACTGCTTTGAAAAGGCAGATTCAAAATTTCAATCAAAATCAAAATGAAGCATTTTTTCAGTGCTGGGAGCGTTTTAAAGATTTGTTAAGTTCTTGTCCACATCATGGTTTTGAAAAATGGCATCTTATTAGTTTCTTTTATGAAAGTTTAACTCCCGAAACTAAACAATTTGTTGAAACAATGTGTAACGGTGAGTTTCTAGAAAAAGAACCTGAAGAAGCCTTTGACTACCTAGACCATTTGGCAGATAACTCTCAAGCCTGGCACACAGATAATTCCTCTGAAAGTTCCAATAGATCTAATCTTGTTTCTAACAGAGGTAAATATCATTTTAGTCAAGAAGATGAGATAAAAGCTAAAGTAGCTAATTTGGCTAGAAAGATTGAAGCCATGGAACTTAGAGAAGTAAAAGAAGTCAAAACGGTTAAAAATGAAAAAAGTTGTGGAATTTGTGAAATCATGGGACACCCCACTTCTGAATGTCCAAACATTCCCATTCTTAAAGAAGCGTTGCATGATCAAGTAAATTCCATAAACACATTTAAAAAGCCTTTTCCTTCTCCTTACTCTGAAACGTATAACTCTGAATGGAAAAATCATCCCAACTTCAGTTGGCGGAATAATAATCATGTTCAGGTACCACAATCTCAAAAGCCGGGCAACACTTTTTCCTATCGACCTTCACGTGTACAAACCTTGGAAGAGACATTGCAAGCATTCATGCAAACACAAGCAAATGTGTATAACCAAACTTCACAGGACATCAATGAGATCAAAAACACCTTGTCCACATTGACAGCTTCATTACGCACTCAAGAAAAAGGTAAGTTTCCTGCTCAACCTCAGCCTAACCCTTCTACTCAATGTCTTGTTTCTTGCTCCAATAAAACTCAACAGGAAAATGCCAGTTCTATCACAACTCTTCGAAGTGGAAAGGCAATTGACAAAAAGATTCCATCAAAAGACCAAGATCCTCCTTCCCCTCCGAAAAGTATTGGTAAGGATGATGGTAAGTCTGAACTTCTTGAAAATTTGGACAAAGAAAAAGGTATGCATCCTGCTCCTTTTCCTCAAAGGTTGCAAACAATAAAGAATTTGAATCAAAATGCAGAAATTTATGAACTTTTCAAACAAGTTAAGATTAACATTCCTTTATTGGATGCAATCAAACAAGTTCCATCTTATGCTAAATTTTTGAAGGACATGTGCACAGTTAAAAGGAAACATAATGTACAAAAGAAAGCATTTTTGACGGAAAGTGTGAGCTCAATCATTCAGCACCTTACTCCACCAAAATTCAAAGATCCTGGATATCCAACAATCTCATGCATCATTGGAAACACTAGAATAGAACGTGCATTGCTTGATCTTGGTGCTAGTGTTAATCTTTTGCCTTTTTCTGTTTATCAACAGTTAGGTTTAGGTGAACTCAGGGAAACACCTGTTACACTTCAACTAGCTGATCGTTCTGTAAAAATTCCTCGAGGGATAGTTGAAGATGTTTTGGTTCAAATTGATAATTTTTACTTCCCTGTTGATTTTATTGTTTTGGACACACATCCTGTTTCAAATCCAAATGTTCAAATTCCTGTTATATTAGGCCGTCCATTTCTTGCAACTTCTAATGCTCTGATAAATTGCAGGAATGGTATTTTGAACATTTCTTTTGGAAATATGACTTTAGAATTAAATGTGTTCAACACTTGCAAGCAACTTGGTGATGATTCAGAAGTACATGAAGTGGATTTCATTGAAGAACTTGTTCATGAACATCTCACCACTACCACATTCCATGATCCTTTAGAAGCTTATTTAATTGAATGTGAGTTTGATAATGCTTCAGAAATTTCACACACTGATTCTTTGTTAAATTCTTTTCAGGTTAAGCATTGTTGGAAACAAAAGTTTGAGGAACTTCCATCACTCACAAATGTCACTGTACCATCAACTATTGAACCACCCAAGCTGGATTTAAAACCATTGCCATCCGAGCTAAAATATTCCTTTTTGGGTGAGAATGAAACTTTTCCAGTCATAATTTCTTCACATCTTGATGAACTACAAGAAGGTAAGTTGTTACAACTTTTGAAGATGCACAAAAATGCATTAGGATGGACCTTAGCTGACATAAAGGGAATAAGCCCATTAATCTGCACATATAATATTTATTTAGAGGAAAATGCTAAACCCTCTAGACAAATGCAACGAAGGCTTAATCCTAATATGAAAGAAGTAGTGAGAAATGAAGTCATTAAACTTCTAGATAATGGAATCATTTATCCTATCTCTGATAGCAAATGGGTAAGTCCTACTCAAATCGTACCTAAGAAATCTGGAGTTACTGTAGTTAAAAATGAAAACAATGAATTAATTCCAACTAGGACTGTTACTGGTTGGCGCATGTGCATTGACTATAGGAAACTTAACTCAGTAACGAGGAAAGATCATTTCCCTTTGCCTTTCATGGATCAAATCTTAGAAAGAGTTGCAGGGCATGAGTTTTATTGTTTTCTAGATGGATATTCTGGGTATAATCAAATTGCCATTGCACTTGAGGACCAAGAGAAAACCACTTTTACATGTCCTTTTGGTACTTTTGCATATCGTAGAATGCCATTTGGATTATGTAACGCCCCTGCCACATTTCAAAGATGCATGCTTAGTATTTTTAGTGACATGATTGAACGTAATCTTGAGATTTTCATGGATGATTTTTCTGTTTCTGGTGATTCATTTGATGATTGCTTAGCCAATTTGAAAAATGTATTGATTAGGTGTGAAGAAAAAAATCTTGTTCTTAATTGGGAAAAATGTCATTTCATGGTCACTAAAGGTATTGTACTAGGTCACACTGTTTCTGCAAAAGGGATTGAGGTAGACAAGTCAAAAATTGAATTGATTGCTAATCTACCCACACCAAATACAGTAAAGGACATTAGGTCATTCTTGGGACATGCAGGTTTTTATAGAAGATTCATAAAAGATTTTAGCACGATATCTAAACCTCTATGTAATCTTTTAATGAAAGACACTGCATTTGAATGGACTAAAGATTGTGAAGATGCTTTTGAAAAACTCAAAAATATGCTCACTACTGCTCCTATTATGAGATCTCCTGATTGGTCATTACCATTTGAAATAATGTGTGATGCTAGTGACTATGCTGTTGGTGCTGTGTTAGGACAAAAGAAAGATAATAAACCACATGTAATTTACTATGCAAGTAAAACTTTAAATAGAGTCCAAATGAATTATTCCACTACAGAAAAGGAATTACTTGCAGTTGTTTTTGCATTGGATAAATTCATATCTTACCTTGTTGGATCATCAATTGTTGTCTTTAGTGATCATGCAGCTTTAAAATATCTTCTCTCTAAGAAGGATGCAAAACCTAGGTTGCTGAGGTGGATCCTTTTGCTGCAAGAATTTGACATCACCATTCGAGATAAAAAAGGAGTAGAAAATGTGGTGGCTGATCATTTATCAAGACTTGTTTGTGATGAATCTTTTGGAACCTCACCAATAAATGATACCTTTCCTGATGAACAACTTCTAATTGTCTCCACGACACCTTGGTTTGCTGACATTGCTAATTTTCTTGCTACAGGAAAAATTCCTTCTCAATGGAGCCCCCGAGATAAAAGGAAGTTTCTGAATGAGGTAAAGAAGTTCTATTGGGATGACCCTTACTTGTTCAAATATTGTCCTGATCAAATTTTTCGAAGATGTATTCCCGACAATGAGGTAAGTAGTGTAATTAAGTTTTGTCATTCCGAGGCATGTGGTGGTCATTTTTCATCAAAGAAAACTGCTGCAAAAATTTTATAGTGTGGATTTTACTGGCCAACTTTATTCAAAGATGCACATAATTTTTGCAAGACATGTGAAAGTTGTCAAAAATTAGGTTCCATTTCGAAAAGAAACATGATGCCTTTGAACCCAATTCTTGTAATTGAAATTTTTGACTGTTGGGGTATTGATTTCATGGGACCATTTCCACCATCTTTTGGTTTCTTATACATTTTAGTTGCAATAGATTATGTTTCAAAGTGGATAGAGGCAATTCCATGTCGAAATAATGATCACAAAACAGTGATTAAATTTTTAAAAGAAAATATTTTGAGTCGATTTGGAATTCCTCGATCTATCATAAGTGATGGGGGAACACATTTTTGCAACAAGGTTTTTGAAACATTAATGAAGAAATATGCCATTACACACAAAGTTGCAACCCCTTATCACCCGCAGACAAATGGACAGGTAGAATTAGCAAATAGGGAGATTAAACAAATTTTGGAAAAGACGGTTAATCCAAATCGCAAAGATTGGTCTCTTAGACTTAACGATGCATTATGGGCTTATCGAACAGCTTTTAAAACAACATTGGGCATGTCTCCTTATAGGCTAGTTTATGGAAAACCTTGTCATTTACCTGTGGAACTTGAGCATAAAGCATATTGGGCCATTAAAATGTTCAACTCAAACCTTGATGACGCTTCTAATTTACGGAAATTACAAATAAATGAACTTGAGGAACTCAGAAATGATGCATATGAGAATTCTAAAATTCATAAAGAAAGAACTAAAGCCTTTCATGATAAGTTAATTTCAAGAAAAACATTTGATGTTGGGCAAAAAGTTCTACTTTATAATTCTAGACTTTACATATTTCCTGGTAAATTGAGATCAAGATGGACTGGCCCATTTGTGGTTAAGCATGTGTATCATTATGGAGCAGTTGACATTGAGAATCCTCAAAATGGTAACGTATTCA
Organism: Fremontodendron californicum; assembly: GCA_030761205.1. Lineage (NCBI taxonomy): Eukaryota > Viridiplantae > Streptophyta > Magnoliopsida > Malvales > Malvaceae > Fremontodendron > Fremontodendron californicum. The sequence continues at coordinate 9,732,330 of JAULJL010000044.1, read as the reverse complement.
AGGTAAATGGACAAAGACTCAAACTCTTTTTGGAAAATCATGTTACTCAAGAAGAGGTTGTTTTTCTTTCTGATCCTTGTTTTGAAAATAACTAGATGTAAATATAATTTTTACTAATCTTCAAAAAAAAAAAAAAGTTTGTTGTGTTTTAAGCAATTTAGAAGTATTCATTCTGAACAAGGTCTGAGTAAGGGAGACTTGAGACATACCTTGTCAGTTTGATTTTAATCTTTTTATGTTTACTTGTTAATTTTTGTTTAGTATTTTAGGATTATTTAGGTTGCATGAGTTTGTTTTGTTTTGAGTCTTAGTTATTCCTATTCTTATGTTATTAGTTCTTTTCTCTTACACATGATTCTTTCATTTGGGTTAATAGATTTACATTGAGGACAATGTAAGAATTAAATGTGGGGGGAACGATTTAGGATTTCTTTTATTTTTGTCTACTATTTTTTTTATGAGTCTTTATTATTATTATTTTTTTTAATGTGTTCTAGTTCCTTTTTAATACAATGATGAGATATGAATTGCATAAGTCTAAAACAGATTTATTAGTGAGAAGATTTTCATGAGAATTGAGCTTGATGTCAACCTTTTTATGAGCCAATGTTAATATGATATGTTGATAGAGAAAGAAGCATGTTTAGACTTAATCTGACTTGTATAATCATCCTTGTGAGTTTTTGAGCCTACAAATCAATCTAATTTCTCTCTTGAGTGCTCTTATGATTACATGATTCTCTAAAACTTGCTTTAAACCGTTTGAGACTATATTGATACATGTGACAACATGAATATGATAGAGGCATTAGGATTATAACCAGAGCCAAACAGCCATCCATTATTAATGTTCTAAGAGAACATCCCCACTAGTGAGCCAATTTGAGCCTACATTAAATATGCTATTTTATTGGTAACCAGAACTTACACCTAGCCTAAATATACTTATATCCTTACCCTTGTTCTAAAGATGGATTATATATTTTGAGACATATTGCAAAAACAAGGGATACTTTTTGAAAATTTGGGTTAGAACGAAAGATAAGTGTGGGGGAGGAGAGAGGCAAAAGTCAAGAGAAAAAGAAAGGGATCATTGTCAAATACATTCCCATATTAAAAAAAAAAAATCTTCTCTTGAACTTCTAGTTAAAGTAAAGAAAAAGATGTTACAAAGTTGGTTAGAATGAAGCAAAGGCTCAACATGAATATTTAGCCTATGTTATTATGTGTTTTATAAGAGTTTTGAGAAGTTTTATTTGTATGATCTTATTATGTCTCTAAACTCTATGAACTCTTTGGAACCTTTGTGATATCTTTATCCTTTTGTTCTTTAACCACATTATAACCCTTTGGCCCCATTACAACCTTGAAAAAAGACCTCTTGATTTATGAAGTTGTATGATCTAAATAGTGGAGAATAGGTCGACAAGCAAGCATATGGTAGAACTGTTTTCATGAGATTGATTGAGTGTAAACACTTTACCACTACTTTAAAGAGTGAAAATCATGAGAGTATAGTGAGAAGTTGAGATTAAGTTGAATATGCACTATTTTGATTGAAAAATGTTATGTTAATATTGGCTTAACTCATTTATTTACATTCAAGCATGAATTTTTGTGAAATTCTTTGAGCTATTGATTAGTTTATAAGACTTGTTCAAAGATTGTCTCTAATTTATATTGAAAGGATTAGGAGTAAATATTTTTAGTGTATGTAGTTTACTTATATTTTAGTTTTTCAATGTTTGTGGGTATCGTTCTAGCAAACCCTCACGAGACTAAACTCGTCCACTAGGGACACCTAGGGGTTTAAAGGCTTGTGTCACATGCTAAGTGCCACCGTGATTTCCTACGAAAATGGATTAGATTAGATTTTCTTATTTTATTTTTATTGAGTCGTTGCTAGGGACTAGCAACAATCTAAGTGTGGGGGTGTGATAACTCGTATAATTATATAGTTCTTAGTTATGTTTTATTATTGTTTTGTGTCAAATACGAGTTATTATTGCTTAGTCTAATTGTGTTTATGATATTTTATATTTTTATGTAATTTGGTGTTTTTCACGAGTTTCTTTGAGTGATTTCAGATTACTAGGTTAAATCAAGAATTAAGGGCAAATCCAATTCAGTTCCAGTTCCGACACCTTTTGCCATATCAGCTATATCTGGAGTTTTACCGAAGCATTAAGGCTGAAATTTTGACAGTGCAAAGTTAAGAGGCATATCTATCTTTTTCATGTTTTACACTTCTTGAAATGGAGTCGTTTTCCCTACCGAAATCAACCATCAAGTTGGCTGATGTGCAATGACGTCTGTGCTGACATGTTTTGATATTTTGACCATATCTTCCGATCCACATGAGAAAATGATCTGATTCCAATGGCTATGGATCCGTAACTGATAGGGGCATATTTTTCTAGAAGACCATTTGATCAGATCGAGCCTCCAACATTGACAAAATCGACCATCAAGCTGGCTGATCAGAATTGTCATACAACATGACGAAAATTGTTAGAAAAATGCACCCACCTATTATACCTACCTTTGAAATTTATAAAGCTTGTCTCTTGTCATTTAGCTCTCCAAAATGTGTATAAGTAGAGGGCCTTGGATGAGTATTAGGATACATTATACATTGGTAGGATATTAGCCATTGTAATAAAATTCTCTAAGTTTTCTTCTTCTTTCTTTTCTCTAGTTTTCTTTTTTTATTTACTTATGCTTCTTACATTTCTTTTCATTTCATTCATATCTAGTATGTGTTGCTAATCATATTGTTGAGGTGATGAGGTGAAGCTTTTGGTAAATGCTAAGGTTAGTCTCTTAAACATGAGCTAAAATGAATCATCTTTTATAAACACTAGTATAGATAATATTTTCTTTTGGTTTAAAATCATACTTGCAAAGTAGAGATCTTGATTCATTATTGACAATGAAAATGGCACAGTAAATGCTTGGTTTCATAACCTTGATTTGTTGTAGACATATACCTTGGCATAAGGAATGCTTGGACTCTTTTTATGAGTTTTGAGGACACCAAATGAACATAATATCATATGCTATGGACGTTGAACAATTTGGACTGAATTGCTAAACCTTCCGATTGGAACCTCCCTTATGTGTGGATTTCAATTGTGTAATAAAACAAGATTAATCTTAGCATAACACCAAGAGTGAATTCTCTAACCTCAACATCTTTTCTTATTGTTTTTTATATCTTGTTTAATTTATTTTATTTTATTTTGTTTATTTTGTTCTCTAATATCTTGTTTATCTTGTTTTGTTGTTGATTCCCTAATATATTGTTTACTTTATTTTTCTTATATATTTATAAACTTATACTTACTAATACGCTTCCCTGTGGTTCGACCTCGGACACCCGAGAATTTATTACTTGAACATAACCTGCACTTGGGTTTACAACTCTTAATTGAGTCTCCATCACAAGTAACCCAACAAATAAAAAAATAAAATGAAGAATTTCGCCTTAAGATTGTTGGATATATTTTGTATATTTGTAAAAACCTTGTTGAAAAGTTTACTTGCAACAATTAAATAGCATGCCATTAAAATAGAATATTAGAGAACTTACTCATACTTGGTGGTCCTCTAAACAACACTAACTAAGTTGGCTCGCTGGCCATCTCAAACTCACCTGCCTCTGCAGAAAGACCATTGTCTTGGCCCGCTGTCCACGTTTAACCCTGTGGTCTCTTTCAACTGCTTCAAGCACGGCTCAGGTGCACTCACTCATGCCCCCACTAGGGCTCTTGTTGAAGAGAAAATTGAATAATTAAGAACTTTACGTTGTTGCCAAGGATTGAACCTTTGTCCTTAAGGCAAAATTGCCCGTCACTTGGTGCACACAGATTCAATGCAATTGCCTCCCAGGAATTCAACAACACCACCTTGAAGAATTGCACAGTTTTCCAAGGTCTACGAACTTAAGGAATTGATTAAATTTTCTCTCTACAATGACAGATTCTTAAGCTCTAGAGTAAAAGGAACAAAGGAAGAAAAGAGCTTTTAGAATTGTTAAACCAATTGTTGAATCTCTTGTTGAATGGTTGAATTAGATTCCCATAATCACAAAGCACCTATTTATATAGGACTCTAGGAACCTAAACATTAATTAATCAAATGAATGTACATGATACATGAATGCACATTAATTATGATGAATATACATAGTACATGAATGAACATACATGGTACATGAATGAATAAATTCATGAATGACATAAATTAAGTTCATGAATTATGAAATTCATGAACACACCATAAATTAATGTATTTGGATCATGCACTATATAAAGAGATCAATTTTACATTCACATGTTTGGTTCCAAACCCAATTCCCACAATCCTCCACATGAATGAAAATTGATGACCAGAACGAAGATGCAAAGGATTTGTAGAGAGAAAATTGAAGTGGAAGAAAACTACATCAAGAGAGGTAGCTTCATGGCTTTGAACCTTCCTTAGTGAAGTACTATCGGATTTACTCGACTAACTAGTGAACGGTCTTGAACTATTTAGCCTTTCGTGTAAACCAAGACAATAGTACTCACATAGTCTCTCCCTAGAGATTCCATTCGTTCTCACGGTTGTGTTCATTTTGGCCTTGAACAACTCCTGATTTCATGAATGCTTTAGAGAATTCAGCCCTTTAAAAATTCTCAAAGAAACGACCATATTTCTCACTCATAAAGGTGATCTCTCATTAAGAGTGTTCTGCTTATACCCTACTCGGAAACCAAGATATGAGAATCATTAAGAGCATAGCTCATCCTTATCTCGCTGTAGTTAGCACTTTTTCATCATAGGAATAGGTAGGAAATAATAATTTCCAAGTGCTACTAAAAGTGCAATATGACTTAGTTTTCCCTTTGAACCTAGATCTTGGGATCTTCAGTCAACTAGGTAGGGTTACCATCATAACATTTTTTTTGTCTTTTAAAGGCTTTAAGCCCATTCCCCTCGATGAATTATACACAAGCTCTCTTCTTAAACCTTTTGTTAGCGGATTAGCAATATTTTCCTTTGACTTTACATAGTCAATTGAAATAATTCCATTCGAGAGCAAGTGTTTAATGGTATTATGTCTACGACCTATATATCTAGACTTACCATTATAAATGCTACTTTATGCCCTTCCAATTGCTGACTGACTGTCACAATGGATACAAATTGCTGGCACTGGCTTTGGCCAACATGGAATATCCTCTAAGAAATTCCGAAGCCATTCGGTTTCCTCTCCAGCTTTGTCAAGAGCAATAAACTCTGATTCCATCGTGGATTTTGCGATGAACGTTTGTTTAGAAGATTTCCAAGACACAGCTGCTCCACCGAGCGTAAAAACATATCCACTAGTAGATTTCGAATCTTTAGTGTCGGATATCCAACTTGCATCACTATAACCTTCTAGCACTCCCGGGTATCCAGTATAGTAAAGCCCATTGTCAAAGGTGTATCTCAAATATTTGAGTACCCTTTTTATTGCTCTCCAATGATCCTCATTGGGATTATTAGTAAACCTACTCAGCTTACTAATCGAGCATGCAATATTTGGTCTTGTGCAGTTCATAACATACATCAAGCTTCCAATTATTCGAGAATATTCCAATTGATGTATTCCCTCACCTTTATTTTTGGACAGATGTATACTAAAGTCCATTGGTGTTTTGACAATGCTATTGTCACCTTTAGAAAATTTGTCGAAAATTTTCTCAACATAATGAGATTGGGATAATATAAATCCATCAGATGTCCTAGAAATTTTAATTCCTAGTATGACATCTGCAACACCCAAGTCTTTCATGTCAAACCTTTTAGTTAACATGTTCCTTGTAGACTTGATCATGTACTCATTGCTGTCAAAAATCAACATGTCGTCTACATATAGACATTCAATGGCATAGTCCTTATCAGTGTTCTTCACATAGACACACTTATCAGCCTCGTTGATTTTAAAACCATTTGACAACATAACTTTGTCAAATTTTTCATGCCACTGTTTAGGAGTTTGTTTTAAACCATACAATGACTTGACAAGCTTACACACTTTATTTTTTTTTCCTTTAACAACAAACCCCTCGGGTTGTTGCATATAAACCTCTTCGTCAAGGTCAGCATTTAAGAAAGCTGTCTTTACATCCATTTGATGTATTTCTAACTTGTTAATAGCAGAAATGACTATTAATGCCCGTATGGATGTTATTCTCGATACCGGTGGGTATGTTTAACAACAACCCTAGCTTTGTATTTGTCAATAGTTCCTATCAGCTTTCATCTTCCTCTTGAAGATCCCTTTACAGCCTAATGGTTTGATTCCAGGGCCTGTGCCACTCTTGGCACCATCATGGATCACTGATCCCATGGACAAGGTTTCGTCCTCTGCTCCGCAATGGGGTAGTCATGGTAGCACCAATGCATGCCGATGCCAGACCATGACACTCTTTCCCACTTACTATGTTGATACCATCATCGACACCAAGATCACACCCGAGTACCCTTGTTGCACAGAGTTGACATTATCCCATATGTCCTTCTCTTGCCCTCAAGGACTAGGTCATGATCCCATCAAATAAGGCACCGAACACAGTTTTAGGTCTTATCATGACCTTTTTGGGATCAGGTATTGCTACCTTAGCAAGGTACCCCCACACTTTGAGGTATTTGAAGGAATGTACTTGATTCCATAAAATACCATATTTTGCTATCACTTCTTAAAGTTCGACTCATCAAACTTTTCAGGTTTCTCACCATGCACCAACGAGGGTAATGGTGGAATCCTCTCTTCCAAAGAAGTCTTAGCCACATCATTTCAAAAGTATGAGAAGAAGAAGATGTCATGTTATTTAAAACCAATATATATAATAAATATTGATTATAACACAATTAAAACCAAGCACCAATATAATAATAAATTAAAATATTGATTTTAAACATGCATATTAAAGCACCAATACTTAAAATCAAAATAAATATTGATTATGACAAGCAAGTAACCCAACAAATAAAAAAATAAAATGAAGAATTTCGCCTTAAGATTGTTGGATATATTTTGTATATTTGTAAAAACCTTGTTGAAAAGTTTACTTGCAACAATTAAATAGCATGCCATTAAAATAGAATATTAGAGAACTTACTCATACTTGGTGGTCCTCTAAACAACACTAACTCAGTTGGCTCGCTGGCCATCTCAAACTCACCTGCCTCTGCAGAAAGACCATTGTTTTGGCCCGCTGTCCACGTTTAACCCTGTGGTCTCTTTCAACTGCTTCAAGCACGGCTCAGGTGCACTCACTCATGCCCCCACTAGGGCTCTTGTTGAAGAGAAAATTGAATAATTAAGAACTTTACGTTGTTGCCAAGGATTGAACCTTTGTCCTTAAGGCAAAATTGCCCGTCACTTGGTGCACACAGATTCAATGCAATTGCCTCCCAGGAATTCAACAACACCACCTTGAAGAATTGCACAGTTTTCCAAGGTCTACGAACTTAAGGAATTGATTCAATTTTCTCTCTACAATGACAGATTCTTAAGCTCTAGAGTAAAAGGAACAAAGGAAGAAAAGAGCTTTTAGAATTGTTGAACCAATTGTTGAATCTCTTGTTGAATGGTTGAATTAGATTCCCATAATCACAAAGGACCTATTTATATAGGACTCTAGGAACCTAAACATTAATTAATCAAATGAATGTACATGATACATGAATGCACATTAATTATGATGAATATACATAGTACATGAATGAACATACATGGTACATGAATGAATAAATTCATGAATGACATAAATTAAGTTCATGAATTATGAAATTCATGAACACACCATAAATTAATGTATTTGGATCATGCACTATATAAAGAGATCAATTTTACATTCACATGTTTGGTTCCAAACCCAATTCCAACAATCCTCCACATGAATGAAAATTGATGACCAGAACGAAGACGCAAAGGATTTGTAGAGAGAAAATTGAAGTGGAAGAAAACTACATCAAGAGAGGTAGCTTCATGGCTTTGAACCTTCCTTAGTGAAGTACTATCGGATTTACTCGACTAACTAGTGAACGGTCTTGAACTATTTAGCCTTTCGTGTAAACCAAGACAATAGTACTCACATAGTCTCTCCCTAGAGATTCCATTCGTTCTCACGGTTGTGTTCATTTTGGCCTTGAACAACTCCTGATTTCATGAATGCTTTAGAGAATTCAGCCCTTTAAAAATTCTCAAAGAAACGACCATATTTCTCACTCATAAAGGTGATCTCTCATTAAGAGTGTTCTGCTTATACCCTACTCGGAAACCAAGATATGAGAATCATTAAGAGCATAGCTCATCCTTATCTCGCTGTAGTTAGCACTTTTTCATCATAGGAATAGGTAGGAAATAATAATTTCCAAGTGCTACTAAAAGTGCAATATGACTTAGTTTTCCCTTTGAACCTAGATCTTGGGATCTTCAGTCAACTAGGTAGGGTTACCATCATAACATTTTTTTTGTCTTTTAAAGGCTTTAAGCCCATTCCCCTCGATGAATTGTACACAAGCTCTCTTCTTAAACCTTTTGTTAGCGGATTAGCAATATTTTCCTTTGACTTTACATAGTCAATTGAAATAATTCCATTCGAGAGCAAGTGTTTAATGGTATTATGTCTACGACCTATATATCTAGACTTACCATTATAAATGCTACTTTATGCCCTTCCAATTGCTGACTGACTGTCACAATGGATACAAATTGCTGGCACTGGCTTTGGCCAACATGGAATATCCTCTAAGAAATTCCGAAGCCATTCGGTTTCCTCTCCAGCTTTGTCAAGAGCAATAAACTCTGATTCCATCGTGGATTTTGCGATGAACGTTTGTTTAGAAGATTTCCAAGACACAGCTGCTCCACCGAGCGTAAAAACATATCCACTAGTAGATTTCGAATCTTTAGTGTCGGATATCCAACTTGCATCACTATAACCTTCTAGCACTCCCGGGTATCCAGTATAGTAAAGCCCATTGTCAAAGGTGTATCTCAAATATTTGAGTACCCTTTTTATTGCTCTCCAATGATCCTCATTGGGATTATTAGTAAACCTACTCAGCTTACTAATCGAGCATGCAATATTTGGTCTTGTGCAGTTCATAACATACATCAAGCTTCCAATTATTCGAGAATATTCCAATTGATGTATTCCCTCACCTTTATTTTTGGACAGATGTATATTAAAGTCCATTGGTGTTTTGACAATGCTATTGTCACCTTTAGAAAATTTGTCGAAAATTTTCTCAACATAATGAGATTGGGATAATATAAATCCATCAGATGTCCTAGAAATTTTAATTCCTAGTATGACATCTGCAACACCCAAGTCTTTCATGTCAAACCTTTTAGTTAACATGTTCTTTGTAGACTTGATCATGTACTCATTGCTGCCAAAAATCAACATGTCGTCTACATATAGACATACAATGGCATAGTCCTTATCAGTGTTCTTCACATAGACACACTTATCAGCCTCGTTGATTTTAAAACCATTTGACAACATAACTTTGTCAAATTTTTCATGCCACTGTTTAGGAGTTTGTTTTAAACCATACAATGACTTGACAAGCTTACACACTTTATTTTTTTTTCCTTTAACAACAAACCCCTCGGGTTGTTGCATATAAACCTCTTCGTCAAGGTCAGCATTTAAGAAAGCTGTCTTTACATCCATTTGATGTATTTCTAACTTGTTAATAGCAGAAATGACTATTAACGCCCGTATGGATGTTATTCTCGATACCGGTGGGTATGTTTAACAACAACCCTAGCTTTGTATTTGTCAATAGTTCCTATCAGCTTTCATCTTCCTCTTAAAGATCCCTTTACAGCCTAATGGTTTGATTCCAGGGCCTGTGCCACTCTTGGCACCATCATGGATCACTGATCCCATGGACAAGGTTTCGTCCTCTGCTCCGCAATGGGGTAGTCATGGTAGCACCAATGCATGCCGATGCCAGACCATGACACTCTTTCCCACTTACTATGTTGATACCATCATCGACACCAAGATCACACCCGAGTACCCTTGTTGCACAGAGTTGACATTATCCCATATGTCCTTCTCTTGCCCTCAAGGACTAGGTCATGATCCCATCAAATAAGGCACCGAACACAGTTTTAGGTCTTATCATGACCTTTTTGGGATCAGGTATTGCTACCTTAGCAAGGTACCCCCACACTTTGAGGTATTTGAAGGAATGTACTTGATTCCATAAAATACCATATTTTGCTATCACTTCTTAAAGTTCGACTCATCAAACTTTTCAGGTTTCTCACCATGCACCAACGAGGGTAATGGTGGAATCCTCTCTTCCAAAGAAGTCTTAGCCACATCATTTCAAAAGTATGAGAAGAAGAAGATGTCATGTTATTTAAAACCAATATATATAATAAATATTGATTATAACACAATTAAAACCAAGCACCAATATAATAATAAATTAAAATATTGATTTTAAACATGCATATTAAAGCACCAATACTTAAAATCAAAATAAATATTGATTATGACAAGCAAGTAACCCAACAAATAAAAAAATAAAATGAAGAATTTCGCCTTAAGATTGTTGGATATATTTTGTATATTTGTAAAAACCTTGTTGAAAAGTTTACTTGCAACAATTAAATAGCATGCCATTAAAATAGAATATTAGAGAACTTACTCATACTTGGTGGTCCTCTAACCAGCATTAACTCAGTTGGCCTGCTGGCCATCTCAAACTCACCTGCCTCTGCAGAAAGACCATTGTCTTGGCCCGCTGTCCACGTTTAACCTTGTGGTCTCTTTCAACTGCTTCAAGCACGGCTCAGGTGCACTCACTCATGCCCCCGCTAGGGCTCTTGTTGAAGAGAAAATTGAAGAATTAAGAACTTTACGTTGTTGCCAAGGATTGAACCCTTTGTCCTTAAGGCGAAATTGCCCGTCACTTGGTGCACACGGATTCAATGCAATTGCCTCCCAGGAATTCAACAACACCACCTTGAAGAATTGCATAGTTTTCCAAGGTCTACGAACTTAAGGAATAGACTCAATTTTCTCTCTACAATGACAGATTCCTAAGCTCTAGAGTAGAAGGAACAAAGGAAGAAAAGAGCTTTTAGAATTGTTAAGCCAATTGTTGAATCTCTTGTTGAATGGTTGAATTAGATTCCCATAATCACAAAGCACCTATTTATATAGGACTCTAGGAACCTAAACATTAATTAACCAAATGAATGTACATGATACATGAATGTACATAATACATGAATATACATAATACATGAATGCACATTAATTATGATAAATATACATAGTACATGAATGAACATACATGGTACATGAATGAATAAATTCATGAATGACATAAATTAAGTTCATGAATTATGAAATTCATGAACACACCATAAATAATGTATTTGGATCATGCACTATATAAAGAGATCAATTTTACATTCACATGTTTGGTTCCAAACCCAATTCCAACAAGAAACATGTCCCATATTAGGTTGACCACCTTAGTTTACATTTGTTGTTGCCCCTAGCCTGATTTGGCTGAAAGCCAGGGCCTTGGTTAACCTGAACTCCCAATCCTAAGCCTTGATTTGCCTAAGCTCTTAGCCCTGGTTTGACATCGCACCAATACCTTGGTTTATTTGATGCACTTAAGTTCCTAACTCTAAGCTTGATGAATCACCAAGCCTTTGATTATTGTATACCCATGATCTAAGTTTGGTTAAACTCTTACACATAGCTTTAACCACTGAATTTTGGTATTGAAGTAAAGGAAGCTAGCCCAAAGTTGGTTGAACTCCCATGCCTAGCTGCGGAACTACATGTTGGTTTAACATTAACTTTTCTTGTCTTACCACAAGATTTCCATTTTGAGTAATAGGATTGGACTTCCACCTAAGTCATTTCTCAAGTTACTAACTCTTAGGCCTTGGACATTTGGATTTTGGCTTGACATTCTCAAGTCATTAACTCCTAAACCTTGATTTTAACTTAAACTTGGGATATCACTAACTTGAGTTAGGCTCCTCAAGTCTTTCGACGTCAATGTCCTAAACATGCCCTCTAGTCTTATAGTTTCACTTTTTTTACCCGCTTAACCTATCTATAGCAATCGGTTGGTGAACATTGGCCTGACTTACTACAAGAGGTTGAGGTGGATGTAGTTTATTGCATACCAAAAATCTCTCAGCTTCGATGTCCTAAACAAACCCATTCATCTTATTGGCTCATTCTTTTAATAATTTAACACCATTGTAGCGAAATGTTGATAAGCATCACTTACCCTAGGAGGTTGAGGTTGACATAGCTGAAAGGATGCTGATAAGGTGTTTGACAAATGAGTCGTATTCCAATTGAGAATGTTCATAGCATCAATTAAAATATGACTTTGCATCTCAAACACAGTCTCCATGGAACTATTGGTGTTTTTGCTTATCTATTTTGCATTATAACCTATATTAGCAAGTACAGCCTAAAAAGCAGTCGTCAGTGTAGCCTGACTTATCGTTTCAAGCTGCTCATCTGCTTTGGCTGGTTGAACATCCTCAGCAAGGTTTTGCGAGTTTCTTCTTTCTGCCTCATTTTTTTATAAAAGTTCCTCATCAACAAACTGATTCCTTTCGTGGCATTCTTTTTCAAAATCTATCCCATCAGATGTGCCAATTCTGTTGGTTGGATTCTTATGGTGGTCTAACTACTCAGATAGTTAAAGAGTTCTCACCCTTGATACCTCCAGCAAGAGCAAAAATAGTGTAGACACCGGATTTTATCCGGGTTAAATTTCACTCTTTTTTAGAATAAAAGAAAATAAAGAACAAAAAAAGATACTTTCGAAAATAAAAAAAAAAATCAGATAAATTCGAAAATTAGAAAAAAAAAAAAAAAAAGTTTGGGTTGGAACAAATCTATTCTTTGGATTGAAATGGGACTCTGAAATACATGATTGAAACAAAACACACATCCTGATCAGGTTAGGATTCCTAACTAGAGTAGAATTTAATTTATTCTCTATTTAAATAACCCAAGCATTACAAGAAAGAAGACACATCAGAGATCACAAGGAAAAAAGCATAGTATTTTCGAAATCAGTAGATAAAAAAAAAACAATTTTTCTTTTTTTGTGGAAGAAATTTCGAAATTTTAGATTGGTAATATTAGATTTTGTTTCGAAGAGTGTTTAAGAGTGAAAAATCTTGGTTTTAATTAGATGAATCTTAGGTCAAAGTTTGGTGATCGTTCGACGGCTAACGAAGGAGATCGGAGAGGTTGAAGTTGCGACTTTCAAACTCAGATCTAGGATTATCGGGTTAGATTCGAGAAAAACTAAGTTGATTTTTGGTTAGAGGAGATCGAAAAGAATTTTTGGTATTTTTTGGGAATTTTTGGAGTCCGATGATCGGCGATCGACGGCGACGACGGCTGTGGTAGCGGCGACGGTCGACGACGAGTGGGGCAGTAGCCCACCGAAATCTGGGCAGTGAAGAACACTCATTAGTGTTCTTGGGAATTTTTTTTTCAGAGAACAAAGAAGATTTTTTTTCTTTCAAAAGAGGTAAAAAATGAACCCAAAAAAAATGTTGTTTTAAACAGCTACAGGCGGGTCGGGCCAGGCGACCCACGCGTCGGCCCGACCCGCATGTAGCTGGTTCTTTACTTTTTTTTTCTATCTGTTTTGTTGGGTTTTTTTATATTTTTTGTGTGTTTGTTTTATTTATTTGTTTTATTATTTATTATTTATTTTATTTATTTATTATTATTACTAATTGGATTTTAAGATTTTTTTGCAGGTTTTTATTTTGTGACTTAATTTAGTATTTGTTTACTAATTAATCATTATTAAATATTTTATTAACCATTATTTTCTTCATAAAAAAAAACTACTATTTTTTTAATTACTATTATTATATTATTTTATATTTTATTTTATATTAATAATTGTATATTTTTTAATATTATTAACTATTGATTTATTTTTAAGATTAGATTAATTATTAATTGAAGATTAATTATTTTTTAAAAATTAATAAATTGAGATTTTTCCAATGATGAAATTCAAAGAAATTACGAATGGTTGATTTCTGAGAAATTTTTAGGTGAGAGAATTCTCTTAAAAATTCTCCAGAATGAATGGAATGATTTTTTTAAGAGATAATTTTCGATACAAATAGAAAATAAAAAATTTATTTTTTTAAGAATAATTAATTTTCAACATCTTTTTCTCAAATTGATTTTCCATAATAAATGCTTAATTAAAATTGAAGGATAAATTAAGATTTTTTTCGATGATGAAATTCAAGAGAGTCGCGAATGGATGACTTTTGAGAAATTTCTAGGTGAGAAAAATTCTCTTAAAAATTCTCCAGAACGAATGGAAGAATATTCTAAGAGATAATTTTCAATATTAAAAATCAGAATTTATTTTTTGAATAAACCTTAATAAAATGTGGATTAATTTTGGAAGATTAATTTAAGAGAAATAACTTGGCTAAATAATCTAACTTTTCCGACGACGGATCCTCTTCAATAGAACGAATAATTTCTTTTGAATACTCTCGAGGTGAGGAAACTTTTTTTAGTAATTTCTCCAGAATGAATGGAAGGAAGACCTAAAAAATAATTTCCGAGATTTCTAACCTTAACAATTAAAATGAAATAGGATAGACAAGACCATTTAATTAAGATTTGTAAGTATCACAAGACTAATTAGGTACTAACTTTTAGATAGGCGTTGTGAGGGTGCTAATCCTTCCTCACACGTAACCGTACTCCCGAACCTAGTTCTGATAAGTAGACCAGAACCTATTCTTTTTAAGGTGCCTTAGTCAAGCTTACGATTACTTTAAAAGGGATAGATTCATATAGGTGACTAATCACACCTAGATTAGATGATTAGTGGCGACTCCATTGATTTGTGTCTAGCATGCTGAATTCGTATTTGGCACGTTATGACAGTTTGGCGACTCCACTGGGGACATTTGAGAGTCGAGCCATAAATTAGTCTTGTGATACTTTAGGTTTGAAATATTGGTCTTTAAGTGTTTAATTTTTTATGTATTTATTTGTTTTTATTTTGATTTTGATTTTGTTATTTGTACTAACAACTTTTGTTTCTTGTACATTTGTGGGTAATAGAAGGTTTGAATGTCCTTTCGCACACACGACACATTGCATATCATAAAGCCCTATACCCGGGCTCGTCCCTTTTAGGAAGGGGTAAAGTACCTACGCCTTCGAGGGATAAAAACCTCTGCAACGGCTAGCGAAACACCTTCAGAGTGTAAAGTACCAAAGTTTTTGAGAGGTGATAACTTCCGCCATAACTTTGGAAAATACTCTCACCCGAATTGAACCCTTCCGGTTGGAGCCTATAATGGGTGAGGAATGGGGTGCCTTACTCATTCTACATGGATGATGTTAAGGAGAAATTTGGGGACCTTTTTAGCTTAATCAAGTATCATAAACCCAGCATATAAACAACACTTAAGTGGCCAACTTTAGGATAGAGCCATGTCCATCCTTATATAGAGAAGAACCCAAACTTAGGACACATGAAGGGACACTTCTTACCCTATACTTTTTCATTAACATGATGCTTGTTTATCTTACACATTTGTCTTTTTGATATGCTCACCATGATGATGTAGTGCTTACACATGTTGTTGTATTTTTATCCTTTCATAAGTTTACTGATATAATATCTAACTTCTTATTTTCTTTCTTTCTTTCCTTCTCTTTCTCATTGTATTCGCATCATGCATCATACTAGATATCTTGTCGCATAACAGTCTTTGATAAGAAGAATCTTTACTGTCATCCATGGAAATCCTAGTAAGATCCGAGTATGCAAAGTTTGAATCCCCGAGTTGTGTGAAGTTGAGGTCTGAAAAGGTTCAGCGAAATAAAGGAGACTGTCTACCAGCCGGCTATGTGTCCATACTCTCCGAGGAGGTTCATCTAGACCTTACACAGAATGATCTTACCGATTTAGTTGACATATGGGGATCTTGGAATAGGGTAAAACAAGAAATGTTTCAGCAAAGATATGGTGACCTTGCGTTACTCCTTCAAGTCACAGTAGACACCAACTTAATTCAGGCAATGGTACATTTCTGGGACCCTTCTTATAGATGTTTCGTCTTCAATGAGGTAGACATGGTACCCACTATTGAAGAATACTCTGCAATGCTCCGTTTCGACTACCAAGATCCTGACAAAGTCTACTTGAAAAATAAAATGGGCTATCCCAGGAAAGTTGCTAGGATGTTAGGGATCAATTTGTCTGAAA
Organism: Fremontodendron californicum; assembly: GCA_030761205.1. NCBI lineage: Eukaryota > Viridiplantae > Streptophyta > Magnoliopsida > Malvales > Malvaceae > Fremontodendron > Fremontodendron californicum. The sequence goes on along the minus strand of JAULJL010000044.1, from coordinate 9,716,004 downwards.
TAGACCATCACGTCGTAGAAAAAGGTGAATATAGTTATATCACATGGGATTTTCTACGAGATTTCATTAGGGAGCATCTGAACAACGAAAAAGGTATAAAAGTAATGTCGCTTGCCCTTTATGGGATGGTTGTCTTTCCCAAAATCTTGGGGCATGTCGAGATGGCCATAGTAGACTTGGTTGATCAGATTGAGCACCGTTTGAATGTGGCACCAACAATATTGGCAGAAACTATCAGATCGTTGAATCACTATCGACGATTGGGAAATGGACGCTTTACTGGATGCATACAATTATTGTACATATGGATGAAAAGCCATTTTGAATCATTAAGTCATACTTCACCTCTGACGTTCCCATTCAGGAATTCTGTAACAGTGTTTGGCCGAACCCAAAGACAAAATGCGTTTGGATGTCATTTTTTCGCAAGCTCAGAAATCGAGAAGTTATGTGGTTAGCTCATTGGATGAAGTTTGATTCTCTGTTGTATAGTTGGGAAATCAACCTTGGGTACCTCTTCCAGGGCTATGGGGGGTTATTAGTTACGCACCTATTTTGGCCATTAGGCAGGCTGGACATGAACAATTTATTCCTATGACGCAAAGGCTCAACCGTTTGGAATTCTCTTATACGGACGATGGGGCTTCAGAGAAAAAAGAAGATCTCGCCAAAGTCTGGAAACAAACCATCCGGGTCGACCAAGGTTGCCTTTCGAGCGGTGTTACTACTGAGTATCTTGTGTGGCAAGCTAGGCGAGACAAATATGTGGTACTTCCTTGGAAAAGAAATTCAGATATCCCAGTTCAGCTCACTCAGTCAGACTCAATGCTTGAATTTGATTTAACCAAGAGGAAATCACGCGAAGAAAAAGATGAATTAGAGCAGGAAAACCAAAGATCGCGATTGAAGATAAAGAGAATAGAAGACAGTCAATCTGAGCAAAAAATTCGTGAATTGGATCATGAATGCAAGGTATGGAAGACGGCCTTTGAGCGATTAGATGATTTGTTTTCGTAAAGGGTTTCGGAGCTTGAAGATATGGGAGTAGAAAATGAAGAGATATGTTTGGAATACATGAAAAAGAAAGAGAAGTTCCAAGAGTTAACCCAGAAGCTCGAGAAAATGGAAAGGGAATATGGACAAAAGCAGGATTTCCTCAGGCATTTATTAGACCAGATTTGTAAAAGCACTCGCAAGGCAGAAGAAATGATCAACAGGATTGAAGGGTTGAAGGCAAATATGCATCCAAAAGACATGAGAGGTCAACTGGGAGTACAAATTATTGCTTTAGAGGGAACTGTTGAAGAATTTGGACATGATATTCGAGAAATGAAAGAGCAGCTTTTTAAGATGGTTGAAAGTATCCCTCGAGAATATCCATCACCTTTGGATCAACCACATGCGTTCGGTGGCTCGCATGATGAATCAAAGCATCAAGTAGCTGAATTTAAAAACCTAATTCCCGATACAAAGTCTTCTGATTGGATACCATTTCAGATACCTAAGGAAGAAACTTTTTGCTTTACATCGTCACCGCAGATTGGTCCGCGCGCAGACAAATATCATGGTGTCACTTCTCGACTAGTTTTTGGGACTGTTAATCAGAAAAAAAAAAAAAAACGATGTAGCAATCGGGATATAACTCATATTGATCTAATTCCAATGACTTACAAGGAGTTACTTCCCCAGGTTTTTCAAGCCAATTTTATCGGACCAATTTATTCGAAAGATTTAAAGCCTTCTTATCCTAAAGGTCACGATGCCAATACTACCTGTGGTTATCATGTTGGAATTTCGGACCACTCTACGGAAAATTGTGGAGCTTTGAAGCGAAAAGTACAAAGTCTGATTAAAACAGGGTTTTTGAGCTTCGAAAAGAACACGAAGCCAAATGTTGAAGGAATCTCATCAAAGGCGGCACCCTAACTTTGGAGGTTTTGGAATGATTGGAATTTGAAGTTCGAAGATGAGGGATGTCACTCGAAATTCAATCTGGAAGAATTTTTGATGTTTTCATTTTTGGCATGACATTTTTTAAGCATAGTTTAGGTGCTTTAGGAGATTTGCTTTTTGTTAGGAATAGCTTATATTTGCATGATTTATTTTTCGATCTTAAATAAAATGGTGATTATTGTTAAGAATGAACTTGGCAATCCATTCCCTTGTCTAGTTTCAAATCAGACCAATAAAAGCTTGATTTCTTTGATGGCCTAAATTTGAATTGTCGTCAACCTCACCTTTCTTTTGACCAGGAAATGAATCCCAAAAGGTCAATGATCTTCGTCTAAACAATGAGCAATGAAATGATCATTTTATTTGCAAAACATTTTTTTTGAGAACCAATTCATGAGGCACTCTCTTGAAAGAATCTAAATTTTGGTAATTTGATAAGTGTCAAGGCTATCTAAGAGCTTTAAACACATCACTCATAAGTTTCTCAACCATGCCCGAACTTTTCTTTTCCTGAATGGTGTCTTTTACTCACATATTGGGGGCAAAATTACCTTAACAGCCATATTTTTCCAGTATCCTTGAATGCTTTGACTTGAGTAACACCCATTTTCACCCAGTCATCCTTTGCCACATCTTGGGGTAGGATTACCTAAGAGACAAATGACCTGATGTTTTTCTTTGCACACCATTACCGACTTGTACAAACTTTGTTTTCCTCTATGATCGAATAAAATTGCATGGACACTTAGAGAAAACCAGAATAAGGAGAATCGTTAGGTTGGGCCTTCATTTGGATAGGAACATTGAGAGGATGCATGAGTTGCAAAAAAAAAAAAAACCTGTGATATCATGCATATGAGATATTCAAATGATTTTAATGGCAATTCTTATTATCTACTCCACCTGGGGTTTGCTCTTCAATGGAAATTTTCATACTGGAAATGAGAAATGGCCATCTTTTGTATTCCATTCAAAAAATGAGAAATTATTCTTTGCTACCCCCTTTGAGCCTATTGGATTCTTGCTTTTTGAATGAACCCTGACCAAGGATCACCCTCCACATCGGGGGGCAAGTATGAAGAATTATCTTTCTATGGAGGGTCATACATTTGGATCATATTTCTACACCACGAAAAGAATGCTTTATGTCAGGGAGGCAAATATTGAAATGGATTGAGTTTCAAATTTTCAAACTCACTTTATGATAGGAAAGTCTGTGGAAAAAAAAAAAGAAAAAGAAAAAAAAAACGGAGAAGAAAAAAAAGAAAAAGAAAAAAAATGAAATGAAATGAAATGAAATGAAAAGAAAAGAAAAGAAAAGTTTACAAGATGAAATCCTCATGAAGAGAAATGATCCATGGTTTGATGAGAAATAGAAATGATGAAATCCTCATGAAGAGAAATGATCCGTGGTTTGATTACCTTCAAAATGAAAAGAAAAATATGAGATATTTTGAGATGAAGAAATGATCCTTGGTTTAATTACCTTTAAACACATTTTTGGGCCTGATTATCCTTTTTTCATAACCCCAAACCTTGGCCTACATTACAAGCTTGAAAAGTCCATTTTGATCAAGTATGAATGTTTAAGTTGAAGAGTTTTTCCTCAGATTTTATCTCATCCTTTTGAAATGTCATTGAAGAAATTTGAATTCTCAAATGCATGATAGAGCAAAAAAAAAATTGAAAGCAACTCTGCATAACTGTGCTAAGGCCTAACAAGAAGTACAAAAGAAGTGATATTTTGAACCCACCAGGAAACGCCGAACACTTTTGAGAAACTTAAGAAGGTCAACATCATTTGGATGACTTTGCCCAAAATTGGAAATCCTTTTCCTTTCTTTTCCAAATTTTGAATCCATCATAGATAGTCTTGACATTTGTTGAATTGCTATTTATCAAGAAACTTAGAAAGAGTGCCAAAATGGATTGTATTTTCAAAATAAAACTTTTTGTGAAAACCTGATTGTTGAAGGAAATTCATTGTGACTTTAGATGAAGAAACATTGATTTTTCCCTTATATGAAGAAACTTCCCTTTGATAACCAAAACCTTGACAAATTAGTCAATGAGCAAAATTGTGATTCGCCTTGTCCATTCTTGCAGTAATTACCAGTTTTTTTTAAAGATCTAAAGTTGCATTTTTGTTTAGTAAATGGGGATTTTTGAACATGGAAAATAGTGATGTTTCTGGGGGCAATTTTGATTTACCATTGGGGCATGATTTGAAAATGAGAAAAGTTTTTTGGACAAATTCTTTCTTTTCAAAGAATTTTCAAAAAAGTGTAACATGAGAACATTCAGGGGATGCATAATTGAGTTTTGAACCAGTTTGATAAGAGTGACATTTATGGGGCAAAGAATGAGAAGGCTTTTTACCATGATGAGAAAATGGTTTTGAAAAATGGAATCTATTGAGTTGGTAAATGGCAGAGTAGGCTCTTTTGTAGCATCGACATTGAAGATTTTTAGTTTGAAATTTGAATATGCTTGAAGATGATATTCTGGGAAGAAATGAGAATGAAATAAGAACAATGAAAGTTTGGAAATGTATCTGTTTAAAGCCTTGGAACTAAAAGAAAGGGTGTTGTGATCAACTGATGGAATTAGTGGAGGTCAGCCTGGTTCTAAGTCAGAGTTTGGAAGATTAAAAGATGATGACACGATGAGCTTGAGTATCCTTTTGTCATAGTTAAAGATTCATGATATTAGTTTGCATTCCATCACATGACATTCATTTTATATAATTGCATTTCACGGCATTCATGTCATTCATCGCATGGATTTAATATATAAGAAAGATTTTAGCTTTTGAAATTTGAAATTAAACTCTTTTTAAGGATGGTTCTTTTCAAGGTAAAGTATTGAATCTCGGTTGAGGAAGATTTTCAAGGTAAGAGTTTTGAGTATTCAGTTGAAGAAAACATAAAAAGTGGTATCTTTTCAAAACCTCCGGGTAATTTTTTAAAGCCTCCGGGTATCTTTTCAAAGCCTCCAGGTAATCTTTTAAAACCTCCGGGTATCTTTTCAAAGCCTCCGGGTAATTTTTCAAAGCCTCCGGGTAATTTTTCAAAACCTTCGGGTAATCTTTCAAAGCCTCCGGGTATCTTTTCAAAGCCTCCGGGTATCTTTTTAAAACCACCGATTAATTTTTCAAAACCTTCAGGTAATTTTTCAAAGCCTACGGGTAATCTTTCAAAGTCTCCGGGTAATTTTTCAAAACCTCCGGGTATCTTTCAAAACCTTCGGGTAATTTTTCAGAGCCTCTAGGTAATTTTTCAAAACCTTCGGGTAATTTTTCAAAGCCTCCGGGTATCTTTTCAAAGCCTCCGGGTAATTTTTCAAAGCCTCCAGGTATTTTTTTTAAAACCTCCGGGTAATTTTTCAAAGCCTCCGGATATCTTTTCAAAGCTTCCGAGTATCTTTTCAAAACCACCAGTTAATTTTTCAAAGCCTCTGAGCATCTTTTCAAAACCTCTGAGAACCATTTTGTTACCACGATTGGGGAGATATGATGATTTTCATGCATTGCATTACACTCATGACATTTATGAATTGCATTTCATGGCATTCATGACATTCATGGCATGCATTTAACATGTAAGAAAGATTTTGAATTAGACTTTTGAACTTTGAAATCAAACTTTTTAAAGGAAAATTCTTAGACCTCAGTTGAGATGAAAATTTTGGTTTTTTAGATTTTGCACCTTGGTTGAAGAGATGAGTTTAGACTTTGGTAGTAATGAGAATTTTTAAAGATGAGATTTTTACTTCAAGATGAATGTTTTTCAAAGGTAAGTTTTTTTTTTAAGATTAGATTTATTTTTTAAGACGAGAATGATTTAGTGTGAATCCTTAGCTAAGTGGGAATCCTTAGTTTGGTGTGAATCCTGGTGTGAATCCTTAATTTAAGTGAGAATTCTTAGTTTGGTATGAATCCTTAGCTAAGTGAGAATCCTTAGTTTAGTGTGAATCTTTATTTTAGTGAGAATCCTTGATTTAGTGTGAATCCTTAGCTAAGTGAGAATCCTTAGTTTAGTGAGAATCCTTAGTTTAGTGTGAATCCTTAATTTAAGTGAGAATCCTTAGTTCAGTGTGAATCCCTTATTTCCTTATTTTTGGGTGCGAATCCCTTAGTTTAGTGAAAATCCTTATTTTGGTTGCGAAACCCCTTATTTCCTTATTTTGGGTGTGAATTTTTTAGCTTAGTGGGAATCTTTATTGCAAATCCTGTAGTTTGAGTGAGAATCCCTTATTCAGGTGAGAAATCTCGTACTTTGATATGAATCCTTTATTTTAAGTTGTGAATCCTTTATTTTGTAAATTTTAAAGTTTGTCTTTAAAGTGAAAGATTTCAAAGTTGGTATGTTTTTAAGAGATTTGGTTTGAGAAGAAAAATCTTTAGGTTAAAACTAATTAGAGACAGTAAGATTCAATTTATCGGTTTGAAGCCAAGTATAGATGGGAGATGAATAATGAGCTGGAGAACTTTTCTATCTTGATTCAAAGAGTTGATATTGTTTATTATAGAGCATTCATGACATCAATTGCACGATATGCATCTACATTCATGGCACTCATGTACTGCATTGCATTCATGTATTTGCATTCAAGAAAGATTATTTCAGGTATTCAGTATGATCTGGACATGAATTTGGGATGCTAATTTGCGAGGTTAGCGATTTCTTTTGTGATTCAAGGTAAGATTTTTGAAGATTACATTTACGTTTGAGAATTTGCAAATTTCATTGTTTTCTTTTAAAGTTGAAGCCTCGGTGGAGGAGTATTGTTTTCTTTTAAAGTTGAAGCCTCGGTGGAGGAGTTTTGTTTTCTTTTTAAAGTTGAAGCCTTGGTGGAGGAGTATTTTTTTCTTTTAAAGTTGAAGCCTCGGTGGAGGACTATTGTTTTTCTTTTAAAGTTGAAGCCTCAGTGGAGGAGTATTGTTTTCTTTTAAAGTTGAAACCTCGGTGGAGGAGTATTGTTTTCTTTTAAAGTTGAAGCCTCGGTGGAGGAGTATTATTTTTCTTTTAAAGTTGAAGCCTCGGTGGAGGAGAATTGTTTTCATTTAAAGTTGATGCCTCAGTGGATGAGTATTTGTTTTCATTTAAAGTTGAAGCCTCGGTGGAGGAGTATTGTTTTCATTTAAAGTTGATGCCTCGGTGGAGGAGTATTGTTTTCTTTTTAAAGTTGATGCCTCGATGGAGGAGTATGTTTTTACGGTGAGTTTATTTAAAGTTTACGCCTCACTTAGAGGAGCTTCTCTACGATAGGATTTTCTTTAAGTACATAGGACTTAGTAAGGTGTCTACGTCTTTGCACATCCCCTGTTTCTCAGGGAATGCACAAAGAGGGACAACTGTAGACATCGGATTTTATCCGGGTTAAATTTCACTCTTTTTTAGAATAAAAGAAAATAAAAAAAAGATAATTTCAAAAAAAAAATCAGATAATTTCGAAAATCAGAAGAAAAAAAAAGTTTGGGTTGGAACAAATCTCTTCTTTGGATTGAAATGGGACTCTGAAATACATGATTGAAACAAAACACACTTCGTGATCAGGTTAGGATTCCTAACTAGAGTAGAATTTAATTTCTTCTCTATTTAAAGAACCCAAGCATCACAAGAAAGAAGACACATCAGAGATCACAAGGAAAAAAGCATAGTATTTTCGAAATCAATAGAGAAAAAAAAAACAATTTTTTTTTCTGTGGAAGAAATTTCGAAATTTGAGATTGGTAATATTAGATTTTGTTTCGAAGAGTGTTTAAGAGTGAAAAATCGTGATTTTAATTAGACGAAGCTTAGGTCAAAGTTTGGTGATCGTTCAACGGCCAACGGAGGAGATCGGAGAGGTTGAAGTTGCGACTTTCAAACTCAGATCTAGGATTATCGGGTTAGATTCGAGAAAAACTAAGTTGATTTTTGGTTAAAGAAGATCGAAAAGAATTTTTGGTGATTTTTTGGGAATTTTTGGAGTCCGATGACCGATGGTCGACGGCGACGACGACGGTGGTAGCGGTGATGGTCGACGACGGCAGTAGCCCATCGAAATCTGGGCAGTGAAGAACACTTATCAATGTTCTTGGGAATTTTTTTTCAGAGAACAAAGAAGATTTTTTTTTTCAAAAGAGGTAAAAAATGAACCCAAACAAAATGTTGTTTTAAACAGCTACAGGCGGGTCGGGTCAGGCGACCCACGCGTCGGCCCGACCCGTATGTAGTTGGTTCCTTACTTTTTTTTTCTTTCTGTTTTGTTTGGGTTTTTTTATATTCTTTTTGTGTTTGTTTTGTTTATTTGTTTTATTATTTATTTTATTTATTTATTATTACTAATTGGATTTTAAGTTTTTTTTGCAGGTTTTTATTTTGTGACTTAATTTAATATTTGTTTACTAATTAATCATTATTAAATATTTTATTAACCATTATTTTCTTCATAAAAAAAAAAAAAAACTACTATTTTCTTAATTACTTTGTCAGTTAATATAAATTTCCATCTGGCTTGGACTCCTTAGGATTTATTATATTTGGATTAGTCCATACAGTTATAAATTTTGACTGTGCTTGATAGAAAAAATAATAATAAAAGAAAATAAGATTTTTTTTTATTATTTTTCACCGTTATACATAAAAACAATTATTCTAAACTGGAATGATAAGAGAAAATGATAGAGATGTAAGTCAAATGTGTATATTTACAAGATTATCTATCATTTTTAAATAAAAAAAAAATTAACTTAACTTATAAATGATATACTCATAAAATAATATAATTTTTATTTTTTTCCTTTAATTTTTTAACCCTATCAAGTAATGGATAAAAAATTACTTTGTTTTTTTAATTTTTTATTTTTTCTGCCAAACATGCAATGAAAAAATATATATTTTTTCATCCTATTACATTTCTCTCATTCCAATTTTCTATTTTTTTATCCACTCAGTAGGTAAAGTTTAAATTCTGTGAATCGTGTCAGTTATATTTTTGTTATAAAATAGCAAAAGGTGAATTTGATCATTTCCACCCTTCAAAACGAGAAAGTTGGTACAAGTGGTCTGATTGAAGAATAATATAGGTGGATTGAATCAGACAATTTCGGCCTTGGATGATGTCTCAACAAAAGATTCTTTTTGAAAGCAGCCGTAAGGCTTAAAAAAAATTGTTGAAATTGTTGAAATTCTTTTTGAAACCACCGTCGCTGCCACCGCCGGAACCACGCCTGGATATGAGTTGTTTGATAAATTGTTGAAATTGTTAATGTGCATATGTTGAAATTGTTAATGTGTATATTGTTGAAATTTTTTTGGGTATATTGTTGAGTTGGAATTCAAATTGTTAATGGGTATGAGTTGAAATTGTTAATATGTATCTTGTTGAAATTGTTAATGATGTGTATATTGTTGAAATACTATATTTAAAATGAATAACTGAGTTGGTTTCACGAGTCAAGTGACACCAACTCAGTTGGACAATTGACTAAAAAAATAAATTTTAATAAATTAAATAATATAATTTAATAAACAATTTTCAATAAACAAATTTTAATAAACAAATTTTCAATATAATATAATTTAAAATTTGATTAATTTTCAATATAATATAATTTAAAAATTGATTAATTTTCACGATTCAAGTGACACCAACTCAGTTGGACAATTGATTAATTTAAAAATTGTTAATGTGTTATAATAAATGAAACTTTATTTATAATATACACATTAACAATTTATAATAATTTAAAAATTGTTAATGTGTTATAATAAATGAAACTTTATTAATAGTAATAAATATAAAAATATAATATTAAAAAATATATATAAAAATATAAATTAAATAATAATAATAGTTTCTTTATAAATATAATTTAAAAGGATAATATTAAAAAATATATAAAATTCCAATAATAAAAAAAAATTATTGTAGGCAAGTGGAAATTATTAATATTTTAAAATTAATTGTGTAGAAAAATTGTTAATTGTGTAGGGAAATTGTTAATGTGTTTTAAGAAATAAAACTTCATTTATGATATATACTAATAAACATAAAAATTTAAATTGAATAATAATAATAGTTTATTTGTAATTATAATTTAAAATTATTAAATTAAAAAATATATAAAATTTTAATATTAAAAGAAGAGTATTTTAGGCAAGTGAAAATAATTAATATTTTTATTAATTGTATAGAAAAATTGTTAATTGTGTAAGATAGAATAAGTAAAACTTATTTTATAATATAAAATAATTTAAAAAGATAATATTTTCAATTTGTTATTTTGATTCTTGTGTTATTGTATTGTTGATATTTTATGTGTATTCAATATATATATTTATTAATAAATTGAATATTTTTCATTTTATAGATAAAATGCGAGGAACAAGGCATAAAACTACTAGAAAGAAGAAACATAATTCTATATGGGATGCATTTCGACCATCTGGAGAATCGTCCTCGGGGCATGGTACACCAGAGTTGCTACCTACGTCTTCTCCCTCCTTACGGTCTCCACCGAGATAGTTTCCGCCTTATTCGGCTCCATCGCCACATACTCCATATGTAGTACCTCCATCGCCCCTACATCCCTCTGCACTACCTCCGTCTATAGTGGATCCATCCAGATTGCCTCCCTCTAGAGTGGCACCATCCACATCGACCCCCGCTCCACTGCCAGCCAACACTTACTCCGACGATTCAGGCAGATCCCGCATTACAGGCGTCTACGTCTCCGCTGGATGAAATTTCACAGTATTTACTTAATGAGCCAGCACTGACGTATTTCGCGGATGATGGCACGAGGCAGCAGACAGAGATACCTGCATCACATCCTACACCGTCTATCGGTACTGCCACTAAGCAGAGGAAACGAGGTAGAGGTCGGACGAAAGGATTACCGAGATCGAGTAATCCGGATGACAGGTTTCGACTGTCAATTCTTCAAAACACGTAAGTTAATAATATTTCGATAATTTCATTCTTTGAGTAAAATAAATTATTGTCCACTAACACGTATCTTTGATTTTAGGACTTTCACGGAGAGTTGTGAAAATCCACCATTGCCTCCATCATCAGACAACACTATAACAGACCATGGCCTACTTGGTCGAAGATACCAGTTGACATGAAACTGACTATGTGGACTATATTTGAGGTATGATTTGGTTAAAAGTCAAATTATAATTTAATTATGTTTAATACTATATATTAATTCATAATGTCTCATTGTAGAGAAAATGCCAGTGGCCTCCCGAGCGGACACCATTGGTTAGGAAATTATGGGAGGCCACATGCAAGGATCGATTCAAGGACATGATGAAATTTGAGAGGGACAATGCCATGTCCTTCTTTCAAACGAATCGAATAGAAGACTGCAAGTGTTACAGGTGTGATTGGATAGCAGTCGATATTTGGGATGAACTGATTGATAGCGTCTGGAGTACCGACGCTTGGAAAAATAGGTCCCAAAAGGCCAAGGGTAATAGGAAAAAGGAGAAAGATGGCAGCATTACAAAGCACACTAGTGGATCAGTTCCTTTTCAAGTTACCGGTGAAAGGATAGTAAGATTTATTTTTGTTTTGCAATTTATTATTTAAAAGTTTTATCGTATAAACTATGTTAATTTTTTTATTGGTTTAACATAATTTTCTCTTTTCTTTTAATTTGTTGTCACAAGAGTTGCAGCGCAACGTGACTTTCTTGGAGCTGTTTAACAAAACCTATAAATGTGCAAAGAGTCAGGGTGATTACGTAGACAACAAGTCTAAAGCTATAACTGTAAGTATTTAACTTTATCAATACTTTATATATTATATTAATTGATTATACCAGATATTTGTGCTTATGTACGTGTTCATTATAATATCACATATTAATTGTTTATATAAGTAAATATTTGTGATTGTAGTAAAATTATACTGCTTCGTTGCAGCAAAAATATGGGGACGATATGTCTTCATATCCCGATTTCGACCCTCAGTCTTGGTCTAATGCTATTAGGGGCATTGAGACTACGCGAACGCATGTTTATGGGTTCGGAACGAGACCAAAGAGAGGGCAAATTTTCGATCCACCCAGCAATCACCAAAGTTTAGATGCAGCCAGTTACGCTCCATGTGGTCCTAGTACTACACAACAGTCGACAGCAACGCCGTCTGAGGACTATCATGCATTGAGGTCCGATGTCTCACAAATCCAGACCTCAATCGTGAGACTTGAGAATATCGTGACGAGCTGGAATACGATAATCACACCTTTACTGCAGTCACAGATAGCAGCTGCATCAGGCAGGATCGAAACTCAGGTTGCCGGACTCAGTGCTGCCTTAGGCATGGGTGTTGGATCGAGTGCTACCGGAGTCGGTGCAGGACTGAGTGCTATCGGAGTCGATGCTGCTGGAGGCATGGCTGCTGGAGGCATGGCTGCTGGACTAGGATTGAGTGTTGTCTTTGCTGCCGGAGTCGATGATGTCGAAGGTGATGCCAGAGTCGAAAGCACGGGTGCTGTCAGAGGATTGAATGCTGCCGGAGGCGATGCCAGAGGCAATGCAGAGATAGACAGTGAAGCCGATGACAGCAGTACCTCGTGATGAGTTCTTTTTTTTTTTATTCGAGAGATACATTTGAATATTATTTTATTTATATTTTTATGGATTTCATTTTATTTTTTATGATGTAATTATATAAAATTTTCTTTTTATTTTTAATTTTTTTTAATAATTTTATTTTTAAATATTTTTTTATTTTTTTTTCAAAAAAAAATTGAATTACCGACGGAATACATCCGTCGGTAAAAGTATCACCGACGGAATATTCTGTTATAATGTTTTGTCGGTAAAGAAAATAACGACGAAACTGTTCCATCGTTGATAAGATAATACCGACGAAAATTTTCGTCGGCACTATTTCGTCGGTAAAGTAAGTCAATACCGATGGAATATTTTGTCGGTAAATAAACTTTATCGACAGATTTTTCTTTACTGACGGAATTAGTATCACTGACTTAAGTATCACCGATGGACTTTTTCGACGAAATTTTTCGTCGGTAAAATTTTTTCCGACGGAATGTAGACTTTTACTGACGGATTATTCCGTCAGTAAAAGTCCGTCCTCTTGTAGTGGTAGCACTCTTCAGCTACAATTTTTTTGCAAGTCATCAACATCTTCTCAAAATTCAGCAATGTCCCTAATGAAGTAGCAACAACCTTTTTCCTTTTTAATTAGAGATACTTATAATTTTAGTTCTAAAACATAATTTTTTTTTTTTTCATTTCAGTCCTAAAACTTTTAAATGTAAACATTTTATTGTGTTAAAAATTAATCTTTCAATTATTATTCAAATAAAAACTCGAACAGAAAGCTTAGTTGACATATAATGAACATATGTGGATGCCATTTCAATAATTTATAAAATATTAAAAAATTATTTAAAAAAAGCAACATCCTTATAAAGATTAAAAAATCACTACTTCATTTTTTTAGGTTTCTCTTCTCTTAGTAAACTAACAGTTTTTCTCTCTTTCTCACTAAACCAACAAACTTTAATGAAATGAAGTAGAGTTTTTTTATCTTTATTTGGAACTATTTTTTTTTTCTTTTAAAAAATAATTTTTCTAATATTTTATAAATTAATTAAATGCTACGTAAGCTTCACATGTCTATACCACATAAGTTTTTTATATAAACTTTCAGTTATTGTTTTCGATCGAAGAGCGACTAAAAGACTCTCTTTTAACACATTTATAACTTTTAAGACTAAATATTTACAAGTAAAAGTTTTAGGACTGATATGAAAAAAATGTTTATGTTTTAGGACTAAAATTATAATTACCTCTTTTAATTAATTTTCATTTATTTTTTTGTTTAATTTTGGGTTATTATGATTTCAGTCATAGATTAATTTTAAAAACCATACAATATTGATGAAATTTTAGGATTTCACAATTAAAATTAAAATATTATCGAATATTTTTTATAAATAAATTTCATTTACATTTTCTGTATTTAGATGTTTCCCGTATAAGTTTTGTTAATTTCACACTTATTGGTAAACCATTTGGGATGTAAGTAAAGTTTTTTTATTTATCATATTAATTTATTAATTATTTCAAATATATCTTTAATGTAATACATAATAATTTTTTAATTCTATTAGATTTTTTAACGATGTAAGAGGTAAATTTTTTAATTTTGAAGTACATTATTCACTTTAAAATAAAAATAGTAGACATTTCATCTATTTTTTTAAATAACCAAGAGAATCCTAGAAAGATTTTTATATTTAATACATTATTTTTATTGAATTCAAAAAAATATATATTAATTATATTTTTATTTTTATATATATTATTTTAATTAATATCTAGTGATATTAATTAATAATTTTTTTTATTAAAATTATGGGTAAAATTTAAATAATAGTAGAATGATAATATTTTGCATTCATTAAATATGCCGACATTTTGTATGGGAAAAAGTGACATTTGGGCATTGGGCATGGCTGGGGTGGAGTGGCATTATTCACGAGGCAATGCCGTCTCAAAGTGTCCAACCATTTAATCATTTAGTCATTTAAGTTTGTTTTTGGCAAAGTTTTTGAGATTAAAAGTTATTTTTCATCGCAAACGCAACATTAAACAAATAAAAAAATTTGCCTTCTACTGTTGAAATCATGATTTGAAAAGCCAAACCAAAAAGCCAAAAAATATAGATTTTGAGTTTTAAAAGCTAGTTTTTGAATAAAATGACTTTATTATCCTCACATCTCTACACTTTTATTATTTTAAACATATTTTTTTTTGACATTTTAATTTCCTACAACACTTTTTCACAGCAATGCTAAACACTTAAAAGTTTTTAAACCACAATTTTTCACCACACTTTATAAACACACTTTTTTCAACTCGAGCTTTTTATAACTCAAACTTTTTTCAACAGCAATACTAACTAGTCTAAGGGGGACCCAGTTGAACACTCGGAACATTTGTCTATTTTCTACTTGCCTCCATTTGGAACCTGCCGAAGCCCCAGAAATCGAGAGCTCCTCTTGTAGTGAGTTGTTTGGAAAACAGCTCACTAATGTGTTGGGAGTTTTCCCTCGCTTGAGAAGCTTTTTTTTTTTTCACTGGACACTTCGGAGTTTAGTGAAAAAATTCACCTTCACTCGTTTTTTTTTTTCAAAAATGCCCATAACTTTTTCTTTTTTCTTTTTTACCCTCAAGACTATAGTGTAAGGACAAAAATATCTTTGCCACTTGTAGCCTTAATTTTATTTATTTATAATTATTATTTTAAATAAATAATCTATAAATTTAATTAATACTTATTTTTTATTTTAAAATATGTAAATATATATTATTTATTTTAATTTTAGTATTTTTTTAATTATTTAATAACTTTTCAAATATGTTATAAGTTTTATTATATACACATTTTAATTTAATATCTTTAATAATCATTTTTTTCTCACTATAATTCATCTCGTCACCGTTATTTTTGCATCCAAATACATATCCCACCATTGATTTTAATCTCACCGTTACAGTACCCAATCTCACCATTACAATAACTAATCTCACCTTCACCATTGTTTTTAACTTTGATTCTCATCTTGAGATTAAAACCATTTTACTACTCCAATCAATTAAATATTGGTCCAATGAATATGCGTTAAAGCAATTTTTTTGGGTAAAAGTACTTAAGTTTCTCAGTTTAAATTATCTAGTTAGCACTAGTGGAGGAAAAAATTTTCACTCGTGAAAAAAGCTCCATTAAAAAATTTTCCATCCAATGGAGGTTTTATTTACAATTTTGACCTTACATTATTTTTGTTTTTTTTTATTTTACCTTTAGCTTTATTTATTGTTTATGTTTTGTTTATTTAAAATAAATTTATAATTATTTAATAAATATTTATATAATTATTATTTAAAATAAATTATTTAAATATTCATTTAATATTATTTTTTATTTTTAAATGTATAAATATAATTTTATTTTATTTATTTTAATTTTAAATAATTTATTAATCTTTCAAATATGTTATAAATTCTATTATATATAAATTTTAATTTAATATCCTTAATGATTATTTTTTTTTTTCATTAGAATTTATCTCACTTCTACCGCTGCTTTTGCATCCAAACATATATCTCACCGTTGATTTTAATCTCACCGCTACAGCCTACAGTGTCCAATTTCACCGTTACAGTAATTAATCTCACCTTCATTGTTGTTTTTAATTTCACCGTCCATCCAAATGGACCTTAAGTTGGATTTCTTGGTTGAGAAGGAAACTTGCCTAAGAGAACCTTGGCTAATATAGCTATGTTCTGTTTATTTCTGTTTTAGAACTTAGAAAAAAGAGTAATAAATGGGAGAAAGGAATAGGAGAAATATTTATGGCTAGTAATGAAATTCGCAACATAAAACCATGCATAAAAAATAATGGGATACAAAATATTGAGAGAATTTGAGAGAGGAGAAAGACATGGCTGCGTGTGAGGAGATTTAAAAACCTAAGTAAGAGAGTAATCACTGAGTCAGAGTAACGACATTGAAGAATTGTTTGTTTTTAAGGGAATTTGAGAAGAGTGTGGTTACTAATACTATACATCTTGTTCCTTTTGTGCTTTGAAAAGTGCCCTATTTATAGCCAGCCATCATTGAGGAAGAGTTTTTCCCAACTGTGATGCTCTTATCCAGTCACTGGCCAAGGATGGGCTTTTACCCAGGAGTTTAAAATGTTGGTTCATGACAAAAATATTCCTGTTAGCCGCCTTGAAGATGACATGAGCTTGGGCAATAATAGAGTTAGGATAAAGATTTTATACGAGGTGTGCCTAACGTTTCTCCCATGGGAAACTATTTTTACGATTGGCCTGGCCTCCGATCACTTCCACATTTAATGCTTTGCACAAGGCATGAAAACGGCATTGAATGCCACCTTACCGATGGGCTCATAAATGAGATTCTTTAATTAGTTAGGTCTAATAAGTTTCTCACTCCCTAAACCCTAATTAAAAATCTCAACGATCGCTCTAAGCCTTCTAGCACAACTGAGAGATGCATGGAAATAATTAGTACACCGTCAAGCTTTTCATGGCCAACCAAACCACAGCTTCCAATGAGTAACCCAATGTGAGCTTAAATCACTTGTCACCTTGTGAGAAGATGATAAAGTTAATATTCGAGGCGATTCTTAGGGAATAGCAATTTGAATGAAATGGAAAAGAAAAGAAAAGAAAAGATAAATAACTTCCTTGTTATGGCTAGCAAGCAAGCAAGCGAGAAGGATTTGTTTTAGTGTGCCTCAATCTCGGTGGTAATTACATGAGCGGTAGCCGCTAATGAGGATAAAGTTAGTTGGAACATTAATCTCCTCATCATCATCATGGCTTTTTGAAGACATTAGCGGTTAAGCACCATTATTACTTTCTGGTGGAGATAAATGTGTCATAATCTTGGCGACGAGGCTTTGTGAGAGTTAAAGGATATGTTTCTGCTGATGTCTTGACTAAAAGACACTAGTTAAATGAACTGGTGTTAGGGCCTTGGCCAAAAACATAATTTGATGTCTTGTTATCATGGTTAGAACTATTCAAAAGTCGGACTACTTGTTCGGCTTGACAGGTCCAATCGGAATTGGACCGGGCTTAAACAAAGATTTTAATAATTCGGATTGGTCCAGTTCGAATTACTATTTATTAAATAAAATTAAAAAAATTATTTAAATTTAATTATAAAATATATTAATATAAAAGAATTTTTTAATATTTAATAAATAGTAAAATGAGCTTTCGGATTTGAATAAAGAAAAAAAAATATTCAAGATTAAGACCCGATTCGACCTGATCCATGGACAAATCTAATCATGGTCTTGATGGCTTGAATTGTTGATGATTATGTTTTGGAATAACCAACTAGAGTCATTTTTGTTTTTGCTAGCGGTGATGCTTTTAGATAACTGTTGCCATTTGATACCTTAATCATTGCCCGTTGGCGTCTTCGAAAATGATATTGGAACATTACATTTACATCTTAGCCATCAAAGGCTTTGCGAAGACCTTAATGTTACACATGATATGAGACTGAGACTGAGGTGGGTGACTCAACGTCAGCTGGTGTTACCTTACCGCTGAACAAGGGGTAGCTCGTAGGCTACCATCATTGCTGGCTAGGGATCCGTCAGTGGTCGAGAATCGAAAGAGCCACTTCCTTCTTGTGATGCTTATTTTGAATGAAAGCTATACAGAGAGAATTTTTTTTTTTTTTTTTAAGGCGTATTGTGAGAAAAGATTTGGGCTTAGTAGAATAGTTTTGTTGACTAAATAATTTAAGGCAATTCGATTTAGCATGTTTCGGGTTGCTCTGCTTGTTCACTAAAGTTACTTTTGAAAATTCGAATTTTAATAAATTAATATAAATTGTATAATAAAATATATGTAAATATAACATTCATGATTATTTTTTAAATTCATGAATTTCTTAGATGCTTATTTAGTGGTGAATTTGAAATACCTATAGATATTTGTGAATTTAAAATTCATGTTTTTATACTTTTTAAATTAATAGTCATATTGAATCTTAACTAATTTATACATAATGTATGCCACTCACAATTTGTATAACAAATAAAATCCAAATTCAAAATTTTAAATTCATGTTTCCAAAAATTACATAAGGTTTTTTTTTTCTTTTCTTTTGTCATATTTGACTAATTGAGTAAGAAAGAATATGGAAGAAGTAAGAGATTAGACTTACCATTTTGATGTATGCGTACATTTGCTGCAGTCTGGACTCTGGACCACAGCACCAGCAATAACAGTAAAAACATGGCTAATTTGGTTACTTCATTTCAATTTCCCTTTTGATTTTCGTGTCTACTACTGCTGCAGATGAAAGCAACCTAAATTGAATCGTCTATTTAAAAAGAAATCTCTCTCATTTGATCTCTTTTCCTGAAAGGAATAACAATTTCAGGTGCATAAAAGCCACCCAAGATATATAATGTAAATCCATGGACAATAATGGCAATATGGCATATGGATGGATCTATAGATTAGATGCTAAGATAGTTGCTTTATGACTATGAGGAATACAGAGGTTATCTGATTTATTGCTTGAAGTTGACGACCAATTTTGGACCGTTTGTTTCACGAAAAATGACTTACGAAAAATATTTTTTGTATTTTCCGATAGTTGTTTCGTCAAAAATAATTTGGTCAATGAAAAATATTTTCCAGATCAACAAAAAATTAACTCATTTTTTTGGAAAATACCTTACTCTTTTGAAGAGTATAAGACATATTGAGAACTATAACAAAGCAAAAAGGATCAATCCCCTAAGTATAACGACCGATCCCTTCTTGAAACAAAGCAAAAAAAGATCTATCCTTTACGTATAGAGATTGAAACCTTCTTGAAACAAAGCAAAAAAGGATCTATTCCTTACGAATAGGAATCGATCCCCTAAAATAGAAGTTAAAGCAAAGAAAAAAAAAATCAATCCCAAAGTGAAAGATTTTCCAAGACCTGGTAATTTTTGGACACAATACAATTAAATGATACGGACAAATAACTAAAACACGACATAAAACACGCGAATGTATCAAAATCTATATAACACGAATTACTAATGTATTTATATAAATATATAATACTTTAAACACGATTATGACACGTGAAAATATATGAATACGACATGAATACACAAATTGACAGATTTAGATTTTCCACATCAAAAATATGCACCTTGCAACTTATAGTTTACTATGTTTCAAAATTTAGTTCCTCAAATAAAGAGCAGCAGCACAAACACACGCACAGAGAGAGAGAGAGAGAGCAGTTCTTGATATCTACAAACGCTTCCCCACGTATGACGTGATTATTTTCTAACGGGATAATGCTGCATATACTTTTTATGTTCCTTCCATCCCTTGGTTTCCTAACTCAATGTGATTCAAAATGAAAAATGAGCAATCAAATTAAAATCATTTAGGATATGACTATCCCAATCTATATTGCTCCGACTCTTCATTTTTCTTGTAGTACTCGTGTCCGACTCCCGTATCTGACTCAAATTCGGACATAGGTATGAGGATACGATCCTCCAAGAACCGACCAAATACATGGAAAAACTTTTAAAAAAATGAACATACCCGTGTCGGACACATACCGTACCCGACACTCACATCCGAAATAGATCCCAATAAAGTCATGCACAACGAAAAATGGACAAATTCTAGACCTATAATCAACTGAAAACGGTGTGTCATAACGGTTTTTTCGACCGCTAAGACGAATTTGAAAACACAAAATGGAGTCGCCACCAATCTTTTTTACTAGGTGTGATTGGCCACCTATTAAAACCGATTTTAGTAAAATATTTTAAAATTAATTAAAACATTTTGTAAAACCAACTTCGCAGTCCGCGCTTTGAACCAGAGAGAAAACAAAATCGGGTTCGGGAATCGGTTACGTGCGGGGAAGGATTAGCACCCCCACAACGCCCGTTTAGAAAACGGTACCCTTTAATCACGTGTTATCTTGAATCTCGATTTAATGGACTCAACATCACTATTTAAAAATAATTCTCTTTTCTTTTTATTTTATTTAAATAAAAAAAAAACATGTTTATTATTTTTGAATTTTTTTGAAAACGAAAGTGAACATAAATTTGTTATCGAAAATACTCGTTAAATATTCCCAATACTCTTGGTGGTATTTAACGAGATCTTCTCACCTCAAGATATCTTAAGAATCACAACTGTGATATCTTTCGAATTACGTCGTCGGCAATTTACATCCATTTTTTTATTTAAATGCGTATGATGCGAATATTTAAATATCGGATGCATACGACTTAGCATATAACTATAAAATTAAACATGCAAATCATAATATTAAAACGAGCATGGCAAGATGTCGAACACATAAACATTCGCCTTTTTTATTCATTTTTTATTTTGATTATTTCCATTTTTAAAAATGAAAACGAATTTTTGTATCGAGCATGTCGCTAAACACTCCCACCACTCGTGGTGATATTTAACGAGATTCTCTCACCTCAAGATATCTTAGGAATCACTACCGTGACGTCCTTCGAATTTCGTCGTCGATAATTCGCATTTATTAAAAATCCTTTTTTTTTAAGTTAAAATGCTTTTAATAATTATTTTCGAAATAAAAGAAATTATCTATGTAAGAATAATTCTCGAATCATTCCGATATTTTCGATAGTATTTCGATTATTATTCTTACTCGGACCATTTCAAAGAACGATTGATGTTCCGACCATTCCGAGAAAGAAATCCGTTTTTAGAGAATTTTATTTACCGAAAATAATTTTAAAAGACATGTATTAAAAGAATTATTATTTTACAATTTTTAAAACCGAAATCGAATAAAAAATACATCGAATACTGAACAAGAATAAATGAACAAAAATAAATAAGAAAATTAAAATCATACCTGAAAAATGTCGAGAATCCGAAAATTAAAATGCCGGACTTGATCTTCGTACAATCACCTGAAAAAAAAACAAAACGTCAAAATTGATAATCGTAAAATTTTCCCTTTTTTTTAAAAAAAAATTATTCTTTTCTTTTTTTATTATTATTGTTATTTTTTTATTTTTTATTTTCCTCCTTTTTTTAATATTTTTTATATATACTTTTTTTTATTTCACTTATTTTTTCTTTTATTATATTTTTTTTCTAATTTTTTTTATTTCCCCTTTTTTTATTTAATTTTAATTTTAATTTTTTATTTTTTTTAAATTTCAATTTTATTTTTTTCTTCTTTTTTTCTCTCTTTCTTTTTCTTTCTTTTCTCTTTTTTTCTTTCTTTTTCCTTCCCTGGCCCAACCACGCCTGGCCTGTTGGGCCCAAGGCCTGGGTCGGTTCGGCACAGGCCGGATCCGGTTTGGGCCGGATCCGGTTTGGGCTTGATCCCTTTTTTTTCTCGCCTCGGGTCGGGCGCGCGGACCCAGGGTCGGATCCGGGTCCAGGCGCGGACCCTTTTTGGGCAAAACGGCGCCGTTTTGGCGCCTCGCATTTTTTTTCTTTTAACACGGGTCGGGCGCGCGGACCCCGGGTCGAATCCGGGTCCACGCGCGGACCCTGGGTTGAAACGGCGTCATTTTGGCACCGCATTTAAAAAAAAAAAAGAAACGGGTGACCCGCGCAGACCCCGGGTCAACGCGCGGGTCTGTTGACCCGCTTCCTGGGGCTATAAATAGCCCCCCTTTTTATTTTTTTTCATTTTTTATTTTTTTTTCTCTGTCTCCTCTTTTTCTTTCTCTCTCTCTGCTCAACCCTCCCCAGAAACCACCCCCAAACCCAGAAACCGGCGGCCGGACCACCATGCCGGCCGCCGTACCTCGTCGTCGGCCACAGCACGACGGCGGCCGGTGGACTCCAAATTACCTTTTTCCGAATCGTGTCGATCTCCTCTTCTTGGATTCGGGCTCCGTTTTGCCCGAATCCCCACCGAAGCCCGTAGATCTAAGTTTCAAAATCTTTTTTTTTGTTGTTTTTTTTTTCTTGTTGGTTTTTTTTTTTTGCAGGTTTCGGGCTCTTTTTTTTGGTTGTGGAAGATCCGGTCCAGTGGGGGTCCGATCTGGATTTCGGACCCCGGATCTGGGTTTTTTTTTTGGTGAGGGGGGGTCTGTGGCTGTGGCTGAGGGGCTCTTTTTTTTTCTGGGGTTGCTTTGAAAAGGGGGGTCCGATCTCGTGGATCTGGCCTCCTCCTTTTGGGTTTGGATTGGGGGGTTTTTATGGAAGATTGAGTGTTTGGGGGTTGAGGGGTGGCGTGTGCAAGGGAGGTGGTTGCAGGGTTGGTGGTGGCGTGTGGGGGTGGGTTGGCAGGTGCTGGCAGGGGCTTGAGTGTGGGAGGGTGGCTGTCAAGGGTAATGGTGGCGAAGGTTTAGGTCAGTAGTGGGTAAGGGGAAATGGCCAGTGGGCCTGGGCACTGGGCCTGGTTTGGGGGTTGTTTGGGTTGGGCCTGAGGTTGGGCCAGTTGGGGATTGGGTTTACTGTTGGGGTCTGCAGATTGGGCCCAGTTGGGTTTACAGATTGGGCCTGCTAAATAGCAGGCCCGATTGCAAATGGCCCGGGTCGGGTTCGGATCCGACCCGAGCAAAAAAACCGTTGCTACAGCTGCCCCTCTTTGCCCATTGCTGAGAATCAGGAATAGGGCAAAGACGCGAGCAACATTTTTGTTTGGAATTATGCACGCGCTTGTTCTTAGGAGGGCTCTCTCCATCGGAGGTTCTTATCAACTGGAAAATAAATCGCTCCTCTCATCAGAGGCTCTATCACTTGGAAAAATAAATTGCTCCTCTAATCAGAGGCTCTATCACTTGGAAAAATAAATTGCTCCTCTAATCAGAGGCTCTATCACTTGGAAAAATAAATTGCTCCTCTAATCAGAGGCTCTATCACTTGGAAAATAAATTGCTCCTCTCATCAGAGGCTCTATCACTTGAAAAATAAATTGCTCCTCTCATCAGAGGCTCCACAACTTTGAAAATAAATTGCTCCTCTCATCAGAGGCTCCACAACTTTGAAAATAAATTGATCCTCTCATCAGAGGCTCTACAACTTTGAAATTTAAAAACGAACTTCGAATTTTTGACAATGAGTTTGAACACAACTTAGATCATCATCTCACTTACTACCTTAGTCTTACAAGAGTGAAGACTTATTCTGGATATCCCCATCTCTTTCTCGTTTAGTTTTGAAATTCCTTGTCAGATTCTTCAGATATCGCCACTTGACTAATCATACCGAGGCTCGACCTTTCTTAAAGTAACGAGTTTGACTTCGCAAGAATTGAAAATGGTACCTGGAGGTTTTGAAAAATGTCATTTTTAAAGATGTTACCCGGAGATTTTTGAAAAATGTCATTTTGAAAGATGTTACCCGGAGGTTTTTGAAAGCAGATACTTGGAGGTCTAAAAATGTCACTTCTTTGAAAGTGGTGCCCGGAGGTCTTTTTACTGACTTTGAGAATGATGCCCGGAGGTCTTTATCAATGATTTTTTAGAATAGTGCCCGGAGGTCTTGAGAACATAACTTTTGAGAATAATACCCGGAGGTCTTGAAACAAGTGCCCGGAGGTCTTTAAAAATGTCTTTCATTGAAAATGGCGCCCGGAGGTCTTATCCATGATTTTTGTGAATAATGCCCGGAGGTCTTGAAACAGGTGCCCGGAGGTCTTTAAAAATGTCTTTTCATTGAAAATGGCGCCCGGAGGTCTTATCCATGATTTTTGATAATAATGCCCGGAGGTCTTGAAACAGGTGCCCGGAGGTCTTTAAAAATGTCTTTTCATTGAAAATGGCGCCCGGAGGTCTTATCCATGATTTTTGAGAATAATGCCCGGAGGTCTTGAAACAGGTGCCCGGAGGTCTTTAAAAATGTCTTTTCATTGGAAATGGCGCCCGGATGTCTTATCCATGATTTTTGAGAATAATGCCCGGAGGTCTTGAAACAAGTGCCCAGAGGTCTTTAAAAATGTCTTTTCATTGCCGGAGGTCTTTAAAAATGTTTTTTCATTGAAAATGGCGCCCGGAGGTCTTATCCATGATTTTTGAGAATAATGCCCGGAGGTCTTCAAACAGGTGCCCGGAGGTCTTTAAAAATGTCTTTTCATTGAAAATGGGTACTCGGAGGTCTTAAAAGAGGTAACCCGGAGGTTTTAGAATAGATGCCCGGAGGTCTTCTTTCTTTCTAATTTTCATTTTCTTTCGCTGTGCCGGAAGGATTTAAAAGAAATGCCCGGAGGTCTTAGAACAGGTGCCCGGAGGTCTTAAAATAGATGCTCGGAAGTCTTTTTTTTTTAATTTTCTTTTTCTTTTCCTGTGCCCGAAGGATTTAAGAGAGGTAACCCGGAGGTTTTAAACAGGTGCCCGGAGATCTTTTTTTAATTTTCTTTTTCTTTTCCTGTGCCCGGAGGACTTAAAAGAGGTAACCCGAAGGTTTTAAAAGAGGTGCCCGGAGGTCTTGGTGATCATACCTGAAAATCATATCTTGGAAGAAAATTTCACTGAATGTTCGAATTCAAATGTCAAAATTTCAAATAGTCAATGTCATGCATGAAATGTGAATGTCATGCGAAGTCGATGCATATGCCCCTGATGATGCATGTTCGAGTACCCACGAACAATGTACACATTTTACGACACGATGCAGATGCAAAACTTAATAAATATGCGAACGTTCATGAATGATGTGAATGTTCCCAATTATTTTTCCTGATCTTGGTTTAGCTTTTCCAAATCATTTTTCCTCTTCGAAACAGAGTGTATCCTGAAACGCTCGTGCCTCATAAGAGATCAACCCTTTTCTTCACTTTGGAACTATCTCTTTGCCCCGATAGTTTTTCAAAATTTTATCAACTGGAGTCCGAGTGTTCATTTCTTCTACCTCAATAGTTCCATACCTCTGGGCCAGAAGAACCTTTGCCTTATGCCAACATCGAAAATGGTTTCTTCCAAAAATATTTTCATTTATCTGCTTTTGCTTGCTCTTTTTTTTTGAAAAATATTTGCTCATTCACTGAAAACTTTTGAGCTGAAAATGTCATCATCTGATATCCAAACCTCTTAAAAATTGATGATCACTGTTAGAAGTTTTTCTGAGTGTTCATTCGGCTTTTTTCAAATTAAATCGAAAGGCTTGGTACAACAAGATTTTGATTGATCCAAGGAGACTTCACAACAAGAAAAATGCATATCCTTTCTAGACTCACAAATGGAACAGATTTTATAGAACATGATTTTTCGGACTCAAACAAATTCAACCTTCTTTTAGCTTCCAAATTATGGCGTTTTGACAAACGTCAAGACTAGCTGGGATGTTCAAACTGGAAAGTTAATTCTGGAAAGGAAAACGGTCTCAGTTTTTAAAGTCAAACCTCCAAACGAGAGTTGACAGTTTTGGGATATTTTGGAATTCCCAGATGTTCCTTGATTACTTCAAAATGACCTCTTCTTTTGTTATGGCCTTGACAATACCATAAGCGGCACCGAAATTCTCCCATTTTAATCTAGACTGCCCATGTTGAGTTTTCACCCTAGAGTCTCCTTCTTTCTATTTTTTCATTTTTTTCATTAAGTGTTTCACCATGTGTCGCAACCTAAAAAATAACGAGTCTCATCGCAAGACTTTATTATTCGTTAAGCGTGACATTAAAAAAACTGAGGAAAAGTCGACTTAATTCCTCTAAAAATGAAGGTTTTGAAAATGACCTTAAAAAAGACATGGAGTCGCCACCAATCTTTTTTAGCTAGGTGTGATCGGTCACCTATTAAAACCAGTTTTATAAAATATTTTAAAAATTAATTAAAACATTTTAAAAACCAATTTAAAGTCTGCGTTTTAAACCAGAGAAATCAAAGAAGCGGGTTCGGGAGTCGGTTACGTGTGGGGAAGGATTAGCACCCCCACAACGCCCGTAGTAAATCGGTACCTTATTAATCGTGTATTATCTCAAGTCTCGGTAAAAGTCGGTTTTAAATTTAGTATTTCAAGTTAATTCCCAATTTAAAGAAAAATAATTCCATTTTTTATTGAAAATGATCCGAAATTTATAAATTCAAAATTTTCCTATATTCCCCAACAAACGTGGCAAAATATATAAATTTTTATTAGTTTTGGAAAACTTTCCGAATCATTCTCTTTTTTTGAAAGAAAGATATTCCTTTATTAATAATAATTGATGATGTTCCCTCTAGCAAACCCGGTAGAGAACTCATGAATTATTTTAGCTCGGGAATATCTTTATTTTTATTGAAAAATCATTAACCTTTTGAAAACCTTTTAAAAGATATGAATATGTATATGCATGACATAAATAAAATGACATAGTAAAGTCTAAATAATATAATGCAACCTAAATGACATGACAAATATGAATGGTATGGCATATAATTTAAATGACATGGAATAAAATAATGCTATCATATAATATGCATGAAAATAATAATGCATGAACATAGTATATGCTAAATAAAAATAACTAAATAAAAGCATAGGATATCATGAAATATTCAAAACCATATAATAAACCATGTAACATCAAAAATATAAATCAAAATAACAACAATATCATAGAAATTATTATGGCAAGAATCACATATTATATAAAATGCATGAATATAAAAATGCAATGCATGAAATGTATTTTTTTCCTTTAATTAAGGAAATCCGTATATCTAAAAAGATATCCGGCTACCTTAGGAAAATATGTCAAATTAAATATTCTAAAACCAAAATACTTTGTGATTGTTTGAAAACAATTTTGAAAAGCTTGAATTAAAAATAAAAACTGGGCTAAAAATTTTTAAATGGCTCTAATTTCCAAAGTTTAAAAAAATCCGGACTTGACTACCCTTAACCCGGGACTTGAAAAACCATTTTTAGAGTTTAAAAAGGTTTAGAAATTACCCTAAGTCAGTAGCTAACCCTCCTAATTAGCCCACTCTAAGTAAGTTAACCAAAACAGAAAAATGGTTTTTCTTTAAATTCAATTCTGATTCCATTGTCCAGTTTTAATCCATGATTTTTTACCCTATTTTTAAAAATCCCAAAAATTCTGAAAAAAATACTGGAGACTCAGGACATGTAAAACTACACGAGAAAAAATTGGATTAATTTTCTGATCAAAGATGAATTCCCAGAAAAATCAGAGATGTACGAGTTTTGGAAGGAGAAAAAACTGCTTTGCCAACACATTTTTGCCTTTAATAAAATCATTTAAAAACCAAAGTAAAAATATTTGAAACTCATAAAATGATTTGCAAACAGTAGCTAGGACTTTTTGAAAGTTAGATAAAAATTGGCTAAGTAAAAAAAATCACAAAGGTAGAATAATCAACTTGACAAACTTAATTTTCCACAAGTGTGCTCAAGAGAGCATGACTTTGAACCATTGATTGGCTCAAGTCATTATTCAAGTGGCATGAACATGAAATACATGAAACAATGCAGCAAACATAATGCATGAAATGCATGGATTTAAACCTAAATGATATGAAAAAATATATGGCATTCATAAAGTAACCTAGACCTAAATGAACTTGCATAAGATGACATGGCATGTGAATGAAATCGACATGGCAAACAAGATGACATGGAATAATAGATGACATAAAATGACATGGCATGTGACATGGCATAAGATGACATGGCATGTGAATGAAATCGACATGACAAGCAAGATGACATGGCATATGGATGACATAAAATGACATGGCATGTGACATAGCATAAGATGACATGGCATGTGAATGAAATCGACATGACAAGCAAGATGACATGGCATATGGATGACATAAAATGACATGGCATGTAACATAGCATAAGATGACATGGCATGTGAATGAAATCGACATGACAAGCAAGATGACATGGCATATGGATGACATAAAATGACATGGCATGTGACATAGCATAAGATGACATGGCATGTGAATGAAATCGACATGACAAGCAAGATGACATGGCATATGGATGACATAAAATGACATGGCATGTAACATAGCATAAGATGACATGGCATGTGAATGAAATCGACATGACAAGCAAGATGACATGGCATATGGATGACATAAGATGATATGGCATGTGAAATGGCTTAAAATGACTCGGAATTTATTAATACCAAAATCTTTTCATGTTCCTCGGCAGACCCGACAAAACATAGAAAGTTTTATTTATTTCAAAAAAAAAATTCGAATTATTTTATTTTAGAAAAGGGTATTCCTTTGTTAATAATTAATGATAACCTCTCCGGCAGACCCAGCAGAGAAAACCATGAATTATTGAACTCGAGAATATTGCGTTATTTATTAAAATGTTATGAATATGCAAAATGACATTAAGGCATGCACCATAATAGACCATGCCCAAAGCAAGCAACATTATCCGTATAAGAGTAAATTATCAAATACCAAATATACATCATAATATACTATGTCCAAAGCAAGCACAATAAACATATAATATATATAAAAATAAAATGAAAGAATATTACCTTGTGCTTGTCCCCTTTGCAAAAACCGTTTCCTAATTTTCCATTCAAAATTCTTTTCTTCTTTTTTGTTTGATTTCCCCTGAACCTGTTCCACTAAACTTTTTGCTGTAGCATCTCTTATATATGGCCCTGGCTTCATTTATATGACCTAATTCAATTCCCATTGCTATATAACTTTGCCATGCTTCCAACATTGAACCACTGCAGAGACGGATACGTTCATGAAACCTCTCGTACATTAGACGATCCATCAGCAACTTCAGTAACAAGACTTGCAGCCATAACACCATCTTTCTCAAGCATAGAAAGAAATTGCCGAGTTCCCCCACCTACGCCAAAATATTGCTTCTTTCCAGCCATGTATACAACTCCATGTGAGTGGCTCATGCACTTCTTTATTAGTCCATAGAGGTTCCTTTGAGCAGAGATTGAATAAATCGTCTCAGCCATTAGAATAACATCATAACCAGTAGCTTGGCCATGTTCTGAGCCGAAATTCAGGGTCATTTCACTTTCACGTGCATGAGGAAGTAGTTGTTGAATCTCACCCCAGTCACCAGCAAAGAAGCGTGCTTCTGTTGCATGGTCAGGCTGAGACTTCTCTGAAAGGTTCGCATTCACATTTGGAATGGTGAGACACCGCAGGACCTCAGCATTGAAGTCCTGGAAATGCACAACAGCTGCACCCTCAAGACATGCAAATATCCCAGGAAGTCCGCGACCACATCCGAGCTGAAAATAAGGAGCCCACCTCTAACACTCGCTTTCCCTCAAATGACAGATGGTCATTCTGAACCTCAGCGCACAGAGCTTTAATTCTCCAATTTCACGTTCCCATTTGCAAAAATAGTGGCAACCTGTGTAATTTCTTCTGGTGTGCTTATCATAACTGCCCTGCTTTTCAAGTCAGATATTACAGTATCAACTGCCATATTAATTCCTCTTCGCAAGTCCATCACATTTACACCACCAGCCAATGACTTGCAGCCTTCCAAAAGAATTGCCTGAGTTAAGACAGTTGCGCAAGTTGTGCCATCTCCAGCAACTTTATTGGTGGCATTTGCAACCTGCTTTACAAGATCTGCGCCAACATTTTTAGCCTTATCCTTAAATTTGATGCTTTTGGCAACAGTAACACCATCCTTTGTGACTTTAGGATAGCCTCGACTACTCTCAATGATTACATTGCGGCCCTTTGGTCCCATTGTGACTTTCACGGCTTCTGCAACCTCAGACAAACCCTGCAGCATAGCTGCACGTGTCCCAACCCCAAAACTGATATCCTTTGCCACATAATTCCTATTGCAAATTACCCTACTACAAACCAGTTTTTTCGAAGTCGAGGAACTAATAGATGAAGCTAATTTTGAAGCTATTCGATACATGACTGAGATGGGTTTAAATTTTATACAGCGAGAACGTAAAACGTATGACCGAAATTGAAACCTGAAAGAGAGCTTCCGATGGAGTCCTTAAGGCTTCCAACTTCAAGTTTAAAAGGTAAGGTTTTAGCCCCGGGGTTTTACAGTTGGGGTTTTTCTAGCAGTCTTTAAATTCTCTCTGTCCCTCATATCCTTAGCATGCCTAAATTTAGCCTCTGCTCTATCCATTGCCTCTTTCATGGCAGCCGCAGAAACAACAGCAACATAATTCATCTCAAAATCATTATCAAGAACTTCAGCCTGTTCAACATTATTTCGGGCCCTACCCATTGCAAAATCCTCAAGTTCATCAATTTGAAATGTAGCGTAGCTTCTTGCTGCAGCACGAGCTGACTGAGGGCTGTGTGAGCACTGAGTTGAATTTGGGAAAGAGGAAAAACCATAAACCTTCTTTTTTTGCATTTGTGGAAGAAAATGAGCCTGTCTCTGACTTTGAAACTCGTGGTGGTCTAGGAGTGGTACTGAAGCCAAGCTCATGCACATGGACGAGGGTGCCAAAGGTGATCAAGCCAACAAGAGAGTTGTCAGGCAAGAGGCCAATGACCTGGGACAAGGCAGATTTGAGGAATGCCATTTCTTCTTCGATAATGGAGGTGTCGACCACGAACATGGAAACCGAAGAAAGCTGAGCTTTTCCCTCAGTACACCATCATTCAATACCAATCCCCAAAACTTTTTCTTTTTTCCTTTCAGCCGCCAATCTCTTTTCTTTTTTTTTTTTTTTTGGAATCATCGGCCTCCTCTTTTCTTACAAAATGACCCATTTTATATCTCAATTTCTAACCTAAAAAAATGGGTAATGTCTAAGTTACCCCTCCTTTATTTTTCAAGTCTCTTTTTTTTTCTTTTTTCAAATATTTTCAATTAAAAAATTTATTTTAAAAAATCTAATAAAGCTCAAAATTAAATTTTTTCACCTCGGGTTTAAATTGAATTTTAAAATTGGTAATTTTGCGGTCCAATTTTATTTGAACAATTAAAGCTAAAAAGGATATATATAATTTAGAATATTTTAAAAGTCTAAAATCACAACCGTGACTTTTACAAAAATATTAAACCCGAGAGAGGGACAAATCAAAATTGGCTTTAAAAGGCCCGGACAAAATTAGGTGTCTACAGCTGCCCCTCTTTGGCTATTGCTGAGAATCAGGAATCAGGCAAAGATAAAATAGACAACAATTTTGTCCGTTCTGTGAAATCACATGTGAAGGAAAGGAAAGGGGTTTTCTTTATCATTTCTTCATTCATTTTTGCATTTTTCATTTTCTTCTTTTTTTCTTTTTTTTTTCTATTTTTTTCTTTTTTCATTTTTCTCATATATTTTATTTTTAAATAAAACAATAAATTGAAGATTTTATCCTTAAATTGAATTCCCTGCCTAAAC
Organism: Fremontodendron californicum; assembly: GCA_030761205.1. Classification (NCBI taxonomy): domain Eukaryota; kingdom Viridiplantae; phylum Streptophyta; class Magnoliopsida; order Malvales; family Malvaceae; genus Fremontodendron; species Fremontodendron californicum. The sequence continues at coordinate 9,684,195 of JAULJL010000044.1, read as the reverse complement.
AAGGCTCGATTCGTCTTAAGGAAACGAATTCGATTTTCAAAAGAAAAATTTATACCCGAAGGTCTTTAAAATTGGAGCCCGGAAGTCTTTAAAATTTGTGCCCGAAGGTCTTAAAATGGTGCCCGGAGGTCTTTAAAATGGTGCCCAGAGGTCTTTAAAATTGAAAATTATGCCCGGAGGTCTTTTTGAAAAACTGGTGCCCGGAGGTCTTTAAAAAACTGGTGTCCGAAGGTCTTTAAAATGGTGCCCGGAGGTCTTTAAAATGATGCCCGGAGGTCTTTAAAATTGAAAATTGTGCCCGGAGGTCTTTTTAAAAAACCGGTGCCCGAAGGTCTTTAAAATGATGCCCGGAGGTCTTTAAAATTGAAAATTGTGCCCGGGGGTCTTTTCAAAAAACTGGTGCCCGAAGGTCTTTAAAATGGTGCCCAGAGGTCTTTAAAATTGGTGCCCGGAGGTCTTAAAAAACTGATGCCCGAAGGTCTTTAAAATGGTGCCCGGAGGTCTTAAAAAAACTGGTGCCCGAAGGTTTTTAAAATAGTGCCCGGAGGCCTTTAAAAAATTGGTGCCCGAAGGTCTTTAAAAATGGTGCCCGGAGGTCTTTGAAAAAACTGGTGCCCGAAGGTCTTTGATGACGGTCTCAGGGTTCGACTCATTTGATAAAACAGAATGAATTCGATTTAAAACAAAAGGAAATACCTCGACGGTGGTCTCAAGGCTCGACTCATTTGATAAAACAGAATGAATCCGATTTAAAACAAAAGAAAATACCTCGACGGTGGTCTCGAGGCTCGACTCATTTGATAAAACACAATGAATTTGATTTAAAACAACAAGAAATACCTTGACGGCGGTCTCAAGGCTCGATTCATTTGATAAAACAGAATGAATTCGATTTAAAACAAAAGGAAATACCTTGACGGCGGTCTCAAGGCTCGACTCATTTGATAAAACAGAATGAATTCGATTTAAAACAAAAGGAAATACCTTGACGGCGGTCTCAAGGCTCGACTCATTTGATAAAACAGAATGAATTCGATTTAAAACAAAAGGAAATACCTCGACGGTGGTCTCGAGGCTCGACTTATTTGATAAAACATAATGAATTCGATTTAAAACCAAAGGAAATACCTTGACGGCGGTCTCAAGGCTCGACTCATTTGATAAAACAGAATGAATTCGATTTAAAACAAAAGGAAATACCTCGACGGTGGTCTCGAGGCTCGACTCATTTGATAAAACAGAATGAATTCGATTTAAAACAAAAGGAAATACCTCGACGGTGGTCTCGAGGCTCGACTCATTTGATAAAACAGAATGAATTCGATTTAAAACAAAAGGAAATACCTCGACGATTGTCTCGAGGCTCGACTCATTTGATAAAACAGAATGAATTCAATTTAAAACAAAAGGAAATACCTCGGCGGTGGTCTCGAGGCTCGACTCATTTGATAAAACAGAATGAATTCGATTTAAAACAAAAGGAAATACCTCGACGGTGGTCTCGAGGCTCGACTCATTTGATAAAATAGAATGAATTCGATTTAAAACAAAACGAAATACCTCGACGGTTGTCTCGAGGCTCGACTCATTTGATAAAACAGAATGAATTCGATTTAAAACAAAAGGAAATACCTCGACGGTGGTCTCGAGGCTCGACTCATTTGATAAAACAGAATGAATTCAATTTAAAACAAAAGGAAATACCTTGACGGCGGTCTCAAGGCTCGACTCATTTGATAAAACAGAATGAATTCGATTTAAAACAAAAGGAAATACCTCGACGGTGGTCTCGAGGCTCGACTCATTTGATAAAACAGAATGAATTCGATTTAAAACAAAAGGAAATACCTCGACGGTGGTCTCGAGGCTCGACTCATTTGATAAAATAGAATGAATTCGATTTAAAACAAAATGAAATACCTCGACGGTGGTCTCGAGGCTCGACTCATTTGATAAAACAGAATGAATTCGATTTAAAACAAAAGGAAATACCTCGACGGTGATCTCGAGGCTCGACTCATTTGATAAAACAGAATGAATTCGACTTGCAAGAAAGGAAATGACCTCGACGATGGTCTCGGGGCTTTAACCTATCTTGTTATCAGCTGTGTCTAAAATTCTGGATATCTCCTCCAAAAGCTTCGGCTATCACCACCAAAGTCTTGCTCATTTTTAAAACTGTAAAAAATTCTGGGTATCACCTCCAGAAGCTTCGACTATCACCACCAAAGTCTTGCTCATTTTTAAAACTGTAAAAAATTCTGGGTATCACCTCCAGAAGCTTCAGTTATCACCACCGAAGACTTTTTACCTTTTCAAAGGATTTTAAAACTCTGGATATCTCCACCAGAGGCTTCAACTATCACCACTGAAGACTTGTTCACTTTTAAAACTGTAAAATTCTGGATATCCCCACCAGAAGCTTTGAGAAATGATGCAGATGCACATGTCTTTTAACAAGGTGCTCATGCTTCATGGTGCAAATGTAAAATATTTCTTAGTGCAAATGTAAAATATTTCTTAGTGCAAATGCAAATGGCCTGGATTGATGCCCATGTTTCATGATGCAGATGCCCCTACTAATTGTGTTCATGTAACTGGTTTATGAATGGTGTAACTACAATTACCACACATTAATGAAAATGCAATGATTCTAGAAATGATGCAATTGCTTGAGATGACACAAATGCGAATTCCATGAAGAATGTAAATGTAAAGGTAAAATGGAGATGCTTATGGAATAATGCCAATGCAAATACCCATGAATGATGCAAATGCTTGTTGACACTGTGCATATGCAAAAGCTCGATAAAGAGATGAATGCTCATGAGTGATGCAAATGCCCCCGGTTGTTATTCTAGACTTTGGCTTAGCCTTTCAAATTCATTTTTCCTCTTCAAATCAGAGTAAATCTTCAATTCATTTTGGCTATTCTCTTTGCCCCAACAGTTTTCAAACTTTCATCAACAGAGATCTGCACTGGGTTCGATTTCTTCTTCTCATATCTGGAAGTCAGGACCTGCCCTGGCAGTTCTATACCTTTGGGTTAGAAAAACCCTTGTCTCATGTCAACATCAAAATGGGTATTTCAAAAAGCTCTTATTTGTTTTCGCATTTTGAAAACTTCTGAACAAAAAATATTAACCCCACAATGTGTGATGTACAAATCTTTTAAAGACTGATGATCATTGTTAGAAATTTCTCTAAGTATCAGTCTGGGTTTTTTTCAACTGGGATTGGCAATGCTTGGTATAGCAAGATTCTGGCTTTTCTAGGAAAACTTCATGACAAAAATGTATATCCCTTCTAGGCTCACAAATGGAACAGGTTTTATAAATCATGAATTCATTGAGAACCAAACAAATTCAACATTCTTGTAGTTTCCAATATCAAGGTATTTTGACAAGCGTCAAGATTGGCTGGGATGTTTAAACTGGAAAGTTAATTTTGGAGGAAAAAAGTTTCAGTTTTTGAAATCAATCATCCGAATGAGAGTTGACACTTTGGGAGGTTCAAGAATTCCTAAATGTTCCTCGATGACCACTTCTTTATGATGATCTTCTCTTTTGTGGTATCGGCACTTTCATAGATGGCATCAAAAATTTCCATTTTACTCTAGACCGCCCATTTTTGGGTTTTCGCCCTAGAGCCCCATTCTTTCCATTTTTTTTTATATATACAATTGAGAATTCTAAATTCTTCCTTAGTGAAATGAGAATTTGATGAGATGGGATAAAATCTGAGGAAAACCCTTCAAATTAAATATTCATGCTTGATCAAAATGGACTTTTAAAGCATGTAATGTAGGCCATGGCTCAAGGTTCAGAAAGAAAGGATAAATAGGCCCAAAGAATGTGTTTGAGGGTAATCAGATCAAGGATCATTTCTTGAGGAGGATTCTTTTTTGAAGCATTTATCCCTTTTTTTGACTTTTCATTCCTTTTGACTTTGTTTTTTTCCTTCCTTGCTTTTGGCTTTCAAATTGCCATGTCTTACACATATTTTTTTTGCTTTTTGTTTCTCTTTTGTTTTCTTGGCTTTCATTTCGCCATCTTTTCCTCTTCTTTTTTCTTTGACAGAGTGCGCTCGTATTTATTCGGGGCTTCATTTGCTTTGTGTTTGTCCTTGAGCTGTTACTCATTTCTCAATGATCTTTGAAAAGATCTTTCCTCGCATTTGCCCCCCAGTGTAGAGGGTGAACCTTGATCAGGGTTCAAAGAAGAAAAAATTCTTTTGGCTCAAAAGGGGTGACTATGGATAATTTCTTTTGTGCGAAAGGGATATGAAATATGGTCATTTCTCATATGAAGCACAAATATTCACTTTGAAAAGCAATCCCCAGGGGAAATAGATATTCAGAATTTCATTTTGCACTTTGGAATCATCCGAATTCTCATATGCATGATATCACAATTTTTTCTTTTTCTTTTTTCTTTTTTCTTTTTTTGTTTTTTTCGTCGCATGCCCCCAATGATTCATGCATTTATCCATCCTTATTCACCATGTATCCATCATTTCCACATATGATGCCCTAATTTGATTAACCATGAGGATTTGTGTCATTGCGAGGAGCATCGCAAATCTAGGTCTGTACTGAAAAGGCTGAATTTCAAATCTGAGCTCTTTGAAGAGACAAGGAAAGTATGACCCAAAAAACGGGTTTTCTCTGGGACAAGGGATAATCTATTTTAATCATTATGCCCCAGGGTGTCAATCATGAAGTGATGTTTGGGCAATTAGTGTTTTGTGGTCATTGGGAAAGGTCATGAATGGTTTTAGCACAATCTTGACACACACCAAATTATCAAAATCTGGATTCTTGAAAGAATGTCTCATTTGTTTGATTTTCAAGGAATTTGAACATTTTCAAAAAGTTCGTTCCTTTGTTCATAGCCTAGACTAAGATCTACGTCTTTGCTTATTCTGTGATGACAATGGTTTTATGAAGTCAAATCATTCATATTCCTTGAAGCATTAGGTCTTTCAAGTGGTCTCGGTTCAAAAGATTTAGGCTTAGGAAAGCCTAAAAGAGAGGGCTGAAGGTATTGGGTCATTTCTAACAATGATCATCAATATTCTCAAGATTGTTCATTATTTCATGTGAAAATCACTTATTTATTGTTTACCACAAATTTTCTCAAAGTTTCATTTATTTTTGCAAATTCAAATTTATTGCTAAAATAAAATGAACACCAAATACTTAAATTCAAAATTTATTTATTTCATGTAGATGTCAACATGAGACAACCTCTTTCATCATCAAAGTGTATAGAAATATATGCATCAGAATACTCCTATTGACATGCTTTCAAAGATAACAATTCTTATCCTCAAAATTCTTCAAGAGAAAATCAATCTATGGTAAAACAGATTTCCAATGTTCGATAAGCTCTGGAATCCAAATGCCATCGTGGACAAGACCCTCAATTCTTTCCTTTAGTTTTCTGCATTTTTTAGTCGAATGCCCAATTGCCCCAATATGATACTCGCTCTTGCTGTTGGGGTCATAGCTTTTAGCTGACGAAGAAAATTCTTCAAAGCTAAGCCAATTTCTATTTCATCTTATTAATCTGTTTTATGATGAATGAGCTATGAATGTCATGAATGCAATTTGATGCATGTGAAGGATAAACAAAGTTATGTGTGGTCATATACTGTGGAAACAATATTGACCATGTATGCTATAAGTGCAACACGATGCCAACATGATGCATGTAAAGAATAAGAAAAATCAATGCATGGATATATGCAATGAATGACCATGTATGTTCCAAATGCATTTCTCAATGAATGATCATATACACTATGAATGCCACACAATGTCAATTATGATGCATGTGAAGAATAAATGATTGACACAGAGTATATACAAAGAAAATCATGCTGACCATGTATGTCACGAATGCAACCTGATGCCAATATGACAAATTAATGTATGAGCATATCATGATGACTGTGTATGCCATGAATGCACCCTGATGCTAACATGATGCATGTAAAGAAAGAGTAAATTGATATATGAATAGATACAGAAAAATCATGCTGACTATGAATGCATGAATGCAACTTGATGCTACCATGATGCATATAGAGAAAGAATAAATTGATAATGGATATATACAGAAAAATCATGCTGACTATGAATGCATGAATGCAACTGGATGCCAACATGATGCATGTAAAGAAAGAATAAATTGATATATGGATATATACAGAAAAATCATGCTGACTATGAATGCATGAATGCAACTTGATGCCAACATGATGCATGTAAAGAAAGAATAAATTGATACATAAGTATATACAAATAATGACCATGCATGTCATAAACATATTCTACAATGAATTACCATGCATGTTATGACTGTAACATGATGTCAAAATGATACATGTAGAGAATAAATGAATTAATACAAAGGTAGGTACAAAGAATGACCATGTATATCACAAATGTATTCTACAATGAATAATCATGCATGTTAGGACTGTGACATGCTGTCAATAATAAATGAATTAACACCAAGGTATATACAAAGAAATCAATGATTACATGAAATTTGTGGGACCTAAATCTTAATTATTCAACAATCTCATTATGCAAGATTTGCCTCCACACTTATGATTTTTTTTTTTTAAACATGTTTTTTCTCTATGAAAAACCAATCATATTATTTTCAAAAGAAATTCGGGGTAGTGGATCCTACTATGGTACAATATCCAAATGTTCATGCAACACTACCGGTTTTATGAAATCATCAAATGAAATTATTATCACCATCCATTTATTGCAAAGAATGAGATCAATAATATAACCAAAAATGTACATGCTCTATTCACACATGCATGAAATGTGCAAAATGCAAAAATGCTTGAAAAAGGATTTTTTTATTTTTAAAACAGCTAATGAACATCTGCCCCAACAATATCTGCTTATTTAGGCATCACGATACCTTCGAGGCGGAGTATCACATTTATTACGGGCGATGTACGTACATCGTTGCCCGTTCTACAAAACTTATTCAGAGTGCAAAATAAGTAACAAAAGGTTTAGAAATGTCCCTCCATGTGTTCCTATTTTCGGTATATCTAACGGGAATCTGGCATGGCTTCGCCTAGGTTCACTATATGAAGGTGAATCGGTTCTAAAGGCCCCGAATTGCTCCTCACTGTTGCCGGTGAAGGCTAGTAAGGCACCCCGATAAAAGCGGGTTCAATTCGTTAGAGTATATTTTCCTATGCCCATGCGGAGGATCATCACGAAGGCATTAGGTACTTTATACTCCGAAAGTGTTTCACTAGCCCATACGGAGGATCAATCACGAAGGCTTAGTTACTTTACTCCCACTTAAAAGGACGGAACCCGGGTAGAGGATTCATGTTATGCAAATGCACGTGTAGTGTGTGTGGAGGAATAACAAACCTTTCACTACCTATTCTACAAACCTTATTCTAAATGCCCTAGCAATTAAAACATTCAAGAATAGTGTAACGCATTAACCAACAAGCAATTATAATATACAACCTTAAATAACTAGAGAACAATAATAAAATGCATGCACATGAGAATGAACATATTTAAAAACATTTTATTATTTTCAAAATTCTCCTTATTAAAAAATGTGGGAATTAAAATTAAATACCAATTAAACCAACCAAAACCGAGACTTTGGTAACACATGACTAATTCTAGGCCTGACTCTCTAATAGTCCCCAGTGGAGTCGCCAAGCTGTCGCAACCTAAAAAATAACGAGTCTCATCGCAAGACTTTATTATTCGTTAAGCGTGACATTAAAAAAACTGAGGAAAAGTCGACTTAATTCCTCTAAAAAATGAAGGTTTTGAAAATGACCTTAAAAAAGACATGGAGTCGCCACCAATCTTTTTTAGCTAGGTGTGATCAGTCACCTATTAAAACCAGTTTTATAAAATATTTTAAAAATTAATTAAAACATTTTAAAAACCAATTTCAAGTCTGCGTTTTAAACCAGAGAAATCAAAGAAGCGGGTTCGGGAGTCGGTTATGTGTGGGGAAAGATTAGCACCCCCACAACGCCCGTATAAGTCGGTACCTTATTAATCGTGTATTATCTCAAGTCTCGGTAAAAGTCGGTTTTAAATTTAGTATTTCAAGTTAATTCCCAATTTAAAGAAAAATAATTCAATTTTTTATTGAAAATGATCCGAAATTTATAAATTCAAAATTTTCCTATATTCCCCAACAAACGTGGCAAAATATAGAAATTTTTATTAGTTTTGGAAAACTTTTCGAATCATTCTCTTTTTTTGAAAGAAAGATATTCCTTTATTAATAATAATTGATGATATTCCCTCCAGCAAACCCGGTAGAGAACTCATGAATTATTTTAGCTCGGGAATATCTTTATTTTTATTGAAAAATCATTATCCTTTTGAAAACCTTTTAAAAGATATGAATATATATATGCATGACATAAATAAAATGACATAGTAAAGTCTAAATAATATAATGCAACCTAAATGACATGACAAATATGAATGGTATGGCATATAATTTAAATGACATGGAATAAAATAATGCTATCATATAATATGCATGAAAATAATAATGCATGAACATAGTATATGCTAAATAAAAATAACTAAATAAAAGCATAGGATATCATGAAATATTCAAAACCATATAATAAACCATGTAACATCAAAAATATAAATCAAAATAACAACAATATCATAGAAATTATTATGGCAAGAATCACATATTATATAAAATGCATGAATATAAAAATGCAATGCATGAAATGTATTTTTTCCTTTAATTAAGGAAATCCGTATATCTAAAAAGATATCCGGCTACCTTAGGAAAATATGTCAAATTAAATATTCTAAAACCAAAATACTGTGTGATTGTTTGAAAACAATTTTGAAAAGCTTGAATTAAAAATAAAAACTGGGCTAAAAATTTTTAAATGGCTCTAATTTCCTAAGTTTAAAAAAATCTGGACTTGACTACCCTTAACCCGGGACTTGAAAAACCATTTTTAGAGTTTAAAAAGGTTTAGAAATTACCTTAAGTCAGTAGCTAACCCTCCTAATTAGCCCACTCTAAGTAAGTTAACCAAAACAGAAAAATGGTTTTTCTTTAAATTCAATTCTGATTCCATTGTCCAGTTTTAATCCATGATTTTTTACCCTATTTTTAAAAATCCCAAAAATTCTGAAAAACATACTGGAGACTCAGGACATGTAAAACTACACGAGAAAAAATCGGATTAATTTTCTGATCAAAGATGAATTCCCAGAAAAATCAGAGATGTACGAGTTTTGGAAGGAGAAAAAACTGCTTTGCCAACACATTTTTGCCTTTAATAAAATCATTTAAAAACCAAAGTAAAAATATTTGAAACTCATAAAATGATTTGCAAACAGTAGCTAGGACTTTTTGAAAGTTAGATAAAAATTGGCTAAGTAAAAAAAATCACAAAGGTAGAATAATCAACTTGACAAACTTAATTTTCCACAAGTGTGCTCAAGAGAGCATGACTTTGAACCATTGATTGGCTCAAGTCATTATTCAAGTGGCATGAACATGAAATACATGAAACAATGCAGCAAACATAATGCATGAAATGCATGGATTTAAACCTAAATGATATGAAAAAATATATGGCATTCATAAAGTAACCTAGACCTAAATGAACTTGCATAAGATGACATGGCATGTGAATGAAATCGACATGGCAAACAAGATGACATGGAATAATAGATGACATAAAATGACATGGCATGTGACATGGCATAAGATGACATGGCATGTGAATGAAATCGACATGACAAGCAAGATGACATGGCATATGGATGACATAAAATGACATGGCATGTGACATAGCATAAGATGACATGGCATGTGAATGAAATCGACATGACAAGCAAGATGACATGGCATATGGATGACATAAAATGACATGGCATGTAACATAGCATAAGATGACATGGCATGTGAATGAAATCAACATGACAAGCAAGATGACATGGCATATGGATGACATAAAATGACATGGCATGTGACATAGCATAAGATGACATGGCATGTGAATGAAATCGACATGACAAGCAAGATGACATGGCATATGGATGACATAAAATGACATGGCATGTAACATAGCATAAGATGACATGGCATGTGAATGAAATCGACATGACAAGCAAGATGACATGGCATATGGATGACATAAAATGACATGGCATGTGACATAGCATAAGATGACATGGCATGTGAATGAAATCGACATGACAAGCAAGATGACATGGCATATGGATGACATAAAATGACATGGCATGTAACATAGCATAAGATGACATGGCATGTGAATGAAATCGACATGACAAGCAAGATGACATGGCATATGGATGACATAAGATGATATGGCATGTGAAATGGCTTAAAATGACTCGGAATTTATTAATACCAAAATCTTTTCATGTTCCTCGGCAGACCCGACAAAACATAGAAAGTTTTATTTATTTCAAAAAAAAATTCGAATTATTTTATTTTAGAAAAGGGTATTCCTTTGTTAATAATTAATGATAACCTCTCCGGCAGACCCAGCAGAGAAAACCATGAATTATTGAACTCGAGAATATTGCGTTATTTATTAAAATGTTATGAATATGCAAAATGACATTAAGGCATGCACCATAATAGACCATGCCCAAAGCAAGCAACATTATCCGTATAAGAGTAAATTATCAAATACCAAATATACATCATAATATACTATGTCCAAAGCAAGCACAATAAACATATAATATATATAAAAATAAAATGAAAGAATATTACCTTGTGCTTGTCCCCTTTGCAAAAACCGTTTCCTAATTTTCCATTCAAAATTCTTTTCTTCTTTTTTGTTTGATTTCCCCTGAACCTGTTCCACTAAACTTTTTGCTGTAGCATCTCTTATATATGGCCCTGGCTTCATTTATATGACCTAATTCAATTCCCATTGCTATATAACTTTGCCATGCTTCCAACATTGAACCACTGCAGAGACGGATACGTTCATGAAACCTCTCGTACATTAGACGATCCATCAACAACTTCAGTAACAAGACTTGCAGCCATAACACCATCTTTCTCAAGCATAGAAAGAAATTGCCGAGTTCCCCCACCTACGCCAAAATATTGCTTTTTTCCAGCCATGTATACAAATCCATGTGAGTGGCTCATGCACTTCTTTATTAGTCCATAGAGGTTCCTTTGAGCAGAGATTGAATAAATCGTCTCAGCCATTAGAATAACATCATAACCAGTAGCTTGGCCATGTTCTGAGCCGGAATTCAGGGTCATTTCACTTTCACGTGCATGAGGAAGTAGTTGCTGAATCTCACCCCAGTCACCAGCAAAGAAGCGTGCTTCTGTTGCATGGTCAGGCTGAGACTTCTCTGAAAGGTTCGCATTCACATTTGGAATGGTGAGACACCGCAGGACCTCAGCATTGAAGTCCTGGAAATGCACAACAGCTGCACCCTCAAGACATGCAAATATCCCAGGAAGTCCGTGACCACATCCGAGCTGAAAATAAGGAGCCCACCTCTAACACTCGCTTTCCCTCAAATGACAGATGATCATTCTGAACTTCAGCGCACAGATCTTTAATTCTCCAATTTCACGTTCGCCATTTGCAGAAATAGTGGCAACCTGTGTAATTTCTTCTGGTGTGCTTATCATAACTGCCCTGCTTTTCAAGTCAGATATGACAGTATCAACTGCCATATTAATTCCTCTTCGCAAGTCCATCACATTTACACCAGCAGCCAATGACTTGCAGCCTTCCAGAAGAATTGCCTGAGTTAAGACAGTTGCGCAAGTTGTGCCATCTCCAGCAACTTTATTGGTGGCATTTGCAACCTGCTTTACAAGATCTGCGCCAACATTTTTAGCCTTATCCTTAAATTTGATGCTTTTGGCAACAGTAACACCATCTTTTGTGACTTTAGGATAGCCTCGACTACTCTCAATGATTACATTGCGGCCCTTTGGTCCCATTGTGACTTTCACGGCTTCTGCAACCTCAGACACACCCTGCAGCATAGCTGCACGTGTCCCAACCCCAAAACTGATATCCTTTGCCACATAATTCCTATTGCAAATTACCCTACTACAAACCAATTTTTTCGAAGTCGAGGAACTAATAGATGAAGCTAATTTTGAAGCTATTCGATACATGACTGAGATGGGTTTAAATTTTATACAGCGAGAACGTAAAAAGTATGACAGAAATTGAGACCTGAAAGAGAGCTTCCGATGGATTCCTTAAGGCTTCCAACTTCAAGTTTAAAAGGTAAGGTTTTAGCCCCGGGGTTTTACAATTGGGGTTTTTCTAGCAGTCTTTAAATTCTCTTTGTCCCTCATATCCTTAGCTTGCCTAAATTTAGCCTCTGCTCTATCCATTGCCTCTTTCATGGCAGCCGCAGAAACAACAGCAACATAATTCATCTCAAAATCATTATCAAGAACTTCAGCCTGTTCAACATTATTTCGGGCCCTACCCATTGCAAAATCCTCAAGTTCATCAATTTGAAATGTAGCGTAGCTTCTTGCTGCAGCACGAGCTGACTGAGGGCTGTGTGAGCACTGAGTTGAATTTGGGAAAGAGGAAAAACCATAAACCTTCTTTTTTTTGCATTTGTGGAAGAAAATGAGCCTGTCTCTGACTTTGAAACTCGTGGTGGTCTAGGAGTGGTACTGAAGCCAAGCTCATGCACATGGACGAGGGTGCCAAAGGTGATCAAGCCAACAAGAGAGTTGTCAGGCAAGAGGCCAATGACCTGGGACAAGGCAGATTTGAGGAATGCCATTTCTTCTTCGATAATGGAGGTGTCGACCACGAACATGGAAACCGAAGAAAGCTGAGCTTTTCCCTCAGTACACCATCATTCAATACCAATCCCCAAAACTTTTTCTTTTTTCTTTCAGCCGCCAATCTTTTTTCTTTTTTTTTTTTTTGGAATCATCGGCCTCCTCTTTTCTTACAAAATGACCCATTTTATATCTCAATTTCTAACCTAAAAAATTGGGTAATGTCTAAGTTACCCCTCCTTTATTTTTCAAGTCTCTTTTTTTTTTTTTTTCAAATATTTTCAATTAAAAAATTTATTTTAAAAAATCTAATAAAGCTCAAAATTAAATTTTTTCACCTCGGGTTTAAATTGAATTTTAAAATTGGTAATTTTGCGGTCCGATTTTATTTGAACAATTAAAGCTAAAAAGGATATATATAATTTAGAACATTTTAAAAGTCTAAAATCGCAACCGTGGCTTTTACAAAAATATTAAACCCGAGAGAGGGACAAACCAAAATTGGCTTTAAAAGGCCCGGACAAAATTAGGTGTCTACACCATGCATTCAAGAAATCAAGACTTATCCAAAAAAGATTTTTAACCAGAAAGGAGACCGAAGTCTCCTGCATTTTTCTAAGAATAGACTCATCAATTTAAATGACCATGCTCGATCGAAATGGTCTTTTCCAGGTACGTAATGTAGGCCAAGGTTCGAGGTTCTGAAAAAAAGATAAATAGGCCCAAACATGTGTTTAAGGTGATCAAAACAAGGATCATTTCATGAGGAGGATTCTCTTCGAAACATTTGTCTTTGCGGAGCTTTTCTCTTTATCCGATGATTTTCATCCGTTCCTTTCTTACTTTTCTATTTTTTTGCTTTCATTTTCCTTTCTATCTCTTTTTTTTTTTTGCATTTCTATTTTGGCAAGGTGAGCCCGAAGTTATTTGGAAGCTCAAATTTCTCTTTGATTCAAGGCATTCTTTTTTCGTCTTTGAACCAAGACTTCATTATCTGTGACCTTTGAAAAGGTCCATCCTCGCATTTGCCCCCTAGTGTGGAAGGTGATCCTTGATCGAGGTTGAAAGAACGAAAGTATTCATAAGGCTCAAAAGGGGTAGCAAAAGGATATTTTATAATTTGTGGAAGGATGATGAAAGATGGCCATTTTTCATCTCGAACACAAGCACGTAAATCGAAGAGTCATTCTCTAGAGGAAAATAATGAAGAGGTTTTTTTTTTTCTTTCTTGAAACCATCTTGAATTTCATAAATGCATGATGTCACACTCATTTTTCATTTTCTTTCTTTTCTTTTTTTTTTCTTTTCTCATTTTTGATGCATGCTCCGAAAATTACTTCATCTTTATTCACCACGTGTCCTCCGTATCTACAAATGATGTACCATTTGATTGGTTATACAAATGAGAATTCGTATCATAACGAGGAACACCTCAAGTCTTTTTGGCTTTCCGAAGGGACAAGAAAGAATATGATTCAAAAACAGCTTTTTTCTAGGAACACGAGAAAATCAGGTTTAGTCATTGTTACCTGGGACGTTAATCATGAAGTGACGTCTGGGCAACTCTTGTTTTGTGTTTACGAAAAGGGATGTGAATGGTTTTGGCATAACCTTGACACACATCAATTTACCATAATCTAGATTCTTGAAAAAGGTTTCGCTTGTTTGAGACACCAAAAAGCTCGGATTTTCTCAAAAAGTTTGTTCCATTGCTCATAACCTAAACTAGGATCTGCATTTTTCTTATTGCACTGACTATGGTTTCTGAAATTCAACAATATATTCCTGGAAGCATTGATTTTTCAAACTCAGAAGATTCAAGCATAGGCAAGTCCGAAAGAGATGGGAAGGGTGTTGGATCATTTCTAACATTGATCATCAATAATCTCAAGATATCTCATCATTTCTTAACGTGAAGAAAGTTTTTTTTCTTTTAAGAACGCGCTCTTCAAAAATCAAGAATTTTTTTAATGTTTATTTTTGCAAATTCAGATTAAAACACAATAAACGCAAAGCTTTTGAAATTCAAAATTTATTTATTTCATGTGGATGCCAACATAAGACAAGTGCTTTCATGATGAGGTATAGACTACATGCATATTCCTCAATGCTTGTCGACATGCTCTTAAAGGTAACCATTCTCGTCCTCCAAACCCGTGGCGAAGAAACCAATTTATGGCAATGCGGATTTCCACTGTTCGACTAGCTCTAGAGTCAAAATGCCATCATGGACAAGACCTTCAATCTTTTCCTTCAGTTGTCTGCATTTTTCAGTTGAATGTCCAATTGCCCCCATGTGATACTCACACTTGTTGTACGGGTCATAACTCCTTGCTGATGGGTTTGGAGTTGTTTTCAAAGGCACAGGGGTGAGGTATTGGTTCCTCATTAGTAATTGCAACAGGTCGGAGATCGGGATTGAAAATTTCTCTTGGTTGCCCCGCGGTCGTTTCTGGGAAGCAGGCCTAGTTGCAGAAGCTGACATCGGATTAGGTGTTTGGATATCTGGAAGGTAAGGATAATGACTTGGAGAGACATTGGTGGAGTAACATGATTGATATGGAGAGACCCGGGGATATGGAGTGAATTCTCCCATAGCCTGGACATGTTCCTCCTTCCTTTCAGGTGTCTCGTTTCTCTCGGCATTGGATGTCTTACCTCCTTCGAGTTTTCCGTTCTTGATAGCATTTTCAATCATCTCTCCTGAGGTTACCATATCTGCAAAATTCTTTGTGGAATTGCCAACGAGTCTGTCATAGTACGGAGCGTGCAGTGTATTCACAAAAAGGACAGTAATTTCCTTTTGAGTCAGAGCCGGTCGTACTTGGGTGGCCATGTCCATCCACCTCTGAACATATTCTTTGAAGCTCTCAGTGGCCTTTTTCCCCATATTTTGCAAGGTTAACCTATCCGGTGCCATGTCGATTATGTGCTTATACTGAGTCTTGAAAGCTTTTGCCAGATCTTTCCAAGAACGGATACAGCTCCGATCCAACTGATTATACCATCTTGCAGCTGACCTTGTTAAACTGTCTTGGAAACAGTGGATTAATAGCTTGTCATTGTTGGTGTAGCCAGCCATTTTCCGACAAAATATAGTGACGTGAGTTGATGGACATTTCGATCCGTCATACTTTTCAAATTCAGGGACCTTGAATTTTGGCGGAATCACCAAATCTGGGACCAAGCTGAGCTCCTTCGGATCCGTATTCCAGAAAACGTCTATTCCTTCTATGGCTTTGAGTCTTTCTTCAAACAGATCAAACTTCTGTTGCACTTCTGCGTCTTCCACTTGCTTTGCCACACGTTTCTTCAGCTTTTCTTGTTCTAGTGAACCATCTTGGCTTGGAATGACAACCGAGTCTGAGGGGTGAAATTCCGAGTTCAATTGAAATTGTCCTTGGCCTCGTTGACTCGGTAGGTAAATCGGATCTTCGTTGTTGTTTACTCGAGGTCGAGGTTCTCCCTTTATGATCGATCCTTCAGCAACCCATTTTCCTTGGGTCAACCTAGTCATCATTTCAATCATCTTGTCTATTTGCTCACGTGATTCCTCTCGAGATTTTGTTATCTGTTCTCGTGTTTCTTGCTGAGATCTGGCTAACTGTTCTTGTAATTCCCTCTGTGATCTTTCCACTCTTTCCAGTCTATTTTGTTCATCCTCCATGGTTCCGGCCTGTGTCATAGAGATACGCAGTGATTCTTATACCTCTGATTTGGAAGAAAAATCCTTTCAAAGTTTTCAAAACTAAGCCGACTTCTTTTTATTCCTCAAATGTGCTTCATGATGCATGAACTATGAATGCCGTGAATGCAACACGATGCCCATATGATGCATGTAAAGAATAAACAAATTAATGCATGAGTATGTACAATGAGTGACCATGTATGTCACGAATGCAAGACCTTATTGTAATGAATGCAATCGCGATGTCGATATGATGCATGTAAAGAATAAATAAAATGATATACTGGTATATATAGAGAATGATCATGTAATGCATTCTACAATGAAAGACCATGCATGTTATGATTGCAATATGGTGCTAATTTGATTTGTAAAGAATAAACAAATTAATGCATGAATATATACAGAAAACTATTCATGATTTGGACTGAACTTAATTATTCAACAATTTTATTGCACAAACTTGCCCCCAAATTCAATCCACAGTTTTTTTTGTTTTTTTTTTCTTTTTGAAACATATTTTTTTCGTAAAAATAAAAATATTATTTTTTAAAAAAACCAATTTTTATCAAAAACTTTTGTGGTTGTGGGTCTTATTATGGCACAAATGTCCGAGTGTTTATTCAACACTACCGGTTTGCAATTCTCATTTAATCAACAACAAGTGTCTATGCGGTTTATCAAATAAGATTATTATCACCGTGAAATCAAAAATACAATTATAAATGTACATGCTTTATTTACAAGTGCATTAGTGCATGAAATGTACAAGATGTACGAAAAGAAAGAAAATTCATATTTACAAATTCAAAAAGTTAACGAACGTTTGCCCCGACAGTATCAACTTATTTAAGCATCACGGTGCCTTCGAAGCGAAAAATGAAACTTATTGCGGGTAGCACGATGTACGTTCATCATTACCCGATTTACAGTTCTTGTTCGGAATGTAAACAAATAGCGAAAGATCACAATGTTCCTTCCAAATTTCGAGGATATCCGATCGGAAATTCGATATGGCTCTACTCAGGTTCACTACATGAGGTTGAGTTAGGTTCTAAAAGGCTCCAAATTGCTCCTCACTGTCGCCCGTGAAGGCTAGTAAAGCATCCCGATTTAAACGGGTTCAATTCGAGCGAGAGATTTTTCGCTAGCCCGTGCGGAGATTATTATCTCTCGAGAGCGTAGGTACTTTATTTCTCTAAAAGCATTTCTCTAGCCCATGCGGAGGTTATTGTCTCACGAGAGCGTAGGTACTTAACTTTTTCCTAAAGGGATGTAGCTCGGGTATAGAGCTTATGTATGAAATGCACGTGTCCGTGTGTGAGAAGGAACAAACAAACCTTCGACTACTTATTTACGACTCTTTATTCTAAACATTCCATAATTATTAAAAAAATAAATAAACGACACCAAAAAAATGAATAAAGAATTAACAAATATCAAGATGTAAATGAAAGCAAAATAAAAAGAAAGAAAGAAAATAAAGAGAATTAAAATTAAATACCGATTAAATCCATCAATCGAGATTTTAAAATAACACATGATCAATTTGTGGCTCGACTCTCAAAGTCCCCAGTGGAGTCGCCAAGCTTTCATAACGATTTTTTCGACCGCTAAGACGAATTTGAAAACACAAAATGGAGTCGCCACCAATCTTTTTTACTAGGTGTGATTGGCCACCTATTAAAATCGGTTTTAGTAAAATATTTTAAAATTAATTAAAACATTTTGTAAAACCAACTTCGCAGTCCTCGCTTTGAACCAGAGAGAAAACAAAATCGGGTTCGGGAATCGGTTACGTGCGGGGAAGGATTAGCACCCCCGCAACGCCCGTTTAGAAAACGGTACCCTTTAATCACGTGTTATCTTGAATCTCGATTTAATGGACTCAACATCACTATTTAAAAATAATTCTCTTTTCTTTTTATTTTATTTTTTAAAAAAAAAAACATGTTTATTATTTTTGAATTTTTTTGGATTATTATTATTTTTTTGAAAACGAAAGTGAACATAAATTTGTTATCCAAAATACTCGTTAAATATTCCCAATACTCTTGGTGGTATTTAACGAGATCTTCTCACCTCAAGATATCTTAAGAATCACAACTGTGATATCTTTCGAATTACGTCGTCGGCAATTTACATCCATTTTTTTTATTTAAATGCGTATGATGCGAATATTTAAATATCGGATGCATACGACTTAGCATATAACTATAAAATTAAACATGCAAATCATAATATTAAAAACACGAGCATGGCAAGATGTCGAACACATAAACATTCGTCTTTTTTATTCATTTTTTATTTTGATTATTTCCATTTTTAAAAATGAAAACGAATTTTTGTATCGAGCATGTCGCTAAACACTCCCACCACTCGTGGTGATATTTAACGAGATTCTCTCACCTCATGATATCTTAGGAATCACTACCGTGACGTCCTTCGAATTCCACCGTCGGTCATTCGCATT
Organism: Fremontodendron californicum; assembly: GCA_030761205.1. Taxonomy (NCBI): domain Eukaryota; kingdom Viridiplantae; phylum Streptophyta; class Magnoliopsida; order Malvales; family Malvaceae; genus Fremontodendron; species Fremontodendron californicum. The sequence continues at coordinate 9,665,198 of JAULJL010000044.1, read as the reverse complement.
TATTAAAAATCTTTTTTTTTAAAGTTAAAATGCTTTTAATAATTATTTTCGAAATAAAAGAAATTATCTATGTAAGAATAATTCTCCAATCATTCCGATATTTTCGATAGTATTTCGATTATTATTCTTACTCGGACCATTTCAAAGAACGATTGATGTTCCGACCATTCCGAGAAAGAAATCCGTTTTTAGAGAATTTTATTTACCGAAAATAATTTTAAAAGACATGTATTAAAAGAATTATTATTTTATAATTTTTAAAACCGAAACCGAATAAAAAATACATCGACTACTGAACAAGAATAAATGAACAAAAATAAATAAGAAAATTAAAATCATACATGAAAAATGTCGAGAATCCGAAAATTAAAATGCCGGACTTGATCTTCGTAAAATCACCTAAAAAAAAACAAAACGTCAAAATTGATAATCGTAAAATTTTCCCTTTTTTTTTATATTTTTTTATATATACTTTTTTTTATTTCACTTATTTTTTCTTTTATTATATTTTTTTCTATTTTTTTTATTTCCCCTTTTTTTATTTAATTTTAATTTTTTTTTTTAAATTTCAATTTTATTTTTTTTTCTTTTTTTTTTCTCTCTTTCTTTTTCTTTCTTTTCTCTTTTTTTGTTTCTTTTTCCTTCCCTGACCCAACCACGTCTGGCCTGTTGGGCCCAAGGCCTGGGCCGGTTCGGCGCAGGCCGGATCCGGTTTGGGCCGGATCAGGTTTGGGCCTAATCCCTTTTTTTTTCTCGCCCCGGGTCGGGCTCGCGGACCCAGGATCGTATCCGGGTCCAGGCGCGGACCCTCTTTGGGCAAAACGGCGCAGTTTTGGCGCCTCGCATTTTTTTTTTTTGAACCCGGGTCGGGCGCGCGGACCTCGGGTCGGATCTGGATCCACGCGCGGACCCTGGGTTGAAACGGCGTCGTTTTGGCGCCGCATTTTTAAAAAAAAAAAAGAAGCGGGTGACCCTCGCGGACCCCGGGTCGACCCACGGGTCAACGCGCGGATCTGTTGACCCGCTTCCTGGGGGCTATAAATAGCCCCTTTTTTTTCATTTTTTTTCTTCTCTCTCTCCTTTTTTTCTTTCTCTCTCTCTACTCAACCCTCCCCAGAAACCACCCCCAAACCCAAAAACCGGCGGCCGGACCACCGTGCCGGCCGCCGTACCTCGTCGTCGGCCATCGCACGCCGGCGGCCGGTGGACTCCAAATTACCTTTTTTCGAACCGCGTCGATCTCCTCTTCTCGGATTCGGGCTCCGTTTTGCCCGAATCCCCACCGAAGTCCGTAGATCTAAGTTTCAAACTCTTTTTTTTTTGTTGTTTTTTTTTTCTGGTTGGTTTTTTTTGGTTGGTTGGTTTTTTTTTTTTTTTTTGCAGGTTTCGGGCTCTTTTATTTGGTTGTGGAAGATCCGGTCCAGTGGGGGTCCGACTTGGATTTCGGACCCCGGATCTGGGTTTTTTTTGGTGAGGGGGGCTCTGTGGCTGTGGCTGAGAGGCTCTCTTTTTTTTTTCTGGGGTTGCTTTGAAAAGTGGGGGTCCGATCTCGTGGATCTGGCCTCCTCCGTTTGGGTTTGGATTGGGGGGTTTTTTGGAAGGTTGAGTGTTTGGGGGTTGAGGGGTGGCGTGTGCAGGGGATGTGGTTGCAGGGTAGGTGGTTGCAGGGTTGGTGGTGGCGTGTGGGGGTGGGTTGGCAGGTGCTGGCAGGGGCTTGAGTGTGGGAGGGTGGCTGTCAGGGGTGATGGTGGCGAGGGTTTAGGTCAGTAGTGGGTAAGGGGAAATGGGCCAGTGGGCCTGGGCACTGGGCCTGGTTTGGGGGTTGTTTGGGTTGGGCCTGAGGTTGGGCCAGTTGGGGATTGGGTTTACTGTTGGGGTCTGCAGATTGGGCCCAGTTGGGTTTGCAGATTGGGCCTGCTAAATAGCAGGCCCGATTGCAAATGGCCCGGGTCGGGTTCGGATCCGACCTGGACAAAAAAACTGTTGCTACACGGTGCAAAATATACTAGAGTGTCATAGATAGGCCAAGTCCAGGGGTGTAAATGAGACACTGGTGCTCGCAAGCTATTCGAGTTCGGCTCGAAAAAAATTCGAATTCGATTCGGTCATTATCGAGCCGAGCTCGAGCTCGAGCAGCTCGAGCTATCGAGCGAGCCGAATTCGAGTATCTCAATACTCGATTCGAGCGACTCGCGAGCCTAATCGAGCTTTTGATTTTATAATATATATTTTTATAATAATTTACTATATTACCCTTATTATTTAAATGTAAAAAAATTGTATATGAAACGAGCTCGAGCTCGAGCTCGAGCTCGAGCTCGAGCTCGAGTACATAAATTGAGTAAACGAGCTTTATCGAGCCGAGCTCGAATAGTTCGATTATATCTCGAGCCGAGCTCGAGCTTGAAAAATGGTATTCGGTCGAGCTCGAGCCGAGTTTCGAGCAGCGAGTTTCGAGTCGAGCTCGAGCTCGAGCAGCTCACTATTCGAGCTCGGCTCGACTCGATTACAGCCCTAGCCAAGTCAAGCCACAGGCTGTGATGAATAGAACTGTGGTTTCACCCTCCGTAAAAGCCAGCATAATAAGAGTTGCTAACGAATTCAAAGTGCATATTCTCATTAATCCTAGCTGATTTTCCAGTATATATATAACCAAAAATTACAAAAAATGGGCTAGAAATGACATGTAGTCAGCCTTCAGCTTCTTAAATGCAGCAACGAGGAAACCATTAAGAGACAGGTTCACCTCTTGGTTCTTTATAAGGGTTTGGTTGTACTCAGTAAGGTCGAAACTTCCTAGCAGCCCTCAACTGTTGGATCCTCTTTTTATCCTGCTCAAATTTGCTCTGGAGCATCATAAGTTCTGAAAGAAAAAAAAAATGGTATAAATTCTTCATGTCAGCATTTATACTTAAAGAAGCAAATCACATCCACATGCTAATAAACATACATATATAACAAGTACATTCTTACATCATAAAGATAGCTAAAAGCAAAGCAATGAACAAAACATTGTTTTGAGCATGCATCAACTTGCTCAATAGATGGATATTGCAAAAACAAAGCTGGTGACTTGGTTTGTGATTTTCTTTCCTCACCCATGGTTGGTTAGAGCCTACTAGTGCTTGCAAGAACCCATCTAGACCCTGATGCCAGTTCCCTAGCATGTAGAAGATTGACCCTATGTTACTCGGGCTCAGGTGTGAGTGTCGGACACGGGTTCAATTTTTTCTATGATTTCCATGTATTTGGAGGGTCCTTGGAGGATCATATCCCCATACCCATATCCAGATATGCGTTGGAAACGGGTTTCGGACACGGGTAATTTAAGAAAAATGAAGAGTCGGAGCAACATAGGATTGACCAACTATATACAATTTTTTAATTCATTAAAGAGAAAAAGAGAATAATATATATACTGCAATGAAATGCAGCTAATCCTAACATCAAGACCCTACAACGAAATTAATTACAACATAACTCAAAACCCCTAAAAAGGTCAAAATAAACTCAAGAGTGACATCTAGTAAAGAAAAATGAGGATAAACTCTATATATCAAAATCATTCATACCATTCCTCTGGGCTTCTCTTTTTTGAAACCGGTAGAAATCAAAGACCTCTTTGCTCTTCTTCTTAGCTAATTTCTCCTCCACAACAGCCTGGGAAACAGAGCCCACTGTAGTTCCACTTTCAGAGTCTGTGGTCTTTTTTCTTCCTTTATGATGTTCAACAAGTATCCATCCCCCTTGTGTAAGACGAACTTCTTTTTCTTTTCTTTCCTATATCACCAAAATGACATAAGTGAGAAACAACATATTTCTAACTAAAAATTCATAAAACATGGCATATGCATAAACCAGTTGTGTACTGCTAGAAGCAAATCTATTTACCGACAAGGCCTAAATTATGATTCAACAGTGGGGGTGCCAGCAAGGAAAAATACCTGTTCAAGTTTTGTCTCATGTGCAATTATGAACTCATCAATTCTTTGTTGCAATACCTTCAACCCAGGCCTACTTTGGTGGTACTTGGTAAGCCATTCTGCAGTTTAAGAAGTTTCTAAATAAGAATACCAAATCGATAAAAATTGTCTACCAACTGACAAATGCAATCTATATGATCAAATTAAAACCCGGATACGAAAAGGCATGTTGACTTCTATAAAAAAACAAAATCTGGCTTTAGCTACAAGTTTGACAATTGTTATATTGCGATGCATATCCTAGATGAAGTTGGAAGTAAAGATTTAGACTAATAGGTTTTAAGGCAAAATTCAGAATATATATATATATATATATATATATATATATATATATATACCATAATAATGTGATTATGTGACTATAATGTGACTGAAAAGAGTAGTGCTCTGGATGTTTATAGCTACAATATCAAAAGCTCAAAATATTTAAAGAAAAGTCACCAGCTTCATACTTTTCATTCCTTTAGAGCAGTCTTCTTCCCCTGAAGGTATTTCATATACTTGATCCTCATCAGTTGCTTTACTCTTTTCCACCAACTGTTCATTCTCCCTCCATGAGCCGTTATCCTTCTTTTTCCTTTTCCTATTCCTATCTATATAACATCAAAGAGCAATTACAACATTAGCTTTAGCTGATGAAGTTCTAAATAAACAAACAAAACCCATCACTTATTTACAACTTTGATTTCAGTATGTATCAGCTAGGGCAATCTTTGATTTTCCTCTCACCATTTTCATTTAGAAAAAAAAAAAAAAGTCTTACCATTTTGTTTCTGAAGATCAAGCTGATCAACAATTCCAACACTAGCATTGTTTTTCTCCTGACTTTTTCTTTTCTTCTTTCTTGATTTCTCCTTTTTCTTTTCTTCTTTGGTTGTAACTAAATTTTCCACTGAAACAAAAACAAAAACAAAAAAAGCAAACCGATTACAAAGTTTATTACATACCCAAATATTATTCAAAGACAAAATGTCAGTATATCATAAGAATTTCTCCATTGCCACTTACCCATTTGAAAGGCTTCGCCGACATCAACAACATTAGCCTTCTCCCTATTTCCCTTCTTCTTCTTCATACTTGAAGTGTTCTTCTTCAAATTTTCAATTTTTCTCTGAGATTAAAAAGAGACAGAATATATCATATATATGTGAACTGATAAACATAAGCAATGGCCAAAAAAGAAATTGATACATGTAACTCATATAACTTTTTTCTTCCATAAACAATTACATATCAAAAAGAGAGAGTGGGGACTCGTTTCGCTGAGGCTAGGAGGGGCGGCTGGATTTGAAAGATAACAAGGGCAACTCCGCAGTTGGCGGTGGAAGAAGATGTGATAAGGCAATGCCGCTCGGCTCAGGGACTTAAATAGCAGCTGCTGCATTGGTGAAGAAGAAGATAGAGAAAAGAGTTTCTAAATTCTCTATTAGGGCGTTGAGCTTTTGTTTTGGCTTTAGGCAATTTTTTTTTGCCAACGGTTTAGAGTTCGGGTGAGGGTGGGATCGAGTCGAGTAGAAAAATTTTGAATTAGTCGAATTGATGAGTTTTATTTTGTCAACCAAATTTAATTTAAAATTTTAATAAATCGAGTCGAGTTAAAATAAATTCGAATCGAGTCGAATAATTTATTCGAGTTAAAATATTATCTTATAAATATTGATTGACTAGATCATGTAATTGTTATATTGTAAATGCATATATATTTATCATTTTTGAATTTAGTTCTTTGCAATTATAATTTTTTTTTGTGTTCTATCTTTTTTTATAAATATAACTATCAAAGATTTGTCATACTAAATAAATAGCCTATTATTGACCTTTAAGAAAATAAAATTCATTATCTTTTGAATTTCATCGTTTGGTCAGCTTGTTAATGTGCATGATATCAACCAAAAGCTTCAATCTTTAATTGAATGAAGCATTGAGTGATAGCCTTCCTCTTTTGAAACCCAAAAAGTTCAATGTAAACTTTCAATCTAGATCCTGTCAATTTCAAAGGAGAAAAAGAAAAAAGATAAAACATTAAGACAATAAGTATGCAGTCAACAGCTCATGCGGATTTATTTTTCTACTGAATGGTGACAAACAACAAAAATAAATGACCTAACAAAAATGGGCTAAAGAGTAAAAGATGGAAGAAGAAATAAGGAAAACGCAAAACCCAAGCTTAATAGCAAACCCAAATGAGTAAAATGACGTCGTATAGAAATATCTTATTTGAATTTTCGAGTTATTCGAGTTGTATAAATCAAATCCTAGCTAAATTATATAACTCAAATTACTTAGTCGAGTTTATCCGAATAACTCTAATAAATCGAACTATTTAATTCGAAATTTGAAATATTTTTTGGTTTTTTCGAATCGAGTCAAATTTTGCTCACCCCTAGTTTAGAGGGCTATGATGAAAAATGATAACTTTTCATCATAAATAATTGGTGGGAATGTGATTTCCATATTTAGTATGCTAAAAATTGTTTACTTTTTTGAGAATGTAACTTTCCCTGTTGAATTACTTTCCCACAAGAATGTGATTCCCATGAGAAGTGGTGGGAAAGTCCATATAATTGAAAAGTTAAAAAAATGTTAAGACAAAATTATCCTATTTCTATTTGATTTAAAATAAGCAATTAAAATATTATTTTAAAATATTTAGTACAAATATTTATTAATAATAAATATTATTAAAATATTTAAATAATATTTAATTTGCATCCAACCTTTTAAATTTTCAATTACTTGAGAGTAACTTCAAAATTTTATTATTAACAAATATTTTTTATCATAAAATAACTCAAATTACCAATTAAAATATTATTTTTAAATATTTAATACAGATGTTTGTTAATAATAAATATCATTGAAATATTTAAATTATATTTAATTTTCATACAGTCTTTTAACTTTTCAACTAAATGAAAGTAATTTCAAAATTTTATTATTAAAAAATATTTTTATAATAAAAATAACTCAAATTACCAATGAAAATATTATTTTTAAATATTTAGTACAAATATTTATTAATAATAAATATAATTAAAATATTTAAATAATATTTAATTTGCATATAGTCTTTTAATTTTCCAATTACATGATAGTAATTTCGAAAATTTATTATTAACAAATATTTTTTTATCATAAAAATAACTCAAATTACCAATTAAAATAGTATTTTTAAATATTTAGTACAAATTTTTGTTAATAATAAATATCATTAAAATATTTAAATAATATTTAATTTGCATCCATCCTTTTAATTTTTTAACACATGAGAGTAATTTCGAAAATTTATTATTAATAAATATTTTTATCTTAAAAGTAACTCAAATTATCAATTAAAATATTATTTTTAAATATTTAGTACAAATATTTGTTAATAATAAATATCATTGAAAAATTTTAAAATTAATAAAATTTACATTTTTTTGATAAGGGTAATTTCGAAAATTATCATCACATTTTCAGGATTTTAATCAGCACTTTTTCATGTGTACCAAATGTTATAAAGTTACATTATCAGGAATCACATTTCATGGAATGCGATTCCTGTGAAGGTACCAAACGCCCTTTTAGGGGAGTTTATATATAATATATATACACTATAATTAATCTATATTACTGTAAAATTAATTAATTTTATGTGCTTTTATGATTTTATATATTATTAATATTTTAATAAATTAATTATATATTTTATGATTTTATATATAATTAATATTTTAATATATTAATCGTTGAATTTAACAATATAATTACAGTCATCTTGCATATAAAAATTTAAATCGATTATTATCTATCTATACTATATATATCTATACTATTATTAAAGAGAATGACTGAATTTATGTCATTGAGTCAAGTTACACCAACTCAATCACAAAAAATACCAAAAAATCATTAAATATTAAAAAAAATAAAAAATAAATAAAGATATTTTTGTTTTTTCAAATTTCATATACATATATATTATTTAAAAAATACATATTTATTTTTTAAAAATTATCAACTAAACCAAAAAATTACCCACTTTCTCAAAAATTATATTTTCACCCACAGAGTGGGTGTATCAAATTCTAGTTAGAGGTGTTCACTATTCGGTTTTAACTGAATCAACCGACCGAAATTTAATTCGGTTCAGTTAATCGGTTAACCAAATAAATTTCGATTCGGTTATCGTTAAGGGTTTTGAAAATTTTCAGTTTTCAGTTAATTCGATTCGATTAAGCGAAATTAATCGAATTAGCTATATTAACCGAAATACACAAAACTTAATATTTTTATATTTTCTTAGTTGTTTTAGTATGTTTGATATTTGGATTTTATTATAGTTTTATTATGAATTTGCCTTTGGATTTTGGTTGGTTAAATATATTATTATAGATGGAGTAAAATTAGCTTGTTTTGATATTTTGATTAGATATAAAATCATATATTAAAAATAGGTTAAAATAAAATGAATATTTATTTTGGCTAATCGAAAACCGACTGAATTAACAGAAATAATTTCGGTTAATTCACCATTTACATTATTCGGTTCAGTTAACAATTAAGGGAAAAAAATTCGGTTAATGGTAATTTGATTCGATTATTTATCGAATTAATCATCTGAACACTCCTAATTCTAGTAATATATAATGGGAGTGATTGAGTTGGTGTCACGAGTCAAGTGATATCAACTCAATTAGAGAAAATACAAAAAAAAATCAAAAAATTTATTATATCAAATAACACAATAAGGGTTATGATTTTTCTTTTTTTAATTTTTAATATAATTTTTATTTAAAAAAATATCAAATTTTTTTTTTACTAAAAACTACTCACTTCTTTAAAAAAAAATATTCATACAAACAAACTATCCACTAATCAATTTTTTTAAAACATGATTTCTTACTTTTTTTTTTCCTCATCCACCAACATAATAAGTGTGTCATAATCTAATTTATTTTATGTCAATAAAAAATATTGTATTTTTTTATATATATTTAAGGATTAATTTTTTATACCAAATAAAGAATTAAATATTTAAAATTTAATTTGCATTTACCTAAATAAAACATAGAATATAATTATCAAATTAAATAAATATAAATTATTAAAAAATTATAAAAACGTATAAAATTAAATTAATTTTTTATCACTTGTATATATATTTAACTTTTTTTTTGTTTCAAAAATATAAACTTGGACTCAGAAACTAGGCAAGTGAAGTGAGTCTAACTTGAAACCCAAAAGCCCTAAATCGTTGAACCCTAATTGTAAAAAAGACATTGAACACACTGTTTCTTCTCTTCCCCTTCGGCACCCAACATGACTCTAGAAATCGAAGCTCGAGAGTACGTTTCCCCTTCTCTAAATAGTTTCTAATTATGCTGTTTTCCCCGCTTTTTGGTTTTGGGTAATGCCCTATAAATTGAGATAAATTCTAACTTTTGTTTTGGGTTATTTCAATTTTTTTTTTCAGCGTTATTAAGATAGTGCTCCAATTTTGCAAAGAAAATTCGTTGCACCAAACGTTTCAAACGCTACAAAACGAGTGTCAGGTTTCTCTGAATACTGTAGACAGCATCGAAACGTTTGTTGCTGACATTAACAGTGGAAGGTGGGATGCCATATTGCCTCAAGTGGCTCAACTTAAGCTCCCAAGGAATAAATTGGAGGATTTGTATGAGCAGGTTTGGACTCTTATAGCCATTATTTTAGAAACTAGTTTTTGATACCCATTGCTGTGTAATTCTTTATAAGAATGAAATAGAGGGTGATATTTGGGTGTTTCCTTTGCTACTTTCTTCCAGAAGTTATGAGAAAAAAAAAGTGTCTATGGCTTATTTATTTGGAATAATAATATGCTTGATTTTGTTTTTTATATAGAACAATTACATTGGAATTGGTGTCACATTTTAAATCAATTACCGTGACTTTGATACCTATCTTTGCTTTTTCTTTACAACAACATTTTAGGAAGTAAAATGTAAATAGCAAAACTCAAGTGGCAAAAGCAACAGTCAATTGAGCCGTAATTATTTTGTAGAAGTCATATGCTATTTTTAGCACCCATGGTGTTTGAATGGTTACTGATAATCATTTATAATTAGAATGAGGAGTTTGTGATGCTGTAATGCATAGGGAGAGAATATTGTTTTCAGAGGCTAAGAACTAATCTCATGGTCTACAAACTACCAAAGAAGCCTTATGTCCATCATGGTTATATGTGATTACTTTTGTTTTACTTAAAATCGAGGTTTTTACATTCTTGATTGGGAAAAGGAATCTTGAGCTGTAGGTTGCACTTTGTAGATATTGCTTGTGAGTTAGGTGATGTCTGACTGAGATGGTGATTATTATTATTATTATTTTTGGTTTGAATTTGATTTTTCAAGGAGTTTATAGTGTATCCTTTTCTCAGATCTCTGATTTGAAAGTTATTGGTCTATGCCATTTCACCTTCTTCCATTCTTTTTAGAGGATTTCATAGTTTAATTAGTTATGTAGTTACTTAAATATTGTGCTGTCCTGTCTTATTAGTCCTTAACCTGGTTATGTGGTTATCGTATTCATAAATTTAGTGCTGTATGGTTCTTTTACTCCTCTATTTTTGCAAATGAATTTCCTTACCTTATTGTGGAGTTCCTTGCAATAGTACACAGGTTTTATTAATTTGTTCACTAAGAAGTTGGGTCTTTTAGTTTAGCATACTGAATGCAAGGTTAACACACACAGTATGCTGTACATATATATATATATATGTTTCAGTTATATATACAAATATATACACACATGTTTGCACAAATACATATCATACATGTATGTATGACGTTTGATGTCTTAAACAATGAGAGGGCCTCCGAGCTCTACTGCCAAAAATTAAATGGTCTCTTTCTGCTTTATTCTACCACCATTCAATCATGTTAAACAGACCTCTAGGATCTCATGGGTGTTGTGTGATGTCAAAATAAGAATAGGTCCTTGATGTCTTGTCCACACTTTTAAAACCAGTTGTTACCTCTTCCAGGTCATTCTTAGTCCTCATGTAGCTTGAACTTGATCTCAGCATGATGAATCTTTGTCATTATTGAGGTGCCCATCCTTTAAAATCAATAGGCTATCACTGTTATCTTCATTTTATAGTCATCCTTTTTCCATTGCTTTCATATTTACCACCCACATTATATTTCCTCAGTTTCTATTGACCTCTGCAGATTGTATTAGAAATGATTGAACTCAGAGAGTTGGACACTGCACGTGCTATTTTGAGGCAAACCCAGGCAATGGGTGTTATGAAGCAAGAGCAACCTGAAAGATACTTGAGGCTTGAGCATCTCCTTGTTAGAACTTATTTTGATCCAAATGAGGTAAGAAACCTAGTTTTGATGTCCTTATTTATTGTTTCATTGTTAGTTTTATGATGATATGTTTCACTTCCATTTCTGGAACATTCAGTGTGGTTTTCAATCAAAATTAGTTATTTATTTAGTTTTGGTCAGATCAAAATAAGTTATTGAAAGCGTATAAAAAGTGCCATTTAGTCTATGATTGCCACTTTTTTTTTTTTTTTTTAATAAATATTTATAACTTAAGGCTTGCCAAGAAGAATAGGGCTAAAAATCTTATGAATTTAAAGTTGTAGTTGTAGTAAGTCAAACAGTCCAAGCAGACTAATAAAACATACTTCAACGTTTCACTTCAATTTGTCTCAGAATTTATGTAGTGATACATGTGTAATGAGCTTGATTCAACATTTATGTTTCAACTAATCATGGCTACCAGAGGCTGATTGCTTTTGCAACATGAAACATTAAGGGTGTGTATGATTTTTGAGAACATCTTCAATTGTCCTGTTATGTTTTCATTTACTGGCAGTAGTTATATTATTAGTTTTTTTTTTTGATGAATTGAAATGCAAAACATTTTTGTGCAAATGAAAATAGTGCATGTAAACAGTGGTAATCGTTTATATTTCGAAAAATATAAGAAACTTGTTATTAATTCAAAATATTATTGATGCTCAATTACATGTTATCAAAATGCAAAAGGAAATTGAATATATGGTGACTAATATATTTTTCTGGCTGGTTTAAAATTGTATTTAGATATTTTTGTTACCAATACATGCTTTTAAAATCTGTATGCGGAAGTTGAGTTGTCATGTTGTATTGCTTTCCCTATTTCCTTTTCATTTTGGTTGAAAATGATAAAACCATTATTTTTTTTCTTCTTTTATAATGGAGCCAATATTAATTATTGATTTCCACAAAGGTTATTTTGTCACCAAATTGATTTTCTAATCTGATGAAAATTAAATTAGAAAAGTCATATTTCTAAAACCAAACAGGCTCTGCTTTTACAACTCAACCTGCTTTGGTTCTTTTGAATTGTTGTCAAGCCCCGATTTTCCTTTGTTGTCAATGAAGAGGACAAAAAGGATATTGTTTTTCTGGACTAGTCTAGTCATGGATCATCTGAATACTAGCAATAAAATATGTTTTCATCGTTAAATTGTTGATGAGCTGATGCAATCTCATCACAAATATGATAATTAGTACTCAATCCTCTATATATTTGTTGCGATTTTCTTAAGAGCTACGTTGCATGGATACGGGTACGGTACCGGTACCCGGTACGGATATGGGTACGAGATACGAGAATTTTTAAAAAATTAGGGTACGGGTACGTTAATATTATAAAAATATTTTATTTATTTTTAATTATTATTAGTTTTAAATAATTTTGATTCATTTATATAATAATTTAAAAATAAAATATAACTTAAAATATAATAATTTTATTGTTTGGGTTAAATTTATACATTTAATTTTATTTAAATAATTAAAAATGTTTTGGACTTATAATATTTTGGGAGTTTAATATTTTGGGCTTATAATATTTTGGGCTTATAATTTTATTTAAACAAGTAACAGATACACATGCCCTAAATTTGTTTCTTCTTTTTTGGCGGAGCCGCATTCTTCCTTCTTCATTTTTTTTTGTCGCTGCAGTTCTGCTTCATCCTTTCTTCTTCTTCTTCTTCTTCTTCTTCTTCTTCTTCCTTTCTTTTTTTGCCGTTGCAGGTTCTCTTCTTCTTCTCTATGGGAAATATGCTTTGGGCATTAAAATGCTGGTAAATTTTGGCTAAGCCGTATCCAACCCACACCGAGCCGTACCCAAATCGTATCCAAGCTGTACCCATTTTATTTTATTTTTTTTAATAAAAAAATAGGTACGTACCTGGTACGTACCCAGCCGTACCCAAGGCGTGCCCATACCAGGTACGTACCAGGTACGGGTACTCCTTCACTTTTGGCGTACCCGTGCCTCATAGCTTAAGAGCAAGTTTGTAATTTAAATTTTTTTTGAGGCAAAATGCGGAAGTGAGTGGTGTTTCCCTTTCCTAGTCCATTGATCTACTCGGTACTGGGGACTGGTGGGGGGTAGGGAGGAGTTTGGATTTGAGTATTACGCCTTTGGAGGGAACACGACGGAATGTGAATAACCTTCATGTTTGTTGCATGTGTGAGGCTAAATTTCATTGGCTTCAGATTAATAAAAATGGTTGAATTTGTGTTCCTTTATTTTGAGCTAAGGATAGTTGTATTGAGTTTCATTCGGAAGGTATTTCACCTAAATTGCAGCTTTGAAGAAGCTTGAGATGTAGCTAATCTGTTTACAAGAAATTGATTGTTGTTGTTAGGTCTTGTATATTTAAGAATTTCAGTGAATAGTGGGGTATCTTTTACTTCATTGTTTGTTGACATGGAATTGGTTATTGCTAAGGTTGACATGTCATTGTGGTTGTCTCACATCGGAAAGAAGCTGGATGTGAAAGGGAATATATGCATGGAGGTGCTAAGGACCCATCGGTTTAAGGTTTTGGGTTCAAGTATTCAACATGTTGTGGTCTCAAGCTTTGGCTTTTCCCCTAACAAATTGGGATGAAAGACGAAGGATTGAGTTGGGTGCGACATGTTCAAGTTAAATCATGTGAATCCTTGTTTTGTGGCTATTCAGGGATTACATTTCAAGTGAGAAAAGGCAAACCTTGAGCCAATGAGGAGCAAATGGAAAGGTCTCATATATACATATTGTATGGTTTCTTTTGTCCTATATGCATATATTTTACCTTCACATTCAGCTTCTGTTCAACGTGGGACAGTCATATTCGTATATCGTGGCCGAGACAAAAGCTTTGGGCCGTTGCAACTTTTTCGGTGGCTCAAGATCTCCCTGTAGTGCTAGGAAGCATGGACACGGACACGCAATATGGGTACGACACGACATGAACAGGGCGACGGGGACATTCCTAGAAAATTAGGACAGAAGTATGACACACGACAATAAAAAAAATCTTTTATATAAAAATATAGAAAAAAATGTAAAATTGATACTTTTCAATCAAATATTAACATGCAAGCTTTTCAGTTTTTTAAAATTAGTTTTGAATTTAGAAACTTGAACCTTACAAAACTCATTAGGACCAAATAGCTCAAACACAAAGGCGGAAAGGCTTTAAATCATCATATTCTAATTATTCAACAAGAGAATTCTTTTCATACTTGTCTCATTTTGTACCGCCTCAGTCTTCTTTCTTTCTCTCTCGTTCTCGGTCCTGTAACATATTTACTTTGATACTTTGCTTTCTACTCCCACTCTTTCCAGTATTTAACTCTCAGTTCTTGCTGTTTCTCTCTTTGTTTTCTTCTTTTTCTTTATGGATTTCAAGCATTTGACTTCCTTAGGTCATGGGCTTTTACTCATTGTTCATTCCATATTTTGGGGAAAAATGAAAGAAAAAAAAAAAAACCCTTCATCGTGTGCCCAATTGTGTTCGGGTGTTTCTAGTCGTGCCTTGATCATGTTGATCGTGTTCAATTTTATTTTTTTGATGTGTTCTCGCGTGTTCGACACATATTCCTCCGTGTCCGACACTTGGACACTCCCCTGCATGAAGTGTTCGTGCTTCATAGCTGTAGTGCCTTTCTCTAGAGCCTCACACTGGTGCCACACCCTTGCTTGTTGGTGTTGAACACTCACAAACAACAGAGCTAGTGAGAGAAGCTTCAAACTTGAGTAGCTTTCAAATTCAAGGTTGTTGGTTATAAATGGAGGGGTCCCATTATATAGACAATACTACTGACATTGAATGGGCAAGATGAGACATGTTATAATCCTGCGGAGCAGGGTCATAAATGTAGTAGTGTTGTAATGCCATGCGGCCGGACACATTAGCAGGGTGATGAGGAGGTACAGCATTAGCACCTAGTGTGTGCCTATGTGTAAGTGTAAAGTGTTCTAGAGTGTACAATCCATATATCTTCTAGTAGGTCCTAGAGTATTCTTCGCACATTGGCGTAGCTCGTTAATAAATAAATGTCGAGGGCAATTATTTTGGTATTTGGACACTGTGTTGGACAATAAGTGTTGTGCATTGTTAAAATTTTCTTATGCTAAAATGGACACTCTTGTGTTTTCTCTATATGAAAGTCCTTTGTTTGATCACATAGGGTAGGGAAATGTAGGAATAACATGTTCAATTGACAAGGGATGTTGAGACGTCTATTAAGTGGGTTTTGACTCTTCACCTAGATGCCAAACCATGAATATTTCGAGCCATACACAACAAATATCCACCCTGGTTTGAGATCCTCTAATCACAAACAAACAAAATAGTCAGAATATTTCCAATATCAAACGTCTCCTCTAGTCAAGTCTCTAAGAGCATAGATTAGGCACAACGTATGATAACAAAATCCAATGAAAGCTTGAACTTGGGCCAGTGAAAACACACAATTTGTGTTTAGTTTGGAACCACCATAAAAATATCTATTTTTTTTTTTTTTTGCATTCTATAACAAGAATCCACCATGAAATCGGGTCGAACATAATGATTAAAGCTAAGGTCATTATCTCTCCAAGGGTTGCCATGACCAACAATAAGCTCGCAAAATAGCATCTAGCAAAGAGTTTCTCTTTTATGTAGAAAAAAAATGTAAGAAACTGTTTGTTGCACATATTGAGGCTTAGGGATTGGTGATTTGAGAACTATAATCACTTGTAATTGTCAGCTTTCTTGGTAAGCACTAGATTCCTGCTCTTCTCTGCTTTTGACATGGATGTAGCTGAAACATTTAAAATCCTTTTGTTTTGTGGTGTTGTTGTTTGTGTTGCTATTTTCTATTGTTTTTGTTTGCTTTCATAGCAAGTACACTTGGGCTTGTGTAACAACAAATATTCTTACTATTTTCTTTGTTTGGAGTTCCCTAGCCGATTGCATAAAAGAAAAAAAAATTGAACTGTCTAGTTCTCGAAAAGGGTGTCTCATATCATCATTAACTAAAATTTGCTTCGATATTGAAGCTTTCTATTTATAGAGGAAGAAGCAGTTGGATTGTGCAAGGAAGCTTTCGTTACAGAACATACTTGGATAAATTCTTAATTAGTATTCTAGTTGAAAAATCGTTATTTTCTCTTGTGTCCACATTTCTTTGAGTCCTTTAAATCAAGTGTCTTCTTTTTTTTGTTTTCTTATTGATTTCTATAGATGTTCTTAGGTGGTGTTATTACACAATGGTTTAGTTGGACTTTTTATTTGTCTTATATTAAGGTTGGGTGTCAAATGTCTATTATCGATTGGTTTTAAGGTGGATCTTTAACATGATATTAGGCATGTTAGTTGCCCCATCTGTTATTTGTTACTCTTTGCATTGTAGTCATTGTCCTTGTGATATGCCTGTTTGTTGAGGGATGTTAACATTGAGCATACATGTTAGATGAGGAAAAGTGCTGAGTGGTTTTATCTCCTCTTGTTGAGGTTGGGTTTATTGTAGTCTTATATATAGGTTAGGCCTCTCCACTCTTAGCTCGCATGCTCCGATAGATCCAAATCCTTTTGGCGTGTTTTAATTTTTTTTTGGCTTTTCTCACTTCATGCCACTCATAAAAGGGATAATCATTCTTTTTTGTTCCTTATTGTGTATTTTAGTAAGTCAAACCTTTGGATTTCTCTTTATTTAACTGCCATGCCCCATCAAGAGATGCTTATTTTAGAAGTGAGAAGAATGTGTTATTTTCAGGGTTTTTTTTAGCTTGGTACAACAGTTTTATGACTCAAGTCAATGTATGCTCTCCATTATTGTTTATGTCCTATGTGTTATGGAACAAGGTTTATGTTTTCCGTGTTATGTAACAGGCTTACCAGGACTCAACAAAAGAGAAACGCCGTGCACAGATTGCCCAAGGTTATTTTTTTTCTTTTCTTTCTGTTTGTATAACTGCTAGTGGTCATTACCTTTGGCTTCAAAGATTGCTTTCTGAGACTCTATTTGGTTGTTACTCTTACTGATTCCTTTTTACTTCTTAAGTCTAGGGCAAATAGAAAGAAGTAAAATCATATGCATGTAAAAATAAGCAAATGATTAAAATATAACAGAAAATTAAACATATTAGTTCTGTATAGAAGTAATATTATCCTTTTTATTATCCATGAAAGTTAATTCTTCTAAATATTTAATTCTCCATAAATATGTTTTTCTTTTGCATCAGAGTAAATTATTTGCTTTTTCGCTTGCAAGTATCAAAAGCAACCACCTAAGGCTTTATTTGCTTTTTTTTTTTTTTTTTTTTTACATTCTTTAAGGAAAAAGATAAAAAGTGCATCTGGATACAAAAGCAAAATCTTTTTTTCATTTGAAGAATTAAACGATATAGCACCTTTGTGTTTCGATTGGTGTTACATTGTTATCATCTGATCATTTTTAATTAAATACGACAAAGTCTAAGGAAGCAAAAAAATAAGTAGTAGAAGCAACAGCTTTATGGAGCCTTTAATTTTTGAGGAGTATATTTATATATATATTTTTTCAAAAAGCCTGATAACTAAGATTGATGGAATTATCAATTCGATAAAATCTTTTAAGTATTTAACAAGAAGGGGCGGGGTGTATGACAGAGCAAGTAATAACTAGGTGTTGGGCTGATCTGAAGTACATTATACTGGGAAATTTCGCTTATGAACCTCAAGGGACTTAGTTTAAGTTTTTGAAAAAGTTCTTAACTTCTGAAAATAAGAATAATATGTACGATGAAAAGGTAAGTTATAAGCATTTCCAGTTTTAGATCTTTGGAAATAAGCGAGGTTAGAATTCCAAGAAAATTTTCCTAAGGTAATTTGTGGTTAATGTTATTGCATGCTATTTTTAATTTCCTTTTCTTGCTGGGCATCGCAATAACATATTAGACATGTAATCCAGATGCTTTTTCTCTCTATGTTTTTAGAAATTGTTATTTTTATAATAAATACTTACAGTAATTTGAAACAATATATATATGTATGTCAGAACTTATAGTAATATAGGCAACAGATGGTACTTTGTAACACCTATTGCTTTTCAAGGAGGAGTTTAAATCATTGCAAATTGCGACAGTGTGATGGTGCTGCTGTGATAAATTGTTTTATTGCAGTATGTATTAATCTAGTAGTTGAATATATCTTTAGGTTGTGATTAATGTTTATTGAGGCAAGCATACTCCTTTCATTGCAACTTTAAATCTTGGAAATTCCCAACTTTTTAAATACCAGGCATGGGTACTCTTGTAGGCATATTTTTTTAGGAATCTGTCGAATGCCATATTCTCTTTCTTTTCCAGAGATATATAGGAAAAATAAAAAGAAGAAAGAAGAAAACATTCCGTAGTATTTAAATTACATCGCATGGTTTTTGCCAAAATTTCTCTAGTGCTTCATTACATTAGGGGGTCTGCCTTAGTGTTCAGTCCAGATGATGTTTAAATCAAGTCCTTTGTACAGTTAATATCAAATATAGCGAGTGGATCATTGTCAATGGACAGGACATAGCATATCATTGGACTTGCATTGTACAAATGATAATAGATTTGCAGATTTGCCGATTGTAAATTTAATACATTCTCAATATGCAAATTTCAAGCTTAAATGAATTTTACGAGTTGGATTGATGATTTACCTTTTGCATTTCAGCCATTGCTGCCGAAGTGAACGTTGTGCCACCTTCACGTTTAATGGCTTTGATTGGTCAGGCTTTAAAGTGGCAGCAGCATCAAGGTATATTTTCGCTAAAGTGAGAAGCTTCTTTTGTTGGTTTCTTATTGATTTGATGCATATTGCATAATAATTTCTCTTTGCCATCTATTTAGTTCTTTATCAGGACTCCTATAGGGTCTGAGTTTTGAAATTGTAAATTTTATGAACGAAAAATGGGCCTGAAAACTCAAACAAGCACAAACTAGTGGTTGTAAATTAATCAAATATGCCCCAAAAATCAAATTTGTAGACATTCAAAACTTGATGAAGTTAAGAGTTGCAATTCTAGTAGATACATATAGATGGTGCTTTTGATTAGTTTTTTAAAAGTGTTTACGAAGTGTACATTTAGGGATGACTCAAGATGAAGAACTAAAAGATTGCTGGGTGATAAAAAGATTCTACACCTCAGAGGTATGTGCCCTTTTAACTGGGGTGTGAATGCTTTTCTCGCACTGAAAGGCAAAGTGTACAAAGTATTAAAACATCAGAAAGATTCAGAAAGCAACCATGGCCAAACACATTCTTTGTCCAAAATTTCACTGGTTTCAAATAGAAAAGAAAGATCCATGGTAGTGGAAGGGAAAAAGAAAGGTAAAAGAAAAACAAACAAGAGAAGATACCAAGAGGTATAAAGATCCGGAAAACAAATGGAGCTTAAAGCCAGAGGGAGTGGTAGGAGAAAAGCGAAATAGATCATTAGATACATGGGGTGCTAGAAAACAAATGTGAAGTTAAAATTGACGTTTAAAGGAAAATTAAAGAAAGTGTGGAGTGTGGAGAAGCAGAAATAAAGAGAAAAATAAAAAATTTAAGAGGAGAAAATGTAAAAACAGAGAGAAAGGCTGGGTCCTTTGGGCTTAATTAACAAGTTTAATAGTCTAGTTATTCTTTTTTAGCATGTTGGATTTGGGTTTAGGTTTTACTTTGATTGTTGGTGTCATCATTCCATGTGTCCTCTTCAGGTTTGCTTCCTCCAGGAACACAGTTTGACTTATTTAGAGGAACAGCTGCTATGAAACAAGACATAGATGACATGCATCCAACAACCTTATCACATACAATCAAAGTAAGTTGTCACTTGTTATGACATTGTATGCTGCTTGCTTTGCTTTTATTTGTTTTTTCTTGATGTCAGTTTATTGTTTTGGTTATGAACTTTCTGTAGATCTAACATCTTGATCTTTCGCTCCCTCTGGTGGAAATCCAAATTTCTTTAAGTGTTTTGTTTTATTTTCTATTTCTTGTCCACTTTCTTTTTCTTAAGACTGAAATTTTGGTATTGATTTGTTTGGGTAATTATTGATAATTTTGATGGGTATGGGTTTCATTCTGCACAATTTTCCTTTTAAAATAAATTTGAATGAACATAAAAATGTTGTAGATCATAATAGAGCTTTTTGATTTTTTCTTTTCTTTTTCCTTCAAAGTTTATTTCTGGCTTTGAAACAAACTACTATTCCAAAGCACTTGTTTGCTTATCCAACATTTTCTACTCCTATAATTTATTAAAAGGAAAATGTTGCCTGAGAGTTATTTCAAAGTGTGATAAATGATAGTCATTTGAATTTTGCTAAGTGTTAGTGCAGTTATCTTAGTAGCAACTATTGGAATAGGGTCACCGACAGCCGCAGATTTTGATGCTACATAGCTACTGTTATCTAGGTGAAGAACAGTTTAGAAAGGTGGCAAAAGCTTACTTAACATGGATGACCTAAATTGACTTGCTCGAAACTTGACGTGAGTCAACTGGATATATTTAAAAAGTCAAAGACTCAAAACCCGGAGTGATCTGAACTCATGGTGATCTGAATCTTTAGGCAGTTTTCATTTAGTAAAGATATTGGTATACTCTTGGGAATTTGAATTAGTAGTTTTCAGTTTTTTTCTGTGCCATCTTCTTGAGTTTGATATGGCATATAAATAATCTTTAGGCTTGGAACCTATAATTTTTATTGTTCTTTATGAGACGGTTTTGCTTTTCACCTAGGTTCTAGTCTAGTAATAGTCAACTTAGCTTATCAGTTCTAGGTTTAATGGGTTCAACCGTACTAAAACTTATTTGATTATTTTTTTGGCTCCAAGATGCCAGCAAGAGTAGAAATTATTGGGATAAAGGTCAAATTTATCTACTATATTGGAGCCTTCAGTTTTACCATTCTACTTTTCTTGGGGTGCAAGCTTACTATCAAACTACAAATTTTGGTGCAATTTCACCATTTGATTGTTAAGAAGATGATGTTGACTGTTAACAGGATGATGTGGTAATTATTTAAAGTAAAAAATAAAAATTACAGAGTTAGACTAAATTAAACATATAAAATAGCGACATGTCAAAAAAATTAATATCAAAATCAATGATCTTTTTCCTTTTCTCCTAAAAATAATTTTTGATATTTTTCTTGTCAATAAATGGTTTAAAATTTTTATAGCTTTTTAATTGTATATAATTTTCTTTCAACAATTTTTCTAGTTAGCACTTTTTTTTCTTCCATAAAAATGATCATAGTGGCCTAGTTGGCATTGTTTTAAACAAAAAATTCTAGTTATTTCAGTTTTTATCTTGTCAACATTAGAAGATAAATATTCTACATTTCTAAGGAATATTCTTTTTCCTTCCAAAAGTGACTAAAAGATTGCACAAAAATCACAGTATGCTGGTAATATTGCATCAAGAAAAAGTACGATGTTGAAATTGGAGGGCCCAAAATAGTGCCATGGTAAATTTGACCTTCATCCTGAAATTTGTTGTATTTCTTCGATATCATTTTATTATTTTCAATTCTCTAGCACAGCTTCTATAATTCTTCTTGGTAATTGTTTCACATGCATTCTTTTGAATGAAAAACAGCAAAAACCATGTAATAGATTTTTTGAGTTGGCTATTAAGTTTCATCTGTCACATAAGGATCTTCATTTTGTGTGATATGTCCTGTAGAACCCAGCATATATCATTTTAGTAGTGGAAGATTTACAGAAACACGCATGATTAGATGTAAAATGGATTTCTTGTGTTTGTGTGAACTCTATTGTGGCTTAGAAGTATTTTAAAGGAGCAATGTTTTACAGCAGTGAAAGTTCTAGAAATTGTATGTCTAACTTGATATATATAGTTCTTCCCTGGTTACCACTACTGCTTGCTTTTCCATGATATCTGAACTCATTCTGTCTTTCCATCATTTCATTGCTTAGATTGTACTTGCAACCAATTTATATACTTGTCACATTCTTGTTGTTAATTGTGCTTAAATTTGATTTGTTGAAACATATCATTGTTGATTTAACTGTCCGTACTTTATTTCCTACACCGCAATATTCTCTTTTCATTGTTGATTCCATTATCCTGTACCTTAGAGAAAGTGCTCCTATGCTTTTTCTTATATACCCTGTTGCTTTCTGCTCTAAGTATTATAATGCCC
The DNA here is from genome assembly GCA_030761205.1 of Fremontodendron californicum. Taxonomy (NCBI): domain Eukaryota; kingdom Viridiplantae; phylum Streptophyta; class Magnoliopsida; order Malvales; family Malvaceae; genus Fremontodendron; species Fremontodendron californicum. The sequence goes on along the minus strand of JAULJL010000044.1, from coordinate 9,642,750 downwards.
TTTCTAAGCCTTCTCTGTTTATGGCCAAAAAAAAGAAACAAAATCTTCTCTGTTTTTGTCCCAAGACTGCCGGACGGAGAACATTAGTTTGCATTTATTAAGTAGCTAAAAATATTAGCACCAGTGCTCTTGGTTTTATTGGGTTTCTTTTAGGGTTAATTACACATTTGGTACCCAAATTGTAGTCAAATGTTTGATTTGGTACTTAAAGTTTCAAAATGCGCAATTAGCTATTCGAACTTTGCTTCTATTAACCATATTGGACATCCCACTAACTCCGTTAGGTCAAAGTATAATGTGTCCTAGATAACCAATAAAAACTTGTCACCCATATAATGCCATGTCATCAGTGGTGTTTTTCCTCCTATAACCTATGACGTGATGTGGCAGTGAACCCCATTGATGATGTGGCAGTATATCGATATGGGTCGAGTTTTAATTGTCTACATGGGGCACGTCGTACTTTGGCCTAATGTAGTTAGTGGGATCTGCAATATGATTAACGGAAGCAAAGTTTGAAACTTAATTGCGCATTTTTAAACTCTATGTACTAAATCGAACATTTGACTATAGTTCAAGTACCCAATGCATAATTAAACCTTTCTTTTGTTAATATTTTTATCAAAAATTGTATCAGAATGGTATGTGATAATGGCCTTCCTGCTAAACAGAAGGAACAATATTATGGAATCATTTGGAGGTTGGTATTTACGGCTGAAGTTGTTGGCATGGGTCGGAGATAATATGCAAATAAAACTAGTGGTTGAAAAGAATTTTAAGACAAGTAGCAAACCAAGAAAAGTATATACAAGAAATAAGTAAGATCTTAATTACGTAGGGATGACCCTAATTGAAGTTAAGATGAGAAAATTGGTCTTTTGAGATGATTTATCACATGCTCTAAGGCCTTCATTGTTCAATAGTGATTAAAATCAAATAGAAACAACAAAACGAATAGAAAACAAACCAAAAATTTATGCAAGTTGGAAGTAGTGAAAGGAGATTTAGTATTTAACTATCTTCATGAGAATGTGCTTTGGAGTTTGCACAGGCTTTTCTACAAGTGCTTTAGTCTCTCTTCCATATATTTAGCTTGTGTCCCATCTCTTTTTTTTTTTTTCCTTTCAAATCTTGTTATTTAAAGAAAATGCTTTGCATGGAGCATTAGTGAGATTATGTTGTGTCCAGAGTTTGGACATGCCGTGATTCGAGTTCAATTGATTTTATATGTCACTGATATTTCGTATTGTGGAACCTGCAAAAATGTTTTTAATTGCCAATGAACATGAGCTTTGTTTCAATTCAAGAGGGTGAATGCTTTTGCTATAGATTTCATGGGGTGAGAAAGTTGTTAGCCTTTTGGTTTTGTAACTAGTTTTTCCTTGCATGTTTTCTGCCATTATTTCTTAAAACACATTCAATCTCCTCATCCTTTTTTTCTTGGCCCTGGTGATTTTCCTTCTGCAGTTTGGGAAGAAATGTCATGCAGAATATGCTCGGTTCTCACCAGACGGGCAGTTTCTTGTCTCTTCTTCTGTTGATGGATTTATTGAGGTTTGATATCTCTGAAAAGGGAAAACGTCTCCAATAGTGTAAATTATATTGATGAAATTTTATTGTGTTTGCTTTTTTGTTGTTAACAGGTCTGGGATTACATAAGCGGGAAGCTCAAGAAGGATCTTCAGTACCAGGCAGATGTGAGTACTTTGTTTCTTTTAAATTATTTTATTTCATTATTGTTTTCTTTGATTACTGTTTCCAATACCAAATGGAAGGACTCCCTGGTGAAAAACAACCAATTCTCATTCCTAGCTGTGATAGTTATACTTTAATTGTTTGGTTTTTATCTATATCTTTTTATTTTCCTGGTCATTGAAGAAAAAAAAAATTTCTGGGACTGTGTTTGTCGTTGGTATATTATGAGGAATGAATATTTTTTCCAAGTTTCTTCCACTTGTTTTGATAGTTATGCTATAAATATTTGCGTTTTGTCTATATCATTTTCTTTTCCTGGTCAATAAATAAAATATTCATCCGTAGGTCAGTGTTTGTTGTTGTTACTTTATGGAAGGATTACCTTTGCCAAGTTGCTTCCACTTGTTTTATCATGTATTGCAGCCTCTTGAAATATTCTGATTAATAAGTTAAACTATGCATATAGGTTTTGTTCGTTAGCATGTAAACTAAAAAGTTAATGAAGTTAATATTACCAAGAAAGCATCTTACATATGATTATGAAGAGTGTGCTTATTTTGTTGGCCCCTAGTTGAACTTCTGTTTCTTGTGAGGGTAAAATGAAGACATGAAGTTAGCTTGTTGAATAGGGATTATGTTTGTGCTATGCCTGAGCTTAATCTGGACTTAATTCGAGTTACATGAATTCATTGATCATAAACTCAATGCAGTTTCTTCTGTATATAATGTGTGCGTAATTGGATACATCTATCTTCTCTCATCTTTTGGCATTTGATTTTTATCAAAGCATGGGCCTCATGTGGTTTTTGTTGTTAGTTATGCATCATTGCCTGCGTATCACATCTTTCTTGCGAATCAAACAATCCTTATGTCTTCTCTTCTGCAGAGTTTGTTTGGACATGACATTTTTGCTTAGAGAGCATGTATAATGAGCATCCTCCAATTTTCACATTCCTGGCTATAGCCAAAATTGATTTTCTTTCCTCTTATCCTATTGGAATAAGGATGAAAAATGATAAATCATTTTGAAAATTCCTTGTGCATGGTGTGGTAGCATGTCTGAAATTATTTTGAATGAAAAATAAATCTGGGGTCTTTAAACTTTTCTATGTGTAGAGACTAGCAATGAAATTGGAACGATAGATATTCCTAGGTAACCTTGTATTATTGTGATGTAGCATGGAAGTAGAAAATAGTAAAAGAAACAAAACATGGGCTAAAATCGATTTAGAATTGAAGTTCAAACAAGAAAGAATTGATTGCAGAATCACTAGCAATGATATTAAAATATGCTGTGGCTGCTATAGGAGTTCAGAAGACTATTAACAATTGGGTTATGAAGCAGCTATTTGTGCCTTAAATATTTATGACTGAAACTATATTTTCCTTAAAAATTTATGGCTACTAAATGAGTTCAGAAGACTTTTGTAGTAGGGTTACAGAGCAGTTTTTTCTTATTAAATATACTAGCACATTTTGACTTGAATAAATGGCAAGCTCTTTGTAAGCTAAATTATGAACTTAATAATATATGGGCCTCACCACTGTATACAACTCCAAAAGTACCATTGGTAGAATAGCAATGAATTCTGTTTGATAACATTTAAAAATTCCACCAGCACCCCATCTTGCTAAGAGCAGTTTCGTTTCAAGATTTTATGCATCACACTGCACAATAAGTAACTTCTCGAAATCTGATTGTATAAAAACTACTGCTTCTTTTATAATATTCATAATCTGTTCAAAAAAGATCTCTATACAAAATTTGACCGCTCAAAGTTGTCCTTTCTCAAACATTTACTGATGGGACTTCTAAGAGAAGTAATATTACTTGTGCACCTCTGGTAGAACGAGACTAACCCATAAAAACTTTGAATTTCTTTGATTGATTTTGGTGATCTTTACCCTTTAATGCTTAACACTTTCTCCAGCTTTGGTTTCAGTCCTCCTCTTGAGACAGTAAATCCTAGAAACACGACCTCATGGCACAAGAAAAAAGTATTCTTCAAGCTTATAACGAATTTCTCTAACAATTACTGCTAATACTTGATGTGTATCAAGTGTTTGTCATTAGATTTACAATAAATCAAGATGTCATCGAAAGAAAGGGCCAAAGATAAGTTCAAAAAAAACTTTAGTGCCTCAATCAAAACTCGTATGAATGTGCTTGTTGCATTTTGAACGAAATATCACTAACCATTTATAGGCCTGTATGTTGTCTTGGAAGTTGTCTTCCTTTTATCGAGGCTCGTTATTTTAAAATGGTGATAACTACTTTTTACATCAAGTTTAGAGAACAAATCAGAACTGGTTGATTGATCAATCATAACTTCTAAAAGAGAAATGGTATCTGATAGTAGTAAATTGTTGATGGCTTGACTCGAACACATCCATCGGGAGCCATCCTTCTTAGGGCAACTTAGTCTGGAAAAGCATATAAGGGCTTTTAATCCTAGCCCTTGGTTACAAAATGATCCCCGTCTAATCTTAGGCATTCGAATTAATGGAAAGATAACATTTTAATCACATGATAATATATATGAACGTAGATCCTAACCATAGGCAAATTAAATAACTTAAGATAAAATGACAAAAAAAAGCAATTTATTTAAGTTATAGAATGCTTGTTCATGGACAAGCTTGATCTTGAATCAATGTCCAACATTATTTGGGTTGAATAGCTTGAGTAAGCTGCTAATTAAGCTAAACCAAGCTCATGAGTGCTTAGTACACTTAAGAATATTGGAAAACTGTGCGGATGGCAGTTAGTTTTTATCTGAACAGCGTATGAAGATGGGTTTCCTTGTGATCAAATTATAGACGTAAATAGTTCTTATGAAAATCTCTAATCTAGATAGGTCTTGCGACTTGCGAGAGACAGTTAACAGATGTAGTTCTACTGGTCCAATTGCCCCATTTTTCTGTTAGCCAGTGCAAAGTTAGTGAACCATGATGAGGTTGCCTTATAGAAAGTCATGTGCGTCGGATTAGTTCTACAACCTCATTTAAAATAGAAAGAAAAAGAATTAAAATTCAAAAAGAGAATTAAAGAACAATGACACATATAATAAAAAAGAAATGATTAAAATCCAACCATAGTCACGTGAACAAATAGGGAGAATCAATGTATCATAAAGTGAACAAAAAGGGAAAAAAAAAACCAAAATAGGAACAAAAGACACATGAACATATTGTTTGAAGAAGATTATCAAGCCCCGCCTAGGACACGTGAACAAATATTCTGCTGCCAAGAACTTTAAGCACCTCCTAGGATATCTTCCTTCTCTGTTTCTGCTGCTTCTCTGTTTCTGTTCTGTTCTACTTTAATGTGTGTATGAGTTTCCTCACTGCTTCCAGCTCTCTTTTCTCTCACTGCTCTACGTTTTCTGCTGCTCTTCCACAGCCTTCTCTCTATTTTTCTCTCTGTTTTTTCTTCTCTTTGGCTGCTAGAGCTCTCTTGATTTTTCTCTCTCAAGCTTCTCTATTCTGGTGCCAGAGCTCTTCTTTTTTTTTTTTTGCCCCATATATGCCGCTCCCAAGGTCTCTATTTGTAGTGGATTACCCCTTGAGTACTCACACCCTAATCCAACTTGGAGTTGGTCTCTGACTTGAATTCTTTTTTTTTATTTTTTATATATATTTATTTGTTTGTTCAGCCACAAGTCTCATAGCCTCTAGACTCGTTGTTCAAATCAAATTAGAATTCTCTTGCTGCCACATAAGAGAAAACCATACAAAATCAACTAAAATCACAATTTAAAATATCATTAGAGACTTAAAACTTTAGTTAGAGAGGTATATAAAGTGTATAAAATTCATCCTATCATGTATGTCATTCACCAATGTTCAAGAGATGATGGATGATTTTATTCTTTTTCTTATTCTTTTGTTACTTCTATGTTTTTTCATTTTCTAACATTTGTGCTTTTACATACATATCATCCCAGGAAACTTTCATGATGCATGATGATCCTGTCCTTTGTGTTGATTTTAGCAGAGATTCAGAGATGATTGCATCTGGGTCGCAAGATGGAAAGATTAAGGTAAGTTCAGTTGCATATGCTTGAATTTATGTTCTAGTTGTCCGTGCTCCGGACAATGGAGAGTCTATCTTCCTCATCCTATGCAATTTTTTATTTACCATCTGCTATTTTTTTAGGAATGCATGTTGTCTAATAAAAACATGTTGTGAGTGGCCTGAAAGAATTAGTAGTTTCTCTGATGATATAATATTAGTTCTAGTTGGTATTTTAATGGTTGCTTTACATTTGTAAGTAAACTTTGGGTCCTAGGAATTTGATCTTTATTGCTCGGACTCGGGTACGGGTGTCGGTTAGGGTACTCATCTAAGTGTCTGACATGCCAATTACAAGAAATTAAAGACACTATGAAGGGTTTGAAACAAGGATATGGGCATGGGGATTTGTTGTCCAAATTATTATATTAAGATGGTTAATATCACTCTTCCAGTGGTTTAACTATTTTTTTTTTTATTTTTATTTTATGTAGAGAAGATGGTTATCAGTGTTTTGGTTTTGAGTCTTCAAAAGAAGGAGAAATCATAAAAACAATCTACCTCTTTCTTCGCCATAGAAGAAGATAAATTGAAGTCCAATTGTCTTAATTGGCCCAAACTATGCAAAACTCAAGCAAAATGAACCAAAATGGACAAAGAGAAAAAAAAGATTTGTGGAAATACCAAACCAACCTTAATCCCAATATATTTGGGATCGGCTACAAGTAACAAGACATAGAAACATTAACGTCGGGGATACGAATCCTTGTCCTCCAATCATTCCTATCCACCTTCATCCTTTCTTCAAGTTCTAATAGTTTCAACCATGTCTTTTTTGGTCTCCCCCTCAACCTTTTACCCTGTGCAACGTTAATTTTGCTTCATCCTTCTAATAGTTGCATCCCTCGATCTGTGTTCTATGTGGCAAAACCACTGTAAACGGTTTTCTCTCACCTATCTTCTATAGAAGCTATCCCAACTTGAAGACGGATATTCTCATTTCTAACTCTGTCCTTCATAGTCTTATCATGCATCCATCTTAACATTCGCATCTCGACTACACTCATCTTTTGTATATGTTTCTTCTTGTTAGCCCAACACTTCGTACCATATAGCAAAGTAGGTCTGACAGTCGTCCTATAAAACTTCCCCTTCAAACTCAAAGGTATATTGCGATCATGCAAAACTCCTGTTGCACTCCTCCACTTAAGCCACCCAACGTTGATCCTATGGTTAACATCTCCATCAATCTCTCCGTTTTTCTGAATTATCGCCTGTAGGCACTTAAAGCACTCTGCTACTGGTATTACTTGACCATGGAGTATGATCATGTCTTGATCGTTATTCCTTCTTTTACTACAAGTACACTCCATAGACTTAGTCTTCGATCTGCTCAATCTAAATCCTCGAGCTTCTAGTGTTTGTCTCCGCAACTCTAATTTGGTATTAACCCCTTCTTTAGTCTCATCAACCAATACAATATCATCTGTGAATAGCATATACCAAGGTATTTCATCTTGAATGCCTTTCGTTATCTCATCAATTACTATGACAAACACAAAAGGACTCAACATCGATACTTGGTGCACCCTTGTTGTAATCGGAAACTCATCCGTCAGTCCACCACAAAGTGAAAACGGAAAAGTAGTTATGTAATTGAATTTAGATGACTTTTAATGCAATTCTCATCTACAAAATAGTAGCTCGAAATTTTTTAATTATTTCCTCTTCTTTTTCTTCTTTGTATCTGGGATTTTGGATTTTTCTCCAACCCTTACTCTTCGTTCTTTGCATTTTCTTCATTCTCTCACTTTCTTTAGTCTTTCTTCCCTATCTCAGTTTTCTATCGTCCTTTATTTATTTATTTATTATTATTGGCCAATTCTTGTTTCTCTATTTGTTCTTCATGCTTCTTCTCTCCATTTCCCTAATTAATCATAAATTGTCTGATTGCTGTGTGGGATGAGGATTTTACAATAATTAAAAGGTAAAATGGTGAGGAAAGTGAAGAAGAAATTTTTTGTTAAGGTAGCAATCTAGCCCATTTTGGGTATCATCTCCCTAGACAAGTCCGGATAATCCAGCGCCGAACCCATACCCTTATCAGCGTCGAGTCGTGTCAACATGGGTACTCCACCGAAAATGGCGAGTACAAGCAATAGAGAATCTTATATTTTGATGGTTTTAATACTTTCTGATCTTCAGTTATTGCTCCTTTGTTTCATGTTTCCCTTGTTTTAAGGGTTTTCGTTTGCTTAAAACACTTGTATGCAGTGCCAAGAATGTTTCTATTGTTGAAAGGTGCTTGTGACTCTTGCAATGATTCAAAATGTAAAAGTGCATCTCCTTTTCCCTGACGAGCAATGAGGTAGCTGCAACGCCACAGCTAAAGTGACTGGTAGCTACTACATGACGAACATAAAACAATAGAAACACTGCTACTATTTAAAATAGTAGTAGTCTCTACCATGCCAAGAACATCAGTAGCTGGAAGATTTTTCGTAACTTGTTGTGGATGGTTTTTATTTTGGGTCTGGTTAATGGGTGTATATAGGCACTGGTTAAGGATAGTTAAAATACTATTTTTATGAAAGGTTTTTACATTTAATGCACTATTTTCATCAAATTTAAGAAGGAACAATGCATTAATTTCAAAATTTTTCCTTAAATATTATCATAACCAGTGCCATTAGGCACTGTTTAACATTTCCCTTTTATTTTCCTTGTCAAATTTTGGTTTTGGAACCTATTTGATACACCATATTCATGGTAGGACTTCATCTTGTGAGTTTATCATATGTACCTTACTAATACTTATGCTAGACCTTTTGGTGAAGCAAGTTGAATTTCTTATTGTATTATGGTTTTTGTATATGTTGCAGCGTTCTTTGTGAAATCAAATGTCATTGGTTTACAATTGGAACTTAATAGAAGTCATGCTAGAAAGATCTCATTTGTAACATGTTTTCAGGTTTGGCGCATAAGGACAGGTCAATGCTTGCGCCGTCTTGAACGTGCACACTCTCAAGGTGTGACAAGTCTTGTCTTCTCTCGTGATGGAAGCCAGTTACTAAGTACATCTTTTGATAGTACTGCAAGGTTTTACTATATGGCTATCTCCTTTGCATATACTCTATTATGCCAAATTTAATTATTTGTATAGGAAGCAAGTAGTTAATATAGAACTATTTATCTTTGTTAACCCAAACCCGAACGACCCGAAAGGCTAACCTGAAATTAAATTGATTTGACTTTAAAAATCAACAATTTGCACTCGAAATGCCTCAAACCCGATGACCCAAACCCAAGTGTCAAACCCGAAAAAACCGAATTAAAAATGACGGATGACCCAAACTCAAATTGATCTGAAACTTCTTCAACCCGAAAATAACCTGACCCGAAGTGACCCACCCAACCTCAAATCGCCCAATTGCCACCTCTACTTAGGGCCAATTTTTCCTTTAAATGTTTTGTTTTTCATTCTCAAATTCCCATGTACATCAGTAACTGTTTTGGTTGCTTAATATTTTCCCATATCAATGGTTATATGTTGATGTCAGATGCAAAATTTGACAAGTTCTCTGGTTTGCTTCTATCCACCCACTGTTTGCTTTTTTGGGGTGCAGAATCCATGGATTAAAATCTGGGAAGTTGCTGAAAGAATTCCGTGGCCATGCATCTTATGTGAATGATGCCATTTTTACAGCTGATGGAAGTCGTGTTATTACTGCCTCCAGTGACTGCACTGTGAAGGTAAATTATTTATACATGTATTCAAATATTGGCCCTCTTTTAGTCATTTCCTTGGTGCATAACAGATCATGCTGCCTTTTGTAGGTCTGGGATGTAAAAACAACAGACTGCCTACAAACATTTAAGCCACCTCCTACTTTAAGGGTATTCTATTTCTCAATAAAATGAGCTTATATCATAATATCATTATATTGCTGTTTGTGTTTATACCTTTGCTTTATATCTTTCGATTGGTAGGGTGGTGATGCTTCAGTGAATTCTGTTCATCTTTTCCCAAAAAATACAGATCTTATTATTGTATGCAATAAGACATCATCAATATACATCATGACACTTCAAGGACAGGTAAGTTCCAAAGGAATTTTAGCCCTGTTAATATGATTTCACATTGTTATGACTTACCTGAAGAAGCATGTTTCCCAAGTTATTGCATTGATGATTGCCCCATCTTTCTTATCATCAAAGCATACTCAATTCTTGGAGTTTTAATAGCGGGCCCATTGGGTATAACTTAAATTCACCATGGTTTATGATGAGATTATTAAATCATGATGTCCTTGACTATTGTTTCTGATGCTAGTTTTGCCAACCCCACCTTTCTGTCACGATTTTTTATCGAGTTCTAGGTTTCGCTATACCAAAGTAAGCAACTAAGCATTATCTGTTCTAAGTTGTTGAAATTTTGTATCTGATGGGAAAAACTGAATTTGAAGTTCTGAATCTTTTAATAGGCTTCTGAGCCTAATCTTTAAAATCTTTGATCACGTTAGTGAAGGTGAAGAGGATAAAGTATGGTGTTTTCCTTTGATTGGCAATGGTAATATTAGGTTTGCCTGTAGTTGAGCTAATATTCTATAAACTCGTCATCTTTTTGTTCTATGCTGGTGGACTGGAAATGAACTTTTATGATCATACTTTTCTTCCATAATGATTGTGCTGCAGGTTGTGAAAAGCTTTTCATCTGGTAAAAAGGAGGGTGGGGATTTTGTTGCTGCCTGTGTGTCACCAAAAGGTGAATGGATATACTGTGTAGGCGAGGACAGGTAATGCTTGAAATTATTCTTTTAAGAAATATAGTATTTAGATTGTAAAGGTGATAGAGGGCCTAATCAACCAGTAAAGCCTCCAAGGGAAGGAAATCTCTTCAGCCAGCTCTTATTTGAAATGACGAGAAGAGGGCTTTTAAGTTTTAGCTTGGGAACTTGATGTGTTTACTGTTATTGTAATTTTGTGGCTGCTTGATTTTGGTAAAATGATTAATAAAAAGGGCCTGGAAGTTCTTTTGCTGTTTCTTTTTTGGTTGATAAGGTTGGCCTGCTGAGAAATCTCATTACATTGGAATATAAAGATTAATGATTAGAAATTGTTTCCCTTTCAATTTGAAGACTTGCATTTACAGGTTTGTTACATGGTAATATCCCACAATGATTAAATTTAAAGTTTGGTGTGGCCCTATATTCAAGTTGGGCATCTCCACCTATTGTTAGTATATTTTATGTGGTATCTTAACATGGTATCAGAAGATAAGTTGTTTGTGCCCCTTATTTGTTATCCATGTGTTAGGTCCCTCTGTTTTAGTTGTTAGTATTCGGCCTACACGTGAGGCAGAGTATTAAGTATAGCTATCCTCTAGCGGTGAAGTTAGAGTTTATTGTTACCTTATATTCAGGTTGGGCCTTTCTGACTATTACCATTGGTTTTAGCTGGATGCTTTAGAAGGTTAATTGCCAATTTTCTTATTATTATTTGCCCATGAAGACTAGATGCACTTGAACAAATCTATCTATTGTGAAGTATGTTGACTTTGACTGCTATTTTTTCTGGTTTCCCATGGTGTCATGTAGTCTAATGCACCTCAGGATCACTCAGTTCTGTTCCTTTTAAAAGTGATAGTTGTCTTGACCATAGATGATGAGGGAGGGAGCCCTGTGAGAGAAGACTTTGCTTTGATTGTGGTATTTTCATTATCTTTACTTCTTGAAATTGAATTCTAACAGTCGTTCTACATCCACTTGTGTCTGCATCCATACCACTTAGTGGACGTGCATTTATTCATGTTGCTTCTACCATCTTCAACTGTTGTTCAAGATCCAATCGACAAGCTTCCATCGTTTTATTTCATGATTCCAAATTTTTTCTGGTCAGTCTCTTTTTCACTAAGTGATTCTCCTCTATAAACCGGTAATTCTGCCTTTGAGCCCCTCTGGGCTTCTGGTTCTGCATATTCGGTTTTTAGTGCTGCTAGTTTTTCTGTCTCCTTGTTAACCTTCCCTTGGTATTTTTATTTGGTGTGTATTGGGTTTCTTAGTGTTCACTGGTAAACTGCTGCCCCATGATGACTCGTAAAACAGCATCAAAAGGCACCTTTGTTATCTGTTTTTCACTATTCTGTTGTTGTTGGATTGAAAATTCCATCAAGGTTTCCTTTCGCTATTCTTTTCCTCATCTCATTCTCACAACTCCCAAGATTCTCTTAACTCTTTATGGTTACTGCTTCTTGGAATCCTGGAGTGAAACTTTTCAAGCGCTTTCTCATGTTGTAGGTGTTTTTTGTCTAGCTATTCTCACTCTTCCTTCTACTTCTTCTCCACTAGAAATCCTTTTTTACCTCAAAGCCCTAAGCTTATGTTTCTTACAGCTTAAGCCTTCAAAGCCTACACTCTCTTCTTACAATTGGGAAAATTTGAGAGCTGCCCCTGATTCTATGTGATAGGCTTTAATAATTCTCATTCCACATGGCCAGGATTATTTAGTTTTTGAGGGTTTTTTTTTTTTTCGTTCTTTTTTCTTGGTGTCTTACAAGAGATAAGGTCCTGACTCCTGAGTCTGCTATGGTAAATGTGGTCCAGAAAGCCTCCAGTGTGGGATTTGTTGCAGTGGAAGAATCAGATCTTGTGGCGGCAAATAACTAAGTGTTAATCTATTTACCCTTGGACGTAATTTATCAGTTTATTGAGTAAATATGCACCTTTTTTCTCATTGGTGGACGCAATATCCTTGTTTGTGAAGTTGGGATGCAGTTGTAATGTTCAAGCATTGGTGTCTTCTATGGGAAACTTATAATTGCTGCTACTGGTTAACAAGATTTGTCCCTTTTTGCTACTGAATATTATGCAAATTTTACTTGGTTAACAATGGCTCTAAAAGTTATGTACTTTTCTCGGTTTCTTTCTCATGTTTAACTTGCTCTTGATCTTACTTGTATATCAATATTTGCAGGAACATGTACTGCTTCAGCCACCAAACCGGAAAACTAGAGCATCTAATGACGGTAAGCACTCAGTTTGAGCCTAAGTTTTTGTCTATTCAACACTTTTGTCTTCTCTTTCCTCTTTTAAAATTCTAAAATCAGTTGTTTTCTTCTATATATATAAATTTTCAAATTTAAAAACTAAAATCAAAAGTGTATTTCCATTTACGTTCAAGCAAACTTTCTTCTAATTTAAATTGAACTAGAAGCCAGCTTTAAGAAGAGAAAAATGAATTTGGATTGGATTGGTGGTACATGTAGATGGTTCATTTACTATTACCATAATATCATGATTTGAAATCATTACTAAAGTTAATTTTGAAAGTCAAATAAAAGAAAACAAAAAGAAAATCAAGTTAGAATAATGTATATATTCTTCAATCCCATCTTTTAGGAGAGCTTAATAAGTGAATATCTTGGGGCAACTCTATTCACCCTTTATACAAAAATTTCCAAATGTGAATGGGAATCCCTCTTGCATTTACTACACATCCTTCTAATTTTCCAGAGACCCAAACACCATGCTAGTGAGATATAATGGGCTTTTGATAAGGAAAATATGGTGGTGGGTGTTGGTAGCTCAGAAAGATTCTCTGCTCTGTTCGATGTTGACTGTGGCAGTGAAGAAGTTATAGGGTTTCTTGTGGGGATTGGGTCGTTGTGTCCTGAACCAAAGATTGTGTTAAGTATCCAACCTAAAATCAATTGGCAATAGGTGGAGAGATCCAACTTGAATATAAGACCATAGAAAACCCAAGACTTAATAGATGTGGAATAACACCACTTAACCCTTCCCTTCACGTGTAGCTCAACAAAGCCCTACACGTGGAGGACAACCTCACATGGGGTTAGGCAGGAAGAATAGAAGATACCTGAGTTCTGATATCATGTTAAGTATCCAACCTAAAACCAATTGGTAATAAGTGGAGAGACCCAACTTGAATATAAGATCACAGAAAACCCAAGACTAAATGAGTGTGGGATAACACCACTTTAACAGATTTCTTTTAGGAGTTGACAATGACCGTGTTAGCTAAGTTATTCATGTTTGGTGGTGTGCACCTGGGCTGTATTCCTCCTCTTGGTGATAATAGTAATAAATTAGAAAAAACAGAAAACAGAAAATATTCAATTGAAGTAATAACTATCTGAATTATAATTTCCTATCGTTAGTTACATTGAACCTTTGTATCAAACGATATATAAGATATTATACTATTATACGTGTGTCTTCATGCATGCAGATCTTCACTCATGTTTGTCTCTGCATGGTGTGTAAATATCCCTTACTCCCAAATTCTCTGTCCTTAAAACTATAAAAGTTCTACTTAAGTATTCACGTTGAAAAAAATAAATGAAAAGGAAGAAAACTGCTTGGTTGTAAATTTTGAGAAGATTATGACATGAAGTTTTAATTTTTCTTCAACTTGTAAAATAATTTAAACTTTTATAGCTTTGTGTAAATGACAACCAATTGTGGATGCAGGCAATCTATGTTACTCGTATTCTTTATTTTCCTTAAAGTATCCGTGTCTGACGTTTGTATTTGACACATATTCGGACATAGGTATAAGGGTATGATCCTTCAAATATATAGGGGTGAGGATTCGGTCGGTTCGGTTTCAAAATACCGATAACTGATTAAACCGAATGCACACATAAAACCGACCGAACTGACCGACAAGGGGTCCTCAAACCGAACTAACCGAACCGACCAATATCGGTTCTATTCGGTTGATTTGTTCGGTTTCCTCCTATTTTTTCATGTTCTGTTTCCACTTAAAAATAAGCTAAAAATACAGTTCAGGATTGAACTTCAGAAAATAAATAAATTGAAAAATAACCTTATATTTCATAAACCCAATTGGAGAAAGTATACAATGAACAAAAATTACAGCCAAACTTTAATAATTTTCATGTTTTACCTTCCTTCTTCACGCTGCATCGAATTTTTTGTAAAGAAAAAATTATTCAGATTTTTTATCAGAGAATATATGCACAACTACAGTAAATTAGCTTTGGTTTTCAAGTGAAGTGATAAAGTGAGTGTTAAAAGGGAATGTAAGAGCAGTAAATTAGCTTAATGGAAGAGGAAAGAAAGTGGTCGAAACGTACCGAGGGAGGGGCGATAGCGACAAGTCAGAGATGTTGGTGGAAGAGAAGAGATGTCGTCGTCGATGGAGAGCCAAAGAGCCAAAACAGAAGAGGTTGCTGTGGTGGGGGGTTAGTGAGTAATAGTTTTGTGGCGGAGTGATTTTTCAAATTGCAGAAGGGGATGAGAGAAAGAAAGAATAGTTTGGGGTTAGGGCTTTTACTTTTTCAGGTAAATGAGGGTGAACAATAAAAATATATTTATTTAATATTTTTTATATATATTTAATTAAAGTCGGTTTTTTCGGTCGGTTCGGTTACCAACTCTTATAACCGAAACCGACCGACTAAACCGCTTAAACCGAAATTATTAACCGATTAAAAACCAAAACTGCCAAAACCGAACCGAAATAACCGAATTCATTCTGTTCGGTCGGTTTAATCGGTTATATCCGATTAATGCTCACCCCTACAAATATATCAAAAAACTTAGAAAAAATTGAACATACCCATATGTGATATTCACTCTCGAGTCCGGGTAACATAGCAGGCAGTATTTTATTGATTACATGTTTGTGGGTGTGTTTCCAATATAATTTTTTGAAAACTGAAAATTAGAAAATCACCCAATCTAGAAGTTAAAGCTATACAATAATATATTGAAGAATAGGCTTTGAATGTTTAGCAAATCCTTTCATGCAGCTTTTGCTATTTGAAAGTATGAGCTATGTTATCTGAACTCGGGAGTGAGTGTCGGATATGGGTATATATCCGACACGGGTATATTTAATTTTTTCTAAGTTTTTTCATATATTTAAAAGATCATATCCTCGTACTCATGTCTGAATATGTGTCGGACACAAATATTGAAAACTAAAAGTTCAAGTAACATAAAATATGAGCTTAGCCATAACCTCACTACTTGTTCAAAAATTGAACTATCATAATAGTCTCATAATCTGAAACAACCTTGTGTAGAATTCATATATATTACGTAAATGATGTATGTGCGGTCCCTGCATTGTTCTTGAATTTCATAGATTGATCATATGGATATCGATGTAGCTATATTATCCGGACTCGAGGATGAGTGTTGGATACGAGTATATTCAATTTTTTAAAAAGTTTTTCTATATAGTTGGAGGATCATATCCCCATACCTATGTCCAAATATGTGTCGGATATGGATACTTTAGAGAAAATGAAGACTCCGGATAAGATAGCCATGTAGTATAAGATGTTTTCTGCATTTAGAGTTGCTTAATGTTAAAAGATTCCAAAGTTGGCGTCGTCTGTACTATTAATACTTATTCATTGCCTGTTTATGTGAATGGCAGGTCCATGAAAAGGATGTAATCGGTATTACACATCATCCTCACAGGAATCTTGTTGCCACATATGCTGAAGATTGCACCATGAAATTATGGAAGTCTTAAATCCAATTATCTGTTCTTTCATTTGTTTCTTTTAGAGAATTTAGCTTTCAACCATGTTGTGTAATGTTCTTGGAAAGCTGTTGTAATGTCGTTGGGTTCCCTTGGACAAGAGTCACTTTGTGTTGTGTTGTGTGGAGGATAGAACCCAAATATTTGATTCATGGCCTCAGAATACGCTTTGCGCTTAACTTATCATCTAAACTTCTTAATTTTTATATAATCCTTAGATGGACAGCTGCTTTGGGATTGTTAATGGTTGAGATCTTTGTAGACCTGAAAAATTTGACGCAATATAAAAGAAAATACGAATACGATACAAATATACGAATATGTTAAAATCTATATAATTTTTATTATACAAATGAGGTCGTAACTTGAGAATAGTAGAAGTTGTAGATAGGGGTGTAATCGAGTTGAGTCGAGCTCAAGTTGTAAGAAGTTCGAGCTCGACTTGAAATTCGAGGTTTGAAATTCGGTTTGAGCTCGATTCGAGATAAAAATTGAACTGCTCTAACTCGTTCGATTGCATGTTCGGTTTCAAAATTGATTATTTGTGCTTGAGCTCGATTTGAGATAAAAATTGAATTGTTTGAATTCGCTCGATTAGGTTCGTTTACTTTATAAAAAATGAGCTCCATTTACATGTTAGATTTCAAACTCGATTATTTGTGCTCGAGCTCAAGTCGAGATAAAAATCGAACTGTTCGAACTTGCTCGATTAGGCTTGTTTATCTAGTAAAAAATGAGTTCGATTTGCATGTATGACTTCAAATTGGATCATTTGTGGTAGAGTTCAAATTGAGATTTTTTAATATTAATTAAAATAATATATATATTAAAAATAAAACAGCTCGATTAGGCTAATGATCTACTAGAGTCATGTATCAGGATACTTGAATTTTACTCGCTTGATAGCTCTAGTTGCTCGACTCGACAATGATCGAGCTGAATTTGAGTTTTTTCAAGCCAAATCTGAGTAACTTGCGAGTTTTTTTAAGAGTGATTTAAGATGTTAGGATTCGAATTTCAAACTTGTTAGACTCTACTTTTAAGAGTGATTGCATGAATCAATTAAACTAAGTCATGAATTCATATAACATGAATTATTAATACGTCAAAATTTATATGAATATATAATATTTTAAATATGATTAACACGTGAAAAAAATACGGATACGATATGAATATAAGGATTACCTGATTTATCCGTGTCTAACTGAATGAATTTGGGTAAATTTCACTTGCAGCTCTTAATTTTTGTATTCCAATTATAAATCAAACACTAACCAAAACAAATAGAAAAATATATATATATCTTTATGTCAAAACATTGAAAAGTCGATATTATGTATTTTGAAACATTAAGATGCGTGAATTGAATTCAGGTTTGAATTTATCAAACAAAAAGAAAATTCTTACAGTCACATGCCATTTCAATTAGGGAACAGCATGCTGTGTTTAAATGTCAAAACAAACTATTCTATCGCTGGCTATAGAGTATAGACCTTCACTAGTGCATACTATTGAACGTGGATTTTTTTTTTTTTATTTATTTTTTATGATGTTGGTGGAGAGGGAAAGGAGGGTTTGAAAATATAATCAATTTATGGCTAAAATATTAAAAAATTCTTAAATTATTTTACTTTTTTTAAATAAAATTTTGTTTGTACCCAAATAAATTTTTATCTTTTGATTTATACCCAAATAAATCATGAAAAAATTATTTATGTTGACGCTTTATTTAGGTACGAATTAAAATTTCAAGGTTTACTCAAATAAAAAAATAAGAGCTTATTCGAATATAAGAAAAATATAACTAAAATATAACAACTTTAATAATAAGATGATGAAATTCATGAATCTTTTTGTTAGTTTAGTCACTGTTTATCTATTTGTATAAGTTGTTATCTAACAATTTTATCTAAAACTTTTTCACATAATACTTACAAAAATTAAATATTTCAGTTTCATGGTTGGCTTGTCAGGGAGAGTCCCCATCTTTGACATTCTGAATCGGAGAAAATTTTGAGCATGTCTCAATTGTGAAAGAAATCTAAAGAAGAATTTTTCCAAGAAGGAAAACCTAGACCAATGGATCGGGTTACTTGTCCGGGCACTTGGCTCGGTAAGCTCGACTCGAATTGAATCGAATTTGACCAAATTCAAATGGATCGGTAATCACATAAATATTTTTAAATAATAAGATGGACTTTCACACTCAAATTTGAATCCGGTCCAGCTTAGCCACTTCTAGAAAAACCATGCACACTGTCAAAATATTATATTTTCAATCTTATTAGTCTATACATGGAAGTTGGAACGAGGAAAAAGTAGAGAATAAACAAAACCCAAAAGGCAAGAAGATTCAAACGACTATCCATTCCATTCCATTCCACTCTGTCTTCCTTCCTTTTAAACGAACGAAGCTAACGACATTCCATAACACCAAAAAGGAAAAAAAAAAAAAAAAAAAAAAAAACTGAAACAAAACAAAGAAAAAATGAGCCTGCAATTCCTATGTTTCTTCCTGTCCCTAACAACTTTCTTCTCTGTTCCATCATTAGCCACAATCATTTTAGGCTCCACCCTCTACGCTTCAACCACAAATCAATCATGGTCCTCGCCCAATTCCACCTTTTCCCTCTCCTTCATCTCCTCAGTAGGCTCCAATTCTTACATTGCCTCCGTAACCTACTCCGGTGGAGTTCCGATTTGGACAGCAGGCAGCAACGTTGACTCCGGTGGGGCTCTCCAGTTACTCCCTAACGGAGCCTTACGTCTCACCAATGGCTCAGGCGCCACTCTCTGGGACTCAGGCACGGCCAACCGTGGAGTTTCTTACGCATCCCTGGAAGACTCAGGCGAACTTCGGCTACTCAACAATGCTAGTATCACAATCTGGTCTTCTTTTGATAACCCTACTGATACTATCCTCCCATTGCAGAATTTCACTATTGGGAAGGTTTTACGATCTGGGTTGTATTCTTTTTCTCTTCTAAGCTCGGGTAATCTAACTTTGAGATGGAATGAAACTGTTTCCTATTGGAATAAAGGATTGAATTTATCTAATTTAACTACGGCCAGCTTAGTGTTGCAGCCTATCGGGATCCTGTCAGTTTTTGAACCTTCGTCGACTAATGGAGAAATCGTGGCTTATAGTAGTGATTATGCAGAAGGAAATGATATATTGAGGTTTTTGAGGTTAGATAATGATGGGAATTTAAGGATTTATAGTTCAGCTAGGGGTAGTGGGATTATAACCGTGAGATGGGCAGCTGTTACAGATCAGTGTCAGGTTTTTGGTTACTGTGGAAACCTAGGAATTTGTAGTTACAACGGTTCAACTTTAAACCCGACATGCGAGTGTCCATCTGAAGATTTCGAACATTTTGATGTGAATGATGGAAGAAAAGGGTGTAGAAGGAAAGTCGAGATTGAGGATTGTCCTGAAGGGAATACTACCATGTTGCCATTGAATCATGCCATGTTTTTGACTTATCCACCAGAGTTATTTTCTCAGACTTTCTTCGTGGGGTTGTCAGGCTGTAGATTGAACTGCCTAGTGGCTCCTTCTTGTGTTGCTTCCACTTCTTTGGCTGATGGATCAGGGTTGTGTTACTTTAAAACTTCAGGCTTTGTTAGTGGGTATCAGGGTCCAGTAATTCCTAGCACTTCTTATATTAAGATTTGTGCTTCACAAGCATAATATCCCAAGGAATTGGAAACCATCCCCCCCTTCAATAATCGGATTTATTCGAGAAATTTTCATTTTTAATGCCTTATCTTTTGGGATCTATTTATAAAGTTATAGTATTTGGTTCAATTTTATCTCCTGGTTTTTTTATGCTAAGGTTTGTATTTTATATACTCTCAGTGAATCATACGATAATACTTCATTAATAAACAACTATAAAATTTTAAAAATATTTAAAAATAAATATAGATAATTATATATTTTAATATGTGACATCATGTGGTTCACTGTCAATTTATAGATATATGCACTGACAATGTATTAAATATAATTTCATAATATAATATGATTCAATATTAATGAAAAAAAATTTCTAGTAAATTTCCTTTCATGTTCTCCTCTTTTCAAAGGATTTTGTTAAGAAAATGTAGGAATATGAATCAAATAGAGCCAATAAGAGCCAAAGGATATACACCCAAAAGAAAAAAAGAAATCACTCATAAAAAAGCTCCATTGAGTTGAATCAGTGATGATTGATGAACATTGAAAAGTCTTTATGATTGACTTCATTCAATTAGTACGACAAAATAAGATAAACTTCTTTTTAATAAACAATCATTTAAAAAATACTAATAAAAAAATCAAATCAAAATCCAAAAATAATTCTAAAATAAAAAGAAAGGGTCATTTAATGGGTAAATTAATTAAAACTTTTTTAACCGTATTTTAGAGGCATTACTTAAAATTATCATATTAAATAAGTTATAATTTTTAATACATTAAAATTTATTAGATAATTATTAAATATTGCATTTAGTATAAATTATTACTATAAATAATAATGTAACTAATTTTAACAAGCGATTTAAACATACTCATTAGCAAAATCCAATTAACTAACCTGCCATTTTTTAAAAGCTTAACCCATTAATTAAGCATTATTTATTGAAAATTAATAAATCCAAAAGAAAAACCTTGTCTAAACCAATTAGCTAGTAATAAAGAAATCTAACTTGAATATAAGATAACAAAAATCCAAATTTTAACACATGAAATAACACCATTCAATATTTTCAATTCATTGAAATTCATAACATTTATTATCAACTACTGCATTTAATACAAAAATATTATTATAAATAATATTTTAATTAATCTTAAAGAGTGTTTTTTCTATAAATTATTTCTAATAGCGCATAGATTCTTCACTTTATGAGCAACTTAATTAATTTATTTGAGTTTGATTAAGGTTGAGAGATACGATCCCTTACAGCTAGAATTAATAGTCATGGAAAACGATATACATTTGAAGCTTAGAAATCTAAAGTTTGGCAAGTTGATTGACATTAATGGGATAAACTTCGGTTTGAAGATAAGAAGTAAAAGCCTTTGTCGCTATTTGAACATTCACTGCTTCTGTCGGATGCAGCCCATCGAAGAACACATGAGCACTCCTTTCACCGCATGTCTTCCCATCTTTCTTGCATAAAACTCCACTGCCTCGTAATTGGATCGATGGCACCACTTCACAACAAGCATTGTTAGCATCCTTGAAACCTGTTAAAACAAAATACGTAATTTAATTATCGATAGACCTATTCAAGGGTCGAATTATTCATTTGGTCCGACAGACTAATATGAATATTAAATCGGATTTGGAATAGATATTTCAAATATTAATTCTTTACCTTTGGAGGCAGGGTTTTTGATGATATCCCTTATAATCTTGTATGAGTTGACAAAAACAAGATTGGAAGTTGGCATGTCGGGTTTAGCCACATCTATCAATGACTTCAAGCCATCATTGAAGAGAGTAGCTGCCTGGTTCAGAGCTTTAATGAACCTGCCCTTACGCATTGCATTCACCATAGGAACACATCCAAGTGGATTTACTGACATCAACACAAATTTCCTTGCTCCTAAATTGTACAGTTTCTACAAAAAAAAAAACAAGGAAGTTTACTTTTTTTTTTCTTTCCCCCTAAACAGTAAAAAGTTAAAATAAGAAAGTTACGTTCTTCAATAATTTTGATTTGAGGTCTTTCAAAAAACAAAAAAAAATTACTACTATGCAAAATTGTAAATGAAATGTCATTAATGTTAACTAAACAAAGGGTTTAACCTTTAACAACAGTAGAACAAAATTGTTCATTCAAATTAACATTGCATTCTAAAGTAGTAGACATTAAAATTCATTTCAAATATATGTATATGTATCGTTTATCATTTCTTTTATATATTCCAAAAGTGCTAAATTAATTGACTTAAATACCTCTTTATATTAATTCGGGTTATAAACAATTTATATTACATATTTATATTTATTATTTTTAATTATATCAATACTTTTAGAAAGTAAAATTGTGTTCAATTTAATTTTGAATCATTTCAAATAAGTATTTCGAATCATTCAGATTTGAGTTATTTCAGTTTCGATTCAATTAAATTCGAGTTTGACTCAGATCAGACTGATTGATTTGAATTTGAGTCAATTTAAGTTCGAGTTGGACAAATTTTCGAATTATTTATTTTTTTATCAAATCGAATCAATCAAATTTAGATTCAAATAGATCAAACGAATATTTCAAATCGGATCAATTTTTGTCACCTCTAGTCATGATTGCCAACCAAATTAATTAAACTTAGAAAATTAACGTCAAAGGCGAGTACAATTTTGAAGATGAGACAATGGAGATCATGTAAAGGAAAGAACTAGAATATTAGTAACCAGAGTCTAGAAACTAGACAGAATAACGATCCTTTCCATCATTTTAAAAAAAATAGTAGAGATGTTTATTACTTTTCATTCTAATATTTAAAATGCATGTTTAAATAAATTTATAATTGAAATTTAATAATCTTTAAATTGGGTAAGAAGATTAATGATAATTAATTAAAAAGATAAAAATAATTTGAACAAATATATATATTTTAAAGTATATCCTAAACTTGAGGATAAAGTAGTTGATATTTCTATTATGTTTTTTTTTTTAAGTAAGCACTAGTTAAGGTATAAAATTAATATTTTTTTCTTCAATTTGATGAAAATGTTACATTAAATGTAAAAATTTTACTTAAAATAATATTTAAATTTTATTTAATTCCAGTACCTATAAATACTAAATTTTTATAGGGTTAAATGATAAATTTGTCATCATACTATAGTTAGATATTGAAATTTGCTACTATATTTTATTTTAATTGATATTTGTCATTGTACTTTTGGGATTAAGGGTAAATTTACCACTATACTTTAACTCAATATTGAATTTTGTCATTTTACTTTTGTTTGATTGAATTTTATCACTAAATTTTAATTTTTTGATTGAATTTTGCCACTCAACTTTTTTTAAATGATTTGAAGATAAAATTTAATAAAAAAATATTCTTCAAATATTTTATTTTAATAATTAACAATAATAAATTAATTAATATAAATATTAAAATTTAAAAAATTAACTTAGAATTTTTATTTTATAAAAAAAATAAACTTAATTTTTCTCTTTTTTGGTGTTTTATTTTTTTTTTCTAATCTTTCTTTTATAAAATAAAAATTCTATGTTATTTTTTAAATTTTTAATATTTTTTATAAATTAATTTATAATTATTAATTATTAAAATAAAATATTTAAAGGAATTTTTATTTTTTTGTTAAATTTTATGTTCAAATCATCTAAAATCAATGTTAAGAGACAAAATTCAATAAAAAATCAAAGTTTAATTGCAAAATCCAATCAAATTTACCTTTAATCTTAAAGTACAATGACAAATATCAATTAAAATAAAATACATTAACAAATTTCAATAGCTACTTATAGTACAATGACAAATTTGCTTTTTATCCCATTTTTATATGTTAAAAAGAAAATAAAATGTATACTAAAAAGAAGTCAAAAGACAATTAATATTGAGAAAAAGAGAGAGAGAGTATTGAATGCAAAATTTCTAAAATTGAAAGGCAGCAGAAGAGAAATGAATGCACCTTGAGTTGCAGGGAAAGTGAGTTGGTGAGATTGGCAGTGAAGGCTTGAAGGCTGACATTGTTGTCGGGTTTCCTGAGGAAGTAGTTGAAGGAATAGTCGTTCCCTCCAGCGCCCACAACAAACAAGTAGTTTTGAAGAACTAATTCCCTTTCCCTGCTGCTTCTGCACCCCAACTGTTTTTCTAGTTCTGGCAAAGTAATCTCCTCAAAGTTCCTTATTTGTTGATTTAGACTGATAACTTGGCGCTGTAAATGCAAATCCATTCATAAAACAGACCTTAATTAATTAGCCCAATAATCTTTGTACACTTGTTGCAAATAGATCATCGAGTAGCCCGTTCGGTTCGACAAGCTCGATCCGTAGTGAGTCGGGTATGAGCAAGAGTTTTAGTGATCCGGGCTGGATCAAGCCCGGCCCATATTGGATCGGGTATGGGTTAAGAGTTTTAGTGATCCGGGCCGATCCGATCCGGCCCGGATCATTATTTAACTGATAAAAAATTATTTTTTATTTAAATTTAAATTTAATTATAAAATATAAATATATAAATATTTTTTAAATTTTTTATTAATATTGTAAACAGTGAACCGGGTCAAGCCTGGGTAAAAGAAAAAAAATTTCAAGCCAAGTCTCGGCTCTACCCATGAGCAGGTCTAGTTGCAAAGTCCAAGTTGTAACAAAAAAAAAAAAATTGTATATGGAATTTCGGGTTTAATTCAATTGGTTTATACAGTCATTTTTAAAAGGTGACATCTAACAAGTATTGATTTCGAATCTTAACATTTGCGATCCAGATTACCACATTTATTTGACCAAAAAATTTTGCATATGCAATTGCTTGATAACTTAATATTCGAAATAACAAAATTTTCATCTTTACTTGTTTTTATACTTCTTATCGAGCAAAGCTTTAACACTACAAATCTTTTTCATTTTTGGTACATAAAACATGGGGTCGACAAAGATCCAACTTTCAGGTTTGGATGCAAATGTATATAGTTTTACTCAGTTTTGTTGAAAGACTTAAGTTCCATTTGGATGAGCGGTGAGATTGATTCCGGTGAGATTAAAAATAGCGATCGATGTGAGATTAATTACTGTACAAGTGAGATTGATTACTGTGCGGTGAGATTAAAATCAGTGGTGGAATATGTGTTTGGATTCAAAAGCAGCGGTGGCGGTGAAATTAATTGTAGTGAGAAAAAAAAATGACTATTAAGGACATTAGATAAAAATGTGTATATATATATAATAAATTTTTTAGTTTATTTGTTATTTATAAAATTAATAAATAATTAAAATTATATTTATATCAAATAATAATTTTATTAATAAAAATTACAAAAATAAGTCAATTTTTTTTTTTGTATTTATTTTTTATTATTCATGTAATTATTTATTTTCATTTAATTTTATAATAATAAAATTTATTTATTTATTAAATTATTATATAAAAAGTAAAATATAAATTTATTATATATTTATTATATAAAAAATATAAAAACTAACCATAGGATTAAAATTGTAAAAAACCCTCCCCACCGAAGGGCTTTTTTTTTCACTGGAGCATGAGTGTTCCAATGAAAAAAAAAAAGTCAACACGGTTTACCATGCTGATCCCTTATGTGCCAAACACCAAATACGATGCGGTTGGGACAAAAAAGTGTCCCAACCGCACCGTACTAGGCTCCCTTTGAATCCAAAGGGAGCCTTACATTTTGGATGATGTTAATAAAAAGCCAACAGTGCTCAAATCTAAACCTGCTCGTGAATTAGATCAGGTCGCAGCTCGAAAATTTATTTTTTTGTCTAAGTTCATATTTCAAGTCAATCCGTAAGACTATTTTATTGTTTATAGATTATTAAAATATTATTTTTATATTAATATTTATGTGTATTTATAAATAAATTTAAATATAAAAAAATTATTTAATGAATAGTAATTTGGATCGGATCGAGCCGACCTAAATTACGAATTTTTTTTTATTCAAATTCGATCCGAATCAAATCGGACGGATTATCCAATCCTTTACCGGCCTTTAAGCAGGTCTACTCAAATCCAAAGCTTCTAATATATATTATCCAACCGAACCGACTAATTGATTAAGTCTATTTTTGGTTGGTTGGTAATATGTAAAGTTTTTCACACAAAAAGACTTTCTTTTAATAACGTCCCCTTCCCTGTACTCTTCCACATTTTCGTCTCCAAAATAACCCAAAAAATTGTTTGAATATTTTTATAACTATTTATACCCAAATATATATTCTTCTAAATTTATTCACTTGATTCTCAATAATTTATTGTAAAATTGGTAGCACTTAGTAACTTAAAATACGCCTGTCGATAATCCATCTAATACCCCTTTTCTTGGATATAAGATCAAAGGTTCACCTTTTTAATTTATAGTAGTATTATTTAAGAAATAATATGTAAATTTTAATTATTATTTAAGAATTATGGAGAAGTTGCCAATAAATCTTTCTAGATATGGATATTTTAAAAAAAGATAATCCATCTAATACCCCTTTTTTTGGATATAAGATCAAGGGTTCACCATTTCAATTTATAGTAGTATTATTTAAGATTGTTAGTAATTAGCTAGCAAAGAAGAAAAGCAGAGGATGATGATAGTGATTGAAGTAAAAAATAAATCACTAATTGGTGTAACGTGAATCGTTAAAAAAATTGACGTGACATTAATAAAATATATTATTTTAAGATGATTTAGACAAAATAAATAATCAAATTATTGAAAATGCTACATTAAATCTTTTTAGCCACGTGACATTTTTCAATTAATGATTTTACCTTTCCATGTTAAATATCACTTCAGTTTTTTAACGGTTCACATTACATCAATTAATGATTTTAATTTTTTGTTTCAATTTAAAAAAAAAAAATAAGAACTAAATTATCTAATTTTATAATAAATAGACTAATTTACACTAGATGATTCTAGATACTTTGACCGATTTGTGAGCCGTGCTTGGTGAAAATGATAGTAAACAGAGTTTGTTGTCTTACCGCAAGAAAACCAGTATCATCTAATATACCGGAGGCACCAGAGGCAAAGTTGACGCCATGAACAACTTTGCTTCCCTTGGTTGAAGGGTCAGAAAAGGGTGGAATAAGAGACGGAAGCTTAAGCTTTTCACCAAGAAGATCGATGACATTTTTCCCATTTGTAAATCTGCCAGATGGTCCATGAGGAAAGTCTATCCCATATGGTAAGAAATCAGCCTTAGCCGTTGAGTTTTGAAGGAAGTTGTTGTTGCCATTGTCAACCAAAGAGCTTCCAAATACAAACATTCCTTCGATCGCATCACTTCCATCTTTCCCTTTCGCCCTTCTGCAATCACCATTGCATGGAAAGAAACAGGCCAAGAGTTGAATGCTGAAAAGGATGAGCCCACTTGCAGCTTTTTTAGTCATTATTTTGAGACAGAGGTAAGCTTTTTGGGTGTGCCTTGGTTTCAACCATTAACTAGTTGCTATTATAGGAGAACAAAGTTATTGAGTCTTTAACCATTCATCAATAGATACCCTCTGTCCTTATTCCGGTCCTCTTTTGATCTTCCTTCATTATAATTAATTAATTATTTATAAATACGTGTTAAAAAATTATTGGAGCATCAAAAAAAAGCATTAAAAAGGGATAGAAGAAATTTGTTCAACCATTTCGATGATTGGTAATAATTACCCAAGTAAATCAACTTTTCTCTCATCTCTAATTTCTCTTGTATCCTTAATTTTAGTTAGGATTTTGTTAACAAATGTCTTCAAAGTATTCTTTAAGGTTATTATATATAGTAATATTTTCGTCCAGTTCATTAGAAATGATGAATAAAGTTATAAATTACTGTATTTAATATAAAATTATTACTGTAACTAGCATATTAACCAATCTTAAAGAGTATCTTAAAACGTCAATATGAGTTGATTCAGTTGGTTGGGTACTTATTAGAGCTTTGACAGACACTAAGGTTCGAGTCTTATTAGTAGTCTCACTTGATAGGTGATCTGTAAGTATAACTTTTAATCTTTTCTAAAACTTATGATATATCTTGACTCTGAACTGAGATAACTTTCTCTCATCTAATTTTTTTTTTTTTTTAAAAATAAATCTAAAAACAATTTTGTAAATAAAACGATTTTAATTATCAGTCGTATTTATAAACACAAGGTCAATTAATATTATACTTTAGAAAATTACTCTTCATTTAATGCACTATATATTCTCAACAAATTGATCTTAACATAAGACATTATTGAGAATGAGTTATAAGAACATTTGATTCAATAATAGATACGTGTGTTTTTGTTCAAAAAATTAGATTCAAATTTATCTTTCTTAAAAAAAAAAGGATCGAATTAGTTAAGGTATAATGTGCAATTGATATTAACATATACATCTAAGACAACATGTCTAAATTAATTCAAGTATGCTCTTAATCATTAAAATTTTGAAATTGCTGGTATAATTAACCTAATTTATAAACTCGGTTGAAATTCTATCTTCTATTCCCCTTTAAAATTATAAAAAAAAAAAAAAATCAAAACTTGAGTGTATATCTACTTAAGGGTCGGGCTACCCGCCCAAATATGAAGATCCGTCCATATTTTGGAGGGTTTGGACAAAAATATTAGGTTCGAAATATGGGTTTGAGCAAAAAAAAATGAGGCATGTTTAGAAAATGGGCCGGGCCTTGGCTCTAACTATCAAGGCCCGAGCCCGGCCTGGTCCTCCCATTTTTTTATATAATATATTATTTTTATTTATATATATATATTATGCAATTTATATCATATAAAAAAATATTATAGTGTAAATATTTAAAAATATGCTAAGTTATTCATGTTTTAAAACTTAATAAAAGAAAAAAAGAAAATTAAATTAAATTATTAAAATTAAAATATTTGTTTAGAAAAAAATGGGCGGGTCTAAATGGGTTTGAATTACTCATTTACAAATATGAGCGAGATTTGGTAGAATTTGAGACCCATATTTCGGGCCGGGTCGGATCTGACCAGACCGGATCGAATTTGAGTAAATATATATAATATTGATATCATATTTAAATCCGATCCGAATTCAACCCGGCCCGGCCATGAACACCTCTACTTGAGTGTAAAAATGAAAACTCTACTTTATATTATAGAACTAAATTAAAAAAAAAGAAAAGTTTTATTTTGCATGATGACATAATAAAGAGATAAATCGAACGTCATAACGTGAAGGGTATTGCGAAAGAAGAGTGGAAATATGGATTGGTGGCAGAAAGAGCTAATAAAATTGAAGACAATAATTATAGTTGAGCATTTAAGAATCTGAGTTTGTTTGTCCAAATTTATAAAGTCTACTGAATTGTACCGTCTGCAGCAAGTTGAACACACTCAGATTCTTAAATGCTGAACTATAAAATTACGTAGACTAAATTTAATAATTTGTCTGTGTTGTGTTTAGTATATTTTTATGTTAATAATATAAATATAAATATAATAAAAATTATTAAAATATATAATATGAAATATGTATTAAATTTGTTGTGTTGATTGTATTTAAACATGTCATGTTATATTTATTATATTATATTATATTCGTATTTATAAAATGTATTGTATTCGTACTGTAATTTTATATCAGGTTTAAAATTATCAAATTTAATAAAAAGATAGTAGAGAAGGCGGGAAAATTAAAAAAAAAAAACATTTAAATGAACTTGTAAATTTTTTTTGTATTTACAATCGTTGCAGATTAAATTTTGATTAGTGAAAATTATGAGGTTAATACTCTACCAATGCATCATATAATTGTTGGTTTATACATTCTCTCCTTTACCTAATAAATGTGTTAAATTTTAAGGATTTGAAAAGGAGTTTAGTATAAATAAATCAGCATACGTAAAATTAATGTGACAATATTTAAAATTTGATATCTCTAATTCGGATTATTAATTTGAACTAATAGTTTTGGAATTCCTTAGCATTTTCTTTTCGTAAAGAGTTCGTATTTGATACACAACAATGAAATTTTTTAATTTCATAAAAAGAATTAATAAACTGTCACTTGTTTTATTTTTCTTAAAATTTATTTTTTATATTTTTAAATATACCCTAAAATATATATGTTATCTTGTCAATTCCGTTTATGAAATTTAAAAACTTTATTAATAGTGGATGAGATAATTTCTTGTCCATAAAAGTTGTTTTTTTTTTTTTTTCAAGTATACTTTTTCTGTATAGTATACTACGTACTTTTTACTTTATATTATAAAGCAAACCAAAATATTGATTTTTTCTTGAAATATTAATGAGGAAGGTGGAGGCTTTAGATTCAACTTATAGTACTGTTCGATGGCCCTTTCTGTTAGAGAATTTATTTTGATCACGAATTGATCATGATGGAGAGATAAGAAATAAAAGGAAACATAATCAATACGAGAAATGAGTTTGAAAATATAAGATTTTTAATACTTAGAAATATTAAGATTTAATACTCCTTTGGTTTTTTTTTTTTTCTTCTTCTACTTTTTAGTGTCTCGAAAATATATCATATTTTCTTTTTAAACACTTATTCTATTACTTTTATATTTTAAAATTATTTTTCATGAACTATATATATATATATATATTATTTTTTTGCATTAAAAATCATGACACATCATTTAGATAAAAAAAAAAATTAATATAAGATATACTAAAGTCAAAGTTTTTTTTTTTTTTTTTTAAACTATGTGAAAGTCAAATGGCCGAAACAACCAACATGAGATGGAAGGAGTATTTGATAAAATTGATTATATATATACCAATGAATAAAAATTAGATCGGATCGGTTGGTCAGATCGACTGAATTGAGAATCATTAATCTATCCAGTCTAATAGGTATAAGTAAATCAAATTTTCAATAAATCAATCAAGAATTAGTTAAATCAGTTAAAAATTGGTTTAAATCAGTAATTGAATCGTTTTATATTTATTATTAAAAAAAAAAATTATAAGTGATAAAATTTGAGCCTTTAATTTTTTATTTCTATATATTAAATATCATACCATTAAACTAAATGTATTTTTATTAAGTATTTATTATAATATCTAATACTTATTCGATATTAAAATTATATGTTTAATATTTAAATTTTTTTTATTAAACAGATTGAACCAATTGAATCGAAAAACAACAATTATACCGATTCAAACTCTAATTTGATTTTTTATTCATTGATACGCACACTGTACACACACTTTCACTATCTTTTTCATTTTGATGATTTTGATAGAATTAGACTCAATTGAAAATATAAATTTAGTATCCAAGAGAAATGATTGTTATTTGTTTGCAAAAGGGTTAAGGTGTAATTTACTTTCTACATTAAATCACTCTTAATGATTTGGTATTTGAAAACAAATCGCAATTAAATATCTTAATTTTGATATGTCAAGCAATTTATCCCATACTCTTAACTTCGTTAATCAAAAAATTGAGGTGTCTGACACAACCAATAACGACGTGCCAACTGTCTTGCCACATGTAACTTTTTAAAAATGAGACTTTAGAAAGTTCATTATTCAGCTCAAGTGATAAAGTGCCTAGAGATGATTTTTTACGAGGTTTCAAATACAAGTGAAAGTTACAATTACAATCAAGTATTAAATCTTATATAAAAAATCAGTGAATTAAATTAAATAAATTAATTAATACATAACTAAATAAATTTAACATAAAATTAACTGAACCCACAAATAATAAAATTTGAAGAAAACTAAGTGCTTTTTCCATCTCTTAATAGAAAAAAGAAATAGGTTAAGGCTAAAGTACTTATTAGACTTGCTCATGGGCCGGGCAGGCATTAGACCTGCTCACGGGCCAGTCTAATATGTACACAACAATGAAGTTTTTTAATTTCACAAATAGGATTAAAAGACTGTCACTTGTTTTATTTTTCTTAAAATTTATTTTTTATGTTTTTAAATATACCCTAGAATATATATGTCATCTTGTCAATTCCGTTTATCACTACAAACAAATTGCCATATACTGACACTTACCTATACCGACGCTAGAAATCCGTAGGTAAAAAAGATCTATTGCGACGGATTTTTGTTACCGTCGGAATATACATAACATATACTGACACTTTATTTATCCGTCGCTATAGATATACCTATATCAACGGTTAATGAGAAACCGTCGGTATAAGTACATAACATATACCGACGCTTTAATAATCCGTCATTATAGATACACCTATACCGACAGTTAATGAGAAACCATCGGTATAGGTACATAACATATACCGACGGTTTAATTGTCCATCATTATAGATATACCTATACCGACAGTTAATGAAAAACAGTCGGTATAGGTACATAATATATACCGACGCTTTAATTATCCGTCATTATAGATACACCTATACCGACGGTTAATGAAAAACCGTTGGTATAGGTACATAATTTATACCGACGGTTAATAAAAACCGTTGATATAGGTACATAATTTATACCGACGCTTGAATTATCCGTCACTATAAATATGTTATATACTAACAGTAAGTGTTTTAAGTGTTAGTATATGTTCCAAATGAAAAAAAAAACCCCGCCTCTTTTGTATGGCGGGTACTTTAATTTTTCCTTAGTTAATTTCTTTTTAAAAAAAAAAATAAAGTAAGGATATACCAACGGTCTATTTATTGTTGACCGTTGGTAAAAGTCAGGTTTTGACTAAAAGGGGAGGCTAGGGTAATCTAAGCATTTTTTTCATTTTGGATACTGTCTTTTACCAAATGAAAGTCGAGCCCCTCTCCTCCTTATCTTGGCTACCACCGTTACAAATGACGCTCGTCTTCAAATCCTTGACTCTGTTGCTGCCATGTCCATCTCCGTTACTCCCTTATATTTTAGTTTGCAAAAGAATGTAAGCTTGTATTTTTTGTCCTACATGTTTATTTGAATTTTGTTTGTTTGTTTTATTTAGAAAAAATTCATAATTATTGGCTAATAGTTCCTAATTTCCAAGAGCTTCCTTGTCTCATTTGTACACTCAAAGATCTTCCAAAATCAAGAAGGCATCCTTTTTAATCAAATATTCCTTCTCTTCAACCTTACTCACCCAAGTGAAACCCTTATATTCTCTTCAATTTCGTCTTACCCATGACACCCGTGAAACTCATATTATCTCTTCAATTTTTTTCAATAAGGTTCCATCATGTGAAACCCTTTTCAACTCACAATCTTACCCGCCCACTCTCCCATTCTCCTTGGGTTTAGGTTTTCAATAATTAATAGTGGTTTTGTCCATTGATGCTAATGTAGAGCTTGCAAGATTATTCATTGTATTTATGTGAAAATGAGTTTTGGATTTTATTTGTATTTGGTGTTTTAATGATGCTTTTAAGGTGTTTGATGGAATGTTTGAGAGAAATTTGCTTACATCATGTGAGTTAGAGAAGTGAAAAAAACAGTAGTTTATAGCAATTTCCAGGAACTGACAGTTTTCCTTTGGTTTCTCTTCATTGTAGGTCATGGCATCACATGGACATGGAGGTCACCATTATGATTAAGTAATGCTACATTTTTTTTATCTCTTATTAAAGCCTTGACATGTTTTTTTTTAAAGCTTTTGACAAGAAGTTAATTCTCACATTCTGATTTTTTTTTTTTTTTGGTTAATTACTATCTGCAGAAACATTATGGCTCTGGAAGCCTCAAGAGCTACCGTAAGCAAACTTCAACTGATCTCAGATTTTCTTTTGTTTTCTTATCTAACTAAAAGGTCTGATCTGAACATTGGAAAAAAAGTAAAATCAGCTTGAAAATGGAAGAATTGTTTATTCCTTTGAAGAATTTGACAATGACGAGTAAAATCTGAATCTTGTCAAAAAAACCAGTTGAAACCATGGTCAAACTCTTTGGAACTACCAATACTTTTGTTCAAACTTACATAAAAATGCAAGGTTAGACTCAAATTGCGCAATCCATTGGTAATCGTTTCTATCGTCAATTATGAATGAATTTATCAAAATCTTTATGATGCTATTAATATTATTGGAGATAATTGAAGATTTGAAAGCTTGAAACAGGAATTGGAGTTCATACACAAGAGCTGTAGCACAGCTGGGTACAGGCCAAACGTATTTTCAACAACACTTTCTCATCTCATCGCCACTAACTCTTCTCATCTAATCCTCCATTTTCTTCTCGTCAGAGGTCCTTAATCCTTTCCTTTTTCTTCTTCTCTTATTTTTTTAATCAAAATTTCATTATTATTAATATTAGTTTTTGAAATTTGGTATGCAGATAGGTTGAAAGAGAAGGTAGAGGAGATCTTTGGATGTGAATATGAGTTTGTTATGGAGTTCACTGGCCTCATTAGGTTCTTCTTCTTCTTTTTTGGTCAAAGGGCAAACTTGATCAAACAATTTTGGACTGAATTTTTAAGAATATTAATAGTAACAAACAATTGTTAATTTCTTTGGGTAGTTTAACCTTGTTGCATTTGCTTGTTTATTGATGGAGACTCAATTAAGAGTCGTAAACCCAAGTGCAGGTTATGTTCAAGTAATAAATTCTCGGGTGTCCGAGGTCGAACCACAGGGAAGCGTATTAGTAAGTATAAGTTTATAAATATATAAGAAAAAGAAAGTAAACAAGATATTAGGGAATCAACAACAAAACATAAAAGAAATTAAACAAAATATAAAAAAACAATAAGAAAAGATGTTGAGGTTAGAGAATCCACTCTTGGTGTTATGCTAAGATTAATCTTGTTTTATTACACAATTGAAATCCACACATAAGGGAGGTTCCAATCGGAAGGTTTAGCAATTCAGTCCAAATTGTCCAACGTCCATAGCATATGATATTATGTTCATTTGGTGTCCTCAAAACTCACAAAAAGAGTCCAAGCATTCCTTATGCCAAGGTATATGTCTACAACAAATCAAGGTTATGAAACCAAGCATTTACTGTGCCATTTTCATTGTCAATAATGAATCAAGATCCCTACTTTGCAAGTATGATTTTAAACCAAAAGAAAATATTATCTATACTAAATGATGATTTATTTTAGCTCATGTTTAAGAGACTAACCTTAGCATTTACCAAAAGCTTCACCTCATCACCTCAACAATATGATTAGCAACACATACTAGATATGAATAAAATGAAAAGAAATGTAATAAACATAAGTAAATAAAGAAAAAGAAAACTAGAGAAAGGAAAGAAGAAGAAAACTTAGAGAATTTTATTACAATGGCTAATATCCTCCCAATGTATATTATCCTCATCCAAGGCCCTCTATTTATACACATTTTGGAGAGCTAAATGACAAGAGACAAGCTTTATAAATTTCAAAGGTAGGTATAATAGGTGGGTGCATTTTTCTAACAATTTTCGTCATATTGTATGACAATTCTGATCAGCCAGCTTGATGGTTGATTTTGTCAATGTTGGAGGCTTGATCTGATCAAATGATCTTCTAGAAAAATGTTCCCCTATCCGTCGGTGATCCATAGCCGTTGGAATCAGCGCATTTGCTGATGTGGATCAGACGATATGGTCAAAATACCAAAACTTGTCAGCACAGACGTCATTGCACATCAGCCAACTTGATGGTTGATTTCGCTAGGGAAAACGACTCCGTTTCAAGAAGTGTAAAGAATGAAAAAGATAGATATGCCTCTTAACTTTGCACTGTTAAAATTTCAGCCTTATTGCTTCAGTGAAACTGCAGATATAGCTGATATGGCAAAAGGTGTCGGAACTGGAACTGAACTGGATTTGCCCTTAATTCTTGATTTAACCTAGTAATCTGAAATCACTCAAAGAAACTCGTGAAAAACACCAAATTACATAAAAATATAAAAAATCATAAACACAATTAGACTAAGCAATAATAACTCGTATTTGACACAAAACAATAATAAAACATAACTAAAAACTATATAATTATACGAGTTATCACACCCCCACACTTAGATTGTTGCTAGTCCCTAGCAACGACTCAATAAAAATAAAATCAGAAAATCTAATCTAATCCATTTTCGTAGGAAATCACGGTGGCACTTAGCATGTGACACAAGCCTTTAAACCCCTAGGTGTCCCTAGTGGACGAGTTTAGTCTCGTGAGGGTTTACTTGGACGATACCCACAAATATTGAAAACATAAGAAAAACTAAAAATAATAATTATAACTAATCTTTCCAATATAAATTAGAGATAATCATTGGACAAGTCTTAAAATCTAATCAATAGCTTAAAGAATTCACAAAAAATCTTGCTTGAATGTAAATAGTTTGAGTTAAGCCAATATTAACATAACATATTTCAATCAAAATAGTGCATATTCAAACTTAATCTCAACTTCTCACATGGGATACTCTCTTGATTTTCACTCTTTAAAGTAGTGGTAAAGTGTTTACACTCAATCAATCTCATGAAAACACTTCTACCATATGCTTGCTTGTCCACCTATTCTCCACTATTTAGATCATACAACTTCATAAATCAAGAGGTCTTTATTCAAGGTTGTAATGGGGCCAAAGGGTTATAATGTGGTTAAAGAACAAAAGGATAAAGATATCACAAAGGTTCCAAAGAGTTCATAGAGTTTAGAGACATAATAAGATCATACAAATAAAACTTCTCAAAACTCTTATAAAGCACATAATAACATAGGCTAAATATTCATGTTGAGCCTTTGCATCATTCTAACCAACTTTGTAACATCTTTTTCTTTACTTTAACTAGAAGTTCAAGAGAATATTTTTTTTTTTAATATGGGAATGTATTTGACAATGATCCCTTTCTTTTTCTCTTGACTTTTTCTTTTCTTTTCTTCCCCCACACTTATCTTTTGTTTCCAACCCAAATTTTCAACTAAAAATATCCCTTGTTTTTTTTTTTTTTTTTTTTGCAATATGTATCAAAATATATAATCCATCTTTAGAACAAGGGTTATATTTAGGCTAGGTGTAAGTTGTGGTTACCAAATAAATAGCTTATTCAATGTAGGCTCAAATTGGCTCACTAGGGGTGTGTTCTCTTGGAACATCAATAAGGGATGGCTGTTTGGCCCTGGCTAAAAATCCTAATGCCTCTATCATATTCATGTTGTCACATGCATCAATATAGTCTCAACAAGGTCTAAAGCAAGTTCTAGAGAATCATGTAATCATAAGAGCACTCAAGAAAGAAATTAGATTGATTTGTATAATGCGTCAATCATTATAGGCTCAAAAACTCACAAGGATGATTATACAAGTCAGATTAAGTCTAAACATGCTTCTTTCTCAACCAACATATCATATTAACATTGGCTCATAAAAAGATTGATATCAAGTTCAATTCTCATAAAAATCTTCTCACTAATAAATCTGTTTTAGACTTATGCAATTCATATCTCATCACAGTATTGAAAAGGAACTAAAACACACTAAAAATAATAATAAAGACTCATAAAAAAAAATAGTAGACACAAATAAAAGAAATCCTAAATCATTTCCCCCACACTTAATTCTTACATTGTCCTCAATTTAAGTCTATTAACCCAAATGAAAGAATCATGTGTAGGAGAAAAGAACTAATAACATAAGAATAGGAACAACTAAGACTCAAAACAAAACAAACTCATGCAACCTAAATAATCCTAAAATACTAAACAAAAATTAACAAGTAAACATAAAAAGATTAAACTCAAACTGACAAGGTATGTCTCAAGTCTCCCTTACTCAGACCTTGTTCAGAATGAATACTTCTAAATTGCTTAAAACACAACAAACTCTTTTTTTTTTTTTTTTTAAATTAGCAAAATATGTCCCTTACCCCCTACTAAAATATGACATTGTCCCCAATGTCAAATTTTAAAGGTAGAATTTAGGAGATATTACCTGCAGAGGTTGCTAACCACTTATTATAACTGAGACACAACAAACAAAATGTTAGATAATGTCACAAAGACAAAGTGCAATCCACTCCTTGCTCGTCCATATCTCTTTTTCTTTTTCCGAGCGTTTGCGAAACAACCGTAGCAGATAAATACTCATAAGCTTGGAGATTTTTGAGTAAATCTTCAATGGTTGTAGCAGAAATTATGGTTCTCCTTGCCTCTGAAAACATGAATCCATTATCCACAGCATTATCTAAATATGAAAGCAAATTACTAAAATAACCATTAATATTAAGCAAACCAATGGGTTTCTTTTTTGTGACCAAAGATGACCAAGAAGCCACGCAAGCTATTTCTTCCAATGTACCCAGACCTCCTGGTAAAGCAATGAATGCATCGGCAGAATGGTACATGATTGTCATCCGTTCAGGGATACTCCAGACTTGTATTTCCTTATCCACGGTAGGTCCACAAAAATCTGTGAATAGTTTTGGCACGATTCCTAGAACTGGACTTCCTCCGGCGTGTGCTACTGTAGCGACTGCTCCCATTAAACCCGTACTACCGCCTCCATAAATCAACTGGATCTTTTGTTGGGCAAGTATTACTCCAACTCTTATGGCTTCATCAACGAATATGTTATTTTTCCCTGGATAAGCACCTCCAAAGACACCAATTTTTTTAATGCGTTGGGACGAAGTACTTTCCATTTTTTTTCTTTTTCGAGTGCCTGAAAGAGAATGAGTACATGGTGTAATATATAGAGGACTGAGTAGTGAATCAGACAAGAGTAATAATGTCGCCGAAAGTGTATCTGACCTGTCAGAAGAAAATGTTAACCTAACAAAAGATTTTTGCGTGATTTCAGGAAGAAAATCAAAAAGAGAAGAAAAATCAACCGTAAAAGACCAATGCAAAAAAAAAAAATCGAGAATAATTACAAAAATCGAACAACACGTAAATTAAACCGAAATGAAGTTATTGCAAATCAAACCAAAAGCTGAGAAGTCATTTATTGTAGTTGTGACTGTGGCTCACATC
Organism: Fremontodendron californicum; assembly: GCA_030761205.1. Taxonomy (NCBI): domain Eukaryota; kingdom Viridiplantae; phylum Streptophyta; class Magnoliopsida; order Malvales; family Malvaceae; genus Fremontodendron; species Fremontodendron californicum. The sequence goes on along the minus strand of JAULJL010000044.1, from coordinate 9,603,906 downwards.
TTCCTCTGGTTTTACGTCCAGAAACGGCTTAAACGCCTTCTATGAGTCGAGGATATGCTTCCCATCCAGTTTTCTTACAAGCTGGCAAACAGGGTCTTTTAACATCAGATTCCCAAGATGTTGTCATTCCCTTTGGAATTGCGGCCATAAATCAAGAATTTCTCTTTGTACGTCTCCACTAGGATGCGTCTCAAGAGAAAGTTGGATATGACCCAAATTCTCCTTACTCAGTCCATCCTTAATGAATTCAATTTTTATCATCTCGATTAGAGGACGGAATCCCAATAGAACGACATTTACCGTTACACGTCCATCGTGCACATGGTAGGAGTTGTATTAGAAAGATTACCTGAAAAAGTTTCACAATAAAATCTAACTAAACGACGAGATCTAAAATCACGTCGCCAAACAAGCATAAAACAAAGTTAATATACAGATTAGGCGGTATAACCAGCCAATAAAAATAAAACAAAGTTAATATACAATATAAATATAAATATATAGAAAATTAGGCGGTATAACCAGCCAAAATAAATCAAAGTTAATATACAAATTAGGCGGTATAACCAGCCAATAAAAATAAATATACTTATAAACTTATATACTTAGTATTGCCTACCCGGCAACGGCGCCAAAAACTTGATGGAGACTCAATTAAGAGTCGTAAACCCAAGTGCAGGTTATGTTCAAGTAATAAATTCTCGGGTGTCCGAGGTCGAACCACAGGGAAGCGTATTAGTAAGTATAAGTTTATAAATATATAAGAAAAAGAAAGTAAACAAGATATTAGGGAATCAACAACAAAACATAAAAGAAATTAAACAAAATATAAAAAAACAATAAGAAAAGATGTTGAGGTTAGAGAATCCACTCTTGGTGTTATGCTAAGATTAATCTTGTTTTATTACACAATTGAAATCCACACATAAGGGAGGTTCCAATCGGAAGGTTTAGCAATTCAGTCCAAATTGTCCAACGTCCATAGCATATGATATTATGTTCATTTGGTGTCCTCAAAACTCACAAAAAGAGTCCAAGCATTCCTTATGCCAAGGTATATGTCTACAACAAATCAAGGTTATGAAACCAAGCATTTACTGTGCCATTTTCATTGTCAATAATGAATCAAGATCCCTACTTTGCAAGTATGATTTTAAACCAAAAGAAAATATTATCTATACTAAATGATGATTTATTTTAGCTCATGTTTAAGAGACTAACCTTAGCATTTACCAAAAGCTTCACCTCATCACCTCAACAATATGATTAGCAACACATACTAGATATGAATAAAATGAAAAGAAATGTAATAAACATAAGTAAATAAAGAAAAAGAAAACTAGAGAAAGGAAAGAAGAAGAAAACTTAGAGAATTTTATTACAATGGCTAATATCCTCCCAATGTATATTATCCTCATCCAAGACCCTCTATTTATACACATTTTGGAGAGCTAAATGACAAGAGACAAGCTTTATAAATTTCAAAGGTAGGTATAATAGGTGGGTGCATTTTTCTAACAATTTTCGTCATATTGTATGACAATTCTGATCAGCCAGCTTGATGGTTGATTTTGTCAATGTTGGAGGCTTGATCTGATCAAATGATCTTCTAGAAAAATGTTCCCCTATCAGTCGTTGATCCATAGCCGTTGGAATCAGCGCATTTGCTGATGTGGATCAGACGATATGGTCAAAATACCAAAACTTGTCAGCACAGACGTCATTGCACATCAGCCAACTTGATGGTTGATTTCGCTAGGGAAAACGACTCCGTTTCAAGAAGTATAAAGCATGAAAAAGATAGATATGCCTCTTAACTTTGCACTGTTAAAATTTCAGCCTTATTGCTTCAGTGAAACTCCAGATATAGCTGATATGGCAAAAGGTGTCGGAACTGGAACTGAACTGGATTTGCCCTTAATTCTTGATTTAACCTAGTAATCTGAAATCACTCAAAGAAACTCGTGAAAAACACCAAATTACATAAAAATATAAAAAATCATAAACACAATTAGACTAAGCAATAATAACTCGTATTTGACACAAAACAATATAAAACATAACTAAAAACTATATAATTATACGAGTTATCATTTATTCCTTTGTTACTCAGACTCGGGGGTGAGTCGGATACGGGTATACTCAATTTTTTCAAAGTTTTTTCATATATTTGGAGTATCATGCCCTCATACCCTTATCCGAATATGTGTCGAACATGGGTGTTGGACACGGTACTATAGGGAAAATAAAGAGTCGGAGTAGCATAGGTTTATTCACTTTACCCTTGATTAATGTAATGATTACCATACATCATATATATTGTAGTTGGAGCAGAGGAGCAAGTATTGGTTGGCATAGTGATGATAACAGGCCATATCTCAAGCAACGGTATTTTACGGTGTGTGCACAACTTTTTTTGGGAAATTTTAATGTCCCTTGCAATTAGTCTTTAATTGTTGATAAGTCCTGCTGAGGGTGTTTCTTTTTTGTCCAAAGGCAGTCTGTTATTTGAATAGTTATCAAAAGGATTTCGAAGGTGGACTATTTCATTTCCAAGATGGGGAACCCAAAACGATTGCACCTTTGGTTGGAGTAAGTGCAGCTGATATATGGCTTCTGAAGATATGTCTTCTCTCAGTAGTATTTGCATGGTAATGCACGATCATGAGTTTAGCATTTCAGAAACGGTTCCAATTGATACATGATTTATTTATTAAGGTCATAGTAAATCTATCAACTGAGCTAATATATCTCCAAGAGTTAGGCATTCTTATGAAAAATGATATATGTTTTGAAGTGTTTGGAATGGGATCATATTGTAAGTAATATGATCTTGACATGGATCCAGCATTATTTAGGACTAATTTGGGGAAGTACTTTTCCAAGTGTCACTTATAGGACCTAAATAAGGGGTAGAAAAAGCCTAGGTTCTGGAATGTTTGAGTTGCCAGTCACGAGGACGGGAACATGATGAGATCTGAGTGCCTAATTTCAGAGTTATAACTTTGTTTCTGTATAGAATGCATTGGTTGCCAAGGTGCAGAGAGCTGTCTGCATGATCTCCAACTCAACCAGCGTTGCGGAAGTGTTTTCCCGCATTGACCACAAGTTTGATCTCTTGTATGCCAAGCGTGCCATTGTGCACTGGTATGTTGGTGAGGGCATGGAGGAAGAAAAGTTCTCAGAGGCTCGTGAGGATGTTGCCGCACTGGAAAAAGATTATGAAGAAGTTGCTCCACTGGTATTCTTGTTAATATATGCTTGTATGTCTGACTGCAGATATTGCCACAAGCTGTTTGTACTCGTTATGGCTTGAAAGTTGGAGCGACAATGGCACCTTTTGTCCGTGTTCTTCTTTTTCTTTTCTTACCAATTTCTTATCCAATTAGCAAGGTATAGTCATATATGAATTTTCTATTATGCTGTTGTGAATATTGGTATTTGCTGTAACTTGTGCTTTCTACAAGTTGTTTACTAGACATAGTTGAATTTGGCAACTAAATTTGCTAGTATTATTTTCCTGAAACTGGATTTTATGTTTTATATTTTCTTAATAAAGGTCATGTACTTTTCTAGGTTTTGGACTGGATGTTGGATAAGGGACATGTTGTCTTCATTCGGAGAGCAGAGCTAAAGACTTTCGTGGATTTTCATGGCAATGAGGTATTGAATTTACCTCAGACTATTTTCTATGAATTTGTACAAATAATATCCACCTTTTGGCTTATGTTTAAATGCTTTATGCATTCCTTAGCTTTTCTTTATCTGTCTTTATTTCTTAAAACTTTTGATGGAAATCTTTTTTCCTTTATTTTTGTTGCTATTCTATTGTTAACAATGGTAGTTTGTATACTTTCTTGAGAGACAAGATGATGAATAAGGTAAGAACAATGGAAACGAGTTGCAGTGACTTGACTAGTAGCCATTGATAATCAAATGTGGTTTTCTTGACCTAAAAGGTCATGACAGCTAAGTTGGTAGTCATGCTTTTAAGGAAAGCCAAATAAGTGTATGCATTAGTAATTTGAAATTGAGCTACAATTGCTTGTTTATGTTACTGGTAATTCCTTGGAGTTAGAGAATGCTGTGATGCACCTTTGGAGCTTGGCTGAATGCTATGAGTATCAAGGCTTAAGGAAATATGAGTTGGATTTTATTTTTGCAGGATGCAATGCTTGTAAACTGTAGCAGGGGCCCAGTGGTAGATGAAGTAGCTCTTGTGGAGCATCTGAAGCAAAATCCTATGTTCCGAGTTGGTTTTGATGTCTTTGAGGTGATTTTACAAACTTTTTAATCTCAAATTCAATCAACCACATGAAAAACACCCTCAAGTTAGTACATAATTGTTCATAAATAGTGTTGCATTAGGATGAACCTTTCATGAAACCTGGGCTTGCTGAGTTGTTTGATCTACATTATAAATTCAAATATCCATTACTATATAAATCATTACAACAAGAAAGGACTAGAAGCTAAAACTTCATTCATGGCAATTGGCATGACATCCGTACTATTATTTATTAATGTAATCAATTTTAGTGTTTCATACAACTTTTTAATAATTTTGTAGTATTTTTTCTATATTGACTTCATTATTTAATTGCTTTTAATTGTATAATATTTGTCAATTTTATGCAGATGCTGCTTCTGAGATATATGCATGGGATCATGTACTTTTAGAAAAATGCTTATTTACTCCATGTATTTGGAATACTTATTTTCAATTTTAATGATTTTTTTATTAAGACTTTGTGTTATGACTTTAGCTTGCGACTTCTATTTAGCTTGTAAAAGTTATATAATTAAGACAATTTATTTGTAATTTTATTGTTAATATTATGAAATATTTTGTACTTTCTTATAATGGTTTTTTTTTTTTATATGAAATATCTTGGATTAAATTATAAATATATCAATATTAGTAATTGAAAGTATGATAAAATTTTATTTTTACCGACGCTCTAACCTCTATACTGACAGTTCATATAACAACAAAAAATCTATAGTATACTGACGAAGTAAACCGTCAGTAAATTTACGAAAAACTGTAGCTATAGGTTAATTGTATATTTTACATTTTAATCTATACCGACGGACGCAAAAAAAAAAAAAAACGCCGGTATATGTATATCTATGGTATCTACACCGACGGATACAAAAGCCGTCGGTATAGATACGGTATCTATACCTACTGATACAAAAGCCGTCGGTATAGATGCAATATCTATACCGACAGACACAAAAGCCGTCGATATAGATACGATATCTATACATACGGATACAAAAGCCGTCGGTATAGATGCGGTATCTATACCGACGGATACAAAATCTGTCGGTATAGGTAAAAGCAAAAGAGGCTATCCCAACATAGTTTATACCGACGGTAGTAACATTAGTGACGCCTAAAACCGTCGGTATAGGTTATACATCCTATTCCGACGGTCACCTTTTCCGTCGGTATAGGTCTATACCGACGAGGGTTTTACCGTCGCTTAATTTTTTGTCGGAATAATCATTTTGACCGCCGGTATAGGGTTTTAGGACTTTTAGCGACGGATTTTGGAGTTTTACAACGTTTTTTTGACCGTCACTATATGGCAATTTGTTTGTAATGTATGAAATCTAAAAACTTTACTAATAGTGGATGAGATAATTTCTTGTCCATAAAAGTTTTTTTTTTTTTTCAAGTATACATTTTCTGTATAGTATACTACGTAATTTTTACTTTATATTATAAAGCAAACCAAAATATTGATTTTTTCTTGAAATATTAATGAGGAAGGTGGAGGCTTTAGATTCAACTTATAGTACTGTTCGATGGCCCTTTCTGTTAGAGAATTTATTTTGATCACGAATTGATCATGATGGAGAGATAAGAAATAAAAGGAAACATAATCAATACGAGAAATGAGTTTGAAAATATAAGATTTTTAATACTTAGAAATATTAAGATTTAATACTCCTTTGGTTTTTTTTTTTTTTCTTCTTCTACTTTTTAGTGTCTCGAAAATATATCATATTTTCTTTTTAAACACTTATTCTATTACTTTTATATTTTAAAATTATTTTTCATGAACTATATATATATATATATATTATTTTTTTGCATTAAAAATCATGACACATCATTTAGATAAAAAAAAAATTAATATAAGATATACTAAAGTCAAAGTTTTTTTTTTTTTTTTTTTAAACTATGTGAAAGTCAAATGGCCGAAACAACCAACATGAGATGGAAGGAGTATTTGATAAAATTGATTATATATATACCAATGAATAAAAATTAGATCGGATCGGTTGGTCAGATCGACTGAATTGAGAATCATTAATCTATCCAGTCTAATAGGTATAAGTAAATCAAATTTTCAATAAATCAATCAAGAATTAGTTAAATCAGTTAAAAATTGGTTTAAATCAGTAATTGAATCGTTTTATATTTATTATTAAAAAAAAAAAAAATTATAAGTGATAAAATTTGAGCCTTTAATTTTTTATTTCTATATATTAAATATCATACCATTAAACTAAATGTATTTTTATTAAGTATTTATTATAATATCTAATACTTATTCGATATTAAAAATGTTTAATATTTAAATTTTTTTTATTAAACAGATTGAACCAATTGAATCGAAAAACAACAATTATACCGATTCAAACTCTAATTTGATTTTTTATTCATTGATACGCACACTGTACACACACTTTCACTATCTTTTTCATTTTGATGATTTTGATAGAATTAGACTCAATTGAAAATATAAATTTAGTATCCAAGAGAAATGATTGTTATTTGTTTGCAAAAGGGTTAAGGTGTAATTTACTTTCTACATTAAATCACTCTTAATGATTTGGTATTTGAAAACAAATCGCAATTAAATATCTTAATTTTGATATGTCAAGCAATTTATCCCATACTCTTAACTTCGTTAATCAAAAAATTGAGGTGTCTGACACAACCAATAACGACGTGCCAACTGTCTTGCCACATGTAACTTTTTAAAAATGAGACTTTAGAAAGTTCATTATTCAGCTCAAGTGATAAAGTGCCTAGAGATGATTTTTTACGAGGTTTCAAATACAAGTGAAAGTTACAATTACAATCAAGTATTAAATCTTATATAAAAAATCAGTGAATTAAATTAAATAAATTAATTAATACATAACTAAATAAATTTAACATAAAATTAACTGAACCCACAAATAATAAAATTTGAATCTAACACGCCTCAAAAAGTGCCTAAGGATATTGATAAAACATCTTAAATTCAATACTAAGTGCTTTTTCCATCTCTTAATAGAAAAAAGAAATAGATTAAGGCTAAAGTGCATATTAGACCTCTTCACCAGCCGGGCAGGCATTAGACCTGCTCACCGGCCGAGCAGCCCGCCCGGCCTGACAGGCTCGGCCCGTACTGGGCCGAGCTTCGACAGGAATATTTGTAATTTAGGTCGGCCCGACCCGAATCACAGTTCACATATTAAAAAAATAATATTTTTTTTAAAATTTAATTATAAAAATATATAAAAAAAATTTTTATTAAGAAGTGAACAGTAATTCGAGCCCATGGGCCGCTCAGAGTCGGGTCTGGACAAAGAAAATAGAAATGTTTCGGGCCGCGACTCGGCCCATAAGAACCTCTAGTACATATATCCCCTAAAATTTAAGAAGAAATATATTTATTACTTTTAGTTTGAAAAATACCCACTTACCTTCCTAAGGTTTGATAAAAAATAGACTAACCCCGAGAATTTATTTTTTAAGTAAATTTTAATTGAAAAGACAGTTATACTCTTGTTAATTATTAATCATGTATTTATCTATTTATTTATTTACTCAAAAAAAATTAATTATAAAATAATGAGAATTTAATTAGTTTTAAACTTATCTTTAATTACTATTAAATTATATTCTAATTCATGTACATGTTACATATTTTAAACTTATCTTTAAATTAATTATACATTAATTTTGAAATTAATTCATTAAATTATTTTTAATTTAATAAATTATTATCATTATTTAAAAAAGATTTAGTGGTAAAGAGAAATTGATTAAAACAAAAAATAGGAAATAAAGGAGAGGAAAAAAGAAAAATATAATTATTTTCCATGAGATTTTATTAAAAATAAATTTACCTCTATTAGTTTCAAAAACACATTTTATCTCTTTAAAAAATAATTAATGTTAAGATTTCATTAATCAAACTAATATTTGTTCAATTTTACTTTAAATATTAAAAATACCCTCATTTTAGTTAGTTTTTCCTCATTTTCTTCTTTCTTTTTTTGTTTGTTTTAATCAATTTCTTTATCACTAAATTTTTTAAAATAATTTTAATTAATTAATTTTAAATAAAAATAATTTAATGAATTCATCTCAAAGTTAATATATAATTAAATTAAAGATAAGTTTAAAATATTTAAGATGTACTTACATAGAAATTGATTAAAACAAAAAAAAGAGAAGAAAAATATATAATTATCATCACTGTGATTTTATTGAAAATAAACTTACATCTATTAGTTTTAAAAACACATTTTATCTCTCTAGAAAGTAACTAATGTTAGAATTTCATTAATCAAACTAATATTTGTTTAAATTTTACTTTAAATATTAAGTATCCTCATTTTATTTATTTTTCCTTTATTTTTCATTTTTTGGTTTTAATCAATTTCTTTATCACTAAAATTTTTAAAACAAGTTTAATTAATTTATTTAAATAAAAAAACGTAATGCATTCACTTCAAAATTAATATATTGAACTAAAAATAAGTTTAAAGTATATTTAACATATACTTGCATTAGAATATAATTTAATAGTAATTAAAAATAATTTTAAAAATAATTAAAATTTTCTTATATTGTAGTTACAAAAATTTTGGATAAAAAAATGAAAAAGAAGAGAAAATAAATAGAAGAATAAATATCAATAATCAATAAAGGTTAAATTTATTTTTTATTTAAAATTTATTTAGTAAATAAAGTTCGGGGAGTTAATGTATGTTTTATCAAACCTCAAAAGAATAAATGAGTATTTTTCAAATTAAAAAATATATATATTTTCTCCTAAACTTCAAAGATATATCAATCCCAATATTTTTGAGAAGAAAAAAAAAGCATCAATGAAGTTGTCAATTCCAATTATTTTGGCCAACAAAACTTCATTTTCTAGAAAATATTGTCTCAAATAAATGAGTAGCTATATGTTCATAGATTAGGGAAATTAAAGTGTTGTGTTCCTTCAAGCAAAAGACAATTACTACTGAAGAGATAGCCATCCACTTGGGAAATTTTGAGTGGGCTTCCCTTTCTGAATGGACTTTTTTGCTTGGGGGAGAAATACATTAACTTTCTTACCAAAAATGTTGAAAAATAATTTGACACCTATAGTCGGCAAATTTATTTACATATTGACAAAAAAAATTATTTTCAAATTATTTATAATTTAAAATTATATATCAAAATACGTTAATTTTTTAAAACGTTGAGAAGTCGTCATATCATATGATGACTTCCCTTGACTAATTTAAAAAGAAAAATTAAAAAATATGAAGGAAAGTCGTCATATGATATGACGACTTTCCTTCATTTATTTTTAAAAAAATTAAAAAAAATACAAGGGAAGTCGTCATATCATATGGCGACTTCCCTTGTAAACTAACCAACAAATTTTTTTTTTTTTCAAATTGTATGGAAGTAGATGATAACTCGTATAATTATATAGTTTTTAGTTATGTTTTATTATTGTTTTGTGTCAAATACGAGTTATTATTGTTTAGTCTAATTGTGTTTATGATCTTTTATATTTTTATGTATTTTGGTCTTTTTCACAAGTTTCTTTGAGTGATTTCAGATTACTAGAATTAAGGGCAAATCCAGTTCAGTTCCAGTTCCGACACCTTTTGCCATATCAGCTATATCTCGAGTTTCACTGAAGCAATAAGGCTGAAATTTGTAGCCGTGCAAAGCTAAGAGGCATATCTATCTTTTTCATGTTTTACACTTCTTGAAACGGAGTCATTTTCCCTAGCGAAATCGACCATGAAGTTGGCTGATGTGCAATGACGTCTGTGCTGACCTGTTTTCGTATTTTGCCCATATCTTCTTATCCACATCAGCAAATGAGCTGATTCCAACGGCTATGGATCAGTAACTGATAGGGTAACATTTGTCTAGAAGACCATGTGATCAGATAAGGCCTGAAAAATTTACAAAATCGACCATCCAGTTGGCTGATCAAAATCGTCATGTATGACGAAAATTGTTAGAAAATGCACCCACCTATTATACCTACCTTTGAAATTTGTAAAGCTTGTCTCTTGTCATTTAGCCCTCCAAAATGTGTATAAATAGAGGGCCTTGGATGATTGTAAGGGATGATATTGTACATAGGTAGGATATTAGCCATTGTAATAAAATTCTCTAAGTTTTCTTCTTCTTTCTTTTCTCTAGTTTTCTTTTTCTTTAGAAAGAGCAAGAGGTTGGATAATTAATATTCTTCTTCTTCTTCTTTCTTTCTTTTATTTTCTTCTTAGATTCTATTTAATTTTATGTTTATAATGCCTATGCTAGGCTAAACTTCTATTTGGTTAAGGGTGATTTCAAAGCCCTAGACATGTTTTATAATTGATTTTCAGATTCTATCTATCATTAGTTTTCTATCAAAGTTGCTTATGTTCTTCTACAAGAATTGTTCATGATGTTGTCTTGATTTGTTTAGGTGTACAACTAGATAGATCTTGATAATTATCTATTGCTAGTTTAGGAGTCTTGATCCGTGTAATTGTCTTGATTTCCTATTCATAAGTGGCAATTTGTGATTAATGATTATGGTCAAGTTTTCAATAATTGCAAAGTGGAACATAACCTAAGTTGAACAATCCGAGCTTATGTGTTTGTTGCTTAGATCAACCTATTTTTCTCATCATAAAGCTGCCATTAAATTGAATTTAGAGAGCTTATTCTAGGTTGTTTAATGGTTAGAGATTAAATAGAGAGCTTGTTCTATTTAACGACAAACTAAGGAAAGATTGGGGTAACAGAGCTTGTTGTTATCTACGGTTGTTAACTTTGATAGTTGGTTGGTATTGATAGATCTGAAATTGATTCTTAATGATGTCTAGTGGTGGAGAATGAAACCTTAACCATATTTTTCATATTTGATTCTTCTTACTTATTTGTTTTCTTACTTTTAGTTTGCTTATTTTTTATATTTATTTTTATTGGCTGGTTATACCGCCTAATTTGTATATTAACTTTGTTTTATTTTTATTGGCTGGTTATACCGCCTAATTTAGTATATATATTTTTATTGGCTGGTTATACCGCCTAATTTAGTATATATATTTTTATTGGCTGGTTATACCGCCTTGCATCTTATTCTTATTATTTACTTTAGTTTAAATCTGGCTTCAAAAACCCCTTTTCTTTTATTGTTCTTGAATTTAAGTTTTAAACTATTAACTTATAAACTAAAACCCAATCCCTGAGGACTCGACCCTTGCTAACTACTATACTTACAATTTATCTTTTTAGTGCAAGGTTAAATAAGATACACTCTTTTGGGTGCATCAAATTTTTGGCGCCGTTGCCGGGGATTGTTTTCTTTAGTTTATTTGTTACTTGGTTTATTCTTATTTTCAGTTCTAATTAGTTTTATTTTCTTGTACATACAAGTTTTTCTTTTCAAATTTAAAAAAAAAAAAAACACAATGGAATTGAGCAATCTAACACTTGAAGAGTTGGTGGCATACATGAACATGGAGAATCAACAAGCCAATCTCACCTCCCCAGTTCAACAATTGGCCATGGGAGGATGTCAAGGCCATCAAGTGTTCCAAGACCAACAGTATGATCATTACTCAAACACTTACCATGAGGGATGGTGGGATCATACTAATTATGGCTATTCGAAAAATTACCAAGAAGTAGATCCTTATGCCAATTACACTCATCCATCTAGCTTCAATCAATCATGGTCTCAAGAACCAGATCTTTTTCAACCACCACATATGACTCAAAACTCAGGTACTTCTTTAGAAGATCTTGTCTATTCTCTTGTTACTGATTCTTTGCAATTTCAACAGGAAACAAGGGCAAGCATCCAGAATTTGGAAAAGCAAATGAGCCAATTGGCTAGTAGTATGGTGGGATGGGTAGCACAAAGATCTGAAGAACTCCTAGCCCAAACGATGGTTAACCCAAAGGAGAATGCTACTATTGTGACCTTGAAGAATGAGGAACAAGATGAGGATGAAACAAAATTAGAGATGGATTCTATTCTTGAGGATAATGAAGCCAAAGATCCAAATAAGAGTATTTCGGCACCTGAGGTAACGTTTAAGGTTTCACTTTTTACTAATGTTTCTTCTCCACCTTTTCCTAGTAGATTTGCAAAGTTCAAGGAGGAAGAACATGAACAACACATGCCGGAAACCTTAAACAACTTGTTTGTGGAGGTCATTCAACAAGTATCAAAATATGCTCCATTCCTCGATGACATATGCACCACAAAGGATGATGGAATAATACTTGTAATGGAGAATGCATCCACTGTTGTGCAAAGAAAGCTTCCTCTCAAACGCATAAATTTGGGAAATTTCATGTATGAGCCTGACAAGCCTAAAATGCCAAGAAGGGGTGTTGGTTAGGTTCAAAACACTAAATCAAGTGCTAATTGGGGGAGGCAGCCTAATTAGTAAAAGCATTGCCAAACTGCCATCCTCAGATTTGCTCTCTTTTTCTTTATCTTTTTCTTATGTTTCTTTGCTAATTGTGTTTAGTGTTTCTAAGTTCATTTAGGCTGCATAAGTTTATTTTGTTTATTAGTTCTTTTCACTTACACATGATTCTTTCATTTGGGATTAATAGCATTACATTAATGACAATGTAAGAATTATGTGTGGGGGGAAGAATTTAGGATTTTATTTAGAGTGTTTTCTTTTTGTGTCTTTTTTATGTTGTTTTTCTTTCTGATCCTTGTTTTGAAAATAACTAGATGTAAATATAATTTTTTTTTACCCCGATTAAATGGCGGATAACGGTACTCCGTGATTATTTAAATCGGTTCCATCAGCTACCCACAAAACTGATATTGTATATAAATTTCTCTTCCAATTTCTCTTTCAATTTTTTTTCATTTTTTTTTCAGGATGGATGATATTCTCACAAGATTGCAGAAACGATTTCCTCCTTTTCCTCGAAATATTTTACTGAAGCTTTACCAAGTTCGATTTGAAAGATTAAGAATGCTTATGCACAAAGGGATTCATGAAGACATACGTTGGATAATTGAAGCCAAGGTACGTGAAGATGAATATCTTCCTGTTTTGCATTTACCAGGTACAGGTAGAAGCACTTTTGCAAAGAAGCGACGAGCAAAGCGCATGAGTTCAAATTGCCACAAATGTGCACGATGGACGTGTAACGGTAAATGTCGTTCTATTGGGATTCCGTCCTCTAATCGAGATGATAAAATTGAATTCATTAAGGATGGACTGAGTAAGGAGAATTTGGGTAATATCCAACTTTCTCTTGAGACGCATCCTAGTGGAGACGTACAAAGAGAAATTCTTGATTTATGGCTGCAATTCCAAAGGGAATGGCAACATCTTGGGAATCTGATGTTAAAAGACCCTGTTTGCCAGCTTGTAAGAAAACTGGATGGGAAGCATATCCTCGACTCATAGAAGGCGTTTAAGCCGTTTCTGGACGTAAAACCAGAGGAAGATGTGAGCCACAATCACAACTACAATAAATGACTTCTCAGCTTTTGGTTTGATTTGCAATAACTTTATTTTGGTTTAATTTACGTGTTGTTCGATTTGTGTAATTATTCTCGTTTTTTTTATTTGTCTTTTACGGTTGATTTTTTCTTCCTGAAATCACGCAAAAATCTTTTGTTAGGTTAACATTTTCTTCTGACAGGTCAGATACACTTTCGGCGACATTATTACTCTTGTCTGATTCACTACTCAGACCTCTATATATTACACCATGTACTCATTCTCTTTCAGGCACTCGACAATTAAAAAAAAAAATGGAAAGTACTTCGTCCCAGCGCATTAAAAAAATTTGTGTTTTTGGAGGTGCTTATCCAGGGAAAAATAACATATTCGCTGATGAAGCCATAAGAGTTGGAGTAATACTTGCCCAACAAAAGATCCAGTTGATTTATGGAGGCGGTAGTACGGGTTTAATGGGAGCAGTCGCTACAGCAGCACACGCCGGAGGAAGTCCAGTTCTAGGAATCGTGCCAAAACTATTCACAAGTTTTTGTGGACCTACCGTGGGTAAGGAAATACAAGTCTGGAGTGTCCCTGAACGGATAACAATCATGTACCATTCTGCCGATGCATTCATTGCTTTACCAGGAGGTCTGGGTACATTGGAAGAAATAGCTTGCGTGACTTCTTGGTCATCTTTGGTCACAAATAAGAAACCCATTGGTTTGCTTAATATTAATAGTTATTTTAGTAATTTGCTTTCATATTTAGATAATGCTGTGGATAATGGATTCATGTTTTCAGAGGCAAGGAGAACCATAATTTCTGCTACAACCATTGAAGATTTACTCAAAAAGCTCCAAGCTTATGAGTGTTTATCTGCTACGGTTGTTTCGCAAACGCTCGGAAAAAGAAAAAGAGATATGGACGAGCAAGGAGTGGACTGCACTTTGTCTTTGTGACATTATCTAACATTTTGTTTGTTGTGTCTCAGTTATAATAAGTGGTTAGCAACCTCTGCAGGTAATATCTCCTAAATTCTACCTTTAAAATTTGACATTGGGGACAATGTCATATTTTAGTAGGGGGTAAGAGACATATTTTGCTAATTTAAAAAAAAAAAAAATTGTTGTATTTTAAGCAATTTAGAAGTATTCATTCTGAACAAGGTCTGAGTAAGGGAGACTTGAGACATACCTTGTCAGTTTGATTTTAATCTTTTTCTAATTTAAAAAAAAAAAGTTTGTTGTATTTTAAGCAATTTAGAAGTATTCATTCTGAACAAGGTCTGAGTAAGGGAGACTTGAGACATACCTTGTCAGTTTGATTTTAATCTTTTTATGTTTACTTGTTAATTTTTGTTTAGTATTTTAGGATTATTTAGGTTGCATGAGTTTGTTTTGTTTTGAGTCTTAGTTGTTCCTATTCTTATGTTATTAGTTCTTTTCTCTTACACATGATTCTTTCATTTGGGTTAATAGACTTACATTGAGGACAATGTAAGAATTAAGTGTGGGGGGAATGATTTAGGATTTCTTTTATTTTTGTCTACTATTTTTTTTATGAGTCTTTATTATTATTATTATTATTTTTTTTTTGTGTGTTTTAGTTCCTTTTTAATACAATGATGAGATATGAATTGCATAAGTCTAAAACAGATTTATTAGTGAGAAGATTTTCATGAGAATTGAGCTTGATGTCAACCTTTTTATGAGCCAATGTTAATATGATATGTTTAGACTTAATCTGACTTGTATAATCATCCTTGTGAGTTTTTGAGCCTATAATGATTGATGCATTATACAAATCAATCTAATTTATTTCTTGAGTGCTCTTATGATTACATGATTCTCTAGAACTTGCTTTAAACCATTTGAGACTATATTGATGCATGTGACAACATGAATATGATAGAGGCATTAGGATTTTTAGCCAGGGCCAAACAGCCATCCCTTATTGATGTTCCAAGAGAACACACCCTTAGTGAACCAATTTGAGCCTACATTGAATAAGCTATCTCTTTGGTAACCATAACTTGTCCCTAACCTAAATATACTTATATCTTTACCTTTGTTCCAAAGATGAATTAGTATATATTTTGAGACATATTGCAAAAAAACAAGGGATATTTTTAGTTAAAAATTTGGGTTAGAAACAAGAAATAAGTGTGGGGGGAAAAGAAAAGAAAAGTCAAGAGAAAAAGAAATGGAATACTGGCAAATACATTCCTATGTAAAAAAAAAAAAATATGAATCATCTCTTGAATTTGTGGAAAAAGAAAAAGATGTTACAAAGTTGTTTAGAATGAAGAAAAGGCCCAACATGAATATCCGGCCTAGGTGACTATGTACTTGTAAAGAGTTTTGATAAGTTTATTTGTATGATCTTATTATGTCTCTAAACTTTATGAACTCTTTGGAACCTTTGTGATATCGTTATCCTTTTGTTCTTCAACCACATTACAAACCCCTTGGCCCCATTACAACCTTGATTAAAGACCTCTTGATTCATGAAGTTGTATGATCTAAATAGTGGAGAATAGGTGGACAAGCAAGAATATGGTAGAACTGTTTTCATGAGATTGATTGAGTGTAAACACTTCACCACTACTTTAAAGAGTGAAAATCATGAGGGTATCCCATGTGAGTAGTTGAGATTAAGTTTGAATATGCACTATTTTGATTGAAATATGTTATGTTAATATTGGCTTAACTCAAACAATTTACATTCAAGCATGATTTTTTGGGAAATTCTTTAAGCTATTGATTAGTTTATAAGACCTGTTCAAAGATTGTCTCTAATTTGTATTGAAAGGATTAGGAGTAAATATTTTTAGTATATGTAGTTTATTTATATTTTAGTTTTTCAATGTTTGTGGGTATCGTTCTAGTAAACCCTCACGAGACTAAACTCGTCCACTAGGGACACCTAGGGGTTTAAAGGCTTGTGTCACATGCTAAGTGCCACCGTGATTTCCTACGAAAATGGATTAGATTAGATTTTCTTATTTTATTTTTATTGAGTCGTTGCTAGGGACTAGCAACAATCTAAGTGTGGGGGTGTGATAACTCGTATAATTATATAGTTTTTAGTTATGTTTTATTATTGTTTTGTGTCAAATACGAGTTATTATTGTTTAGTCTAATTGTGTTTATGATCTTTTATATTTTTATGTATTTTGGTCTTTTTCACAAGTTTCTTTGAGTGATTTCAGATTACTAGAATTAAGGGCAAATCCAGTTCAGTTCCAGTTCCGACACCTTTTGCCATATCAGCTATATCTCGAGTTTCACTGAAGCAATAAGGCTGAAATTTGTAGCCGTGCAAAGCTAAGAGGCATATCTATCTTTTTCATGTTTTACACTTCTTGAAACGGAGTCGTTTTCCCTAGCGAAATCGACCATGAAGTTGGCTGATGTGCAATGACGTCTGTGCTGACCTGTTTTCGTATTTTGCCCATATCTTCTTATCCACATCAGCAAATGAGCTGATTCCAACGGCTATGGATCAGTAACTGATAGGGTAACATTTGTCTAGAAGACCATGTGATCAGATAAGGCCTGAAAAATTTACACAATCGACCATCCAGTTGGCTGATCAAAATCGTCATGTATGACGAAAATTGTTAGAAAATGCACCCACCTATTATACCTACCTTTGAAATTTGTAAAGCTTGTCTGTTGTCATTTAGCCCTCCAAAATGTGTATAAATAGAGGGCCTTGGATGATTGTAAGGGATGATATTGTACATAGGTAGGATATTAGCCATTGTAATAAAATTCTCTAAGTTTTCTTCTTCTTTCTTTTCTCTAGTTTTCTTTTTCTTTAGAAAGAGCAAGAGGTTGGATAATTAATATTCTTCTTCTTCTTCTTTCTTTCTTTTATTTTCTTCTTAGATTCTATTTAATTTTATGTTTATAATGCCTATGCTAGGCTAAACTTCTATTTGGTTAAGGGTGATTTCAAAGCCCTAGACATGTTTTATAATTGATTTTCAGATTCTATCTATCATTAATTTTCTATCAAAGTTGCTTATGTTCTTCTACAAGAATTGTTCATGATGTTGTCTTGATTTGTTTAGGTGTACAACTAGATAGATCTTGATAATTATCTATTGCTAGTTTAGGAGTCTTGATCCGTGTAATTGTCTTGATTTCCTATTCATAAGTGGCAATTTGTGATTAATGATTATGGTCAAGTTTTCAATAATTGCAAAGTGGAACATAACCTAAGTTGAACAATCCGAGCTTATGTGTTTGTTGCTTAGATCAACCTATTTTTCTCATCATAAAGCTGCCATTAAATTGAATTTAGAGAGCTTATTCTAGGTTGTTTAATGGTTAGAGATTAAATAGAGAGCTTGTTCTATTTAACGACAAACTAAGGAAAGATTGGGGTAACAGAGCTTGTTGTTATCTACGGTTGTTAACTTTGATAGTTGGTTGGTATTGATAGATCTGAAATTGATTCTTAATGATGTCTAGTGGTGGAGAATGAAACCTTAACCATATTTTTCATATTTGATTCTTCTTACTTATTTGTTTTCTTACTTTTAGTTTGCTTATTTTTTATATTTATTTTTATTGGCTGGTTATACCGCCTAATTTGTATATTAACTTTGTTTTATTTTTATTGGCTGGTTATACCGTCTAATTTAGTATATATATTTTTATTGGCTGGTTATACCGCCTAATTTAGTATATATATTTTTATTGGCTGGTTATACCGCCTTGCATCTTATTCTTATTATTTACTTTAGTTTAAATCTGGCTTCAAAAACCCCTTTTCTTTTATTGTTCTTGAATTTAAGTTTTAAACTATTAACTTATAAACTAAAACCCAATCCCTGAGGACTCGACCCTTGCTAACTACTATACTTACAATTTATCTTTTTAGTGCAAGGTTAAATAAGATACACTCTTTTGGGTGCATCAGTAGACCTACTCACGGGCCGGGCAGCCCGCCCGGCCCGTATTGGGCCGGGCCTGGGCAGAATATTTTGTGTTCCGGGCTGGCCCGGAACAGTAATTTTTATTATAATAATATTATTTTATTTAATTTTAATTATAAAAAAAATAAAAAAATTATTTTTTTATTCCAATGAACAGTGTTTCGGGCCTAAACGGGCGGGCCGGGCCGAACCAGGGCCGGGCCTGGGCAGAGGAAAAAAAAAAAAACCGGGCCGCGGCCCTGCCCGGCCCATGAGCAGCTCTATATAGAAGTCGCCATTTGAAATGGCGACTTCCATACAATTATATATATATATTATATTTTTATATATAATATATAATGTATAATTTAAATATTAAATATTAAATAATAAAATTATATAGCTTATAATTTTAAAAAATAAAAATAAAAAAATTTTAAAAATAAAAAAATAATAATTTACAAAAAATGTTAAAAATATTGATGATTTATCGTAATATCAATCAAATTCTTTCAACTCGTATTCGTAATGAAATGGACCTTTGGGAGAAAGACCAACCAAAGCATTATGGATTATGCAAAAATGAAGGTCATAGCTAGATCTATCCACGGGCCGGGTAGCCCGTCCGGATCGTATTGGGCTGGCTCGAATTACAAAAACACTTGTCCAAGCCCGGCCCAATACGATCCGGGCGGGCTACCCGGCCTGTGGATAGGTCTAGCTATGACTTTCATTCCTGCATAATCCACAACGCTTTGGTTGGTCTTTCTCCCAGAGGTCCATTTCTTTACGAATACGAGTTGAAAAAATTCGATTGATATTACGATAAATCATCAATATTTTAAACATTTTTTGTAAATTTATATTTTTTTAATTTTTAATTTTAATTTTTAATTTTTTAAAATTATAAACTATATAATTTTTAATTTTATTATTTATTATTTAATACTTAAATTAAATAATATATATATAAATATATAATATATATAATTGTATGGAAGTCGCCATTTGAAATGGCGACTTCTATACAATTTGAAAAACAAAATTCTTGGTTAATTTACAAGGGAAGTCGTCATATAATATGGTGATTTCCCTTGTATTTTTTTCAATTTTGTTTAAAATAGATGAAGGGAAGTCGCCACATCATATGGCGACTTCCCTTCATGTTTTTCAAAATTTTTTAAAAATTTATAACACGAAAGTCGCCATATCATATGGTGACTTCTCAACTTTTTCAAAAACAAGCGCATTCCGGTATATAATTTGGAAAGATTGGTAATTTGAAAAATAAATTTTTTTATCCATATTAGAATAAATTTGCCCCTGCAGTCCTACACCTCTTATAATTAATTGGATAAAGATAAAATTAGTATGTTCATGTCAGTATTGGACCCTCTCGAACAAGCAACACGATAAGAGAAACAATTAAATTTCGTCGAAAAAATTTTAAATAATTGATTTGTTTTCTATATAAAATTTTGGTTTTTTTCTTGACAAATTTTTTTTAACTTTATTTTTGATGGATTTTTTTTTTCGATGAACTTTTTGTAACGGAAACGTTTTCCATCACAAATTCTGTTGGTAAAAATATGATGAAAAATCTTGATTATTCTCACAAAATTTTATTGACGAAATTTCCAGGTTTCAACTATTGGAAACGGCTCCCATAAGGGCAAATCGTTTCAAACATAACTTTCAATAGGAAGTTATGCATGTTTAAAAAAGTAAACTGCCATGGGCAGTTAACGAGATAGAAAAGGAAGAATAACTTTCTTGCAAAAGAACTTCATGAATTCGGGAGAATTTATTATTCATTCTTCGACCCGAGAAACAAAAAGATTAATGAAGTTGTTCATTCGGCCATAACCAAAAAGCTTCCTGCAAGAAAAGTTACGAACATGTGATTCGGCTAAGGGAGATTCAAAGGAGAAATATGTTTTCTCTAAAAAGTTTGAATAAGACAATACTCGTAATCTCTGCAATACTCGAAAAATTTAGTGCTGTGGCAAATAGACAATTTTCGATTACGTGATCTTGTATCCGACTAGTGAATCAAGATCGGTTCCGCATCAAACGATTCTGTAAGTTCGTTATTTAATTTCGCATTTTGTTTATAGATTATATACGTGATAATCATCATTGGTATCAGATCCTGTAGGTTTTGATTTCTGGTATGTATGTTTAAGAAGAAGAATATAGATATGATTAAACCGAGTTTCTGGTGAAATGCTTAAATCCACCGGAACACGTTCGGATTTCATGGATTATTATACAAATGTGTATAAGACCATAAAACTTGCGAAATATAATATTTTTGGATTTGTTGGATCCTAGGTTCGGTTTTAGAAATTGTGAATTTTGATGAAAACCGGGATTGAAATCGTGACTTCTTGAAATTTCCAAAAATGAGATTCGAATGCCTGTTTTAGAATTCGAGTGTCCTATAAAGATTTTAAAACCGCAATATTTATTTTATGAGGCATTAAGATGGCTAAGGTAAAATTTAAAATAAATTATTTTTAAAATGCCAAAGTTCAAATTTTACTTGATTTATTTGATCTTAATTTTTTTTAATTTAAATCTCAAGAGTCCCGATAACACAAAATTTATTAATTTATTTTTAATCATTATGAATTTTGTGTTATGAATATGTTTTATGAAACATATTTTTCCGTATTTGTTACAGAAGACAATATTGAAAATTGTCCGACTCTAATGGTCATGAGGGCCATGGCACAATTTCTAGAAGTCGATAGATAGCTATGAGAATTAAATAACAACCGAGTGGATCCATAAACACATCATTATTTTTAATGAGAAAATCCAATAGTTGATTTGGAGTGGTAGAATGCTAATAAGAAGTGGTCGTAACAAATATATGGTGTTACGAATATACACTTCTTACTTCGAGACAAAAAGATATTCTTAACGATCTTTGAATGTCTAAGATGAAGAACGGTCACATCGAGGATTACGAAACCTTGATTCAAACTTTTGTGAATGTGTATGTGAAGATGGAGGCAAAGAGAACTGTGACTCTCTTAATTGGTCTTAATCTTCGCAATGAAAAACGCAAGGTTGTAGTAAATTTATGGATGACCGACTTGGATTTTAAGCTACCGAAGGAATTTTCGATTTCATTCCAGTCACCAAAAAATTCATAGATTATCGATTAGTTGTTTTATGAAACCTCTAATTAGGGATAGTTTATTAATATTTTTTTTTATATTTTATGAAAATATGAAAATTTCATTTTTATTTATCTATGTGATAAATATGCAAATTATGAGTAATTTTGCATCTAGTGGGAGTTCTAAGATATGCATTATCTTGGAATAGAAGTTTTGCACAATGAAATAAATTAGTGATGGTATACAGCCCAACATAGAATGGACCAAGAGGCTTACAATGCTAAAAAAAAAAAAAAAAAAATCCACGGCTTGCATTATGTTGCAAAGCAGTATGGAAAATGACATCATGCGAGAATTTAGGAAGCATGAGATAGCAAAAGAGATATGGGCTGCTCTCAAGATGAAGTTTGGCGAAACATTGGTTACCAAACTTAGACAGCTTATGATCAAGTTTGACACTTACAAGAAACGCCCAAATCACAATATGAGTAAGCATGTAAGGCAAATGTAAAACATGATAAGTGAGCTGAAAGAGGCTGGTTATACTCTGTCTGATGAACAACAGGTTCAAGCTGTCATTCGGTCATTGCCACATAGTTGGGAGCATATGAAGGTACACCTTACCCACGATGAAAACATCAAAACAATTGATGATGCTTCACGCCATTTACAATTGGAAGAAGATCGCATGGAGGCATCTAGGCCTAATGTTGATGTGTATATGGCTGGAACATGTTCCCATGAAGCTTCGAGCTTCAAACGCAAGCCATATGGTGGGTACAAAGGTAAAGCATTTAAGAAGCCGAAAGTTAGCTCTCAAGGCAAAGGAAAGGCTCCTATGACACATCACAAGAACAAGAACAAAGCTAAAGTTAAGTGTTTTAACTGTGGCAAGAAGGGTTACTTTGCTCGTGAATGCACTGAGCCAAAGAAGGTACGAACCCTTAAAGCATTTTCAAATGCAATAAGTATGATCAAAAGTACTATATTTGTTTCTAGTACTATATTATTGACTGAATTTCATCATTTGTGGACTGTAGACTCAGGGGCCACAGACCTTGTAGCACGAGACCGAGATGTATTTGTGGATTTTCGTCGAATTCCATGTGGAACAAAATGTATTTATGTAGGAAACAACACAAGGGTTGAAGTCAAAGGAATTAGCACATGCAAGTTAAGTTTGCGTGGTGGAAGATCCTTAATCCTACATGATGTTTTATTTGCTCCCGAAATACAACAGAATTTGGTCTCTGTAGTTTTTTTCTTAGTTATGGTTTTAATTTGAACTTCTCTAGTACCGGTGTCGATTTGTTTTTAAAAACAAATTATTATGGATTTGGATACTTAACTAATGGTTGTATTGGATATTGGCTACACTTCGTGTAGTAATCTTAATTATACTAGTTTTTCCTTAATTACATCTTCAAATGATGCAAATATTGATGTGAATATTTGGCATGCTAGACTATTTCATATTGGACAACATAGAATGCATAGATTAGCTAAAGAGGGATTTTTAGGCCCTATTAAAAAAGTTAATCTATCAATATGTGAAAATTGCCTAGCTGAAAAAATGACAAGAAAACCACTCGGTAAAGGAACGGGAGCCGATTATCCATTGCAATTAATACATTCCGATATTTGCGGCCCGATGAATGTTAGGGCACGAAGTGGAGGAGTATATTTCATCACATTCATTGATGATTACTCACGTTTTGGGTTTGTCCATTTGATTTCCCATAAGTCTGAAGCATTAGAGTGTTTTAAAAAATATGTAATTTTGGTGGAAAATTAATTAGATAGAAATGTTAAGGCATTAAGAACAGACGGAGGAGGTGAGTATTTATCTGATCTATTCAAAGATTTATATGATGAAAAAGGAATAGATAGGCAGCTAACCATTCCGAGAACTCCACAGCAAAATGGTGTTGCGGAGAGAAGAAATAGAACTCTTCTGGAAATGGTTAGGTCCATGATGGTCTAGGCAAATTTGCCTATCACTTTTTGGGGTGATGCATTGTTAACAGCTGCTTATGTATTGAATAAAGTACCCTCTAAATTAGTTTCATCTACTCCCTATGAATTTTGGACTGGAATAAAACCTGATCTTAGTAATCTAAGATCTTGGGGTTGTGCTGTTTATGTGCATGCGCCTGCTCATAAATATAGCAAGTTAGGTCCAAGAGGAAAAAAGAGTATATTCATAAAATACTCTAAGCATTCAAAGGGAGATATGTTCATTGGTGAACAAGCAAGTGGGAGTGTAACTGAATTTGAATCTCGGGATGCCACTTTTCTGAAAAATGATTTTCTAAGTAAAGGTGAGATTAATCGGGGTATATCTTTCTATGAGATAAAAGATCTTGACGATTTGATTTTTGCAAATCGACTGATGCGTATTCCTGATAATGCACCAACAATATCTCATCCAAGTGGGAGCATGACGAAAGATGATAAATTTGTTTCACAAGAATCACAAGTCATGCGTAGTAAAATCGAAAATGTTTCTCGACGTTGTTTTTCACATAGAGGGAGAAGTTTTCATGATTATCCCACAAGATAAAGAAGAGCCTAGAAATGTTAAAGAAGGTCTTTCTTCTAATGCAAAAGAAAAGTGGATGAAGGCAATGGAAGAAGAGATGAAGTCAATGAGATCAAACAATGTTTGAGAATTGGTTGATCGACAAAAATGACGCAAAGAAATTGGGAACAAATGGGTTCTCAAGATTAAGCGTAAGTATGATAGGACTATTGAAAGATACAAGGCATGTCTTGTAGCTAAGGGGTATACAAGAGACTTTCTCTATTATTGTAAGGTTTACCTTTATACGCTTAATTCTGGCTATAGTAGCAAGTTTAGATTAGAGTTGCATCAAATGGATGTAAAAACTACTTTTCTAAACGGAGAACTGGAAGAGTAAATCTACATGGAAAAACCAGTAGGTTTTATTGACAAAGGTCAAGAGCACAAAGTGTGCAAGTTATTAAGATCAATTTATAGTCTTAAGCAATCTTCCAGGCAGTGTTATATTAGATTACATCAAGCAATCATTTCGTATGATTTTATCATGACTGATGAAGACCCTTGTTTGTATGTCAAAATACCGAAAGATAAGTTTGTGATCTTGTCGCTTTAAGTGGATGACATACTGTTGGCCAGAAATCATAAAGAGTATATCGTTATGGTGAAAAATTGGTTGTCCTCAAATTTTAAGATAAAGGACATGGGTGAAGCACCTTACATTCTTTGAGTGAAAATCACTCGGGATCGTTTTAAGAAATTACTTACTCTTTCACAAGAGTCGTATATTAAGAACATTCTTGAACGATTCCAAATGTAAGACTGCAAGCCAATTGATACTCCTATTGCAAAAGGCGAAGGCCTGAGTAAAAGAATATGTCCTTAGACTCTATAAGAAAAGGAACAAATGGCAAGAGTTCCTTATTCCAGTATTGTGGAAGCCTTATGTATGCTATGATGTGCACAAGGCATGATATCTGTTACGCAGTTGGACTCGTAAATAGATATTAATCAAATCCGGATCAACCCTATTGGAAATCAGTTAAAAGGATATTGAGGTATCTAAAAGGCACTGTGGACTATTCGTTATGCTTTTAAGAAGTAATCTGCATCTAATCGGGTATACGAAAGCCGATTGGGGAGGAGGTTTAGATGAAAGGAAATCTACCTCCAGATATGGTTTCTTACTTAATAATGGAGTGATCTCCAAGAGTAGTAAGAAACAAGCTTGTATAGCATTGTCCACTATGGAAGCTGGCATTTTCAGCAACGATGCAAGAGGGTGTTTGGCTTAAGAGATTCTTGAATCATTTGGGATTTAATAAAGATGCATCAAACTCAGTGTTGGTGAATTGTGATAGTCAAGTTGCAATCGCATTCACGAAAATCCCAAATATCATTCAAGGACCAAACATATAGATACCAAGTATAATTTTGTGATAGACATGGTTGCACATAAAGAAGCCAACATGCAGTACATATCTACGCATAAGATCATTGTAGATTGGTTTACGAAACCGGTTCCTAGAGATGTGTATAATGGACATGTTAGATCTCTAGGATTGCATAGGATTTAATGTACTTGCTAAGTTGTTCAAGTTGAACAATTTGTTATTTCCTATTTATGATTATTGTTGACAATGATTAATGCATACTAAAGTTTATTACTTTATTTCATGAAAGCATACACACGTGTTTATATATTTTAAGTACATATATGAGATTAAAGGTATGTCGGACAGATGATTGGCCTTCTCACACAGGCAATCACCTCTACGGCTTAGTGCCGGGTAGAGATGAGATTAGTTTTAAACTTTAAAACAAAAAGTTTTATGCGACCTAGAGCTTAAAACGAAATCGCCTTGATAATGGTTTAAGATGAGGTCATATAGTAATGAGTTTATGACCGAAAGTGAATCGTCCCATAATTCACTTTATCTGTCTATGTATGCCAGATGGAAGTCCTGTTATTGAATTTATTGATAAAGTAGAGTTGTGGACTCAAGTTAGATACTGAGTGTATCTGAACTATCACCTGTACGATATTGATATTGTGAAAAAGACATAAGCTCCAAGGGAAAATGAGAGTAATACCGTAGCATGTGTTTCATACCACATGTGCATTATTCGACCAATATGGGTAACAAAAGAATTGATCTTTGCTTCAAGTTGTGTGAGACCCATGAGATCAATTGGGATCTCTAATTTAGTACCCTTATGACCTTTGACTGTTTCTTAAAGTTTCAGTTCAATGTTAGGTATCTTATAATGTTGCCAATGATCATGAATGATTTGATCTAATGGGACATATCTAGATAGCAGTTGAATTCGAATGGAGAGATTCGAGGAAAAGGGAAGATTATTTTAGTGTCTCATTCGATTGAATTCACTGGTCGACCAATTGTGTTTTAAATGGTATACACAATTGTGAATACAAAGTTTATTATATCACTAATATAATAGAGATCACGAGAAACTTGAAATATGACTAAACGGATCTGGGGTGTTGCATACTTACCCTACTTAAATATTTGAGTTGCTATATATACCTAACAGTTGTATTGCAGCCAGCTCTAGAGCTCATGAAGTATGCTGGTCGCTCTGCCTATTTTCTTGTATGAACTTTGCAGAGAGAAGAGATATCGGTCTCTATTGAAATTGATTATGAGAGTATTATGCCCATTATGTGCGAGTGGGAGATGTTGGAAACGGCGCCCATAAGGCCAAACCGTTTCAAACATAACTTCCAATGGGAAGTTATGCATGTTTAAAAAAGTAAACTGCCATGGGCAGTTAACGAGATAGAAAAGGAAGAATAACTTTCTTGCAAAAGAACTTCATGAATTCAAGAGAATTTATTATTCATTCTTCGACCCGAGAAACAAAAAGATTAATGAAGTTGTTAATTCGGCCATAACCAAAAAGCTTCCCGCAAGAAAAGTTACGAATGTGATTCGGCTAAGGGAGATTTAAAGGAGAAATATATTTTCTCTAAAATTTTTGAATAAGACAATACTCGTAATCTTTGCAATACTCGAAAAATTTAGTGCTGTGGCAAATAGACAATTTCCGATTACGTGATCTTATCTCCGACCAGTGAATCAAGACCGGTTCCGCATCGAACGATTCTGTAAGTTCGTTATTTAATTTCGCATTTTGTTTATAGATTATGTACGTGATAATCATCATCAACGACGAAAATTTCGTCGGTGATTTAAAAATGGAAAAAATATTGTTTTTTGAAAATAAAATTTTCGACGAAAATTTTCGTCGGAAGAAACTTTTACCAATGGAATTCTATTAAAAGAAACTTTTTTTCGATGAAATTTCATCAGAAAAGTTTTTCCGACGAAAAATTCAATCGAAAATTTTTTTTAGTTAAATTAGTTTTGGGAAAACGTTATTCCAATGAAAATTCTGGAGGTGATGGAAAATTCTGGATATAACCATTGAAGACTTGATCATGTAAAATTCTGGATATCACAACCAAAATCTTTGAATATCACTATCGCAGACTTGTTCACGCAAAAATTTAAATTTCACCACCAAAAACTTTGAATATCACCATTGAAGATTTGACCATGCAAAATTCTAGATTTTACCACAAGAGGCTTGAAATTTTCCACTTAAATGTTTTTTATTTTTGAAAATTTACTAGTTGAAATGATCCATGAAAAATCTCCATTTTAGAAATTTCTCCATTCTATTTTTTTTCCACTTTGCAAATTCTCCGTTTGAAAATTTTGTCATTAAGAGTTCCACACATCTCATAACCCTCCATTCAATTTTAAAATTATTTATACAAAAATAATTCCGAAAATTCCTCATTTAATCTTGAAATTTCTCCTTTGAAAGCTTCCTATTTAACATTTTGAAACTCTTTTTCTGTAAAAGTTCTCCATTTGAAATTTTAAAGTTTTCCCGTTTTTGAAAATTTTCATCCAAAAATTGTCTCTTATGCTTCTTTCATATCATTTTCCTGCTTCATGCCTTTCTTCTATTCGCTCTGTATGCAATGATTTGAATGCGAATAATCTCGACCAAGATGCAAGTATACATTCTATCCTAATGGTTGAAATGCAAATACTCATTATCAAGAAGCAAATGCAAATGTCTCCCCCAAACGGTTGAAATGCAAATGCTTATTACCAAGAAAACAAATGCCAATGTCTAGCCTCGAATGATGACAATGCTCTTTGCAAAGATGCAAATGCAAATGTAATTATCAATTACAAAAATGTAAATGCCTCTACAAGTTATCTTTCAAAGAGATGCAAACTATAAAAATGTAAATGCTAATGTCACATTTCAATCACGTGAATACGATAATTCACCATTTTTCTGCAAAACTCACAATCTCAACTATTGGTATTCTTATTTACACAAATGATCAATAGATGATGTAACTGCAATTACCAAGCAATAATATAAATGTGATGATCTCACAAATGACACAAATGCTCAAGAAAGTCAACAAATGATGCAAATGCAAAGATCAACAATGATGCAAATATAAGTAGCCATAATTAATGATACATATGCTCGTGAATGATGGAAATGAACCTTAAAATTAATTAAAATTTATTAAAAAGATAATTTTTGAGGTCTACGTAAAAACCAGATGAAAAATCAATGCGGCTTCGGGAGTTGATTATGCATGGAGAATGTATTAGCACCCTCACAGCGCTCTCGTTTAAAAATGTACTAATTAATCATGTGTTATCCTTAATCTTGGTAAAAATGATTTTAATTTTAATATTTAAAAATAATATCCTTAATCAAATTTCACATTTAAAAAAAGATCACATTATTTGAGAATGAAATGGGACTTTTGTTACAATAAAATTTTTATACTCCCAGCAACCTAGTGAAATATAGAAATGTTTTTTCGATTAAAATTTTTCATTTCATTCCTTTAAAAGTGTATTCTTTTGTGAAAAATAATTGTTAAAATTCTCCCAGCAACCTAACGGGAACTCAAGAATTATTTCCACTTGAAAATATTGTCTTATCTTGTTTTTAAAAGACAAATGATTATATTTCAAAAAAAAAAAATTTCACAATTCCAATATTTAAAAAAACAATAATTATGACATGAAATAAATAAATAAAATTTAAAAAGTAATTAAAACGAAACATAAGTAATAAAGCACTATATACAAGTTTATTTTAATTATCCTATTTTTTTCAAATTAACAATTTTAATTTTTTGGCAGGATATCATAAAGATTGCTTGTATCGAAGAATTTTTTATACTCACCAACAACCTGACGGAATTTAGAAAATTATTCTTTCGTTCAAAAATTTCTATATTACTTAAGAAAATAAGAATAATATTTTCTCATGAAAAGATCATGAGAATACTCTCTAACAACGGGGGTCTCAGGGTCGTTACACTAAGTCGCATAATTCTTTTAATTCTTTAGGTAGTATTAGGTATTGTTTTTAAAATCATTGCAGTGATTTAATTACCATGGTAATAAGATCACCAAAATGATTTGATCACTACTGATCTTAAATCACTATATTTGGTATAATATTATAGATCACTGGTATCTTAAATCATTGTGTTTGATATTACATAAGAAAAAATTATTAAATATATAACACCTAAAATAACCTTATTTTAGTAATAAGATTATTTAATGAAAACAACAATTTCAATTTTTATTAAATGAACAATTTATAAAATAAAAATTTATTGTTCTATAGAAAATAATAAGGTATGAAGTATGAAATAGTATTGAAAAGTTATTAACATATTCATATATAATGGTCACATAAGTTGTCTTGTATAAGATGATTAAAAAGTGGAGATTTGTTTATAAAAATTAAAAATTTGTAGAGAAACATATTTTTGTGGGCATTATATCGATGCTAAAATTGTCGTAAAATAATTTTGAATATCACTCTCCTTCGGTGATTCTCACCCTTTTGGATAGAATTTAGATCATCCCACAATGGGATGATTTAATCACTCTTAGTGATCTAAAATCACTGTCACATAGGATTTCCAAGTTACTATCAAACACGGTGATTAGATCACCTTCGATTTTAAAGAAATCAACCCATACCAAATACCAACTTAATGAAAATCATTTTTATTACCCACAATCAACTACAATAAAATAATAATTAAAAAACAATTGAATGAATAAATAAATAAACAAAAAAGTAAAGATCAAGAAATTAAATAACAGTAAATAAGATAAATAAAATAAAATAAAAGAAAAACGTAAAGTAAATAAACAAAATAAAGTACGATAATATAGAAATAAAATAAAAATGTTTAAAATAAATAAATTGCAGTGATGGAACAGAAGTGGGATTTATGATCTGAAATATAGAGTGAATGATGAAGTGCCATTTCATCCAAATTCAAATCCAATTAAGGTAGCAAAGTGGCAAACGTTAGAAAAATTGCCTTCGAGAATCGAAACCCAAAGGGCTCACTTCACTTTGTCACCCAAATCACATCCACAATTAGGCTCTTCATTTTTTGCATACTATTTATTTATTTTAATTTTTATACCCTTGTCTTAGGTCGTTTTAAATTAATTTATAATATTTTTTTTCACAATTTAAAACCAATTAAAATTGGATTTTAAGGATATAAATATAATATACTTTATGGTATAAAGTGATTTACAATTTCTTTTGATTAAGTAAATTGAGGTACTTCTCAAATTTCGATTAATCACATTTTTACTATTTCCGTTTTTTATTTAAAACAAAAAAAAAAAGAAAAGAATTCTTAACTAATGAGACTATGTATTAGAGTACCAAAATTAATCAAGAAATACACTTATACAAGATTATTATTATTATTTAAGAAACGAGGGATGTGAATCATATTTTTTTTAATAATGGATCATATATCAATCACGAAATCAAATGCTCAATTTATTTATACAAAAATTATTAGGTATAGAAAATTGTTAGGTAAATCAAATAAAGGTATAAAATATGTTCTTTTGTAGTCTTTTAATTTATTCCATTTGTAAGGATATGTAAAATGAATATAGGGTGTCTCTCAATCATAAGTTATGTGCATTAGAACATTTGCAATATTTTTAACCCATGCTTTATTCTATTCAAAATTTGTGAACATAAAGTTGTAAATATTTAATTAAATTGATGACATAATTAACCATTTTTTTTTATTTTAAATCTTTCTTCTACACTAAGGATTTCTATTTTCCTTGGTTGGGTAGGCTTCTATGCATGAATGGAGGGAGGCCTTTCTTTTCTAGGGGATAATTGAAAGGTCTAGGCCTTTAAAATGGCTAAGATGGACTCCTTTTGTCGACTGGTAGTTGAAGTTCGGGCCTATTAGGCTATGACTAAGAGACAATATCCAATGTAAAATTTGGATTTAATTCTTTAAGCAAAAAACACGAACAATAACCAAATCCCAAACTTAGATTATTTAATTCATGCAGTTACTTTAAAAAATATGATATCTAGTAGATTTGAATTTGAATTTTAATATCTGCAATTCATTTTTCTATCTTCAAATTACGACTTTCTTTGTATGAAAAAACCTTAAAAATAACCTTCGGTTTTGGACAATCACCCAACTACGTGCACTAATAAATCAGACCCTAAAAATCAACCAATTAACATTTGGTAGGCTATCCTCAAAATCTTCATTTTCTAACAAGTATATATGTGTTATTTTATACTGATTACATGAATTTTCACTGAACTTACTATTTACAAAATAAAAATATACCTTTGAAAAATTGCCCATCCATTACCAGAGGAGTTTTTAGACTCTACAAGCAGTGTTAGCAAAGTGGCACATACCCTTTTAAGGTATAGTAAAAAAATAAAATAAGAATTAATTAAAAACAAAAGTGAGACATGTGATAATTTTTTAATTCGTTTGTGAAATTAAAAAATTTTACTATCAATATATCAAAAGAGGAACTCTATACTTTTTCCATTTGGTAGGCTATGTTACCTCGTAATTCACTGAATTATCACAATCAAAATTGTATTTGACAAATATATATGGCTGCCAAGTGCTAAATTTCTAGGCGGATAAAGGTTGCAAGTAGAGGTGGTCATGGCCGGGCCGGGCCGCGGCCCGGTTTTTTTTTTTTTCCTCTGCCCAGGCCCGGCCCTGGGTAGCTCAAGCCCGCCCGTTTAGACCCAAAACACTGTTCATTGGAATAAAAAAATAATTTTTTTATTTATTTTTATTTTTTATAATTAAAATTAAATAAAATAATATTATTATAATAAAAATCACTGTTCCGGGCCGGGCCGGCCCGGAACATAAAATATCCTGCCCAGGCCCGACCCGTATTGAGCCGGGCCTGCCGGGCGAGCTGCCCGGCCCGTGAGCAGGTCTAGTTGCAAGCAAATTTAAAGGCAGCAGCCATTTTGGTTCCATTTTCCGACAACCCACGTAATAAAATAAAACTTACTCCAAATATTTCAAGCAAACTTACAATCATAAGAAAGATATCAAATTCAATTATAACCAAATCCTAAAGCTTATAATAAACCATGAAACCCTAAAATCAACAATATAAAATCAATAATAAAGATAAAGAAGATATAAAATAATTAGTTATCTTTGTTGCTGCTTCCGCCAAGGGAGCTAACTCGTTGCTTGCTGCTTCTGTTGTTGGCTGGGAAAGGTAGAGGTGGCATCGCTGATTAGAATGATCGATTTTTTAAATTGATTTTTTTATTGGTTTATAGAATGATCAATTCTCTATTATTCATCGGATTTGATAAGTCTTTAATTTTTAATTGAACCGATTTAATCGATCGATTCGATTTGATCAATCGATTCAATCTAATATTTTCAACACTAATTAAAGCTGAAGGGCATTGAACATTTTTTTTTTCTCGGAGAAAGGAAGGAGAAGTTTTGCCTTTTAAATGAACCTCAACTAAATTTAACATTTCTTTCTTGGTTTCCATGACATTGCAACAACTGTTCTCAACAGTGAATTAAACCACTTCTTTGTGAAACATCAATGCATGAAAACTAGTGGTTGGGGAAGAAAATGTTTACATTTTTTAATATTCTTTGATTTGTTGTTGCGGATTACCAATTTTCAATGTTCTAGATATGTCATGTTCTCAAAACTGTTGGAAATAGCATGGTAGCCCACAACAAGCATTAATACACAACATGCACTCAGGAAGAAGAGAAAAAGAGAACATAATGTTTTTAATGTGGTTCAGCCCTTCTTGGCCTACGGCCACGATCCCAAAATGATAATATACTTCACTAGGAAATATTCCAACTTGTAACTTTTGCACGGATAAAGCTACAAACCCTCATTCAACACACATGTAGCTTTTGCACGGATAAAGCTACAAACTTTCTTACAACACACTTGTAGCTTTTGCACGAATAAAGCTACAAATCTTCTTACAACACACTTGTAATTTTTGCACGAATAAAGCTACAAACCATCCTTCCAATATTTTGTAACTTTTGCACGGATAAAGTTACAAACCATCATCACAACTACTATGACTCACCACCCATAAAGTCCTAATACAACTTCTACTTAAGTGTATAGACTCTCTCACAAGGGCTGGTGGTAGTCTTTCACCAAAGGCCAAGGTCCCTATGTATAGGTGAGCACTCCTCTTGGCTCATCAATACTACTCAATGTGTGATTAGGATTCTCCTTTGCTTAATCAATTAGTTACTTGATGTAGGATGAGCACTCCTACTCAATGTGGGGCTTGGACTCCTACTCAAACTCAATGTTGGACTTGGACTCAAACTCAACAAATCCTCCATTGAGTCAAAGTCTTCCTACTCAATGTTGGACTTGGACTCAAACTCAACAAATCCTCCCTTGAGTCAAAGTCCCAATTATCTCTTGGCAGCAACTCTTCTTCCTTGAACCAAAAACCTTTGGGCAGCAACTCAGCAACTCTCATACTCTTCTTCCTCGAATAAAAAAGCTTCATGGCAGCAACTATCCTTGCTCGAATCAAAAGCTCATGGCAGCATCTCTCTTCGCTTAAACCAAAAGCTTTTGGCAACTCCTCCCTCGAACCAAAAGGCTTCTGGGTAGCAACTCTCCCAGCTCGAACCAAAAGCTCTGATACCAGTTGTTGGGAATAACATGGTAGCCCACAACAAGCATTAACCCACAACATGCACTAGGGAAGAAGAGAAAAAGAGAACACAATATTTTTAATGTGGTTCAGCCCTTCTTTGCCTACGTCCACGATCCCAAAGGGATAATATACTTCACTAGGAAATATTCCAATTTGTAACTTTTGCACGGATAAAGCTACAAACCCTAATTCAACACGCTTGTAGCTTTTGCACAGATAAAGCTACAAACCTTCTTACAACACACTTGTAGCTTTTGTACGGATAAAGCTACAAACCTTTTTATAACACATTTGTAACTTTTGCACGGATAAAGCTACAAACCATCCTCCCAATATTTTGTAACTTTTGCACGGATAAAGTTAGAACCCATCCTCACAACTACTATGACTCACCACCCATAAAGTCTTAATACAACTTCTACTTAAGTGTATAGACTCTCTCTCACAAGGGCTGATGGTAGTCTTTTCCCAAAGGCCAAGATTCCTATTTATAGGTGAACACTCCTCTTGGCTCATCAACACTACTCAACGTGAGATTAGGATTCCCCTTTGCTTAACCGATAAGTTACTTGATGTAGGATGAGCACTCCTACTCAATGTGGGACTTGGACTCCTACTCAAACTCAATGTTGGACTTGGACTCAAACTCAACAAAAACCTCCATAAAATTGAAATGATATATTTTTAGAGCTGTATAATTGTTTGTTTTTTGTTTTTATGTTTGTCAAGTTGGAAAATTTTGTTTGTTTTAATTAGTTTTAGTGTATGAAGGTGCAATGCATAATAAGATTAGTTTTGTATTGCTGTTGGTAAATGATTGGATTATAATAAGTTAGTTGAAAAAAGTGTATTTAAAAAGTGCGATAAAAAATGTGATTTAAAAATTTTAACCAACATTTGGTTGGTTGGAGTGGTAAGGGACTCCAACCCCCAAGATGAGGACAAAAGTTCGAGTCCAGAGAGTCACCAATATTGAGAGAGCTTTACCGTCACGCTTCCCTATCCAAACAGAAATTAGTCTTCCATTAATTATAAAATGGGAATGGATAGACACCCTGGGTTTAGACAAAGAAAAATGTGATTTAAGATTTTTTTTAGTTTTTTGATTTGGATTGTCAAACCATAATTTTAATCGCAAAAGTAAATTTTTTACCCGTTTAACATTATGATTGTAGTGAAACACAATTTTTTACTTCAAAAGCTGTCAACAACAATAATAAATAGGCCTAAGAAAAAAATGTATGGTAAAAAGAAATGAGAAGATACAAGTGGATAAAGAGAGAGAGAAAAAGAAAAGATCACATCGAGAAAGTACAATTGCTAAAACACTTTTGGAATTTCAGATTCTACTGACTAGAAAAAAAAATAGCTCAATGCTTCAAGGAGTACAAAAAACAAAACTCAGTTCTACTAACTAATTAATATGAACTCTAGAACTACTAAAAACTCAATTCTACTATTTACAAGCTTTTTCCCATTGTGAATTTCTTCTCAATTGGAACAGTGAGCATCAAGTCAAGCAGACTGAAAAGATCAGTTAAAAACTCAACATTAATCCTTAATTAATCTCCAATATTTCTTCATCACTAAACAAATTGCATAATCCGCAAATAATATATGTGTCAGTTGGAAGGCACGTGGTAGTATTTGCCTTTACACATGCACCTATAAACAATTGGGCAGGACTCTGCAATGGAGCACTTGAAGCTCACCATCACCCTCTTGCAGGGAAAGCAAGGCCCACAAGCGTGGGAACAGTCAGGCAAGCTCGACCCTGTTGGGTATAACTCCATCCCTACCCCTTCCTTTACTCCTTCCTGCAAAACCATCAACTCATCAATGACTCTTTTTATTTTATTACTCAACTTGCATAATTATCTCGGTTGAGGACATAATGGATGCTATCGCGCTCACTTGCGAAAAATATCGATGATAGCGAGAGAACCGAAACCGCAAAATAACAGTCATAACGTCACGTTGCAACTGTTATTTAAATTTTTGGTTCGAATCTTATGAGGGCTTTACCATTACACTCCCGGTCCGACGGGCTATCGATGAGAACCAAGGTTCAAATCTTGAGAGTCACCAATGTCGAGAAGGTTTTACCATTACACTCTTGATCCGATAGAGATTAATTTCCCATCAACTATAAAATGGGGATGGAGAACACCATGGGTTTAGACCAAAATAAATTCTTGGTCTGATAAAATAATGGTCTGATAAAAAAAATTCTTGGACTGATAGAATTTATGAGATTAGACAAAGGAGATAAGGGCCACTTGAGGGAAAACAAACCTCAGGGTGAATTTGTCCTTCATCTCCAAATTTGGTAGCTTTCCCATGGATGCTGGCTGCACATGCATAAAATAATTTAAGCAGTGATAAAATAGAAGAAAATGACATTATTTACCATCACTTGTTCAAAACAAAAAAGCACAAAAATTTTGGAGTCTAAGAGACTACATCACTAAAAAATAACATCACACTTCTGAAAATCGATGTGTTTAATTTCTTTTTTGGTATTTGATGAAGTTTTTAAGGATATAACTTTAATTGCTGAAATTAAAATTTTAATATTTAATCAACAGATTATACGACTGTTGATGAAACGGAGACAGAGAATATATATATATTTGCAATGGACTTACCATGGTGATGAGGGGGCACCCGAAGGCTTTCTGAGAATAGGCAAAACATCAACAATATCACAACAAGCATTAGTCCACCAATTCCAAGAGAGAAGTTCTTCATGTTTCTTTGCTATTGGTTTGTCTATCAAACTACACAAATTTGAGAAACTTTAAGAGAAATAAAAAAATTTATTGCATGAGAGATAGAAAAGCATGCAAGAAAAAAACAAATGTTTGGAGGGGATTTGGTCGTGGGCGAGGGTAGTAATATAAGGGGAGTGATGAAAAGAGAGGGGGGATGGTTTTAAATGTAGGAGGAGGGTACATCTGATACACTTCACATGATCCTTGGCTATCTTTTGAAAGGGTTTCACATGATTTGGTAAGTCATCCACATTTAAACCTATAATAATATCGGTACTTTAAAGCATATTATTAAAACCTAAATGTATATACAAAACAAAATTTGAAAACATCTATAGTAAAAATTCAAACAAACAAAGAAGAAGTCAAGAAGTCACATCAAAAGAATTTTAACATTGTTGTAGCTAGAGTCAACTATATCTAGACATATACGTAGATCTGTCCAATATTCGTTTAGTCCGACAGGTCCAACCAAATTCGATTAAGTTTGAGATATGTTTTTGATAATCCGGATCGGATTGGTTCGGTCTAGTTTTGATTATTATTTAAATAATAAAAAATATTTTTTATTTAAATTGTATTATGAAAATATATAAATATTAATATAAAATAAATATTTTAAATAGTAAACAGAGTTTTGGATTGGACCTGAAAAAACAATTATTTTATTCATGTCCGGTCCATGGATATAGGCAAGAGAAGAAATAAATCTACATTTTTATGAATGTTTTCAGTTGAATAACTCTACTACTTGTTAACATCATTCCTTATTGTTAAGTTGGGTGAATCCTAAGTTGATAGGAAAGGGTTGAATAGGTGAAAAAATTAATAAAAACAGTTTGTGGTTTGCAGGAATTGGAATTCAAGACCTTAGCTTTAATACCATATTAATGTAGTTGACAAATTATACCTTAAAAGCTCAATCTATCTAATAAGAAAATGCTCAACTCAACTATATATTTCTTTTTAATTTCTTTCGTTAATTTATGCTATAGTATTTTCGTTTAAGATCATTTTCATGTATATAAAACTAATAATTACGTTTACATGGCGATTTATCAATTGTAATAATTCACTTATTAATTAAAGGAAAATACTCTAGTTTTTTTGTACTTATTATCAATTGAGGAAGGCATTTAAACAGAGACAATTAATTGAATCCGTGGGTTTTAGTTCATCAAGTCAAAATTCTTAGGCGTTTCAATATTTAGGAGTAAGATGGCAAGTGGACAAATCGGGTCGGGTGTGATTCAGTTAGAAGGAAATTCAAGTCGTTTTCGAATTCTAATCATTTTTTGTTCAAATTATTTCGAATTTAAAACGTTATTTAAGTTTGACATTCGAATTATCTAGATTCAAATAATTTTAAATTCAGTTATTGATTTTTAAAAACATTAAATTCAAATTGTTTCGAATTAATTTTTCGATTCACTAGGATTCGGACGATCGTATGAATTTTTCATATTCGGATTAACTTTTTCAATTCTACTTAGGAGTTATATTAACATTGTTTACTAATAAAATATGTTTCCAATATATATATATATATATATATATATATTTGAATCTAAGTATGTACATATTGGGCAAAGTTTCAAAATTGCTGGAAACTAACATAATTAATAGTGTGCAGATACTTAAAAAACATAACGTATTGTTCATAGAACATTAAATTCTTACTCATAATTTTTTTTATTGGTACAAAGGAAGCCGCATCTTGAGAATACAGGAAAGAGTGATAGATGTTGAGATTCGAACTTCAAACCTATTGAATGTCATTTTTTAAGGATGACTACATGAACTAATTGAGTTAAGTCCCAGATTCTTACTCATATAATTTGAATATATGAAGATTGAAGACACTACAGCAATTTTGGATTTTAGTGGCATTTTACTGGCGGCGTTTTACTTAAAAACGCCGGCAGGTACCGTGTTTTTGTAAAGGGAGCGGCGTTTCTACCCTAAACACCGCTAAAAATTAATTTAGCGGCGTTTGTAAGGAAGAAACGCCGCTAAATGAGATAAATTACCGGCGTTTAGAATAAAAAACGCCGCTAAATATTTCTCAAATTACGCGGGTTTTTTTTTTACCGCTAAAAAATTACCCGCCATTTCTATTAAAAGAAACGCAGCGTTTTTATTAGTGTATTTAGCGGCGTTTGTTATAAGAAACGCCACTAAATGTTCTCATGTAGCGGCGTTTCTCAGACAAACGCCGCTAAATGTATGACATTGAAAAAATCAGAGTAGAACATTTAGCGGCGTTTGTCTCCATAAACGCCGCTAAATGTGCAATTTAGCGGCGTTTGTCTGAGAAACGCCGCTAAATGTATGACATTTAAAAAAAATCAGAGCAGAACATTTAGCGGCGTTTGTCTCCATAAACGCCGCTAAATGTTGCAATTTAGCAGTGTTTGTCTTAGAAACGCCGCTAATGTTTAAATTTAGCGGCGTTGGTCTGAGAAACGCCGCTAAATGTATGACATTGAAAAAAATCAGAGGAGAACATTTAGCAGCGTTTGTCTCCATAAACGCCGCTAAATGTTGCAATTTAGCGGCGTTTGTCTTAGAAACGCCGCTAATGTTCTCATTTAGCGGCGTTTGTCAGACAAACGCCGCTAAATGTATTACATTTAAAAAAATTAGAGGAAAACATTTAGCGGCGTTTATGATAAACGCCGCTAAATGAATAAATTTAGCGGCGTTTCTAGTATACAAACGCCGCTAAATATTAAAAAAATCGAGCGA
Organism: Fremontodendron californicum; assembly: GCA_030761205.1. NCBI lineage: Eukaryota > Viridiplantae > Streptophyta > Magnoliopsida > Malvales > Malvaceae > Fremontodendron > Fremontodendron californicum. The sequence goes on along the minus strand of JAULJL010000044.1, from coordinate 9,563,970 downwards.
CAAAATTTACCGCTTTTTTTTTAAAAGGAGATGAATAGATCTACAATTTAGCGGCGTTTGCCGAAACAAACGCCTCTATTTGCTGGAAATATAATCAGTAACAGACCCCTCTTCCTCTTTACCCAAAACACAGAACTCATTTTTTCTCCCTCTCTCTGTCCATCCTCTCACACCCACCAGCTTTTAGGTCAAAGATTTAAGCAAAATTTTGTTAATCTCTTTCCATTCCTAGAAGATTCTTGTTTGAAGGTAACAATTTTATGTTTTTGCATTTTGTAAATTGGAGATTTTATTTAAAGTTTTTGCATTTTTTTTCAGGTTCTAAACATTGAATTGGATGAGGCATTTTGACAGATGATGAACCTTGGAGGTCAATTCTTTTACTTTTGCTTTCATTAACTTTAATCACTGGTTGTTTTACAAATTTGGAAAAAAATTGTAATAACTTGTAATTTTAGTGCAGGATTGGTAATAGGAGTTTTGGACCTTGCAATTGTTATATATTTACAGGTACAAATTAAATTTTATACTACCTTGTCTTGTTTAATTTAAATTTTATTCCAATTGTTATATGTTGATTATTTTGTGCTTTCTTAATAGAATTGCTATATAATGATACTTTATAATATACTATTAAATTTTAATATATTTCTGTTATGTATTGATTGTAAACTATAATGTAAATTTATTGAATAATATTATTAATTATAATTTTTAAATAAAAAAAATTATATATTTTTTTTTTACAAATTCTGGAAATTTAGCGGCGTTTTTATAACACAAACGCCGCTATATTTGTGAATATTAAAGAACGAAATTCTAAAATTAGTGGCGTTTCTCGAGACAAACGCCGCTAAATGTTTCAATTTAGCGGCGTTTCCTGAGCCAAACGCCGCTAAATGCTTCAATTTAGCGGCGTTTTTTATCCACAAACGCCGCTAATTTATTCTCAAATACCATCTGTTGCAGTCCTACTCTGGCGTTTATAAACGCCGACAAATATCCCTACAAACGCCGCTACATTAGCGGCGTTTTTGTTTAAAATGCCGGGAAAATTCCCGACGTCGTTTTTCTCGACACTTTTAGCGGCGTTTGTCAAAAATGCCGCTAAATTTTTTGCGGCATTGAAAACGCCGCTATTATTAAAAAAACACCGCTAAAGGCCTATTCTGCTGTAGTGAGAGTTAGTCCTAATAATAATAAAAAGTTTTGCTAACAAATGCCCTTAGGATACTCTTTAAAATTAGTTAATATATTATTTATAGAAAGAACATTATTTAAATGCAGTATTTGACAATTTTATTAATCATTTTTAATATATTAAATGAAGATATTACTATATATAATAACTTTAAAGAGTGTCTTTAGGACACTTGTTAACAAAATACTAATAGAAAAGGTGATGAGAAATTCTCCTGTATGCAAAACCCTAGAAAAGGGTAGGAGACATGAGGGAGTTCACGAGTATAGAGACAGTTGGTAGGATATTATTTCCATAACCAAAACCAAAATCAAAATCAAAGATATGCATGCCCTCCAAAAATTCATGAAGAAGGCCTGCGCCATAAACGTGAAGTTTTGACTTAAATGAACTATATATTGCTTCACTTTTTCCATGCAGCTCTCTTCCCTTTCACAATATCTCTCTTTAATGCTCCCATTCATCACCCCTTAGTGACAAGACTCTAGAGGAAGGGTTTTTGCCAGTGAATAAAAAATCGGATTGGACTGCTGAATAGGGAATTGGTAGTTTGTCCGGTCCTATACTATACATAAAACCGAATTTTTTTTGAACCGGTGAAAAATCAATTTTTTTTTAGGCAAGTGGTGAGATTTGAACCCTTAACCTCTTAGATTTATAATAAAGATCATACCACTAAATCAAATATATATTATTATTAATTATTTACTATATTTATTATTTATTTAACATTAAAACTATTTATGTATAATTAAAATTATTTTTATCAAACCGGTCGGTCCAACCGCTTAATCGATTGGATCGAAAATAAAAAAATCTGACCGATTTGACTTTCGATTCTATTTTTTTAACATTGCCAAATTGATAGGGGTTGAAATTAAAGTGGGTCTGATAATGTCCTTGGCTTTCTTAACTTTTATGATATTTTATATATATATATATATATATATATATATATATATATATATATAATTGAGCTGCAAAAATTTAAGAACAAAAAAGAAAATGTAAATTCATGTTTTGGAGTCGTCCAAAGATTTGTAATATGGCCTAATTGACCATGATTTTTATATTAAGTCCCATTAAAAGAAAATATTAAAATTCATCATAATTCTTTAATTTTTCATGTATGTAACTATTTAAATTCATTATTTATTATTAGAATTTAGCACACTCATTTTGTGGGTGAAAAAAATGTGCTATCAAAATAAATAAAAAAGTTGTATTTTAAAAGAAATGAGTAATTTTTTAGTGGATAATTTTTTTTAAAAAATAAATAGACATAATATCCTTAATTTTATTTATTATTATTATAATTATAATTTGATTTTTATTTAATTTTTGGATTGAGTTGATATTTAGTTAACTTGTGATAGAAACTCAATCAGATATTTTAATGTTAGTATAAATTATATAAAAAATAGATTGTTTATCATTTTTAATTTTCATTTTAATGATAAATTTCACATAAAAAAAATTCACTTAGGTAGTGTTTGGTATCATTTTTAAGATCACCGTGGTGATCTAATTACCATAGTGATAAGATCACCAAGGTGATTTGATCACTAGTGATCTTAAATTACTATGTTTGGTATAATATTATAGATCACTGTGTTTGGTATCATTTTTAAGATCACCGTGGTGATCTAATTACCATGGTGATAAGATCACCAAGGTGATTTGATCACTAGTGATCTTAAATTACTATGTTTGGTATAATATTATAGATCATTGGTGATCTTAAATCACTGTGTTTTGTATTGTTTAAAAAAGATGATTATTGAATATATAACACAAAAAATAACCTTATTATTAATAATAAGATTATTTAATGAATGCGATAATTTCAATTTTTATTGAATAAACAATTTATAAAATAAGAATTTATTATTCGATAGAAAATTATAAGGTATGAACTAGTATTGATGAGTATAATTCAAAGTTATTAACACATTCATATCTAATAATCACATAAGTTATCTTGTATAAGATGATTAAAAAGTTGAGATTTGTTTATAAAAAATAAAATTTTGTACATAAACATATTTTGGTAGGCATCACTTCAAGGATAAATTCGTCTTAAAATAATTTTAAATATCACTCTCCTTCGGTGATAAAACTTTCACACTCTTTTGGATGAGATTCAGATCACCCCACAAATGGGGTTATCTAATCACACTCGGTGATCTAAGATCACTGCCATATAAGATTCTCAAGTTACTACCAAACACAGTGATCTAATCGCGGTGATTAGATCACCTTCGATTTTAAAAAGATCATCCCATACCAAACACGACCTTATGGTGTGTTTGGATGGGGTATTTGGAGGAGGAAATTCATTTCAATGAAGGTTTTTGATGCACCCAAAAAAGTGTATCTAATTTAACCTTGCACTTAAAAAGAATCAATTGTAGAGTATAGTGATTAGGAAGGGTCGAGTCCAAGGGATTGGGTTTTAGTTTATCAATCACTAGTTTAAAACTTAAATTCAAAGAAAACAAAAGTTAAAGGGGGTTTTGAAATCAATTTAAGCAAACAATAAAAATAAGAAAGCAAGTAAATAAGAAGTAATCAGATATGAGAAATGTATGGTTAAGGTTTCATTCTCCACCACTAGACATCATTGAGAATCAATTTCAGATCTATCAACATCAATTAACTATCAAAATTATCAACCATAGATAACAATAAGCTCTGCTACCCCAATATTTCCTTAGTTTGTCGTTAAATAGAATAAGCTCTCTATTTAATCTCTAATTTTCAAACAACCTAAAATAAGCTCTCTAAATTCAATTTGATAACAACTTTATGATGAGAAAGATAGGTTGATCTAAGCAACAAACACGTAAGTTCGAATTGTTCAACTTAGGTTATGTTCCACATTGCAATTCCCGAAAACCCAACATAATCATGAATTACAAATTGCTACTAATGAATAAGAAATCAAGACAATTACACATATCAAGACTCCTAAACTAGCAATAGATAATTATCAAGATCTATCTAGTTGGCCACCTAAACAAATCAAGACAACATCATGAACAATTTTAATGGAAGAACATAAGCAACTTTGATAGAAAATTAATGATAGATAAAATCTGAAAATCAATTACAAAACATGTCTAGGGCTTTGAAATCACCCTTAACCAAAAAAGAGTTTAGCCTTGTATAGGCATAGTTAATATAAGTATGAATATTAAAAAGAAACTAAGAAGAAAACTAAAATAAAACTAAGAGAATAGAGAAGAAGAAGAATGATGATCCTTGAGTCTCCTCAAAAGATGTCTAGTTTGTGACTCAAAAGATGGTATTTATAGAGCTTTAAAACCCTGGGAACAAGTCCTTGCTACACAAGTAAGCCTGGAGGCAGAAAAGCCACGTTTTTGCATTTTTTTTGCGGTTTTTCCCGAACCTTGAGGCAGAAATTCAGTGTAGAGAAATACCTAATTTGGAAAATTTGGGGAAAAGTGCATAAACGATCAAATTGGACGAAATTGGAGGTTCCAAATCGAATAAGATCAATAAATATGGATATTGGAAGGTTCAATTTTGAAGCGGAGTTGAAGGAAGAATTGGTTTGAAGAGAAAAAGGAAAATAAGGATTTAATTAACAAATAGGAAATTTACAAATTTGGGAAAAACTGCAGAGATGGCCCGATTTGGTGAAATTGAAGCCCCGAGTTGAGAAAGGATAAATAAATAAATCCCAAGTTCCAACTTGAAGTGGATCCGAAGAAAGAGCCGGTTGGAGAAAAAACGAGAAAATTCTCAATATTGAGAAAAAAAGAAAACTAAATCGAAGAGAAATTCGAATGTAAAAATTGGGCTTTTTCGGACCAACTCCAATTAAATATTTAACAAAGGGAGTGGAAAAAGAAAATCCAGAAATTGGGACCGTTTTGAGTGAAACCGAGGTTTCGGGGTTAAAAGGGCAAATTTGAAAAATCCGAGAAAAATAGAATTCAAGCTCGAAAAATTATGAAAACATCCAGATCTGAGTTTTATATTAGATGGAAGCGATTGGAGAAGAACAATCCGAAATCGGAGCCCAAAAGAAAAAAAAAAAAAAAAACAAAGTTCGGGTGCACTAATTCAAAATTCCAAGAGAAAATTTCGGGAAAGATAGAAAACGAGCTCGAAAATTATGAAAACTTTCAGATCTGAGTTTTATATTTTATGGAATGGATTGAAGAAGAAAAATTTGGAATTGGAGCTCAAATGAAAAAAGACAAAGTTTGGTGCACTAATCCGAAATTCCAAGAAACAATTCTGGCAAAAATAGAAAATGAGCTCGAAAAATTATGAAAACTTTCAAATCCGTGTTTTATATTTTATGGAAGGTATTGGAGAAGAAAAATCCAGAATCAGAGCTCAAATAGAAAAAGACAAAGTTTGGGAGGCACTAAACCGAAACTTTAAAGAAAAATCCGAAACAAAATAGAATCCGAGCTAGAAAAAATATGAAAACCTCCAAAATTGAGTTTTATTTTGGATGGGATGAATTGAAAAATAAAAATCCAAAATTGGGATCCATTTTCAAATAAATTAAGTTTGGGGGCCAAAATACAATTTTATCGAAAAAACTGAAAAGAGCCTTTTTGCAAATAAAAAAGAGGAATGGCCTGGAAATTTCCAGGCTATTTTCGACCAGCCTACTAATTAGAGGGAGGGGTGTGATCATCTTGAATCAAATGGCCAAGGTTGAATAGCAAGATGACATTTTTAAAAGGACAAGATTCTCCACTACTTTGCCTACATGGCATTTTAGGCCAATGGGAGGTCTCCAAATTGCAAAGCCATGTGAAGACCATGTAAAGAGCATGTGAAGGCTATGAGATGATGCCAAGTAGGATTAAAAATGCTATCTAGGAAGATATTTTAATAGTAAGCCATATGATCATGATAAGTGGCTTAGATATTTTGTAGAGATAGGAGACAAGAATAATCTGGGTGGCATTGTTGGCCAATGAGAGGCTAGGAAACCCTTAATTTAAGAGAAGCATCATGCAAATAAGGGACAAGCACCCTTAATTTAAGGAAAACATCATGCAAGGAGGGGACATTTTTAGCCATGTGGCAAGGGATGTTGGGAGAGCATGCAAAGGGCAAAAAAAAAAAAAAAACACACTCCCTATAGAATACCAAGGGCCGACCAACACAAGGGGGGAATTTTTTTTCTTCTCTCAAGGCATTCCTACTAAACTCTTTGAGGAGAAAAAGAGAAAAAGAAAGAGAGAAAGAGGAAAAAAAAAGGAGAATTTTGAGAGCTTGATTTGGAAAGCAATTGCTAGGTAGCTATTCGCTCTCTTCTTCTTCAACTATTTTCTTTGATATCATGTTCTTTTTCTTCTCTTTTTCCATGTGATTTGTTAACTTTTTGTTGAATAAAAGGTTTTCAAAAATATATTTTAAAGGTTTTCTTTCCTTTATTCTTTATTCTTTACAAAATAACCAAGTTGACAAAATTTTTCACACATTTTTGCCTTAGTCGAAACCTAGGAGGAGTTTTTGTACTTGTTCTTGCTTGATTATTCTTGCTTGTTTGTTTGTTCATATTTTTAGCTCATGGTTGACTCATTGTCATATGTTTGTTGGCTATAAAATCATGCATTTCATACCATCTTCAACTAGGTTTTGGCTAAGATCAACCAATGATCTCTAGCCAAAAACCCCTTGTCTATGCTAGTTGAAAAAAATGAAAATTTAAGTTGGATATTCTGACTTTGGGATTTTTTTTCACTACTCATTTTTTTAAAAAAATAAAATTCTTTTTTTACCACATGTAGTAGACTTTTGGAGGATGCCCTGGTATTTTTTCCACGATTTTTAGATTTTTTTTTATCAAGGTTGGAGAAAAACAGTTTTTAGCTCACTGTTCTGACTTTGGTGAAAATTCAGTCACGGCATCATTGGTCCAAAAATTAAGCTGGTTTTTTACCATGGAGACCATTATGTTTTAAGTCTACAATAATTTTCCATAATTTTTTGAAAATTCTTTGAAGGGTAAAAAATAGTTTTTCAACACTGATTTTGGGAGTCAGAATTGTTTTTTTTTTTAACTGATAATTTTCTATTTTTATTCATATGCAAAGAGAGGGCTGATTTAGGTCATTAGCTACTGTCTTAGGTTGATTTTCATGTCATTTCAAGGATAAAAATCAATTTTACAAAAATCGGGTCAAGGGTGGTCAACCCGGGTTTCAAAAATATAGGGAAACTAGAGCCTTTTTTAAGGGGTATTCGACCATGAGGTTTTTTTCATCCCAAAAATTCCAAAATTTTTTTAAATTCGAGCTCAAAGTCTTTCAGTTTTGAATATCCAATTTAAGTTTCTTTCAAAGGTAGTTGGATACCTTTTTAGGTTTACGGATGTCCTTACTTCAAGAGAGAAATACACCTTCATGCATTGTATGTTTTAAATGTTTTTATTTTAAATTGACATAAAACGTATGTTTCGGTTTCCTAAACATTTGGCGAGATTTAGCTCCTAATCTTTGTTGGGTTGCCGGAGAGGTTAGGAAATTGTTCAACGCACGTGTTTATGGAATCGAAAGATATTGGATTTAGTTTTATTCGGAATCATATAAATGTCATAAGAAAGAATTATTTTCCAAGTTTTGCCGGGTTTGCCAGAAAGTGTGGTAATATTTTTCGATATATGCTATTTGTATGATTCCTCGCATGAAAATTCTATATCCATGAATATTCCATGTTAATGTCATTTTATTTTCATGTTTCCTAATTAGATTTTTCCATGTCATTCGCCATGTCATCTAGATTGTGCCATGTGCATTCACGTGCCATGTCATTCATATGTCATGTCATTCATGCGCCATGTCATCTAGATTATACCATGTCATTCATTCATATGACATGTCATCCATTCACATGCCATGTCATCTAATTTATGCCATGTCATTCAAATGCCATGTCATTCTTTTACATGTCATGCCATCTAGATTGTGCCATGTCATTCATTCATATGCCATGTCAACCATTCACATTTCATGTCATTCATTCATGTGCCATATCATCTAGATTATGCCATGTCATTCATGCACACTCCACGTCATGCCATGTCATTCATTCATGTGCCATGTCATCCATTCACATGCCATGTCATTCATTCATATGCCATGTCATTCATTCACATGCCATGCCATCTAGATTATGCCAGGTCATTTATGCATACTCCATGTCAGGCCATGTCATTCATTCATGTGCCATATGATTCATATGTCATGTCATGTCATTCATTCACATGCCATGCCATCTAGATTATGCCATGTCATTCATTCATGTGCCATGTCATCTAAATTATGCTATGTCATTCATGCACATGCTATGTCATTCATTTATGTGCTATATCATTCATATGCCATGTCTTTGATTCATATTCTCATTCACTCTTTTGACTATGTCATTTAAATTTTGTCATGTTATAATAAATTTCTTGCCATGTTAATTATGCATGTTATATATTCATGTTTTAATAATAATTTATACATTCAAGATCATTTAAATTTTTGAAGATCGATATTTTTTGATAAATAAGGCAATATCCCCGAGTTAATATAATTCATTGATCCTCCTCCGGGTTGCCGGGGAGTCTCCATCAATCATTATTAACGAAGGAATACCCTTCTAAAAAGAGGATGATTCAGAGAATTTTCAAAATAAAAAAAAAAATCTATATTTTTGCCGTTTTGTCGAGGAATATAGAGAATTTTTGCAATAACAAATTCCGGATCATTTTTGAACAAAAATAGGATTGTTTTTAAAATGGGAATTATTTTTAATACCAAATCTAAAACCGACTTTTCACCGAGACTGAAGATAACACATGACTAATAAGGCATCGTTTTATACGGGCATTGTGGGGGTGCTAATCCTTCTCCACACGTAACATACTCTCGAACCCGCACTCTTTTTCTCTGGTTCAAAGCGCAGACTTCAAAATTGGTTTTAAAATGTTTTAATTACTTTTAAAATATTTTTAAAAATCAATTTTAATAGGTGGCCGATTACACTTAGCCAAAAAAGATTGGTGGCGGCTCCATTTTTTTTCGAGGTTGTTTTCGTACCCTCAGCCTTTATTTCAAGAGGAATTAAGTCATCTTTTCCTCTACTTTTTTTATGTCACACCCTTAACTAATGGGCCAATTTGTCCAGCGACGGGGCAGATTTTTTCGGACTTATCGAGGTTGCGACAGCTTTGCGACTCCACTGGGGACTTTAGAGAGTCAGGCCTAAAGTTAGTCGCTTGTTATCAAAAGTCTCGGTTTGGTCAGTCTTAATTCGTATTTAATTATATTTCCTTTTTTTTTTTGTAAAATAAAGAGAATTTTGAAAATAACAAAAAAATTTCTTTTTATGTTCATGAGCATACATATTATTATTGTGCTCCGTTTATTCAAGTGTTGTGTATTATCATTATTCTTTGATTGACTAATGCTTTCTTTTATTTGATTCAGCTTTTTTTAATCATAAATTGTTGGGGTTTTTTAAATTATGGGTTGCAAAATAAGTGGTGAAAGGTTTGTTGTTCCTCTTCACACACTATACTTACATTTGCATAACATGAGCCCTCAACCTGAGTTTCGTCCTTTTAGGAAGATTTAAGTACCTACTCTTCGTGAGGTGATAACCTCCACATAAGCTAGCGAAACACTCATAGGGTACAAATTACCTACGCTCCGTGAGGTGTTAACCTCTGCATAAGCCTGGGAAATATATTCTAACAAATTGAACCCGTTTTGATTAGGGTGCCTTACTAGCCTTCACCGGCGACAGTAAAGAGCAATTTGGAGCCTTTTTCTAGAACCTAATGCAACTCCATCTAGTAAACCCAGGCAAAGCCATGATCATTTTCTGTTAGATATCCCGGAGTTAAGAAACACTCGGAGGAACATCTCTCATCTTTCGCTATTTATTTTATGTCAATGTTATGATTGTTTTTATCCCTGTATGGACTCGTGTTCTGTTTTGTTTTGGTTTCTATCCCATGCATCATGATCGTTTAGGGGGTATTTGCCTTAAGCCGAGTGCCAACCGAAAAGGTTTCATTATAATCATGGAACGTCAATACCTTCTATCAGTATCAGTGGTTAGCAAGACATATCAAGAGGTCATAATTGAGTTCGAAGAAGATCAGGGTGACAAAGAAGAGACTATTTGGCCGTTGGTTTTGTGTCTGCACTTCTCGAGTCAGTTCACTTGGATTTTGTTCAGAATGACTTAGCAAAGTTATAGGAGATTTGGAGATAGTGGGGAGTTGCAAGGAAAGATGAGTTCATCGAAAAATATGGTGATATAGCACTACTCCTTTCGGTCAAGATAGACGAGCAGTTGATCAGGGCAATAGTGCAGTTTTGGGATCCGTCGTACCGATACTTCACTTTTAATCAGGAAGATATGGTGCCTACCATTGAATAATATTCTATCTTGCTCCATGTTGAGTCATCAAATCCGGATAAAATTTATTATAAAGAGTAGAAAACATCGAGCTGTCGAAAGAAGCTTTCCAAAGTGATGGGTATAGAGTTTCCGATTGATTCTCCACACATAAAGAGGAAGGGTTCGAGTGACTGCATTCCTTGGGTATTCTTGCGGAACTATATCAAGAACAACTCGGATAATGACCATGTCGTGGATGTCTTTGCCCTGGCAATTTATGGTTTAGTCCTATTCCCAAAAGTGGAAGGTCACATCGAAGCAGCCGTGGTAGACCTCTTTGATCGTTTGGACAAACAAATTGACCATTCCCCTTCTATTCTTGCTGAAATGATCAGGTCACTCGGTTACTATCAAAGAAGAGGTAAGGGACGTTTCAAGGGTTGTGTACAGCTTCTGTATGTCTAGATTCAGAGCCACTTTTGGGGTGATGATGGTAGAAGACTTCGCCCTTACATAAGGACTTTTAACCCCTGCGAGAATTCAACAAGGAAAAATGGTCAAAGAAAGGGGATAAGAAGCAATGGATCAGGACTCTTCGTCACTTAGGTAGAGAAGATATAACTTGGAGGGCTCTGTGGATGCCACTTAGGTTGATCTTGTACTGTTGTGGTGAGAATTTATGGGTTCCGTCGTTGAGAATTTGGGGAGCCATTAGCTATGCGCCATTACTAGTACAGAGGCAATATGGATTCGAATAGTTCATCCCAATGACTTATGAGCTTATTTCGATGGAATTCTCATATGGTGAGTCTGGATATATGGGAAAGATGCGTGAAGTTATCAAAGCATGGAAGAAGTTACACCGGTCGCAAGTGGGTAGGTACACTGACAGCGTTACCCCGACATATCAGGTATGGAGATCCATGAGGGTCTATGACATTGTGCTTCCTACCGAGGACACCTCTGTTTATCTGGTAACACTTCAGCTAGAACCTGTAGTGCTGTTAGAAGCTGAGATTGTCGGGCAAGAGTTGGAAAAGGACAAAGGAAAATTGAAGCATGAGTATGATAAGCTTCAAGAGGAAATCAAATATTTGAAGACCGGCCTTGAGATCCAAGAGGCCAAGACACAGAGAGTGGCTAAATAGCGAGACAAAGCATAATCCGACATAAAGGATTTGCATCAAGAGAACAAAAAGCTAAGGGCCAAGGGAAATTTTACTGGAACTAGTAGGCCTCTTGGTGCACATGAGAAAGAAACATAAAAACTTCAGAAAGAATTGGATTTTTGGAAAGGCAAGGCTAAGGAAAGAAAAGAAAATGAGTCCAGATTTGCTCATGAGCGGCAGAAGTGGTGTGATGCACGCTCGTTGATTTCGGCCAAGTTAGAAAGGTGTCTGCAAGAGAATGAGCTGTTGAAAGCCAGATTGGGAAATGAGAGAGAAAAGACATCCATGCTACGCAAGGAGAATGAGACGCTCCATGTGACCATTTAGACCTTAGAGCATCAGTTGCAAGTCCAGAGGGCTGACATCACTGCCATCATTCGGGAATGCCAAGAGAGGGAGAACGAGTGGAGCCAGGCAAATAATTTAGCCGTAGGTTCTAGTATGAGGTGGAAGACAGAAACTTTGGGGAGACAACAGTATATAGACCACCTGACCAGAAAGATCTGCAAGGCTGTGATTAAGGCAAGAGAGATGGTGAAGAAAGTGAAACTTTGAGACAAGATGTCAACCCGACGGGGAAACATGGACAGCATCTGTTGAATTTCCTAGAGGAAGCACGAGACCAGTATGAGTAGATCAAATATTTCTATGTAACCCGAGATTGAGAGATGATATGTAACAAGTTTCTATGAATTAATGAAAAACCTTTGTGTTGGAATTTGATTTTAAGGCAAATACTGTTATTTTCATCATTTCATACCACATAATCATAGAAACATCCATTCATTCATTTGTTCAGTGATTCATCAAACCATTTGTTCATTTGTTCATTAATTCTTCCATTCATTATTAATAAAAAGGAATAATGTGTCATGAAATTCTAATCCGTGTTATTTACACTAAGGTATAAAAATTGGCCATCCAACGAAACACCCAGAGAGAAGTACCCCACATCAGTATAATACTCGATTGCAAGTCATGATCATGGAAAATGAACAGACTGCCCGGATAGAGAGAATCGAAAAAGCACAGGATGAGTTAAGGGAACAGTTGGCCAAATCTCAGGCCGAATCAAGAGATCAGATGAATAAGTTAATGGAACTGGTGTCCGCCGCAGTTAGGGAAAAGAGACACATGGAAAATTCTACTTTAGTAGTAGAATCAGGAAGTCGAGGGGATAAAGAGGATCAGCAAGAAGCCGTACTGACAAGACCAATCCTCACAGAATACGAAAACTCTACCGCTGAAAGCTGCAATGCCTTTCATATATGTTCAACCCAACATAGGGGCACAAAAACAGCCGATTGGGGTGAATCTTGGGGCAATCTCGACAAATCCTATCGATGTCCCAGATCTGGATGATCTCGCGGAGCAAGAAAAGATGAAAACGACAGGGCTAAAAATGGCTGAATCTTAAAAAAAGTATTAGCTATTAGAAGAAAGGTTGCGGGCTGTCGAAAAGGCTGAATTGTTTGGAAGCCTCGATGCTAAAGAGATGAGTTTAGTTTTTGGCCTGGTAATCCCACCTAAGTTCAAAATGCCAGATTTTGAGAAGTACAACGGGACCACCAATCCTTCCGCGCACTTGACAATGTATTGCCGAAAGATGGTCAGACATGACAGTGATGAGAAATTACTTATCCATTGCTTCCAAGATAGCCTTATTGGGTCTGCAATCAACTCACCTGAAGCAAGATCCGCTCCTGGACGGACTTGGCTAGGGCCTTTCTGGAACACTACAAGCACGTGTCTGACATGGTACCTGACAGACTATCCCTGCAAAACATGGAGAAGAAAGCTACTGAGAGCTTCAAACAGTATGCAGAGAATGGAAAGACATGGATACCCAGGTGCAACTACCTTTGACCGATAAAGACACTACGATTCTCTTTATAAATACTCTGAAGGCACCGTACTATGAAAGTTTAGTGGGTAATGCCACTAAAAAGATATGGTCATATCCAGATAGATGATTGAAACCGCTATTAAGAGCGAAAAGATGGTGAGTGGAGAGCAAGTCACCCACAAGAAAGCAACTCCCACCAAGAATAAAGAAGGGGAGGCTCATGCAGTCAGTTTCAATGACTGCCCTTTTGCACCTCCACTACCCTATACACCTTACCCAACCTATAATCCATACTATCCAGCTATAAACGGCCTCACTCAAAACCTTTTTCCCTATACAGCTATACCACAGCAACCATATCCGACTGACATATCTCCTTAGATAGCCATTCCACCAAACATTACATCGAACACTCAAAACATCACCCGAAATGATCAAAGGCCTTTGAGGAATAATCCAAAGCCTCAATATGACCCTATCCCTACTACTTACAACGAGTTATACCCAAGCTTCTACAGGGGCAACTCGTCGCACCCCTCTATCTCCAACCTTTAAAACCTTTTTATCCCAAATGGTATGAATCCAACGCTCATTGCGCGTACCTTGCGGGGATTCAAGGACACTCAACTGAGAACTGCATTGCTTTCAAGCGCAGGTCTAGAGCCTTATTCATGCGGGAATTTTGAAATTCGAATAAAAAAAAATAGGCCTAATATTGCGGGTAACCCGTTGCCTAATCACACGGAGGCCAAGGTTAACGCGATAATGTCGAAAAAGGTTGAGAATGTGAAAAGGGATGTCAGAAAGGTGAAAACGCCAATGATCAGAGTCTGGAATCGGAAGTGAGAAAAATAGCCAGCCAGTCAAAGGACTTTTGCCAATATTATGAGTGTAAGGGGCATGCCATTTAGGACTATAAAGAGTTTTTGGCAAAGGTTCAAAAGATGATGGATATGGGTGAGGCCTACTTTTCTGAAAAGATAGAAGAGCCCGACATCAATATGAATGAAGCCAGTTATGGGGTGGATAGACCCCTAATCATATATTATGATGAGCCAGAGGTAAAGGCTATTCCAGTGTTTGAGGGACCCGCTCCAAAATTGATCATATAATTGCCGTTACCTTTTTCTTACAAAGATGATAAGATGATTCTGTGGATCTACGAATGCAGTATGACGATATAGGGAGCCTCGAATCATCAGACCGCTGTCGTGGATATAACTAGAGTAGGGCATTTAACCCGAAGCGATAGATGTTATGCCCCGAGAACGATTGAGCATAATCAAATGAGAAAGACATGAGGACCCGATAAAGGGAAAAAGACAGTGGAACCAGACCCTATGGAAGTAGAGGAGGATTCGTCCCCAGTTAATAAAGTAAAAAATTTAGTGAATGAGAAGGAAGCCTGCGAGTTCTTAAAGTTCATCAAACACAATGAGTACAGTGTAGTAGAACAATTGCACAGCCAACCGGCGAAGATTTTAGTTCTTTCACTACTGTTAAACTCAAAGCCACACCGAAACGCTCTGCTGAGAATTTTGAACCAGGCTTATGTGGCTAACAACATATCGAGTGGAGAAGTTAGACCGATTGGTGGGGAACATCACAGCTGATGATTACATCTCTTTCAGTTATGATGAGATACCGCCAAATGGAATAGGATCCACCAAGGCTCTTCATATGTAAGGGGCACATTCTACCACAAGTACTCATCGACAATGGATCCTCTCTGAATATGATGCCATTGGCAAAACTGCCAATTGATATGACCTACATGTTGCCAAGTCATACTGTTGTTAGAGCATTTGATGGCACTCATCGGGAGGTGATAGGAAGCATTGAAATCCCGCTTCAGATAGGTCTATGTACCTGTAAGGTTAATTTTCAAGTGTTGGACATCACCCCATCTTACAATTATTTGCTGGGGAGGCCATGGATTCACTCTGTTGGGGCTGTGCCATCATCTCTCCATCAAAAGCTGAATTTTGTGATGGAAGGACTCCTAGTCAGTGTGTCAGGAAAGAAGATATTATAGCCTCTGCATCCATCGATTCCCCTTATATAGAAGTGAACGAGGATGCCGTAGAGTTCCCATTTAGGTCATTGGAGTTTGTCAACGCCGTATTCATCACCGAAGGATATAAAATTCCAGAGCCGAGATTATCCAAGAATACTAGGTTAGGGGTGAAGACGACAGTTGGGAAAGGCTATCATGCAGGAAACGAATTGGGAAAATATCTCCAAGGAATGGCCAGAGCATTAGAAATTGCCGAAAAGAAAGACCAATTCGGTCTTGGGTACCTACCTCCCTAAAGCCCATGAGAAAATAAGACAAGTTGAGAAGAACAGAAAGAACAGGCCATCTACTTTATCAACAAGAAGTTCACTGAGTATGAGTTGAAGTATTCATTAGTAGAAAGGCTTTGTTATGCCCTAGCCTGGACTGCCTGAAGCCTCAGACAGTACATGTTGTATCACACGACATGGTTGATTGCAAAGTTAGATCCCCTTAAATACGTATTCGAGGCATCTTCATTGTCAGGAAGAATAGCGAGATGGCAAATGTTGCTCTCCGAATATGATATTATATATGTGAGCCAAAATGCTATAAAAGGTAGCGCAATAGCCGAATTCCTAGCAAGTCGAACGGTGGATGATTACGAGCCTCTGGACTTTGACTGCCCTGACGAAGATCTAATGTGTGTCTCGCAAGAAGAAGGGATCTCCTTTGAGAAGAAAACCTGGAAAATGCATTTTGATGGTGTATCTAATGCCATGGGGCACAAAATCGGTGCATTACTCATATCCCCTGAGGAAGATTAATATCCTTTCACTACCAAATTGGATTTTCATTGTACGAACAATACCGCTGAGTATGAGGCGTGTACTATGGGTCTTCGCGCCGCCATAGAAAGAAAGATCAAAACACTAGATGTCTTAGAGATTCAGCCCTGGTGATATACCAACTGAGTGGAGAATGGGAAACCTGAGATGCAAAGTTAATCCGATATCGAGAGCTTATACTGAGCTTGATTGAAGAATTCGAAGAAGTGGCTTTTAATTACCTCTTTCGGGAAGAAAACCCAATGGCGGATGCTTTAGCCACTTTATCATCAATGTTTAAAGTGAATGACAGGGCCGAAGTTGTGCCAATCAAGATGAGCATATATGAGTCTCCTGCCCACTGCTTGAGTATCGAAGAAGAGGCAGATGGTCACCCTTGGTATTACGACATCTTGCAATACATCAAGAATCAACGGTACCCGGAGCAAGCAATAGAAAATGATAAGAGAACCCTGAGAAGAATAGCGATGGGTTTTGTCTTAGATGGTGAAATCTTTTACAAGAAAGGGAAAGATCAGGTTTTGTTGAGATGTGTCATTTCCGCTGAAGCTCAGAGAATCCTCGAAGAGGTCCACGAAGGGATATGTGGCACTCACGCCAATGGCCACATGCTGGCTAAACAGATTATGAGGGCAGTATACTATTGGCTAACCATGGAAGGGGATTGTATTAATTATTCTCGGAAGTGCCATAAATGCCAGATATATGCAGACAAGAATCATGTGTCGCTATCACCACTGCATGTCATGACGGCTCCATGGCTATTTTCAATGTGGGGATGGATATGATCGGGCCCATTACCCCGAAAACTTCAAATGAACACTGTTTTATCCTGGTGGCCATAGAGTACTTTACAAAGTGAGTATAAGCTACTTCTTATGCCAATGTAATAAAGTCAGTGGTGTGCAGATTCATCAAAGAAGAGATTGTGTGCCGATATGGACTTCCGAAAAGAATAATTTCGGACAATGCTCTCAACCTAAACAATAAGATGATGAGGGAAATATATACCCAGTTCAAGATCAAGCATCATAATTCGGCGCCTTATCGTCCCAAAATGAATGGGGCAGTAGAAGCAGCCAATAAGAACATCAAGAAGATTGTTGAAAAGATGACTGATGTGTACAAAGATTGGCATGAGATCTTGCCTTTTGCTCTCCATGCATGTCGTACCTCAGTTCGCACATCTACGGGTGCCACGCCATTTTCTTTGGTATACGGGATGGAGGCAGTGCTGCCTATTGAGGTTGAAATCCCTTCACTTCGTGTCTTGATTGAAATTGGCCTAGAACAGGCAGAATGGGTTAAAACTCGATATGAACAGTTGAATCTCATTGAGGAGAAAAGGCTGAAGGCAATTTGCCATAGGCAGATATATCAAAAAAGGATGATTCGAGCCCACAACAAAAAGGTTCGCCCAGGCAATTTCGAGAGAGAGAGTTGATATTACGGAAAGTTCTCCCTATAGTGAAAGATCCTCGCGGAAAATGGGCTCCGAATTGGGAAGGACTCTATGTGGTGAAAAGAGCTTTTTCTGGAGGAGCATTGATCTTAACTTGGATGGATGGTGATGACTTGAGAAATCTCGTGAACGTCGATGAATTGAAGAAATACTATGCTTGAAGAAGAAGCAAACAAAAGAAAAAAAAGAAAAGAAAAGTTTGATACTGTGCAAATGAGAATTCAAATGATTCCAAGTGGAAAAATGAAAATTATATTTATCTATTTCCCCTGAGGATTGCTTTTTAATGAGAATATTCGTGCTTGATATGAGAAATGGTCATCTTTCATATTCCTGTCACTAAGAAAAAATTATCCCTAGTCACTCCCTTTGAGCCTTAGGAATTTTTTCTTCCTTTGAACCTTGATCAAGGAACACCCTCCATACTGGGGGGCAAATGTGAGGAAAAACCTCCTTAAAAAAAACATGGTGAGGCAAGCCATCAAAAACAAAAAAGAAGAAAAAAAAAGAAAAAGACACGCATAAGAAAATGTGTGAAAAAGAATGGCAAATGAAAGCTGAGAATGAAAAGAAACAAAGTTCAAAAAAAAAAAGGAGAGAAAAGTCCAAAAAAGACGAATATTTCAGAAAAATGAAATCCTCCTCATGAAATGATCCTTAATCTGATCACCCATAAACACATTTTGGGCTTATTTAACCTTTCTTTCTAAACCCAAACCTTGGCCTACATTACGTGCTTTTAAAGTCCATTTTAATCAAGCATGGGTATTTAACTTGAAGGGTTTTTCTCATATTTCATTCCATCTTTTGAATTTTCATTTTACCATGGAAGAATTTAGAATCCTCAGATGCATGGTGGAACACAAAAAAAAAAGTAAAAAAAGAATGTAAAATGAGAGGTTTAAGCTGAGAACCTGAAAAGGGCGACTTAAAACCGAACGAGGAACACTTGGGTTAAAAACCCGCAAAGGGCGGCCCAAGTACTGATCAAAGATTGAATCAATGCTCCGTGTAAAGGGGGAGAAAGTATCATGAATTCAGAGAAAGAGGTAAAGCTCAGTCTGAAGCAACAACGAAAGCCGAGGAGTCACCCAAATAAATGGCTCACTCAAAAGATATTTCAGAGGAACTAAAGCAGGAAGGGTCCGGGATATTCCGCTCTGGGGCATCTATACATTTTTCTTTACATTTCCCTTTTTAATCCTTGATATTCATCTTTGTTATCTAAACCTTTTTGCAATGAATTCTTGTTGGCTTTTTCATGGCATTTGGCTATTTCATACCATTTTTCATATATGTTGTGATGCATTTTTTAGTGTTATCAAATTGAATGATGATTAGTAAACATAAAAATCTTTAAATAAAAGGATTTCTTTGCATTACTGTGGAGTAGATTTAAATTTTAGAAGAGGTTTGGAAATCACTAAAATTTGGAGAAAACTCGCGACAATCCATAATACTGAAAAGCTCATCAAGTGGGGCAAACATTAGATGGATTAAACACGTTAATCCATGATACTGAAAAACTCATTAAATGGGGCAAATATTGGATTGACTAAACATATCAGATCAGAGATAGGTTGGAGACACTGTCACAGAGTCAAAAAACTTAGGGATCATGGTGAAACCGATAGGACCGAGCTCATCAAGTGGGGCAAACCGTGGATAGGTTGAAGATATCGTCACAGAATTAGGAAATTTGTGGATCTCAGCGAGCCCATAACGATGAAAAGCTCATCAAGAAGAGCAAACAGTGGAGTTAAGAAGTCCGTGAACCTCCATGAAATAATGGATTTAAAACTCATGACAATCATGTAATTGCATTTCATCCCTAGGGAACATGCATCTTACAAGCATTTTGCAAAACCTATCATCAACATCATTGCATTCGACTAACAGTGCAGGAACAGTAGAAAGTTTTCCTTTTTAAGTCCAATGTAGCTGGCATGAAAGGAAGAATAACCCTTTATATAAGCATTCTGGACAAGACATCCAAAATTTTTCCGGACAAAACATCCAAATTATAATGTTATCCCCAAAATTATATACACGCCATGTGAAAAGATATTTTTCTAAAACTCTACCGGGTTGCCAGGGAGTTCGATATCTTGACACGTGCCATTTATATAATTTCTCACCAAGATAAGATAAGGCCCCAGGATCATCGCTGAGGTATTTTTTTTTCTTACAAAATCATTCAAAGATATGATTTTCGTTTGATCCAAAATCATATACATGTCATGTGAAAAGGTATTTTTCTAAAGCTCTACCAAGTTGCCGGAGAGTATGGTAAAATATCCCGATACCATGCCATTTATATAATTTCACACAACATTCCCTGGACAAGACAACCAGATTTCTTAGACAAGACATCCAGATTCTCAGACAAGACATCCAAATTTTCTTGGACAAGACAACCAGATTTCTCGGACAAGACATCTAAGTTTTAAAGAAATCGAACTCATTTCATTAGACAGGTTGAGCCTTGATTAGTCAAGGAACTCAATTTAAGGACAAATCTTATGTTTCAAACAAAGTTTCACCAAGATAAGGTAAGGAACCCGGACTTCCGCCAAGGTATTGTCTTTTTTTGCAAATCGAACTTGTTTTCTTAAATGGGTCGAGCCTTGATTAGTCAGGGAACTCAATTTAAGGACAAATCTTATGTTTTAAACAAAGCTTCACCAAGATAAGGTAGGGCCCCGGGACTTCTGCCCAGGTATTGTCTTCTCTTGCAAATCGAACTTATTTCCTTAAGACAGCTCGAACCTTAATTAGTCAGGAAACTCAATTTAAGGACAAATCTTTTTATTTTATAGTTTACAAAATGAAAAATAAAATAAATAAATAAAAAATGATGAGAATTCTCCCACTTATCCTTCACATGTGATTTCACTAACTGGACATAATTATTGTCTATTTTATCTTTGCCTGATTCCTGATTCTCAGCAATAGTCAAAGAGGGACAGCTGTAGACGCCTAATTTTGTCCGGGCCCCCTAAACAAGGCAAATTCTCCTTTCAACTCCCCGGGACGTAGAGTGATAAGCTCATAAAATATACATTTTATGCCTTTCTACCTTTAGTTTTTGTTATATTTTCGATCTTTATCTTGTTTACTTATATTATATTTTTTAATTTTAGGTATAATAAGGAGAATGAATCATAAGATGGAAAAAGACTTGTGAGTCAAAAAGATCAAATTCTTAGTGTAAAATAATTAGGCAGATTTGACTTCCAGAGCTTGTTGCTAAGAACTAATTATGATAAACTCTTTATTTGAAGAAACTTCCTTCTTGACTTTTGAAGCTGACTTGAATACTTTTCCAAGGGTAGTTTACATGCCCAAATCGGACAAGAAATGGTTATCCAAACCAGTTGACAAAATGTGAGAAGATACAGCAGCCAAGAAACCGAAGACAGGGAGCTCGACGACCAAAAACCACATAAGTCAGTAAGGTCGGCGCCGCGCCTCTAAAACCAAAAAACCGCAAAAAATCCAAAAATTTCCAAATTTGCACTATTTTGCCTCCCAGCTTCTTTTATCAACAAGAAAGGGTTTCCAATGTTTTTAAGCTCTATAAATACCATCTTTTGAGCCAAAAACTAGACATCTTTTGAAGAGACTCAAGGGATCATCATTTCTTCTTCTTCTCCATTCTTTTTATTTTCTTTTAATTCTATGTTTATATTATAAATTTCTCTTTGGTTAAGGGTAATTTCAAAGCCAGACATGTGTAATTGATTTTGATATTCTATCTATCATTATTTTTCTATCAAATTTGCTTGTGTTCTTCTATAAGAATTGTTTTCATGATGTTGTCTTGATTTGTTTAGGTTGCAAACTAGATATATCTTGATAATTATCTAATGCTAGTTTACGAGTCTTGATCCGTGTGATTGTCTTGATTTCCTATTCATAAGTGGCAATTTGTGATTAATGATTATGGACAAGTTTTCGATAATTGCAAAGTGGAACATAACCTAAGTTGAACAATCCAAGCTTATGTGTTTGTTGCTTAGATCAACCTATCTTTCTCATCATAAAGCTGCCATTAAATTGAATTTAGAGAGCTTAGTCTAGGTTGTTTGATGGTTAGAGATTAAATAGAGAGCTTGTTCTATTTAACGACGAACTAAGGAAAGATTAGGGTAACACGGGATGTTGTTATCTACGGTTGTTAACTTTGATAGCTAATTGATGTTGATAGATCTGAAATTGATTTTCAATTATGTCTACTGGTGGAGAATGAAACCTTAATCGTACTTCTCTTATATTTGATTTCATCTTATTAATTTGCTTCTTACTTTTCTTATTTATTTTAGTTTTAAAATTATTTCAAAAACCCCCTTTTCTTTTATTGTTCTTGAATTTAAGTTTTAAACTAGTAATTTATAAACTAAAAACCAATCTCTGTGGATTCGACCATTGCATGCTACTTTACTATAATTGATCATATTAATTGCAAGGTTTAATAAAGATATACTATTTTGGGTGCATCATAAAGAGACTTCTACCATTCCACAGATGGGTCTCCAAGACTTTGTTTCAGAGGTCCACACAAAAAGTCAAATCCAAAAAAGTCAACCCAAAAAGTCAACCACTAAAAAAGTAAACTCTCAGCCAAAATCAAGATTCAAAGTTGAATTGAACAATGGTGAAGGAATTTTGATAATCCGAGGTCTACAATGAAAAATAGAGAGTTTGAAAGACAGGTTGTAGAAATTCAGTGTAGAGAAATACCTAATTTGGCAAATTTGGGAAAAATGCGTAAATGATCAAATTGGATGAAATTGGAGGTTCCAAATGAATAAGATCAATAAATATGGATATTGGAAGGTCCAATTTTGAAGCAGAGTTGAAGGAAGAATTGGTTTGAAGAGAAAAGGAAAAATAAAGATTTAATTAATAAATAGGAAATTCACAAATTTGGGAAAAACTGCATAGATGGCCCGATTTGGTGAAATTGAAGCCCCCAGTTGATAAAGGATAAATAAATAAAAATATCCCAAGTTCCAATTTGAAGTGGATCCTAAGGAAGAGCCGGTTGGAGGAAAAACAGAAAAACGAGAAAATTTCCAATATTGATAAATGGGGAAAACTAAATCGGAGAGGAATTTGGATGTAAAAATTGGGCGTTTTCGGACCAACTCCAGTTCAATATATAACAAAGGCATTGGAAAAATAAAATCCAAAAGTTGGGCCATTTTTAAGTAAAATCGAGGTTTCGGGGTTAAAAGGGTAATTTTGGAAAATCCGAGAAAAATAGAATCCAAGCTCAAAAAATTATGAAAACTTCCAGATCTGAGTTTTATATTAGAGGGAAGGGATTGGAGCAGAAAAATCCGGAATCGGAGCCCAAATGAAAAAGACAAAGTTCAGGTGCAGTAATTCGAAATTCCAAGAGAAAATTCAGGGGAAAATAGAAAACGAGCTCGAAAAATTATAATAACTTTCAGATCTGAGTTTTATATTTTTTGGAAGGGATTGGAGAATAAAAATTCAGAATCGGAGCTCAAATGGAAAAAGACAAAGTTTGAGTGCACTAATCTGAAATTCCAAGAGAAAATTCCGGGAAAAATAGAAAATGAGCTCGGGAAATTATGAAAACTTCCAGATCAGAGTTTTATATTTTATGGAAGGGATTGGAGAAGAAAATTCTAGAATCAGAGCTCAAATGGAAAAAGACAGTTTAGGAGGCACTAAACCGAAACTTTAGAGAAAATCCGAGAAAAATAGAATTCGAGCTCGAAAAAATATGAAAACCTCCATAACTAAGTTTTATATTGGATGGGATGAATTGGAAAATAAAAATCCAAAATTGGGGTCCATTTGCAACAAAAAAAATTAAGTTTGGGGGCCAAAATAAAATTTTACCGAAAAAACCAAAAATGGCCTTTTTGCAAATAAAAAAGAGGAATAACCTGGAAATTTCCAGGCCATTTTCGACCAGCATACTGATTAGAGGGAGGGTTGTGATCATCTTGAATCAAATGGCCAAGGTTGAATAGCAAAATGACATTTTTAAAAGGACAAGATTCTCCACTACTTTGCCTACATGGCATTTTAGGCCAACGGGAAGTCTCCAAATTGCAAAGCCATGTGAAGGCCATGTGAAGAGCATGTGAAGGCTATGTGATGATGCCAAGTAGGATTAAAAATGCCACCTAGGAAGATATTTAATAGTAAGCCATATGATCATGACAAGTGGCCTAGATATTTTGTAGAGATAAGAGACAAGAATAATCTAGGTGGTAGTGTTGGCCAATGAGAGGGTAGGAAACCCTTAATTTAAGGGAAGCATCATGCAAACAGGGGACAAGCACCCTTAATTTAAGGAAAGCATCATGCAAGGAGGGGACATTTTTTAGCCATGTGGCAAGGGATGTTGGGAGAGCATGCAAAGCATGACAAGGGGCAAAAAAATAAAAACACACTCCCTATAGAATACCCAGGGCTGGCCAACACAAGGGGGATTTTTTTTCTCAAGGTATTCCTACTACACTCTTGGAGGAGAAAAGGAGAAAAAGAAAGAGAGAAAGAGAAAGAGGGAGAAGAAAAGGAGAATTTTGAGAGCTTAATTTGGAAAGCAATTGCTAGGTAGTTATTCCCTCTCTTCTTCTTCAACTATTTTCTTTGATATCATGTTCTTTTTTTTCTCTTTTTCCATGTGATTTTTTAACTTTTTGTTGAATAAAAAATTTTCAAAAATAAATTTTGAAGGTTTTCTTTCCTTTATTCTTTACAAAATAACCAAGTTGACACAATTTTTTACACATTTTTGCCTTAGTCGAAACCTAGGAGGAGTTTTTGTGCTTGTTCTTTCTTGATTATTCTTGCTTGTTTGTTTGTTCATATTTTTAGCTCATGGTTGATTCATTGTCATATGTTTGTTGGCTGTAAAATCATGCATTTCATGTCATCTTCAACTAGGTTTTGGCTAAGATCAACCAATGATCTCTAGCCAAAAACCCCTTGTCTATGCTAGTTGAAAAAGTGATAGTTTAAGTTGGATATTCTGACTTCGGGATTTTTTTTTCACTACTCATTTTTTGTAAAAATAAAATGATTTTTTACCACATGTAGTATACTTTTGGAGGATTCCCTGATTTTTTTCCACGATTTTTAGATTTTTTTATCAAAGTTGGAAAAATGGTTTTCGATAAAACAGTTTTTAGCTCACTGTTCTGACTTTGGTGAAAATTCAGTCAAGGCATCCTTGGTCCAAAAATTAAGCTGATTTTTTTCCCATGGAGACTATTATGTTATAAGTCTACACTAATTTTTCCAGAATTTTTTGAAAATTTTATTAGGGTTAAAAAAATAGTTTTTCAAAACTGGTTTTGGGAGTCATAATTGTTTTTTTTTTTTTAAAACTAATAATTTCCTGTTTTAATTCATATACAAAGAGGGGGCTGATTTAGGTCATTAGCTACTGTCTTATGTTGATTTCCATGTCATTTCAAGGATAAAAATCGATTTTGAAAAAACGGATCAAGGGTGGTCAACCAGGGTTTCAAAAATATAGGGAAACTAGAGCCTTTTTTAAGGAGTATTCGGCCATGGGGTTTTTTTTTCATCCCAAAAATTCTAATTTTTTTGAATCCGAATCCAAAGTTTTTCGATTTTGAAAATCCAATTTAAGTTTCTTTAAAAGGTAGTCGGATACCTTTTTAGGTATACGGATGTCCTTACTTCAAGAGAGAAATACTCCTCCATGCTTTGCATGTTTTAAATGTTTTTATTTTAATTTGACATAAAACATATATTTCGGTTTCCTAAACATTTGGCGAGAATTAGTTCCTAATCTTTACCGGGTTGCCGGAGAGGGTAGGAAATTGTTCAACGCATGTGTTTATGGAATCGAAAGATATTGGATTTTGTTTTATTCGGAATCATATAAATGTCATAAGAAAGAATTTTTTTTTTAGCTTTGCCGGGTTTGTCAGAAAGTGTGATAATATTTTCCGATATATGATATTTTTATGATTCCTCACATGAAAATTCTATATCCATGAATATTCCATGTTAATGTCATTTTATATTCATGCTGCCATAATTAGATTTTGCCATGTCATCTATTCACATGCCATGTCATCTAGATCGTGCCATGTTCATTCACGTGCAATGTCATTCATATGTCATGTCATTCATGCGCCATGTCATCCATTCGCATGCCATATCTTCTAGATTATACCATGTCATTCATTAATATGCCATGTCATCCATTCACATGCCATATCATCTAGATTATGCCATGTCATTCATTCACATGCCATGCCATCTAGATTGTGCCATGTCATTCATTCATATGCCATATCATCCATTCACATGAAATGTCATTCATTCATGTGCCATATCATCTAGATTATGTATGCCATGTCATTCATGCAAACTCCACATCATGCCATGTCATTCATTCATGTGCCATATCATCCATTCACATGCCATATCATCCATTCACATACCATGTCATTTATTCATATGTCATGTCATTCATTCACATGCCATCTAGATTATGCCAAGTCATTCTTGCACACTCCATGTCAAGCCATGTCATTCATTCATGTGCCATATCATTCATATGTCATTCATTCACATGCCATGCCATCTAGATTATGCCATGTCATTCATTCATGCACACGCTATGTCATGTTATGTCATTCATTCATGTGCTAT
Organism: Fremontodendron californicum; assembly: GCA_030761205.1. Taxonomy (NCBI): domain Eukaryota; kingdom Viridiplantae; phylum Streptophyta; class Magnoliopsida; order Malvales; family Malvaceae; genus Fremontodendron; species Fremontodendron californicum. The sequence continues at coordinate 9,537,373 of JAULJL010000044.1, read as the reverse complement.
ATCATTCATATGCCATGTCTTTGTTCATATTCCATGCCATTTACTCTTTTGGCTATGTCATTTAAATTTTGTCATGTTATAATAAATTGCTTGCCATGCCATATTAATTATGCATGTTATATATTCATGTTTTAATAATAATTTATACATTCATGATCATTTAAATTTTTGAAGATCGATATTTTTTGATAAATAAGACATTATCCCCGAGTTAATATAATTCATGGATCCTCCTCCGGTTGTCGGGGAGTCTTCATCAATCATTATTAACGAAGGAATACCCTTCTAAAAAGAGGATGATTCGGAGAATTTTAAAAATAAATAAAAATTTTATATTTTGCCGTTTTGTCGGGAAATATAGAGAATTTTTGCAATAACAAATTCTGGATCATTTTCGAACAAAAATAGGATTGTTTTTTAAACTGGGAATTATTTTCAAATACCAAATTTAAAACCGATTTTTCCCCGAGACTCGAGATAACACATGACTAATAAGGTACCGTTTTATACCGGCGTTGTGGAGGTGCTAATCCTTCCCACACATAACCGACTCCCAAACCCGCACTCTTTTTCTCTGGTTCAAAGCGTAAACTTCAAAATTGGTTTTAAAATGTTTTAATTACTTTTAAAATCAGTTTTAATAGGTGGCCTATCACACCTAGCCAAAAAAGATTGGTGGCGATTCCATTTCTTTTTCGAGATCGTTTTCATACCCTCAACCTTTATTTCAAGAGAAATTAAATCATCTCGAGGTTGCGACAATATCTTTATCTATTTGAAATTTATCTTTATCTCTAATATTGTTTCCCTTCACTTAACATTTTCGAGAACAGTTTCCCATACTCAAAAAGAAGGTTCCTATTCCTTCCTGTCCCCAATAATGGCAGGCAAGTATTGACTTGATTTATTAATAAAGAAATTGGTAAACCAGTTAAGGAAGATGTACCAAGAAAAGGAAACTAGTCTGGCTAGAGGCTAGCCTTCTTTGACCGGAACAATTTGAAAATGAAGTCGAAAATTTGTTAATTAAGGCAAACTTTTAATCTTGATTGATTCTTGCACAAAACGGCAGCTGATCTGACATTTATTAGTATATATCGTTCAATTATATATAGCATTAATTTTTGTAATCAAATCTCTTTAATGCAAGATCTTGGCTCATTCCTAAGCTCTATATAAACCCTGTGAATTGCAGCTATAGAAAATCAGAAAGTATGAAAATCATTCCTAGGTTAAGGCAAGCAAAGAAGAAAATTTTCCAATAATGTTTCTTTGGTTTTCTTTGTTCTCTTTGCTTGCTACATTGGAGTTAATTCTCAGGAATTGAAGCATCTTACCAATGAGCTTGAATTGAATGTGCCAGCAAGTGAAGTTTGGGAACTTTACAGGCACCTTGGAATCTCAAAACTTGCTGCAGAACAGCTTAAAAATGCCATCCAAAAACCTTCAGGTTTTGAAAGGTGATGGTGGGGTTGGAACTGTTCTCAAACTCACTTTTGTTCCAGGTACTTAAACTCTATGTTGTTTCGACTCTTCATTTTTTTTGACGTACCCGTGTTTAATACCAGTGTCGGACATGGGTATGTGGATATGACCCTTCAAGGATCCTCCAAATACATTGAAAACTTTAAAAAAATTGAACATACCCGTATCGGACACATACCCATATCCGACACTCACATCCGAATCCGAGTAACATAGCTTAAACCGAAAATAAATACCCTTTTAAAAACCAAGTTTTTCTGGATCATATTCTTTTTTTTTCAATGGTTTGATCTGATCATGGATTTTTTATCAATATGAATCAGGGAATTCAAGCTATACAGAGAGATTCAGTGTGATTGATGACCAAAAGAGGGTGAAAGTGGCACATGGCTTGAAAGGAGGATGTCTAGCAATTGGTTGCTCGGTCCAAATTGTTCGTTTTGATATAATAGAGAAATCCCAGATTTCAAGCATCATCAAATCTCGCATTTTCTATGCTGTCAAGAAAGAATTCGAAGCCAAGGATCCAAAGCCTAACATCCAACTCTTAGCAGCTGCAACCCAAGTTGCAAAAAAAACTACTTGAAAGTAAACATGATGCTAGCCTATGTTGCTCCGATTCTTTATTTTTCTTAAAGTATCCGTATCTGACATCCGTATCCGTCCCATATTCGGACATAGGTATAGAGATATGATCCCCCAAGGACTATCCAAATACATAAAAAAAAACCTTAGAATAAATTAAACATACCTGTGTCCGACACTTGCATCCGAGTCTGAGTAACATAGATGCTAGCTAGAAGCTACCCTCATTGAATTCTGTTGGGGGTAGAATTTTGATGAAATCGTTTTCTTATATTGGAGTTATGGTTCTCTAATCTTGTACTAGAACATATTTCTCGATCGCTTTCGTTGTAAATTGATTAAAAAAAATATATATATCTCAAGTAGTTTCCTTAAGTTTATTTTTGTATTTGTAAAGCTCCTGGAATAATTTTTTGTGATCAAGCTTTACTCTTAGCAATTAGGCTCGTTTGATTTGGTTAATTATTTGCTTCTTAGCATTTCATTCATACAAATTTCTTGTGACCGGCCGAGAGCTTCTATTAATAAGATTTCTCCTCTTTGTTCTATTTCACTTAAATTCAATTTTGTTAGAATTGTTTCTGGTTAGTGTTAAATTATTGCATTTTCAATTCTTACTTTTAATGATTCAACTAATCTTTTAATTTTTTGAAAAGAATTTATAAATTGTTCAAGAATTGTAATCGTTTGATCGATTTTCGTAAAAAAAATCCCATTATTTCAAAAGATGAAAGTCACCAAAATCGTAATTTGAACTTTGTCAATTTATGTTCAAAATTAATAAACATGCATGATCAATTTAATGTAATAAAAGATTAATTCAATAGTTACAAATTATTTTTCATATATATCTTAATCTATAACTTACTATAAAAACAATCCCCCAAATCAATTAGAGGAGAGAATTGAGAATTTTGGATGTAGGGTTAGTTGACAACTAACTACGGGTATTAAAAGGGTTGGTAGGGTTAGTTTAGGTATTTTCAATTTCATTTTTGATTAAGAAAGAAAGAAAGAAAGAAAAAAAAGAAAGAAAAAAAAGATGGAGGAAAAATTGTATGTTCGTGTCGTTTTTGTGTTCGTATTATTTTGTGTGTGTTCAAAATATTATAAATTTATATAATTTTTACACGTTAATAATTTCTTTTACGTAGATTTTGACATGTTCGCATATTCATGTCGTGTTCGTGTTATTTTTCGTCTGTTCAAAATATTATAAATTTATATAATTTTTACATGTTAATACCTCATTTTATTTAGATTTTTACACGTTCGGATATTCATTCGTGTTCGTGTTATTTTTTTGTGTGTTCAAAGTATTATAAATTTATATAAATTTTTACATATTAATAATTCATTTTATGTAGATTTTGACACGTTCGCGTATTTGTGTGGTGTTCATGTTATTTTGGTCTCGTGCCGTATTTTAATTATTATATTAGTGTAGTATTTCAATTCATCCAAATATTTTGCATAGTTTGTCATGGTGATCCAATTTAGAAAAAAATTTGTGTGTTCGTGTCGTGTCTCAATTCATCCCATATTTTACATAATTTGTTATAATGATTCAATTTAGAGAAAAATTGTATGTCCGTAACATATTCGTGTTATTTTATGATTGTTTAAAATATTATAAATTTATATAATTTTTTACACATTAATAATTTGTTTTATGTAGATTTTGACACGTTTGTGTATTTGTGTCATGTTCATGTTATTTTTTTTATTATGTCGTGTTTTAATTATTTTTCTCATGTTATGTTCGTATCCTATAATTATGTTGTGTCTGAATTGCCGGATCTAATTGATCATATTTAAAAACTCTCAATTTTATATAAAGTATCGTATAAGGATAGAAATTATTGTTTTTTTAAATTATCTTTACTCCTCTTACTTTTTAATCTTCCAAATTTATTATAAAATATCAATTCAAATCCGATAACATTCCGCATCGAAGCGCGGGCATTATCTAGTAAAACAATTAAAGTAATTCCTCAATTGAGGGATCAATTGATCCCTCAATTGAGGGTAATTTTGTAGTTTTTCTTTAATTGAAGGATAAATACAATACTATTAATTAATGATTTTGTAATTTTATTTTATAATTTATTTTTAATAATTATCACATGTTGTATTTATATTATTTTTTCGTGTTATAATCGTATTAAGAGTATTATATATATATATATAAATTTTGACACATTTTTGCATTCATGTTGTGTTAGTGTTATTTTCGTAATAGTCTTTTAGTTATTATTTCGTATTCGTGTCGTGTCTGAAATTATCGTATCTAATTAGCACTATTCAAATAGCTTTCAATTTTGTATCACATTATTTTTTGTGTCGTATTGATAGATTTTGACACATTTGTGCATTCATGTTATTTTAATTATTTTTTTCATGTTCGTTTCGTGTGCGAAATTGTCAGGTCTAATTGGCACTATTCAAATAATTCACAATTTTGTGTCAATTTTATTTTATATAAATTTCGGCACGTTCGTATAATTCACAATTTTGTGTCAAGTTCATTTTATAAAAACTCGAAAAAAAACCAGTAAAAACTCGAAAAAAAATCGAAAAAACCAATTTTACACTTATTTTTTTAATTTATTATATGTGATGAGGTTTGAACCTTTAACCCTTTAAATTTTGTATTAAATATCATACCATTTAGCCAAATACATAATTTGATTAATTGGTTGGCGATAGAAATTATTTCGGTCAGCGATCGATAAGGAAAATTGGAGAATTTTAATTATCGAATAAATCAGTTTGATTATTCGAAATTAACCGAATTATCCATATTACCCGAAATACACTGAACGATATTAGTATATGTCGTTTAGCGTATGTATTTTTTATTTTTTTATTTAATTAAAAAACCTTAAAAATTAAAATATGAAAAGTAAAGCCTAAAAATAAAATAAAAAACAAAAAATGATCTAATTTATTTTCTTTTCCTCTCCAGTGGCCTCTCTCTGCCTCTTTCTCTCTCTTAGGGTTGGTAATGGAGCGGGGCAAGGACGGATATTGTCTTATCCACCTCTACCGCACTTTTACATGGATGTTGGAAACCTCCACCTCTATGGATGTTGGTTACATCCATAACTGCTCCATAGTCAGTGACGGATCTTGTCATTTGATTTTGGGGGTGCCAATTAATACTATACTATATCTTAATTTTTTTCATAAAATATATCTTATTATATTAATACAAATATATACAAGCAATGTACTAACAAAAATAAATAAGCTTCCAAAATTATAAATTTTATCAATTCAAAAACAAATGTGTAAAGAAACATAATACATCAAATAAATAATTTTATGCATAATACATCAAATAAATAATCTTACTTAAAATTGTGAATAACTTTCTTTTTAAAAAAATATAAATATATCAATTGCTAAACAATATATTTTTCATCAACACAAGAAAAATAAAATATTTTATTAAAACAATAAGTTGAAAGTCTGGGTTTAGAAGTTAGAGTATTTTTATAATCTTTTATAAAGTGGTTTCAATCTGACTTTTGTGTTAATAAAAAGTTGTATGGTAACAGGACAAAAAGATCTAGGATAAAATTAAAGTGAAAAATTATATGAAAAGAAAGAATTGTAGTTAGCTAAAAAAAAAACATGTTTGGTACTTGATTGGAGACATAGAGTCATTGAAGAAACTAGAAAGTCAATTTATCTTTTGTTAAATTTACATAATTGTGATTTAATTTTTGTGACAAAGCTTTTGATTTTAAGGATTTTGTGAGTTATGATAGTTAGGACAATAAATAGACAAATAGTAATGTGATTCTAACCATCTAAAATTGCAATGTATAAAATTAAATAAAGAAATCACATAAATAATCAAAATTACCAATTTTAATTTAAAAGAGCCATTTAAATCTATTTAATATATATATATATATATATATATACATACTAAAGGGAATTTAAAATTTTTCGAGGGCCAAGGCTCCTCTGGCTCCTATTACGGTCCACCCCTGTCCACGGTGTTCTATTCCGTTACACCCCAATTTTTATTAATTATTTTTAACTTAATACTCTAAAAAGTTATATTATAATTTATTCATGAACATAATTTTAATTTATAAAATTATTTAATATATATAATATACATATATATACTAAAAGTATATATAAAAGATTAATATATATATATATATGATTTTAATATATATATATACTAAAAATATAAGAGAAAATATAAAATATTTTAAGAGGTAAGATAGTAATTTTAAAAGATGGCTGATAACTCGTATAATTATATAGTTTTTAGTTATGTTTTATTATTGTTTTGTGTCAAATACGAGTTATTATTGTTTAGTCTAATTGTGTTTATGATCTTTTATATTTTTATGTAATTTGGTGTTTTTCACAAGTTTCTTTGAGTGATTTCAGATTACTAGAATTAAGGGCAAATCCAGTTCAGTTCCAGTTCCGACACCTTTTGCCATATCAGCTATATCTCGAGTTTCACTGAAGCAATAAGGCTGAACTTTGTATCCCTGGAAAGCTAAGAGGCATATCTATCTTTTTCATGTTTTACACTTCTTGAAACGGAGTCGTTTTCCCTAGCGAAATCGACCATCAAGTTGGCTGATGTGCAATGACGTCTGTTCTGCACCGTTTTGGTATTTTGACCATATCTCCCGATCCACGTGCGCAAATGATCTGATTCCAACGGCTATGGATCCGTAACGGATAGGGGTATATTTTTCTAGAAGACCATTTTATCAGATCGAGCCTCCAACATTGACAAAATCGACCATCAAGCTGGCTGATCAGAATTGTCATACAATATGACGAAAATTGTTAGAAAAATGCACCCACCTATTATACCTACCTTTGAAATTTGTAAAGCTTGTCTCTTGTCATTTAGCCCTCCAAAATGTGTATAAATAGAGGGCCTTGGATGAGTATTGGGATACATTGATACATTGGTAGGATAGCCATTGTAATAAAATTCTCTAAGTTTTCTTTTTCTTTCCTTTCTCTAGTTTTCTTTTTCTTCTTACATTTCTTTTCATTTTATTCATATCTAGTATGTGTTTCTAATCATATTGTTGAGGTGATGAGGTGAAGCTCTTGGTAAATGCTAAGGTTAGTCTCTTAAACATGAGCTAAAATGAATCATCATTTATAAGCACTAGCATAGATAATATTTTCTTTTGGTTTAAAATCATACTTGCAAAGTAGAGATCTTGATTCATTATTGACAATGAAAATGGCACAGTAAATGCTTGGTTTCATAACCTTGATTTGTTGTAGACATATACCTTGGCATAAGGAATGCTTGGACTCTTTTTATGAGTTTTGAGGACACCAAATGAACATAATATCATATGCTATGGACGTTGGACAATTTGGACTGAATTGCTAAACCTTCCGATTGGAACCTCCCTTATGTGTGGATTTCAATTGTGTAATAAAACAAGATTAATCTTAGCATAACACCAAGAGTGGATTCTCTAACCTCAACATCCTTTCTTATTGTTTTTTATATTTTGTTTAATTTCTTTTATGTTATTTTATTTATTTTGTTCTCTAATATCTTGTTTATTTTGTTTTGTTGTTGATTCCCTAATATCTTGTTTACTTTCTTTTTCTTATATATTTATAAACTTATACTTACTAATACGCTTCCCTGTGGTTCGACCTCGGACACCCGAGAATTTATTACTTGAACATAACCTGCACTTGGGTTTACAACTCTTAATTGAGTTTCCATCAAGTTTTTGGCGCCGTTGCCGGGGAGGCAATACTAAGTATATAAGTTTATAAGTATATTTATTTTTATTGGCTGGTTATACCGCCTATATTTATTTTTATTGGCTGGTTATACCGCCTAATTTTCTATATATTTATATTTATATTGTATATTAACTTTGTTTTATTTTTATTGGCTGGTTATACCGCCTAATTTTGTATATTAACTTTGTTTTATGCTTGTTTGGCGACGTGATTTTAGATCTCGTCGTTTAGTTAGATTTTATTGTGAAACTTTTTCAGGTAATCTTTCTAATACAACTCCTACCATGGCTGACAATGAAAGTGTTCATGCTGAAGATGAGAACAGACAAGTACGCACCATGCGTGACTACTTGCAACCAACTCGAAGCTCATCACCCTCTTGTTTTATTTTTCCTCTCAATGCAAACAACTTTCGTTTTAAACCAGGTATGATAGCTTTGCTTCCAAATTTCCATGGGGTAGAATCGGAAAGTGCTTACTCGTTTCTAAAAGACTTCGAAGATGTATGTGTCACCTTTAATGACCAACAATGTACAAATGAAATTGTCAAGCTAAAATTATTTCCTTTTTCTTTAAAAGATAAAGCAAAAATTTGGCTTCATAATTTAAAACCAAGGTCTATTGGCACATGGCAAGAATTACAAACTGAGTTTCTAAAGAAATTTTTCCCAGCACATAAAACTACTGCTTTGAAAAGACAGATTCAAAATTTCAATCAAAATCAAAATGAAGCATTTTTTCAGTGCTGGGATCGTTTTAAAGATTTGTTAAGTTCTTGTCCACATCATGGTTTTGAAAAATGGCGTCTTATTAGTTTCTTTTATGAAAGTTTAACTCCCGAAACTAAACAATTTGTTGAAACAATGTGTAACGGTGAGTTTCTAGAAAAAGAACCTGAAGAAGCCTTTGACTACTTAGACCATTTGGCAGATAACTCTCAAGCCTGGCACACAGATAATTCCTCTGAAAGTTCCAATAGATCTAATGTTGTTTCTAACAGAGGAAAATATCATTTTAGTCAAGAAGATGAGATAAAAGCTAAAGTAGCTAATTTGGCTAGAAAGATTGAAGCCATGGAACTTAGAGAAGTAAAAGAAGTCAAAACGGTTAAAAATGAAGAAAGTTGTGGAATTTGTGAAATCATGGGACACCCCACTTCTGAATGTCCAAACATTCCCATTCTTAAAGAAGCGTTGCATGATCAAGTAAATTCCATAAACACATTTAAAAAGCCTTTTCCTTCTCCTTACTCTGAAACGTATAACCCTGAATGGAGAAATCATCCCAACTTCAGTTGGCGGAATAATAATCATGTTCAGGTACCACAATCTAAAAGCCGGGCAACACTTTTTCCTATCAACCTTCACGTGTACAAACCTTGGAAGAGACATTGCAAGCATTCATGCAAACACAAGCAAATGTGAATAGCCGGACTTCACAGGACATCAATGAGATCAAAAACACCTTGTCCACATTGACAGCTTCATTACGCACTCAAGAAAAAGGTAAGTTTCCTGCTCAACCTCAGCCTAACCCTTCTACTCAATGTCTTGTTTCTTGCTCCAATGAAACTCAACAGGAAAATGCCAGTTCTATCACAACTCTTCGAAGTGGAAAGGCAATTGACAAAAACATTCCATCAAAAGACCAAGATCCTCTTTCCCCTCCGAAAAGTAATGGTAAGGATGATGGTAAGTCTGAACTTCTTGAAAATTTGGACAAAGAAAAAGGTATGCATCCTGCTCCTTTTCCTCAAAGGTTGCAAACAATAAAGAATTTGAATCAAAATGCAGAAATTTATGAACTTTTCAAACAAGTTAAGATTAACATTCCTTTATTGGATGCAATCAAACAAGTTCCATCTTATGCTAAATTTTTGAAGGACATGTGCACAGTTAAAAGGAAACATAATGTACAAAAGAAAGCATTTTTGACGGAAAGTGTGAGCTCAATCATTCAGCACCTTACTCCACCAAAATTCAAAGATCCTGGATGTCCAACAATCTCATGCATCATTGGAAACACTAGAATAGAACGTGCATTGCTTGATCTTGGTGCTAGTGTTAATCTTTTGCCTTTTTCTGTTTATCAACAGTTAGGTTTAGGTGAACTCAAGGAAACACCTGTTACACTTCAACTAGCTGATCGTTCTGTAAAAATTCCTCGAGGGATAGTTGAAGATGTTTTGGTTCAAATTGAAAATTTTTACTTCCCTGTTGATTTTATTGTTTTGGACACACATCCTGTTTCAAATCCAAATGTTCAAATTCCTGTTATATTAGGCCGTCCATTTCTTGCAACTTCTAATGCTCTGATAAATTGCAGGAATGGTATGTTGAACATTTCTTTTGGAAATATGACTTTAGAATTAAATGTGTTCAACACTTGCAAGCAACCTGGTGATGATTCAGAAGTACATGAAGTGGATTTCATTGAAGAACTTGTTCATGAACATCTCACCACTACCACATTCCATGATTCTTTAGAAGCTTATTTAATTGAGTGTGAGTTTGATAATGCTTCAGAAATTTCACACACTGATTCTTTGTTAAATTCTTTTCAGGTTAAGCATTGTTGGAAACAAAAGTTTGAGGAACTTCCATCACTCACAAATGTCACTGTACCATCAACTATTGAACCACCCAAGCTGGATTTAAAACCATTGCCATCCGAACTAAAATATTCCTTTTTGGGTGAGAATGAAACTTTTCCAGTCATAAATGAACTTGAGGAACTCAGAAATGATGCATATGAGAATTCTAAAATTCATAAAGAAAGAACTAAAGCCTTTCATGACAAGTTAATTTCAAGAAAAATATTTGATGTTGGGCAAAAAAGTTCTACTTTATAATTCTAGACTTCACATATTTCCTGGTAAGTTGAGATCAAGATGGACTGGCCCATTTGTGGTTAAGCATGTGTATCATTATGGAGCAGTTGACATTGAGAATCCTCAAAATGGTAACGTATTCAAGGTAAATGGACAAAGACTCAAACTCTTTTTGGAAAATCATGTTACTCAAGAAGAGGTTGTTTTTCTTTCTGATCCTTGTTTTGAAAATAACTAGATGTAAATATAACTTTTACTAATCTTCAAAAAAAAAAAAAAAAAAAAAAAAAAATTCATTTTTTTCCCGGTTAAATGGCGGATAACGGTACTCCGTGATTATTTAAGTCGGTTCCATCAGCTACCCACAAAACTGATATTGTATATAAATTTCTCTTTCATTTTATTTTATTTCATTTTTTTTTCAGGATGGATGATATTCTCAAAAGATTGCAGAAACGATTTCCTCCTTTTCCTCGGAATATTTTACTAAAGCTTTACCAAGTTCGATTAGAAAGATTAAGAATGCTTATGAACAAAGGGATTCCTGAAGACATACGTTGGATAATTGAAGCCAAGGTACGTGAAGATGAATATCTTCCTGTTTTGCATTTACCAGGTACAGGTAGAAGCACTTATGCAAAGAAGTGACGAGCAAAGCGCATGAGTTCAAATTGCCACAAGTGTGCACGATGGACGTGTAACGGTAAATGTCGTTCTATTGGGATTCCGTCCTCTAATCGAGATGATAAAATTGAATTCATTAAGGATGGACTGAGTAAGGAGAATTTGGGTAATATCCAACTTTCTCTTGAGACGCATCCTAGTGGAGACGTACAAAGAGAAATTCTTGATTTATGGCCGCAATTCCAAAGGGAATGGCAACATCTTGGGAATCTGATGTTAAAAGACCCTGTTTGCCAGCTTGTAAGAAAACTGGATGGGAAGCATATCCTCGACTCATAGAAGGCGTTTAAGCCGTTTCTGGACGTAAAACCAGAGGAAGATGCCAAATACACTTTCGGCGACATTATTACTTTTGACTTTTACGGTTGATTTTTTCTCTTTTTGATTTTCTTCCTGAAATCACGCAAAAATCTTTTGTTAGGTTAACATTTTCTTCTGACAGGTCAAATACACTTTCGGCGACATTATTACTCTTGTCTGATTCACTACTCAGTCCTCTATATATTACACCATGTACTCATTCTCTTTCAGGCACTCGAAAAAGAAAAAAAAAATGGAAAGCACTTCGTCCCAGCGCATTAAAAAAATTTGTGTCTTTGGAGGTGCTTATCCAGGGAAAAATAACATATTCGCTGATGAAGCCATAAGAGTTGGAGTAATACTTGCCCAACAAAAGATCCACTTGATTTATGGAGGCGGTAGTACGGGTTTAATGGGAGCAGCCGCTACAGCAGCACACGCCGGAGGAAGTCCAGTTCTAGGAATCGTGCCAAAACTATTCACAGATTTTTGTGGACCTACCGTGGGTAAGGAAATACAAGTCTGGAGTATCCCTGAACGGATAACAATCATGTACCATTCTGCCGATGCATTCATTGCCTTACCAGGAGGTCTGGGTACATTGGAAGAAATAGCTTGCGTGGCTTCTTGGTCATCTTTGGTCACAAATAAGAAACCCATTGGTTTGCTTAATATTAATGGTTATTTTAGTAATTTACTTTCATATTTAGATAATGCTGTGGATAATGGATTCATGTTTTCAGAGGCAAGGAGAACCATAATTTCTGCTACAACCATTGAAGATTTACTCAAAAAGCTACAAGCTTATGAGTGTTTATCTGCTACGGTTGTTTCGCAAACGCTCGGAAAAAGAAAAAGAGATATGGACGAGCAAGGAGTGGATTGCACTTTGTCTTTGTGACATTATCTAACATTTTGCTTGTTGTGTCTCAGTTATAATAAGTGGTTAGCAACCTCTGCAGGTAATATCTCCTAAATTCTACCTTTAAAATTTGACAATGGGGACAATGTCATATTTTAGTAGGGGGTAAGGGACATTTTTTGCTTAAAAAAAAAAATTTGTTGTGTTTTAAGACATTTAGAAGTATTCATTCTGAACAAGGTCTGAGTAAGGGAGACTTGAGACATACCTTGTCAGTTTGATTTAATCTTCTTCTTCAAAAAAACAAAAAAAAAAAAACAAAAAAACAAAAAAACAAAAAAACAAAAAAAAAGCATGTTTAGACTTAGTGTTTTTTTTTTAGTTACTTTCAATACAATGATGAGATATGAATTGCATAAGTCTAAAACAGATTTATTAGTGAGAAGATTTTCATGAGAATTGAGCTTGATGTCAACCTTTTTATGAGCCAATGTTAATATGATATGTTGATTGAGAAAGAAGCATGTTTAGACTTAATCTGACTTGTATAATCATCTTTGTGAGTTTTTGAGCCTATAATGATTGATGCATTATACAAATCAATCTAATTTCTTTCTTGAGTGCTCTTATGATTACATGATTCTCTAGAACTTGCTTTAAACCGTTTGAGACTATATTGATACGTGTGACAACATGAATATGATAGAGGCATTAGGATTATAACCAGAGCCAAACAGCCATCCATTATTAATGTTCTACGAGAACATCCCCACTAGTGAGCCAATTTGAGCCTACATTAAATATGATGTTTTATTGGTAACCACAAATTACACCTAGCCTAAATATGCTTATATCCTTACCCTTGTTCTAAAGATGAATTTTATATTTTGAGACATTGCAAAAAAACAAGGGATATTTTTATTTGAAAATTTGGGTTAGAAACAAAAGATAAGTGTGGGGGAAGAAAAGAAAAGAAAAAGTCAAGAGAAAAAGAAAGGGATCATTGTCAAATACATTCCCATATTAAAAAAAAAAAAAAAAATCTTCTCTTGAACTTCTAGAAAAAGATGTTACAAAGTTGGTTAGAATGATGCAAAGGCTCAACATGAATATTTAGCCTATGTTATTATGTGCTTTATAAGAGTTTTGAGAAGTTTTATTTGTATGATCTTATTATGTCTCTAAAATCTATGAACTCTTTGGAACCTTTGTGATATCTTTATCCTTTTGTTCTTTAACCACATTATAACCCTTTGGCCCCATTACAACCTTGAATAAAGACCTCTTGATTTATGAAGTTGTATGATCTAAATAGTGGAGAATAGGTGGACAAGCAAGCATATGGTAGAAGTGTTTTCATGAGATTGATTGAGTGTAAACACTTTACCACTACTTTAAAGAGTGAAAATCAAGAGAGTATCCCATGTGAGAAGTTGAGATTAAGTTTGAATATACACTATTTTGATTGAAATATGTTATGTTATTATTGGCTTAACTCAAACTATTTACATTCAAGCAAGATTTTTTGTGAATTTCTTTAAGCTATTGATTAGTTTTTAAGACTTGTCCAATGATTATCTCTAATTTATATTGGAAGGATTAGTTATAATTATTATTTTTAGTTTTTCTTATGTCTTCAATGTTTGTGGGTATCGTCCTAGTAAACCCTCACGAGACTAAACTCGTCCACTAGGGACACCTAGGGGTTTAAAGGCTTGTGTCACATGCTAAGTGCCACCGTGATTTCCTACGAAAATGGATTAGATTAGATTTTCTTATTTTATTTTTATTGAGTCGTTGCTAGGGACTAGCAACAATCTAAGTATGGGGGTGTGATAACTCGTATAATTATATAGTTTTTAGTTATGTTTTATTATTGTTTTGTGTCAAATACGAGTTATTATTGTTTAGTCTAATTGTGTTTATGATCTTTTATATTTTTATGTAATTTGGTGTTTTTCACAAGTTTCTTTGAGTGATTTCAGATTACTAGAATTAAGGGCAAATCCAGTTCAGTTCCAGTTCCGACACCTTTTGCCATATCAGCTATATCTCGAGTTTCACTGAAGCAATAAGGCTGAACTTTGTATCCCTGGAAAGCTAAGAGGCATATCTATCTTTTTCATGTTTTACACTTCTTGAAACGGAGTCGTTTTCCCTAGCGAAATCGACCATCAAGTTGGCTGATGTGCAATGACGTCTGTTCTGCACCGTTTTGGTATTTTGACCATATCTCCCGATCCACGTGCGCAAATGATCTGATTCCAACGGCTATGGATCCGTAACGGATAGGGGTATATTTTTCTAGAAGACCATTTTATCAGATCGAGCCTCCAACATTGACAAAATCGACCATCAAGCTGGCTGATCAGAATTGTCATACAATATGACGAAAATTGTTAGAAAAATGCACCCACCTATTATACCTACCTTTGAAATTTGTAAAGCTTGTCTCTTGTCATTTAGCCCTCCAAAATGTGTATAAATAGAGGGCCTTGGATGAGTATTGGGATACATTGATACATTGGTAGGATAGCCATTGTAATAAAATTCTCTAAGTTTTCTTTTTCTTTCCTTTCTCTAGTTTTCTTTTTCTTCTTACATTTCTTTTCATTTTATTCATATCTAGTATGTGTTTCTAATCATATTGTTGAGGTGATGAGGTGAAGCTCTTGGTAAATGCTAAGGTTAGTCTCTTAAACATGAGCTAAAATGAATCATCATTTATAAGCACTAGCATAGATAATATTTTCTTTTGGTTTAAAATCATACTTGCAAAGTAGAGATCTTGATTCATTATTGACAATGAAAATGGCACAGTAAATGCTTGGTTTCATAACCTTGATTTGTTGTAGACATATACCTTGGCATAAGGAATGCTTGGACTCTTTTTATGAGTTTTGAGGACACCAAATGAACATAATATCATATGCTATGGACGTTGGACAATTTGGACTGAATTGCTAAACCTTCCGATTGGAACCTCCCTTATGTGTGGATTTCAATTGTGTAATAAAACAAGATTAATCTTAGCATAACACCAAGAGTGGATTCTCTAACCTCAACATCCTTTCTTATTGTTTTTTATATTTTGTTTAATTTCTTTTATGTTATTTTATTTATTTTGTTCTCTAATATCTTGTTTATTTTGTTTTGTTGTTGATTCCCTAATATCTTGTTTACTTTCTTTTTCTTATATATTTATAAACTTATACTTACTAATACGCTTCCCTGTGGTTCGACCTCGGACACCCGAGAATTTATTACTTGAACATAACCTGCACTTGGGTTTACAACTCTTAATTGAGTTTCCATCAATGGCCCCACTTTACCCTGTCCCAATTTTTCAAAAAAAAAAAAACCTTTCCTTTCGGAGAAGATTGATGTGAAATATATCGATCAAATCGAATTTTACAATCCCTACCCTCTCTCGATTTCCTCCCACTCTCTCACAATCTCCCAATCTCCCTCTCAGCCTCTCACCTTGCTCCCTCTCCCTCTCCCTCTTTCAGCCTTTCCCTTACTCTCAAGTCTTAGCCCTCACTCTCACTATCTCTTTCACACTAACAGTAAGACCTATCCCTTGTTGCACATCCATTCCTCTATTCTATGTCAAAATTCGGTTAATCGAAAACCGATCAAATTAACTGAAATAATTTTAGTCGGTTAAAAGTACTTCTATAATTTGATTCAATTAACGATTAAATAAAATAAAATATTAATTAATTCGATTAATACTTATTTGATTTAATTATTAATCGAACCGGTCGAATGGACAGTCTTAATTCTCTCTCACTTGACAAACTGTCATATGGGTCACATGCTTGATTTTCCTTGTTATTCAGCAGATCGGTTGTACCAAAGAATTAGGTTAATTAAACCCAAAATAAATATCGATTCATGTTTTTCTTTTTTTTCTTTTTTTAATTTCTTGAAAAATTTTCATAAAACAAAAATAAAAGTAGAGTCATAATCATTAACAATATTGCACTAAGGAAGTGTTGGTTCAATTTTGCTTGTTTTTGTGTATTTTTATAATATTAAAATATTATTTTTTAAAATTATCTCTTTGAATATTTGACTTAACGATTAATGCATAATTTTTCACTTTCAATCTTTTTTCAAATAAAAAAATTACTATCTCTAAGCTTATATTTGGATTGGGATAGGGGAGGGAAATGAAAGTAAAATAAGAGAGAATGAGCCCTTATTTTCATTTATTTGGATAAAAAAAATTAAAAAAAGAAAAGTGAGGGGAGTTGAGCATCCTCACTTTTCTTTCAAATGTCCACTTTTTGTATACTTCAATTTGGAAAAAATAAAGAGGAAAAGAAAGTTAAAATATTTTTTTATGTGTAAAATATTTTTTTTACTCTCTTTATATTTTATATGTTATTTTATAAAAATACTATAATTGAAATTTTTTATTATAATAAATCATTTCTTTTTCATTCACTCTTTATTATTAGAATTAATTTTATTTTATTTTTTTTATTAATTTTAATTATCCAAACAAGAAGTTAATATATCCTTTTATTTCTTCAATTTGTTTTTTAATATTATGTATTCAAACATAACGATAAGTCTATTATATCATGTATCAATCAATTAGCTGAATCCCACAACGTGGCAACGTATGATGATTGATGTGTACTGAGCCATTTGTACACCGCTGATGTGCCGTATAAAATCCCAATATAGGAATAACGAGCCGCAATAATCTCCGAACTTTAAAATGTAGAAAGAACAAATCGAGAGCATTAGAGGAAGGGGCCCCAGATTTTCTTTCCATCCAAACACCCTCTCTCTCTCTCTCTCTCTCTCTCCCCTTAGGGTTTATTTTTCCTTTACTTTTTATTTGTATCTATTATAATTATCGTCAAAAAATCTCTCCCCCCCTAATTTCTCACTTTCCAGGGAAAAAACACACCTTTGTAATCCTTCTCTCTAACAACGGTATGTTCGCTTATTTATTTTTCTCTAGCTATTAAAAAAATGATATCTGTTATGAACAACGATGCTGAATTCGTTAAAAGATCGGATAAAATCGAAGAGAAAGCTAGGGTTTCTAGCGATGAAGCTATTGATAGCCCAAATGAAGACAATAGATTGAGCTTAGGAGTCTCGAATGAAGAAGCTAGGGCTTCTCCAATGGAAATCGATTCGAAAGATATTAGGGTTTCAGAGAATGAGAGATCTGAGGAGGTTAGGGAGAGTGACGCTGATAGTGTAGATAAAGGAATAGGTGGCGAATCTAGGGTTTTTGATGTAAATGATCGAGCGGATGAACAAAATGATATGGCAAATGATGATGAGAATGATAGAATAGAGAATGCGGAGGAGTTGGAGAAGGATACTGGTTCGGACTATAAGTCATTGTTATCTGAATTCGATGATTATGTAGCCAATGATAGAATTGGTGGAGGGACTTCGAGGGCATTGAGTTATGGGTTTGAAGTGGGTGATATGGTTTGGGGAAAGGTGAAATCTCATCCGTGGTGGCCTGGGCATATATTTAATGAAGCATTTGCATCTCCTTATGTACGTCGCACAAGGAGGGAGGGACACGTCTTGGTTGCGTTCTTTGGGGATAGTAGTTATGGATGGTTCGACCCGGCTGAGCTTGTCCCTTTTGATCATCATTTTATGGAGAAATCACAGCAGACAAATTCGAGGACTTTTGTCAAGGCTGTGGAAGAGGCAATGGATGAGGCTAGTCGGAGGCGTGGTCTTGGTTTGGCTTGTAAATGTAGGAATCCTAATAATTTTCGGCCCACAAATGTCCAAGGGTACTTTGCAGTTGATGTGCCTGATTATGAACCAAACGGGGTTTATTCAGTGAATCAGATTAGGAATGCAAGAAATAGTTTTAAGCCCAGTGAGACCCTTTCATTTGTGAAACAATTGGCATCAGCCCCTGGAGCTTGTGACCAGCAAAGCATTGAGTTTTTTAAGAATAAGACTACTGTTTTTTCTTTTCGGAAGGCTGTGTTTGAGGAGTTTGATGAGACATATGCACAGGCATTTGGCGTGCAGCCAGCACGACCTTCTAATGCTCCAGGTGATATATCCAATCCGCCTGTTAAGCAGGCACCTCGAGGTAATTGTCTACTCTTTATTGCTGATTCTTGGAAACTGTTTCAGGTCTTTATTTCATGAAATTCTCTACTATATGTTCTGCCTTCCATGGTGTTTCATTAAATTTCAAATGTCGTGTGGTTTTTGAACGTAGTATTGCTGCACAGACATGAGACTTTAGGCCAAAACAGTTACAAGTCTCACATGGTTAAAGCTGGTATTCTATTGCATTCAATTTCTTGGTTTTAATTCATTGGCTTTTAATTTATACTTTTGAATTTCTATAGTTTGATGTCACATTTTTGTTTGGTTGAATGATGCACGGTTAGAGTAAGATGTAAGTTTCTAACAAGTGTGCATTAGTAGCGATATTGAATACATGCATATTTTGGGCCAGTATGATAATTGATATCTTTTATATGTCTCTTAATACAATCATGAAATGAGTTTGTTTAATAATTTTTATCTCTCAGACTAACTTTTTATTGTAGGAAATTGTCACCTGGACTCGGGGGTGAGTGTTGGATACGGATATGTGTCCGATACGGGTATGCTCAAATTTTTTCATATATTTGGAGGATCATAATCCCATACGTATACCCAAATACGTGTCGGACACAGGTGTTGGACACGAGTACTTTAGATAAAATGAAGAGTTTGGGTAACATAGGTAGGAATTAGGAAATATTATTTTTATCAAAATATTTCTTCTTTTATATTGACTTTTCTGGAATTGGTCTCTACTGCTCTTCATTGGAAGGGTCATGTTAGGACACAATAACGACACTGGATTCCATGTGAATGGTAAAATGTGGCTCAACTTTATGATCTTGGCACTGCAACAACTTGGATTTGGGTTTTAGCCTTGTGATTAATGTTTAAGTCTCTCTTTTACACCCTACCTATGAATGTCTTTTGTCAGTTTGTATCTCATTAATGAACAACTGCCAAAGAACAAGAAGTTATGTATAAGGTTTGCAATGCTTTATGGTTTATTCATCTATTGACCATCTTTGTTGAGTATTACACAAGACTGAAAGGATAGATGAAGTTGTGAACACTGTCATAATATTTGCATCATGTCCCTCTACATCCAGCTATCCAGTGATAATATTTGCATGCATTCCTCTTGGTTATTTGGTTTAGTTGTGAACACTGTCATGTCTCTTTTCTTATGAGATTGTTGTCTTCTTTGTTGCCATTTCCAGCTCCTTTGAGTGGACCACTGGTGATCGCAGAAGCCTTGGGTGGTGGAAAGAGTTCTAAAAAGCCCATGAAAGTTAAGGACCATTCAAAGAAAGACAGATACCTATTCAAGCGAAGAGCCGAAGCAGCTAGTTCATCATTGCAATCGACTTACAGAGAGGGATCACCAACGTTTATAGCTGGAGATTATGTGTTGCAGAAGAGGGCTCCAGTGTCTCAGATTCCAGTAAAACAAGAGCAGACTGTTATTATGAGCAGGGATGGTGCAAGTTCAATTGGAGATTTATCTGGCAATGAAGTTGCATCTGTAAATCAGACTTCAGCCCACACTGCTGCTGTAGATGGAAAGCCATCTTCGAATAAAACTGATGGTGCATCCGCATCTTTTCAGCAGGAAGGTGATGCTATATTTGACCTTAAACCTGAGGAGGGTGGAAAATTGTCCAGATCATATGAAGGAGTTCAGAAACCTGATCTGGATTCCACTGCAAAACTGGAAGGAGGCCAGGGATTAGATCAAGTTCAAGATAGTCGCACTGGGAGGCATCCTTTCCCAGTTGATGCAAAGCGCTCTGGTGGTACGAGGGCTGAGGGTGGGGTGAAGAAAGCGAAAAAACGCCCTTCAGCGGTGATAGATGCTGAGAACTCTGCTTTGGTGGAGAAAAAGAAGAAGAAAAAGAAGAAAGAGGTTGGCTCAGAAACAAACTCTGATAAACCAAAGAAGCCTTTTCTCCTTGGAAAAGATGGGGCCAAATCTACCGAGATTGGTTTGGGTCCTAGAGAAGAGTCTCAGGTGAATCATCAGAAGAAAGATGTTGATCCTACACATTTCTCATTCAATTCTGTTGGGGCTTCCACAACAATTGGTATGGGAAATTCTGGGTTTGAACTTGAACAATTACTGAGTGATTTGCATGCCCTGGCCCTTGATCCCTTTCATGGTGTGGAAAGGAATAGCCCAACAATTATTCGGCAATTGTTTTTGCGATACCGATCACTTGTTTATCAGAAAAGCTTGGTTCTGTCGCCACCATCTGAGATGGATCCTGTTGAAGTTCGTGCCAGTAAACCACTTTTGGTTGGAGCCTCTGACAACTATCCTAAGGGGAATGTTAGAGAATCAACTCCTTCAAAACCAGTGAGACCCCTTGCAAGACCTGACGATCCGACAAAAGCTGGACGGAAACGTCTCCCATCTGATCGTCAAGAAGAAATTGCTGCAAAGAGGTTGAAAAAAATTAGTCAGTTGAAATCGTTAGCTGCAGAGAAGAAGGGCAATCTGAGGACTATGGAAACTCCAAAAGTTGAGGGAAAAGAACAGACAACTGCAGGGTCCCCAGCAAGACCACTCAAAAAACCAGATTCTGCAAGGAAAATGGAGCCTCTACCTAGGGCTGTTGAGCCTACAATGCTGGTTATGAAGTTCCCTCCTCAGGTATCACTTCCGTCGGTTGCAGAATTGAAGGCAAGATTCGGTCGTTTTGGCTCATTAGATCAGTCAGCTATCCGTGTGTTTTGGAAGTCCTCAACATGTCGTGTTGTGTTCAGACACAAGATTGATGCACAGGCAGCATATAGATATGCTAATGGAACTAATTCCCTATTCGGCAATGTGAATGTCAGATACCATCTTCGAAGCGTGGAAGCTCCTACAGCTGAAGCACTCGATTCTGATAAGGCACGAGGAGATGATACTGCTGCGGGTGAAACCGTACGAGTTAAGGATCCTGTAGTTGAAAGATCAGCACCGGTGCTTGCACACCAACCTCTTCCACAACCAACAGGCCAGCTGAAGTCCTGTTTGAAGAAGCCAACGGCTGACGAGGCAGGTGGTAATGGAGGTAGAGGGACAGCCCGTGTAAAATTCCTGTTGGGTGGGGAGGAAACTAGTAAGGGAGAGCAATTGATGGTTAGTAATAGAAACATCAACTTCGACAACAATGCTAGTTTTGCTGATGATGGTGGTGCACCTTCTTCTGTTGCAATGGAATTTAATAGTAACAACTTTCAAAAGGTCATTCCTCAATCTTCGTCTCCCTTTCCTATTGTACACCCAATTCCTCAATTTGGGAAAGCCCCAGCTAATAATTTGCATCCCACCGAAGTAGCTCCTAGAAATTCTCACAATCTTATTACTCAAACCATCCCACCACCACCTCCTAGTACAACAAGCATAGATATTTCACAGCAGATGCTAAGCCTTCTGACAAGGTGCAACAATGTTGTAACCAACGTAACGGGCTTGTTGGGCTACGTGCCTTACCATCCTCTTTGATTTAAAAATTAAAAAAAAAAAAAAGCCCAGCAAAATTAATGTTTGATCAAATCAAAGAAGATGATATTATTTCCCAAAGCTGCTGCGGGGAACGCATGATTGTTCGTGGGATTCTGCAGCAAATGGACCTGAAAGAAAGGCCGTGGGGTCTTTGTATTACTTTTAGGGGTGGTTGGTTCGAAGAAGAGCTGTTAAAGAGAGTGCAGTCGAGAAAACCCATGATTGGGTGTTAAAATTTATCTACTCTTTGTTAAAAGTGCTGGCATACTTCCAGTTGTGTTCTGGTTTTGATAGTGCAAGGTCCTCTTTTTTTTTTTTTTTTTTTTTTCCGTCCATTGACCTGATTGTGTGTGCGTTGTTTTTATGTGATGAGTAATGAATTAGTAAATGTATCTTTCATGTATTTTAATTTTGTAGGTGATTTGATTCAAACTCGTGCAACAGAGAAATAAAGTAAGATAGTAAAGAAACACAAATATATATATATATATATATTGAGAAATTTATTTATACTAGTATAAGATTAAATTATTTTTATATGATTTATATTTTAATAAATTAACCGATGGATTTAACTACTCGTCGTCCTAAAGATTTACACATCTGATACATTCTTTTTGGTTGAATAAAATTAGATCTTCCAATTGGCGAGATTATAAGGAGAGAAAAGAGAGATGGGTATTTTATGGTTTTTCTTTTCTCTCAACTTTTTATATTTATTTTTCTTTATATTTTTTATATCTTTCTTTCCGGACAAAGCAAAGCATCAGAACATTCTTATAGATTGGTGCATTTCTTAAAAGCTAAATACATAGGATTTAGATATTGATGGCAAGTTTTTACGTTTGTTGACACAATTTTGCTACTTGTTATCTATTCTTCTAGCGGTCTTCTTTGCTTTGAATAAAGCCGTGGATGTTTTAGCTGCTGAATCTGCTGAGTAGCTAGCAAGTCTTGCACTGGTCAGAATTGCTGAACTTACTTAGAAAAATATTCTAAGAAATCCTTTTCATACAAATATATTCCTCCTCAAACCAGCTAGTACAGAAAAGCCAAAATTTCATCATCAAAGCTCTTTTAGTGATCCTGCTGATGTTTTATATATACTCTCCAGACTCCCATCTGGTACATCAGGACCAGGAGCACCAAGGATCAGAGGTAGCAGATCTTCAATCGACTAAAGTATCTAGATAGTCCTCGTGCATTTTAGTTTCTTTATTATAAAAGTGAGTAATTTAATCTTTGTACATTTATAATTGATGCAAAAAAATAAAATTGGTAACAATTTTAATGGAAAATCGTCTAAATACTAACGTGGACATGTAAAACTGATAGAATAGATGACTTGAAAAAAAATGATGACGTGTCAAATTTTTTTACTCAGGTGAAATTTAAAAACTAACAGAATAAATGATTTCGAAATAAAATGATGACATTTTTAAGGATAAATGAGGGATTTGGATCAAACAAAATTATGTTTTTTTAAATTTCACTTGAGTAAAAAAAAAATTGACACATCAATATTTTTTTTTTCAAATCATCTATTCTGTCAGTTTGACATGTTCATGTCAACATTTAAATGATTTTCCATTAATATTGTCACCAATTTTATTTTTTTGCACCAATTTTAAATGTACAAAAATTAAATTACTCACTTTTATAATACAAAAATTAAAATACAATTTTAACTATAATACGAAAACCGTTTAAGTACTTTTACCTTCTTCAATCAGTCGACAATCTAAAAGTAGGTTTTGATTCACCAGTTTCCAGTGACCCATGCTCTTGAACAAGACCCCACCTTCAACATCAGCCACAGAGATTGCCTTCAATGGATATGATGAATAATACTTCTCAGATCCAAAACTTTCTTTTAAAGATAATTCCCATACTCATTTGTCATTATTAAGGCTACCCTAACTTTTGTTCATCTTTTTCTTTTAGGTCTTTCCTTAAGTGGATTCAAATTTGTATAACAGTTTTACTGTATTGTTTTAATCTTTTTAGGTATCATAAAATGTAAGTTATGTATCATGGGCTCTCCTGTTATTCACGAATTTTGGAAGGATGAATGTGTTAGAAAGTAGTAAACAAGAAAGGAATACCAAAAAAACCCGAAACTTAATCCAATTAGTTCATGTAATTACTCTTAAGTTGTGACATCCAATGGACTTAAAATTTGAATCCCAACATCTGCAACTCTTCAATCCTCAAATTACGAACTCTTCTGTAAAAAAAAAAAAAAGGAAAAAAAACTAAACTAAACTAAACACTTTTTATAGGGCGGTAGTGGTGATTAGAGGCATAACACCCTGAGGCAGGTGATGCAACTAGTGATTACAGAAAAGAAATACACAAGTTTAAACCCTGCAAAGCTACAAACATTTACTGCCATTCATATATATATATATATATATATATATATATATATATATATCCCCTCGAAAATTCCATGCAGGGGAACCCAAGACCCCTTTGGCATGTCACAAACTGTATAGAAGAATTAAACTAGGAGAAGATGAAGTGCAAAAATGGGTAAGGCTGCCACAGGTGCAACTGTTTTGAAACATAATGGCTCAATCAAACTGCAGCAGAAGCCATAAGATGCACAAATTGCACCTAATCAAAGCTGACTCATATGCACAAATGTAATGAATACAATGCAGAATGGGCTTACAGGAGACATAAATCAGGATTTGGCCATTAATTAAATAAAAAAGAAAAAAAATTATCATAAAAATAACTAGTAAAAACTTTTCCTTACTGTATCTATGCCATGGTTACCTTGGACCGGATAACTCAACAGCATGCAGAATATCGGTTGAGTCAACGATCCAATCCGAATTGGGATGAGGGGCAAGTTCCACCTCCTGTCGTAGAACTTCAACTTTTTGCCACTCATCCCACTTCTCAGCCAACCCATCACCTTCGAGCATTCTCACTACATCTGACATCTTCGGCCGGTCCATTGGGGAACCTTGTGTACATAGCAAAGCAACCTGGATTAACTGCTCTACCTCAGTTTCTACATAATTGCTCAGGAGATCAGGATCAACTAGCATTTCCAACTTCTTCACCTTCAGAAGTCCTTTGACCTGAAAAAAAAAAAAATGCTCAAGCGAATCAGCTAATATGAAGCAGACCATGAACCTATTTTTCTATTTATTTAAGCATGAATCAGCTAATATGAAGCAGACCATGAACCTATTGTTCTATTTATTTAAGCATGAGACTCTAACAAATTATATTAGGTGCCTAAAAACACGCTTCTTTTTGTTCTATATTGCTCCGACTCTTCATTTTTCTTGAAGTACCCGTGTCCGACGCATATCCGGACATAGGTATGGGAATATGACCATCCAAGGATCCTCTACCCGTATCCGACACTCACACCCGAGTCCGAGTAACAGTTTTTGTTATCTATTGGTAAATAGTTCTTGCCATCCCATAATTTTCTCAGCAACTTTAATTACTGCCTCTCCATAGCTGATGCATTGCAACCAAAGCATGTGAAGCCCACATAAAGCTACCATAGGTTGCTCAACTTATTGAAAGATTTTCTCTTGGATCCAAATAAACAGGCTAAGGCAACTAGGCTAACCTAGTTTCTTATATCATTCTCGCAAGGCATAGGAACTAACATCAATCCAACAACTATTCACATATCCCCAAGGCTATGTTACTCAGACTCAGGTGCGAGTGTCGGATACGGGTATGTGTCCGACACGGGTATGTTCAATTTTTTCTAAGTTATTCCATGTATTTGGAGGGTCATATCCCCATACCCATGTCCAAAATGAGTCGGACACGGATACTTCAAGAAAAATAAAGAGTCGGAGCAACATAGCCCCAAGGTCAAGACATGAACAATATTGAGATTCAGGCAGGTATCAACAAAGCAAGTGAACAGTTGCTGAATTAGTATTTAAGCAGATTAGATAATAGATTAAGCAAATCACTTCACATAAAGACTAAGATAGCAAAAAAAGAAAACATCATATGCATACCCAATCAAGCAACATGACATCATCATCATTTGCAAGCCGAGCAAGATCAAAGGCCCGCTGTCCAGTGATAAGTTCCAGAAGCATGATACCGTAACCAAAAACATCCGTTTTCTCTGAAGATTTTCCAGTAGAGAGATACTCTGGAGCAATATGTCCAATTGTGCCACGTACAGCAGTAGTTACATGGGTATCCTTGTAGTCCATAAGTTTAGCCAACCCAAAGTCACCAACAACAGCTTCAAACTCCTCATCCAACAAAATATTTGCAGCTTTCACATCACGATGAATGATCTTCGGGTCACAATGATCATGCAAATAAGAAAGACCTCTAGCAGATCCCAACGCAATTCTCTTCCGTGTTGGCCAATCAAGTGGAGGTTGTGATGGAGGGCGTTCTATAAGAATGCATCAAGAAAACATGAAAATTTACTCAAGATGGAAAGCAAGGCTAGATGTTGCACTGATTTTATAATTATAACAATTTCAACAAATCAACCTCCCCCCCCCCCCCCCCCCAAAAAAAAAAAAAAAAGAAAGAAAGAAATGGGGAATTGGAGCACAAATGCTCATTGGCTTCACCTCTTAGACATGAGGCAACACTTCCATTAGCCATGTAGGGATAAACAAGCAACCGTTCAGTTGGTGTCATACAAAACCCACGCAGCCTGAGGAGATTCCGATGCACAGCCATGCTGATCATTTCTACCTCTGTTTGAAACTGTAACTCCCCACCAGGTGTACGCTCTTCTTTCAATCTTTTCACAGCCACCAGTGAACCATCAGTTAACCGTCCTTTGTAAACCTTACCAAATCCACCTCTACCCAGAATGTTTTTGTTGCTAAAACTGTCAGAGGCAACTTGTAGTTCTCGCAGTGAAAACCTCTTAAGCTGCCCCAGATGGACTTCTGGATCCTCCTCCGCTGCAAAAAAAAAGATGTAAACTGGTGAATATTATAACTGTCACCCAAACTTGAACCCTTGAACTCAATAAATTTTCATTTATAGCACTAACCAGGTACATCAAAGAAAAATTCTTGAGGTTTCCGCCGACGCCACCATGCAAATGCAATTGCAGGTGCAGCAAACAATAAGGCAGCACCTGCTGCAACTCCTCCAGCTATTGCACCAGTAATACTATTCCCACCTAAAATATGATATGATGGAGAAATTAGAATATCCAATACATCTCATCAGAATCAAAGTTCATAGCAATACAGTTCATTTAAACTTTGGAACTAGAGAACTGGATGTGCAAGCTGAGATGAGATTCAGCCAGAAGAAAAGGGGAAGGACATTACTTTCAGCTCATTGATGATACGTACATGCCACAAAATTACAGAATATAGGGGGAATAAAATGCTAAAAAGCAATTGGAAGATTATAGTACATTGTCAAATGGAACTAATACAGTCTACTTGACAGCAAGAATAGTAAGAAAAAACATACTGCAAATACAAACCATAAAGGCAGCTCAATAGATTCGAAATATATGATATGAAAGGAAGATTACTTGGTAAAGAAATTGGCGGTGGTGGAACAAAAGGAGGAGGAGGAGAAAAAGGAGGAGATCCTGGGCAAGGGCGTCCAGTAACCAGGCCACATAGACCCAAGTTGTTAGCAAAACTGCACATGGAACAACAAACACCTAAGCAAGGTACCAAAATTTGTCAGCCAGAAAAGCAGTATTCAGATCACAAAAAATAACCTGATGGGTGTGAATAGTGAGAAGGAGCCATTATCTGGAACCTCTCCAGAGAAACGATTATTTGATAGATCCCTGCATTTCAGTGCAATTTGAAAATATATAACTTAGGCAATAATGATTATATCTCAGAACAGAAAAAGGGGACAGAGTGAGAGATCTTGATATAGGAAGTAAGGTTGGAACTCACAGGACTTGAAGTGCCGTGATATTAGTTAATGACATAGGAATAGGACCTGTCAAGCTGTTGTTGTTAAGCCGGCTATCCTCGCACAAACATTTCAATAACAAAAGAAGTTAAGATCTAAACAAATCAAGAGATTCTATATTAGCAAACTTTGACCAACAACAGTTGTACATAATCACACTTAAACACGAAAAGCTCTTTGTTTTATGCATCAGTTGCTCAACCAATATCCTCTGTGTAGATGTAAGTGAATGTATGACAATTGGAAATATACCAATGCAGAACTTGCAGATCATTTTTACCGGTTGGAATTAACCATGGAAACTGTTAAATTAGCTTTTAAATGTCAAAGAAGTTTCAATTACTCCTGGATTTTTTGTAAACTGAAAATTTATGTAAACATCTGGCACTGAAACTTGACCAGAGTCCAGACAGCTGTACTTGATGAACAAATGCAATGCAATGAACTTGTATATGCTGTAATACGTTATGAAAAAATTCTTTCTGAATACATAATTTTAAAAATAAAGACCTAGATTCTCAGTAGTACATGCAACTCAACGTGTAATAAACAAATCATCTGTCATACCAAAAACAGGGGAAACAATTAGCAGCGAAGCAAATATACTTACAGGAATCGCAATTTTGACAGCCTGCCCAAAGTTTCTGGAATAGGACCACTGAAACTATTCAAATAAAGATCCAAGCTCACCAAGCTAGTCAAATTCCCGAGATCACTAGGAATTGGTCCACTTATGTTATTGCTGTAAAGTTCCCTGGCATAAAGAAATACGTCTCAACAGGCAGAAGAAATGTAATGAAATTGTAAGACAAGTAAATTGTACGCTAACAACTTAATACTAGGATTTGGATCAACATATATGTTATTACTCTAAAGTTCCCTGGCATAATGAAGTACGTCTCAACAGGCAAAAGAAATGTAATGAAATTGTAAGACAAGTAAACTGTATGCTAACAACTTAATACTAGGATTTGGATGAACATATTGTGTGCAAAGTCAAAAAGAACTGGAAGAGACTTTCTGAAACCCATGATATCATAGAAAAAATTGGTCTCTTGTCATGTTCAAGGGAAACAAACCACCCAGTCAGAGGGTGCAATAAGATGATGTACATAGTTATACCCATCCTCCCACAAAGCCCACCAGAAAGACCAGCTCAATAACTAGACAAGAAAGAATGAATGTAAACTAGCTACAAAATGCTTATTAATCCTTCATGCATCTTCACCTCTAGGCTTGTAAGAAGGACACCTCATTTTGAGAAGGGAATATACTTCCAGTTAGTAAACATACGTTGAGAACTATCTGATCCTAGTCAATAGCTATTTATTCCCAGCTGATGACCCATATAGAGGCAAACCCTTGTTTAAGAAAGCTTGTGAACCTTTACCATAGCATAAACACGAAGATCATCACAACTTGATACTAAAAGGAAAGACAAATTTCTAGTCCACTATAAATGGTGCCTCAATCTAGAGGTGGCCAATATGACCAACCCCATATTAAAGAAATAAGTCCCTATTACAGTTACTCACAGACTGATTTCAGCCGCCAGTACGCCAACAAAATCAACAATTTAAAATTTATTTTATACTCTTTATTCCACTGGTAAAGGAAGACTCCCTTTTGCCATACATAGAGGAATTACAGGTTAGTCTTTTCTCAGAAATATGAATCGAATAGGTAAAAAAGTTTGATAAACTAAATGAAGCAGTTGTGACACTAAACAACTTCCTACTGGCCAAGTGATTAATGAAGCATATTTGATGCAATAATCCTTGTTGTGTGAACCGTTTCTTCCTTTTATTTATTAAGATAGAGAAAGTTAGCAATAGCATATTTTACTCAGAAGAAAGCACATCAATGCCAAACCAATAACAAATAGAAAACAGCTAGAATTTTCAAGGCGAAGCATGACTTACAAGTACTGCAAATTCTTAAGCAAGCCAAGCTGTGGTACAAGCTGACCAGATAAAGCTGCATTTCCAAGATCACTGAAAAAAATGACGCAGAAGTAGGCGTTACGCAAGTAATCCTTTGCAGAATCAGTAAGACACATTTTAAGTTGTAACCAAGTTCTCAGAAGACATCAAAGAGCAAAAACCTTACACTCTAATAACACTATTATCATTGTTACATGTAACATGAAACCATGTGCAGGGGTTGACAAGGGTAGGATCCCAACTCTGCAGTACATTGTTAGGATCATTTAAGTTGGTCCTCAGGCTGTGTAATGCATCACCTGTTTCAAGAAGCAAGTAAAGATGGTAAGAGGATGACATTAATTAACAATCAATGTTAAAATATATGGCACATCCAAACCAGCAACATTCAGAAAGCATATTCATCTCCACTCACTAGAAGCATTAGCAGGTCAATCAACAAGCAGAAAGCATAGTTACTTGAAGATGCTTAAACAGTACAAGGCATCAACTTTATCATACTTAAACAGTTCCAGCAACAAAATCTTCTAAATTTTACAGTAAGAGAAGTCAAATGTAAATAAATCATGTCCCACAATCATCCATTGAATCAATAGTTAACCAAAAATAGGGAAGAAAAACGACAGAAGATTCTTTCACATTAAACAGTGTGAGTTTAGTAACTTCTTGACTATAATAGATATGCTATTAAACCAGCAAAGCATGTAAAGAACAATTTAAATTGTGCGAAGCAGCCATGATTCCTACAGTATTATCAAGTCAACATTTAATGTACGCGAAAGTATGCAACTGCTGTGAACAATTAAATGTCATAATCTGAAATTTTCACAAGGCATTCTAGAAAAAGCATTTTTCTAAGACATGTTCTCAAAGCATCAATATACCCATTATAACAAAAGTAACAAATTGTACTACCATCTTATACAGTACTAATATTTGATTTACTACAAGAATCAGAATCCATAGAATCAAATTAAACACTTCTAAAGTAATCTTCCAGAAGCAAAACACAAAAGAAAAGGGAAAAAACTTCCAATCATCAAGAAAACAAGTATAAATTCTATTAAAGCACACTCATGTTCAAACTTAAAACCAAATGATGATATAACAAAACATCAAAAACCCATGATGCCAAAACCAATAAATGTTACAAAAAAGCAAGGATCAAACTCCAAAAATAATTGAACACACAAAGAACAAAAATGAGCTGCTGCAAGAAAAAGAATAGAAGAACAGGAAAAAAGGTAAAATATTGTAACCTTCCACATTAGCAGAAACAGGCAACAATGGATGCAGCAGCAATGAGATCAACCAAACCAAAACCAAAGACTCAACCTTTTTGCTTCCTTCCATATGACAAACGAAAGGAAAAAAGCTGAATTCTTTTCAACCCTTTAAGTTTCCCAATCTAAATATCCTTAGATCCAAACAATAAAGAAAACCCCAACAACACAACATTACAACAAAAACCCAAAATCTCCTCAATCAAATCCCTTCCTTTGATCCCATTCCCCTCCATTAAAAAAAATGCCCCCAAAAGGCAACCAACAAAAACATAAATACAAAAAAAAAAAAAAGGCCAAAATTGCTTCTTTTTAAACCCTTTTCTTTTAGAAAGTTAAAAGAATATATTAAAAAAAATTAATAAAAAGAAAGAAATGATTTGTGTTTCTCAAAACTTTCTTTTTCCAAGTGAAGAGAGTGAGAAAAAAAAGATTGTTATGGGTAAAAACCCATAAGAACTTTCTTTTTCCAAGTGAAGAGAGTGAGTAAATTACATGTATTTTTTAAATTTTGGATCATATCATTTTGACTAAATGCTCAATTTGAGACCAAATCTTTTAGCACATGAGTGAATCAAAATTAAACATTTTATTTCAATTTATTAAAGGTTTAACTTTTTCGAGTTGTAACAAATAAGAACTTACGGCTGGATTTGATGAACACGCGTCAGATGATAATAAAAGATGTTGACAAGTAATTATTTTGTACATCTGGTAGTCTAAAAACATCAAATAACTTAGAAAGAAAAAAAAATCCAAATATATAGTCACCCAATATTTTCTTCTTCCAAGCAACTTCTTTCCCTTCATCTCGAGCTTTCTGCATCTTATTGACCCGAGATCCTACGACCCAGCTTGAAAATGACAGTTGATCAACTTGTTGCTAAGAAGAAGATTTTTGGAGAGACTACACCTCACACTGTTTCAAACAAGGAATGATGGGAAGAAACTGATAAAAAAATTTATGTGAAACATATACCAACTTGTTTTTTTGCATCTTCCGAGATTCATTCAGTATTGAGACCTAATAAATTGTAAGGATTATGCAAATTGCTTACTCATAAAAAAAAAATTAAGTCATATTTATCTAAAAACAGGAAGACAAAAATTCCTAATTTTAATACATAATTCAAATTTCTAATTCAAAAAAAAAACCCTTATTAGAATGTGAAACCTCAAATTCATTCCCATTTTCATAAAAAAAAACTCAACCTAATAAAATCCCTAATTTTAATACATAATTCAAAATCCTAAACCCTAATAAACTAATAACTTATAAATTAAAATCCAATCCCTGTGGATTCGACCATTGCTTCTACTATACTTTACAATTGATCTTTTTAGTGCAAGGTTTAATAAAGATACACTATTTTGAGTGCATCAAGTTTTTGGTGTCGTTGCCGGGGATTGCTTTAATTAGTTTATTCATTACTTGGTTTATTCTTATTTTCAGTTGTAATTAATTTTATTTTTCTTGTACATATAGGTTTTTGTTTTCAAATTTCAAGCAAGAAGAGATGGCAAGTGCTAATGAAAACTTCAGAACCTTCACAAATAAACTAGACAATCTCATCTCCATAGTTTAACTAGTGCTCATAAATGAGATTCAACAATCAAGGCAGTGTGGAGTGTGTTTCATGATGGATCATCCAACCAATTGGTGCCCATACTACCGAAAAGATAATTTTGAACCAGCCTATGATGTGGGAGGATACCAAAGCCATCAAGGGTTCCAAGGATAACAGTGTGATGCTTTCCCAAACGCTTACAATGAGGGATGGTGGAATCATTCTAATTATGGCTACTCGAGAAACTATCAAGAAATAGATCCTTATGCCAACTACAATCATCCATCGAGCTTCAATCAATCATGGGAAAAACAACAAGATCTTCTTGAGCCACCACATATGACTCGCAACTTAGGTACTTCGTTAGAAGATCTTGTCAATTCCTTTACTACTAACCAATTGTAAATGTAACAGGACATAAGGGAAACAAACAGGCAAATGGCAACAAAGATGAGTCAAATAGAGACTCAAATGAGCCAATGGACTAGTGCTGTGGAGCGATGGGTAGAAGAAGGATCTGAGGAACTACATGAACAACTCCTTTCCCAAATTATGATTGATCCAAAGGAGAATGTTAGTGCTACACAATTTGAGGATGAATCAGAAAATCCAAGGGAACCCGAGGATGCGAAAGAACTTGAGATGGATTTACTTCTTGAAGAAAATGAAGCTTCAATTCCAAAGGAGAGTACTTCGACAGCTGAGGTAACGTTTAAGGTTCTAATTTTTACTAATGTTTTTTCTCCACCTTTTCCTAGTAGATTCGCAAAGTTCAAGGAGGAGGAACATTAACAACACATGCCGAAAACCTTAAACAACTTGTTTGTGGATGTCATTCAACAAGTACCAAAATATGCTCCATTACTTGACAAGCTATGCACCACAAAGGATGATGGAATAATACTTGTAATGGAGAATGCATCCACTGTTATGCAAAGAAAGCTTTCTATCAAACGCACAAATTTGGGAAGTTTCATGTATGAGCCTGACAAGCCTAAAAAGCCAAGAAGGGGTGTTGGTTAGGTTGGACAACTTAACTCAAATACTAATTGGGAAGGCAACCCAATTAATAAAGAAATTACCAACCTGCCATACTCAGATTTGCTTTATTTTATTTTATTTTCTTTTTCTTTTTCTTTTATTTTCTTTTTCTTTTCCTTTTCTTTTTATTATTTTTTATGTTTATTTGTTAATTGTTTGTTTAGTATTTTAGGATTATTTAGGTTGCATGAGTTTGTTTTGTTTTGAGTCTTAGTTATTTCTATTCTTATGTTATTAGTTCTTTTCTCTTTCACATGATTCTTTCATTTGGGTTAACAGCATTACATTAAGATAATGTAAGAATTAAGTGTGAGGGAGAAGGATTTAGGATTTCTTTTATTTTTGGCTAATTTAGGATTTTTTTTTTGGCTATTATTTTTTTTATGAGTCTTTAATATTAATACTATTATTATTTTTAGTGTGTTTTAGTTCTTTTTTAATACAATGATGAGATATGAATAGTATATGTCTAAAACTGGTTATTAGTGAGAAGATTTTCATGAGAATTGAGCTTGATACTATTTTTTTATGAGCCAATGTTGATATGATATGTTGATTGAGAAAGAAGCATATTTAGACTTGATATTGACTTGTATAATCATCCTTATGAGTTTTGAGCCTATATGATTGATGTATTATACATATCAATCTAATTTCTTTCTTGCGTGCTCTCATGATAACATGTTTCTCTAGAACTTGCTTTAAACCATTTAAGACTATATTGATGCATGTGACTACATGGATATGATAGAGGCATTATGATTATAACCAGGGCCAAACAGCCATCCATTATTGATGTTCCAAGAGAACATCCCCTAGTGAACCAATTTGAGCCTACATTGAATAAGCTATTTCTTTGGTAACCATATCTTACACCTAGCCTAAATACATGTATATCTTTACCCTTGTTCTAAAGAAAGACTAGAATGTTTGAGACATATTACAAAAACAAGGGATACTTTTTGAAAATTTGGGTTTAGATCAAAAGATAAATGTAGGGGAGGAGAAAGGCAAAAGTCAAGAGAAAAAGAAAATGGAACATTGTAAAAATACATCCATAAAAAAAAATCTGAATCATCTCTTGAACTTTTGGTTAAAGAAAAAGATGTTACAAATTTGGTTAGAATGAAGCAAAGGCTCAACATGAATATTTAGCCTATGTTATTATGTGAGTTTTGAGAAGTTTTATTTGTATGATCTTATTATGTCTCTAAACTCTATGAAATCTTTGAAACCTTTGTAATATCTTTTATCTTTTATTCTTTAACCACATTACAACCCCTTGGCCCCATTACAACCTTGAATAAAGACCTCTTTATTTATGAAGTTGCATGATCTAAATAGTGGAGAATAGGTGGACAAGCAAGCATATGGTAGAACTGTTTTCATGAGATTGATTGAGTGTAAACACTTTACCACTACTTTAAAGAGTGAAAATCATGAGAGTATCCCATGTGAGAAGTTGAGATTAAGTTTGAATATACACTATTTTGATTGAAATATGTTATGTTAATATTGGTTTAACTTAAACTATTTACATTCAAGCATGAATTTTTGTGAAATTCTTTAAGCTATTGATTAGTTTATAAGATTTGTTCAATGATTATCTCTAATTATATTGGAAGGATTAGTTGTAATTATTATTATTAGTTTTAGTTTTTCTTATATCTTCAATGTTTGTGGGTATCATCCTAGTAAACCCTCACGAGACTAAACTCGTCCACTAGGGACACCTAGGGGTTTAAAGGCTTGTGTCACATGCTAAGTGCCACCGCGATTTCCTACGAAAGTGGATTAGATTTTCTTAAATTTTGTTTTATTTTGTTTTGCTCTAGAACTAGCAAAAAGTTAAGTGTAGGGGTATTTGATAAGTTCATAAAATATACATTTTATGCCTTTCTACCTTTAGTTTCTGTTATGTTTTTGATTTTTATCTTGTTTCCTTATATTATGTTTTTGAATTTTAGGTAAAATAAGGAGAATGAAGTCAAAAGAGTTAATAATGATATTAAAGAGCTTATAAAGTCACAATCATAAGATGAAAAAAGACTTAGGAGTCAAAAAGATCAAATTCTTAGTGCTAAACAATCAGGCAGATTTGATCTCTAGAGCTTGTTACAAGGAAAACATGATGTTATAGTCTTTATTTGAAGAAACTTCCTCTTAACTTTTGAATTTGACTTGATTATCTTTCCAACGATATATTATAGGCCCAAATCGAATAAGAAATGAGCATCCAAATTGGCGCTAGAAGATCTCCCTAAAGAACCCTGCGGCCAAAAAAACCCTAACCACAAATCTGAAGAAAAAGAGAGGCAAAAACGTGATTTTTATACCTCCAGGCTTACTTGTGCGGTAAGGACTTGTTCCCAGGGTTTTAAAACTCTATAAATACCATCTTTTGAGCCACAAACTATTATCTTTTGAGGAGACTCAAGGATCATCATTCTTATTCTTCTTCTTCTTCTCCATTCATCTCCATTCTTTTATTTTCTTTTTAATTTTATGTATATATTATCTATGCCTATGCTAGGCTAAACTTTTTTTTGGTTAAGGGTGATTTCAAATCCCTAGACATGTTTTGTAATTAATTTTCAGATTCTACTATATATTAGTTTTCTATCAAAGTTGTTTATGTTCTTCTACAAGAATTGTTCATGATATTGTCTTGATTTGTTTAGGTGGCCAACTAGATAGATCTTGATAATTATCTAATGCTAGTTTAGGAATATTGATCCGTGTAATTGTCTTGATTTCTATTCAATAGTGGCAATTTGTAATTCATGATTATGTTGGGTTTTCAAGAATTTTGAAGTGGAACATAACATAAGTTGAATGAATCCATGTTTATGTGTTTGTTGCTTAGATCAACCTATCTTTCTCATCATAAAGCTGCTATCACTTTGAATCTAATGATATTTATCTTAGGTTATTTGATAGTTAGAGATTAAGTAGTGACGTTCGTCTTGCTTAACGACGAACTAAGGAAGGATTGGGGTAACACAGGATGTTGTTATCTACGGTTGTTAACTTTGATAGCTAATTGATGTTGATAGATCTGAATTTGATTCTTAACATTGTCTAGTGGTGGAGAATGAAAATTTAACCATACTTTTCTCATATTTGATTACTTCTTATTTACTCGCTTTCTTACTTTTATTGTTTGCTTTAGTTTAAAATGATTAAAAAAACCCCTTTTTATTTTGTTTTTCTTGAATTTAAGTATAAACTAATAACTTATAAATTAAAATCTAATCCCTATGGATTCGATCCTTGCTTCTACTATACTTTACAATTGATCTTTTTAGTGCAAGGTTTAATAAAGATACCCTATTTTGAGTGCATCAATTTCAAACTAAACCTGCTCATGGGTCGGGCAGCCATGGGCCGGGCCTAGGCAGGATATTTTTAATCCGGGCCGGCCCGACCGGCTCGCAGTGTTTTTTTATTATAATAATATTATTTTATTTAATTTTAATTATAAAAATATTTACAAAAATAAAAAATATATTTTTTTTAATACGATGAACAGTAAATTCGGGCCTGGGCAAAGAATCTGAAAAGAAAACAGGGCCGCGGCCCGGCTCGGTCTATGAGCAGGTCTATTTCAAACGCAACCCTAAAGGTTTAATTATAGACAAATTCTAAAGACAAACTTATTACGTGAGAGATTTGAAGAATTAACGCCAAAGTTTGGACTAGGGATGGCAATCAGAGAGGGTAGGATGATTTTTTGCTTGCTCTAAAATTCGATCCGATTCGTTAACACTTTCACCCGAAGTATATATTTTTAATTTGCATCCAATCTAATCCGATACAAAATCTAGTCCGATGGTTTTAATTCAATATAATGTATAAAATATTTATTTTTTTAATATAAATTACATCTTAATTACAGATAATATATTATATTATTAAGTTAATATCTTGATTAAAATTAATAAAGAAATTTATTAAGATAATACATATATAATTAAATAAATAATAAATATATTATTTTTATATATAGTCCGGATGAGACGGGACGAGCATCCTAAGCTCACTCTCGACCCGATCCGACCTGACTATATAAACACACAAAGCTCCACCCGCCTCACCGAATCCTCAATTTTCAAACAAAAGAATCCATCCCGATAACTCTTTGAGAAGAGGTCCTTTGCCATCTCCAGTTTGATCTAGTTGTTTATCCCTCTTTAAGAGAATTAAGGTTCAAATGCTCTCTTCCTGTGAATTTCCTCGTATGTACCAAAAAAAGTTTAGATCAAATTTGAACTATTTGTTTTGAAACATTTAACATTTTTGTAAATGGTTAATTTTAGATAGAGCTAACAAAGCAGGTCCAAACTCGATAACCCGTTCGAGTCGATCTGAGATCGAATCCGATCCTATCAGAATTAATTTAAAAAGTCAAAAACCCGAATCTAAAAGAATTTGAATTTGAAAAATTCAAATCCAAAAAAATTCGAACCCGAAAAATTTGAATCCGTAAAGACCCGAAATCGACAAAATCTCAAGCCCGTAAAAGCCCGAATCCATTAACATTCGAACTCGAGATCGATCCGATCTGAAACCCGTACAAAATTAAATTTATAATCGAAAAACCTTAATTATAATTATATGATTTTATTTAAAATAAATAAATAATAAATTTTTTTCTTAAATTTAGACCAAATTTGAACTATTTGTTTTGAACATTTAACATTTTTATAAATGGTTAATATTAGATGCACGACCAATGTAAACTATGGTACATAGTGGTTTTTATTTCAGAGATTGAACAACTCTTTGGCATTTTTATTTTTTTTCAGTTTGTCAATGAGTAAATTGCTTTATATTTTATTTTCATCGATGATTTTTTTTAAAAAAAATTCTTCACGATTTTTTAAAAAATATTTAAATTCATCTATTTCATCAACTATCATTAAAATTTGATAAAATTTATCATCTCAAAATCACGTGTATATTCATATGGATGTCCACGTAAAAAATGGTTTTGCCTTTTTGAGCTACTGTTAAATTTTTAACAACAACTGACAGAATGAATGAATTTAAAACATTTTTAAAAAATCATGTTAAAAAAAATTAAATTTTAAATATCGTGAAAGAAAATAAAATATTACACATAAATCATAGATATTTAGTGCATTTTACTCGTTTGACAATCTTTGCATTAAAAATAAAGTTAATAATTTTTACTCAATAACATTTAAAATTTTGGTTTACATTTAGGATCTATAATTTAATGATTCATTTAAAAAAAAAAATAAAGGAAAAAGTTCAAATGGCATGTCAAATGTCAATTGAGGGTAGAGGAATGCATTTCCCTTTGGTTTAACTTAAATTCCAATCAACTTTGGAGTGAATTTCTCCTATAAAGGAAATTACTTAAACCATAAATAAGGCCAAATTGATAAGGTCTAGTTTCCCAATGAACTCTAGTTAAAAATAGTCAATAAAGTTTTAAATTTACATGAGAACCAAATGGAGTAGTAAATTAATAAGGTAAAATAGAAAGAAAAATTACTTAATTCATCATTAATGAAGTTTTTAAATTTCACAATCGATGTTAGTAAGATAATAATTAATACATACTCTTTAGAGTATACTAAAAAAATAAAAAATAAAAAATGCAACATGTGATAGATTTTTAATTATACTTGTAAAATTAAAAAATTCACAATCAATGTATCAAATACGAACTCAAATAAAATAAAATAAAAAAATTGGAGTAAATTATTCCCGAACTTCATAAAGAGTAAGGGAATGAAACTATTTCATCCAAATTCCAATCAAACATTCAAATGCAATGAAGTTAATTTATGCATTAATTCCTTATTTGTGATGTAAATTATGAAAAGGAAGATGATGAAAAATACATTCATATTTGAGTTTTTGGTGCTCAATTTAAGGTTAGTGACTTCATCATAATAACATACCTGGCCCATTGTCCTTTTTTTCTTTTCAACGTCGACATTTTCTTAAATCTTAATCATGGAGGATGGATAAAGTTTTTTGCTTTTTTTTTTAATTGAGTTTCACTTGAAGAGTTCCATAATTAATACAAACAACTATCAATGCATCTTGAGTCATTTTTGATGGGAGAGTTCTATTTTTTTTCTTTGGGAAAGTTCTATATCTTATCTGGTTTAGAAATTAGGATATTTGTATAATTTTTTTTTTAAAGTGGCTCCAATTTGACTTTTGTGTTAATAAAAAGTCGCATGGTAACAAGAGAAAAAAGATTTTTAGGATAAAATTAAAAGTGAGAAATTATATGAAGAAAACATTGTAGTGAACTAAAAAAAGAACAAAACATGTTTGGTACTTGGTTGGAGACTTGAACCCTAAATTCTAAATCCTAAACCCACAATAGAACGAATTTATGGATTAAAATTGAGATTTGATTAAGTAAGACTTAATTGAATAAAAGATTTTTTATGGAAGACTCAATTGAAAAAGTTCGATTGAAATTGATTAAGACACAATTAGATGATTTGAGAAATCTAAATAAGTTGCCTTAATAATACAAGGAACTAATGTTGTCTTGAGAAGACAATATATAGTCTTGAAAATTAATATGAAGAAGAGTAGGCTTTATAGAATTGGGTTGGAGCAGGCAGTCACGACTGAATGGGCCAGAGAAATTTCTTGTAGTGTAGGGTGGCTTGGCATCAGTTAAAAAACTGCATATGGTCGATTGGAATTCAGTTTGCAATCTTAAAGAGTTTGGAGGGCATGAGCTTATCGATTTAAGGCTAAAAAACAGTGTTATTGAATAAATGGATATGGAGATTTGGAAATGAATGGCAGAGCCTTTGGAGAGCAGTCATCGCAGCTAGATACGAGACTCAGAATGATAATATATTACCTTCCCTCAAAGTCACTCGAAGAACCTCATCCATCTAGAGAAATATCATTCAACCACTCTCACCATATAACAATTTTTACCAGTTTGTGTCTACAGGCCTGCGCATTCTCCCAGGAAATGGTGTTGCAATTAAGTTTTGGTATGATGAATGGATTGAAGGCAATATATTAAAGGTCCGGTTCTCGCGGATCTTCGCTCTGGCTATGAAAAAAGTCGAAAAAAATTACTAATTTTGGATACTGGGTAAACAATCAATGAAATTGGAACGTAGAACTTAGAAGACTCCTCTTCGACTAGGAAAACGACCAATGGAAGTTTTTTAAGAATACTCTCGAGAAGCAACTCATGTTGATTTTTGACCCTCGATACCGATTGTAGTTTTGTGCTACAGTATCGATTTGCTACAGTAACTTTCTCAAGATGCTACAGTACTTTAGGTAAGTAGGTAGCCCTTTTCACCTGTTCTCGTGATGGCTCTCACACTGCTTCAGGTAGCCCTTTTCGCGACTCGATCTATCATCGATAATTACAATTCTCGATCATCTGATTTCGAGAAACTTCTGGCTTCTTGTCTTTTCTCCGATGAGCATACTACGATCCCTGACTATCCTGATCTGATATTCCAATCCTCTGGATCATACCGCTCTTTACGCTGGTCCTCTGGATTGTCCCGTTCTGGTCGTCCAACTCTGATACTCTGGTCCTCAAGATCGTCTAACTCTGATACTCCGGTCCTCAGGATCGTCTAGCTCTGATACCAATTTGTTGATTTTTGACCCTCGATACCGATTGTAGTTTTGTGCTACAGTATCGATTTGCTACAGTAACTTTCTCAAGATGCTACAGTAACTTTATCTCGGGACGCTACAGTAACTTTCGAAATACAACTCTTTTATTAATATATTTAAGACAAATATACACTAGACACACTCTTTTAATATGCACTCACAACTTCACTC
The DNA here is from genome assembly GCA_030761205.1 of Fremontodendron californicum. Taxonomy (NCBI): domain Eukaryota; kingdom Viridiplantae; phylum Streptophyta; class Magnoliopsida; order Malvales; family Malvaceae; genus Fremontodendron; species Fremontodendron californicum. Next base: position 9,495,715 of record JAULJL010000044.1, on the reverse strand, counting down.
CTTCACTCATATCTTTTTCTTCCTTTTTCTCTCTACTCACCACTCTTCATCTAACAACTTACATCCCACCCTATTTATAGCTTTCTATGTTGGTTACTAAACCAACCTAGAATGTTCTAGTGTGTTGGTTTAATATTCTAGAGAAAGAACAATAAAAAATCTAGAGAGAACTCTAGAAAGAAGACTTAAGAAAATTTTAGAAAGACCTAGAGAAATAATAAAGTTTGGAGAGAATTTTAGATGAGAGAATTCTAGAGGAGTTGTTGACTTTAACACTCCCCCTCAACAACTACTCTCTTGATGTCGGTTTGGTTGTCATTCCAGACTGTCTTCTGGACTTATCAAATCTTGCATCAAATATCTTCTCTTTTTCTTTCTCTTCTTAAAATTCATCAGCATCATTAGTTCTGATTCATCATTCGTTGATTGCTCTCTTCTCTTTTGATCCTTGATTTTGTTCACTTCCGTTTTTGCTTCAACAATATTTCTATCTTCGTTCTTCTTGATTCTCTCTACCAACTTGTCTTTGATTTTGACATACTCGACTTTGTCAACTACTATTAATTTGTTGACTCCACAATCGATATCTTCCATGCCTTTAGAAGGCTTATCAATGTCGATGACCTCGTTGTCATCTTTCTCAATGTTGACATCATCTTCAAGCTTCTTCTCGACTTCTTGAAACAGTCTTTCCTCCTCGAAAGTCTTTTCTGGTGACTGAACTATTGACTCGTTTCCTTCCTTTGACGGTTCTTCTGTTACCTCATTTCTTGGTTGAATATTATCAAAATCAATTTCTTCTTCCATGTCATCATAAACATTTTCTTCTAACTCGGTGGTGCAACCAGATACGAGTTCTTCGCATTCTTCAATAGTAAATGCTGTCTCAAAATCCCATTCTTCTTCATAGTTATTCTCCTGTCGTGAGAACACTGTTGCATAGCCTTGCACTTGTCTATATCGACAATCTCGAGCATAGTGACCAATCTTGCCACAATTGAAACATTGAACGTTTCGACGATGAGACCTCACATTTACGCTATTGTGTCTATCTCGAACAGTTTGAGCTCCCCCTCGCTGAAAGCTCCTCCGTTGCCAAGCTTCTTGTTTGTTTTGAAGTTCAATGTCTTCTATTCCTTGCCTCGTAGCAACTTTACCTCTTCTATTGCTAAAGAGGGCTTTCTCATAATCTTTTATCATGACTTTAGACATTTGGTTATCTAAAGCCTCTTGATTTGCAAGGATATTTTCAAACTCAGTTAAAGTTGGTTCTTTGCTCCAACCACGGGTTGCAGTAACAATCCCGTTGTATTCAGGTCGCAAGCCATGGATGATAATTCTTCTCATCCTCGTTTCGGTAATGGCATTTTCTAGATCTAATTTTGAAATTTCATCACAAAGAGTTTTAACTTTAGAGAAATATTCGCTTACCGACATATTTTGCTGCGAGATTGACAGGAGTTCATTCTCCAATTGTTGGAGCCTAGCATCATTTTTCCTCGCGAACAACATTGTGAGTGTGTCCCAGGCTTCCCTCGGTGTCTTTGCATCCTTGATGCGTTGTAATAAACCATCCTCAATGGTGACTGATAACACGTACATAGCCTTACCGGCTTTGATCTTCCATTTTCTTAGTTCTCCGGCATCAGTTGGTGGTGTTGAAGCTTCACCGTTAACAATATCCCATAAATCTTGCCCGAGCATGTAATATTGCATGCGGATACTCCACGTATTGTAATTGCTGTCATTGAGCTTCTTGATCTTACCAACCGGATTTGAAAAATCTTCCATTCTGACTTGAGAGTGCCTCACTTTTCTCAAGGTTGTATTCTGTCAGTCTCTATATCCTCACGAACTACGATCCCCGATCATCTTGGTCCCAGACCGATTAACTTCACAGTTCTAGACTGTGTACTACAGAATTTTCACGTCTTTACGAACTACGATCCTCGATCGTCTTGGTCCCAGACCAATAATCTTCACAGTCCCAGACTGTCTTTCTCCGATATGCGTACTCCGGTCCCTGACCGTCTAGCTCTGTCTTCTCGCGGTGGCTTTCACTCTGATAGTAGGTAGCCCTTTTCACTTCTTCTTGTGACGGCTCTCACTCAACTCCAAGTAGGTAGCCCTTTTCACCTATTCTTGTGATGGCTCTCACACTACTTTAGGTAAGTAGGGTAGCCCTTTTCACCTGTTCTCGTGATGGCTCTCACACTGCTTCAGGTAGCCCTTTTCGCAACTCGATCTATCATCGATAATTACAATTCTCGATCATCTGATTTCGAGAAACTTCTGGCTTCTTGTCTTTTCTCCGATGAGCATACTACGATCCCTGACTATCCTGATCTGATATTCCAATCCTCTGGATCATACCGCTCTTTACGCTGGTCCTCTGGATCGTCCCGTTCTGGTCGTCCAACTCTGATACTCTGGTCCTCAAGATCGTCTAACTCTGATACTCCGGTCCTCAGGATCGTCTAGCTCTGATACCAATTTGTTGATTTTTGACCCTCGATACCGATTGTAGTTTTGTGCTACAGTATCGATTTGCTACAGTAACTTTCTCAAGATGCTACAGTAACTTTATCTCGGGACGCTACAGTAACTTTCGAAATACAACTCTTTTATTAATATGTTTAAGACAAATATACACTAGACACACTCTTTTAATATGCACTCACAACTTCACTCCTTCACTCATATCTTTTTCTTCATTTTTCTCTCTACTCACCACTCTTCATCTAACAACTTACATCCCACCCTATTTATAGCTTTCTATGTTGGTTACTAAACCAACCTAGAATGTTCTAGTGTGTTGGTTTAATATTCTAGAGAAATAACAATAAAAAATCTAGAGAGAACTCTAGAAAGAAGACTTAAGAAAATTTTAGAAAGACCTAGAGAAATAATAAAGTTTGGAGAGAATTCTAGATGAGAGAATTCTAGAGGAGTTATTGACTTTAACAACTCATAGAGGAATGAAAAAGATTCAGTCATATGGAAAGGTACGAGTAGCGGAATTTACTCTTCAAAATCTTTTTGCCTCTCCGTGTTAAGATGTTATTCGTCTAAGGCCTCGTTTAGCATTGCTTCTGGCACAAATTTTGAGGTCAAAAACTGCTTTTCACCGCAAACGTAATGCTAAACAGATAAAAAAATTTGGCTTCTGCTGTTAAAACCATGATTTGAAAAGCCAAATCAAAAAGCCAAAAAATATAACTTTTGGGCTTTAGAAGCTGACTTTTGGATAAAAAGATTTTATTATCCTCACATCTCTACACTTTTATTATTTTAAACATATCTTTTTTTGACATTTCAATTTTCTACAACACTTTTTTACAGCAATGCTAAACATTTAAAAGTTTTTAAACGACATTTTTTCACCACACTTTATAAACACACTTTTTTCAACTCAAGTTTTTTTCAACTCAAGCTTTTTCTAACAGCAATGCTAAACTAGCCCTAAGTGGGATCATTGGAAGCAATTGTGAGCTGGGTTTGCTCCACCAAAAGTGGAAATCTTCTGTTGGCGGTTATTAAGAGATAGAATCGCTACTAAAGAAGAACTATCAAAAAGAGGAATGATAAACAGGGAGTTTGCGATTTGCACCTTTTGTAAAATCATGCTTGAATCAGTGGATCATCTATTCTTTTCCTTTTCCTGCAGTGTATCATGGAAGGTATGGTCTCATGTCTGTTCTCTATGGGGTCTGTCATAGCCCATTCCAAAAGATGCTTGTCTTTTTTCCTTGCGTAGCAACAAGCTCTTCCAGATAATATGTGCAATAAACTGTAGAGAATGGCTTTTTTTTTTGCAATTATGTGGTCCATCTGTCTTCATCGGAATGATATGATTTTTAATGGTAAACTTCTTGATATTTGGCAATTGCTCCACTCCATCAAACTTAGGATTGCATTGTGGTTCAAAGCGAGATGGCCAAGTGCAGTAAGAACTGTTTCGGACATCTTGCATTCTCGCTCATCTTTTGGACCACCCTCGAGGGAAAAGGAGAAGAGAAATGTTCTACCTCCTTCGGAATATCTCAAGTTTAATGTCGACGTCTCTGCTTTTGGCAAACTCGCGTCCCGCGGGTATTGATGGTGTTCTAAGAGATGAACGTGGTTTGGTAAAGTTATTATTTTCTAAGTCTATTGAGCAAGCATAATCTAATTATGTAGAACTCATGTCATTAAAAGAAGCTGTCTTTATATATGCAGCATCCAAATGGGTCAATTCCCACATACTTTTAATAGAAAGTGACAGCAAGAATGTTGTTAACTGGATCAAAACTCCTCAGAAAACTCCATGGAAGCTTAGGAATATTGTTCGAATGATTGAAAATATCGAAGTTGGTCTTGTTAATTGAGAAATTGTTTACACGCCCAGAGAAGCTAATGAGGTTGCTGACAGGCTCGCTAAATCAGGGGTAAATAGACTTCATAATTTGTTGATCATGTACTCTTGATTCAAGTTTCTGTTTAAGTTTTTGTTGGTGTGTAAGGTTTTATCTTCCAATCTCTGTGTGTTGGATAGAGTTCATCAATAAAATCTTTTGTCTTTCAAAAAAAAAAATATTAATGTAATTTTAATATCTTAAATTGCAATGCATAAAATTAAATAGAGAAATCATATAAATAAAAAAAATAACAATTTTAGTTTAAAAGAGTCATTTAAATCTATTTAAATCATATATATTTATATATATACACTAAAAGAAATTTAAATTTTTTGGAGAGCCAAGGCCTCCTCTAGCTCCTATTACGATCCTCCCCTGTATGCATGTTTGAGTTTTTGATTTCGACAACCAAGTCTTAAGACTCAGTAAACTTTGTAGTACTATGGTGAGTACAATATTTTCTCAACGAGAATACTTTGTTTTCATTAGGAGAATTGTTATGGGTAGAGTCAAATCTAAATAATAATAAAAAATTTGTTTGTTTCATGATCCGATTCCATCCATTGAATCCAAAATTTTTATTTTACTGTTTAATAAATAAAAATATTATTTTTAATTAATTTTTTAATAATTAAATTTAAATAATATTTTATTTTATTTTTATTAATTAAATAATAATTTAGATCGAGTCGAGCTAAATCCGACCTAAAATATCATGTTCCAAACTCGACTTAATTTAAATCGAACTTATCAACTTAAATGAATAACTCTAGCTTTGAACATGTACCCACATGAACGATTAATCATTTGTTATCTTGTAAATGAGACTCAGAGTTCTGCCATTGGCCTCGAATAAATAATACCAAGAAAAAATACTATAATTCCAAAAAGGTTGCAACTTGTATGCTAAGTATCTGTCGATACGTTTCAGTTTTTAGCTAAATCGGAATAAGCAGTCTTTAGTTCTGTTTCGATTTTAATATCTACCCGTATCGGTCTGTATCGATCAATATCGTTCAGTACCGGTACGTACTAGTTAGTACAAGATTTTGATTTTTTTTAAAAAAAATTCACTTATTTGATTTTTAAACCAGTTTTAATATTTTTTGTATCATGATCATTTTTATTTTTTTTTTTCATAATTACATTTAAAAATAAAATATGTTCATTAAATTAGGCTATTGAACATAATTAATAATAATTTACCTTTTTTTTTTAACATTTTAATATTTATTTTACCTATTTGATTTTTAAAAAATTTAGATATTAAATGTGTAAAATTTATAGTTGCATAAAAACATATATATGCATGTAATGGATGTATATTTGCATGTGTATAAAATATAGATTTTGTTAAGAAACTTGAAAATATGTTATACATATAGATATATAAAAAAATATTTAAAAAATATCGGTAAACCCGAAAAGGTACGTCGAAACACATCGGTATCAATACGTCTACTAGTACGGTACTGACTATCTTGATTTGTACACCTTTTTGGTTTCTAACTTTTAAAAAAATAAAAAATAAAAAACAATTCCTTTATTGGGTACCCATAATTTCTAAAAATAATTGACAAATATTTCTTCCCTTTCCAATTGACATTTATTAGGCAAAATGATAAAAAAAAAATAATAATAATAAAAAAAACTATTCTATTTGTTAATAGAAATTGAAAAGGAAAGTATAAATTCATACTAATCAACTTATTAGAATTGCTAATATCAACAAGTTGAATGTGGAATTTTAGTTTTTTTTTTTAATTGAAACCAAATGAGCAAAATAGATACTCCCATTTCCAATTATTTAATACACTTTTAACTCGGCAAAAAGATTAAGTAGAAAGGTTAAGACTTAAGTGTATTTTTCGTAACAAATTTTATAGAATCAATGTTTAATAGTTTTTATTGTAATTTTTTTTTTTAAAAATATGAAAAATTAATATGTAATATAAAATAGTTAATATTCAAAAATAAAAAGAAAATATTGTTTTGAAACTTCATGAAAAAGAAAGATGGATAAAAAATAGGACAAAAGAGTATCATCTTTTAACATGTTAATAATTTTTATTCTATTTAAGTATTCACTTGCTACAAAAAGTATGTGAATAAAGAATCCCTAAAACCCCCACATCTAAGTTAGTTAAAACACAAGATAGAAGTCAACAAACACATTTAAAATGTGACAATTAAGAGGATAATAGTTTTTTTTAAAAACCCCATGCTTGATATTTTGACCACTAAATCCAGATATTTTGGTTGCGCTCTTCTTCTTCTTCTTCCATGTAGGGCAAATAGAGCCCTTTTTACATGATGCATTCCCCATACCCCAAAATCAATGTCCAATTGAAGTTTGGGGGTGGAAAGATGCAGTTCGAATTTTTTTTATTTAAATTCGGGTTGAATCAGGTTTGGGTTGATCTAAAAGCTCGTTTAATTATTAAAAAATATTTTTATATTAATATTTTTATATTTTTATAATTAAAAAATATTTTTTATTTATAAACAATTTGAATTGGAATGAACCGACTCGAATTAAAAAAAATTTATGTACACGCTGATCCATAAAGAGATCTAAAGGTAGGGACAAAATTTTATTTTTCAAATTAAAAAGAAAAACAAACAGTAACTATCTTTAACATTAGTGGAGGGGACCCTCATAGAGGAAAAGGCCAATGCCTTTTTTTTGTGAGAGAATGGATGAAAATTGGCTAATTTATGTCTGTGTCTTTACATGTGTTCAACTCTTTGGTCCTTAACTCGTCTCTTTGTTTGTGTTTGTTTTGGACTTTGGGGATAAGTTTACATTTTTTTCTCGTAGTTAAGTTCAATTTAGTACTGAGGTGTCACAGGTTTTTGGTTTCAAAAGTTATGGTTTATGTAATTTCAATGTTAAATAATTTTTTTTTATAATTTTTTTCAGTTAAAATTATGGTTTAACAACTCAAATAAAAAAACTAAGAAAAATATGCTTTTACCGTTTGAAAGCTGATTTTTAAGAGTAAAATGATTTTATTATCTTTATATCTCTAAAGTTTTATTATTTTATGCATATCTTTTTTGACATTTTAATTCATCATAATACTTTTTTTTTTAAAATAATGCCAAACATTTAAAATTTCTTAAATTACATATTTTTCATCACATATTTTCCAATTCAAAAATTTTCCAATCCTATTTTTTTTTTCTAACAATAGTTCTAAACTAACTCTTATTCTTAAGTCATGCCTTTTGCTTTTGCATGAATAACTTATTCACAGCAATAATAACAAATAAATAATAAAAATGATTTTTGATAGGATAAAGCTTACCTATAAGTTATGACCCTTTGAGAGGAACAAGCATCTATTTTTTAGTTGTAGAACAAATAATAATTGAACCCCATAGTTCCATTGGACAGAAATGAAAAAAGGAAAAGAGAATTTTTTTATAAAAAAAGAAAAGAAAAAAGAAATGCTTTAAGTGTTCGAAACTTCATATGCCCCATTTGAAAAAGTTTGAAGATTCGATACTCTAATTTAAAAGTTTCGAATTTAAATTATAAGAAGAAGAATGAGATAAAATTTATAAGAATATAAAAAAAAACATTAGTTTTTATTAAGTACTCTAGATTCAAATATTAAAAAAATAAAAATAAAACAAGTTCAAGCAGAGACCAAAATTATTTTTCTTTTGCACATTCCATCATTCTAAATGTGAGACCACTTTTTTATTTTTATTTTTTTTATGGAAAAAAGTGTCAGAGTGCTTTGGAATACAATTGTTATGAATTTAATAACATGAAATAATCTTGCAAATATATAATGCTTATTTGCATATGGAGTAATCAAGTTGGGTGGAGCTAATATTGTGCTATATTCGAGTTTGACTCAATTAAAAAAAATTTAATGTTTATAAACTATTTAAGTCGAGTATTATATTTATGGATTATTATCTTATACATTGACACTGAAATTTTTAACTTCACAAACGGGATTAAAAAACTATTACATGTCTTTAGATTTGTCAGAATAAATAAGGGTTGACAAAGATCATTGTTCACTGATATTTTGGGCTATTACTTAAGATATATTATATATATTTTATTTAGTTTCCTTTTGTACAGATTTAACAGTTAGTTTTTCTGTTGATATAAACCCTATACAACTCAATATAATATATGAATTTCGATTCTCACAAGCTTATCATGGTTATATTTTTAAAAATAAAAAATAAATAAATAGGACATGTGATAATTTTTTAACACCTCTTGTGATGTTAAAAAATTCCACTGTCAATGTACAGGATAATAATCCTATATTTATAATACTTAGAGTCAACATATCCATTTACATTTTACCATTATCAATAAAACTTTAAAATAAGTAAATAGGTATTATATTATATTTATATATCTCTAACACATTTAAAAGTGGTCCCAGCTCAATTTCAATTTTAAGAGTTTTAGCTTGGGGACAACTGTAGATACCTAATTTTGTCCGGGCCCCCAAAACGAGGTAAATTCTCGTTTCAACTTTCTGAAACGTAGAGGGATTTCAACCATCCCACAGATGGGTTTTCAAGACTTCATTTCGGATGTCAACACAAAATGTCAACTCGGAAAAAATCAACCTCAAAAAGTCAACCTCAAAAAGTCAACCACTAAAAAAGTCAACTCTCAATCAAAATCAAGATTCGAAGTTGAATTGGACAATGGTAAAGGAATTTTGATAATTGGAGGTCTACAACGAAAGATATAGAGTTTGAAAGACCCGTTGCAAAAATTCAGTGTAGAAAAATACCTAATTGCACAAATTTGGGGAAAAATGCGAAAATGATCAAATTGAACGAAATTGGAGGTCCCAAATGAAATAAGATCAGGAACTATGGATATTGGAAGGTCCAATTTTGACGCGGAGTTGAAAGAAGAATTGGTTTGAAGAGAAAAAGAAAAATAAGGATTTAATCAATAAATAAGACATTCACAAATTTGGGAAAAACTGTAGAGATAGCATGATTCGGTGAAATCGAAGCCCCCAGTTGATAAAGGATAAATAAACAAAAATTTCCCAAGTCCTAGTTTGAAGTGGATCCTAAGGAAGAGTCGGTTGGAGGAAATACGAAAAAACGAGAAAAATTCCCATTGTTGAAAAGGGAAAAACTAAATCAGAGAGGAATTCGATCGTAAAAATTGGGCGTTTTCGGACCAACATCAATTCAATATGTAACAAAGGATGTGGAAAAAGAAAATCGAACCCGTTTTGAGTAAAACCGAGGTTTCGGGGGTTAAAGGGCAATCTTGGAAAATTAGGAAAAAATATAATCCGAGCCCAAAAAATTATGAAAACTTCCAAATCTGAATTTTATATTTTATGGAAGAGATTGGAGAAAGAAAATCCGGAATCGGAGCTCAAATGAAAAAAAGACAAAGTTCAGGTGCACTAATCCGAAATTCCAAGAGAAAATTTTGGGAAAATAGGAAATGAACTCGAAAAATTATGAAAACCTCCAAATCTGAGTTTTATATTTTTTGGAAGGCATTGGAGAAGAAAAATCCAGAACCGGAGCTCAAATGAAAAAGATAAAGGTTGGGAGGCACTAAACCAAAGCTTTAGAGAAAAATTCGGGAAAAATAGAGAATTAGCTCGAAAAAATGTGAAAACCTCCATAATTAAGTTTTATATTGGATGGGATGAATTGGGAAAGAAAAATCCAAAATTGGGATCCATTTGTAATTAAATTAAGTTTGGGAGCCAAAATGCAATTTTACCGAAGAAATCGAAAGGGCCATTTTGCAGAAAAAAAAAAAAAAGAGGAATGGCTTGGAAATTTCCAGGCCATTTTCGGTCAACTGTTGATTAAAGAGGGAGTGTTATCATCATGAATCAAATTGCCAAAGTTGAATAGCAAGATGATATTTTTAAAAGGACAAGATTCTCCACTACTTTGCCTACATGGCATTTTAAGCCAATGAGAGGCCTCCAAATTGCAAAGCCACATGAAGACCATGTGAAGAGCATGTGAAGGTTATGAGATGATGCCAAGTAGGATTAAAAATGCCACCTAGGAAGATATTTTAATAGTGAGCCGTAGGATCTCGACAAGTGGCCAAGATATTTTGTAGAGATAAGAGACAATGCTTAAAAAATAAGCAACCTCTCTACACAAATAAAGGGGTAGCCGGCCAGCTCTTGAAGGAGGAGGTTCATTTTTTTTCTTAAGGCATTTCACTCTTGAGAAAAAAAGGAAGAGGAAAAAGAAAAGAGAGGAGAAGAGAAGAGAAGAGAAGAATTTGGCAATCTTGATTTGGAAAGCAATAGCTAGGTATCACCTCCCTTCTTCTTCTTTAATGTTTTTCTTTGATGTTGTGATTCTTTTTCTTCTCTTTTTGTTCATGTGATTTTGTTAACTTTTGTTGAATAAAAAGGTTTTCAAAAATAAATTTCAAAGGTTTTCTACCTTTTATTCCTCATTCTTTATCCAATAACCAAGTTGACAAATTTTTTTACATGTAATTTGGCATTAGCCAAACCTACTTGGGTGTTTTTGTGCTTGTTCTTGCTTGATATTTTTTGCTTGGTTGGTTGTGTTCATATTTTTCATTCATGATTTATCTATTGTCATATGATTGTAGGCTGTAAAATTCATGACATTTCAGCTAGGTTTTAGGCCAAGATCAACCAATATCTCAAGCCAAAAACCCCTTACCTCTACTAGTTAAGAGAGTGATAGTTTAGATTGGGTATTCTAACTTTGGGATTTTATTTCACTACTCATTCATGGTCAAAATAAAATGATTTTTTTACCACATGCAGTAGTCATTTAGAGGATGCCATGTTATTTTTTTTTTCAAGATTTTTAGATTTTTTTATCATGGTTGAAAAAATGACTTTTGACAAAGCAGTTTTTAACTCACTATTTTGACTTTGGTAAAAATTCGATCATGGTATCCTTGGTCCAAAAATTAAGCTAATTTTTTCCCATGGAGGTCAACATGTTCTAGGTCTACCCTAATTTTTACAGATTATCTAAAATTTTTTAGAAGGGCAAAAAAATAGATTTTCAAAACTGCCAGTGAAAGTCAGAAATATTTTTTAGAACTAATAATTTTCTATTTTTGTTAGGATATTAAGAGGGGGCAGATTTGGGACATTAGTTACTGTCTTAGGTATTCCAAGTTATTTCAATCATAAAATTTGATTTTATAAAAGTCGGGTCAATGGTGGTCAACCCGGATATTAAAATTAGAAAAATAGAGCCTTTTAAAGGGGGTTTCGGCCATGAGGCTTTTTTCATCCAAAAAATTCCAATTTTTTTTTTTTTTTTTTAAAATCTGAGCCTAAAGTCTTTAGATCTTGAAAATCCAATTTAAGTTTCTTTCAAAGATAGTCAGATACCTTTTTAGGTATATGGATGTCCTTACTTCAAGAGAAAAATACACCTTCATGCATTGCATGTTTTAAAATGTCTTTAAATTTTAATTTGACATAAAACTTGTGTTTCGGTTTCCTAAACATTTGGCGAGAATTAGTTCTTAATCTTTGCAGGGTTGCCGGGGAGATTAGGAAATTGTTAACGCACGTGTTTGTGGAATTGAAAGATATTGGATTTTGTTTTACTCGGAACCATGTAAATGTCATATGAAAGAATTATTTTCCAAGCTTTGCCGGGCACGCCAGGAAGCACGATAATATTTTCCTACATATGCTATTCATATGATTCCTCACATGAATAATTCATTTCAAATAATGATGTGTCCATTTGATATTATAAATATTTCATGATGATGTCATTTTGTGATTTTGCCATGTCAAGCATGCCATGTCACCCATTCACATGCCATGTCATTTATTTACATGTCATTCATATTGTCATGTCATCCATATGTCATGTTATTTAGTTTATGCCATGTCATCCATATGCTATGTCATCCATTCACATGCCATGTCATCTAGATCATGCCATGTCATCTAGATTATGCCATGTCATTCCTTCACATGCCATGTCATCTAGATTATGCCATGACATTCACATGCCATATCATTTATTCACATGCCATTCATTCATGTGCCATGTCATTAACATGCCATATCATTCATCCACATGTCATGTCATTTAGTTTATGCCATGCAATGTCATTCATGCATACGCCATACCATTCATATGCCATGTCATTCATGCCATGCCACTCGTTTATGTGTCATGTCATTCACATGACATTCATTCATGTGCCATGTCATTCACATTCTATATCATTCATCCATGTCATGTCATTTAGTTTATGCCATGTCATGCCATGTCATTCATGCATATGTCATATCATTCATATGCCATCTCATTCATATGCCATGTCATCCATTAACATGCCATTCATATGCCATGTCATCCATTCACACGCCATGTCATGTCACGTCATTCATTTATGTGTCATGTCATTCACATGCCATATCATTCATTCACATGTCATTTCATTTAGTTTATGCCATGTCATTCATTCATGCGCCATATCATTCATATGCCATGTCTTTGATTCTTATTCCATGCCATTTATTCTTTTGGCTATGTCATTTAAATTTTGTCGTGTCATAATAAATTGCTTGCCATTCCATGTTAATTATGCATGTTATACATTCATGTTTTAATGATAATTTATATATTCATGATCATTCAACCTTTTGAAAATTGATATATTTTTTAATAAATTAAGACAATATCCCCGAGTTATTATAATTCATGAATTCTCCTCCGGGTTGTCGGGGAGTCTTCATCAACTATACTAACAAAGGAATACCCTTTTAAAAGAGGATGATGCGGAGATTTTCAAAAACAATAAAAAATCTATATTTTACAGGTTTGTCGGAGAATATAGAAAACTTTTTCCAATAATAAATTTTGGATCATTTGCGAACAAAAATAGGATTGTTTTTAAAATGGGAATTATTTTTAAATACCAAATCTAAAACCGACCTCGAGATAACACACGAATAATAAAGTACCGTTTTATACGTGCGTTGTGAGGGTGCTAACCTTCCCCACACGTAACTGACTCCCGAACTCGCACTTGTTTTTTCTGGTTCAAAGCGCAGACTTCAAAATTGGTTTTAAAATATTTCTCAAAACTGGTTTTAATAGGTGGCCGATCACACCTAACCAAAAAAGATTGGTGGCGACTCCATTTCTTTTTTTTGAGGACGTTTTCATACCCTTATCCTTTAACTTAGAGGAATTAAGTCGTATTTTCCTCTATTTTTTTTAATGTCACACTCCTTTAATGAATGGGCCGAATTATCCCCGTTACGGGGCAAATTTCTTCAGAACTTCTTAAAAAGAGGTTGCAACAGTTTGGCGACTCCGCTGGGGACTTTAGAGAGTCAGGCCTAAAGTTAGTCGTGTGTTATCAAAAGTCTCGATTTTGTCGGTTTTAATTGGTATTTAATTATAATTCCCATTTTATTTTTATTTTATTTTTAAAGAGGATTTTCCTTAAATAATAAAATGTTTTTAAATATGTTCATGTTCATGTACATGCATATTATCACTATTTTCTGGTTATTTAATCTTGTATATTATTACTGTTCTTTGATTATTTAACCATATATATCATTATTGTTCTCTGGTTGGTTAATGCGTTACACTATTCTTGATATTTGTTTTAATAAATTGCTAGGGCATTTAGAATAAGAGTTGTAAAATAGTTGGTGAAAGGTTTTTTGTTCCTCCTCACACACTATACTTGCATTTGCATAACATGAGCCCTCAACTCGGGTTCCGTCCTTCTAGGTGGAGTGAACTACCTACTGTAGACACCTAATTTTGTCCAGACCACTAAAACAAGTATGTTTTCTTCCTAAATTGATGTTTTAGAGTGTAAAAAGATTTTTTTTATCCTGCAGGTGGTACTCCGAGACTTAGTTTAAGAGGGCGAGCATAAAAAGTCAAACTTGAAAAAACGTCAACCTAAAAAAAAGTCAACCCCAAAAAAGTCAACCTCAAAAAGTCAACTACTAAAAAAGTCAACCACTTTCAAAATCAAGATTTTAAGTTCAATTGAAAAATGGCGAAAGAATTTTGATAATCCGAGGTCTACATTGAAAAATATGGAGTTCGAAAGTTGAGATTTGGAGATTTAGTAGAAAGAAAACCCTAATCCGAGAAATTTAGGGAAAAGTGCTTAAACGATCAAATTGGTCGAAATTGAAGGTTCCAAATGAAAGATAAGCACTGACTACGGGTAATGGAGAAACCACTTGCAAGAAAAACCGAAAGAAAAGTTAATATGGGAAACCACTGTCATTTTTGTGAATACACTGCAGGCCCCGTACTATGATATACTTGTCGGCAACACCACGAAGAATTTTTCGGACATGGTAATTTTAGGGGAGATGATTGAGAATGCTATCAAGGATGGGAAAATTAAAGGAGAAAGAACATCCAATATCAAGAAAAAGGGGGCATCTGAAAGAATAAGGAAGATACCCAAGTCATGGAAGGCTTTGCCCCACCTCCCCAATTCTCCTCGTATCAGCTATTTTACTCTACCATGAACAATGTCTCTCAAGGTTTTTATCCCTACCAACCAAGGACTGCAACTACACCAGAATTTACATCTGTCTATTAATCGAACACCCTTAGGAATAATCGAAGGGGGCACAAAAAGCGAAAAAGAAATCAGGATGACCTGATTCCTGTGACATACAGTGAGCTATTACCTCAACTCATCCAGAATCACCTTGTGACGCCCATGCAAATAGAGCCTCTGAAGCCCCCTTATCCGAGCTGGTATGATGCTAATAAGTGTTGTGGTTATCATTCTGGCAATCAAGGTCACTTAACAGAGAACTTCCCGCTTTGAAGTACAAGGTCAGAGATCTCATCAAGGCTGGTTCGATAAGTTTTGAAGACGGGGAAGCCAAGTGTCATAAGAAACATTGTACATGATCATATTAGGTTTTTGACGCATGTAGTTCTGATGCACCCAAAAGAGTGTATCTTATTTAACCTTGCACTAAAAAGATAAATTGTAAGTATAGTAGTTAGCAAGGGTCGAGTCCTCAGGGATTGGGTTTTAGTTTATAAGTTATTAGTTTAAAACTTAAATTCAAGAACAATAAAAGAAAAGGGGTTTTTGAAGCCAGATTTAAACTAAAGTAAATAATAAGAATAAGATGCAAGGCGGTATAACCAGCCAATAAAAATATATAAACTAAATTAGGCGGTATAACCAGCCAATAAAAATATATAAACTAAATTAGGCGGTATAACCAGCCAATAAAAATAAAACAAAGTTAATATACAAATTAGGCGGTATAACCAGCCAATAAAAATAAATATACTTTTAAAAATAAGCAAACTAAAAGTAAGAAAACAAGTAAGTAAGAAGAATCAAATATGAAAAATATGGTTAAGGTTTCATTCTCCACCACTAGACATCATTAAGAATCAATTTCAGATCTATCGATATCAACCAACTATCAAAGTTAACAACCGTAGATAACAACAAGCTCTGTTACCCCAATCTTTCCTTAGTTTGTCGTTAAATAGAACAAGCTCTCTATTTAATCTCTAACCATTAAATAACCTAGAATAAGCTCTCTAAATTCAATTTAATGGCAGCTTTATGATGAGAAAGATAGGTTGATCTAAGCAACAAACACATAAGCTCGGATTGTTCAACTTAGGTTATGTTCCACTTTGCAATTATTGAAAACTTGACCATAATCATTAATCACAAATTGCCACTTATGAATAGGAAATCAAGACAATTACACGGATCAAGACTCCTAAACTAGCAATAGATAATTATCAAGATCTATCTAGTTGTACACCTAAATAAATCAAGACAACATCATGAACAATTCTTGTAGAAGAACATAAGCAACTTTGATAGAAAATTAATGATAGATAGACTCTGAAAATCAATCACAAAACATGTCTAGGGCTTTGAAATCACCTTTAACCAAATAGAAGTTTAGCCTAGCATAGGCATTGTAAACATAAACATAAAATTAAAGAAAATCTAAGAAGAAAATAAAAGAAAGAAAGAAGAAGAGGAAGAATATTAATTATCCAACCTCTTGCTCTCTCTAAAGAGAAAGAAAACTAGAGAAAAGAAAGAAGAAGAAAACTTAGAGAATTTTATTAAAATGGCTAATATCCTACCTATGTACAATATGATCCCTTACAATCATCCAAGGCCCTCTATTTATACACATTTTGGAGGGCTAAATGACAAGAGACAAGCTTTACAAATTTCAAAGGTAGGTATATGACGATTTTGATCAGCCAACTTGATGGTCGATTTCGTCAATATTGGAGGCCTGATCTGATCACATGGTCTTCTAGAAAAAGGTTCCCCTATCAGTTACGGAACCATAGCCGTTGGAATCAGCTCATTTTCTGATGTGGTTAAGCAGATATGGGCAAAATACGAAAACATGTCAGCACAGATGTCATTACACATCAGCCACCTTGATGGTCGATTTATTCAATATTGGAGGCCTGATCTGATCACATGGTCTTCTAGACAAAGGTTCCCCTATCAGTTACGGAACCATAGCCGTTGGAATCAGCTCATTTGCTGATGTGGATAAGAAGATACGGGCATAATACGAAAACATGTCAGCACAGACGTCATTGCACATCAGCCAACTTGATGGTCGATTTCGCTAGGGAAAACGACTCCGTTTTAAGAAGTGTAAAACATGAAAAAGATAGATATGCCTCTTAGCTTTGCATGGCTACAAATTTCAGCCTTATTGCTTCAGTGAAACTCGAGATATAGCTGATATGGAAAAAGGTGTCGGAACTGAAACTGAACTGGATTTGCCCTTAATTCTAGTAATCTGAAATCACTCAAAGAAACTTGTGAAAAACACCAAAATACATAAAAATATAAAAGATCATAAACACAATTAGACTAAACAATAATAACTCGTATTTGACACAAAACATTAATAAAACATAACTAAAAACTATATAATTATACGAGTTATCAAGTTCTATACACTGTGATGATGAAAACACTTGTCTCATGTTAACATCTACATGAATTAAATGAATTTTGAATTTTAAATGCTTTGTATTTTAACAATAACTTGAATTTGCAAAAACAAGCATTAAGAAATTTTTAATAATGGATAGTCTCAAGAAGATTGATGATCAGTGTTACAAATGACCCAATACCTTCTCCCCTCTCTTTAGGTTTTCCTAAGCCTAAATCTCTTAAACCAAGAACACTTGAAAGACCTAATGCTTCAAGGAATATGAATGATTGAACTTCATAAAACCATTGTCATCACAGAATAAGCAAAGACGTAGATCTTAGTCTAGGCTATGAATAAAGGAATAAACTTTTAAAAAATAAATATAAAAATTCAAACTCCTTGAAATTCAAACAAATGAGACTTTCTTTCAAGAATTTATATCATGGTAATTTGGTCTGTGTCAAGGTTGGGCTAAAACCATTCATGACCTTTTCCAACAAACCACAAAACACTAATTGCCCAAACATCACTTCATGATTGACACCCTGGGGCACAATGATTAAACTAGATTATCCCATATCCCAGAGAAAACCCGTTTTGGATCATATTTTTCTTGTCTCTTCAAAGAACTCAGATTTGAAATTCAGTCTTTTCAGTACAGACCTAGACTTGCTATGTTCCTCGTTGATACAAATTCTCATGGTTAATCAAATTGGGCCATCATATGTGGAAATGATGGATACATGGTGAATAAGGATGGACTAACGCATGATTTATTGGGGCATGCGATAAAAAAAAAAAGAAGAAAAAATTGTGTGATATCATGCATATGAGAATTCGGATGATTCTAAAGTGCAAAATGAAATTCTTAATATCTATTTCCCCTGGGGATTGCTTTTCAATATAAATATTTGTGCTTGACATGAGAAAGGCCATCTTTCATATCCCTTTCGCACAAAAAGAAATTATCCATAGTCACCCCTTTTGAGCCAAAAGAATTCTTTTTTCTTTAAAACCCTGATCAAGGATCACCCTCTATATTGGGGGGGAAAGAGAATTGATGCACCCAAAAGAGTGTATCTTATTTAACCTTGCACTAAAAAGATAAATTGTAAGTATAGTAGTTAGCAAGGGTCGAGTCCTCAGGGATTGGGTTTTAGTTTATAAGTTAATAGTTTAAAACTTAAATTCAAGAACAATAAAAGAAAAGGGGTTTTTGAAGCCAGATTTAAACTAAAGTAAATAATAAGAATAAAATGCAAGGCTGTATAACCAGCCAATAAAAATATATATACTAAATTAGGCGGTATAACCAGCCAATAAAAATATATATACTAAATTAGGCGGTATAACCAGCCAATAAAAATAGAACAAAGTTAATATACAAATTAGGCGGTATAACCAGCCAATAAAAATAAATATACTTTTAAAAATAAGCAAACTAAAAAAATAAGAAAACAAGTAAGTAAGAAGAATCAAATATGAAAAATATGGTTAAGGTTTCATTCTCCACCACTAGACATCATTAAGAATCAATTTCAATTCTATCAATATCAACCAACTATCAAAGTTAACAACCGTAGATAACAACAAGCTCTGTTATCCCAATCTTTCCTTAGTTTGTCGTTAAATAGAACAAGCTCTCTATTTAATCTCTAACCATCAAACAACCTAGAATAAGCTCTCTAAATTCAATTTAATGGCAGCTTTATGATGAGAAAGATAGGTTGATCTAAGCAACAAACACATAAGCTCGGATTGTTCAACTTAGGTTATGTTCCACTTTGCAATTATTGAAAACTTGACCATAATCATTAATCACAAATTGCCACTTATGAATAGGAAATCAAGACAATTACACGGATCAAGACTCCTAAACTAGCAATAGATAATTATCAAGATCTATCTAGTTGTACACCTAAACAAATCAAGACAACATCATGAACAATTCTTGTAGAAGAACATAAGCAACTTTGATAGAAAATTAATGATAGATAGAATCTAAAAATCAATCACAAAACATGTCTAGGGCTTTGAAATCACCCTTAACCAAATAGAAGTTTAGCCTAGCATAGGCACTATAAACATAAAATTAAATAGAATCTAAGAAGAAAATAAAAGAAAGAAAGAAGAAGAAGAAGAATATTAATTATCCAACCTCTTGCTCTTTCTAAAGAAAAAGAAAACTAGAGAAAAGAAAGAAGAAGAAAACTTAGAGAATTTTATTACAATGGCTAATATCCTACCTATGTACAATATGATCTCTTACAATCATCCAAGGCCCTCTATTTATACACATTTTGGAGAGCTAAATGACAAGAGACAAGCTTTATAAATTTCAAAGGTAGGTATAATAGGTGGGTGCATTTTTCTAATAATTTTCGTCATATTGTATGACAATTCTGATCAGCCAGCTTGATGGTCGATTTTGTCAATATTGGAGGCTTGATCTGATCAAATGGTCTTCTAGAAAAATGTTCCCCTATCAGTCGGTGATCCATAGCCGTTGGAATCAGCTCATTTGCTGATGTGGATCAGAAGATATGGTCAAAATACCAAAACATGTCAGCACAGACGTCATTGCACATCAGCCAACTTGATGGTCGATTTCGCTAGGGAAAACGACTCCGTTTCAAGAAGTGTAAAACATGAAAAAGATAGATATGCCTCTTAACTTTGCACGGTGAAAATTGTAGCCTTATTGCTTCAGTGAAACTCTAGATATAACTGATATGGCAAACGGTGTCGGAACTGGAACTGAACTGGATTTGCCCTTAATTCTTGATTTAACCTAGTAATCTGAAATCACTCAAAGAAACTCGTGAAAAACACCAAATTACATAAAAATATAAAAGATCATAAACACAATTAGACTAAGCAATAATAACTCGTATTTGACACAAAACAATAATAAAACATAACTAAAAACTATATAATTATACGAGTTATCAAGAATCCTCCTCAAGAAATTATCCTTGATCTGATTACCCTCAAACACATATTTTGGGCCTATTTATCCTTTCTTTCTGAATCCTAAGCCATGCCCTACATTACGTGCTTTAAAAATCCATTTTGATCAAGCATGAATATTTAATTTGAAAGGTTTTTCTTTAGATTTTATCCCATCTTATTGAATTATCATTTCACTAAGGAAGAATTTAGAATTTTCAAGTGTATGGTAGAACAGAAAAAAAAGAGAGAAAAATTGGAAAGAATGGGACTCTAGGGCGAAAACCAAAAAATGGGCGGTCTAGAGTAAAATAACATTTTTTGATGTCATTTATGAAAGTGCCAATACCACAAAAAGAGAAGGCCATCTTAAGAAAGTGGTCATCGAGGAACATTTAATAATTCCTGAGTCAATTCTCATTCAGAGGATTGTCTTCAAAAACTGAAACTTTTTTTCCCAAGATTAAACTTTCTGGTTTAAACATCCGGGCCAATCTTGACGCTTGTTAAAATGCCTTGATATGGAAACTAAAAGAATGTTGAATTTGCTTTGTTCTCAATGAATTCATGATTTATAAAACCTGTTCCATTTGTGAGCCTAGAAGGGATATACATTTTTGTCATGAAGTTTTCCTGGAAAAACCAAAATTTTGTTATACCAAGCCTTGCCAATCCCAGTTGAAAAAACCCAGATTGATAGTTAGAGAAATTTCTAACAATGATCATCAGTCTTCAAAAGATTTATACATCACACATTGTGTGGTTAATATTTTTTTTCAGAAGTTTTCAAGATGCGAAAACAAATAAAGAGATTTTTTGAAATACCCATTTTGATGTTGACATGAGACAAGGATTTTTCTAACCCAAAGGTATAGAACTGCCAGGATAGGTCTTGACTTCCAGATATGAGAAAAAGAAATAGAACCCGATTCAGATCTCTGTTGATGAAAGTTTGAAAACTATTGGGGCAAAGAATTGAAGATATACTCTGATTTGAAGAGGAAAAATGAATTTGAAAGGCTAAGCCAAAATCTAGAAAAACAACCGAGGGCATTTGCATCACTCATGAGCACTCATCTCTTTATCAAGCTTTTATATCTGCACAGTGTCGGCAAGCATTTGCATCATTCATGGGTATTGGCATTGCTCCATAAGCATCTGTATTTTACCTTTACATTTACATGGAATTCGTATTTGTGTCATCTCAAGCAATTGCGTCATTTCTAGAATCATTGCATTTTCATTATTGTGTGGTAATTGTAGTTACACCATTTATAAACCAGTTACATGAATACAATTAGTAGGGGCATCTGCATCATGAAACATGGGCATCAATCCAGGCCATTTGCATTTGCACTAAGAAACATTTACATCAATCCAAGCATTTACATTTGCACAATGAAGCATGAGCACCTTGTTAAAAGACATGTGCATCTGCATCATTTCTTAAAGCTTCTGGTGGGGATATCCAGAATTTTACAGTTTTAAAAGTGAACAAGTCTTTGGTGGTGATAACTGAAGCCTCTGGTGGAGATATCCAGAGTTTTATAATTTTGAAAAATGAGAAATCTTCTTCTGGAGGAGTTACCCAGATTTTTACAATGAGCAAGTCTTTGGTGGTGATAGCCAAAGCTTCTGGAGGAGTTACCCAGAATTTTACAATGAGCAAACCTTTGGTGGTGATAGCCAAAGCCTCTGGTGGGGATATCCAGAATTTTACAGTTTTAAAAGTGAACAAGTCTTCGATGGTGATAGCTGAAGCTTTTGGTGGAGATATTCAGGGTTTTATAATTTTGAAAAATGAGAAATCTTCTTCTGGAGGAGTTACCCAGATTTTTACAATGAGCAAGTCTTTGGTAGGTGATAGCCAAAGCTTCTGGAGGAGTTACCCAGAATTTTACAATGAGCAAACCTTTGGTGGTGATAGCCAAAGTCTCTCGTGGGGATATCCAGAATTTTACAGTTTTAAAAGTGAACAAGTATTTGGTGGTGATAGCTGAAGCCTTCGGTGGAGATATCCAGGGTTTTATAATTTTGAAAAATGAGAAATCTTCTTCGGGAGGAGTTACCGAGAATTTTATTCAACATGTGCATCTACATCAAGAAGCATTTGCATCAATCAAAGTTATTTGAATCTACATCAAGAAAATTTGCATCAAATCAAAGTCATTTACATTTGTATCAAAGACATTTTCACTAGTCTAAGTCATTTGCATCTACATCAAGAAGCATTTGCATCAATTAAAGACATTTGCATCATGAAGCATCTGCATCATTTCTCAAAGCTTCTGGAGGAGATATCCAGAGTTTAAAATTTTTGAAAAGGGAGAAAGTCTTTGGTGGTGATAGCCAAAGCCTCTGATGGAGATATTCAGAGTTTTACAGTTTTAAAAATGAGCAAGACTTTGGTGGTGACAGCCAAAGCTTCTGGAGGAGATACCCAGAATTTTAAACACAGTTGAGAACAAGACAGATTAAGACCCCGAGACCATTGTTGAGGTCATTTCTTTTCTTGCAAATCGAAATGCATTGAGTTGTTTATTTTTTACATGTGTCAAATTGCATTCATGACATTCATAGCTCATTCATCATGAAACACATTAATGAGTTGAAATAGAAATTGGCTTAGCTTTAAAGAGCCTTCTTCATTAGCTAAAAGTTATGACCCCAACAGCAAGTGCGAGTGTCACATGGGGGCAATTGGGCATTCAACTGAAAAATGCAGACAACTGAAGGAAAAATTGAAGGCCTTGTTCACGATGGCATTTTGACTCTAGAGCATATCGAAAAATGATAGTGCGCTTTACCAGGAATCAGTTTCTCTCAAGGTTTTAGGAGGAGAATTACTATATTTGAAGGCATGTCAATAGAAGCATTTTCATGCATGTAGTTTCATACCTCATGATGAAAGCACTTGTCTCATGTCGACATCCATATGAGTTAAATAAAATTTGAATTTTAAATGCTTTGTGTTTGTTGTGTTTTAGCAATAATTTGAATTTGCAAAAAAAATGAAACTTCGAGAAATTTTTGGTAAACAATAATAAGGTTTTCACATGAGGTAATGGACGTCTCGAGAATATTGATGATCATTGTTAGAAACAACCCAATACTCTCCCCCTCTCTTTTGGGCTTCCCTATGCTTAAATCCCTTAAACCAAGACCACTTGAAAGACCTAATGCTTCAAGGAATATGAACGATTGAACTTCATAAACCATTGTCACTACAAAATAAGCAAATATGTAGATCCTAGTCTAGGCTATGAGCAAAGGAACGAAAGTTTTGAAAATTTTTCAAGCTCTTAGAAAACTCGAACAAATGAGACATTTTTTCAAGAATCTAGATCATGGTAATTTGGTGTGTGTCAAGGATGTGCCAAAACCATTCACAGCTTTTCTAATAACCAGAAAACACTAATTGCCCAAACATCACTTCATGATTGACACCTCGGGGCACAATGACTAAACCAGATTATCCTAGGTCCCAGAGAAAACCTATTTTTGGGCCATAGTTTCCTTGTCACTTCAAATAGGCCATAGATTGAAACTCAACCTTTTCAATAGAGACCTAGACTTGCGATGTTTCTCATAAAGATACAAATTTCCATGGTTAATTAAACTGGGGCATCATATGTAGAAATGATAGATGTATGGAGAATAAGAGGAAATTAACGCACGAATCATTGGGGCATGCGACAAAAAAAAAGAGGAAAATTTGTGACATCATGCATATGAGAATTCAGATGATTCCAAGTGCAAAATAAAATTCTGATTATCCATTCGCTGTGGGATTGCTTTTCAATGAGAATATTTGTGCTTGATATGAGAAATGACCATCTTTCATATCCCTTTCACAAAAGAAATTATCCATAGTCACCCCTTTTGAGATGAAAGAATTCTTTTTCTTTGAACCCTGATCAAGGATCACCCTCTACACTGGAGGGCAAATGCGAGGAAAGATCTTCTCAAAGATCACGGAGAAATGAGTTCTAACTCGAAGACAGATACAAAGCAAATTGAGCTCCCAAATAATACGGGCTCACTCTTTCGAAATGAAGATGCAAAAGGAAAAAGAGAAAAAGATAGTGAAATGAAAGCCAAGAACAAAACAAAAAAAGAAGAAAAAAAAACACACAAAAAATGTGTAAAAAAAGACGGCGAAATGAAAGCCAAGAACAAATAAGAAAAGAAGAAAAAGTCAAAATAAAGAAAGTCAACATGTTCTAGGTCTACCCTAATTTTTACAGATTTTTCTGAAATTTTTTAGATGGGCAAAAAAATATATTTTCAAAATTGCCAGTGAAAGAAATGTTTTTTAGAACTAATAATTTTCTATTTTTGTTAGGATATTAAGAGGGGGCTGATTTGGGACATTGGTTACTGTCTTAGTTTAATTTTCAAGTCATTTCAATCATAAAATTTGATTTATAAAAGTCGGGTCAAGGGTGGTCAACCCGGATTTCAAAACTAAGAAAATAGAGCCTTTTAAAGGGGGTTTCGGCCATGAAGCCTTTTTCATCCAAAAAATTCCAATTTTTTTTTTAATCCAAGCCCAAAGTCTTTCGATCTTGAAAATTCAATTTAAGTTTCTTTCAAAGGTAGTCGAATACCTTTTTAGGTATACGGATGTCTTTACTTCAAGAGAGAAATACACCTTTATGCATTGCATGTTTTAAAATGTCTTTAAATTTTATTTTGACATAAAACCTGTGTTTCGATTTTCTAAACATTTGGCGAGAATTAGTTCCTAATCTTTGCCGGGTTGCCAGGGAGGTTAGGAAATTGTTCAACGCACGTGTTTATGGAATTGAAAGATATTGGATTTTGTTTTACTCAGAACCACGTAAATGTCATATGAAAGAATTATTTTCCAAGCTTTGTCGGGTTTGCCGGGAAGCACGGTAATATTTTCCTATATATACTATTCATATGATTCCTCACATGAATAATTCATTTCAAATAATGATGTGTGCATTTGATATTGTAAATATTTCATCATGATGTCATTTTGTAATTTTTCCATGTCAAGCATGCCATGTCACCCATTCACATGCTATGTCATTCATGCCATGTCATTCATATTGCCATGTCATCCATATGTCATGTCATTTAGGTTACGCCCTGTCATTCATGTGCCATGTCATCCATATGCTATGTCATCCATTAACATGCCATGTCATCTAGATCATGCCATGTCATCCATTCAAATGCCATGTCATCTAGATTATGCCATGACATTCACTCACATGTGTCTTGTCATTCACATGTCACATGTCATTCATTCATGTGCCATGTCATTCACATGCCATATCATTCATCCACATGTCATGTCATTTAATTTATGCCATGCCATGTCATTTAATTTATGCCATGCCATATCATTCATGCATACGCCATACCATTCATATGCCATATCATTCATGCCATGTCATTCGTTCATATGTCATGTCATTCACATGCCATATCATTCATCCATGTCATGTCATTTAGTTTATGCCATGTCATTCATGCTTACGCCATACCATTCATATGTCATGTCATTCATTTATGTGTAATGTCAATGACATGCCATATCATTCATTCAGATGTCATGTCATTTAGTTTATGCCATGTCATTCATTCGTGCACCATATCATTCATATGCCATGTCTTTGATTCATATTCCATGCCATTTATTCTTTTGGCTATGTCATTAAATTTTGTCATGTCATAATAAATTGCTTGCCATGCCATGTTAATTATGCATGTTATACATTCATGTTTTAATGATAATTTATATATTCATGATCATTCAACTTTTTTAAAATTGATATGTTTTTTAATAAAATAAGGCAATATCCCCGAGTTATTATAATTCATGAATTCTCCTCTGGGTAGCCGGGGAGTCTTCATCAAATATATTAACAAAGGAATACCCTTTTAAAAGAGCATGATGCGGAGATTTCCAAAAACAATAAAAAATCTATATTTTACCGGTTTGTCGGGAAATATAGTAAATTTTTGCAATAATAAATTCCAGATCATTTTCGAACAAAAATATGATTGTTTTTAAAATGAGAATTTTTTTTAAATACCAAATCTAAAACCGACTTTTCACTGAGACTCGAGATAACACACGACTAATAAGGTACCGTTTTATACGGGCATTGTGGGGGTGCTAATCCTTCCCCACACGTAACCGACTCTCGAACCCATACTTGTTTTCTCTGGTTCAAAGCGCAGACTTCAAAATTGGTTTTAAAATGTTTTAATTAATTTTAAAATATTTCTCAAAACTGGTTTTAATAGGTGACCTATCACACCTAGCCAAAAAAGATTGGTGACGACTCCATTTCTTTTTTGAGGACGTTTTCATACCCTTAACCTTTAATTTAGAAGAATTAAGTCGTCTTTTCTTCTATTTTTTTAATGTCACACTCCTTTAATGAATGGGCCAATTTGTCTCCACTACCGGGCAGATTTCTCCGGAACTTCTTAAAAAGAGGTTGCAACAACAACTAAGCAATGTTATTAAGGATGTCTCAATGGTTTGTTTGGGTATTTCATGTTTTTTTTTTTTGGATGAAGAAGGAAAGAAATAAAAAAAAGGAAAGAGAAAGAGAAAGGAAAGGAAAGAAAAGAAAAGAAAGAAGGAAGAAAGAAAGAAAAAGAAAGGAAAGGAAAGAAAGAAAAAAAAAATTGTGTGTTCGTGTTATTTTTTTATGTGTTTAAAATATCATAAATTTATATAAATTTTTACATATTAATAATTTATTTTATGTATATTTTGACATGTTCATGTATTCGTGTCGTATTCAAGTTATTTTTTAATATTGAGTTTTAATTATTTTTTTCATGTTATGTCCGTTTCATGTCTCAATTCATCTATTATTATTCATAGTTTGTCATAGTGATTCAATTTAGAGAAACAATTGTGTGTTCGTGTCGTATCTCAGTTCATGATATATTTTGCATAATTTTAATAGTGATAAAATTTAGAGAAAATTTTGTGTGTTGGTGTCGTGTTATTTTTTGTGTATTCAAAGTATTATAAATTTTTACACGTTAATAATCCGTTTTATGTAAATTTGACACGCTCGTGTATTCATGTCGTGTTCATGTTATTTTTCATGTCGTATCGTGTTTTAATTATTTTTTTCATGTTGTGCTCGTGTCATGTCTCAATTCATCCATTATTTTGCATAGTTTGTCATAGCGATTTAATTTAGAGAAAAAATTGTTTATTCGTGTTGTATCTCAATTCTTGATTTATTTTACATAATTTTCCATAGTGGTTAACTTTAGAGAAAATTTTGTGTGTTAGTGTCGTGTTCGTATTATTTTTTTTTGTGTTCAAAGTATTATAAATTTTTACATGTTAATAATTTATTTTATATAGATTTTGACACATTCGTGCATTCGTGTCACATGTTATTTTTCATGTCGTATCGTGTTTTAATTATTCTTTCATGTTATGTTTGTGTCATGTCTCAATTCATCTCATATTTTGCATAATTTATTATAGTGAATCGATTTTAACTCTAAATCTATTTATTTAAAAATTGAATCATTGCATCTGCCATATATTAATAATTAATATAAATATCATGCTTAAAATTTTAACCTAATTTTTCGAAGCAAAGCGGGAGGCATATTCTAGTGTATATAATATTTAAGGATCGGTAAGACTCGCCTACCACTCAAGTCGAGTATTACAAAATGTTTTTCGAATGAAGCTCTAATAAGTTACTAGTAACTTGACTTATTTCTATCCTTAATACGGACTCAAAGCCATTTCTCTCTCTAGAGTATTTAGATATGATTTTATACTTTTAATTTTACAGACTAATGGCTTTGCAAGACAAAAGTGCACACACAAACGATTTACTAGGATGGAGTTGTTCTAATCTTGTATTGCAAATAAATTTGTCTAAGGTTGGGTTATTTGTCTAAATTTAAAAGTCCATTCAATATTTGTGAGAGTTTGAATCGAAGTATTAAATTCAAAAAACGAATTTGAATGAAAAAATGAGATCGGTTAAAAAATTGATTGAGCCTTGAACATGATATTTTTGCTCAGACAGCTCAGTCCATTTTAAATGATAAATAAGTTTTTTTTTTTTTTTTTTTAATTTTGAATGAGTGTAATTTTATATATGAATTTTTAATTTGCTAAAAAATGATAAAAAGAATATTTTATTAAGAAATAAAAAAGTATTCTATATAATATTTTAAGTTTTAATTTTTTTAAATGAAATAAAAAAAAATATAATGATAAAATTAAACCTATATAAATGTGGATAATTAATTTGATCTACCACTTAATTAAAATGATAAATTTGGATCTTATTTAATGAGAGTTAAAATGATAATGATATAAAGGAAATTATTTTATAGAAAGAATATAAACAAAATTTAAATTAAAGTATATTAGCGTCAAAATTTACAAATTTTAAGGTCAAGTATGCACTCAGCAACCACGTTTGTTAAAATAATTAAAGTCTTGTTTAGCATTGTTTCTGATACAGTTTTTGAGATCAAAAATTATTTTTCATCAAAAATGCAATGCTAAACAAATAAAAAAAATTAACTTTTTTTGTTGAAACCATGGTTTGAAAAGCCAAATCAAAAAGTCAAAAAATATAGTTTTTGAGTTTTAAAAATTGATTTTTGGATAAAATAACTTTATTATTCTCAAATGTCTACACTTTTATTATTTTAAACATATTTTTTTAATATTTTAATTTTTTACAATATTTTTTCACAATAATACTGAATACTTAAAATTTTTTAAATTATACTTTTTTATCATATTTTTTAAAAATATTTTTTTCAATCCAAATTTTTTCATCAACAATGTTAAGAAATCTCAGCAACAGTTAATACCGCATGCAAATCAAAGCTAGCAGCACACTTTCACCGTCGAGAGAATAAACATACAATGATGTTGTTGACCAAGGTAAAAGGGGTCTCGATGGCCGCTTCAAGGCATCATTTCTAGCCAATCACACCACTAAGTCTCTCTCTCTCTTCAGCTAGATAAGTCCCATTTCATTTTATTTTACTTTATTTTCTTTTTTATTTATTACCTTTAAATTTCTTATTTTCTATGTCACAATTAATTTTCTACACTCTTATCAGCCGAAATGTGGCCCAAGCCCCATCAGAGGGCCGGGTTCAACCATGGGAGCATGGTTTGCTTGGCACTGAACTGTTGGCGGCGTCTCTAATCTTCTCTCTGTCTTTGGATTCTGTTGGGAGAGTTCATGAGTTATCACTGGTTATATTAAAGAAAATTGATTTATTTTGGACTTATTATAATTATAATTTTATTGGTTTTGAGAAAAAAAAAATTCTATTTACTTTACTTGATTAGTGTTTTTGTTCTTGAAAAGAAAATGTATTAAACTCTAATAATGGTTTGATCAAGTATTTTGACAAGATTTATTTAATACAATTTTTTATAGTTATATCATTTTTGTTATTAAATAAAATTTTGTCTTTTGAGTTGATTTTGAATTAAAATGAAGTCCAACATTTTAATTATAAATATTTATTCTTGGACTTGAAATTACCTTCCCAATATTTGTTTCAATATTTTGGACTAAATTTCTTTTTAAAAAATACAACTTTTCAAGTAAAAAATATTTGTTATGATAAAGATTAAACCAAAGTTCACCTTTCTTTAAGTCTAAAATGCATGATTTTAAGGAATTTGAAGAAAGGATTGATCCCATTGTGAAAAGGATTGATTGTTTTCTAACAGAATCATCCCCAGCCAAGTATGAAGGGCTCGATCCCTGTAAATAGGGATCGATCCCCTAACTTTTTAAAGACTAAAATTTATATGGTAGACATGAAGGCAACGATCCCTCCTAAAAGGAATCGATTCCCTGGATCCTGAGGTGGCAAAATGAATTCGAATTCGAAAATTCGTCCAAAAAAATCCAAACCCAAACCCAATTTGATCAAAAAGTCAAAAACCCGAACCCGAAAGTACCTAAACTCGAAATAACCCGGACCCGAAAAAACCTGAGCCTGAAAAAATCCGAATCCGAAAATACCCGAGTCCGAGACCGACCTGAACCCGAATTTAATACTAAAAATAAAAATTGTCAAATTGTAACTAAATAATTTTTTTTTATATATAAAGCAAGAATTTTATTTATCAATTTTATTCTAATCTCTTTTTTAATAATTTAATTAAAAATAATTTATATTATATATATATGATAAAATAATAATTTTTATCAAAAACAAAATTATATTTTGTACTTATAACTTTATCGTCCCATATCTTTATGAATTCACAATCTAAAGTTTCTAAACTCATGAAGATTTTAGAGATGTGAATTTTTTTTGACATAAAATATTACTTATCTTTTGTAAATGTTATTTTAAGAGTACCCTTACAATAATATAATAGTGTTTTCTATATATTAAAATTAATTAACAGCAATTCATTCATTTTAACTTATCTCTAGTATAATAATATTTTTTATATTAAAAAATAGATAAAAACTACTTTAAAAAAAATGTGTTGCTCTTTGCAACATATATATAGTTTTCTTAGGTAGATTATTAAATTAGGTCATCAAATATTGATTTATAAAAGTATCATGTCTTTTAGAATTTAAAAGTATTTAACATAATTACCTAATTTAATTTTGTAGCTGATTTATTATTTATTTTATTTTGGATAAGTATTTTTTAAATTATTATTATGTTATTACACTTGATATAATTTATTTTTAGTAACATATTATATCAAAATTCAAGATTGGTTCACTTGGTAATATCTTTACTAATAAGAGTTGAATGTTAGGTTCGATTCTTTACATAAACATGAAATTTTTACATTTTACAAATAAATAAATGGATAATCAAGACATGGTTAATCTCTAAAAGTCTCTTATTTTGTAGTGAATATAAATTATCATGTATTTACATGTTGAAATTCGAGTTCATCAAATCAATTATTTTAAATATTAATATGATTAATTTATAATATATCATATTTTTATAATAAATTATTTAAAATTGTATTTTATATAAAAATTAATTTTATATTATTTTGGTGCTAACAAATATTGATTTTAATAAATAAATATAATTAAAAATATCATATTATAATAGAAGGTTACTTCTAAAAATAATAATAAAATATTTAATTTATTTTTAAAGGTAAATATTTAAATTACGTAAAAATGATTACATCTAACATAAAATAAAAATAATGTAAAACATACTCGAACCCGAAAAAATCCGAACCCGAATGGACCCTAACCCAGACCCGAATGAGTCCAACCCGCACCCACCCAAATCCGTCCAATTGCCACCTCTACCTGGACCCCGACAGCCTCCAATGACTAGTTTCTCATGTGCAACAAACGGTTAGTTTTTACTCCAAAACTTTTGCAACAGCTCTAAGCTTATTTCAACTATAAAAGAGTCACTCCAATACATTTGTGAGGTAAGAGAATAAGCACCAAAAAGCCACATCTTCATCTTCTCAACAATTTAAGAGAATTCAAATAGATTTGATCTTTAATTCTTCATGAGCTGTATAATATCTTTTTTATACCCTTTCTTTGTACTTAGTTGGCAAACACCTAACTTTTTGAGAGGTCAATTTGTTTGCAAAAACCTTTTTACGTTCTTAAAATTTGTGAGTGATCAAGAGGTGAAGCATATATCTTCTTGAGAGAATTTGTGAGTTTGTGTTAGAAACCCACTTAGATGATTTTTGGAAATTGTAAAAGTTATACCTAAGACTTAAAAAGGTAGTTGTAAGTTTAGAAAAAAAAAAAAAAATAGTGGATTAGATTTCTTGATAAGAGGAAGCCAAAGAAGAAGACGATTATGACTTGAGGAATAACCGAATCTTTATAAATTATTGTGTTTGAATTCTCTATCCTTTATCATCTATTTAATTTCAAATTCATTTGTGCTTAACTTTTCATATATAATTCTTATATTGTTATTTTTCCAATTATATTTATTGAAATTTATTTTTAAGAAAATTTGAAAACAATCCAATTTACCCCTCTCTTGGATTGCTATCTACACTTAACTAACACTTTTGTTGATTTTTAGATAAAAAATACAAAAGTTAACAAAATTTGCTAATTACATTAACATAATGTTCTGTAAAATATTCCAAATTTCATTATTTGTTGTCTAAAAATATTCCAAATTATATATTGAACCATATCTATAACCTACATTAAAAGCTATCCCAACTCATGGGGTTGCTGAATTTGGAATTTGGAGATCATGATTTTAGGACAACTAAGCTTAGTCTTGAATTTGTATTTAGGGATTAGTTTGGGCAAACAATAGTAAAAGTGGTTGGTTTTGTCCGTACATTTAGGGTCTTAAGGTTAAAGAGTCATTAATTTAATTAAAATTATCATTATTATTGTATTAAAGTTATCTATTTTTTTATTCATTTATTTACTTAATTTAATTCTACATACATATTTAAAATTTTAAAAATAAATACATGTTTTAATTAGATAATTATAAATATAATTTTTTATTATAATTATTTTATCACATAATTTTAATAACCTATATGAATAACACTCTATTAAAGTTGTCCCAAAATCAATATGAAGCTTGAATTTGGAAAATTAGAAGCATGATTTGTGATCAACTAAGCAATGGTTTAAATTATGATTTTAAGATTATTTGAAGTATTTAAATAATTACTTTTGGATTATTTAGGTAATTTAAAGTATGATTAGTGGCCAACTAAGCAATAGGTTGAATTAGGCATTCCACTTAGGATTATTTGGGTATTTAATTACTTCAATGAAATTTGGGATATATTTATTTAATTCAATAAATTTTACTTTGTTTAGACATTAAATTATGTTTTTTACTTAATCTTCTATACCTAAAACTATCTATAATCAATTTAATGCTTTCATTTAAAAAATCAGAGCATAATTTTTTGACAATTAATCTATAATCTATAATTTTTTAACATAATCTATAAAATACTTAAAAGCAATCCCTCAATTACTGTTTGCAATTAGGGGAATTGCTTCAAATTGGTTTGCCACGTCGGCAAGCCAAGTTTTTTTTTTTTTTAAAAAAAAAAGAAAAGAAAGAAAGAAAAGGGGAAAAAAGAAAGAAGGCAAAAAAAAAAAAAAAAGCAAAGGGAAAAAGAGAGACAAAATTTTGTACGTTCGTGTCGTATTTGTATTTTTTTATGTTCATTTTTTTTATGTGTTCAAAGTATTGTATTATTATATAAATTTTTATATATTAATAATTTATTTTATATAATTTTTTACACGTTCGTAATTTTATGTTGTATTCATGTTATTTTTGTGTCGTGTTGTATTTTAATTTTTTTTATGTGTTTGTATCATGTTTCAATTCATCCAAATATTTTGCATAATTTGTCATGGTAATCCAATTAAGAGAAAATTTTGTGTGTCCGTGTCGTGTCTCACTTCATCTCATATTTTATATAATTTGTTGTAATGATTCAATTTTGTATGTTCGTGTTATTTTATTGTGTGTTTAAAATATTATAAATTTATATAAATTTTTACACGTTAATAATTCGTTTTATGTTGATTTTGACACGTTCGTGTATTTGTGTCGTGTTCATGTTATTTTTTGTGTCGTATTTTAATTATTTTTTCCATGTTGTGTTCGAGTCGTATAATCATGTTGTATCCAAAATTGCTGAGTCTATTTGACATTATTCAAATAACTCACAAATTTGTGTCGCGCATCATCATGTTCGTGTTATTTTTCCTTTTATAATCGTATTCAAGATATTATATATTTATATAAATTTGACACGTTAATAATTTATTTTATGTAGATTTGGACACGTTCGTGTATTTGTGTCATATTCATGTTATTTTTTGTGTCATGTCATGTTTTAATTATTTTTTTTCATGTTATGTCCGTATCGTATAATTATGTTGTATCTGAAATTACCGGATGTAATTGATCGTATTCAAATAACTCTAAATTTTA
Source organism: Fremontodendron californicum (assembly GCA_030761205.1). Lineage (NCBI taxonomy): Eukaryota > Viridiplantae > Streptophyta > Magnoliopsida > Malvales > Malvaceae > Fremontodendron > Fremontodendron californicum. The sequence continues at coordinate 9,461,424 of JAULJL010000044.1, read as the reverse complement.
TACCATATGTTGTATAAGAATAAGAATTATTATTTTTCTAAAATTATTATCTTTACTACTCTTACTTTTTTATCTTTCAAATTTATTACAAAATATTAATTCAAAATATTAATATTACAAAATATTAATCTGTTACAAATTATTGTCAAAATATCTTTTTATTAACACATTCATATATTTGTATCATGATCATTTTAGTTTTCGTGTTGTATCGTGTTTTAATTATTTTATCACGTTATATTTGTATCGTATAATTATGTTTTATCCAAAATTACTGGATCTAATTGAGCATATCAAATAACTCTCAATTTTATATCAAGTGTCGTATAATGATAGAAGTTATTATTTTTCTAAATTATCTCCACTTTTCTTGCTTTTTTATCTTTTAAATTTATTATAAAAAATCAATTCAAATTCGATATCATAACCGTAATGAAGTGCAGGCATTTTTCTAGTTACAATAAACCTTATCCATTTATGTTTTTGGAGTCAGTCCCTAAGCTCAAGCAGTGGAGAATTCATCTTAGGAGAAGCAACATGGAGCCATCTTTACATTCAATATTATTGGGTGATCAAAATACGCTAAGAGCTAAAGTTAAGAATTAAAATTTTACAAATACTTTTCTTTTTATTAGATCAAGGCCTCATTGGAAGTATACCAAGTGAATATATTTTATTGATCATTGCAAATAGTAGAAAACTCATATCGATTTTTAAAAAATTGAAAGTCAAATCATAGAGATTTTCGATCATCGATTCAACTGATTAAATCGATTGAATCGTCTGATTGTATTAAAAAAAATTTAAATATTAAATATAATAAATATTTAATAAATTTATGTATCTAGTTAAATGTTATAGTATTTATTATAGTTTCAAGAAGTTGAATGTTCAAATCTCGTCACGTAAAATATATATTTTTTAAATGGTTTAAAATTGCTTTTTCATATTTTTTCCGGTTCAATTGATTTTTCACTGGTTTGGATAATTTTCAGTTTTATAATATATACCAATTTGAATAGACCACCTATTTTTTATTCAATCAATTCGATTGATCGATTTAATTTAATTTTTTTTAACACTGATTCACGTTACTATCACTTGAATTTTGAGCTTTATATTATAAATTTGTAATAATGTTTGTATTTTTCCCCAAATAATTTTATCTTTCCTATAACATTTGCTAGAACATTGACTTGGAGTCGTTTAGATTTTTAGATTTCCGATAAAAGGCACCCAATTACATCAAATGTCTTTCATTGGGATCCAAATGAACTGTTACTAGTGTTTAGATAGTATTTAAACCTCGCTAGATTGTACTAAATATTAAGATAGTTATATTATATATATATATATATATATGAAAATAAAAATGTCTATACAGCATATGATTGAAGCTAAAGAGACAATATTTGCACCCGATTCTTTGGCTCAGTATTTGGTGCATGTTCCCTTTGCCCAAAGAGCAGGGTTCGATTCCCTTTTCCCAAATTATCAAAAAAAAAAAAAAAAAACTAAAAAGACAATATTAGAATCTGAAAAATGTGCAAAATTAAATCAAATATTGATTAGAGATTTAATATTCGGTTTGGATTTTTTGGTATTCGGTTCAGATCATAAATTTTTTTATTTGATTCGATTTCATTATTTTCATTTCATTTGATTTTATTATATATTTTATAAAATAAAATATTTTTTATTTATAAATTTAAAATAATATTAAAAAATAAAGAATTTTAGATTTAAAAAATTAATGTCGAATCGATATGAATTTGTGAAATTTGATTAAAGGTCGATTAAATTTCTATACTAATTAGGTTCGATCTAAAAAAAAAAATCAAATCATTAATCCAATTTTATTTTTCGAAATCAAATTGAGCCTAATTGAACAATTATCTATTATTTTAATTTTTATCAATAATTTATTAATAAAATAATTTTTAATCAATAATGTAAAAATAAAAAAAAATTAATATGATGGATATCAAAATTTAATTAATTTAGATTATATTGATATCCATCATTTTTATTCATACTAAAAATAAAAATATTATAAAATATAAACCTAACAACTATCATACACTAACTAATAATTTATAACATCATTTAACATAATTTTTTTTATTATTTAATCATCATAATATATATATTTTTGATTCAACATCAAAGGTTTTAAAAAAATTACTTACTCAACTCATCTCATATTATTATTCAATATTTTAATTTTTACCGATAATTTATCAATAATAACCAATCATTATATAACACGTGACACAAAATTAAGAGTTATTTGAATAGTGTCACACACGAACATGACTTAAAAAAAATAACTAAAATATGACATGACACGAAAAAATACATAAACACGACATGAATATATGAATGTCTCAAAATTTATATAAAACGAACTTGACACAAAATTGAAAATTACTTGAATAGTGCCAATTAGACCTGACAATTTTGGATACGAAATTAAGATGAAAAAAACTAAAACACAATACAACATAAAAAATAACACTAATATAACACGAATGCACGAATGTGTCAAAATCTATCAACACGACAAAAAAGAAAAAAATAACGGAACAAAAAATTGAGTTATTTGAATAGTGCTAATTAGATCTGATAATTACGGATCTGATACGAATACGAAAAATAACTAAAACACAATACAACATGAATGCACAAATGTATTAAAATCTATACATAAAATATTAAAATTTATATATGTAATATCATTAATACGATTATAACATAAAAAAATAATATAAATAAAACACAAAATGTATTTATTAAGATTGATGGAGTACTTTAATGTATTTATTAAAACTAAAATGTATTTATTAAGATTAAGATATGTTTTATTTTATTTGTAAGATTCCTCTTAGATGGATCTGAAATCTCAGTAGGAAGAAGGCAAATCCAAATTGGAGGAATTTTCTATTTGTTGTTGCTACTGGCTAATACGTTTTTTAAGCCTTTAATATATGATTAGGTGTCAAAGACAGGCAGAAAACTTCCATGAATTAATTACCTGTCATCTGACATCTCTCCCAGCAGGAGTAGGTAGCAAACTTGTCCACCCTCTTTAATATTATATTTATTACCTCATACAAAAAAATATCTTTTGAATAGACCTCGTACACATTTCATTTACCTTGCTACCCTTTCGGTTTTTTTTTTTTGGTTTCTAATTATAAATTTGCTCAAAGCAATATCTTCATTTTCTAGGTTCAAAATATCATATTTTGGGTAAGATCGCGTGAACCTATTTTCATCCATGTTTTGGTTTTTTTTCAACATAAAATATAAGTTATCATGTGAGTAGGTGGATAAGATTAATGTATTAGTAAATATAATTAATTTGGTTAACTCAATTAATTCATGTAATTATTTTTAAAAAATAGTATTCATCAAATCTGAAGTTTAAATTTTAATATCTGTAATATTTTTTTATTTTCAAATTACGATTTTTTTTATCCAAAAAAAAAAAAATTATTTGAAAGAAAAAATAGGTTAAATCAGGGCTACATTCCCATGATTTTCTTTTTAAAAGTTTAATAGTATTTGATGTAGATAATTTTATGTGAAGTTTTGCTAAAAATTGCTTTATTATTAGTAAGTTCTTTTAGGGTTTAGCTTATTTAATTCATGCAATTATTTTTAAGATGTGACATTCAACAAGTTTGAAGTTCGAATCCCAACATTTGCATCCAATTTCCTTATCTTTTGTATACTTTTTTTTTTTTTAAATTTACTACTAATAAATGCTAATTTTGCTAAAATGACAAATCATAATTCATTAATAGTTTGCAAGTAACAATGTACTAAACATAAATTTCTATTCTTAGTGGTCGTTTGACACAACAATAAGGGTGCAATGGAGAGCCCTTCCATCACATTGAAAAAATGGGTTTATTGTGGTGGGAACCGCCCCCTTCCACCGCACCTCATCGTTGTGCCAAATATGCACTTAATGTAAAGCAGTATTTACGATTTGCTTAATGTGTTTGCTTCACCTAATTAAGCAATATCACTGTCACAATATCGTACCAATTCTGATATCATTTGTTAAGTTATCACCTCGACATTTGTCTTGAACTATATTCTAATATCAGTAGTAGGTTAGAACCTAATCAATCAACGTCTAAGCAAGCAGAAGCATAATCGAACATAAATCATACACAAAGACAATAAATTAATGTGATTCAATATTCAATTTGCTTACATCCACAAATGAGAACAAAGATCTATTAGTTGTAAAAAATTACAATCAAATCAATACATCGACACTTCACTCATCCTAAATATACATAATTAATTACAGCTCACAAACATAATAATCTCAATCCAAATATCAAATAATCACAATCTAAACACATCTATGAGTCGTAGTACTCTCGCTCGGTTTCTAACTCCCATGAGGTGTCTATGAACACTCTATGAGTAGTAGTCCAAATATCAAATATTCACATCTATGAACACTCTTTCTCACTCCCATGAGGTGTCTACACCTAATCTTGTAAAATCCTACAACTTTTTTTTTTTTATATCTTTCTCCCTACTTCACCTTCAACTTGAGACTTTCCTCTATTTATAAGCCCAATATCTTGTTCACCAAGTAAATTTGATTATCAAACAATACTTTTAATGGACCTAAAAATATCTCTTACCAATTCTTTTATTACCAAATCTTTTGGATTTAAGTCAATATTCCTTACATGTACATCTCCTAAATGAAATTTTTGTTGACCTATATATATACCAGCTCCTTAGCAGCAAAAAAGTTTTTAAATGCCAAGCTGGTTTAGGTTTCGAGAAGTGCTAAATTGTCTGAAAACGAAAAGAAATACTGATATTGAGATGCATAATAGAAAACTTTCACATAAAAATTTAATATCTTACATTCAACCTTACTTTTTTTGTATGGTTTAATATCATTTCTCTAGGTTTATTGGTCAATATGGTTTTTTTTTTTTTTGGGTGCATAATATTCTAAATAGATCAAGAAACCACTAAAATTCGAATTCCAAAAATCAGTTAATATGGTTAATTTATAAGAGTTCGATAAAAAGACAAAGCAAGGGGATAGTTTTGTACTTTCATCAAAGCTACTGCTCATTAAAAGGAAGACCAGTAGACCACCGAACCAAGCATTTAAGAAGGCTAATAAAACAAGGAATAGTAGAAGGAAGAAACTCAGCTGGATAGGAAAACAATGGAAGATACTTCATCAACAAAGGAGGTAACGTTGCAAGGAACTCCTGTTTACAACCCTTGGTCTTTTCATGAAGTTATTAGGGCTATTCTCAGGTGTTTGGGACTTGAAACTGAATTCCATCAAAACCCTTCATCTCCAAAGAAAGAAGATGACGGCAAAGTCAATAATAATCAACCTGGTTATCAAGAAGAAACTGCAGATCCACCAAGCACAGTGACTGACCCAGCAGCAGCTGATCCTCCTTCCACCACTGTAATATTATTGCTAACTTCTTTGTTGTATATATTCATGTATATAACTTTATGCATGTAATTTTAAGATGCATGGTTTAATTATGTAGATGTTGTTTTTGTTGTTTCATTTATGCAGGGAGACGACGACCATGGTCTGGTTGCTTCTTTTTCTGCTCCAAAAAGGCCGGGGACAAGCGGTGGCAGTGGACCTCAGATTAATTAACTCGAGCTTTCAGGATCAGAGTTTTGTGGGCAAAACAAGCTTGGCAACAATATTCAAGAGAGGTTATCTAGGTCCTTGACTGTTCTTTTCATCCTTTTTATTTGTGTGTGTTTTTGTGTGTTTTGAGGGGAGAGTGACAGCTGCAATTACATGGAACAGTGCAAGCATAGAGTTGATTTCAGTATGTTAATGTTGTGAATAAATTGTATAAAGATTTAAATTACGATCTTAGATGTATTTTCGGTCGCATTATATTTATCATCGTTACGGACGTAACGAATGCTATCACGATCAATTGCGGTAAATATCGACACTAGAAAGAATCGAACCCACAAAATAACAACCGTAATATTGAATTACAACCGCTATTTAAATCCAGATTTGTATATAAATTTTAAACCCACGTATTTTAAGAGTATATTAATTCCAGTAACATGCAGAAATGTGCCTAGAACTAGGCATTGTTAAGGCTTTATAAATTAGATTTCAATTGCATAGGGTGCTTGAGAGTTGAGACTGTTCTTCATTTATGGCAGCAATCAATCAAGGTTTTCGAATGAAATTTTAATTTCTTATATCATGGTTGGGTGGACTCTGTTGAGAAGCCTTTTTATGAGAAGAAAGCCCAAGTCACTGGCTTCACCAATGTAACAATAATATTACTAGCATTTAAGAAAATCATCTCGTTTTAATAGCAATAAGTCAGGCTTCATTGGAGAATTTGTTTCTTATTTTAGTTAGAAGTCAGCTAGCAGCTGTGTTCAAGTTTGAAGGTGCAAGCCATTCTAAACATGAAATGAAATGCCTGGAAATTCACTGATTTAAACAGTTACAATATGTATAAAAGAAGTTATGTTATTTGAATTTTTCATTTTCTTTAAAATATTCATATTCAATATTTGTAACCGATACATATTTAGACATGAGTACAGAGATATGATTTTTCAAATATATATAAAAAACTTTTAAAAAATGAATATATTCGTATTAGACACATACCATATTCAATACTCACCTAAATCTAAATAACATAAATAAGAAGAATGTCATTCCTGTCCCACCAAGCTAACCATTGGTTCATAACTTGGTATACTTATTTTTACTTAATAGAGATAAGCATTTATACATCTTACAACTTCAGCATGCTAAAATTGCAAATAGTTTGATCATGAGTATGAGGTATGATCCTTTAAATATATGAAAAAATTAAGTATACCCGTATTGAAAATATGTCCGTATTCGACAATCATCTGAATCCGTGAAATATAGATAAGAATTATGACATTCCTGTGCTGTCCCACCAAGCTAACCAGTGGTTGGTATAGTTATTTATACTTAATAGAGATCAGCATTTATATATCTTACAACTGCAGTATACTAAGATTGCAAATACTTTGGACAGTTGATATTGTAAGGTATGCTTGAAATCCCAAATTGAGAATCCATAAAAGGATTAAAAAGAACTAACAAAAAGAGGAAGGAATATCTAATTTTATCAGCTTTGATGGAGCCAACGTACTAGTAAAATGGCAGCGCACAACTGGCGTAAAAAGGAGATCATGACACGATCACACCACTCAAAAGTTTCTAAGCAATTAATTATTATTTTTTTTAAGCTGCAATTCTTTGATCTGTTTTTAACAGGCAAAAGTATTACAAATTGATTATCGTCTTTGCGAGTTGGAAATACAAAAAGTTACTTGTAAGGTTCCAGTTTGCTAGAACAAGAGTTTATTTATACTCCCAAGAAAATCATCGTGCAACTACAGAACTCCAATGTCCATAGTTCTTGACCTTTTCTTGCTAACACTTTCAGCATATGCTCTTCTATTTGTACCCATTTTGGTGAGAATCTTATCAGCTGTGGCAAAACGAGATGTTTTCGGTCGCGTCATTTTTATTGCGGTTACAGATATAATTTATATTATCGTGATTAATTACGATTAATATCGATGGTAAATATTGATTACGGAAAAAATCAAACCACAAAATAACAACCATAACGTCGCGTTGCATCTGCTATTCAAACCCTTGCTTCAAACATAGTTTTTTTTTTTTTGGAATAAATATATTGATGGTATAGAATGAATAGTTTTCCCTCGTGAACATATACAACCTCTATTTCAATTGATAGTTATTAGATAATTGAGTAATCAATTATTTAAACAGTCTAAACCCGTAGAAAAATAATAAATTTTAAGTTCAAATTAGATCTATCAATGGATTGGGTAATCCTCAGAACTTGTGAACTTTGACTTAGTTCGGGACTTAGATAAAATATTTTAAACTCGAAATTGTTCTGGCATGAAATATTAGTTTATTAATAAATTTTTTTTTATATAATTTTAATTAAAAAATATATTTAAAATATTAATATAAAATAATTAATTTTATTTTATTTTATTTTAAATAATAATAGATTTAAATAATTTTTTATGAATTGATTAAACCGAGTCTTGAACAAACACTTAGATATCAATTAATCAACATGGTCCATCAATCCCTCTAATTCAAATATATCCCTATCTTTTATCTATCTATATCTGTGTACAATATATAAATGTGGATTAAGTTGTATGAAACTTTTGTGAAGATCTTATTTACATTTTATTTTCAATCAAATTTATTATTATTTTTTAATTATTAATAAAGTTTGTATAATAAATTTATGTCAAAACAACCTTTGGGAAATTGTTTAAAATCTTAAAAATAGTGGTTAGATTACTGGCGAAAAATTATTAGCTTTAGCATAGTAACAAATCACGAAAAATAACGATTCGTTACATATTTTCAATTGAAAATTATAATTAGACTTCATAATTATAGTTGAATGCTTATTTTTGTAGATATAATATATTTTCCTTAAAATGATATGGTTCATGTGCAATTCGCACGTCTAACAAAAATTAGCATGTCGAATCCGTTAAACTTAATTGTTAAAGAATTTCCAACTTTTATATTTAATTTATAATATGCTTCATTTATGTTCAAACAATATGAATGATTAAAGGGTTTTGCATGTAAATATAAGTGAGAACTGAAAAATGATGAAGGCTCCTTTAGCATTAAGGTGGGCATAACGTTTAAAGTTAAAAGCTGTTTTTTTTTTTTTTTTTTTTTATCGTGATCTCAATGTTAAATGCATAAAAAAAAATGTAAATTATATAAAAAAGTCACTTACTTTTTCGAGATTTTTTATTTTAGTCATTCAACTATAAGAAATATCAATTTAAACACTCACATTATAAATAAAAAAATTCACTTTTTTGACACCTAGCCACTGTTAGAGATTAACGGTTGGATGATGTGGTATTACCATGTCATCTGTCAGATGACGCGTGACATTGTCATGTCATCTGACATGCTACGTGACATTATGAATTTTGAAACAAAAATTGAAATTAAAAAAGACACATTATACTTTTAACACGTATCTGACACTTGGACACTCCCTTGATAGAAGTATCCGTGCTTCATAGTCTCAAAAGTCTAGTAAATGATCATTGTTTAATTCTTTTGCCTAACTTCATAGGAAGAATTTAATGTACTCTGAAGGGATTAAAATTGTGTTCACAGGCAGGACACAAGCCATTCATAAACTCAAGGATGGAAAGAACAGTTAGCAGACTGAGCAAAACTTTGTAAAATGGAAGCAATAAGAAGAGATTCATCATCTTCATCAGTGATGTTATTCATCTCTTTAATAAAAATTTGGTCACTCGCTTCTACTTCTGGCATTGGGGGCGTATGAGTGTCGTATACGGGTATGTTCAATTTTTTCTAAGATCTCTATGTATTTGGAGGATCAGGATAATAACCCCATACCCATGTCTGGATATATATCAGATACGGGTACTTAAAAAAAAATAAAGAGTCGGAATAACATAGGGGGCAATGAAGAGGCTGTTCAGGGTACTGGAGCTCGAGGAGAAGGAAGAACCAGAAAAGGGTAATAAAAATTGGTGCGAGCTCTTTCAATGCCATTGAAAGAGATGGATGAAAGATCATAAGTTATGGCAGCTTCTTCAATAGTGTCAAATGTGCCTAACCAATGTCTTTCTTTAGTATGGGGATTTCGAATCTCTGCACCATACCTTCCCCATGGCCTTCTTCGCACTCCAAGGTACATACTCGATTGCCTGGAACTTCTCTTATGATTTCTGTAAACTTATGGAGGGAAATTCTTCATTGTTGTCACTGTAGAGAATTTATACCAATAATTAAGCTTGTTTTGAGAGGAAGGAAAACAAAGTCTTAGTTCTCACCCAAAAAAAAAAAAAAAAAACAGTCTTAGTTTAATCTATATAGAAGCATGGTTGGACAATCTAGGCAACCATTGACAATAAAATAACTGATGATGATCTCTACTTAATTATGTTATCCAGACTCTTATTTTTTAAAAATATTTGTATTTGATACTTGTGTCCGACATATACTCGGATACAGGTATGAAGTATAATCCTTCAAACATATGTAAAAACATAAAATAAATATAAAAAAATTGAACATATCTCAAAGTAAAAATTTTGATAAATAGGGATCCCGTAAAAACTTCTTTCGAGCAATAAGCTAGGCCGGGTCATTTCTCAAGAACAATAGCTAAGGGACCAGATACTACCACTTGGAACTGGAACCTACATGCCGACGCTCATGATTTCAATTGTCATATCAGTGATTTGGAGGAGATCTCTCGCAAAATATTTAGTGCCCATTTTGGCCAACTTTCCATCATCTTTTTTTGGCTGAGCGGCATGTATTTCCACGATGCTCGTTTTTCCAATTATGAAGCATGGCTCAGTGATCCTACTCACATTAGACTTAGCGTCCAAGTGGTTCGGCCAATAATATTTATATCCAACACTCATTCCGAGTAACATAAATCTGCCCTTGATAATTAGGCCAAAAGTTATAAAATGTGACAAGTGATTTTCTTGCAGATATTAAAATTTATTAATTAAGCAACAACAAGTGGATCAGGTAAGAAAGCTTGTAGGCTAATAGAATTAAAATCATATCAGTTGCAGATGTTATTTTTTTTGGGATAATGTCATGAATAGCCCCTGAAGTTTATCAAATTTGTCAATGTGATACTTGTACTTTTAAAATGTCAATTTTGGTACTTAACATTTTGCTCCGCTTATTAATGTAGTACCTGACCCTAACACCATTAGTTTTTTTTTTTTAAATGACGTGGCTTGGATCCAATGAGGAACTGAAACGTGGCATTTTAATGCCATTTCATGTTTACACGCAAGCCATTTTATTTTCCATATGTTCTATAAAAAAACGAAATTAAAGCAAAGAAAATAAATAAAACAATTTTGAAAAAAAGAAATCAAAAGGCACGAGATATTGAGTAAAAAAGAGAGGAAGAACTCGAAACCTTCATTTATTCCCAAAATGAAACAAATCCCAAACCCTAACCTTTCGAAATAGAAAGAAGGAAATCGAAGCTGTCAGTAAACCATCAAAATCCAAAATCGGTTCCAAATAAACAAGTAATTCGATTGGGTTATTGTTCCCGTGGGTAGCAGATTCGATATTTTTCTTATCGACAATGATATTCGAGAGATTTTCGCAGTAGCCGCGATTGAATTGGGTTATTGTAAAGTGAAATTCGAGTGATTTTCATAAGTGCCTTTATTGATTTTCGTTAGTGAAATTTCCCAAATTCCCAAGTTAAATTTTGTATTAAGTTTTGTTAGTGAAATTTTCCAAGCAGATTCGAGGGATAGAACTGGTGTTTGACATATATATTATATTAAATTTCGTTGTATCTGTGATCAAATTTGTTTATTTAAAATGTCATTGCTCTGCTCGATTTGTCTGCAAGTTGAATGTGAGATTTTGTCTGTATGTGGAATATGGTATTTTATAAATTTTTGTTTTAGTTGTTGTTGGCTTTAGGGTTGGTTTCCCAGATAGGTCCTTGATTTTTCTGTCATGTTTATCCATCTTTATTTATTTATTTATGTTGTATCAATCCTTAATTCTTCTGTCAACTTTTAGATTTAATATATTTTTATTATTGTGGTCATCATGCTGTCAAAATGGCTTATGGATTTTATAAAGCTTCCTTTACACATGCATTTGGGTGGAACTTTTGTGGAAAACCCAAAAGCATCTTATGTTGGTGGGGATGTTGCTGTATGGGATATTGACCCTGATGTGGTATCATATGGGGTCTTGTGTGATATGGTTGATGAAGCAGGGTATGGGTCTGTTAAAAGCTTTTATTATTTGACATAGTTTGATGATGGGTGTGTCAACCTTAAAAAGGTGGGATATCCCATCGCGGGACATCGCTCGTTAAAGTGTGACATTGGAAAAAATAGAGGAAAAGATGACTTAATTTCTCTTGAAATAAAGGTTGAGGGTTTGGAAACAACGTCAAAAAAGAAATGGAGTCGTCACCAATATTTTTTGGCTAGGTGTGACCGGCTTCCTATTAAAACCAGTTTTTATAAAATATTTTAAAATTAATTAAAATATTTTTTAGAACCAATTTTGAAGTCTGCGTTTTAAACCAGAGAAAACAAGTGCGGGTTTGGGAGTCGGTTACGTGCGGGAAAGGATTAGCATCCCAACAACGCCCGTATAAAACGGTACCTTATTAGTAATGTGTTATCTCAAGTCTCGGTGAAAGTTAGCTTTAAATTTGGTGTCTAAAAATAATTCCCTTAAAAAACAATCATATTTTATTTGAAAATGATCTAGAATTTATTAACATAATTTTTCCATGTTTCCCAACAAACTAGGCAAAACATGAATTTTTTTTTATTATTTTGAAATGCTCCGAATCACTCTCGTTTTTTGAAAAAAGATATTCCGTCGTTAATGATAATTGATGATATTCTCCCCGACAAACCCAGCAGAAAACTCATGAATTATTTTAACTAAGAATAATCTTGTTTTATAAAAACAATATTTATTTTTCATGTATTTTGAAATCATAAAAAAAATGATAATGAGTATCCAAAAATATTATTAAAACAAAAATTAAATAGCATGCATATTTATCCTGACATGGCGTAATCTAGATGACATACTTGACATGACAAAATCCAAATGACATGGCACATGAATGAATGACATGGCATATGAAATGAATTACATGGCATGCTTGACATGGCAAATTCTACATGACATAGCATAAGGATGAATGACATGGCACATGAATAAATGACATGGCATGCTTGACATGGCAAAAATCTGAATGACATGACATATGAATGAATGACATGGCATATGAAATGAATTACATGGCATGCTTGACATGGCAAATTCTACATGACATAGCATATGGATGAATGAAATGGCACATGAATGAATGACCTAGCATGCTCTAAATGATATGACACATGAATGAATGACATGGCAATATCTAAATGACATAGCATATGTATGAATGACATGGCACGCTTGACATGGCAAGATCTAAATGACATAGCATATGTATGAATGACATGACATGCTTGACATGGAAAAATCTAAATGACATAGCATATGTATGAATGACATGGCATGGCATGGCATGCTTGACATGGAAAAATCTAAATGACATAACATATGTATGAATGACATGGCATGGCATGCTTGATATGGCAAGATCTAAATGACATAGCATATGTATAAATGACATGGCATGCTTGACATGACAAGATCTAAATGACATAGCATATGTATAAATGACATGACATGCTTGATATGGAAAAATCTAAATGACATAGCATATGTATGAATGACATGGCATGCCATGCTTGACATGGCAAAATCTAAATGACATAGCATGTGTATGAATGACACGGCATGCTTGACATGGCAAAATCTAAATGACATAGCATATGTATGAATGACATGACATGCTTGACATGGCAAAATCTAAATGACATAGCATAAAATAATCACATCATAATCACACTAGCAAAATGAATATAAAATGACATCAACATGAAATATTCATGAACGTAGAATTTTCGTAATTAAGATGACAAATGTAGAGATCATGGAATATGCATGATCATAGAATATGCACACATCATCATTCTAAAATTGATTTTTCATGTGAGGAATCACATAAATGGCATATGTCGGAAAAATATTACCGTACTCCCCGGCAAACCCGGCAAAGTTTGGAAAATAATTCTTTCATATGATATTTACATGATTTCGAGTAAAACGAAAACCATATGTTTCGATTCCATAAACACGTGCGTTGAATAATTTCCTAACCTCTCCAGCAAACCCGACAAAGATTGGGAACTAATTCTTGCCAAATGTTTAGGAAACCCGAAAAATACGTTTTTATGCCAAATTAAGTAAAAACATTTTTAAATATACAATGCATGAAGTCCCTTGAAGTAAGGACATTTGTATAACTAAAAAGGTATCCGATTACCTTTGGAAGAAACTAAAATTGAATTTTCAAAAAACGAAAGACTTTTGGGCTCGAATTTGAAAAATTGGAATTTTTGAGATAAAAAAACTCATGGCCGAATACCTCCCCAAAAAGGCTCTATTTTTCCTAGTTTTGAAACCCGAGTTGACCACCCTTGACACGACTTTTATAAAATCAAATTTTATTCTTGAAATGACATGGAAATCACCCTAAGACAGTAACCAATGTCCCAAATCAGCCCCCTCTTTGTATACTATTAAAAACAGAAAATTATTAGTTCTTAAAAACAATTCTGACTCCCACAACCAGTTTTGAATAACTATTTTTTTACCCTTCTACAAAAATTCAAATTTTTTTGGGAAAATTAGTGTAGACCTATAACATGTTGATATCTATGGAAAAAAATCATCTTAATTTTTGAACCAAGGATACCTTGACCGAATTTTCACCAAAGTCAGAACAGTGAGCTAACAACTGCTTTATCAAAAACCATTTTTTTGGCCATGATAAAAAATGTAAAAATCTTGAAACAATTCCATGGCATCCTCTAAATGTCTACTGCATGTGGTAAAAAAAATCATTTTATTTTGACCAAATATGAGTAGTGAAAAAAAATTCCAAAGTCAGAAAACTCAATCTAAACTATCACTCTTTCAACTAGTATAGGCAAGGGATTTTTGGCTTGAGATCATTGGTTGATCTTGGCCAAAATCCTAGTTGAAAATATCATGAAATGCATGATTTTCAGCCAACCAACATATAACAATGAATCAACCATTAGTTAAAAATATGAACAAACAAACAAGCAAGAATAATCAAGCAAGAACAAGCATAAAAACAACTACTAGGTTTCGAACAAAACATGAAATATGTAAAAAAAAAATTGTCAACTTGATTATTTGATGAAGAACAAAGAAAAAATGACAGGAAACCTTTAAAAATTATTTTTGAAAATCATTTTATTCAACAAAAAGTTAACAAATCATATGAAAACAAAGAGAAAAAAAACATGATATCAAAAGAAATAAATGAAGAAGAAGAGGGAATAGCTACCTAGCTATTACTTTCCAAATCAAGCTCCCCAAATCCTCCTCCTTTCTCCCTCTTTCTCTCTTTTTCCATTCTTCCCATTGAGAAGTTTTTTTTGCTACCTTTCCTCTTCTCCAAAATGTAGTGAATATTGTATCAAAAATGAATTCTCCCCCTCTATTGTGGCTATCGATTCTCTCTTTTAGTGTAGAGAAGTTGCTTATTTTTTAAGCATTGTCTCCTATCTCTACAAAATATCTAAGCCATTTGTCATGATCATATGGCTTACTATTATTATATCTTCCTAGGTAGCATTTGGCATCACCACATAGCCTTCATATGCTCTTCACATGGCTTTGCAATTTGGAGACCTCCCATTGGCCAAAAATGCCATGTAGGCAAGTAGTGGAGAATCTTGTCATTTTTAAAAAATATCATCGTGCTATTCAATCTTGGCCATTTGATTTAAGATGATCAAACCTCCATCTCCCTCACCATCAGCTAGCTAAAAATGGCCTAAAATTTTCTAGGCCATTCTTTTTTTTTTATTTGCAAAATGACCATTTTCGGTTTTTTCGGTAAAATTATATTTTGGCTCCCAAACTTAATTTATTTGCAAATGGACCCCAATTTTGGATTTTTCTATTCCAATTCATCCCATCCAATATAAAACTCACTTCTGGAGGTTTTCATATTTTTTTCGAGCTCGGATTCAATTTTTCTCTAAAGTTTCGGTTTAATGCCTCCTAAACTTTGTCTTTTTTCCATTTGAGCTCCGATTACGGATTTTTCTTCTCCAATCCCTTCCATAAAATATAAAAGTCAGATCTGAAAGTTTTCATAATTTTTCGAGCTTGTTTTCTATTTTTCCCGGAATTTTCTCTTGGAATTTTGGATTAGTGCACCCAAACTTTGTCTTTTTCCATTTGAGCTCCGATTCCGGATTTTTCTTCTTCAATCCCTTCCATAAAATATAAAACTCAGATATGAAAGTTATCATAATTTTTCGAGCTCATTTTTTATTTTTTGTTTGAATTTTCTAAAATTACCCTTTAACCCCCGAAACCTCGATTTTACTCGAGGGGGCCCAATTTTTGGATTTTCTTTTTCCACTGCCTTTTTCATATATTGAATTGGAGTTGGTCCAAAAACTCCAAATTTTACATCCGAATTCCTCTTCGTTTTAGTTTTCCCCTTTGCCTCATTATTGAGAATTTTCTCATTTTTTCGTTTTTCCTCCAACCAACTCTTACTTAGGATCCACTTCAAATTAGGAATTGGGATATTTTTATTTATTTATCCTTTATCAATTGGGGGAGTCAATTTCACCGATCCGGGTCATCTCTGTAGTTTTTCCCAAATTTGTGATTTTCTTATTTATTCATTAAATCCTTATTTTCCCTTTTCTCTTCAAACCAATTCTTCCTTCAACTCCGCTTCAAAATTGGACCTTCCAATATCAATATTTATTGATCTTATTCCATTTGGAATCTCCAATTTCGTCCAATTTGATCGTTTATACACTTTTCCCCTACACTGCAAAATTATGTATTCCTCTATACTGAATTTTTGCAATTTGTCTTTCAAACTCTCTATCTTTCGTTGTAGACCTCCGATTATCAAAATTCCTTCACCATTGTTCAATTCAACTTCGAATCTTGATTTTGACTGAGAGTTGACTTTTTCAGTGTTTGACTTTTTGGGTTGACTTTTTTGTTGTTGTTGACCTCCGGATCAAAGTCTTGGGGATGCATTTGGGGAATGGTGGAAGTTTCTTTGCATTCCGGGAAGTTGAAAAGAAGAAACACCTTGTTTAAGGGGCCTAGAAAGAATTAGGTGTCTACAGCTGCCCCTCTTTGACTATTGTTGAGAATCAAGAATCAGGCAAAGATAAAATAGATAATAATTTTGTCCAGTTAGTGAAATCACATGCGAATGATAGAAAGGGGAATTTCCATTCCTTTTTTATTCATAATTTTTTCAATTTTATAAACTATAAAATAAAAGAAATTTGTCCTAAATTGAGTTCCTTGACTAATCAAGGCTCAACCCGTCTTAAAGAAACGAGTTCGATTTGCAAGAAAATACCTTGAAGGTGATCTCGGGGCCTAATCTTGTCTTGTACTAACCTTACTGACGAAACCAAAAATTGAAACAACCTGGGTGAAACCAGTAGTCGAAAAGTGATCCAGGCGGAACCCGAAATTGAAACGACCTGGGCGAAACCAAAAGTCAAGAAATGATCTGGGCGAAGCCAGAAATATTCTTTCATGCGATGACTTGGGCTGAACCAAAAGTCGAAAAGTTATCTAGGAGAAACTGTAAATAATTTTCAAAGAGATGACTTGGGAGGAACCAATAGTCGAAAAGTTATCTAAGAGAAATCGTAGAAAATTTTCAAAGAGATAATTGGGTGGAACCAATAGTCGAAAAGTTATCTAGGAGAAACCGTAGATAATTTTCAATAAGATGACTTGGGCAGAACCAATAGTCAAAAAGTTATCTAGGAGAAACCGTAGATAATTTTCAAAGAGATGACTTAGGCGGAACCAATAGTGGAAAAGTTATCTAGGAGAAATCGTAGATAATTTTCAATGAGATGACTTGGGTGGAACCAATAGTCGAAAAGTTATCTAGGAGAAACCATAGATAATTTTCAAAGAGATGACTTGGACGGAACCAATAGTCGAAAAGTTATCTAAAAGAAACCGTAGATAATTTTCAAATGAGATGACATGGGCAGAACCAATAGTCGAAAAGTTATCTAGGCGAAACCATAGATAATTTTCAAATGAGATGACTTAGGCGAAACCAAAATTCGAAAAGTTATCTAGAAGAAACCGTAGATAATTTTCAAATTAGATGACTTGGGCGGAACCAATAGTCGAAAAGTTATCTAGGCGAAACCATAGATAATTTTCAAATGAGATGACTTAGGCAGAACAAAAAATCGAAAAGTTATCTAGGAGAAACCGTAGATAATTTTCAAATGAGATGACTTGGGTGAAACCAATAGTCGGGAAGAGATCTGGTGAAGTCAGGAATATTTTGAAAATAATGTTCGGATGTCTTATCCATGATTTTTGAAAATATGTTGAAAATTAACCTGGAGGTTTTGAGAGGATGCAAATGCTTTCTGATGCAGATGCGAATGTCTTCAATTTGATGCAAATGCTTCATGATGCAGATGCAAAGGTTATAGATGCAAATGCAGAGATTAAAGGTGCAAATGTTTCTTGGTGCATATGCGAAATTAAAGATGCAAATGTTTCTTGATGCAGATGCATAAATTAAAGATGCAAATGCTTCTTGTTTAGATGCAATGATCAACAAAGATGCAAATGCTACATGGTGCAAATGCAGTGATTAACAAAAATGCAAGTGCTTGATAATGCAGATGCAAATGTCTTGGATTGATGCAAATGCTTCTTGATGCAGATGCAAATGTCTTGGATTGATGCAAATACTTCTTGTTATAGATGCAGAAATTAAAGATGCAAATGCTTCTTGTTGCAGATGCAAAGACTAACAAATATGCAAATGCTTTATAGTGCAAATGCTTCTGAATGATGCAAAATGCAAATATCCTCGGATAATGCAACTGCTTCATGAAATGATGCAGATGCAAAGATCAACAATGTGCAAACGCTTTTGAATAATGCAAATACAGAGATTAACAGTGTGCAAATGCTTATGTATGATGCAAATGCAGATGTTCTTGGATTGATGCAAATGCTTCTGAATTGTGCAAATGCAATTATTAATAGTGTGCAAATGCTTCTGAATGGTGCAAATGCAACTGCGAATCGTGTTCGTGTAAATGGTCCCTGAATGGTGTAACTGCAATTACCACACAATAATGGAGATGTAATGATCCTAAAAATGATGCAATTGCTCGAGATGATGTATATGAAAATATCCATGAAGGATGTAAATGTAATGGTAAAACGTCGATGCTCATGGAATGGTGCAAATGCGAATATCCATGAATGATAAAAATGTTTTCTGACACGGAGCAGATGCAAAGCATAATAAAGAGGTAAGTGCTCATGAATGATGCAAATGTCCCCGATTGTTTTTCTAGACTTCGACTTAGCCTTTCCAATTCATTTTTCTTTTTCAAATCAGATTGTATCTTGAACACTCGTGCCCCATAAGAGATCATTCCCTTTTCAGTCTTTGGCTATCTCTTTGCCCCAACAGTTTTCAAACTCATATCGACAGAAGTCTGAGCCGGATGTTCATTCCTTCTTCACATTTTCGGGAGTCAATATCTACCTCAGTAGTCTCGTACCTTTGGTTTAGAAAAACTCTTATCTCATGCCAACATCAAAAATGGTTATTTCCAAAAATATTTTTATTTCTTTTATTTGTTTTCCCTTTTTAGAAAGAATTGCTCATTCAATGAAAACTTCTGAGTCAAAGTTATTAACCTCATAGTGTGTACTGTTCAAATCTCTTGAAGAGTGATGATCACTGTTAGAAATTTTTTTGAATGTCAATTTGTTTTTTTCAACATGAATTGAGAGGCTTGGTACAACAGGATTATGGTTGATCCAAGAACACTCTAAAACAAAAAAAATGTATGTCCCTTCTAGGCTCACAAATAGAACAAGTTTATAAAACATGAATTCCTTGAGAACCAAACAAATTCAACATTCTTTTAGTTTCCAAATCATGGCGTTTTGACAAGCGTCAAGAGTAGCCGAGATATTAAGGGTTAAAAAGTTAATTTTAGAGGGAAAAAAGTTTCAGTTTTTGAAGTCGATCCTCCAAATGAGAGTTGGCAATTTGGGACGTTCAAGAATTCCTAGATGTTCCTCGATTTCTTCAAGATGACATTCTCTTTTGTGGCATCGGTGTAGAGACCTAATTTTGTCCGGACCACTAAACAGGTATGTTTTCGTCCCACATTGATGTTTTCGAGTATAAAAAGACTGTTTTTATCCTACATGTGGTACTCCGAGACTTAGTTTAAGAGGGCAAGCACAAAAAGTCAAACTTGAAAAAAAGTCAATCCCGAAAAAGTCAACCTCGAAAAAGTCAACCCCAGAAAGTCAACTACTGAAAAAGTCAACCCACTTTCAAAATCAAGATTTTAAGTTCAATTGAAAAATGGTGAAAGAATTTTGATAATCCGAGGTCAACAATGAAAGATATGGAGTTCAGAAGTTGGGATTTGGAGATTCAGTAGAAAGGAACCCTAATCCGAGAAATTTGGGGAAAAGTGCTTAAACGATCAAGTTGATCAAAATTGAAGGTTACAAATGAAAGATAAGCACTGACTACGGGAAATGGAGAAGTCACTTGCAAGAAAAATCGAAAGAAAAGTCAATCCGGGAGAAAACCGAGAATTAGGGTTTTTAGTGGATTTCGGTGAAATCGGGAAGAATCACAAAAATGGCCCGACTTGGTAAGCCCAAAGCCCCCAATGGATGAAGAATGATTGAAAATGATGGCCCCAGGCTCAAATTGAAGAAAATCTGAAAATCGGACTTGTTTTGAGCAAAACCGGGTTTTGAAGGTAAAAGGGCAAAATTGGAAAATTTTGGGAAAAATAGAAAATGGACTCCAAAAATTATGAAAAATTTGTCAATCTCATTCTTAAATCATTTGAAAGAGATTGGCGAAAGAAAATCTTGATTCCGAGTTCGTTTGCAAAATGGCCAAATCCCGGGCTTCTTATGCAGTAATTCAAAAAGGAAAATCCCGGAAAAATAGCAAATGGACTCCAAAAATTCTGAAATTTGGCAAATCTCATTTTTAAATTATTTGGAAGAGATTGGCGAAAGAAAATCTTGATTCCGAGTTTGTTTGCAAAATGGCCAAATCCCGGGCCTCCTATGTAGTAATTCAAGCCGATAAATCCCGAAAAAATACCAAATGAGCTCCAAAAATTATGAAAACTTCCAGATCACACTTTTTAATTATGTTGAAGAGTTTGGTGAATAAAAATCTTGATTTGGATCTCGTTTAAAAAAGGGTAAAATGTAGGGGCATAAAAGGGCATTTTTGGGAAGAACAAATCCTAATAAATAGCAAACGGACTCGGATAATTTTGAAAACTTTCAGAACTCAATATTTTATTATTTTGGAAGTATTAAAAAAAGAAAAATTGAATTTGGAGTCCGTTTGATATTTACTTGCATCCGAGGGGGCAAAATGGTCATTTCACCCAAGCAACCGAAAAGGGCTTTTTTGGGCCCTTCAAAAAATCAGAGTTGTGCTGGAAAATAGAAGTGCTGGCATGCCCAAGCCCAAAGAAAGGAGGAAGCTTCTAATTTTTCAATCAAGTGGCTAAAAATCAAGATTTAGTTAGAAATTCTTTTTTGATCAAGCCATGGTGATTAAGCCACATAGGCTAAGAAAGATGTCAACATTATTTTTGGACAGCTGTAAATTGAGAGGGCTGAGATGCTAATCTAAGGGTTGTAATTTCATGACTTTTCACCTTGAATTATTGGCCATTTGATGGAAATTAGGTTACACAAAAATGACAACATCTTGGAGTCCATATAAGCATCAATTTCGGCCAGCCCTAGGGGGGGAGGCAGATTTTGTTTTTTCTTTTCCATTTTGGCTGATTTCTCTTAGTTTTTTTTAGTTTTTATCTTCTTGGTTGAGAGCAAAAAAAGAAAAGTTTAGAAAAAAAGGAAAGTTTGAAGAGAAAAGCTTGAAATATTAGCTTCTTGAGGTTGCTCTTGAGCACCAACTCTTGCACTTGCACTTTCATTTTCTATTCTTATTTTTTGCTATTTTAATCTCTACTTGGTGAGTTTTCATTTTAAAATAATGTTTCTTGTTCTTCCTTCATTTCCTTTCTTAAGTATATTTTTTTTACATTTTGTTTTTACAATAAACTCACCATGGCCAAATGGCCTACATTATTTATTTTAAGTTGCTGTTTTTGATTCATTTTACCATATTGTTTGTGCTATTTTCTTTGTTTTTGATGTTATAAATGTTATGTTATTTCATGTTCTTAAGTTTTATTTAATTTGGTTGCTTTGTTTGTTAACATTTATGTCTCAGATATCATGTTTTTTGCATTTTTAATTTTCTGTTTTCATGTTGTTTAAATTTGAGCATGTTTTAGAGTTAGCATATTAAGTGTTTGTGAAAATGCTTGTGTGATTCTTTGCATGATTCTTGTTTTATATCTTAGTGAGCATGTTTTAGATTTAGTATATTAGGTGTTTGTGAAAATGCTTGTGTGATTTTTGTGTTATGACTTAGTTTTTCATGCTAGTATGCCAAGTGTTTGAGAAAATGCCATGCTTGTTGGAGCTTGAGGCCATTTGGCTACTCCATGTGTTTTGCATTGTGTGTTGCATTTTTTGTCATGCTAGTTGTTAGGTTTTTGCATTTGCATGATATTTGGTTGGATTTTTTAATTAAGCATGCCTTGTGTTTGTAAAAATGCCATGCATGTTTTAGGTCTAGGCTACATTAAATGCCATGCAAGTTCATGTTAGGTCTAGGCCATATTATTTATGTCATGCATTTTCCTTACATTTAGGTTTAGATCCATGCATTTCATGCATTATGTTTGCTGCATTGTTTCATGCATTTCATGTTCATACCACTTGAATAATGACTTGAGCCAATTGATGGTTCAAAGTCATGCTCTCTTGAGCACACTTGTGGAAAATTAAGTTTGTCAAGTTGATTATTCTACCTTTGTGATTTTTTTACTTAGCCAATTTTTATCTAACTTTCAAAAAGTCCTAGCTACTGTTTTTCAAGTCATTCTATGAGTTTCAAATATTTTTACTTTGGTTTTTAAATGATTTTATCAAAGACAAAAAAAATGTGTTGGCAAAGCAGTTTTTTTTTTCTTCTCCAAAAACTCGTACATCTCTGATTTTTCTGGGAATTCATCTTTGATAAGAAAATTAAGCCAATTGTTTCTCATGTAGTTTTATATGTCCTGAGTCTCCAGTATTTTTTTCAGAATTTTTGGGATTTTTAAAAATAGGGTAAAAAATCGTGGATTAAAACTGGACAGTGGAGTCATAATTGAATTTAAAGAAAAACAAAGCAGTTTTTTTTTTCCTCCAAAAACTTGTACATCTCTGATTTTTCTGGGAATTCATCTTTGATCAGAAAATTAAGCCGATTTTTTATCGTGTATTTTTACATGTCCTGAGTCTCCAGTATTGTTTTTAGAATTTTTGGAATTTTTAAAAATAGGGTAAAAAATCGTGGATTAAAACTGGACAGTGAAGTCAGAATTGAATTTAAAGAAAAACCAATTTTCTGTTTTGGTTAATTTACTTAGAGTGGGCTGATTAGGAGGGTTAGCTACTGACTTAGGGTGATTTCTAAGCCTTTTAAACTCTAAAAATGGTTTTTCAAGTCCCGGGTTAAGGGTAGTCAAGTCCGGATTTTTTAAACTTAGGAAATTAGAGCCATTTAAAAAATTTTAGCCCAGTTTTTATTGTTAATTCAAGCTTTTCAAAATTGTTTTCAAACAATCACAAATTATTTTGGTTTTAGAATATTTAATTTGACATATTTTCCTAAGGTAGCCGGATATCTTTTTAGATATACGGATTTCCTTAATTAAAGGAAAAAATACATTTCATGCATTGCATTTTTATTTTCGTGCATATTATATGATAGCATTATTTTATTCCATGTCATTTAAATTATATGCCATACCATTCATATTTGTCATGTCATTTAGGTTGCATTATATTATTTAGACTTTACTATGTCATTTTATTTATGTCATGCATATACATATTCATTTATTTTAAATGTTTGCAAAAGATAATGGTTTTCAATAAAAATAAAGATATTCCCGAGTTAAAATAATTCATGAGTTCTCTACCGGGTTTGCTGGAGGGAATTTCATCAATTATCATTAATAAAGGAATATCTTTCTTTCAAAAAAAGAGAATGATTCAGAAAGTTTTTCAAAACTAATAAAAATTTCTATATTTTGCCACGTTTGTTGGGGAATATAGGAAAATTTTGAATTTATAAATTTCGAATCATTTTCAATAAAAAATGGAATTATTTTTAAATTGGGAATTAATTTGAAATACTAAATTTAAAACCAACTTTTTACCGAGACTTGAGATAACACACGATTAATAAGGTACCGATTTATACGGGCGTTGTGGGGGTGCTAATCCTTCCCCGCACGTAACCGACTCCCGAACCCGCTTCTTTGATTTCTCTGGTTTAAAACGCAGACTTGAAATTGGTTTTTAAAAATGTTTTAATTATTTTTTAAAATGTTTATAAAACCGGTTTTAATAGGTGGCCGATCACACCTAGCTAAAAAAGATTGGTGGCGACTCCATGTCTTTTTCAAGGTCATTTTCAAAACCTTCATTTTTCTAGAGGAATTAAGTCGACTTTTCCTCGGTTTTTTTTAATGTCACGCTTAACAAATAACAAAGTGTTGCGATGAGACTCGTTATTTTTTTTAGGTTGCGACAATCGGTACTAACATAGATGGCATCGAAAATTCCTATTTTACTCTAGACCGCCCATTTTTGGGTTTTCGCCCTAGAGTCTCATTCTTTCCATTTTTTCTTTTTTTTTGTTTTTTTTATTATTCCAGCATGCACTTGAGAATTCTAAATTCTTCCATAGTGAAATGATAATTTGATGAGCTGAGATAAAATCTGAGGAAAAACCTTTCAAAGTTAAATATTCATGCTTGATCAAAATGGACTTTTAAAGCACGTAATGTTATGGAATCGACCTCTAGTCCGTCTGTCCGCTATTTACTTGCTGTCTTTATCAGTAAATCATTTTCATCACTTCTTTCAATATCTCCTCCGATTCCCGACTTTTAAATTCAATCTTTCGATTCCCGCTTAGTTCATCTGGCCTTTCATCAGTCTAGGGATAGTAAGTCTAGGGATTCCCGTCTTTTCCTCCGCCATCAGTAAATGAATTTCGATTTTTGTAAATCTGTGTAAATCTCTCCCCTCCTAGAATCTCTCGAAAATGATCCATTGGGGTTAATTATAGTGAATATGAGGAGGAAGCATCATCGGATCGGATTTGTCGGAGATAGCCTGCTTTGAAAGTGAAGAAGAACAAAACGAGGGAAATCTGTAACCCAACCTGAACTAAAGGTGAACATTCCATTAATAGAGTAAGGGGCTGTAACTCTTCATATATTATTGAAGGGGCTGGGCCTAGGTCAAGGAAAAGGCCAATGTTCGGGGTTCAGAAAGAAAGGATAAATATGCCCAAAATATGTGTTTGAGGGTAATCAGATTAAGGATCATTTCTTGAGGAGGATTTCCTTTGAAGCATTTGTCCCTTTTGGACTTTTCTTTCTTTCCTTCTTTTAACTTTTGCTAATTTTCTGCTTTGTTCTTGGTTTTCATTTCGCCATCCTTTTTCACACATCTTTTGTGTGTGTTTTTTCTTCTTTTTTGTTTTGTTCTTGGCTTTAATTTCGCCATCTTTTCTACATTTTCCTTTTTGTAATCTTCATTTCGACAGAGTGAGCCCGTATTTATTTGGGAGCTCAATTTGCTTTGTATCTGTCCTCAAGTTAGGATTCATTTCTCCGTGATCTTTGAGAAGACCTTTCCTCGTATTTGCCCTCCAGTGTAGAGGGTGATCCTTGATTAGGGTTCCAAGAATAAAGAATTCTTTTGGCTCAAAAGGGATGACTATGGATAATCTGTTTTTGTGAAAGGGGTATGAAAAATGGCCATTTCTCATATCAAGCACAAATATTCTCATTGAAAAGCAATTCCCAGAGGGAATAGATAATCAGAATTTCATTTTGCAGTTTGGAATCATCTGAATTCTCATATGCATGATATCACAATTTTTCCTCTTTTTTTTTTGTTGCATGCCCTAATGATTCATGCGTTAATTTCCTCTTATCCACCATGTATTCATGATTTCTACATATGATGCCCCAATTTGATTAACCATGAGAATTTGTATAATTATGAGGAACATCGCAAGTCTAGGTTCATATTGAAAAGGCCAAGTCTTAATCTTGGGTTTGCTTGAAGTGACAAGGAAGAATATGGCCCAAAATTGGTGTTCTCTAGGGACATAGGATAATCTGGTTTAATCATTGTGCCTCGAGGAGTCAGTCATGAAGTGATGTTTGGGCAATTGGTGTTTTGGGGCTATTGGAAAGGATGTGAATGGTTTTGGCACAACCTTGGCACACATCAAATCACTATGATCTAGATTCTTGAAAGAATATCTCATTTGTTTGAGTTTCCAAGGATCTCGAAAAATTTTCAAAAATTTCATTCTTTTGCTCATAGCCTAAACTAGGATCTACATCTTTGCTTATTTTGTAGTGACAATTATGAAGTTCAATCATTCATATTCCTTGAAGCATTAGGTCTTTCAAGTGGTGTTTGGTTCAAGGGATTTAGGCATAGGAAAGCCCAAAAGAGAGGTGGAAGGGTATTGGGCCACTTTTAACAATGATCATCAATATTCTTCGATACTTTCCATTATCAAAACCTCCTTAATGTTTTTCTTTGCATATTCAAATTATTGTTAAAACATAATAAACACAAAAGCATTTTAAAATTCAAAATTCATTTATTTTATATGGATGTTAACATAAGACAAGTGCTTTCATCATGAGGCATAGAACTACATGCATCAGAAACTACCCTCTTGACATGTTTTCCCATAACTCAAACCGGCTATCCCTCGGTACTCTTTTCAACCTTTTCATCTTCCTCCCCCATTATGACCTCCCCAATGGTCCCATCATGCCCATTCAGTGAATTCTCCATGATGTTTAACCTTTGTTTCTTACCCACGTCTAACCGCCCATCATTGATGAATACCTGAACCTTCTGTTTTAGAGATATGCAATTTTCTGTGGAATATCCTCGAATCCCAGAATGATAATCACAATATGCATTCTCGTCATACCAGCTCAGATATGGGGGTTGAATAGGCTCCACTAGAACTTTAGTGAGGAGTTGCTCTTCGACCAGCTGGGTCAATAGTTCAGAGTAAGACATCGGGAGTGGCTCAAACCAATCTCTTTTTCAGATGTTCTTCGGCTTTCTCTGGCTGACAAGAGGTTTAAGATTTGCTAGATTCTGAGAGGCCATCGGGTATAAGTATGAACCCTAGGATATGTTGTTCATAGAAGGACATGATGGTTGGTATGAGGGGGCCTGAAGATATGGGGCAAAGCCTCCCTTAGCTTGGAAATCTTCCTCTTTCTTTTTGGGTGTCATGTTTCTCTTTGCATTGGATGTTTTATCTCCTTCGAGTTTCCCAGTCTTGATAGCATTCTCAACCATTTCCCCAAGATTACCATGTTTGCAAAAAAAATTTGTGGCATTGCCAACGAGTCTATCATAGTACGGGGCCCGTAATGTATTCACAAAAAGGATAGTGGTTTCCTTCTGAGTCAAGAGTGGTAGTACTTGGGTGGCCATGTCCCTCTACCTCTGAGCATACTCTTTAAAGCTCTCAGTAGCCTTTTTCTCCATATTTTGCAAAGTGAGACAGTCTGGCGCCATATCGATCACATGCTTGTATTAGCTTAAAAATGCATTAGCCAAGTCATTCCAAGAGCAAATCCAATCCTTGCTCAACTAATTATACCACCTAATTGCGGATATGCAGAGACTATCCTAAAAATAGTGGATCAAAAACTTATCATTATATGTATGGCTCGCCATCTTTCGTTAGAACATAGTGATGTGGACTGATGGATTGGTTGCCCTATCATATTTGTCAAAGTTGGGAACCTTGAATTTATGAGGAATGACTAAATCGGGGACCAAGCAACGTTCTTTTGCATCTACACTCCCAAAATACATCTGTGCTTTCTAATGCTGGAAGCCTTTTGTAACACCCTGTCCGGATAATCTACCTAAAATCCGGCAGAGTTTCCTTTCTATCTCAACGATAATCCTCCTGCAAATAACACTCAATTCATATCCTCAACCAGCAATAATCCTCAATACTATTATCACATATATCCATATATATTCAAAAAAATATCCATGATCAATTTATGCTCAAATCAAAACATATTGATCTATTGTCTCATATCTTCAAATATATACAATATATCCAAAAGTAAACCTATCTCAGCAAGGTTTACTAGATAAAAACATCAAAAGATCAAGACTTCAATAAATTTTTACTATGATGCCCACCACGTCACAATACTATTTGAAGCAGAGAATAGAGGAAGGTTGCAATCACAACACCTAACTATCACCTGAAAATGAGAATATGAAATGGTGAGATATATGAATATCTCAGTGAGTAAACAACTTTTAAAGCGTGTGAAAACTATAATGGTAGTCTGTAGAGCATAATTTACATTTTCAAAATAAATAATAGTAAAATCATAATAACTAATTCAAAGGCGTAGCAAAGTTTTCAAATGTATAACAATATTATAATATTAAATCAATGTATAAAATCTGTAAAGTAAATCAAGTTTCGTATAATTGGGCTCCAACTCCTTTAAAACATAATAGACGTTTTCAAAATAAATAATAGTAAAACCATAATGAGTAATTCAAAGACGTAGCAAAGTTTTCAATTGCATAACAATATTATAATATTAAATCAATGTATAAAATCTGTAAAGTAAATCAAGTTTCGTATAATTGGGCTCCAACTCCTTTAAAACATAATAGACGTTTTCAAAATAAATAATAGTAAAACCATAATGAGTAATTCAGAGACGTAGCAAAGTTTTCAATTGCATAACAATATTATAATATTACATCAATGTATAAAATCTGTGAAGTAATTCAAGTTACGTATAATTGGGCTCCAACTTTCTGTCGTGCACAAGAGTACATCCATGAAATAACCAGGCAATATCCATGTAGGCATACTAGTAGCCGGCCCCAAAGGCCAATACCACCATAGGACGCCCCAAAGGCATATGTGTCTCTATGATGTGCCCCCAAAAGGCAAATATAACGGGATAGGGACTCTGGAGGTGGCTCCCACCACAAAGGCGTAGCACGCAGCTCCCATACCCCAGTATAATATCACGGAATGGGGACTCTGGAGGTGGCTCCCGCCACAAAGGCGTAGCACGCAGCTCCTGTATTCCGGTCTAATATCACGGAATGGGGACTCTGGAGGTGGCTCCCGCCACAAAGGCGTAGCACGCAGCTCCCGTATTCCGGTCAAGGAAATAATCTCATACATTAAGTCAGGTGGAGCCAAAACCATGTACGTCAAATTCTATGTAAAATCATATTTCATAAAATCTACCAACTTACTCGATATAATATTTCTTGAAATAAAACTACTTTAATAACAAATCAATTCATATAATTAAATATCGTATATACCTTTAATGCATAAAATAAATATCATGCTAAAAATATATATATATAATTATAATTAAAGAAATTTCATATAACTATAGTTGTCGTCTACTCACAATCCTTGAGATGATCTCACTGTACACCTCGACCTGAAACTTCGGGATCCATAGGTGACGTCGGATCTACGTGGCCTAGAGATTAACAATAATTAGTATCTATACATGCTCAAAGCATTACACAATTTTGAATGCAACTTAAGTCTCATAATCTTCCCTCAAGGTCAATACTAATTCCTCATACTCAAAACAACATATCCCAAATTTTTAATATCATTTCCATAATCATTTTCTCCAAATATTCAACTCCATATTCATGTCCTTATCAAATTTCTTTCTAGTATTCCATGCCTTAGAGATTTTCATAATCCATAACCATCAATAGTACTATATTTCTCTTAAGCAATAAATTCCTTAATATCAAGTTAGATTAGAAAATCATAACTTGAGTTTGGTACCAATAAGTCTAATTTATGAAGAAAATAACTAACTTAGACAATTAGAACAAAATCTTGATCAAATTTGATAAAACCCGTAACTATGCTGAAACAGGGATCAACACAGAACAGTAAACTTCACCGAATTTTATCTTTTTAACCGCTTATCGGTTTTGGGTGATTCAAAAACCAAAATTCTCATATTGAAGTCTAGTTTCTAGGAAAAATATCAAAAAAATATAAACCCAACTGTGCCGAACCCAGAAAATCCGAACAGTAAGCATGCTCAGATTCCCCTGTTTTGCTTTTTCTTCCTATTTTCTTGTTCATGCTTTCAAATCCTTTTAATTCTTACCAAGTTGAGTAAAATTCATACTTAATAGATGGATTTCAGACCTTAACATGTATATGGTGTAAAGATCTTATCATGCTCAAATAGAATATCTAAAGAAAATGAAGAATTTATCAAGAAACTAACCTTGGATGTAATTTTTGTTGAGATTATGGTGGAATACTTGAAGAAAATTTTGAGAGAGAGATAGAGTGGGAGGCCGGCTGCTTGAAGAAGAGAAGGAAAAATATGTAGAATTCTCGGGAGAAAAGATGAAGATAAGTGATTTTTTGTTTGTTTTTGGGATAATTGCATATTAGTCCCTCAACTTTTTATAAATAACCATTAAGCCCCTAAACTTTTTTAATATGTTCATTTTGATCCTTTCTTCTTTTATTTCCTTCACTTATAACTTCTTACCAATTTCCAAGTTTGTCCTTAAAATTTTCGGGATTTAACTTTACATGATTATACGTAACCTCGGTTGTTACAACTTACCCCCCATAGAAAAATTTCGTCCTCGAAATTTACTTACCAACTTGATTGAATAAGTGAGGATATTGAGTCTGCATATCTTCCTCCTTTTCCCATATAGCTTCTTCATATGAATGATTCCTCCAAAGAACTTTCACTAATGGAATAGTCTTAGTCCTTAGAACTTGGTCCTTTCTATCCAAAATCTCAACCGGCTGCTCTTCATAAGTTAAAATTTCCTCAATTTCCATAGGCAAGTCCTTCAATATATGTGAAGAATCGAAAATGTACTTTCGGAGCATAGAAACATGGAACACATCATGAATTCATGACAATTCTTCTGGTAAGGACAATCTATAAGCAACTGGGCCAATCCGTTCAATGATCTCATACGGCCCTATATATCGAGGACCCAACTTTCCTCGTCTTCCAAACCGGATTACTCCCTTCCAAGGAGTCACTTTCAAAAATATCATATCACCAACTTCAAACTATAAATCTTTTCTCCAATTATCTGCATAGCTCTTTTGTCAATCTTGAGCTATTTTTATCTTTTTTTTTTTTTTGAATTACCTTAACTTTGTTTGCAGTCATCATAACAATTTCTGGACCTAGTAATTTCCTTTCATCTGTATCATCCCAACACACCGGAGTTCTGCACTTCCTTCCATACAAAGTTTCAAACGGAGCCATGTCGATGCTGGACTGATAACTATTGTTATACGCAAACTCTGCTAGAGGCAAGTGTTCATCCCAATTTCCTTTGAATTCCATAATACAAGATCTGAGCATATCTTCCAAAATTTGAATAGTCCGTTCAGATTGTCCATCCGTCTGGGGATGAAAAGCAGTACTGAACTTGAGTTTAGTACCCATAGCATTCTGCAAACTTGGCCAGAAGCGAGATGTGAATCGGGGGTCTCGATCAGATACAATCGATACTGGGGCACCATGTAGCCTAACAATTTCGTTCACATAAAGTTTAGCCAATCTTTCCATGGAAAAAGTCTTCTTGACTGGCAAAAAGTGAGCTGATTTTGTCAAACGATCAACAATCACCCAAATGCTATCATAATCAGACTGTGTTCTTGGTAATCCCGAAACGAAATCCATAGCAATATCTTCCCACTTCCATTCAGGAATAGGTAGAGGGTTCAATTTCCCAGAAGGTTTTTGATGCTCGGCTTTAATTTGTTGGCATACCAAGCATCTAGAAACAAACTCAGCTATGTCCTGTTTCATATCTTGCCACCAATAATGTTCTCTTAAGGTTCGATACATCTTCACACTACCAGGATGTAACGCGTATGGTGCATTATAAGCTTCCTCCAAAATCACCTTCCGGAGTTCTTCATCCTGAGGCACACAAAGCCTATTTTTCATTATCAATACATCCTCATCTTTTATTTGAAAGTCAGTCCTCACACCATCATTTACTTCTTGCTTTAACTTTACCAACATAGGGTCATTATTTTGTGCTTCACGTATCCAATCAATATGAATCGGTTTAACCTTCAAGTGGGCTATCAGGAGATTATTCTCATCAATCATCAATTCTAAAGGTAAAGACTTCAACTCATTTTGTAAGGGTTTCTGAATTGCTCGGATATGAGCAAGAGAACTAGAAGACTTTCTACTAAGAGCATCGGCCACTACATTGGCCTTTCCTGAGTGGTAGTCAATTACACAGTCATAATCTTTTATCAATTCCAACCATCTCCTTTGCCTCAAATTTAATTCTTTCTGATCCATCAGATATTTCAGACTCTTATGATCAGTGTAGATTGTACATTTTTCTCCAAATAAATAATGCCTCCAAATTTTTAGTGCAAACACCACTACCGCCAACTCCAAATCATGAGTGGGATAGTTTTGATCATGCTGTTTCAGTTTTCGAGAAGTATAAGCTATCACCTTCCCATGTTGCATCAAAATGCAACCCAAACCTCGCCTCGATGCATCAATGTATACCACAAAGCTTCCATTCCCTGATGGTAGTGTAAGAACTGGTGCTGTGGTCAATCTACGTTTGAGCTCTTGGAAAGCTTGCTCACATTCATCAGTCCACTCAAACTTAGCATGCTTCCTTGTTAATTTTGACAAAGGAGAGGCAATCATGGAAAATCCTTCCACGAATCTTCGATAGTACCCTGCCAATCCGAGAAAGCTCCTAACTTCTGTGACATTAGTGGGTCTTTCCCAAGTAACTACAGTTTCTATCTTTTGTGGATCCACAAAAATCCCTTTCTTAGATTTCACACTTGGAAAATTTAGCATAAAGTTGCTTTTCACGCATAGTCTGCAACACCGTTCTCAAATGGCTTACATGATCATCCTTATTCCTGGAATAAACTAGGATGTCATTGATGAAAACAATAACAAACTTATCTAAGTAGGGCCGAAACACCCTATTCATCAAATCCATAAAGACTGCAGGTGCATTAGTTAGCCGAAAAGGCATAACTAAGAATTCATAATGACCATATCGAGTTCTAAAAGCAGTCTTTGGAATATTATATTCTTTAATCTTCAATTGATGATAACCCGATCTTAGGTCTATTTTGGAGAACAAACTTGCACCTTGCAACTGATCAAACAAGTCATCAATCCTTGGCAAAGGATACTTATTCTTAATGGTGACCTTGTTCAGTTGCCGGTAGTCGATACATAATTGTAAAGATCCATCCTTTTTCTTTACAAATAAAACCGGTGCTCCCCATCGTGAAGTACTAGGCCGAATGAAACCTCTGTCAACTAGGTCTTGCAACTACACTTTCAATTCCTTTAGCTCCGAAGGTGCCATTCTTTAGGGTGCCTAAGAAATAGGAGCACTGCCAGGGATTAAGTCGACAGTAAACTCCAATTCCCTGTCAGGGGGTAAACCAACCAAATTTTTTTTTTTAAAAAAAAGATCTCAGGAAACTCTTTGACCATAGATATAGTTTCCAACTTTGCCTCATGTATATCCTGGTTAATCACATAAGCAAGGTATCTGAATACCCTTTCTGCAAGTATCTATTGGCTGCCATCTTGGAGATAAGGCAAGAAGGTAAAACTTTCATTTCTCCTTGAAAGGTAAACTCTAAGTCTCCCGACTTCTTAAAAGTCACAGTTTTGGAAAAAAAACAATCTATTACTGCATTGTTTGCTACTATCGATGGAGCAAATTCTGATAGTTCACTGAATTTTTGCTCATACTCTACTACTGACATACCACCCTGTTTTAAATTCATAAACTCAGTCCATTTCTTTTCCCGCAAGGCCCGAGAATAGTATTTTTCTTCAAATTCTCTTCGAAAATCTGCCCAGATTATGGCAGGACGTCCAGCATACCTTTGCACTGTAGTTTTCCACCATGTGTGTGCATGATCCTCCAAAAATTGCACCGCACATGGTAACCTCATAGGCTCGGGAATCTGAAGAGTAATAGAAGTAGTCTCAAATATTTGTAGCCATGACCAGGCTAAATCTGATTCCAAAGACCCCGTGAAAATCTTGCAACCCATATTCTTCAAATCTTTACAGTAATCAACTATCCCCTTTTCAGCAGGGGCAGTCAAAGCGGGAATTACTCTTGCCAAGGCCGCAACTGCCTCAGCTAAATTACGATCAGCTGCTGGAGGTGCTGCTGAGGGTGCAGCAACTGAAGATGAACCAGCAGCTGAAGCTTGTTCTCCAATTTGCTCATCAATATCCACATTTCTATTCCTATCCCTATTTTGGGCTAGGGGATTAATTCTAAGCCTTCCTCTTCGACGTGGTGGCATCGTGTCTGATTTCCTACGCAAGTGACAATATTTTAATACTTCCACAAATAGTTTCTAAGTCTACAGGACCTATAACCTTGCTCTGATACCAAATTGTAACACCCTGTCCGGATAATCTACCTAAAATCCGGCAGAGTTTCCTTTCTATCTCAACGATAATCCTCCTGCAAATAACACTCAATTCATATCCTCAACCAGCAATAATCCTCAATACTATTATCACATATATCCATATATATTCAAAAAAATATCCATGATCAATTTATGCTCAAATCAAAACATATTGATCTATTGTCTCATATTTTCAAATATATACAATATATCCAAAAGTAAACCTATCTCAGCAAGGTTTACTAGATAAAAACATCAAAAGATCAAGACTTCAATAAATTTTTACTATGATGCCCACCACGTCACAATACTATTTGAAGCAGAGAATAGAGGAAGGTTGCAATCCCAACACCTAACTATCACCTGAAAATGAGAATATGAAATGGTGAGATATATGAATATCTCAGTGAGTAAACAACTTTTAAAGCGTGTGAAAACTATAATGGTAGTCTGTAGAGCATAATTTACATTTTCAAAATAAATAATAGTAAAATCATAATAACTAATTCAAAGGCGTAGCAAAGTTTTCAAATGTATAACAATATTATAATATTAAATCAATGTATAAAATCTGTAAAGTAAATCAAGTTTCGTATAATTGGGCTCCAACTCCTTTAAAACATAATAGACGTTTTCAAAATAAATAATAGTAAAACCATAATGAGTAATTCAAAGACGTAGCAAAGTTTTCAATTGCATAACAATATTATAATATTAAATCAATGTATAAAATCTGTAAAGTAAATCAAGTTTCGTATAATTGGGCTCCAACTCCTTTAAAACATAATAGACGTTTTCAAAATAAATAATAGTAAAACCATAATGAGTAATTCAGAGACGTAGCAAAGTTTTCAATTGCATAACAATATTATAATATTACATCAATGTATAAAATCTGTGAAGTAATTCAAGTTACGTATAATTGGGCTCCAACTTTCTGTCGTGCACAAGAGTACATCCATGAAATAACCAGGCAATATCCATGTAGGCATACTAGTAGCCGGCCCCAAAGGCCAATACCACCATAGGACGCCCCAAAGGCATATGTGTCTCTATGATGTGCCCCCAAAAGGCAAATATAACGGGATAGGGACTCTGGAGGTGGCTCCCACCACAAAGGCGTAGCACGCAGCTCCCATACCCCAGTATAATATCACGGAATGGGGACTCTGGAGGTAGCTCCCGCCACAAAGGCGTAGCACGCAGCTCCCGTATTCCGGTCTAATATCACGGAATGGGGACTCTGGAGGTGGCTCCCGCCACAAAGGCGTAGCACGCAGCTCCCGTATTCCGGTCAAGGAAATAATCTCATACATTAAGTCAGGTGGAGCCAAAACCATGTACGTCAAATTCTATGTAAAATCATATTTCATAAAATCTACCAACTTACTCGATATAATATTTCTTGAAATAAAACTACTTTAATAACAAATCAATTCATATAATTAAATATCGTATATACCTTTAATGCATAAAATAAATATCATGCTAAAAATATATATATAATTATAATTAAAGAAATTTCATATAACTATAGTTGTCGTCTACTCACAATCCTTGAGATGATCTCACTGTACACCTCGACCTGAAACTTCGGGATCCATAGGTGACGTCGGATCTACGTGGCCTAGAGATTAACAATAATTAGTATCTATACATGCTCAAAGCATTACACAATTTTGAATGCAACTTAAGTCTCATAATCTTCCCTCAAGGTCAATACTAATTCCTCATACTCAAAACAACATATCCCAAATTTTTAATATCATTTCCATAATCATTTTCTCCAAATATTCAACTCCATATTCATGTCCTTATCAAATTTCTTTCTAGTATTCCATGCCTTAGAGATTTTCATAATCCATAACCATCAATAGTACTATATTTCTCTTAAGCAATAAATTCCTTAATATCAAGTTAGATTAGAAAATCATAACTTGAGTTTGGTACCAATAAGTCTAATTTATGAAGAAAATAACTAACTTAGACAATTAGAACAAAATCTTGATCAAATTTGATAAAACCCGTAACTATGCTGAAACAGGGATCAACACAGAACAGTAAACTTCACCGAATTTTATCTTTTTAACCGCTTATCGGTTTTGGGTGATTCAAAAACCAAAATTCTCATATTGAAGTCTAGTTTCTAGGAAAAATATCAAAAAAATATAAACCCAACTGTGCCGAACCCAGAAAATCCGAACAGTAAGCATGCTCAGATTCCCCTGTTTTGCTTTTTCTTCCTATTTTCTTGTTCATGCTTTCAAATCCTTTTAATTCTTACCAAGTTGAGTAAAATTCATACTTAATAGATGGATTTCAGACCTTAACATGTATATGGTGTAAAGATCTTATCATGCTCAAATAGAATATCTAAAGAAAATGAAGAATTTATCAAGAAACTAACCTTGGATGTAATTTTTGTTGAGATTATGGTGGAATACTTGAAGAAAATTTTGAGAGAGAGATAGAGTGGGAGGCCGGCTGCTTGAAGAAGAGAAGGAAAAATGTGTAGAATTCTCGGGAGAAAAGATGAAGATAAGTGATTTTTTGTTTGTTTTTGGGATAATTGCATATTAGTCCCTCAACTTTTTATAAATAACCATTAAGCCCCTAAACTTTTTTAATATGTTCATTTTGATCCTTTCTTCTTTTATTTCCTTCACTTATAACTTCTTACCAATTTCCAAGTTTGTCCTTAAAATTTTCGGGATTTAACTTTACATGATTATACGTAACCTCGGTTGTTACACCTTTCATCTAATAACTGGTATTTGCCTTAGGGATTTGCCGACTTAGCCTTCTTCAATTCAGCCATTTTCAACTTTTTCTGTTCAGCTGGATCATCTAAGTTCAGGACGTTGACGGGATTAACTATGTTCTGAAAGGACTGGTCATCTAACATTACGACCTCATTCAAACCCTTTTGTGCCTTTGACCCTTTTCTGGCGGCCAAATTTTTAGTGTATCCCTTTCCTTTGATTGCGATGGACACCAGTTCCATGAGTTTAGTCATCTGTTTTCTCGGTTCTTCTTGGGACCTTTTCGATTCTTCTTGTGACTTTGCCCATCGTTCCTGTAATTCTCTCTGTGCTCTTTCCATTCTATCCAGTCTATTTTTCTACTAATTCCATGATCCTGACATGTATTATAAAGGTGCTCAATACTTCTTACACCTCTAATTTGAAAGAGAAACTTCTTTAAAGCTCTTAAAGCCAAGCCAATTTCTATTTTATCCCCCCAAATATGTTTCATGATGAATGAGCCATGAATGACATGAATGTAACACGATGCACATATGATGCATGTAAAGAATACACAAATTAATGCATGAACATATACAGAGAAATCATGCTAACTATGTATGTCATGAGTGCAACCTGATCCAACATGATGCATGTAAAGAATAAACAAATTAATGGATGAACATATATAGAGAAATCATGTTGACTATGTATGTCATGAATGCAACCTGATGCCAACATGATGCATGTAAAGAATATAAAGATTAATTCATGAACATATACAAAGAAATCATGCTCACTATGTTTGCCATGAATGCAACTTGATGCCAACATGATGCATGTAAAAAATAGAAAAATTAATTCATGAACATATACATAGAAATCATGCTGTCTATGTTTGTCATGAATGCAACCTGATGCCAATATGATGCATGTAAAGAATGAATAAATTGATACACGGGTATATACAGATAATGACCATGTATGTAATGTATTCTACAACAAATAACCATGCATATTAGGACGGCAATATGATGTCAAAAATGATGCATGTAAAGAATAATTGAATTAACACAAGGGTATATACAAAGAATGACCATGTATGTCACAAATGTATTCTTCAATGATTGACCATGCATGTTAGGACTGTAACATGATGTCAAAATGATACATGTAAAGAATAAATGAATCAACACAAGGGTGTAGACACCTAATTTTGTCCGGACCACTAAAACAGGTATGTTTTCTTCCTAAATTGATGTTTTCGAGTGTAAAAAGACTTTTTTTCATCCTGCAAGTGGTACTGCGAGACTTAGTTTAAGAGGGCGAGCATAAAAAGTCAAACTCAAAAAAAGTCAACCTCGAAAAAAGTCAACCCCATAAAGTCAACTACTGAAAAAAAATCAACCCACTTTCAAAATCAAGATTTTAAGTTCAATTGAGAAATGGCAAAAGAATTTTGATAATTCGAGGTCTACATTGAAAGATATGGAGTTCGGAAGTTGGGATTTGGAGATTCAGTAGAAAGGAAACCCTAATTCGAGAAATTTGGGAAAAAAGTGCTTAAACGACCGAATTGGTCGAAATTGAAGGTTCCAAATGAAAGATAAGCACTGACTACGGGTAATGGAGAAGCCACTTGAAAGGAAATTTGAGAGAAAAGTCAATCCAGGAGAAAACCGAGAATTAGGGTTTTTGGTAGATTTCGATGAAATCGAGAAGAATCACAGAAATGGCCCGACTTGGTAAGAACAAAGCCCCCAATAGATGAGGAATGATTAAAAAGGGATAGCCCAAGGCTCAGCTTGAAGAAAATATGAAAATCGGACTTGTTTTGAGCAAAACCGGGTTTCGGAGGCAAAAGGGCAAAATTGGAACCCGAAAAAATAGCAAATGAACTCCAAATCTTATGAAATTTTGCAAATCTCATTTTTAAATTATTTGAAAGAGATTGGCGAAAGAGTGTGCAAAATGGCCAAATCCTGAGCCTCCTATGCAATAATT
This sequence comes from Fremontodendron californicum, assembly GCA_030761205.1. Lineage (NCBI taxonomy): Eukaryota > Viridiplantae > Streptophyta > Magnoliopsida > Malvales > Malvaceae > Fremontodendron > Fremontodendron californicum. The sequence goes on along the minus strand of JAULJL010000044.1, from coordinate 9,422,114 downwards.
TAAGAAGATAAATCCCGAAAAAATAGCAAATGGACTCCAAAAATTTTGAAATTTTGTAAATATCATTTTTAAATTATTTGGAAGAGATTTGCAAAAGAAAATCTTGATTTGGAGTTCGTTTGCAAAATGGCCAAATCCCGAGCTCCTATGTAGTAATTCAAGCCGATAAATCCTGAAAAAATACCAAATGAGCTCCAAAAATTATGAAAACTTCCAGATCACACTTTTAAATTATTTTTGAAGATATTGGTGAAGAAAAATCTTGATTTGGAGCTCGTTTAAAAATGGTAAAATATGGGGGCATGAAAGGGCATTTTTGGAAGAACAAATCCAAATAAATAGCAAACGGACTCGGATAATTTTGAAAACTTCCAGAACTCAATGTTTTATTATTTTGGAAGTATTAAAAAAAAGAAAAATTGAATTTGGAGTCCATTTGATATTTATTTGCATCCGGGGGGTAAAACGGTCATTTCACCCAAGCAACCGAAAATGGCTTCTTTGGGCCTTTCAAAAAATCAGGCTTGGGCTGGAAAAGAGAAGTGCTAGCCTGCCAAGGCCCAAAGGAAGGAGAAAGCTTCTGATTTTTCAATCAAATGGCCAAGAATTAAGAGTTAGTTAGAGTTCTCTTTGATCAAGCCATGGTGATTAAGCCACATGAGCCAAGAAAGAGTTTCAACATTATGCTTGAACAGCTGTAATTTGGGACAGCTGATATGCTAATCTAAGGGTGATAATTTCATGATTTTTTCACCTTGAATTATTAGCCATTTGATGGAAAATTAGTTGGGAAAAAATGACAACACCTTTGCATGAGAGAGGGGGCTTTCGGCCAGCTCTAATAGAGGGCAGAATTCATTTTTTAGACTTCATTTTTGCTGATTTCTCTTGGTTTTTACTTGGCTTTTCTCTCTTTGGTTGAAAGCAAAAGGAAAAAGTTTAGAAAAGAAAGGAAAGTTTGAAGAGATAAAGCTTGAAATATAGCTTCTTGAGGTTGCTCTTGAGCACCAACTCTTGCACTTTCTTGATTTTCCATTCTTGTTTTTGCTATTTTGATTACTATTTGGTGAGTTTCCTTTTTAAATAAATGTTTTTTTTATTTGTTCTTCTTAAGTTCTTTCTTCATCTCTTTCTTAAAGATATTTTTTACAATTTTTTTTACAATTTCTCACCATGGCCGAATGGCCTACATTCTTTATTTAAGTTGTTGTTTTGTTTATTTTATCATGTTGTTTATGTTATTTTCTTTGATCTTGATGTTTTAAGTGTTATTCTACTTCATATACTTGAGTTATATTTTAATTTGGTTGCTGTGTTTGTTGCCATTTTATGTTTTAAATATCATATTTTTGCATTTTTAATTTTCTGTTTTCATAATGTTTAAATTTGTTGGTGTTTTAGATTTAGTATATCAAGTGTTTGTGAAAATGCTTGTGTGGAGTTTGCATGATTTGAGTTTTATATTTTAGTTGAGCATGTTAGTATATCAAGTGTTTGTGAAAATGCTTGTTTGGTTTTAGTATTTCTACTTTGTGTTTGCATGTTTTGAGTGTTATATTTTAGTTGAGCATGTTAGTTTATCAAGTGTTTGTGAAAATGCCATGCTTGTTGGAGCTTGAGGCTATTCGGCTACTCCATGTGTTTTGCATTGTGTGTTGCATTTTTGCCATGTTAGTTGGTAGGTTTTGCATTTGCATGACATTTGATTTAGTTTTGCATGTTAGTATACCAAGTGTTTGTGAAAATGCCATGTTACTAGTTACATTGACCATTCGGCCACTCCTTGAATTTTTGTATTGTATGTGCATTCTTGCCCTGTTAGTTGATAGGTTAGCATTTGCATGATATTTGTTTGAGTTTTTGGTTTAAGCATGCTTTGTGTTTGTGAAAATGCCATGCATATTTTAGTTATTAAGTTTGGTTTATTTTCCATGCATGTTCATGCCTTTTAGGTCTAGGTTGCATTAAATGCCATGCAAGTTCATTTAGGTCTAGGTTGCATTATATGGATGCCATGCATTTTTTCATGACATTTAGGTTTAAACTCGTGCATTTCATGCACTATGTTTGCTATAATTTTTTCATGCATTTCATGTTCATGCCACTTGAATAATGACTTGAGCCAATTAATGGTTCAAAGTCATGCTCTCTTGAGTACATTTGTGGAAAATTAAAGTTTGTCAAATTGATTAGTCTACCTTTGTGATTTTTTTTACTTATCCAATTTTTATCTAACTTTCAAAAAGTCCTAGATACTGTTTGTGAGTCATTTTGTGAGTCTTAAATATTTTTACTTTGATTTTTAAATGATTTTATCAAAGGCAAAAATATATTTTGGCAAAGCAGTTTTTTTCACCCAGTACTCGTACTTTCCTGATTTTCTGGGCATTCATCTTTAATCATAAAATTAAGCTGATTTTTTCCCATGTAGTTTTACATGTCTTAAGTCTCCAATATTTTTTCAGAATTTTTTGAACTTTTAAAAATAGGATAAAAAATCGTGGCTTAAAACTCGACAGTGGAGTTAGAATTGAATTTAAAGAAAAATCATTTTTCTGTTTTGGTTAAGTTACTTAGAGGGGGCTGATTAGGAAGGTTGGCTACTGACTTAGGGTAGTTTCTAATCCTTTTTAAACTCTAAAAATTATTTGTTAAGTCTCGGGTTAAGGGTAGTCAAGTCCGGATTTTTAAACTTAGGAAATTAGAGCCATTTTAAAAAAATTAGCCCAGTTTTTATTTTTAATTCAAGCTTTTCAAAATTGTTTTCGAACAATCACAAAGTATTTTGGTTTTAGAATATTTAATTTGACATATTTTTCTAAGGTACCCGGATATCTTTTTAGATATACGAATTTCCTTAATTAAAGGAAAAAATACATTTTCATGCATTGCATTTTCCATATTCATGCATTTTATATAATATGTGATTTTTGCTATAATAATTTCTATGATATTGTTATGATTTTGAGTTATGTTATATTGTGTATTAAATGATTTGGAATATTTCATGATATCCTATGCTTTTTATTTAATTATTTTTTTTGTTGTCATATTATTTAGCACATGCTATGTTCATGCATTATTATTTGCATTTTTATTTCCATGCATATTATATGATAGTATTATTTTGTATTCCATGTCATTTAGATTATATGCCATATCATCCATATTTGCTATGTCATTTAAATTATGTCATTTCATATAGAATATATTATGTTGCCTAGGTTATTTTATTTCATATAGAATATATTATGTCACCTAGGTCATTTCATTTCATTTAGAATATATCATATGACTTAGGATATTACATTTCATTTAGAATATATTATGTTACCTAGGTCATTTCATTTCATTTAGAATATGTCATATAACTTAGGACATTTCATTTCATTTAGAATATGCTAAGGCATTTAAATTATATTATATCATTTAGGATGCATTATATTATTTAGATTTTGCTATGTCATTTTATTTATGCCATGCCTATACATATTCATATCTTTTAAAATATTTTCAAAAGGATAATGATTTTTCAATAAAAAAAAAATATTCCCGAGTTAAAATAATTCATGAGTTCTCTACCGGGTTTGCTGGAGGGAATATCATCAATTATCATTAATAAAGGAATATCTTTCTTTCAAAAAACGAGAATGATTCGGAAAGTTTTTCAAATTAATAAAAATTTCTATATTTTGCCACGTTTGTTGGGGAATATAGGAAAATTTTGAATTTATAAATTTCGGATCATTTAATTAAAAAATGGAATTATTTTTCTGTAAATTGGGAATTAACTTGAAATACTAAATTTAAAACCAACTTTACACCGAGATTTGAGATAACACACGATTAATAAGGTACCATTTTATACGGGCATTTTGGGGATGCTAATCCTTCCCCATACGTAATCGAGTCCCGAACCCGTTTCTTTGATTTCTCTGGTTTAAAAGTAGACTTGAAATTGGTTTTAAAAATGTTTTAATTAATTTTTAATATATTTTATAAAACCGGTTTTAATAGGTGGCCGATCACATCTAGCTAAAAAAGATTGGTGGCGACTCCATGTCTTTTTCAAGGTCATTTTCAAAATCTTCATTTTTTAGAGGAATTAAGTCGACTTTTCCTCGGGTTTTTTATTGTCACGCTTAAGGAATAATAAAGTCTTGCGATGAGACTCGTTATTTTTTAGGTTGCGATAGCTTGGCTACTCCACTGGGGACAATTAGAGAGTCAGGCCTAGAATTAGTCGTGTGTTTTCAAAGTCTTTGTTTTGTTGGTTTAGTTGGTATTTAATTTTAATTCCCATATTTTTTTAAAATAAAAGAGAATTTTGAAAATAAAGAAAATGTTTTAATATGTCCATATTCATGTGCATTCATATTATTATTTTTTCTCTGGTTATTTTGTTGCGTATATTTATATGTTTGCTTGACTGATGCTTTACATTGTTTGATTTTAGTGGGGTATTTAGAATAAGGGTTGTAGAATAGGTGGTGACAAGTTTGTTTTGTTCCTCCGCACACACTGTATTTGCATTTGCATAACATGAATCCTCTGCCCGGGTTTCATCCTTTTAAGTGGGAGTAAAGTAACTACGCCTTCGTGATTGATCCTCCGTATGGGCTAGTGAAACACTTGCGGAGTATAAAGTACCTAATGCCTTCGTGATAATCCTCCGTACGGGCATAGAAAAATATACTCTAACGAATTGAACCCACTTTTATCGGGGAGCCTTACTAGCCTTCACCGACGACAGTGAGGAACAATTCGGGGCCTTAGAATCGATTCACCTTCATATAGTGAACCTAGGCGAAGCCATGCCGGATTTCTGTTAGATACCCGAAGTTTAAGAACACATGGAGGAACATTTCCAACCTTTTACCATCTTTCTATATGTTAGATACAAATTGGGTGATGATGAACGAACATCATATCGCTCGTATTTTTTTTATTATCTTGTCCCAAAGGCATCGTAATGCCGAAGCTTTGTTTAAATTTTCGGGACATTTTTTTTAAAAAAAAAAGCATGTTGTTATTTATGTTATATTTGTGAATTCATTTCTTTACTAATCTATTTCTTTCTGTTTTCTTTTCTTTGACATGCATCCTAGACATCATCATACACTTGAAGTTTATTGGCCTCGGGATAGTTATCAACCCAAAGGACTTTCATGGAGTGTCAGGTTATTTCAGTGATAGAAGATCATGCAGTAGTCAGGTCACGGTCGAAAAAAAATCAGAGGGAGGATGGTGATTGCCTCAAGAAAGATTATGTGTCAGTATTGCCGGAAATGGTCAAAGTGGATCCTAGACAGAATAATCTTCGAGGGTTAGCCAACATTTGGAATCAGTGGAATGTATCAGGGAAAGAAGCCTTCACTCAGAAATATGGAGACATAGCACTCTTAATTCCGATTCAGGTCAATAGTGGGTTGATTCAGGCTATGGTACAGTTTTGGAATCCTGCTTATAGATGTTTCACTTTTAACAAGGAGGATATGACACCACTGATCAAAGAATATTCAGCACTGTTACGTATTGAATGTCCTAATCCTGATTGGGTATATTTGAAGGAAATGAAACCTTCAGGTTTGAAGAAAAAAGTGGCTAGGATCACAGGAATAGATACAACATGGGTTGAGAGTCATGTGGACACAAAGCAGAAAAATGGTGCATTCCGTGGAAAACTCTCCGACAGTTGATATTGGGTTGTTCCGACAAAGCAAAAGCCAGGGACATCTTCGCTCTAGCCATCTACGGGTTAATCATATTCCCGAAGATATTGGTCATGTTGATATAGCCGTGTTTGATTTCTTTGAAAAGTTGGAACAGAAGATCAACCCATCTCCGGCCATCATAGCTGAAACTATCCGATCCTTGAATTTTTGTAAAAGGGCAGGACAAGGGAGAATCAAGGGGTGTGTACAACTCCTTTATATTTGGATTCAAAGTCACTTTTGGAAGATAGAAAATGTTTCCTTCAAACCATACATGAAGATTTTAGTTCCGATTAGGGAATTCCTTCAAAATTATTGGCCTAAAGACGGGAATGAAGAGAAATGGGTCAACATGTTCCGGAATCTAAAAGGGGAGATGGTGACTTGGAGAGCTCCATGGATGGTTCCTATGCCGATTATGTACAAATGTGGGGACAACCCGGGAGTTCCACTACTCGGAATTTGGGGGTCTGTGAGTTATGCGCCTTTGTTGGTGCAAAGACAGGTTAAGTCTCGACAATTCACACCCGTGACTCATAATTTAGGATCATCATAGTTCACTTATGGGGAAGACGGATATTCTGGAAAAATGCAGGCAGTGATTGAAGCATGGAAGAAACTCACTGGATAAAAGTGGCAAGATATGCTGACACCGTCACACCTGATTACCTGGTATGGAGGGAATTAAGGATTAATGATAGACTATTGACATCAGATGGGGAAGAAGTCCAGTTCATGAATCCGCCACCGAGGGAAATGCCATCAGAGTTAGAAATCGTATGAGTGGAATTTGAAAAAGAAAAGGCCCGGATGAGCAAGGAGATTGCCCGACTGCAAGAAGAGCTTGAGGACATGAAGAATAGGGAATCAGCTTGGGAAAAAGAAAAGGAACAGATCAAGAGAGAAAGGGACATCGTTAAGGGCGATCTTCGGGAATTACATTTGGAGAACAAGAGGTATCGCTTTGAGCTCAGATTTGAGGGGACTCTCAAAACTTCCGGGGAGTGGGAACATGCGGTCAAAAACCTCAAGAAAGAGAATAACTACTGGAAGGAGAAAGAAAAACACGAGGAAGCCCGCGCAAATCAACTGGAGAAACAAGCTAGGGAAAGCTTACACAGCGATGCTTCTGCTGACATGTCAAAGGGTCGTGAACAAGTAGGGATCAGATGGAAGAGCAAGGCAATCAAAAGAGGACAGTGAAGAAGGTCCAGAATCCGAGGGAGTTACCAGTGTTTTGTAATAGTTTTTAGGAGAGATAGGTTATCATGTTGTCTAAAGCAGGGATCTTTTCTTTGATGTATTTAGTTCCAGGAAATCAATGAAAGACCGTTTGGTTGGAATTATCCCGGGGCCAATACTTTAAATGCATTCATTATTCACTAGTTCTTTCTTTTATATATTTTATTTGTTCATAATCATTCATTCATTTATTCTTTATAAATTGTTCATACACTTAGTCATTTATTGGTCCATTCATTTATCTATAGGTTCCTACACTTGTCATTTACTTAGTTGTTCATTCATTAACACTGATTCATTCATTTATTCATTTTTATAAAATAAAATAAGAAATGTGTCAATAATTTCTAATCCATGGTTTTTAAAACTAAAGGTACAATTGGTCGCACTCAGAAAGAACCAGACTTCCAACATCCTTACAAAACTCGATCTCGAACAAGAGCCATGGAAAACGATCAGCTTGCCAGAATTGAGAGAATGGAAAGAATCCAGAAAGAACTACAAGAACAGTTAACTAAGTCTCAAGAGGAGACACGAGAACAGATGACAAAGCTCATAGAGATGATGAGCACTCTGATGAAGCAGAAGTGGCCCGGAGAGAATTTAGCTACTGGAATGGGGGCAGTGAATCAAGAGGATCGACCAGAAGTGGTATAGAGAAATGGACAGACATCCCAACCTGTGAGAAATGAAATCCCAACTGGGGAAGCTTCCTACATCTACATCCAGCCAGCGGCCGAAGCACATAATTTCGATCCAAAAAGGGGTAACATCGGAGTTGATCCAATTGAGGTTGAGGTTCCAGACTTCGAAGAAATGGCAGAAAAGGAAAGGGCCAAAATGACTGAACTGAAGAAGATCGAAACCGTTGAATCTCAGAAGAAATATCAGTTGTTGGAAGAAAGGCTAAGAGCAGTGGAAGGAGCATAGTTATTTGGCAGTCTAGATGCCAAAGAGATGAGCTTGGTACATGATCTAGTAATTCCACCGAAGTTCAAAGTACCAGACTTTGAAAAGTATAATGGGACCACCAACCCATCAGCTCATCTGACCATGTACTGTAGAAGGATGACAGGGCATGAAGATAATGAGAAATTGCTTATTCATTGCTTCCAAGACAGCTTAATAGGGTCAGCCACCCGATGGTACAATCAACAGAGTCGTACCAAGATTCGTTCATGGATGGATTTAGCCAGGGCTTTTATGGAATATTATAAGCATGTTTCCGACATGGTACCGGATAGGCTGTCATAACAAAATATGGAAAAGAGGTCCAATGAGACCTTCAAGGAGTATTTGCAGAGGTGGAGGGATTTGGCTACACAAGTGCAACCCTTTTAACTAGCAAAGAAACCATGGTGCTTTTCATCAACACCTTGAAAGCACCCTATTATGACAAATTAGTGGGAAGCGCTACCAAGGACTTCGCGGATATGGTAATATCTGGGGAAATGATTGAGTCAGCTATTAAGAATGGAAAGATGGAAGGGGTGAGTCTGCTACCCCAAAGAGAGCTTTCCCTACAAAGAAGAAGGAGGAAACCCATGCAGTAAGCTTCAACCAATACCCTTATACACCTCTTACACCATACACACCACCAAGGCCCTATACTTTTACCGTACCTTATGCACCTCCGACTCCTTATACACCATACCCGGGGTATAATCCTTACTACCCCAATATCAACCACCTTATCCAAAACCCGTTCCCCTACACCAATATACCACTACAGCCATTCCCAATTGGCATATCCCCTCAATTCACCCTTCCTAGAAATACTATCCCAAACACACAAGGGCCTGCGTGTAATGACCAACGTTCACCAAGGAATGATCAAAAAGCCCAATTTGATCCGATTCCCACTACCTACGGTGAGCTATATCCAAAACTATTGCAGGGTCAACTTGTTGCACCCGTGTACCTAAAACCTTTGACACCTCCATATCCAAGATGGTACAATGCAAGCACTAACTGTGCATACCATGCGGGAATTCAAGGACATTCAATTGAAGATTGAATAGCCTTCAAAAAAAAGTCCAAAGCCTGATTAATGCTGGGGTTGTGAAGTTTGGGTAAAAAAATGGGCCGAACATAGCTGGAAACCCATTTCCCAATCATGCTGGGAATCAGGTAAGTGCAATATTAATCGGAGAGGGCAAAAGATTAAAAAGGGATATTCGGGAGGTTAAGACTCTGATGCTGACAGTATGGGTTGAAATGGTCAAGGCAGGATTGGTGGAAGGTACAGAGAGTTTGAAAATGGTTGCAAAAAGGATGCATAATTAGTGCCCATTCCATAAGGGTGAAGGCCATGACATACAGAACTGCGAGGACTTTCGGGTTAAAGTCCAAAGGATGATGGATAGTGGGGCAGCCCAATTCTACGAGGAGATAGAGGGGGAAATAGAAGTCATTGAAATTGCAGGTGGCTATGGGATAGGAAAACCCCTAATCATCTATTATGATGAACCGGAGGAAAAAGTTATGCCAGTCATTGAAGAAAATGCGCCCAAATTAATCATTGATCTATCTGTTTCCTTTCCATACAAGGAAAACAAGGCTACACCATGGAAATATGACTGCAGCATGGTTATGCCTGGATCTTCAAGCCAGCATGATATCACAGGTGTGGGGCATTTAACCCGAAGTGTGGAGGTGTTATGCTCCGGAGGCTATTGAACAGGGGTTAGCAGGGAAAGATAGAGGAACAGATAAAGGGAAGAAGGTCGTCGAGCCAATCTATATTGAGATGGATTTGCCAAAGAAAACAGAGAGGGGATCAACCCGATTAATAGAATGAAAGAACCAGTATGTGAGAAGGAAGCCTGTAAGTTCTTGAAATTTATAAAGCATAGTGAGTATAGTGTGGTTGAACAACTGCAACGTCAACCAGCTAGGATCTCAATCTTATCCTTGCTTTTGAATTCAGAACCACACAGAAATGCCATGTTAAGAGTATTAAATCAGGCATATGTGGCTAATAATATATCAGTGGAAAAGCTGGATAGGTTGGTGGGAAACATCGTAGCAGATGACTACATATTTTTCAGCCATGAGGAGATACCACCCAATGGTATTGGATCAACGAAAACTCTCCATATAACTACCACTTGTAAGGGGCACATATTACCGATGGTCATTTTGGATAATGGTTCTTCACTAAATGTGATGCCTTTAGCAACCCTATCCAAATTGCCAGTGGATATTTCCTATATGATACCAAGTTGCACGGTGGTCAGGGCTTTTGATGGAACAAGGAGAGAGGTTATGGGAACCATTGAAGTTCTTCTGGAGATAGGCCCGTGCATTCATACAGTGAACTTCCAGGTCATGGATATTAATCCATCTTATAATTGCTTGTTGGGAAGGCCGTGGATACATTCAGCTGGGGCTGTACCTTCGTCTCTCCACCAAAAGCTGAAATTTGTGATGGAGGGCCGGTTGATCACAGTATCAGGGAGGAAGACATAATAGCTTCCGCATCTACTGAATCTCCTTATGTGGAACCCAATGAAGAGGACGTGGAGTGTTCTTTCTGGTCTTTGAAATTTGTAAATGCAGTTTTCGTCGCTGAAGGACGGAAAATTTTGAAACCGAGGCTGTCCAAGAACACAAGGCTGGGGGTAAGAACCACTGTAGGAAAAGGCTGCAGGGCTGGAAAAAGTCTCGGGAAATATCTTCAGGGGATGGCTTGAGCCATAGAAGTAAAAGGAAAGAAAGACCGGTTTGGCCTAAGATATATTCTGAAGGCCCATGAGAAAAGGAAACAAGTTGAAAGAAACCGACAAAGGAGGATGGCCCGTCTTACGGGTATGGATATTGAGTGGAAGCCTATGACATTTCAACCTATCCTTCACAGCTTCCGCTCAGCAAGTTCTCTGTTCGGAGAAAAGAATTCTGATGATGTGCTCATAATGATAGAGCAAGCCTTCGAGAGATTTCAGATGAATAGGGATGAGCAGATGTATGATGTGGAGATCTGTACGACTGAGAAAGACAGAATTGAAAGAGAGAATGCTAGATGGATGGTGCGACCTTGTCCACCAGGATATAGACTAACCAACTGGAGTGCGACTGAGTTGCCCATAGTTTTTAAGTCTATTCCATAGTAATACTTTTAAAAAAGCAATCTTAATTATCTTTACCGAGAGATATTAAGAGTTTTTTTTTCTGTAATGGGCTTTTTAAACATTTTCATTCAATAAATAACAAGCACAATGTATTTTATCCATATTGATGTGTCCATATTCTTTTATTCTTTGTTATTTATTTTGCTTTCATTATATATTTTCCTATATTGTTTCTTCTCCACCTATTTACAGGTGTACGGATGCGGAATATGAGGACCTTCCTGTCAGTAATTCTGAAATCGATTTTGAAAGACCCATTTGCACGGGTGATTTTGAGGCTAATAAAGATACTGAGGATTATGGTCTACCTTCAAATCTATTGAGGAAAATAGAACAAGAGGAGAAACAAGTACTTCCTCATACAGAATTATTGGAAACGATAAATCTGGGAAATAGTGAGGAGATAAAAAAAGTCAAAATCGGAACTTCATTGTCATCATCAATAAAAGGTGAATTGATAGCTTTGCTCCAGGAGTATGTGGATGTATTTGCATGGTCTTACCAAGATATTCCAGGGTTAGATCCGGATATTGTGGTTCATAAGCTCCCTTTAAAGCCAGAATGTAAGCCAATTCAGCAAAAGTTGAGAATAATGAGGCCTGATATGCTTTTAAAGATAAAAGAGGAGGTGAAGAAACAATTTGATGCTGGATTCCTAGAGGTGGAAAAATATCCAAAATGGGTGGCACATATTGTTCCAGTACCAAAGAATGATGGCAAGGTGCAGATGTGCGTTGATTACCGAGATTTGAACAAGGCCAGCCCTAAAGATAATTTCCCTTTGCCCCACATTGATACTCTGGTGGATAATACGGCGAAAAGTTCTTTATTTTCTTTCATGGACGGATTCTCAGGATACAATCAGATAAACATGGCACCAGAAGATATGGAGAAAACCACATTTGTTACAATGTGGGAACCTTCTGCTACAAAGTAATGCCATTTGGGTTGAAGAATGCTGGGGCAACATACCAAAGAGCCGTGGTAACCTTGTTTCATGATATGATGCATAAGGGAATTGAGGTCTACGTTGATGATATGATTGCAAAGTCACAAGGAGAAAAGGAGCATATTGCGAATCTTAAGAAGCTCTTTGAACGACTAAGGAAGTTTAGACTCAAGCTAAATCCAGCAAAATGCACTTTTAGAGTTACCTCGGGGAAGTTGTTGGGTTTTGTCGTCAGCAAAAGAGGAATTGAGATTAACCCGGATAAAGTGAAGGCTATTCAGAATCTGCCACCACCTCGCACTCAAAAAGAAAGTAAGAGGCTTTCTGGGGAGATTGAATTACATTGCTCGTTTTATTTCACAGTTAACCGACAAATGTGATCCAATATTTAAGTTACTTCGAAAACGTGATCCAGGAGAATGGGATGAAGGGTGTCAGATTGCTTTTGAAAAGGTTAAGCATTATCTATCAAACCCACCAGTATTAATGCCACATATTTCGGATAAACCAATGATACTATATTTATCAGTATTTGAAAGATCCATGGGTTGTGTTTTGGGGCAGCTTGATGAAACTGGAAAGAAAGAACAGGCAGTTTACTACCTCAGCAAGAAGTTCACAGATTATGAGTTGAAATATTCATCAGTAGAGAAGTTGTGTTGTGCCTTAGCTTGGACTGCTCGAAGACTTAGACAGTATATGTTGTATCACACAACGTGGCTGATTGCCAAACTAGATCCAGTCAAGTACATGTTGGAAACACCTTCTTTGTCAGGGAGGACGGCAAGATGGCAGGTTTTATTGTCAGAATACGATATTGTATATGTAAGTCAAAAAGCTATCAAGGGCAGTGCAGTAGCTGAATTCTTAGCAAGTCGGGCAGTGGAAGATTATGAGCCGTTGAACTTTGACTTCCCAGATGAAGATTTGATGCATGTGTCACAAGCAGATGAGATTTCCTTGAAGAAGAGAGTATGAAAAATGTACTTTGATGGCGCATCTAATACTATAGGGCATGGAATCGGTGCAGTGCTTATATCCCCAGAAGAAGATTGTTATCCTTTCACTGCTAGATTGGATTTTGATTGTACAAACAATACTGCCGAGTATGAAGCATGTACTATGGGCTTCGTGCTGCAGTGGACAGAAAGATCAAAGTATTGGAAGTTTTCGGAGACTCAGCCTTAGTGATTTACCAGCTACGAGGAGAATGGGAAACCCGAGATACAAAGCTAATCCGATACCGAGAACTCATACTAAGTTTATTGGAGGAGTTTGAAGAAGTAAATTTCAACTACTTTCCTCGAGAAGAAAATCGAATGGCAGATGCTCTGGCTACATTGTCATCAATGTTCAAAGTGAATGAAGGGGCGGAAGTTGTGCCGATCAAGATGAGCATATATGAGCCTCTTGCTCACTGTTTGAGTATTGAAGAAGAAACAGATGGTCTCCCTTGGTATAACGACATCTTGCAGTACATAAAGAGTCAACAGTATCCAGAACAAGCAATAGAGAATGACAAGAGGACTCTGAGAAGGTTAGCAATGAGTTTCGTTCTAGATAGTGAGATTCTCTATAAGAAAGGGAAAGATCAAGTCCTGTTAAGATGTGTAGCCGAAGCTCGAAGAATCATAGAAGAGGTCCATGAAGGGATATGTGGCACTCATGCTAATGGTCATATGCTTGCTAAACAGATTATGAGGGCAGGGTACTATTGGCCGACGATGGAAGGAGATTGTATCAGTTATTCCCGGAAGTGCCATAAATGCCAGATATATGCAGATAAGATTCATGTGTCGCCATCGCCATTACATGTCATGACTGCACCATGGCCATTTTCAATGTAGGGAATGGATATGATCGGGCCTATTACCCCGAAAGCTTCAAATGGACATCGTTTCATCTTGGTGGCTATAGATTATTTCACAAAGTGGGTAGAAGCTGCTTCCTATGCGAATGTAACAAAGTCGGTGGTATGCAGATTCGTCAAGAAAGAAATCATATGTCGTTACGGGTTGCCAGCAAGAATTATTTCGGATAATGCTCTCAATTTGAACAATAAGATGATGAGCGAAGTGTGTACTCAATTCAAGATCACACATCATAATTCGGCACCTTACCTTCCGAAGATGAATGGCGCAGTAGAAACAGCTAACAAGAACATCAAGAGGATTGTTGAGAAGATGACCAATGTGTACAAAGATTGGCATTAGATCTTGCCTTTCGCTCTTCATGCATATCGTACTTCGGCCCGCACATCTACAGGGGCAACACCGTTTTCTTTGGTATACGAGATGAAAGCAGTTCTACCCATTGAAGTTGAGATCCCTTCACTTCGGATTTTGATGAAAGTTGGCCTAGAGGAAGCAGAATGGGTTAGAGCTCGTTATGAACAGTTGAATCTCATCGAGGAGAAAAGACTGAAAGCAATTTTTCATGGGCAGTTGTATCAGAAAAGGATGATTCGAGCCCACAACAAGAAAGTTCGTCCCAAGCAGTTCCAAGAAGGGGAGTTGGTATTGAGAAGAATTCTCCCTATAGTGAAGGACCCGAGAGGAAAATGGGCTCCGAATTGGGAAGGATGGTAAAGAGAGCTTTTTCTGGAGGAGCATTGATTCTAACTAGAATGGACGGGGAAGATTTCAGAAATCCCGTGAATGCTGATGAACTAAAAAAGTATTATGCTTGAAAAAAAAATGTGATGCTGTACACATGGAAATTCGAATGATTCCAAGTATAAAAATAGAAATTCTATATATCTATTTCCCCTGAGAATTGCTTTTCAAAGAGAATAGTCATGCTTGTTATGATGAATAGCCATCTTTCATATTCCTTCCACTAAGAAGAAATTATCCTTATTCACCTCTTTTGAGCCTTAGGATTTATTTCTTTCTTTAAACCTTGATCAAGGATCACCCTCTACACTGGAGGGCAAATACGAGGAAAGATAATCAAAAATCATGGCAAAAAGAAAGCCATCAGAAAATGTGGCAAACAAAAGCCAACAAAAAAAAGAAAAGAAAAGAAAGTTTAAAAAGGGACAAATGTTTCAAGAATGAGTTCTCCTCAAGAAATGATCTTTGATCCAATCACCCTTAAACACATTTTGGGCCTATTTATCTTTTTTTTCTAAACCTAAACCTTGGCCTACATTACATGCTTTAAAAGCCCATTTTGATTAAGCATGGATAGTTATTTTGAAAGGTTATTCTCAGAATTTATCCCATCTTTTGAATTGATATTTTTACCTTAGAAGCATTAGAATTCTCAGATGCATGGTAGAATACAAAAAAATGGAAATGAAAAAAGAATGTAAAAGGAGAGGTTTAAGTCGAAAACCCGCAAAGGGCGACTTAATACCGAACGGAGGACACTTGAGTTGAAAACCTGCAAAGGGCGGCTCAAGTACTGATCAAAGCTTGAATCAATGCTTCGTGTAAAGGGGGAGAAAGTATCTGACAATCAGAGAAAAGGGGAACAACGCAGTCTGATGTAACTACAAAAGCCAAGGGGTTACCCAAGCGAATTGCTCATTCAAGAGAAATTTCAGATGGTTTGAAAAGGAGGGTCCAAGATATTCCGCATCCGGGGCATCTACAGACTATAACCTTACATTTGTTTCTTATATATTTGATATTTATTATTTCAAAAAACATTTCTTGCAATAAATTCTTGTTATCCTTTTCATGACAATTTTTGCTTGATTCATATTTTCTTTCATACACTTTTGAGATGCATTATGGTTGTTATTAAATTGAATGATGATTAGTAATAAAAATCTTTAAATAAAGGGATTTCAAAGTATTACTAAGGGATAGATTTAAATCTTGGGAAAGGTTTGGAAAGGTCACCAAGAAAAGAAAACAGTGAACGTGGTGGAAACTCCATCACGAAGTCAGAAAATCTGTGAACTTCAGCGAGAGACAGAAGCTGAGATTGTTTGACAAGATATCTTGAGTGAAGAATTTCTTAAGTGAGGCATCAATGAATAATTGAAGACTTTGTCCTGAAGTCATATAATCCGTGAACCTCAAAGAAACCATGGATTAGAAATTATGGCACAATCATTTGATTGCATTTATTTTTAGGACACATACAAGCATTTGCAAAGCATGACATTCTCATCATTACATTTAGCTAACAGTGCAGAAATCAAGGAAACTTGGACTTCCCCAAAGAGAACTCGTGTTGCTTCTCAAAAGATTCAGACTCCGAGATCATCATCAAGGTATTCTTTTCTATTTTAAATCAAATTCATTTTGTTTATCAGACGAGTTGAGCCTTGAGACTGTCGTCAAGGTATTTTCAAATCCCAATTTTAAAGACCTTTGGGCACCAGTTATAAAGACCTTCGGGCACCAGTTTTAAAGACCTTCGGGCATAAGTTTTAAAGATCTTCGGGCACCAGTTTTAAAGACCTTCGGGCACCAGTTTTAAAGACCTTCGGGCACCAATTTTAAAGACCTTCGGGCACCAGTTTTAAAGACCTTCGGGCACCAGTTTTAAAAACCTCCGGGCACCATTTTAAAAACCTTCAAGCACCAGTTTCTTTAAGACCTCCGGGCACCATTTTAAAGACCTTCGGGCACCAGTTTCTTTAAGACCTTCAGGCACCATTTTTAAGATCTTCGGGCATAATTTTTTCTTTTGGAAATCGAATCTGTTTCCTTAAGAAGGGTCAAGCCTTGATTAGTCAGGGAATTCAATTTAAGGACAAATCTTCAATTTACAGCTTTTTCAAAAAACAAATGTGAAAAAATGATCGAAGAATGAAGAAGAACCCTTCCTTTACATGTGATTTCACTGATTGTACAAAATTAGTGTTTGTTTATCTTTGCCTGATTCCTGATTCTCAGCAATAGCCAAAGAGAGGCAGCTGTAGACACCTAATTTTGTCCAGACCACTAAAACAGGTATGTTTTCTTCCTAAAATGAAGTTTTTGAGTGTAAAAAGACTTTTTTTCATCCTGCAGGTGGTACTCCGAGACTTAGTTTAAGAGGACGAGCATAAAAAGTCAAACTCAAAAAAAGTCAACCTCAAAAAAGTCAACCCCAGAAAGTCAACTACTAAAAAAAAATCAACCCACTTTCAAAATCAAGATTTTAAGTTCAATTGAGAAATGGCAAAAGAATTTTGATAATTTGAGGTCTACATTGAAAAGATATGGTGTTCGGAAGTTGGGATTTGGAGATTCAGTAGAAAGAAAACCCTAATCCGAGAAATTTAGGGAAAAGTGCTTAAACGATCGAATTGGTCAAAATTGAAGGTTCCAAATGAAAGATAAGCACTGACTACGAGTAATGGAGAAGCCACTTGAAAGGAAATTTGAAAGAAAAGTCAATCCGGGAGAAAACCGAGAATTAGGGTTTTTGGAAGATTTCGGTGAAATCGAGAAAAATCACAGAAATGGCCCGACTTGGTAAGACCAAAGCCTCCAATGGATGAGGAATGATTAAAAAGGGATAGCCCAAGGCTCAGTGATAACTCGTATAATTATATAGTTCTTAGTTATGTTTTATTATTGTTTTGTGTCAAATACGAGTTATTATTGCTTAGTCTAATTGTGTTTATGATATTTTATATTTTTATGTAATTTGGTGTTTTTCACGAGTTTCTTTGAGTGATTTCAGATTACTAGGTTAAATCAAGAATTAAGGGCAAATCCAATTCAGTTCCAGTTCCGACACCTTTTGCCATATCAGCTATATCTGGAGTTTCACTGAAGCAATAAGGCTGCAATTTTAACCGTGCAAAGTTAAGAGGCATATCTATCTTTTTCATGTTTTACACTTCTTGAAACGGAGTCGTTTTCCCTACCGAAATCAACCATCAAGTTGGCTGATGTGCAATGACGTCTGTTCTGCACCGTTTTGGTATTTTGACCATATCTTTCGATCCACATGAGAAAATGATCTGATTCCAACGGCTCTGGATCAGTAACTGATAGGGGCATATTTTTCTAGAAGACCATTTGATCAGATCGAGCCTCCAACATTGACAAAATCGAGCATCAAGCTGGCTGATCAGAATTGTCATACAACATGACGAAAATTGTTAGAAAAATGCACCCACCTATTATACCTACCTTTGAAATTTATCAAGCTTGTCTCTTGTCATTTAGCTCTCCAAAATGTGTATAAATAGAGGGTCTTGGATGAGTTTACAACTCTTAATTGAGTTACCATCAAGTTTTTGGCGCCGTTGCCGGGGAGGCAATACTAAGTATATAAGTTTATAAGTATATTTATTTTTATTTTAATTGGCTGGTTATACCGCCTAATTTTCTATATATTTATATTTATATTGTATATTAACTTTGTTTTATTTTTATTGGCTGGTTATACCGCCTAATTTGTATATTAACTTTGTTTTATTTTTGTTTGGCGACGTGATTTTAGATCTCGTCGTTTAGTTAGATTTTATTGTGAAACTTTTTCAGGTAATCTTTCTAATACAACTCCTACCATGGCTGACAATGAAAGTGTTCATGCTGAAGATGAGAACAGAAAAGTACGCACCATGCGTGACTACTTGCAACCAACTCGAAGTTCATCACCCTCTTGTTTTATTTTTCCTCTCAATGCAAACAACTTTCGTTTTAAACCAGGTATGATAGCTTTGCTTCCAAATTTCCATGGGTTAGAATCGGAAAGTGCTTACTCGTTTCTAAAAGACTTCGAAGATGTATGTGTCACCTTTAATGACCAACAATGTACAAATGAAATTGTCAAGCTAAAATTATTTCCTTTTTCTTTAAAAGATAAAGCAAAAATTTGGCTTCATAATTTAAAACCAAGGTCAATTGGCACATGGCAAGAATTACAAACTGAGTTTCTAAAGAAAATTTTCCCAGCACATAAAACTACTGCTTTGAAAAGACAGATTCAAAATTTCAATCAAAATCAAAATGAAGCATTTTTTCAGTGCTGGGAGCGTTTTAAAGATTTGTTAAGTTCTTGTCCACATCATGGTTTTGAAAAATGGCGTCTTATTAGTTTCTTTTATGAAAGTTTAACTCCTGAAACTAAACAATTTGTTGAAACAATGTGTAACGGTGAGTTTCTAGAAAAAGAACCTGAAGAAGCCTTTGACTACTTAGACCATTTGGCAGATAACTCTCAAGCCTGGCACACAGATAATTCCTCTGAAAGTTCCAATAGATCTAATCTTGTTTCTAACAGAGGTAAATATCATTTTAGTCAAGAAGATGAGATAAAAGCTAAAGTAGCTAATTTGGCTAGAAAGATTGAAGCCATGGAACTTAGAGAAGTAAAAGAAGTCAAAACGGTTAAAAATGAAGAAAGTTGTGGAATTTGTGAAATCATGGGACACCCCACTTCTGAATGTCCAAACATTCCCATTCTTAAAGAAGCGTTGCATGATCAAGTAAATTCCATAAACACATTTAAAAAGTCTTTTCCTTCTCCTTACTCTGAAACGTATAACCCTGAATGGAGAAATCATCCCAACTTCAGTTGGTGGAATAATAATCATGTTCAGGTACCACAATCTCAAAAGCCGGGTACCACTTTTTCCTATCAACCTTCACGTGTACAAACCTTGGAAGAGACATTGCAAGCATTCATGCAAACACAAGCAAATGTGAATAACCAAACTTCACAGGACATCAATGAGATCAAAAACACCTTGTCCACATTGACAGCTTCATTACGCACTCAAGAAAAAGGTAAGTTTCCTGCTCAACCTCAGCCTAACCCTTCTACTCAATGTCTTGTTTCTTGCTCCAATGAAACTCAACAGGAAAATGCCAGTTCTATCACAACTCTTCGAAGTGGAAAGGCAATTGACAAAAATATTCCATCAAAAGACCAAGATCCTCATTCCCCTCCGAAAAGTAATGGTAAGGATGATGGTAAGTCTGAACTTCTTGAAAATTTGGACAAAGAAAAAGGTATGCATCCTGCTCCTTTTCCTCAAAGGTTGCAAACAATAAAGAATTTGAATCAAAATGCAGAAATATATGAACTTTTCAAACAAGTTAAGATTAACATTCCTTTATTGGATGCAATCAAACAAGTTCCATCTTATGCTAAATTTTTGAAGGACATGTGCACAGTTAAAAGGAAACATAATGTACAAAAGAAAGCATTTCTGACGGAAAGTGTGAGCTCAATCATTCAGCACCTTACTCCACCAAAATTCAAAGATCCTGGATGTCCAACAATCTCATGCATCATTGGAAACACTAGAATAGAACGTGCATTGCTTGATCTTGGTGCTATTGTTAATCTTTTGCCTTTTTCTGTTTATCAACAGTTAGGTTTAGGTGAACTCAAGAAAACACCTGTTACACTTCAACTAGCTGATCGTTCTGTAAAAATTCCTCGAGGGATAGTTGAAGATGTTTTGGTTCAAATTGATAATTTTTACTTCCCTGTTGATTTTATTGTTTTGGACACACATCCTGTTTCAAATCCAAATGTTCAAATTCCTGTTATATTAGGCCGTCCATTTCTTGCAACTTCTAATGCTCTAATAAATTGCAGGAATGGTATTTTGAACATTTCTTTTGGAAATATGACTTTAGAATTAAATGTGTTCAACATTTGCAAGCAACCTGGTGATGATTCAGAAGTACATGAAGTGGATTTCATTGAAGAACTTGTTCATGAACATCTCACCACTACCACATTCCATGATCCTTTAGAAGCTTATTTAATTGAATGTAAGTTTGATAATGCTTCAGAAATTTCACACACTGATTCTTTGTTAAATTCTTTTCAGGTTAAGCATTGTTGGAAACAAAAGTTTGAGGAACTTCCATCACTCACAAATGTCACTGTACCATCAACTATTGAACCACCCAAGCTGGATTTAAAACCATTGCCATCCGAGCTAAAATATTCCTTTTTGGAAAGGAGAATTTGGGTAATATCCAACTTTCTCTTGAGACGCATCCTAGTGGAGACGTACAAAGAGAAATTCTTGATTTATGGCCGCAATTCCAAAGGGAATGGCAACATCTTGGGAATCTGATGTTAAAAAACCCTGTTTGCCAGCTTGTAAGAAAACTGGATGGGAAGCATATCCTCGACTCATAGAAGGCGTTTAAGCCGTTTCTGGACGTAAAACCAGAGGAAGATGTGAGCCACAATCACAACTACAAGAAATGACTTCTCAGCTTTTGGTTTGATTTGCAATAACTTCATTTCGGTTTAATTTACGTGTTGTTCGATTTGTGTAATTATTTTCGTTTTTTTTTTTTGCATTGGTCTTTTACGGTTGATTTTTCTTCTCTTTTTGATTTTCTTCCTGAAATCACGCAAAAATATTTTGTTAGGTTAACATTTTCTTCTGACAGGTCAACTACACTTTCGGCGACATTATTACTCTTGACTTTTACGGTTGATTTTTCTTCTCTTTTTGATTTTCTTCCTGAAATCACGCAAAAATCTTTTGTTAGGTTAACATTTTCTTCTGACAGGTCAAATACACTTTCGACGACATTATTACTCTTGTCTGATTCACTACTCAGTCCTCTATATATTACACCATGTACTCATTCTCTTTCAGGCACTCAAAAAAAAAAAAAAAAACAATGGAAAGTACTTCGTCCCAACACATTAAAAAAAATTTGTGTCTTTGGAGGTGCTTATCCAGGGAAAAATAACATATTCGCTGATGAAGCCATAAGAGTTGGAGTAATACTTGCCCAACAAAAGATCTAGTTGATTTATGGAGGCGGTAGTACGGGTTTAATGGGAGCAGTCGCTACAGCAGCACACGCCGGAGGAAGTCCAGTTCTAGGAATCATGCCAAAACTATTCACAGATTTTTGTGGACCTACCGTGGGTAAAGAAATACAAGTCTGGAGTATCCCTGAATGGATGACAATCATGTACCATTCTGCCGATGCATTCATTGCTTTACCAGGAGGTCTGGGTACATTGGAAGAAATAGCTTGCGTGGCTTCTTGGTCATCTTTGGTCACAAATAAGAAACCCATTGGTTTGCTTAATATTAATGGTTATTTTAGTAATTTGCTTTCATATTTAGATAATGTTGTGGATAATGGATTCATGTTTTCAGAGGCAAGGAGAACCATAATTTTTGCTACAACCATTGAAGATTTACTCAAAAAGCTCCAACCTTATGAGTATTTATCTGCTACGGTTGTTTCGCAAACGCTCGGAAAAAGAAAAAGAGATATGGACGAGCAAGGAGTGGATTGCACTTTGTCTTTGTGACATTATCTAACATTTTGTTTGTTGTGTCTCAGTTATAATAAGTGGTTAGCAATCTCTGCAGGTAATATCTCCTAAATTCTACCTTTAGTAGGGGGTAAGGGACATATTTTGCTAATTTAAAAAAAAAAAAAAAAATTGATGTGTTTTAAGCCATTTAGAAGTATTCATTCTGAACAAGGTCTGAGTAAGGGAGACTTGAGACATACCTTGTCAGTTTGATTTCTTCTTTCAAAAAAAAAAAAGTTTGTTGTGTTTTAAGCAATTTAGAAGTATTCATTCTGAACAAGGTCTGAGTAAGGGAGACTTGAGACATACCTTGTCAGTTTGATTTTAATCTTTTTATGTTTACTTGTTAATTTTTGTTTAGTATTTTAGGATTATTTAGGTTGCATGAGTTTGTTTTGTTTTGAGTCTTAGTTATTCCTATTCTTATGTTATTAGTTCTTTTCTCTTACACATGATTCTTTCATTTGGGTTAATAGACTTACATTGAGGACAATGTAAGAATTAAGTGTGGGGGGAACGATTTAGGATTTCTTTTATTTTTGTCTACTAATTTTTTTTATGAGTCTTTATTATTATTATTATTTTAATGTGTTCTAGTTCCTTTTTAATACAATGATGAGATATGAATTGCATAAGTCTAAAACAGATTTATTAGTGAGAAGATTTTCATGAGAATTGAGCTTGATGTCAACCTTTTTATGAGCCAATGTTAATATGATATGTTGATTGAGAAAGAAGCATGTTTAGACTTAATCTGACTTGTATAATCATCCTTGTGAGTTTTTGAGCCTATAATGATTGATGCATTATACAAATCAATCTAATTTCTTTCTTGAGTGCTCTTATGATTACATGATTCTCTAGAACTTTCTTTAAACCGTTTGAGACTATATTGATACATGTGACAACATGAATATGATAGAGGCATTAGGATTATAACCAGAGCCAAACAGCCATCCATTATTAATGTTCTAAGAGAACATCCCCACTAGTGAGCCAATTTGAGCCTACATTAAATATGCTATTTTATTGGTAACCAGAACTTACACCTAGCCTAAATATACTTATATCCTTACCTTTGTTCTAAAGATGGATTATATATTTTGAGACATATTGCAAAAACAAGGGATACTTTTTGAAAATTTGGGTTAGAACGAAAGATAAGTGTGGGGGGGGAGAGAGGCAAAAGTCAAGAGAAAAAGAAAGGGATCATTGTCAAATACATTCCCATATTAAAAAAAAAAAATCTTCTCTTGAACTTCTAGTTAAAGTAAAGAAAAAGATGTTACAAAGTTGGTTAGAATGAAGCAAAGGCTCAACATGAATATTTAGCCTATGTGACTATGTACTTGTAAAGAGTTTATTTGTATGATCTTATTATGTCTCTAAACTCTATGAACTCTTTGGAACCTTTGTGATATCTTTATCCTTTTGTTCTTTAACCACATTATAACCCTTTGGCCCCATTACAACCTTGAATAAAGACCTCTTGATTTATGAAGTTGTATGATCTAAATAGTGGAGAATAGGTGGACAAGCAAGCATATGGTAGAAGTGTTTTCATGAGATTGATTGAGTGTAAACACTTTACCACTACTTTAAAGAGTGAAAATCATGAGAGTATCCCATGTGAGAGGTTGAGATTAAGTTGAATATGCACTATTTTGATTGAAATATGTTATGTTAATATTGGCTTAACTCATTTATTTACATTCAAGCATGAATTTTTGTGAAATTCTTTGAGCTATTGATTAGTTTATAAGACTTGTTCAAAGATTGTCTCTAATTTATATTGAAAGGATTAGGAGTAAATATTTTTAGTGTATGTAATTTACTTATATTTTAGTTTTTCAATGTTTGTGGGTATCGTTCTAGCAAACCCTCACGAGACTAAACTCGTCCACTAGGGACACCTAAGGGTTTAAAGGCTTGTGTCACATGCTAAGTGCCACCGTGATTTCCAACGAAAATGGATTAGATTAGATTTTCTTATTTTATTTTTATTGAGTCGTTGCTAGGGACTAGCAACAATCTAAGTGTAGGGGTGTGATAACTCGCATAATTATATAGTTCTTAGTTATGTTTTATTATTGTTTTGTGTCAAATACGAGTTATTATTGCTTAGTCTAATTGTGTTTATGATATTTTATATTTTTATGTAATTTGGTGTTTTTCACGAGTTTCTTTGAGTGATTTCAGATTACTAGGTTAAATCAAGAATTAAGGGCAAATCCAATTCAGTTCCAGTTCCGACACCTTTTGCCATATCAGCTATATCTGGAGTTTCACTGAAGCAATAAGGCTGAAATTTTAACCGTGCAAAGTTAAGAGGCATATCTATCTTTTTCATGTTTTACACTTCTTGAAACGGAGTCGTTTTCCCTACCGAAATCAACCATCAAGTTGGCTGATGTGCAATGACGTCTGTTCTGCACCGTTTTGGTATTTTGACCATATCTTCCGATCCACATGAGCAAATGATCTGATTCCAACGGCTCTGGATCAGTAACTGATAGGGGCATATTTTTCTAGAAGACCATTTGATCAGATCGAGCCTCCAACATTGACAAAATCGAGCATCAAGCTGGCTGATCAGAATTGTCATACAACATGACGAAAATTGTTAGAAAAATGCACCCACCTATTATACCTACCTTTGAAATTTATCAAGCTTGTCTCTTGTCATTTAGCTCTCCAAAATGTGTATAAATAGAGGGCCTTGGATGAGTATTAGCAGACATTATACATTGGTAGGATATTAGCCATTGTAATAAAATTCTCTAAGTTTTCTTTTTCTTTCCTTTCTCTAGTTTTCTTTTTCTTTATTTACTTATGTTTCTTACATTTCTTTTCATTTTATTCATATCTAGTATGTGTTGCTAATCATATTGTTGAGGTGATGAGGTGAAGCTTTTGGTAAATGCTAAGGTTAGTCTCTTAAACATGAGCTAAAATGAATCATCATTTATAAACACTAGTATAGATAATATTTTCTTTTGGTTTAAAATCATACTTACAAAGTAGGGATCTTGATTCATTATTGACAAGGAAAATGGCACAGTAAATGCTTGGTTTCATAACCTTGATTTGTTGTAGACATATACCTTGGCATAAGGAATGCTTGGACTCTTTTTATGAGTTTTGAGGACACCAAATGAACATAATATCATATGCTATGGACGTTGGACAATTTGGACTGAATTGCTAAACCTTCCGATTGGAACCTCCCTTATGTGTGGATTTCAATTGTGTAATAAAACAAGATTAATCTTAGCATAACACCAAGAGTGGATTCTCTAACCTCAACATCTTTTCTTATTGTTTTTTATATCTTGTTTAATTTCTTTTATGTTATTTTGTTTATTTTGTTCTCTAATATCTTGTTTATCTTGTTTTGTTGTTGATTCCCTAATATCTTGTTTACTTTCTTTTTCTTATATATTTATAAACTTATACTTACTAATACGCTTCCCCGTGGTTCGACCTCGGTCACCCGAGAATTTATTACTTGAACATAACCTGCACTTGGGTTTACAACTCTTAATTGAGTTACCATCAAGTTTTTGGCGCCGTTGCCGGGGAGGCAATACTAAGTATATAAGTTTATAAGTATATTTATTTTTATTTTTATTGGCTGGTTATACCGCCTAATTTTCTATATATTTATATTTATATTGTATATTAACTTTGTTTTATTTTTATTGGCTGGTTATACCGCCTAATTTGTATATTAACTTTGTTTTATTTTTGTTTGGCGACGTGATTTTAGATCTCGTCGTTTAGTTAGATTTTATTGTGAAACTTTTTCAGGTAATCTTTCTAATACAACTCCTACCATGGCTGACAATGAAAGTGTTCATGCTGAAGATGAGAACAGAAAAGTACGCACCATGCGTGACTACTTGCAACCAACTCGAAGTTCATCACCCTCTTGTTTTATTTTTCCTCTCAATGCAAACAACTTTCGTTTTAAACCAGGTATGATAGATTTGCTTCCAAATTTCCATGGGTTAGAATCGGAAAGTGCTTACTCGTTTCTAAAAGACTTCGAAGATGTATGTGTCACCTTTAATGACCAACAATGTACAAATGAAATTGTCAAGCTAAAATTATTTCCTTTTTCTTTAAAAGATAAAGCAAAAATTTGGCTTCATAATTTAAAACCAAGGTCAATTGACACATGGCAAGAATTACAAACTGAGTTTCTAAAGAAATTTTTCCCAGCACATAAAACTACTGCTTTGAAAAGACAGATTCAAAATTTCAATCAAAATCAAAATGAAGCATTTTTTCAGTGCTGGGAGCGTTTTAAAGATTTGTTAAGTTCTTGTCCACATCATGGTTTTGAAAAATGGCGTCTTATTAGTTTCTTTTATGAAAGTTTAACTCCCGAAACTAAACAATTTGTTGAAACAATGTGTAACGGTGAGTTTCTAGAAAAAGAACCTGAAGAAGCCTTTGACTACTTAGACCATTTGGCAGATAACTCTCAAGCCTGGCACACAGATAATTCCTCTGAAAGTTCCAATAGATCTAATCTTGTTTCTAACAGAGGTAAATATCATTTTAGTCAAGAAGATGAGATAAAAGCTAAAGTAGCTAATTTGGCTAGAAATATTGAAGCCATGGAACTTAGAGAAGTAAAAGAAGTCAAAACGGTTAAAAATGAAGAAAGTTGTGGAATTTGTGAAATCATGGGACACCCCACTTCTGAATGTCCAAACATTCCCATTCTTAAAGAAGCGTTGCATGATCAAGTAAATTCCATAAACACATTTAAAAAGTCTTTTCCTTCTCCTTACTCTGAAACGTATAACCCTGAATGGAGAAATCATCCCAACTTCAGTTGGTGGAATAATAATCATGTTCAGGTACCACAATCTCAAAAGCCGGGTACCACTTTTTCCTATCAACCTTCACGTGTACAAACCTTGGAAGAGACATTGCAAGCATTCATGCAAACACAAGCAAATGTGAATAACCAAACTTCACAGGACATCAATGAGATCAAAAACACCTTGTCCACATTGACAGCTTCATTACGCACTCAAGAAAAAGGTAAGTTTCCTGCTCAACCTCAGCCTAACCCTTCTACTCAATGTCTTGTTTCTTGCTCCAATGAAACTCAACAGGAAAATGCCAGTTCTATCACAACTCTTCGAAGTGGAAAGGCAATTGACAAAAACATTCCATCAAAAGACCAAGATCCTCATTCCCCTCCGAAAAGTAATGGTAAGGATGATGGTAAGTCTGAACTTCTTGAAAATTTGGACAAAGAAAAAGGTATGCATCCTGCTCCTTTTCCTCAAAGGTTGCAAACAATAAAGAATTTGAATCAAAATGCAGAAATATATGAACTTTTCAAACAAGTTAAGATTAACATTCCTTTATTGGATGCAATCAAACAAGTTCCATCTTATGCTAAATTTTTGAAGGACATGTGCACAGTTAAAAGGAAACATAATGTACAAAAGAAAGCATTTCTGACGGAAAGTGTGAGCTCAATCATTCAGCACCTTACTCCACCAAAATTCAAAGATCCTGGATGTCCAACAATCTCATGCATCATTGGAAACACTAGAATAGAACGTGCATTGCTTGATCTTGGTGCTAGTGTTAATCTTTTGCCTTTTTCTGTTTATCAACAGTTAGGTTTAGGTGAACTCAAGAAAACACCTGTTACACTTCAACTAGCTGATCGTTCTGTAAAAATTCCTCGAGGGATAGTTGAAGATGTTTTGGTTCAAATTGATAATTTTTACTTCCCTGTTGATTTTATTGTTTTGGACACACATCCTGTTTCAAATCCAAATGTTCAAATTCCTGTTATATTAGGCCATCCATTTCTTGCAACTTCTAATGCTCTGATAAATTGCAGGAATGGTATTTTGAACATTTCTTTTGGAAATATGACTTTAGAATTAAATGTGTTCAACATTTGCAAGCAACCTGGTGATGATTCAGAAGTACATGAAGTGGATTTCATTGAAGAACTTGTTCATGAACATCTCACCACTACCACATTCCATGATCCTTTAGAAGCTTATTTAATTGAATGTAAGTTTGATAATGCTTCAGAAATTTCACACACTGATTCTTTGTTAAATTCTTTTCAGGTTAAGCATTGTTGGAAACAAAAGTTTGAGGAACTTCCATCACTCACAAATGTCACTGTACCATCAACTATTGAACCACCCAAGCTGGATTTAAAACCATTGCCATCCGAGCTAAAATATTCCTTTTTGGAAAGGAGAATTTGGGTAATATCCAACTTTCTCTTGAGACGCATCCTAGTGGAGACGTACAAAGAGAAATTCTTGATTTATGGCCGCAATTCCAAAGGGAATGGCAACATCTTGGGAATCTGATGTTAAAAAACCCTGTTTGCCAGCTTGTAAGAAAACTGGATGGGAAGCATATCCTCGACTCATAGAAGGCGTTTAAGCCGTTTCTGGACGTAAAACCAGAGGAAGATGTGAGCCACAATCACAACTACAAGAAATGACTTCTCAGCTTTTGGTTTGATTTGCAATAACTTCATTTCGGTTTAATTTACGTGTTGTTCGATTTGTGTAATTATTTTCGTTTTTTTTTTTTTTTTTTTGCATTGGTCTTTTACGGTTGATTTTTCTTCTCTTTTTGATTTTCTTCCTGAAATCACGCAAAAATATTTTGTTAGGTTAACATTTTCTTCTGACAGGTCAACTACACTTTTGGCGACATTATTACTCTTGACTTTTACGGTTGATTTTTCTTCTCTTTTTGATTTTCTTTCTGAAATCACGCAAAAATCTTTTGTTAGGTTAACATTTTCTTCTGACAGGTCAAATACACTTTCGGCGACATTATTACTCTTGTCTGATTCACTACTCAGTCCTCTATATATTACACCATGTACTCATTCTCTTTCAGGCACTCAAAAAAAAAAAAAAAAAAACAATGGAAAGTACTTCGTCCCAACGCATTAAAAAAAATTTGTGTCTTTGGAGGTGCTTATCCAGGGAAAAATAACATATTCGCTGATGAAGCCATAAGAGTTGGAGTAATACTTGCCCAACAAAAGATCCAGTTGATTTATGGAGGCGGTAGTACGGGTTTAATGGGAGCAGTCGCTACAGCAGCACACGCCGGAGGAAGTCCAGTTCTAGGAATCATGCCAAAACTATTCACAGATTTTTGTGGACCTACCGTGGGTAAAGAAATACAAGTCTGGAGTATCCCTGAATGGATGACAATCATGTACCATTCTGCCGATGCATTCATTGCTTTACCAGGAGGTCTGGGTACATTGGAAGAAATAGCTTGCGTGGCTTCTTGGTCATCTTTGGTCACAAATAAGAAACCCATTGGTTTGCTTAATATTAATGGTTATTTTAGTAATTTGCTTTCATATTTAGATAATGTTGTGGATAATGGATTCATGTTTTCAGAGGCAAGGAGAACCATAATTTTTGCTACAACCATTGAAGATTTACTCAAAAAGCTCCAACCTTATGAGTATTTATCTGCTACGGTTGTTTCGCAAACGCTCGGAAAAAGAAAAAGAGATATGGACGAGCAAGGAGTGGATTGCACTTTGTCTTTGTGACATTATCTAACATTTTGTTTGTTGTGTCTCAGTTATAATAAGTGGTTAGCAATCTCTGCAGGTAATATCTCCTAAATTCTACCTTTAGTAGGGGGTAAGGGACATATTTTGCTAATTTAAAAAAAAAAAAAAATTTGATGTGTTTTAAGCCATTTAGAAGTATTCATTCTGAACAAGGTCTGAGTAAGGGGGACTTGAGACATACCTTGTCAGTTTGATTTCTTCTTTCAAAAAAAAAAAAAGTTTGTTGTGTTTTAAGCAATTTAGAAGTATTCATTCTGAACAAGGTCTGAGTAAGGGAGACTTGAGACATACCTTGTCAGTTTGATTTTAATCTTTTTATGTTTACTTGTTAATTTTTGTTTAGTATTTTAGGATTATTTAGGTTGCATGAGTTTGTTTTGTTTTGAGTCTTAGTTATTCCTATTCTTATGTTATTAGTTCTTTTCTCTTACACATGATTCTTTCATTTGGGTTAATAGACTTACATTGAGGACAATGTAAGAATTAAGTGTGGGGGGAACGATTTAGGATTTCTTTTATTTTTGTCTACTATTTTTTTTTATGAGTCTTTATTATTATTATTATTTTAATGTGTTCTAGTTCCTTTTTAATACAATGATGAGATATGAATTGCATAAGTCTAAAACAGATTTATTAGTGAGAAGATTTTCATGAGAATTGAGCTTGATGTCAACCTTTTTATGAGCCAATGTTAATATGATATGTTGATTGAGAAAGAAGCATGTTTAGACTTAATCTGACTTGTATAATCATCCTTGTGAGTTTTTGAGCCTATAATGATTGATGCATTATACAAATCAATCTAATTTCTTTCTTGAGTGCTCTTATGATTACATGATTCTCTAGAACTTGCTTTAAACCGTTTGAGACTATATTGATACATGTGACAACATGAATATGATAGAGGCATTAGGATTATAACCAGAGCCAAACAGCCATCCATTATTAATGTTCTAAGAGAACATCCCCACTAGTGAGCCAATTTGAGCCTACATTAAATATGCTATTTTATTGGTAACCAGAACTTACACCTAGCCTAAATATACTTATATCCTTACCCTTGTTCTAAAGATGGATTATATATTTTGAGACATATTGCAAAAACAAGGGATACTTTTTGAAAATTTGGGTTAGAACGAAAGATAAGTGTGGGGGAGGAGAGAGGCAAAAGTCAAGAGAAAAAGAAAGGGATCATTGTCAAATACATTCCCATATTAAAAAAAAAAAAAAAAAATCTTCTCTTGAACTTCTAGTTAAAGTAAAGAAAAAGATGTTACAAAGTTGGTTAGAATGAAGCAAAGGCTCAACATGAATATTTAGCCTATGTGACTATGTACTTGTAAAGAGTTTATTTGTATGATCTTATTATGTCTCTAAACTCTATGAACTCTTTGGAACCTTTGTGATATCTTTATCCTTTTGTTCTTTAACCACATTATAACCCTTTGGCCCCATTACAACCTTGAATAAAGACCTCTTGATTTATGAAGTTGTATGATCTAAATAGTGGAGAATAGGTGGACAAGCAAGCATATGGTAGAAGTGTTTTCATGAGATTGATTGAGTGTAAACACTTTACCACTACTTTAAAGAGTGAAAATCATGAGAGTATCCCATGTGAGAGGTTGAGATTAAGTTGAATATGCACTATTTTGATTGAAATATGTTATGTTAATATTGGCTTAACTCATTTATTTACATTCAAGCATGAATTTTTGTGAAATTCTTTGAGCTATTGATTAGTTTATAAGACTTGTTCAAAGATTGTCTCTAATTTATATTGAAAGGATTAGGAGTAAATATTTTTAGTGTATGTAATTTACTTATATTTTAGTTTTTCAATGTTTGTGGGTATCGTTCTAGCAAAGCCTCACGAAACTAAACTCGTCCACTAGGGACACCTAAGGGTTTAAAGGCTTGTGTCACATGCTAAGTGCCACCGTGATTTCCAACGAAAATGGATTAGATTAGATTTTCTTATTTTATTTTTATTGAGTCGTTGCTAGGGACTAGCAACAATCTAAGTGTAGGGGTGTGATAACTCGTATAATTATATAGTTCTTAGTTATGTTTTATTATTGTTTTGTGTCAAATACGAGTTATTATTGCTTAGTCTAATTGTGTTTATGATATTTTATATTTTTATGTAATTTGGTGTTTTTCACGAGTTTCTTTGAGTGATTTCAGATTACTAGGTTAAATCAAGAATTAAGGGCAAATCCAATTCAGTTCCAGTTCCGACACCTTTTGCCATATCAGCTATATCTGGAGTTTCACTGAAGCAATAAGGCTGCAATTTTAACCGTGCAAAGTTAAGAGGCATATCTATCTTTTTCATGTTTTACACTTCTTGAAACGGAGTTGTTTTCCCTACCGAAATCAACCATCAAGTTGGCTGATGTGCAATGACGTCTGTTCTGCACCGTTTTGGTATTTTGACCATATATTCCGATCCACATGAGCAAATGATCTGATTCCAACGGCTTTGGATCAGTAACTGATAGGGGCATATTTTTCTAGAAGACCATTTGATCAGATCGAGCCTCCAACATTGACAAAATCGAGCATCAAGCTGGCTGATCAGAATTGTCATACAACATGACGAAAATTGTTAGAAAAATGCACCCACCTATTATACCTACCTTTGAAATTTATAAAGCTTGTCTCTTGTCATTTAGCTCTCCAAAATGTGTATAAATAGAGGGCCTTGGATGAGTATTAGCAGACATTATACATTGGTAGGATATTAGCCATTGTAATAAAATTCTCTAAGTTTTCTTTTTCTTTCCTTTCTCTAGTTTTTGTTTTTCTTTATTTACTTATGTTTCTTACATTTCTTTTCATTTTATTCATATCTAGTATGTGTTGCTAATCATATTGTTGAGGTGATGAGGTGAAGCTTTTGGTAAATGCTAAGGTTAGTCTCTTAAACATGAGCTAAAATGAATCATCATTTATAAACACTAGTATAGATAATATTTTCTTTTGGTTTAAAATCATACTTACAAAGTAAGGATCTTGATTCATTATTGACAAGGAAAATGGCACAGTAAATGCTTGGTTTCATAACCTTGATTTGTTGTAGACATATACCTTGGCATAAGGAATGCTTGGACTCTTTTTATGAGTTTTGAGGACACCAAATGAACATAATATCATATGCTATGGACGTTGGACAATTTGGACTGAATTGCTAAACCTTCCGATTGGAACCTCCCTTATGTGTGGATTTCAATTGTGTAATAAAACAAGATTAATCTTAGCATAACACCAAGAGTGGATTCTCTAACCTCAACATCTTTTCTTATTGTTTTTTATATCTTGTTTAATTTCTTTTATGTTATTTTGTTTATTTTGTTCTCTAATATCTTGTTTATCTTGTTTTGTTGTTGATTCCCTAATATCTTGTTTACTTTCTTTTTCTTATATATTTATAAACTTATACTTACTAATACGCTTCCCTGTGGTTCGACCTCGGACACCCGAGAATTTATTACTTGAACATAACCTGCACTTGGGTTTACAACTCTTAATTGAGTTACCATCACTCAGCTTGAAGAAAATCTGAAAATCAGACTTGTTTTGAGCAAAACCGTGGTTCAGAGGCAAAAGGACAAAATTGGAAAATCCCAAAAAAATAGCAAATGAACTCCAAATCTTCTGAAATTTTGCAAATCTCATTTTTAAATTATTTTAAAGAGATTGGAGAAATAAAATCTTGATTCGGAGTTCGTGTGCAAAATGGCCAAATCTTGGGCCTCATATGCAATAAATTAAGAAGATAAATCCCGAAAAAATAGCAAATGGACTCCAAAAATTCTGAAATTTTGTAAATATCATTTTTAAATTATTTGGAAGAGATTTGCAAAAGAAAATCTTGATTTGGATTTCGTTTGCAAAATGGCCAAATCCCGAGCTCCTATATAGTAATTCAAGCCGATAAATCCCGAAAAAATACCAAATAAGCTCCAAAAATTATGAAAACTTCCAGATCACACTTCTAAATTATTTGGAACAAATTGGTGAAGAAAATCTTGATTTGGAGCTCGTTTAAAAAATGGTAAAATGTGGGGGCATGAAAGGGCATTTTTGGAAGAAAAAATCCAAATAAATAGCAAATGGACTCGGATAATTTTGAAAACTTCCAAAACTCAATGTTTTATTATTTTGGAAGTATTAAAAAAAGAAAAATTAAATTTGGAGTCCGTTTGATATTTATTTGCATTCGGGGGGCAAAACGGTTATTTCACCCAAGCAACCGAAAATGGCTTCTTTGGGCCTTTCAAAAAATCAGGCTTGGGCTGGAAAAGAGAAGTGTTGGCCTGCCAAGGCCCAAAGGAAGGAGGAAGCTTCTGGTTTTTCAATCAAATGGCCAAGAATTAAGAGTTAGTTAGAGATTCTCTTTGATCAAGCCATGGTGATTAAGCCACATGGGCCAAGAGAGAGTGTCAACATTATGCTTGAACAGCTGTAATTTGGGACAGTTGATATGCTAATCTAAGGGTGATAATTTCATGATTTTTTCACCTTGAATTATTAGCCATTTGATGAAAAATTAGTTGGGAAAAAATGACAACACCTTTGCATGAGAGAGGGGGGTTTCGGCCAGCTCTAATAGGGGGCAGAATTCATTTTTTCAGACTTCATTTTTGCTGTTTTCTCTTGGTTTTTACTTGGTTTTTCTCTCTTTGGTTGAAAGCAAAAGGAAAAAGTTTAGAAAAGAAAGGAAAGTTTGAAGAGATAAAGCTTGAAATATAGCTTCTTGAGGTTGCTCTTGAGCACCAACTCTTGCACTTTCTTGATTTTCCATTCTTGTTTTTGCTATTTTGATTACTATTTGGTGAGTTTCCTTTTTAAATAAATGTTTTTTTTATTTGTTCTTCTTAAGTTCTTTCTTCATCTCTTTCTTAAAGATATTTTTTACAATTTTTTTTTACAATTTCTCACCATGGCCGAATGGCCTACATTCTTTATTTCAGTTGCTATTTTGTTTATTTTATCATGTTGTTTATGTTATTTTCTTTGATCTTGATGTTTTAAGTGTTATTCTACTTCATATACTTGAGTTATATTTTAATTTGGTTGCTTTGTTTATTGCCATTTTATGTTTTAAATATCATGTTTTTGCATTTTTAATTTTCCGTTTTCATAATGTTTAAATCTGTTGGTGTTTTAGATTTAGTGTATCAAGTGTTTGTGAAAATGCTTGTGTGGAGTTTGCATGATTTGAGTTTTATATTTTAGTTGAGCATGTTAGTATATCAAGTGTTTGTGAAAATGCTTGTTTGGTTTTAGTATTTCTACTTTGTGTTTGCATGTTTTGAGTGTTATATTTTAGTTGAGCATGTTAGTATATCAAGTGTTTGTGAAAATGCCATGCTTGTTGGAGCTTGAGGCCATTCGGCTACTCCATGTGTTTTGCATTGTGTGTTGCATTTTTGCCATGTTAGTTGGTAGGTTTTGCATTTGCATGACATTTGATTTAGTTTTGCATGTTAGTATACCAAGTGTTTGTGAAAATGCCATGTTTGCTAGTTACATAGGCCATTCGGCCACTCCTTGAATTTTTGCATTGTATGTGCATTCTTGCCATGTTAGTTGATAGGTTAGCATTTGCATGATATTTGTTTGAGTTTTTGGTTTAAGCATGCTTTGTGTTTGTGAAAATGCCATGCATATTTTAGTTATTAAGTTTGGTTTATTTGCCATGCATGTTCATGCATTTTAGGTCTAGGTTGCATTAAATGCCATGCAAGTTCTAAAAGGTCCCGAATTGTTCCTCACTATCGCCTGTGAAGGCTAGTTAGGCACCCCGATAAAAACGGGTTCAATTCGTTAGAATATATTTCCCTAGCCCATGCGAAAGATCATCACGAGAGCTTAGGTAATTTATACTCCGAAAGTATTTTGCTAGCCCATGCGGAGGATCATCACGAGATCGTAACTACTTTACTTCTACTTGAAAGGACGAAACTCGAGTATAGAGCTCATGTTATGCAAATGCACGTGTAGTGTGTGAGGAGGAACAACAAACCTTTCACCACCTATTCTACACCCCTTATTTTTCCAAACTCGCCCCTTATTTTTCTCGAATTTTTTAAAATTGTCCTTTAACCCCTGAAACCTCAAATTTACTCGAAACAGGCCTAATTTCAGAATTTTCCTTTTCCACTGCCTTTGTCATATATTGAATTAGAGTTGGTCCAAAAACGCCCAATTTTTACATCCGAAAAGTTTTTCTCTTTTCCTTATTATTGGGATTTTTCTCATTTTTTCGTTTTTTCTACAACCGGCTCTTCTTTGGGATCCACTTCAAATTGGGACTTGGGATATTTTTATTTATTTATCCTTTATCAACTGGGGCTTCAATTTCATCGAATCGGGCCATCTCTACAGTTTTTCCCAAATTTTTGGTTTTCTTATTTATTCATTAAATCCTTATTTTCCTTTTTCTCTCCCAACCAATTCTTCCTTCAACTCCGCTTTAAAATTGGACCTTCCAATATCTATATTTATTGATCTTATTCCATTTGGAACCTCCAATTTCGTCCAATTTTATCGTTTACGCACTTTTCCCCTACACTGCAACATTAGGTATTCCCCTATACTGAATTTTTGCAATCTGTCTTTCAAACTCTTTATCTTTCATTGTAGACTTCCGATTAACAAAATTCCTTCACCATTGTTCAATTCAACTTCGAATCTTGATTTTGACTGAGAGTTTATTTTTTCAGTGGTTGACTTTTTCGGGTTGACTTTTTTCAAGTTGACTTTTTGTGTTGACCTCCGAATCAAAGTCTTGGGGACCCATATGAGGAATGGTGGAAGTTTCTTTGCATTTCGGGAAGTTGAAAAAAAAAGAAACACCTTGTTTAGGGGGCCAAGACAAAATTAGGTGTCTACAATGGGTTAGTGTTCTATTATGACAATGCTTCTTTTTTTAGAATGATAGGACATATGAGAGAAGATGGAGAAATACATGCTTATGTGAAACATGGGATTGATGTACCAGAGGTGGTTGAGGATATTATTGGACTGCCATGTCAGGAAAATAATGAGGGAGGGGAAAAAATAGCAATGTAGACGAATCTAATGGTCAAACTGGTTGTCAAAAGGATATTAATGTAAAAACCACTTCAAATATGGGTGGCAGTGATGAGGGGTTAGATGAATTTAACTTGGGTGTGTCCCATGGTAATAATACTAAGTTAGGAGGTGGCTTTGTAAATGTAACTGTAGTTGAGGAATAGGAACTTGAGAGTTGTGAAGGTAACTCTAAAAATAGTGATAAAGAGCCTTTAGGGGATTTTGAGTGGGTTTCAGATAAAGAGGATGAAGAGTTGCAAGAGATTAATACACAGTTTAGAAAGTTTAAAGAGAAAAAACAACAAAGAAATGTAAACCTTATTAGAGTTTAAAGGTCTAGTTCAAGAGATTAAGAAAAGAAGGGCAACTTTGAAGAAAACAAATATTGGTGATTCTAGTGGGATAGGGAAAAATACTGAAGATGGGAATGACACAGATTACATAGACTCTTCAGATTTAGACAGTTATGAGACAGATAAGGATGGGGAAGTGGAAGTGGAAGTGGTATGTAAGAATAGTAAGATGAGTTTTTTTTAGCCTTCAGATCCAGTGCCCTCTTTTGAACTTGGTATTATCTTTGATCGTCCAAGACAATTCAAGGATGCTTTGAACAAGTTTGCAATTGCAAAAAGATTTGATTTTAAGCTTCTTAGGAATGAGAAGAAAAGAACAAGAGCTGCTTGCAAAGGTGAGGGTTGTCCATTTCTAATCTTTGCTGGAGTAGATAATCAAGATGGTTTGTTTAAGGTAAAAACTTTGAGGAGTGAGCATACATGCCCAATTACATTTAAGAACTCAAGGGCAAATTATAAGGTTTTGGCATAACATTTCCTTCCTAAGCTTAGGATAATACCTTACTTGAAGTTGGTTGAGATGGTAAGACTTACAAAAGAGGAGTTGAAAGTTGATGTTTCTATTGGTGTGTGTAGGAGAGCTAGGTCTATTGCTCAAGAATAGATTACTAGTAGATATCATTATGAATTTAAGAGATTATTTGACTATGCTAATGCTTTGAGGGAGGCAGAATGACATGGGAATGTAGATTTGATGGTTAAAAGGCCTAATCCTATGCATAAGCCTAGATTTTGTAGGTTTTATGTCTGTTTTAGTGCACTACAGAAAGGGTTTGTTAAGTATTGTAGGCCTTTTGTTTGTTTAGATGGTTGTTTTCTTAAGGGACCTTTGAAAGGTGAATTCTTAGTTATTGTTAGCAGAGATGCCAATAATCAAATGTATCCTGTTGACTGGGCATTGGTGGAGGTAGAGAATAAGTATTCCTAGGGATGGTTTTTGGATAATTTGAAGAAGGATGTTCAGATGATGGATGGGGAGAGATTCACTATCGTGAGTGATATGCAGAAGGTTTGTGATTCCATTCATATTTTATTTCAGTAAAGCCGTGTCTCAATTTACTTCCTAATGCTGGCTTTTTTAAATTTTCCAGGGTTTATGTGATGCTGTAAGTACTCAGATTCCAAAAGCTGAGCATAGATTTTGTGTCAGACATTGGTTTGCAATTTGGAAGAAAAGCCATAGAAGCACAGACTTGTACAAACAATTCTGGATGTGCAGTAAAGCAACAACAGAGGCTGATTTTAGGAAGAAAGCAAAGGAACTTGGTGACACGAAGGGAACAACATTGGTGGATTGGTGTAAGGCATTCTTTAGCACTGCATGTTTATCTGATGTGGTAGATAATAACATAGTTGAGGCATTTAATGCTAGGATTATTCATGCTAGACATATGTCCATAATTTCAATGTTTGAGGAAATTAGGCATTATGTTATGCAAAGAATTGTGAATAACAAGACTACTTCTGTTAAATGGATAAAAGAAATTTGTCCCAAAATTTTTGGGAAGGTGGAAGAGAATAAGGAAGTTAGTGCTTTTTGTCATGTTTCATGGAATGATGCAGAGGGATACGAGGTTCAGTGTCATAGGGATAGATTTGTGGTTGACATAAATGGAAGGAAATGCACATGTAGGTATTGGGATCTGACTGGTATACCTTGCTCACATGCTATATGTGTTATTTTTTTAGGAATGAGAGGGTTGAGGATTATGTTGCAGATGTGGATAAGAAAGAACTTTATGAGAAATGTTATAGTTGTGTGCTGCCACCACTTACTGGAGATAAATTCTGGCATGTTACAAATATGAGACATATTGAGCCACCACTACCTAGAAAGCTACCTGGAAGACCCAAAAAGAACAAACTTGTAGAGGAAGGTGAATGCAGTGGAACACATTTGTCAAGAAAATGTAGGAAAATGAGGTGTCAAATTTGTTTCAAGCTAAGCCATAATTCTAGGGGGGAAAAAAA
Organism: Fremontodendron californicum; assembly: GCA_030761205.1. Taxonomy (NCBI): domain Eukaryota; kingdom Viridiplantae; phylum Streptophyta; class Magnoliopsida; order Malvales; family Malvaceae; genus Fremontodendron; species Fremontodendron californicum. Next base: position 9,382,842 of record JAULJL010000044.1, on the reverse strand, counting down.
CAGAATGTAAGTATTTGATAACTTTAATATTTGTTCAATTATGGCTTCTTTTTAGTTTTATGGAAATCTAATCAAAATGTGCATTTGCAGTTTGACAGTAATGAAGATGCAAGTTAGTCTGTAACCCAAGAATCTCTGTAACCTGAAGTTCCACAACAATCTGTTCTTGAGGAAAATGTTCCAACCAGTAGAACAACTTCCAATCCAGTTGTTCCTCCAAAAACCAAGGCAACTGGTCCCACCATCAGAACTTCCAAGCTAGTTGTTCCTCCAAGAACAACAACCAAGACAACTGTTCCCAACACAAAAACAACTTCCAAGCCAATTGTTCCTCCAAGAACAATAACCAAGGCAACTGGTCCCTCCACCAGAACAAATTCCAAGCCAGTTGTTCCTCCAAGAACAACAATCAAGCCAATTGTTCCCACCACCACAACAACTTTTAAGCCACTTGTTCCTCCAAGAACAAGAACCAAAGCAACTATCCGAAAAAAAAACAACTTCCAAGCTAGTTGTTCCTCCTTCAACAACTGTCAAAGCAACTCTTCCACCACCAGAAACTGCCAAAGCAACAGTCCAAAAAATGCAAATGCCCCAACACTAGGAAATGTACCAGCACCACCTCCACCAATTGGTCCAGCACAACCAAGAACAGCAAAAGGGAAAGGAAAAGAGAAGGTCTTCGATAATGTATGTGCACTTGGAACAAGGAGGAGAAAAATAATGCAAGGAATGGGGATATATGTTAATGAAAAGACTGGTCTGCAAATTTTAAATGTAAGTGTCAACATATGAGAACTATATGGTTAAATTTTAATAAATTATCTTTTTAATTTTATTTATTTTTATCAAAATCAGCCTGGACCTCCAAGCCAGCAATTCATTTATGCTTCAAGAACCAGTAAGACTGTAGTAAGTTCAAATGCACCAACAGTTGACTCTGTCAACACTTCAGCTGTTGAATGTGATGCTTTTACAGGTTATACAGATGGACTAACTGACTTTTTCAAGGTGAGCATATAATTGAAAATGAGTTCATATGTAAATCATTTTAGGGTTTTGTTGTTGATGATCTATTTTTATTTTTTACTTTAGAATCTAAGGGATGATTTGCTAGGAATTAAGAAGAAAAGGCCAAATAGAGGGATGGAGAATGATATTCTAACCATGCAACATGAAATCCAAGGGACACAAGAAAGCAAGAATGGGACAAAAAAGCTAAAGAAGTGAACACTGGTAGTCATGTTTGTAACTGATGAATGCTTCTAATTATAACAATTTGGTGGTTTTTGTAATCAGAGCTGATGTATAACAATTTGATTAGAATGGTTTTTGATGTATAACAATTTGGTTAGGATGCTGCTAGTCATACGTTTGGATGGTTTTTGTAATCACAACTGATGAATGCTTGTAATTTATTATTCTCAATGAAATGTACCAATTTCTGTGTCAAAAGTTCCTTATGGTTCTTTTTGTATATATGCATTGTCAATTTCCAGCAACCTTAAAGATTATAACAGCATATAACCTTGATTCCAGCAAACTCATAGTAAGCTAACAATATGCTTACATGTTATCACATTCCAGTAACCTTACACATTTATGAACACAATAAGCTAGCAATTAAGAATAGGAAAAAAGGAACATGAACACAATCCACATTCATTTTTTCGTTTCTAGCAACATAATTCATTCAAAAGTGTTCAAGGTACATAGCTAGTTTACCATCTCCCTAACCAAATACATAAAAGCTTACAATTAAAAATATCATCTAGGACAACCATAACCCAATCTTGTACAATCTAACCACTCTGCTACTTTTGGCAACCATATCCTTATATACTTTCTTTTAAAGTTGCAAATTTTTCACCTCTTTGATAAGCTTGCTAACTTCTTCACTATTACCATTTTGCTTCAACAGAATATTCTCAATCCTCAATTCTCTATTTTCAGCCAACAATATTTTGTTCTCACTTTTCAGTTCTTCATTATCATTTGCACATTCAATCTCCAAGTCCTCTACCAATTCATCCCATTGGAAAAAATCACAACCAACACCCTTCAAACATATAAAACACCCATTAAACATTTCAATTTTTACAAAAACAAATTAAAGTAGCTAAATTAACATGGTACCTCTTGATATTTTCCACAGCCATAAAATTTTCTTCTAGGATTTTTATATGTATTTGACACACGGATTGGAGCCCTCACTCCACAAAAGCATTTTACCTCTCTTGCTTGGCTTCTTGAGCTTGAATGTGAGCTTGAATAGCATGATTTTTTACTAAAATATGAAGATTTCATTTCTGCCATCTCTCATGTAAGAGTAGGAAAAGAAGAAGGGAAAAAATGGGGGAAGAAGAGTTTAAATGAGGACTAAATGTATATTTTCATAGTTGAGGGTTTGTCCAAGCTCAAGATTAAAGGTTTAAAGGAGAAGATTTAGAAGAAAAAGCTAGGGTTTTTTCGGAGCTGAAGGTCTTTCAAATTGGGAATAGATCTCGTGCCTTCTGATTTCTTTTTTCGAAATTGTTTTATTTTTTGCTTTAATTTCGTTTTTTTTTTTTTAACAAAACAAGTGGGAAATAAATTGGCTTACATGAAAATATGACGTGGCATTAAAATGTCACGTGTCAGTTCCTCATTGGATCCAAATCACGTCATTTAAAAAAAACTAACGGTGTTAGGGTCAAGTTTTACATTAATAAACAGAGCAAAACATTAAGTACCAAAATCGACATTTCAAAAGTCCATGTACTATATTGACCAATTTAATAAATTTTTAGTACTATTCATGACATTATCCCTAATTTTTTTTCTTTCTCTAATGGCTGTTTTTTTAGTCTACTTCCCAAATTTCTTCGTTAATGACACAATTCGAGCGAGCATACTGCGTAATCAATGGATACCACAGCGCACTTCCATCTGTTGTCTTTCATTGGTCTCCTACTTTATATATTCCATTTATTCAAATTAATTGAGCTTTCAAAATATAGAGATTATCATAAACCACAATTTTTATAATTTTTGAGAAAATAAAACCATAATTTATGTTGATTTTTTTTTTTTTACGAGGATAGATGTTTATAGATCGGATTGGATTCGGTTGACATATTCAAAACTTACACAAAGTCCGTTATTTAAAATATTTATATTATTATTTTAATATTTTTAAATACATATAAAGTTAAAATTAAATTAGATTTAGCCAAAAAAGTTAAAATTAAATAACAAATTTTTTATTAAAAAAATAATATTCCAATGTAATTTAACTTGACAATTTTATCCAAAACTGATTCGTTTCAAGCTTAACCTACAAACTTGACGGACGGTCCGAGCTATTTATAGTGTTATTGATGTGAACTCAAACACAATAACGTTAGGTTTGATTCGCTAAAAAGAATATATGAGAAATGGAATAGTTATACGATGGAAATGAAACAGAAACAGAAACAAAAAGAAAAACAGAAAAAAAAAATATGTATTACAATGACAGATTTTTACATTTGATTTTAGAAGGATCAATTAATATTATATTTTATATTAAATTTGTTTATATATATATATATATATACGCAAATAATATATTAATAAAACAGTGACCAGTTTTATAAATTTATAAAATAAAAATATTACTATGAGATAGCATTAAAATTTTAAGGATATAAAAACTTTCAAATTAAAAGTAAAAGAAAAAAAATTGTATATATTCATCTAATATTGTACTCATTTCACACACATATAGTATATAAGTTTTTAAATTTCTATTATAAGGTATAAAAGTTTTAGTACTTTTCACTTAAGTCTAGAAGTATGTAAAAAATGAGTGTGTGAAATGAATGTAGCACTATTTATAGTAAAATTATTAATTACACAGTCTTTAAATGAATTATGAGATTTTTTTTTGGTAATTTAAAATTGAAATAAAAAGTAAATAAATTAATCATTAAACATTATATTTTTCATTGACAAAAAAAAAATATATATATATATATAATTTTAAAATAATGAACTTGAAAATTTAAAATTATGATTTTATCTTAACCTTTTATAAAGTGATTTTCAATTTGAAATATATATATATATATATTTATATATATATATATATTAAAATAAGATTACATGACAATATGCGATAGAAATCTAGAGTAAAATTAAAAGTGAAAATTTATATAAAGAGGAGAAATTATAATAAACTAGAAAGAAAAAAAAAACACGTATTTTTTACTTTGGTTGAACATTTGAAATTTTGTTAAAAGTCAAAAAACTAATTTGGTTTTTATTAAGTTCACATAATTGTAATTTAAAAGTTAAAACTAATAACAAGCCACTTAATTTTAAAGATTTGTAAGTAATAATTGATGGGTAAAAAAAATAAAAATAGTAATATGATTTTAACTTTTTTAAAATTATAATAATAAATAAAATAAATAAGTAAAATTAATTAAAGTGAATTTAAATTTATTTAATATTAATATATATATACTAAAAAACTTTAAAAAAAATTGAGGGAGTCAAGGCCCTCTCATGCTCCCATGAGGAGTCGTCGTTGATATATTACATAGTTTGATTGGTTGAATAAAATAGATGAAAAATAGTATACATTGTTTGATTGGTTAAAATTAGACATGCTCATGGTCGGGCCGGATCTCGGCCCAGATTTTTTTCACTTACCTAGGTTCGGTCTGAGTTACTATTCATATAATATTAAAAAAATAAAAATTATTTTTTTATTAATATTTTTATATTTTTATAATTAAATTTAAATAAAAACTTTTTTTTTATTATTTGAACAATGATTTGGATCGATTCGAATCACAAAATATCTTGTCCAAACTAAGTTCAATATGGGCCGAATCTGTCGGATCAAATAGGCTACCAACTCATGAATAGATCTAATTAAAATAATGTTAAGAAATATGTAAAGAATAAGTGTAAAATGACACTTTTATTTTTGAATTAAATAAATAATATTTTATTTATATTATTATTTTATACATTTATATTATTATTAAATATGTATAAAATTAAAATTATAAAAATATTTTAATAAATATTAATATCTACAAATATTTTAATAAATTATACTTAAAAATAGTATTTAGAATTATATTGAAAATGATATTTAAAAAATATTATTTACAAATAATATATATGAATATATTTTATATATAATATTTAAATATAAAAAAAATTTATATTTTTTTCGAAATATATAAATACTCAATCTTTTTTCTTTTTTTCACTCTAGGCTTAGGTGAGATGATTTGGAAAAATATAAACCAGCCAAAAGATAAGGGAGATTGAGAGGAATCGAAAAGGGTTTCTTTTTGGATTTTCGACGTCGATTAACGGTGATCACTGGCGGCACAGGCGAGGCGACGACTCTTTACCGAATTCTGGAAAATTTTTTATGGAAAGCGATTTCTAGAGCGAGGTCAGAGAGAAGCAAAATAGGGAGAGCGGTAGGAAAAAATGATAAAAAGGTAGATTTTTATTTATTTTATAGTTAGACTAATCGCACCGTTTAAAAAAAAAAAAAAGAAAAACAAATATCCGCGCGTTTGACCTCACCCGTTTGTAGTGACCCGTGATCCGTTCTAGCTTCAGACTTGACCTGCTCCAGCAAAGTTTGGATTCGACCTAAGCTTTAGTCCAGGCCTAATTTTCAGATAGCCCAATTCTTTCTTCTTTCAACCCACCTCCTTTTGGGTTTTTAATTGGGCTAGGTAATTTTTATTATTTATTTATTTAGTTATATATTTGTTTATATTTTTTAATATGTTTTGATATTATTATATTTAATTTTAATTGTTGATAATAAATTAAGATATTTTCAAAAATGAAATTTTAAGAAAGTTGCAAATGATCAATATTTTTAATAAAAAATTAGGTGGGGAAATTTTTAAGAATCTAACTTGAACGGGAGAAAGAAACCTAAAAAGTTTATAATATTTTAATCTTTAAATAAAATACAAAATAAATCATACAACGCAACCTCTTTACGGAACAAATAATTTCTCTGGAATACTTTTAAGGTGCAAAAAATTCTTTTGAATTTAACCAAAATGGTGGAAAACAATTGAAGAAAATTCCCAATAAAATCTAAATAATCCAACGATGGAATCTTTTCATGAGAACATATGGTTTATCTTAAATATTCTCGAGTTGAGAAATTTTTTAAGAATCTAAATAGAATGGTGGAAAGAAACCTAAAATTTTTTTTCAATATTTTAACACTTAAATAAAATTTAATAATTCCGACGATGGAGCTTCTTCAGAGAAAAAATGACTTCTCTTGAAAACTCTTGAGGTGATAAAATTTTTAAAATTTCTCTAAAGAATGATGAAAAAAAATTTAAGAAATTTTTAATTTTTAATATTTAATATTTAATAAATAATTAATTTAATTTAATAAAACCATTTATTGAAGACTATTTTTAGAGCAATATAAGACCAATCAGGTACCATATTTTGAATGTGCATTGTGGGGTACTAATCCTTTCCTACATGTACTTGTATCTTGAATCTAATTTTGATGATTTAGACTAAAACCTTTTTTTTTTTTTAATATTAGCCAAACTTTGTATTTTTTTAAAATGATATATTACATTTAATAAAAAAAAATTGATGATGACTTTTTGTGTCGATCAAATTTTCGAATTTTTATCAAATTATCCAATTTAGTGGTTTTTTAAAAGTACAAGAATTGCATTCTTTAAAATTTTGACGGGCTAAATCCTTAAAATGGAGATAATTTAAAAACTAATCATTGATTTTAAAATTTTAACGTATTGAACTACGAGGATTGTTGTACTCTTTGTGGATTAATTTGAATCTTTCATAAAAATATAAAGATTAAATTATTCAAATTTAAATATTATATATCTAAAACATGCAGTACTATATAGTTTGTACTTTTAATTAATGTACTGCTCTCGAAAAAAAAAAAAAATTCATGTACTATAGTACAATTTGTGTACTACCAATAAAACCAAAAAAATAAAATAAAACCAAAACAATAAATTCACACGAGCTCTATATATATTCATTTCCATAAAAAAGTCTTTGCTAATTTCCTCCTCCTTTTCTTTCTTCTTTTTTGATTCATTGGCTGGGTTAAAGATCAACACAAATTTTCTTTTCATTTTATTGTTGAATGTTGGTATTTTTCCACGATTTTTTTATTTTATTTTTGTTAATAGGAAATTGCTAAGATCAATCTTACTTTATTCAAAAGCATATATAGTACTCTTTACATCTATTTTTTAATTCATTTTTTGGGATATCCCATTTTTTTTCCTTTTTTGAACACTTAAAATTCGGAATTTTTATATTTTAAAATTATTTCTCATATTTTTTTATTTTTTAATTAAAAATCATACAACTTCAATTTTATAAAAATATTAAATTTAATATTAACAACGAAAAATGAATCTTTTACTGCTAAATACTAACTCAGCCAATGAATTAAAAAAGAAAAAAGAAACGAACAAATAATAGGCAGTCCTTTTTTTTTTTTTTAAATTAAGTTGAACTTAGGCTTAATTGTATGTTGGTTTTTTTAGAATTATAGTTGGTTCTCTTTTATGTCCGGTTCCTTTTATTACTTTTATTTAATATAATTTTAATTATAAATATGATATCCAAAAGTTGATTTTGATTTTATATATGTGAACGATAATAATAAACATTAATGAATATATTAAAAAGTGATGAACATATTCCAACCCGAAAATCTGTTGATATTGTAATTTAGCTGAAATTGTAATTTGTAAGGCAGATTTATTTATTATTATTATTTGGGTTTAAAACAAAAACGGATAATTTGATTATAGGATTCTTCAAAGTGACTGCTGGAATTTTATTAGCTACTATATGCAAATTGTGTTACAAATAAGCTCTAAAAAATTTTCAACACGTTTAATGTGTCAATTACCTAAGGGATCCAATGGCACAGAATAATATTTGTGGGGCCATTTGACAAAAATTAATATAGCTAGCTAGGCTTACCAAAAGCTTTGTATCCCAAATGTTAATCCCTTTGTAATGAGAAGAATAGATTTTGCAATTTAAAATTTTGTTTTCTGTTATTTTTTATTTATTATAATCATGTTTAAAATATTATATATTTATATAAATTTTGTTTATAAATTTTGACATATGTTTTCGCTTCATATTTTAATTTTTTTATATTATATTTATATAATATAATTATACGGTGTTCAAAATTATCATGTATATAAAAATAACAAACAAAATGCTTCTTCTATGTTATTTCTTATTAATTTTCTTTTATTTTTTTTGCCAGATAATTATCGACATTGGCGTAAAGCTTCAACATTGTTGTTAAAAAAGATAAAGCTTGGATTTGGAAATACGAGGAAAGATATTAGCATTTCACAATATCTATTAAAAACGGTATTAATTATTCATCTATCTTAAAGCGTATGTTAAAAATGATATCAATTAGTCATCATGTGTATTTATTAACCTTGCTAAAAATAATTTTAACATTTAAAATTAATCCCTAAATTCCTTTTATTACCACAAAATTTCCTTTTTGTTTTCTTAATAAATCATTTTGTTTAGGAAATAAATGTTTTTTTTTTTAATTTAGCATTTAACAATAATTCTTTTAGACTCTTTTATTCATCACTAATTTTTTTTTCTTTTTTTTTTTAATATAATATTACAAATGCATAAAATCAACATAAAAATAATTAAATAGTGACTCAAATCTTTTATTGTGAATTTTCCTAAATTTTTACTAACACTTTGGTGATATTTAAGAAAACCCCCTCGATTAAATTTCTTTCAAGAGATTAAAATCTCTTTAATCCACTTACATATATACATGACAAATATATGAAATGCAATATGAAATAATTAAAAAGAACACACAAATAAAATTTTCAAGAGATTAAAATCTCATCAAATTGTGTAACATCATTAACCAAAAGTGATGACATGGCAATTGACTAATAAGGCGACAGCACATGGCATTTTATGTTATGTCATCATGGCATATCAACAAAATAGTTGATGACTTGTACACATAGCATCTACGTGAAGCACGTGTGGTCATGACGTGATTGAAACGTGATTGTCTCGTGTTATTTTTAAATAAAAATATTATTTTATTTTTTAAAAATAACAAAAAATTTTAAATGATATTATTTTTTCTTTTTAATTATTTTTTCTTTTTTTTTGAAAATAAATTTTTTTATTTTTAGAAAATAAAAAATGAAAGTTTCTTAAAAATACATTCTTTTAAAACAATATTTTTCTTTTTTTTTCCTCTCTTTCGATTCTCCCCCTCTCATCGCTCTATCTTGGTCGAATACGGCCAAGCCCAAGTTGGATCTGGCAGCATGTGGTTGGATCCAATGAAGGTAGGCTATAAAAACAACCTAAAAAGAGGTCAGATTAGGCTCGGTCATTTTTAGCCTACCTATATCAGATCTAGTCGCGTATGGCCGGATTCGACCAAGTCAGAGGGATAAGAGGGGGAGAATTGAGAGAAGAGGAATAAAGGAGAGAAGGGAGTGGGAAAAAAAAAAGATAGATTTTTCGTAATTTTTTTCATTTTTCAAAAATAATAAATATATTTTAAAAAAATAAAAATGAAAGAAAATAAATTTTAAAAAAATTTATTGCTATTTTTTGAAAAAATAAAATTATATTTTATATTAAAAACGACAACTCAGCAGCCACATCATTGCTATGTATGCTCCATGAAGATGTTACGTGTACAAAACATCAACTATTTCCTTGCCTCCATGATGACGTGACATAAAATGTCATGTGTTATCGTCTAATTGGTCAACCACCATGTCATCTCTTTGGTTAAGATTGTTTGATAATGTTGGAGTATTTAAATAAATGAAGCAAACGTCTTCTTTTGATAACAAAAGAAAGTTTTAAAACATTTATTATTTGTAAGTTTTCTTTAACTTATAAATGCTTTTATAATAATAAAAGCTTTTTTTCGTTTTCTTTCTTCTCTTTTATACTATAAATAGTGAAGTCATTCTTCACTTGGTATCTAATTTTAAAAAGCTAATTCCCTCTTTTAAATGTTCCTTTATTATTTTTTTTAAAGATCTTCTTAAGTCTTTTAAGAGTATTAATTAATAAAGTGAAGAAAGTGTCAATTTTGGTGGAGATTCTACCTTCTAACTTGTGCAGGTTAGCAAGGTGTACAGTGGGTGACTGGGCTTATTGTATCCTCGGGACGACGTGCAATACAACCTCTTTGCATCGGTTATTATCACGAAAGGCGTGTATCATCTCAAGAGAGCGACCTAGTCCGTGCCTCAATCTCCGTCACCCTATTTCAATTATCAGATTTGTGACAATTCGATAGCAGCAAATTGATCCTCTAGTCCTATCTTGAAGAACTATTGTGCAACATTCTCCAACAATTTGAGACGAGACTCTTTATGGAGAATGTTGTTGAAAGTTTGCCCAAGACTACTCAAGCCGATGATCGGAACCATCATTCCGCTTTCATAGGCCAAATTATAAGAGATGGAAGCAAAAGACTATTTTCTACTTGACTCTTTTGAATGTCGCATACATTTTGGTGGAAAAGAGTCCTAAGAAAAAAGATACTGAAACTATGACTAATGAAGAAAAATCTGAGCATAAAAAGAATGTGAAGAAATGGGAGAAGGATCACGACTATTGCAAAAATTATTTACTCAATTGTATTTCTGACAATCTGTACAATTATTATGACCAAACTTATTCTTCAACAAAGAAAATTTGGAAGGCACTATAACAAAAATATGACTCTGAAGAAGCTGGATCCAAAAAGTATGCTCGTAGCCATTATTTCAGATTCCAAATGGTGGAAAATAAGTCTGTGATAGAACAAGCCCATAATCTCTAGATGCTTGCACATGATGTTCGACATGAAGGAATAAATATTGATGAAAAAATAGAAGTCTCTGCCATTATTGACAAATTGGGCGACTCTTGGAAAGAATTTGGAAAGGTCTTACGCCATAAACAAAAGGAACTATCCATTGAATCTCTTATCAAGCGCTTGAGAGTAGAAGAAGAGCACAAAAATCAAAGGTAAATCTTGTCACTTCTAATGAGAACATGCCTAGGACTTATACCACAAAATTGAAACAGAAAAAGAAAATTAATAAAAATAAGTCCTACAGAAAACAACTTAAGGGTCAATTTAATCAAAGAAAAAATCAAGGACCTCTTTCAAGATAAGCATGTATGTGGGAAATCTGGACATATAGCAAGAGTATGTCATTTTCGGAAACATGGACCTTCTAATCAGGTTAATGTAACCGAAGAGCCACTTATAGTTGTGATATCTAAGATCAACACAATTGATTCTTCTGAAGGATGATGGGTAGACTCTGGTGCCTCTAGGCATGTCTGCTATTATAAAACTTGGTTCAAAACCTATTCTCTGTTTGAGATATAGAAGAAAATCTTGCTTGGTGACTCCCACACCACTAATGCCCTGGGTTATGGTGATACTGAACTCAATTTTACTTTTGGTAAAAAATTGATCCTTAAGAATGTTTGGCATGTTCCCAAGATTAGGAAAACTATGGTTTCTACTTTTCTTTTAAACAAAGCCGGATTCAAACAAGTTATTGAATCTGATCAATTCACCCTTATGAAAAAGGGCATGTTTGTTAAGAAAGGTTATGCCTGTGAAGGCATGTTTAAACTGAATATTGAAATGAATGAAATTTCAATTGTTTCTGCTTATATCGTTTCTTGTGTAAATGTTTGGCATGTTAGATTGTGTCATGTTTGTTAGAGATATATTTTGTATATTTGTAAAAACCTTGTTGGAAAATATACTTACAACAATTAAATAACATGCCCTTAAATAAAATATTTAGAAAACTTACTTGAAGAAGAAAATTTGAAGAATAAAGACTTAATGTTGTTGCCTAGGATTGAACCCTATGTTTTTAAGGAGAAATTGCCCGTCACTTGGTGCACACGGTTTCAATGCAATTGTGTCCTAGGATTTTAACAACACCACCTTGAAAAGTTGCACACCTTTTTAAGGTCTACGAACTTAAGGAATTTGATTCAATTTTCTCTCTATAATGACAAATTCCTAAGCTCTAGAGTAGAAAGAACAAAGGAAGAAAAGAGCTTTTAGAATTGTTGAACCAATTGTTGAATGAATTGTTCCACCTATCAAGGCACTTATTTATAGGACATTAGGGACCTAAGCATACATGAATGAAATTAATACATGAATGTACATTAGGATGAACATACATGGTACATGAATGGAAAATTAATACATGAATGTACATTAGGATGAACATACATGGTACATGAATGAAAAATTAATACATGAATGTACATTAGGATGAACATACATGGTACATGAATGTACATTAGGAGGAACATACATGGTACATGAATGAACAAAATCATGAATGACATAATTAAGTTCATGAATTTCAAAATTCATGGACATGTATGTCACACCATAAATAATGTATTTGGATCATGCACTATATAAAGAGATCAATTTCACTTTCACTTGGATGGGTTCAAACCAAATCCAACAATTTTAATGACAGATATGTGAAAAACATGAGTAGTTTAGGTTTAATTCCTAAACTAAATAATCAAAATGTGAATCATGTAGTATGGCCAAAATCACAAGAAAGCCATTCAGAAGTGTGGTAAGAAATTCTGAATTGTTAGACTTAATTCATACTGACATTTGTGAATTTGAAGGGATTCTAACACGAGGTGGAAAAAGGTATTTTTAACCTTTATTGATGAATTGTCAAGATATACATATGTTTATCTTATGAAAAATAAAAGTGAAGCTTTTGAAATATTTTTCATCTTTATAAAAGAGATAGAAAATCTTTTTGGGAGAAAAATCAAAAGATTCAGGAGTGACAGAGGAGGTAAGTATGATAATATTGGATTAAATGCTTTTATTCAATCCTTGGGTATTTTTCATGAAACTACTCCCTCTTGTTTCTCCTGCATCAAATGGAGTGGCAGAAACGCAAAAATAGAACTCTGATAAATTTGACTAATGTTATGTTAGTGAGCTCTGGTGCTCCTAAAAATTTATGGGGAGAAGCAGTTTTTACTGTAAATTATATCCTTTAATAGAGTACCACAAAAACACTCTTTAAAAACACTGTTAGCTATGTTAGTTTTGAATTGATCTCAATTTTGAAATGACAAAAGCTTAAGCTTAATTAGCTTGATAATTAATGTTTTCAACTTAGCATATTTCTTTTAATTACTTTGAAACTATTTTGGAAAATGCTAAAATATTTTGAACTCCTTAGCTTTCTTAAAAATACATGTTCTTAAATATATATCTATAATCAAAACATTTTTGAGACAAGTTAACCTCTTTTCAAAGCCAAAGAAAACATTTTTTGGAGATTTTTTGAAGAGAGGATCGATCCCCTAAGATAGAGGATCGATCCCCTAGTAAAGAATTTTGGCTAGATCGATCCCAAGATCGATGCCTCGAGAGTCAGTAGCTAAATAACTTTTTCAAGTTCGATTTTTGAGGCTCCAATGGCTCTTTTCCATCCCAATCAACTCCAAACGGTCATATATCATTCCTAAGCTATAAATAGGTGTCACCAATACCTCCAAGAGAAGAGACACCAAGAGAGAAAGATCAAAGCCATATATTTCATCTCTCTCAAGCTTTCAAGAAGTTTTTCCATGTTCTAAGCTTAAGTCTTTCAATCTTTCTTGTATTCCTTTGTCAAAGCACCATTGTATAGTCTCTATTTCTTGTGCTAAACCTTGTAAACACTTAGCCTTTTAGAGGTTCTTCTTGTTTACCCAAATACCTTTGAAAAAGGGTGAGGTTTCTACTTAAGCTTTAAAAGGTAGAGAGGTTTTATCTTAGCCTTGAAAAGATAAGGGATAAAGGTTGCTATCTAAGCCTAAGAAAAAGATAGAGATTGTAAAGGTTATACCTTGTCCTAGAAAAGATAGCAATTCAAGTTAGTGAATTGGGAACTCCTTGGCAAGTGAGGCTAAGGGAGAGGATGTAGGCACGAGGCCGAACCTCTATAAACTACTTGTGTTTGATCTTCTTTCCCTAATCATTTACTTGCTTTATTTATTATTTACTTGCCAAATTAAGTATATTGTTTAAATTTCTCAATATTATTATTTATGCTTTAATTCCGCAATTATTTTTAAGTAATCAATTCACCCCCCTCTTGATTTAATCACCACTAAAAGCTAACAATTGGTATCAGAGCTTTGGTCTCTTTTGTAGGTTTAACAACCTTGAGAAAAGATCCTTTTCAAATCTCAAAGAAAATGCAAAGTGGTGACAAGATGCTCATTACCCCAAAGCTTGTAAATGATGAAGTATGTCTCATGGCCTTTGAGACTATGGCTACACCTATTGGTCAAGAAGGGCATTATATTGTGAGACCTCCACTTTTCAATGATAATGACTACACCCATTGAAAAACAAGGATGAAACTCTTTGTTCAAGCAAATGATTATGAGGTTTGGAGAATAATTATGAATGGTCCACTCATCCCAATGAAGAAAGTAGATAATGTGGAAGTGCCTAAGGAAGAGGAATAATGGGATACAAAGATGGCTCAACTCAATGCCAAGGCAATGCACACTCTCTTTTGTGCCTTGGGTCCTAATGAGTACAATAGAGTATCCCTTTGTGACAATGCCAAACAAGTATGGGATAAATTGGCCACCACTTGTCGCAACCTAAAAAATAACGAGTCTCATCGGAAGACTTTATTATTCGTTAAGCGTGACATTAAAAAAAACCGAGGAAAAGTCGACTTAATTCCTCTAGAAAGATTAAGGTTTTGTAAATGACCTCAAAAAGACATGGAGTCGCCACCAATCTTTTTTAGCTAGGTGTGATCGGCCACCTATTAAAACCGGTTTTATAAAATATTTTAAAAATTAATTAAAACATTTTAAAAACCAATTTCAAGTTTGCATTTTTAAACCAGAGAAATCAAAGAAACGGGTTCGGGACTCGATTACGTATGGGGAAGGATTAGCACCCCCAAAACTCCCGTATAAAACGATACCTTATTAATCGTGTGTTATCTCAAATCTCGGTATAAAGTTGGTTTTGAATTTAGTATTTCAAGTTAATTCCCAATTTAAAGAAAAATAATTCCATTCTTCTTCAAGGGAATCTCATCTGCTTGTGACACATACATCAAATCCTCATCTGGGAAGTCAAAGTTCAACGGCTCATAATCTTCTACTGCCCGATTTGCTAAGAATTCAGCTATTGCACTGCCCTTGATAGCTTTTTGACTTACATATACAATGTCGTACTCTGACAATAAAACCTGCCATCTTGCTGTCCTCCTTGACAAAGAAGGTGCTTCCAACATGTATTTGACTGGATCCAACTTAGCAATCAACCACGTTGTGTGATACAACATATACTGTCTGAGTCTTCAAGCAGTCCAAGCTAAGGCACAACACAACTTCTCTACTGATGAATATTTCAACTCATAATCTGTGAACTTCTTGCTGAAGTAGTAAACTGCTTGTTCTTTCTTTCCAGTTTCATCAAGCTGCCCCAAAACACAACCCATGGATCTTTCAAATACTGATAAATACAGTATTATTGGTTTATCCGGAATAGGTGGCATTAATACTGGTGGGTTTGATAGATAATGCTTAACCTTTTCAAAAGCAATTTGACACCCTTCATCCCATTCTCCTGGATCACCTTTTCGAAGTAACTTAAATATTAGATCACATTTGTCGGTTAATTGAGAAATAAACTGAGCAATGTAATAAAATCTCCCCAGAAAGCCTCTTACTTCCTTTTGAGTGCGAGGTGGTGGCAGATTCTGAATAGCCTTTACTTTATCCGAGTCAATCTCAATTCCTCTTTTACTGACGACAAAACCCAACAACTTTCCCGAGGTGACTCCAAAAGTGCATTTTGTCGGATTTAGCTTGAGTCTAAACTTCCTTAGTCATTGAAAGAGTTTCTTAAGATTCGCAATATGCTCCTCTTCTCCTTGTGACTTTGCAATCATATCATCAACGTAGACCTCAATTCCGTTATGCATCATATCATGAAACAAAGTTACCATGGCTCTTTGGTATGTTGCCCCAGCATTCTTCAATCCAAATGGCATTATTTTGTAGCAGAAGGTTCCCCACATTGTAACAAATGTGGTTTTCTCCATATCTTTCGGTGCCATCTTGATCTGATTGTATCCTGAGAATCCGTCCATGAAAGAAAATAAAGAACTTTTCACCGTATTATCCACCAGAGTATCAATGTGGGGCAAAGGGAAATTATCTTTAGGGCTGGCCTTGTTCAAATCTCGGTAATCAATGCACATCCGCACCTTGCCATCCTTCTTTGGTACTGGAACAATATTTGCCACTCATTCTGGATATTTTGCCACCTCTGAGAATCCAGCATCAAATTGCTTTTTTACCTCCTCCTTTATCTTTAACAGCATATCAGGCCTCATTCTTCTCAACTTCTGCTGAATTGGCTTGCTGGCTTTAAAGGGAGCTTATGAACCACAATATCCGGATCCAACCCTGGCAGGTCCTGATAAGACCATGCAAATACATCCACATACTCCTGGAGCAAAGCTATCAACTCACCTTTTTATTGATGATGACAATGAAGTTTCGATTTTGACTTCTTTTATCTCTTCACTATTTCCTAGATTTATCGTCTCCAATAACTCTTTATGAGGAAGTACTTGTTTCTCCTCTTGTTCTATTTTCCTCAATAGATCTGGAGGTAGACCATAATCCTCAGTATCTTCATTAGCCTCAAAATCACCCGTGCAAATGGGTCTTTCAAAATCAATTTCAGAATTACTGACAGGAAGGTCCTTATATTCCGCATCTGTAACCTGTAAATAGGTGGAGAAGAAACAATATAGGAAAATATATAATGAAAACAAAATAAATAACAAAAAATGAAAGAATATGGACACATCAATATGGATAGAATGCATTGTGCTTGTTATTTATTGAATGATTTAAAAAGCCTATTACAGAAAGAAAAAAACTCTTAATATCTCTGGGTAAAGATAATTAAGATTGCTTTTTAAAAGTATTACTTTGGAATAGACTTAAAAACTATGGGCAACTCAGTCGCACTCTAGTTGGTTAGTCTATATCCTGGTGGACAAGGTCGCACCATCCAGCTAGCATTCTCTCTTTCAATTCTGTCTTTCTCAGTCGTGCAGATCTCCACATCATACATCTGCTCATCCCTATTCACCTGGAATCTCTCGAAGGCTTACTCTACATCATACATCATACATTACGAGCACATCATCAGAATTCTTTTCTCCGAATAGAGAATCGGCTGAGCAAAAGCTGTGAAGGATAGGTAGAAATGTCATAGGCTCCCACTCAATATCCATACCCGTAAGACGGGCCATCCTCCTTTGTCGGTTCCTTTCAACTTGTTTTCTTTTCTCATGGGCCTTCGGGATATATCCTAGGCCAAACCGATCTTTCTTTCCTTTTACTTCCATTGCTCGAGCCATCCCCTGAAGATATTTCCCAAGTCCTTTTCCAGCCCTGCAGCCTTTTCCTACGGTGGTTCTTACCCCCAGCCTTGTGTTCTTGATAGCCTCAGTTTCGGAATTTTCCATCATTCAGCGATGAAAACTGCATTTACAAATTCCAAAGACCGAAAAGAACACTCCATGACATCTTCATTGGGCTCAACATAAGGAGATTCAGTTGATGCGGAGGCTATTATATCTTCTTCCCCTGATACTGTAATCAAACGGCCCTCCATCAGAAATTTCAATTTTTGGTGAAGAGACGAGGGTACAGCCCCAGCTGAATGTATCCACGGCCTTCCCAACAAGCAATTATAAGATGGATTAATATCCATGACCTGGAAGTTCACTGTATAAATGCAAGGGCCTATCTCCAGAGGAACTTCAATAGTTCCCATAACCTCTCTCCTTGTTCCATCAAAAGCCCTGACCACCGTGCAACTTGGTATCATATAGGATATATCCACTGGCAATTTGGATAGGGTTGCTAAAGGCATCACATTTAGTGAAGAACCATTATCCATAAGGACCCTCGGTAATATGTGCCCCTTACAAGTGGTAGTTATATGGAGAGCTTTCGTTGATCCAATACCGTTGGGTGGTATCTCCTCATAGCTGAAAATTATGTAGTTATCTGCTACGATGTTTCCCACCAGCCTATCCAGCTTTTCCACTGATATATAATTAGCCACGTATGCCTGATTTAATACTTTTAACAAGGAATTTTTGTGTGGTTCTGAATTTAAAAGCAAGGATAAGATTGAGATCCTAGCTGGTTGACGTTGCAGTTGTTCAACCACGCTATACTCACTATGCTTTATAAATTTCAAGAACTCACAGGCTTCCTTCTCACATACTGGTTCTTTCATTCTTTTAACCAAGGCTGACCCCCTCTCTGTTTCCTTTGGCAAATCCATCTCAATATGGATTGGCTCGACTACCTTCTTCTCTTTATCAGTTCCTCTGTCTTTCCCTGCTATCCCTTGTTCAACGGTCTCCGGAGCATAACACCTCCCTCTTCGGGTTAAATGCCCAACACTTGTAATATCCTGCTTGCTTGAAGACCCAGGCATAACCATGCTGCAGTCATATTTCCATGGTGTAGCCTTGTTTTCCTTGTATGGAAAGGAAACAGGTAGATCAATGATCAATTTGGGCGCATTTTCTTCAATGACTGGCATAACTTTTTCCTCCTGTTCATCATAATAGATGATTAGGGGTCTTCCTATCCCATAGCCACCTGCATTTTTAATGACTTCTATTTCCCTCTCTATCTCCTCGTAGAATTGGGCTTCCCCACTATCCATCATCTTTTGGACTTTAACCCGAAAGTCCCCGCAGTTCTGTATGTCATGGCCTCCACCCTTATGGAATGGGCACCAATTATGCACCTTTTTTGCAACCATTTTTAGACTCTCTATACCTTCCACCAATCCTGCCTTGACCATTTCAACCCATACTGTCAACATCAGAGTCTTAACCTCTCCAATATCCCTTTTTAATCTTCTGCCCTCTCCAGTCAATATTGCATTTACCTGATTCCCAGCATGATTAGGCAATGGGTTTTCAGCTACGTTCGGCCCATTTTTTGATCCAAACTTCACAACCCCAGCATTGATCAGGCTTTGGACTTTCTTCTTGAAGGCCAGGCAATCTTCAATTGAATGTCCTTGGATTCCCGCATGGTATGCACAGTTAGTGTTTGCATTGTACCATCTTGGATATGGAGTTGTCAAAGGTTTTAGGTACACGGGTGCAGCAAGTTGACCCTGCAATAGTTTTGGATATAGCTCACCGTAGCTAGTGGGAATCGGATCAAATTGGGGTTTTTGATCATTCCTTGGTGAACGTTGGTCATTGCGCACAGGCCCTTGTGTGTTTGGAACAGTATTTCTAAGAAGGGTGATTTGAAGTGATATGCCAGTTGGGAATGGCTGTTGTGGTATATTAGTGTAAGGGAACAGGTTTTGGGTAAGGTGATTGACATTGTGGTAGTAAGGATTATACCCCGGGTATGGTGTGTAAGGTGTCGGACGGGCATAAGGTGTGGTAGGAGTATAGGGCCTTGGTGGTGTGTATGGTGTAGGAGATGTATAAGGGTATTAGTTGAAGCTTACTGCATGAGTTTCCTCCTCCTTCTTTACAGGAAAAGCTCTCTTTGGTGTAGCAGACTTACCCCCTTCCATCTTTCCATTCTTAATAGCTGACTCAATCGTTTCCCCAGATATTACCATATCCGCGAAGTCTTTGGTAGCGCTTCCCACCAATTTGTCATAATAAGGTGCTTTCAATGTGTTGATGAAAAACACCGTGGTTTTTTTTGCTAGTTAAAGGGGGTTGCACTTGTGTAGCCAGATCCCTCCACCTTTGCGAATACTCCTTGAAGGTCTCATTGGACCTCTTTTCCATATTTTGTAATGACAGCCTATCTGGTATCATGTCGGAAACATGCTTATAATATTCCATAAAAGTCCTGGCCAAATCCGTCCATGAACGAATCTTGGTACGACTCAGTTGATTGTACAATCGGGTGGCTGACCCTGTTAAGCTATCTTGGAAGCAATGAATAAGCAATTTCTCATTATCTTCATGTCCTGTCATCCTTCTATAGTACATGGTCAGATGAGCTGATAGGTTGGTGGTCCTATTATACTTTTCAAAGTCTGGTACTTTTAACTTCGGTGGAATTACTAGATCATGTATCAAGCTCATCTCTTTGGCATCTAGACTACCAAATAACTCTGCTCCTTCCTCTGCTCTTAGCCTTTTTTCCAACAACTGATATTTCTTTTGAGATTCAGCGATTTCGACACTCTTCAGTTCAGATATTTTGGCCCTTTCCTTTTCTGCCATTTCTTCGAAGTCTGGAACCTCAACCTCAATTGGATCAACTCCGATGTTACCCCTTTTTGGACCAAAATTCTGTGCTTCGGCCTCTGGCTGGATCTAAATGTAGGAAGCTGTCCTAGTTGGGATTTCATTTCCCACACGTTGGGATGTCTGGCCATTTCTCTGTACCACTTCTGGTCGAGCCTCCTGATTCACTGCCCCCATTCCAGTAACTGAATTCTCTCCTGGCCACTTTTGCTTCATCATAGTGCTCATCATCTCCATGAGCTTTGTCATCTGTTCTCGTGTCTCCTCTTGAGACTTAGTCAACTGTTCTTGCAATTATTTATGGATTCTTTCCATTCTGGCAAGCTGATCGTTTTCCATGGCTCTTGTTCGAGATCGGGTATTGTAAGAGTGTTGGAAGCCTGGTTCTTTCTGAGTGCGACCAATTGTACCTTTAGTTTTAAAAACCATGGATTAGAAATTATTAACACATTTCTTATTTTATTTTATAAAAAAAAAAATGAATAAATGAATGAATGAATGTTAGTGAATGCTCAACTAAGTAAATGACTAAGTGTATGAACCTATAATAAATAAATGAATAGACCAATAAATGACTAAGTGTATGAACAATTTATAAAGAATAAATGAATGAATAATTATGAACAAATAAAATATATAAAAGAAAGAACTAGTGAATGATGAATGTATTTAAAGTATTGGCCTCGGGATAATTCCAACCAAACGGTCTTTCATTGATTTCCTGGAACTAAATACATCAAAGAAAAAATCTCTGCTTAAGACAATGATAACTCGTATAATTATATAGTTTTTAGTTATGTTTTATTATTGTTTTGTGTCAAATACGAGTTATTATTGTTTAGTCTAATTGTGTTTATGATCTTTATGTAATTTGGTGTTTTTCACAAGTTTCTTTGAGTGATTTCAGATTACTAGAATTAAGGGTAAATCCAGTTCAGTTCCAGTTCCGACACCTTTTTCCATATCAGCTATATCTCGAGTTTCACTGAAGCAATAAGGCTGCAATTTGTAGCCGTGCAAAGCTAAGAGGCATATTTATCTTTTTCATGTTTTACACTTCTTGAAACGGAGTCGTTTTCCCTAGCGAAATCGACCATGAAGTTGGCTGATGTGCAATGACGTCTGTGCTGACCTGTTTTCGTATTTTGCCCATATCTTCTTATCCACATCAGCAAATGAGCTGATTCCAACGGATATGGATCAGTAACTGATAGGGTAACATTTTTCTAGAAGACCATGTGATCAGATAAGGCCTGAAAAATTGACAAAATCGACCATCAAGTTGGCTGATCAAAATCGTCATGTATGACGAAAATTGTTAGAAAATGCACCCACCTATTATACCTACCTTTGAAATTTGTAAAGCTTGTCTCTTGTCATTTAGCCCTCCAAAATGTGTATAAATAGAGGGCCTTGGGTGATTGTAAGGGATCATATTGTACATTGGTAGGATATTAGCCATTGTAATAAAATTCTCTAAGTTTTCTTCTTCTTTCTTTTCTCTAGTTTTCTTTTTCTTTATTTTCTTCTTCTTCTTTCTTTCTTTTATTTCCTTCTTAGATTCTCTTTAACTTTATGTTTATGTTTACAATGCCTATGCTAGGCTAAACTTCTATTTGGTTAAGGGTGATTTCAAAGCCCTAGACATGTTTTGTGATTGATTTTCAGATTCTATCTATCATTAATTTTCTATCAAAGTTGCTTATGTTCTTCTACAAGAATTGTTCATGATGTTGTCTTGATTTATTTAGGTGTACAACTAGATAGATCTTGATAATTATCTATTGCTAGTCTAGGAGTCTTGATCCGTGTAATTGTCTTGATTTCCTATTCATAAGTGGCAATTTGTGATTAATGATTATGGTCAAGTTTTCAATAATTGCAAAGTGGAACATAACCTAAGTTGAACAATCCGAGCTTATGTGTTTGTTGCTTAGATCAACCTATCTTTCTCATCATAAAGCTGCCATTAAATTGAATTTAGAGAGCTTATTCTAGGTTGTTTAATGGTTAGAGATTAAATAGAGAGCTTGTTCTATTTAACGACAAACTAAGGAAAGATTGGGATAACAGAGCTTGTTGTTATCTACGGTTGTTAACTTTGATAGTTGGTTGATATTGATAGATCTGAAATTGATTCTTAATGATGTCTAGTGGTGGAGAATGAAACCTTAACCATATTTTTCATATTTGATTCTTCTTACTTACTTGTTTTCTTACTTTTCTAGTTTGCTTATTTTTAAAAGTATATTTATTTTTATTGGCTGGTTATACCGCCTAATTTGTATATTAACTTTGTTTTATTTTTATTGGCTGGTTATACCGCCTAATTTAGTATATATATTTTTATTGGCTGGTTATACCGCCTAATTTAGTATATATATTTTTATTGGCTGGTTATACCGCCTTGCATCTTATTCTTATTATTTACTTTAGTTTAAATCTGGCTTCAAAAACCCCTTTTCTTTTATTGTTTTCTTTGAACGTAAGTTATAAACTAATAACTCATAGATTAAAACCCAATCCCTGAGGACTCAACCCTTGCTAATCATTATACTTACAATTGAGCTTTTTAATGCAAGGTTAAATAAGATACACTCTTTTGGGTGCATCAGACAACATGATAACCTGTCTCTCCTAAAAACTATTACAAGATACTGGTTCTATAATAACTCCCTCGGATCTTGGACCTTCTTCACTGTCCTCTTTTAACTGCCTTGCTCTTCCATCTGATCCCTACTTGTTCGCGACCCTTTGACGTGTCAGCAGAAGCTTCGCCATGTAAGCTTTCCCTAGCTTATTTCTCAAGTTGATTTGCTCGGGCTTCCTTGTGTTTTTCCTTTTCTGCCCAATAGTTCTTCTCATTTTTGAGGTTTCTGACTTCTTATTCCCATTCATCGGAAGTCTTGAGAGTCCCCTCGAATTTGAGCTCGAAATGGTACCTCTTGTTCTCCAAGTATAATTCATGAAGATCACTTTGAACAGTGTCCCGCTCTCTCTTGATCTTTTCCTTTTCTTTTTCTCGGGATACCTCCCGATCTTTCATGTCCTCAAGCTCTTCTTGCAGTCAGGCAATCTCCTTGTTCATCCGGGCCTTTTCTTTTTCAAATTTCGCCCTTGCGATTTCTAATTCTGATGGCGCTTCCTTGGGTGGCGAACTTAAGTGCTGAACTTCTTCCCCATCCGATGTCAACAACCTATCATTAACCCTTGATTCCCTCCATGTCAGGTATTCAGGTGTGACGATATCAACATATCTAGCTACCTCCACCCGATGAGTTTCCTTCCATGCCACCACAATCTCACGGACCTTTCCCGAATATCCATCTTCTCCGTAAGCAAATTCCAAATTACCAAGGTCATGGGTCATTGGAGTAAACTGACGAGATTCTGATTGCCTCAGTACTAGCAGTGGTGTATAGCTCACTCCTCCCTATACTCTCAATAATGGAACAGAGGCTTTATCTCCGCATTTATACGATGTCGGTATAGGAGCTATCCATGGAGCTCTCCAAACTATCATCTCAGCCCTTATATTCTAGAATATGTTGATCCATTGCTCCTCAGTCCTATTCTCAAGCCAATCCCTCTTAAGAAATTCACTAATTGGTGCAAAAGATTTCCAGTATGAACGAAGAGGGAAATTCTCATGTTTACAAAAATGACTCTGAACCCATATGTAGAGGAGCTGTATACAACCTAGAAAACGACCTTTGCCTTCCTGTCTACAGAAATTCAGGGATCGGATTGTTTCTGCTATGATTGCCGGGGCTGGGTTTATCCTTTGCTCAAGCCTCTCGAAAACATCAAATATCGCCACATCCACATACCCTAATGTTTTCGGGAAGATAACTAAACCATAGATAGCCAAAGCAAAAATATTCCTAACTGTCTCCTTGCTTGAATTGCTATGGATTAAAGCCCATAAAATGTCCCATGATATGCAGTAGCTTACCCCTTTTCGGACAACATGGCTTTCTACCCAATTTCTTTCCACTTCCAAAATCTTAGACACTTTTTTCTTGAAACCCGGCGTCTTTGTATCTTTCAAATAAATACGATCGGGAATAACATTCTCAATATGCAGCAAGGTCGAATACTCCTTTATGGTTGGAGTCATATCCTCTCGGTTGAAAGTAAAACACCGATAAGCGGGATTCTAGAATTGTACCATAGCCTGGATCACCTCGCCACTGACCTTAACCTAAGCTAACAGAGCTATGTCCCCATATGTCTAAGTGAAGGCTTTTTTTCGATATATTCCACTGATTCCATATATCAATCAAATCTCGGAGATCATTTTGCTTGATAATAAGATCAACCTCGGCTGGCAATGCTGACACATATCCTATCTTCAAACAATCCCCATTATCCTGCTAACCTTTCTCGGACTGTTTCCTAACTTCTAAATGTTTCTCGACCACTGAGACACTCTGACCCTCCATGAAAGCCCTTTTGGTTGAATAATATCCCTAGACTAATAACCTTCAAATATGCAAAAATGATGGCAAGAATGCAAAAGAAACAAAAAAAAAAACAACAACAACAAAAAAGAAAAAGAAAAAGAAAATGAATTAGTAACGGGAATAAATATGAATAATACAAAAAACATATAATTCAAAGCAATAATTATCCCTGAGGATGCCAACAAAATTTCAGCATTATAACACCCCGGGGATGAAATATCAACATTTATCACGGGCATTGTGATGTAAGTTCATCATTGTCCGAAAAAATAAACTTATTCGAAAAGTAGATTAGAAGGTAAAAGGATTGGAAATATTCTTCCATGTGTTCTTAACTTAAGGATATCTAATTGGAAATCCGGCATGGCTTCGCCTAGGTTTACTATATGAAGGTAAATGAATTCTAAAAGCCCCGAATTATTCCTCACAATCGCCGGTGAAGGCTAGTAAGGCACCCCGATAAAAGCGGGTTCAATTCGTTAGAGTCTATTTCCCTAGCCCATGCGGATTGTTAATCACGAAGGCTTAGGTAATTTAGTACTCCGGAAGTGTTTCACTAGCCCATGCGGATTGTTAATCACGGAGGCTTAGTTACTTTGCTCCCACCTAAAAGGACGGAACCCGGGTATAGGATTCATGATATGCAAATGCACATGTAGTGTATGAGGAGAAATAACAAACCTTTCACCACATATTCTATATCCCTTATTCTAAGTGCCCCAACAAGATTAAACAACATAAATCATCAATTAATCAATAAATAAATAAATATATGCACCAAAATAACCAGAGAACAAATATAATATGTATGTACATGAAATATGGACATATTTAAAACATTTTATTATTTTTCTTGAAATTATCTTTATTTTTTTTTAAATTTGGGAATTAAAATTAAATACCAATTAAACCAACAAAACCGAGACTTTGATAACACATGACTAATTCTAGGCCTCACTCTCTAATATTCCCCAGCGGAGTCGCCAAGCTGTCGCAACCTAAAAAATAACGAGTCTCATCGCAAGACTTTATTATTTGTTAGGCGTGACATTAAAAAAAACCGAGGAAAAGTCGACTTAATTCCTCCAGAAAAATTAAGGTTTTGTAAATGACCTAAAAAAGACATGGAGTCGCCACCAATCTTTTTTAGCTAGGTGTGATCGGCCACCTATTAAAACCGGTTTAGTAAAATATTTTAAAAATTAATTAAAACATTTTAAAAACCAATTTCAAGTTTGCATTTTTAAACCAGAGAAATCAAAGAAACGGGTTCGGGACTCGATTACGTATGGGGAAGGATTAGCACCCCCAAAACTCCCGTATAAAATGCTACCTTATTAATCGTGTGTTATCTCAAATCTCGGTATAAAGTTGGTTTTGAATTTAGTATTTCAAGTTAATTCCCAATTTAAAGAAAACTAATTCCATTTTAATTGAAAATGATCCGGAATTTATAAATTCAAAATTTTTCTATATTCCCCAACAAACGTGGCAAAATATAGAAATTTTTATTAATTTGAAAAACTTTTCGAATCATTCTCGTTTTTTGAAAGACAGGTATTCCTTTATTAAGGATAATTGATAATATTTCCTCCAGCAAACCCGGTAGAGAACTCATGAATTATTTTAACTCGGGAATATCTTTATTTTTTATTGAAAAAAAATCATTATCCTTTTGAAAACATTTTAAAAGATATGAATATGTATATGCATGACATAAATAAAATGACATATCAAAATCTAAATAATATAATGCATCATAAATGATATAATATAATTTAAATGCCTTAGCATATTCTAAATGAAATGAAATATCCTAAATTATATGACATATTCTAAATGAAATGAAATGTCCTAGGTAACATAATATATTCTATATGAAATGTAATATCCTAAGTCATATGATATATTCTAAATGGAATGAAATGATCTAGGTGACATAATATATTATATATGAAATAAAATAACCTAGGTAACATAATATATTCTATATGAAATGACATAATTTAAATGACATGGAAAATATGGATGATATGGCATATAATCTAAATGACATGGAATATAAAAGGATACTATCATATAATATGCATGGAAATAAAAATGAAAATAATAATGCATGAACATAGCATATGCTAAATAATATATCAACAAAAAAATAATTAAATAAAAAGCATAGGATATCATGAAATATTCCAAGACATATAATAAACAATATAACATAACTCAAAATCATAACAATATCATAGAATTATCATAGCAAAAGTCACATATTATATAAAATGCATGAATAAGAAAAATGCAATGCATGAAAATGTATTTTTTCCTTTAATTAAGGAAATCCGTATATCTAAAAAGATATCCGGCTACCTTAGGAAAATATGTCAAATTTAATATTCTAA
The DNA here is from genome assembly GCA_030761205.1 of Fremontodendron californicum. Taxonomy (NCBI): domain Eukaryota; kingdom Viridiplantae; phylum Streptophyta; class Magnoliopsida; order Malvales; family Malvaceae; genus Fremontodendron; species Fremontodendron californicum. Next base: position 9,355,536 of record JAULJL010000044.1, on the reverse strand, counting down.
AACCAAAATACTTTGTGATTGTTTGAAAACAATTTTGAAAAACTAAAAATAAAAACTGGGCTAATTTTTTTAAAATGGCTCTAATTTCCTAAGTTTAAAAATCCGGACTTGACTACCCTTAACCCAAGACTTAAAAAATCATTTTTAGAGTTTAAAAAGGCTTAGAAACTACCCTAAGTCAGTAGCTAACCTTCCTAATCAGCCCCCTCTAAGTAACTTATCCAAAACAGAAAAATGATTTTTCTTTAAATTCAATTCTGACTCCACTATCCAGTTTTAAACCATGATTTTTTATCCTATTTTTAAAAATTCAAAAACTTATGAAAACAATACTGGAGACTCAGGACATGTAAAACTACACAGGAAGAAATCAGCTTAATTTTTTGATTAAATATGAATGCCCATAAAAATCGGAAAAGCACAAGTACTGGGTGAAAAAAAACTGCTTTGCCAAAATACATTTTTGCCTTTGATAAAATCATTTAAAAATCAAAGTAAAAATATTTAAGACTCACAAAATGACTCACAAACAGTAGCTAGGACTTTTTGAAAGTTAGATAAAAATGCTAAGTAAAAAAAATCACAAAGGTAGAATAATCAATTTGACTAAACTTAATTTTTCACAAGTGTGCTCAAGAGAGCATGACTTTGAACTATTAATTGGCCCAAGTCATTATTCAAGTGGCATGAACATGAAATGCATGAAAAAATACAGCAAGTATAGTGCATGAAATGCATGAGTTTAAACCTAAATGTCATGAAAAAATGCATGGCTGAAATATAGTGACCTAGACCTAAATGAACTTGCATGGCATTTAATGCAACCTAGACCTAAAATGCACGAACATGCATGGCAAATAAACCAAACCTAATAACTAAAATATGCATGGCATTTTCACAAACACAAAGCATGCTTAAACCAAAAACTCAACCAAATATCATGCAAATGCTAACCTATCAACTAACATGGCAAGAATGCATATACAATGCTAGAATTCAAGGAGTGGCCGAATGGCTATGGTTCCTAACGAACATGGCATTTTCACAAACACTTGGTATAATAACATGCATAACTAAATCAAATGTCATGCAAATGCAAAACCTACCAACTAACATGGCAAAAATGCAACACACAATGCAAAACACATGGAGTAGCCGAATGGCCTCAAGCTCCAACAAGCATGGCATTTTCACAAACACTTGATATACTAACATGCTCAACTAAAATATAACACTCAAAACATGCAAACACAAAGTAGAAATACTAAAACCAAACAAGCATTTTCACAAACACTTGATATACTAACATGCTCAACTAAAATATAAAACTCAAATCATGCAAAAACCACACAAGCATTTTCACAAACACTTGATATACTAAATCTAAAACACCAACAAATTTAAACATTATGAAAACAGAAAATTAAAAATGCAAGAACATGATATTTAAATCATAAATGGCAACAAACAAAGCAACCAAACTAAAATATGACTCAAGTATGAAGTAGAATAACACTTCAAACATCAAGATTAAAGAAAATAACAATAAAAACATGATAAAATAAACAAAACAGCAACTTTAATAAAGAATGTAGGCCATTCGGCCATTGTGAGAAATTGTAAAAAATATATTTAAGAAAGAGATGAAGAAAGAACTTAAGAAGAACAATAAAAAACACTTATTTAAAAAGGAAACTCACCAAATAATAATTAAAATAGAAAAGCAAGAATGATAAATCAAGAAAGTGCAAGAGTTGGTGCTTAAGAGCAACCTCAAGAAGCTATATTTCAAGCTTTATCTCTTCAAACTTCCATTTCTTTTCTAAACTTTTTTTTTTTTTTTTTTGCTTTCAACCAAAGAGAGAAAAACCAAGTAAAAACCAAGAGAAATCAGAAAAAATGAAGTGTGAAAAAATGAATTTTGCCCCCTATTAGAGCTGGCCGAACCCCCCTCTCTCATGCAAAGGTGTTGTCATTTTTTCCCAACTAATTTTCCATCAAATGGCTAATAATTCAAGGTGAAAAAAATCATGAAATTATCACCCTTAGATTAGCATATCAGCTGTCCCAATTTACAGCTGTTCAAGAATAATGTTGACACTCTCCCTTGGCCTATGTGGCTTAATCACTTTGGCTTGATCAAAGAGAATCTCTAACTAACTCTTAATTTTTTGGCCATTTGATTGAAAAATCAGAAGCTTCCTCCTTTATTTGGGCCTTGGCAGGCCAACACTTCTCTTTTACAGTCCAAGCCTGATTTTTTGAAAGGTCCAAAGAAACCCTTTTCGGTTGCTTGGGTGAAATGACTGTTTTGCCCCCCGGATGCAAATAAATATCAAACGGACTCCAAATTCAGTTTTTATTTTTTTACTACTTCCAAATAATAAAACATTGAGTTCTGGAAGTTTTCAAAATTATCCGAGTCTGTTTGCTATTTATTTGGATTTTTTCTTCCAAAAATGCCCTTTTATGCCCCCACATTTTACCATTTTTAAACGAGCTCCAAATCAATATTTTTTTACACCAATCTCTTCCAAATAATTTAAAAGTGTGATCTGGAATTTTTCATGATTTTTGGAGCTCATTTGTTATTTTTTTGGGATTTAACTGCTTGAATTACTACATAGGAGCTCGGGATTTGGCCATTTTGGAAACGAACTCCGAATAAAGATTTTATTTTGCCAATCTCTTCCAAATAATTTAAAATTGATATTTGCAAAATTTTAGAATTTTTGGAGTCCATTTGATAATTTTCCGGGACTTATCTTCTTGAATTATTGCATAAGAGGCCCGGGATTTGGCCATTTTGCAAACGTACTCCGAATCAAGATTTTATTTCGCCAATCTCTTCAAAATAATTTAAAAATGAGATTTGCAAAATTTCAGAAGATTTGAAGCTCATTTTCTATTTTTTGGGGATTTTCTTTTTTGAATTAATACATAAGAAGCTTGGGATTTGGCCATTTTGCAAACGAACTCCGAATCAAGATTTTATTTCTCCAATATCTTCCAAATAATTTAAAAATGAGATTTGCAAAATTTCATAAGATTTGGAGCTCATTTGCTATTTTTTCGGGATTTTCTTTTTTGAATTACTGCATTGGAAGCCCGTTATTTGGCCATTTTGCAAACGAACTCCTAATCAAGATTTTCTTTTTCCAATCTCTTTCAAATTATTTAAGAATGAGATTTTCAAATTTTTAGAATTTTCGAAGTTCATTTGCTATTTTTCCCAAATTTTCCAATTTTGTCCTTTTACCTCCGAAACCCAGTTTTGCTCAAAACAAGTTCGATATTCAGATTTTCTTCAAGCTGATCCTTGGGCTATCCCTTTTTAATCATTCCTCATCCATTAGGGGCTTTGGTCTTACCAAGTCAAGCCATTTCTGTGATTCTTCCCGATTTCACCGAAATCCACCAAAAACCCTAATTCTCGGTTTTCTCTCGGATTGACTTTTCTTTCAAATTTTCTTTCAAGTGGCTTCTCCATTACCCGTATTCAGTGCTTATCTTTCATTTGAAACCTTCAATTTTGACCAATTTGATCGTTTAAGCACTTTTCCCCAAATTTCTCGGATTAGGGTTTTCTTTCTACTGAACCTACCAAATCCCAACTTCCGAACTCCATATCTTTCGATGTAAACCTTGGATTATCAAAATTATTTCTCCATTTTTCAATTGAACTTAAAATCTTGATTTTGAAAGTAGGTTGACTTTTTTAGTAGTTGACTTTCTACGATTGACTTTCTAGGAGTTGACTTTTTTTGAGTTTGACTTTTTATGCTCGCCCTCTTAAACTAAGTCTCGGAGTACCACCTGCAGGATGAAAAAAATCTTTTCACATTCGAAAATATCAATTTAGGAAGAAAACATACCTGTTTTAGTGGTCCGGACAAAATTAGGTGTCTACACCACTCATGAAGGAACAAGTCAAGACAAGGAATCAAAGATTGGCTTGCTCACACTTGACTATGAGCTTTTCAAGATGAAATCCGATGAGAGCATCAAGGATATGTCCAATAGATTTACGGATATCATTAATGGGTTGAAGGCCTTAGGGAAGACATATCCAAACAAAGAGATGGTCAAGAAATTGTTGAATAGTCTCCCAAAATCTTGGGAAGCTAAGGTGACTGCTATTGAAGAATCCCAGGATCTCAACTTTCTCTCCTTGGACGAACTTATTGGTTCTCTCCTCACTTATGAAATGAAGATGAAGCATGGACAAAAGCAACCAAAGAAGGATAGTGTTGTCTTAAAATCATCCATCAAAGAAAGGGAGAATGATGATGAAGAAGAAGATGGTGAAGATAAAGAGATGGCCATGTTTGCCAAAAGGTTCAAGAAGTTCATCAAGATGAACAAGGGCAAAAGATCTCAAAATGGCAAGGAAGATCAAGTTATGTGCTATGTGTGCAAGAAACCGGGCCATGTCAAGTATGATTGTCCTTTATGTAAGAATCAAAAGGCCAAGAAGAAAACAATGTTAGCCACATGGAGTGAAAGTGACACTTCGAATGATGATTATGACTCCAATGATGATTTAATGCCCAACCTATTCTTTGTGGCTCTTGAAGAGCCAAAGGTAACCTCTAACTCTTGTGATTCCAATTCCTATACATTTGATGAATTGCAAGATGCATTTGATGAGTTAGCCATAGAATTTGAAGAAATGAATTTGAAATACAAGAAAATGATTTCAAAGTTTAATGTTGAAAATGAATTTTTGTTGAAAACAAAGATTGACTTAGAAAATCAAAATAAAGATTTTAAAAATAATTTTGATGCTTCCAATGAGAAATTGGAAAATTGGAAAAAGAGAATTTTGATTTGAAAATGAAACTTGAAAATTTAAAAATTGAAAAACAATTAGTTTTTAAAAAATCTTTACACTCTAAAATGACCAAATGTGCTCATTGCAATTATCATGGTCATACTACACATACTTGTCCTATAAAGAAAAAGATCCCATATAGAGTTAGGCAAGTATGGGTTCCAAAAGGAACAAGAGACTTAGTGACTAACTCTCAAGGATCCAAAGTAATTTGGGTACCGAAATCTAAATGATTAACTCTTGTAGGTGTGTTAGAGCAAGGGAGAACAAAATGCTTTGATTGGATGCTCTAGACAAACAAAATGGAAGATGGGTAACCTCTTTGCTTAAAAGCTTTTTGGATGAGTAATTTGGTTGCCTGTTCATGTTTAATTATTTGGTGCTTATTTCTTTTGAATTTCATTGATTTATGTTGTTGATGCAAAGTTTTTTTAATGAATATACATGTTTTGAGATACATCTTGAACTAAGTATGAGCCTAATTGAATACGTTATTTTCTCTTGAAGTGCTTCATTGATAAATCTTGATTATGCAAAGGTTCAATATTATACATGTTTTTAATTGTATAATCTTGAACATGCTATTGTCTTTGAATGGTTAATTACTTGAGTGCTTTATGTTGATATTTCTTTGATTGGTGAAATTATTGTGGTGCTTAATTTCTTGAGATATTGTTATTGGAGCATGAGCTTAAGCATGATCTTGTGCACAAATTTTTAATTTTGATGGTGTCATGTTTTGAAAGAATTATGTTGTATGCTTGAACGATTAAGTTGTATTTATGCATATCTTTAGAGGGAGCATACAAAGCTTAATAATTTTGAGATTTCAAGTTTTACATCGAAAATCATTTTTGAAAAAAAATAAAATCTTTAAATGTGAAATTTTGTTTTAGCAAGTTCTTAATGCTTTTGAATATCTTGAGTTTATTGTCTCAAACTTGCTCAAACAAAGAAAATTGATTAACTTGCAATGTTCTTTATTCTTGATATGTTAAATGCAAGTTTTGGATGGTTTATAGAGCTTACAAAGAAAAATCTTGCTTTTGAGAACATATGGGCATAGAAACCATTGGGACAATTTGAAAAATATGATACAAAACATTTCTAAATGGTTCAAAAAGATTTAAAATGATTTCCTAGCATTTTTGTCCTTTGTAATAAGTTCTTTTCAAGGAAATATGGGCCTCTAAGAGTTCACATTTTGATTTTCTTGTTTCTAAGGCCAAATGATCACTTGAACAATTTTGTTTTATCATTTGAAACTTGTTGAAAAGGTTCAACTTGGTTAAAAATAAGATTAGCACGTTTTGACTATTTGTCAAGGCCTTTTTCAAGCAAAAATGAGGGTTAAGGTACCAAAAATCAAAATTTTGAATAAGTTAAGCTTTGGTTGATTTATTCTATCATGTTGTGTATAAATAAACTATTTTGAGTAAGTTTGGTGCCATAAACATGTTTTTTTTTATTTATTATTTGAACAAGTTTGGTGAATATTGGATATGTTTATGAACTTGTTTATGTGTCTTTTAAATGAAAAATCCCATGTTCAATGCTTTAAGATTGCATGATGACTTATTTACAAAATCTTTTCAAAATATGTTTTAAAAGTTGTTTGATCCAAATTTCATATTCTTACAATCTCAAATGATGTTTTTAACATGTTAAAAGTCTTACTTTTGATTAAAAACATCACACATCCTTACTTGGTATCAAAAATCAGAAAAATAAAAAATTGCATTGATTTCTCTTGAAAAACAGGGGAAGGATCGATCGCTCATTCATAGAAGATCGATCCCTCATTCAAGGAGGATCGATCCCTTAGGCCAGTTTTAGGCCAAAATGTTGTTTTCTTCATTTTTAATGCGATCTTGCTCTAAATGCTTCAATTCTATATTTTCTCAATCTTGATTGACATCATTTCTTGACTCATCACATGATTATAACAATTGGTATATTGATGAGTATTTTTACAAATCAAATGAATGTTTTTAATATTGATGTGTATCTTGTCTTTGTGCTTATATATATATAATTACTATTGATATATTTTTCATTGAATTTTATTAACAATTGGTATTTTCTCTTTTATTGGTTTAATGGTCTTCATTGCATATTATTTCGTACAATTGGTATCATTTGTACTTAATGAATTTTATTTATTAACAATTGGTATCATTTGAGCTTAATGAATATATTTTCATAACATTTGGTATCTTGGTGCCAATAACGAATATATTTTCCAAGAATTTCTCTAAGTCTATGTAAGGTAAATGGTGATAAAGCTTATCTTAGTGGAAAAACTACACTTGCATTTCAAATACAAGCAAACAAAGTATGCCATCTTCATCAAAATCAAGCTTAGTACATCAAAGACTTGCTCAAACATTTGGTATGAAGGATTCAAAGTCAAATGAGCATATCAACAAAGCTTGGTAAGAATGGAGGTAAATACTAATCCTATGCTATACAAGCTCATATCTATTGGTGTTAAATTTGATGACATACATGAGTTGAATGACACATGGTATCTCTTTATGTCATGAAAAGTTTGCCGTGTATGAATCTTTGAGTTAAACTATTTCTTTTAACAACAATTAAAATACCACCTTGTGCTTACATGCTTGCATATATTTGAATTGGGCATATTGCTATATTTTTATCCTTTTGTGTTAACAATTGGTATGAAAATATTCAAAATTGGTATAGTGTTGTGTAATAACAATTGGTATGATGGTTTTCTTCTAATTTGCTCAATTGGTATTCATGACTATTTCATAAGTGAGCTTATATTTTTCATATGTATGATTATCTTTGTATGTTCTTAAATGACTTCCATATTTATGATTGTTTGATTATGAGTATTATGCATAAAGATAACAATTGATATTTGTTTTTAATAACAATTGGTCAATTTTTGACTCATAATCTTGAGACTTTGTGCTTAGAAGATTTCAAATGAATACTTGAAACTATTGAATTCTTGATTGAACTTCATTGTCTATTTTTAACAATTGGTATTGAACTTTATTGCTTAACAAATGATATACATGGTTGTGTCTCTCTTATTGTATTGTCCTTAGCTTTTAATTGATCTTCTTTTTTATATAACAAAAAAGGGGAGAAGTTTTATATGGACAAATTTGCTTTAAATGAACAAAAAGGGAAGAATTAGAAGAAAAGCAAAAAGGGGAGAATTTTCATATGTGCTTAAATGTTTCTATCTTATGAATATGAATTATGTTGGATATTTGTGCTTATATGTTTATGGATACTGTGGACAGAAAATGTCCTTGCTTGTTCCTTGCTTGTTCTTTGAAAAGAATGCTTTTATTAAGGAGGAGCTTTTATTGAAATCTTTATTTCTTAAATGATTTAGGGGGAGTTTTTACAAGCAAATTTATCTTAAGTTTTGTCATATCAAAAAATGGGAGATTGTTAGCTATGTTAGCTTTGAATTGATCTCAATTTTGAAATGACAAAATCTTAAGCTTAATTAGCTTGATAGTTAATGTTTTCAATTTAGCATATTTCTTTTAATTACTTTGAAACTATTTTGGAAAATGCTAAAATATTTTGAACTCCTTAGCTTTCTCAAAAATACATGTTCTTAAATAAATATCTATAATCAAAACATTTTTGAGACAAATTAACCCTTTTTCAAAGCCAAATAAAACATTTTTTTGGAGATTTTTTGAAGAGAGGATCGATCCCCTAGTGAAGAAATTTTGGCTGGATCGATCCCTCGAGAGTCAGTAGCTAAATAACTTTGCAGGACAGTAGGGGATCGATCCCTTAAATTATAGGATCGATCCCATACCTACTGGGTAATTTTTCAAGTTCGATTTTTGAGGCTCCAACGGCTCTTTTCCATCCCAATCAACTCCAAACAGTCAAATATCATTCCTAAGCTATAAATAGGTGTCCCTAACACCTCCAAGAGAAGAGACACCAAGAGAGAAAGATCAAAACCATATATTTCATCTCTCTCAAGCTTTCAAGAAGTTTTTCCATGTTCTAAGCTTAATCTTTTCAATATTTCTTGTATTCCTTTGTCAAAGCACCATTGTATAGTCTCTATTTCTTGTGCTAAACCTTGTAAACACTTAGCATTTTAGAGGTTCTTCTTTTTTACCCAAATACCTTTGAAAAAGGGAGAGGTTTCTACTTAAGCTTTAAAAGGTAGAGAGGTTCTATCTTAGTCTTGAAAAGATAGGGGGTAAAGGTTGCTATCTAAGCCTAAGCAAAAGATAGAGATTGTAAAGGTTATACCTTGTCCTAAAAAAGGTAGCAATTCAAGTTAGTGAATTGGGAACTCTTTGGCAAGTCAGGCTAAGGGAGAAGACGTAGGCACGAGGCCGAACCTCTATAAACTACTTGTGTTTGATCTTCTTTCCCTACTCATTTACTTGCCAAATTAAATATATTGTTTAAATTTCTCAATATATTATTTATCCTTTAATTCTGCAATTATTTTTAAGTAATCAATTCACCCCCCTTTTATTTAATCACCACTAAAAGCTAACAAGCACCTTATCAACTTTGGAAAAGTTACAAGCCAAATTTGAGTTATTTTAGAGTGTGGGGTTGTCTTGCCTTTGTTCCAGATCCTAAAAGACCAAAACTTGGGATAAAGGCCTCTAGATGTGCTTTTATGGGTTATGCCTTAACCAGTAAAGCTATAGGTTTTTAGACCTAGATAACAATGTTATGATTGAATTCTTAGATGCCATCTTTCATGAAAACAAGTTTCCATTTAAAACTAGAATTAGTGGGGTGTTCAACATGGATCGATAATTATACCCGTACCTAGAGATAATCAACAAGCCCTAGAAAAATTTACTTCTCAACCCGCAAAAGGAGTTGAACTTGTGAGTGAACCTAGACGAAGTAAAAGAGGAAGAATAATAAAAGACTTTGGCTCTGATTATCATGTGTTCAATATTCAAGATGATCTTACCACATTAGATGAGGCATTATCCTCTCCTAATTCAGTCCTTTGGAAAGAAGCCATTAATGATGAGATGGACTCCTTGATAACAAACAAAACTTGGAAATTAGTAGACCTACCACAAGGCTGTAAACCTATAGAGTGTAAATGGGTAGTGAGAAAGAAATTGAAGCTTGATGGCTCAATTGATAAATATAAAGCTAGGCTTGTAGCCAAAGGCTTTAGGCAAAAAAAGAACACAGATTTCTTTGATACTTATTCTCCCATGAGCAAAATAACATCAATAAAAATTCTAATTGCAGTTGCTGCTATCCATGATTTGATAATCCATCAAATTGATGTAAAAACAACTTTCTTAAATAGAGAGTTGGAAGAAGAAATTTATATGGAGCAACCTGAGGGCTTTGTTATGCCAAGTAATGAAAAGGAAATGTGTAAATTGTTAAAATCATTATATGGTTTAAAACAAGTTCCCAGACAGTGGCATGAGAAATTGGACATGTGTTTAATTTCTAAATGATTTCAAAATCAATGAAAGTGATAAATGCATATATTACAAATCAGATTGTAATTCACATGTTATAATTTGTTTATATGTTGATGATCTCTTGATTTTTGGTACAAATCTAGAGATTATAAATGCTACCAAAATGCTACTTACTAATCATTTTGACATGAAAGATTTAGGGGAAGCAAATTTAATTCTTGGCATGAGGATCACAAGGACTTCAAATGGTACTTTTCTAGACCAATCTCATTATATTGAAAAAGTTTTGAAAAAATACAAGTTTTTCGATTGCAAACCCCTGTGCTCTCCTTTTGATCCAAATTTACATTTATTTCCCTCGGAGAATGATCAAGATGTATGTAACCAAAAAGAGTATGCTAGTATTATTGGTAGCTTGAGGTATGCCACTGATTGCACCTGACCTGACATTGCTTATGCTGTAGGGGTGCTAGCTAGATTTACAAGTAAGCCAAACTTAAAGCACTGTAATGCAATTAATCGTGTAATGAGATATTTAAAAAAGACTCTAAGTTATGGTATACTTTATCAAAAGTATCCTGTTGTACTTGAAAGATAAAGTGATGCTAATTGGAATACCTTGGCTAGTGATTCCTTGTCTACCACTGGCTATGTGTTTACATTAGGAGGTGGAGCAATTTGTTGGAAATCTAAAAAACAACAAATTATAGCAAACTCCACCATAGTGGCTGAACTTATAGCATTGGCCTCAACAGTGAAGAAACAGGTTGGTTATGAGATCTTTTATTTAAAATTCCAATATGGGAAAAACCAATACCACCTGTCTTAATCCATTGTGATAGTACTGCAACTATTGGGAGAGTCAATAATAAATATTACAATGGAAAATCTAGATTTATAAGAAAACATAGCTATGTGAGATCTCATATAACCAATGGTGCCATTAATGTTGATTACATTCAAAGTGGTGATAATCTTGCAGATCCTTTGACAAAAGCTCTAGCTAGAGAAAAGATCTGGATAGCATCGAGGGAGATGGAATTAAAGCCCAAAGAAAAAAAAAATCAAATATGAGGATACCCTACCTAGTGATCCCAAGAACTAGGTTCAAAGAGAAAAACAAATCACAGAGTGGTTTGAATGACATGCACATTAAATAATAAAAAATAGCCCTCCCTATGATGTAGTGCATGTATCCTGTAACAATAATGGAGATTGAGTATGTTTATACTCTTAATGAGGTCTATAGCTCGTTTGAGTGGGATATAGAGTTACAGGAGTATCCCTGATAGCCTCACCTATATGAGTGTGGAAGTGAGGCGGCTTCCTATGAGAATTTTGGGTTTATTCTCTAGAACGCTCATTATAACCAGGATAAAGCACATAGCCATAATGTGCTAGCTAAAGAAGCTCATGGTATGGCACTGAAAATCCATGTGTGTGACGCAATACTTTGTTTCCTTAAAGCAGCCTTAGTTCAAGATTTAGTTTACTATTGGCCCTAGAGCAGAGATTGTTGAAACACTAAGTGGAGGTTTAAGCCATTGGCACTTACATTATGCATAATTTTCTATCTTCACATGAAAAGTTAGTACTTAATGTTTTTATTAAAATAAGTGAAGGATTATTGGAGTATTTTAATAAATGAAGCAAACATCTTCTTTTGATAACAGAAGAAAATTTTAAAACATTTATTATTTGTAAGTTTTCTTAACTTACAAATGCTCTTAAGTTATAACATAATAATAAAAGCTTTCTTTTGTTTTCTTTCTTCACTTTTATACTATAAATAGTGAAGTCATTCTTCAGTATCTAATTTTAAAAAGTTAATTCTCTCTTTTAAATGTTCCTTTATTATTTTTTTAAAGATCTTAAATATTTTAAGAGTGCTAATTAATAGGGTAAAAAAAGTGTCAATTTTGGTGGAGCTTCTACCTTCTAACTTGTGCAGATTAGCAAGGTATACAGTTGGTGACTGGGCTTGTTGTATCTTGGGGAAGGTGTGCAATACAACCTCCTTGCATCGGTTCTTATCACCGAGAGAGCGCGTACCGTCTCAAGAGAGCGACCTAGTCTGTGCCTCAATCTCTGTCACCCTATTTCAATTATCAAATTTGTGACAATTCGGTAGCAGCAAATTGATCCTCTAGTCTTATCCTGAAGAACTATTGTGCAACATTCTCCAACAAATAATACATGTATCATATTAGACATTTTTTAAATATAAATATCACTTTAAAAAAATGTATAGTACAAAAACTATTTATGACATTGATCTTTCAAAAAACAAATACCAATTACAAATAACAAACAACTTTTTATTGGAAAAACACAAATTATTTGCACAGCCAGCACAAATTGTTCAGAGGGCATTGATATATATATATATAGAGGTTTGCCCTAATTGAACTTCTTATTTGAGGAACAACCTATAACCTTGGCATTCGAAACTATGTAATTAAATTACAAACCAGTGGCGGAATACTGTATAATTCCGGTGGTATTATGTCTGCCGGAGGAAGGTCGAGCAGTGATGTAATAATGGCCAACATTTTGGTTTGCGCTGAGCAAAATGTCTAGTGTTCGGCCTGGGGCTAATGTCAGAGAATCAGAGAAAGAGCGTCGGGCGTAAGTAGCATTTTGTCCGACAATTGTGAAGCTGTGGTATGCGATGCCAAACACCATTGTTTCATTGGCCACAGCATTTACTAAACGAAGAAGGTAGACACCCTGGTAATCTACTTGTAGCTGATATGTTGTATCTGTGCAACATGAAATTATGAAATTGTTATTACAAAGGCGGCTTAACAACAAAATATATATTAGCATTTATAAAGCTATGCATTATTAATACATGTATACCTATGTTAGCCTTGAATAATTTAACAAAGCCATTTTTTAATTTTTATTAGAATAAAGGAAATTTAATTTATCATTGATTCTCTTTGTTCCCCTCTATCTCTGATTCCTAGAAATCTCAAGTCATCAGCTTTCATTTTTGCTGGGGAAAAAGATGATGCTAAAGTTGATGTCATGCAGATTTAGTGTTAGAGATAAAGCATAAACAACAGTAGTTCATACATACCGTTGCGGCATCCATATGTTTCTCCAGGATGGCCATTGATTGTGTAAGCATCTGCTTGGCCAGGAGCAATGGTTTCATTACCTTCCGTTAACTCTTGTCTAAACCATTCTCCTGACAGAAGAATATGCCAAAGAATTGTTAAGATTCATAAGCTTTAGAATAATATATGAATCAAATAAATATAAACTGCAGAATATGCCAAAGAATTGTTAAAATTCATAAGCTTTAGAATAATATATGAATCAAATAAATATAAACTGCAGGGATTTAAATAGCGATCATAATGCGATGCTACGATCGTTATTTTTCGGTTTTGACTCTTTTCGTTATCAATATTCACCGCAACTGATCACGATAGCTTTTGATGCAAGGATTGTTAGACTGTGTCCGCTATGAGGTGTTGTCCGCTTTGAAGGTCTAAAAATTGTTCTCACAATTTTATCCTTCAAGAAAAAATGCCTCATTAAAAAAAGGTGGCCCTTGCTTTTAGAAAGCCACAGTCCAATCCTTGACTAGTCAATATGGGATTGTTTTCCCTCTCAACACTAGCCCTCTAGTCAAAAGTGTGGACTGTGTTTTTTTGCTAAAGTTTGGTACGAATCCAGAACAAATTTCTGAATACGGCAACCAAAAATACTCCCTCGACTGTAATTTAAATCTTTGATAAAAAGAAATAGAAGAATTATGAACCATCATACCAAGTATAATTGTTTGATCTGAAGTAGGGGCAGGGAAAGGATAATCTTCATTGGCTGCAGGCAAAATGACAAAGGCGCCATGGACGGTAGCACTAGCCCATGCACTCTTAGCGTGCCACCATAGAGTTCCTATTTCATCGTCTAAATCAATCTCGTAAGTGAAGTTTCTACCAGGCTGAATTAAATCATTTGAACCATCAATTGAATCCTCAACGCCCTGCCTACCGATGTTCCAAGAAAGCAAAAAACCCACAAAATATTTTGATAAATTATCTCATCATGAAATAGTAGCTTAAAAATTGATCCGAAGAGATTTAAATAGTGACCGCAACGCAATGTTACGGTCGCTATTTACTACAATTGATCGTAGTTCCGTAATCGCGATAAATATTACGGAATCGAAACGCGTTTGCAATCGTAATTTAAATCCCTAGAAAAAGGAGAGCTAGAGGCAGTACCACTCAATGGAAACAGCATATTTTCCTTGATTATGGACATTGACAAAAACTGTGTCCCCCCTCCGAACCCGAATCTCTGGCCCTGGAAAACTGCCATTGACGGTTAAGATGCTTTTTGTGCTACAGAGCTTCGTAAACTCTGATTCTTGTAGCTGCAACCAGAGATAAGAAACAATCCAAAATATATAAAAACTCAAAGCTTTAATTAACAGAAAGAAAAAGGGTAAATTAAGAAGTTATAACTTACAACAAATTCATAATGGTGAACATCATCAGCCCTGGAAAAGAGAAGGACATTCAGAAATAAAAGCCCTGATAACCAAATAAAGCCCTGCTTTTGTGAACCCATTGTATGTACCTGTGTTCTTCAGTTCTCCCCTTTCTTTGTAGATCTTTTGGTTTTATGATTTATCCATTTTCTTACTTATAAAAGAAGCCATTGATTTGTCGATGCTCAAGTCATTTGCTTCGGAGGTGAGTTATTGGCTAGAAAAAACGAGAAGGTCCTGAAATCACTGTACACTAAGAAATTAAATATCTTCAGCCCAGCCAACTTTCTAGACGTATAAATCTAACAAGCAAATTCATAGTCAATTGTGATAAAATGTTTTTGAGTTAATATGTAAATTGACTTCGGAATTATACGCGATTTAGTACTTAAAAGAAAAAAATTTATAATTGGATACTTAAATTTTATTTTCATCAAGTAAGTTAACTTAATAAACTAACACTGTTACATAAAATGCTAATGTGACTTAGTTCATCAATACTAAGTCGTCACGTGTCAAGTTAATGCCACATCGACATTTAAAAAAATATTTTACTTGACATGTGGCGACTTAGTATTGATCAATTATGCTATTTCAGTATTTTATTTAATAACATTAGTTTATTGAATATAATCTATTGACAGAATGTAAATTCAGATATCTGATTGTGAATTTATTTTTAAATACCAAATCATTAAAAAGTATATAGTTTGGGGTTAGTTTACATATTAACACAATATTTTTTTACTTGATCTTGAGTTTTTACCATTATGTTGCATCTCAAAAACTTATTTCATAAACTCTTGTAGTTTAAACTTATTTCCCAATTAATTATATTTTTATTATTTGTCAAATATCTTTTATTTTATAATTTTTAAGATAAGAAAAAAAGTGTTAAACGTTTCCTTTATCTCCATCTCTCACTCTTGGATTTCAAAATCATGAGATATAGAATTTAGACATTGAGATGGAAAGAGGGAAAAGAGGAGAGGAAAACTACAAGTACTTGAAAAATAAGATTTTAAAATACAATGATAAGATTTAAAAGAAAAAAAACTCTGATTTGGTCTCACCTAATTGGTCATTGAAAATGAAGTTTGATTATGAAATAAGACAAGTTAGGTGCAAAAAAGACTTTTTCTTTTCCGTACGAAAACGCAAAGGTCGATTATATAAATTTGGATAGAAATTACATACAAATTGTGACACATTCTGATTTCTTTAATTTGTCCAAATTCAATTCAAACATGCCAAAATCATTAATAAATATAACTTTTAACAAGAGAGATAAGGATAGCAACGCCGGTCTTTATCATGTGTCTGGATCGATGGCTTATCTGCAAATCCAGAGTCAGAAATGGTTAGCACTTGTTCTCCTACACGTGATATATCATTTTCTCCAATTTTCCATTTTGGCGTTCAAAGATAGAGAGACAAAGTTAGTACTTTAAAAAAATTTGATTGTCAACAGAGGATTTAAATAGAGTTCGGGATACTATATGGAGTTGTTATTTTACGATTTTAAATTTTTTTCGTTATTGATATGATATAAATATTCATTGCAATAAGTAACTGCAGAGCAAAAAATAATTACATTAAGAGTGGGTTTTTATTTTTTTGCTAAAATAATAATAAAATTTTTAAATTTTATCACTTTATTTAGATAAGGCTCTATACTTTTATTACACTCAAATAAACTCTTAATTTTTAATTTTTACTCAAATAAACCCTTAACCTTTAACTTGTACTCAAATAAACCCATAATCTTTCATTTATATCTACATAAACTCTTAACATAAATTAACATTTCATTTGAAATAAAGGCTTATTTAGGTACAAATAAAAAAAATAAGAGATTATTTGAGTACAATAAAACTATAAAAGTTTATTTAAGAAAAAAATAATAATTCAAGAGTTTTTTTTTAGTATTTTAGCTTATTTTCTTTCTCCAAATCAAGGCAATAAATCTGAAAATTATTCGAAGCTGCCTACAATTGTGGAGATTGTCACGGCATAATTTTCTAAGTATGATTAGAATTATTTTACATAATTTAGTTTAAGTTAAATACTTCAATTTAATTATGACATAATTAATTTAGATTTTTTTCCAAAAAAATAACAGAAGTAGAGTACAAAATTCTGACTCAAATTTAGAATTTCCACCCACAACTCTTGAGGTAAAGCCTGAATGGGCATGTATCTAAGAGTTTTACTACTTTCGCCAATTGATCAACTTAAGACCAAAAATGATACAAATGGTCTATATTTTAATTTGTATACACAATATATTAAAACCAATCATCAGTTTTTTTATATTCTTTTCAATGATCAACATATATAAGAGAGAAGTGGAGAAAATTCTCGTAACATGAAAGTCAAAAACAAACATTTTTGATGGGGTAACTAACATGAAGCCCTTTTCCATTTCATTCATCCAGCTAACCTGTTTCTCTGTCATTATTTTGGCTTGTAAACGTGTGCGATAAGGATGCTTCATATTTTTTATTGTTTGAACTATCTTTGAACCACATGTATGTATGAATCATGAATATGCAAGGGAGTATTTTTTTTTTTTTTTATATATGCAAGAGAGTATTTAATGATGCAAATACATGAGAATAAAGTTAACTCAAATAACAATTATGAAAGTTTAATACGAGGAATCCAAATTAAATTAAAACAGAGAAAAACACAAATGATATTCACAAAAAATTTCAAAAGTTTGACAAAAATGTGAGAAATATGCAAGAAAATTCCTTGTCTTATTTCGGATTATTTTCTATACAACTGGTTGGTATGTCTCTATTATAAGATTGGTCTTTTAGGTGTTGTCTACATGCAAGTGTACACACAAATTTTATGTCAAAAATATGACAAGGAAAATTTGGAGTCAAATAATAATTTTATTAATCAAACTTTGAGGTTACAATCTCTGAATATTCTTAAAGAAAGAAATCCTTTGATTCTTTTCTTCAGTAAAACTTTGATCCAAGGGTCTTCACGACTTGATCTTGAATCGGTAAGATCTGCTTCAAGGGTCTTCTAGACTTGGTCTTGAAAAACAGGAATTATCTCCTTTCCTTCGATGAACAAGATCGGAGAGCAGCTTCTTAGAGAATTCTCAAGAACAAGCACCGCGTTCTTAGAATTTCTCTAATTTCTTCTTAAGAATTTTGAGAGGATTTGGCTCTTCAAAATCTTCTTCTCTTCAGGCTTTTTGAGTTGTGAATTTGTGTTAAGGAGAGGTCTCTATTTATAGTGGTAGATAGCCAGGTGAAAGAGAGTTTTAAAAGAACTCATCCTCCTTATTTATCTCTTAATTAATTTAATTTAATTAGAGATAAAGCTTCATTATTTATCCCTTAATTAATTTAATTTAATTAGAGATAAAATATTTATTTTTATCACTTAATTAATTTAATTTAATTAGAGATAAAAATTTATTATTTATCTCTTAATTAATTTAATTTAATTAGAGATAAAATATTTATTTTTATCACTTAATTAATTAATTAAATTAGAGATAAAATATTTTATTTATCTCTTAATTAATTTAATTTAATTAGAGATAAAAATTTATTATTTATCTCTTAATTAATTTAATTTAATTAGAGATAAAAATTTATTATTTATCTCTTAATTAATTTAATTTAATTAGAGATAAAAATTTATTATTTATCTCTTAATTAATTTAATTTAATTAGAGGTAAAATAATTATGACACATGGGTGAAATTTGATTGGATAACCCATGAATCCTTGCAATTTGATTGGTCAAACCATGTGTACATATTTAATTAATTATAAAATAATTAATTATAATATGATATTATCAATTTCACATGGTAATGTATAATTTAATTGAAAATTTCTTAATTAAAAGAATTTCAATTGACACGTGGCAATTTGTAATTGGTTACAAATTTTCTCCTTCTACAAATGCCCCCTCAAGACTTGGTTACGTACACGAATTTTTTTTTTTTAGTGTAGCAAGTAGACAAGTCTTGAAATTTATCTACATCAATTAATTATCCTCATATAATTTTGCATATGAGACGAAAAAAAATTGATTTAGCAAATGAATGGACGATCGACCCACCCTGAATGATTTAGCACAAAATGAATATCGGGCCAACATCGGCCTACGTAAAGAAAATATAGGCCAATGTTGGCTTACGTAAAATATATATATATATAGGCCAATGTTGACCTACATAACAAAAATGGTCTTAAGTCAAACTCTTTTTTATTTTTTTTATTTTTTAAAGAGTTTGACTTGGTAAAGGAACCCAATAGCCCATGCAAAATATAGTTCACAGCTTGAAAACTTTCTACAGCTCCAAAGAATTTGAGTTTGATCTAATCGCTTCTTTGCTCAAATTAATTTCAATTAAAACTCAACTTCTAGTTTTAAAGAAATTCTAATGCAATTAGAAGTTCTATTCCTTGACCACATGGGACTTGAATTATTTCCCCTATAAAAGCAAGGCCTTCTCAAGCTAATTTGCATATCAAATTAATTGCCAAAGGTTGCTACGTTGGAGTGTTCGACAGGTGAGCCCTCTTTTTTTTTTTTTCTTTTATCTTTTAAATATGGTTATTCTCGTCGGTGCCTTTAGAAGCTGTTTTTGTACTCTTCCCTCCCTCGATATTGAATCTACCCACAGCCCTGGTTTGCCATTGCCAGGCCACAGAGCAACATAACTATTCCCCGCAAATTCAAGCCGACCATCAAAGTTTTCAAATAAAACATCCTGGAATCCGAAAAGCTGGTCACTGAAATCTGCCATAGTCATCAGAAGGAAAATTGCCACTATCCTTCTTGACACCAACACATCTTCACCAGTCTTTATGTGCTTCACTACAATCCCATTGGCTGGCAAGAGTCCACTTAGTTTCTTCCTCCAAACCTCGTCTTCATTGAACAAATCCTTTTCTTTCGCATTGTTCAACGAAATCTCAGAAAGCTTAAGGTGTTCAACAAGTTCAGAATCAGAATACTTAAACAAAAGATCATCGTGAATTAAAGGTTGCCTAGGAACGATGCAGAGCAGATGAATCAAACGCTCTGCTGCCTCACCGACGTGGCCTCGAACAACTTCGCGACCAGTGGAAGGATCAAAGATGGCAAGGTTGACGTAAGAGTTGGAATAAGCAGAGTGAAATAGACCGCATAGGCAGACAGGGTCTTGCGCTTTCCATATCTTGAGAATGCGGTAAATATCTACCAAATGCTCTAAAAAGCTACCGTGCTTGTGCCAACACTCTCCAGCACCAACAGAAAGCAAAACAGTAACCAAAGAAGGCAAATTCTTGTTGACAGATTCAAGCTGGCCACGAAGGAAGGGACGTGAAGAGGCTATCAGGCTTTGTAGGTACTGATCAGTGGTGGGATGAGATGGTAGTGTTGGAGGAGCCAGTGATGAATTAGATGGCATGGTGACTTTGTTTTAGTTTGGGATATATGGTCTGATCGTCTTTGGATCTGGTTCTTGTGTTTGGAAAATCAGGAAATTGGGAAGAGCGAATTGATTTTAGATGGAGAGGAAAATTGTTTGGTTTTGTGAGTGTGAGAGAATTTGGTTTTGGGACATAGAGATGCCCCGCATTAACATAACTTCCTCTTTTTATGTTTGCTTTTAGCCGTTTAGACTAGAGCTAGACCCAACTTTTTTTTTTTTTTTTAATTCTCTACCTACTTTGACATTTTGTTTTTGTTTTTGTTTTTGTAGACTCATCATGGTGTACTTTAAAGATCACAAAGATTATCTTGTGATTCTTTCCAAGGAAGACGAAGACATAAAAGAAGGATTATATCTCTTCACCAACAAGCCCATATCGGGTAGATATAAATCCGCTTGGAAATCATTTGATTTTCCTGCCTCTCTAGAAGATTGGTCGATAGAACTTTCTCCAACTTCACAATCTTCTCCAAAGGCGAGATCTTTTCAATCTAATCTTCACGTCAATACTTCTAATCATGAGAAGTTTGACACGTTGGGAAGCCGTATCATTTCCGAAAGGTCATATTGGGGATTTTCCTTCAATATTTTTGGAGAGTTTGGTTACATACCAAAGTACTGGGAATGGGCTGAAGATGTGTTGTACCACTTCAACAAAAATTTAACGACTGTTAGTATATATGATGCTGTTTATGCATCATTATACACTTATGATCACAACAAGGATGTCATTCGCGCTTTTTGTGAAGCTTGGTGCCCGGCTACCAACACTCTCCACATTGCTACTAGGGAAGCTTCCATCTCCTTATGGGATTTGCATAGGCTAGGCGGTTTACCTATTCACGGCATATTTTATGATGAAGTCATTCCTTGTGCTGCCGAATTGACTGGCTTTGATAACAAGGGAAGATTCATCCCGAGATGTTGTGAATATCTATTTGCTGCATTCCATCTTTTGAAGCAAGGCAAGGAAGATAAGGTGTCTATTGAGGATTGGATCAATTTTTGGTTTCAAGGGAAATTGCGTTACACCAAACCACCTGCTCGAAAAGCAAAGAAACTTGTTCGTCCAAAAGCTACACATAACCCTACTGGAATTCTTCGGAAATACCAAGGTCGAGGAATGGCAGGAGATGGAGCATTCACTACACTTGGAATCAAAGACAGTTTAACAACAGACACTTATTTAGCTGCCTTCCTTTCTTGTTGGATTTATGTTTTCGTTTTTCCAAGTAAAGATTCAGAATTTGTTCGGCCAGAGACATTTAAGATAGCCAGCCTGATGGCGATTAGGAGAACTGTTAATCTCGCAGTCCCAGTGTTAGCCAATATTTACCATGGACTAAACCGAATTACACTTTCTGCTCAAGCGGGCTCTTCAGATGCGTGTTTTCCAATTCACTATATTTATGGGTGGCTAAGTTATTACTTTCGGACTCACTTTCAAAATCCAGATGATGTATATGGGCCTTTGATGAGCAAGTTTTCGGGAGAAGGTGGAGCCAAATACTTTGAGGATTATGACGCCCGCAAGTTAATTCATAGTGGCATAGTGTGGAATGCTAACTTATATCCCAGAAATAGGGATGAAGTGATTGTTGATGATGACACTCTTAGTAAGATCAATCATGGCTACCTTGTTAATGTTCGTTCGAGCTATTTGCCTGCCCGATGTAACCAAGCCATCATTGTAGAACCTTACAGTCCTCATCGATTTGGGAGACAATTTGGGTTTTGTCAAGATATTCCTGGAGCTCTTAAGGAAGACATTCGTTCTGGATCTGTGGATGATCTATGTAGGTTTTGGAGAATTTGCACTCGTTCTCATACAAAGTCCAGATTGATCTCTCCAGCTCGTTCTCTAAATCCTAATGATCATGCAACCGCAAGATACATAGAATGGTGGTCCAAAGTTCATGAGCCATATCTTGAGCATTCTATTGATATTTTGATTTCGAGCATCCGTACATCACCGTCAAAAAGAAGAAAACCTCCAAAGGATGTTAAGAAAAAGTCTTTAGAGATTTCGCAAGACAAACCCAATAAAGCCAAAGTCTCGTCCACCATAGATTTAACAGAGGAGCATGTGAAGACTTCACAAGAAGTTCCTCGATCAGTATCATTAGTTGATGAAGGACAAAGGGTTTTACCGAAAGTCATCGAAGGGAAGCATAATGCGATTGTTGAAGATTCGATTGATGAGAGTGATCATGACAGACATTGAAAGCGAACTAGGCCAAGGGGATCCTTTCAAGGTGATATATCCCCCGCCAAAAGTGAAGCTTCAGTTTCTAGTTCGCATGAGTTCAACAAACTTGCAGCTAAAATCAGAAATAATGTTTCAAGTACCGTTTCCAACCAAGAAGATGCTTGCCCTAATGTGATTGTTAATAATACTTCCCCTATAGTGAAGACTCCCACAGGCCCTCATGTTGGAGCTAGTCATCTCGTCCTTCCAGAATTTTCTAAGTTTAGTGCTGAAAAAGTGATATCCGATAATCAGTTGAAGCTTGCAACTATTTTGTGGGAAAGCATTCAACCAAGGATTATTCGCGCTTCTTTTGATCGGGTTTCTTCACTTAGTGGTGATGTTCACAAGATCTTTGATGCAATAGAAGCAATCAAGTCCGTTGATTCATCCTTATTGAAAGGCATGGTGGAAGACTACTTTACACAAGTCCAGAAATTTAATGAGCTTGAATCTTCCATTTCTTCATCCAATGATAGAATTGAAACACTTCAAGCACTTGAAATTCGACTTAAAGATTCAATGTTACTTGAACATAAGACTGTTGAGAACCTTAACACCCTGCAGTCGAACTTGGCAGATATAGAGCAAGAGTTCATTACTTTGCAACGCAAAAAACATAGACTTGAGTCTTCGCTCCAAGAAACTGAAGATGAACTGAAAAGAAGAAGAACCGACACCTCCAAGATTCGTGAAGAGATGAATTCTGTTGAGTCTATTACTACCCTTACTGAGGATGAAGCCAAAAACTTAGATTTGTTGCGAAATATGTTGGAAGCTTCTCGAGACGACTTGAAGAATTTCAAATGGAAGCCCTGAATCCCTTTTGATGTAACTTTTTTTTTGAATTTTATATTAGTTCTTAGGCTTGCTAGTTTTTTTTATTTTTTTATTGTAAGTTTTTTTCAAGTTTGAAATGAAATGAAATTTCTTTTTTCTCCATATATCATCTTTTTTTTTGCACTTTCTGAAGCATTTTTGCATCATGTATGGACTACAAATTAAATTCCCAAAGATCTTTAATTTGCAAAGGATTTGTTTTACTTGAAAAATAATTTGAATCATGAAATTTGAATGGAGAATTATCATTATACTTTCAAGTGAACAAAAGATAATATTTGAATAAATTTTTTTTTTTTTGTTTGGACTGAACTTGGCAATGAAACCAAGCTGCCTACGTACCCTCGAATTTGAAGGATCAAGTCATAACGTAGTTCATCTTTTTTTTTTTTTGTGCCCTAACTTTTGCCTAAGTTGTCCTAGAAAGGATTTTCAACATAGCGGGCCTTTTTTTTTTGATATACAGTTTAAGCTCGTGCTTAGGAGCAACATACAACAGTTTAAGCTCTTGCTTAGGAGCAATATCTTCTTTAAGCATAGTAACGCTTCAAAAACTTTCCATTGATCGGTCTGACTTTGACACCATCTTGATCAACGATCTTATAGGCACCATTGGTATAAACTTCTCGAACAACGTATGGTCCATCCCATTTTGAAAGGAACTTGTTGCCAATACGATGTGAAGTATTTATGGGTCTTCTTACAGCAAGGACTAAATCTCCAACTTGGAAAGATCGCTGCTTGACTTTCTTATTAAAAGCTTTGGATAGTCGAGCTTGATAGCACTCCAAGCGTTGTTGGGCTTCCAACCTTTTCTCATCCAGCGCTTCTAATTCTTCCAAACGTAAGCGTACATTGTCTTCACTAGAAAGATCTTCCTGGATTGCAATCCTTAATGACGGAATTTGTCGCTCAAGTGGTAGAATAACTTCCACACCATAAACAAGTGCATATGGAGTGGCTTGAGTTGGTGTGCGATATGTAGTTCGATAAGCCCACAGAGCTTCTCCTATCCTTTCATGCCAATCTTTCTTTGAACGGTTAACAACTTTCTTGAGAAGATTGCACAAAGTCTTGTTAAAAGCTTCTGCTAATCCGTTTGCTGGAGCATGGTACATTGAAGACTTGTACTGCTTGAAGTCAAACTGTGCACATAACTTGCTCATGTCAAACTGCTTCCCATTATCAGTTATGATGTGACGAGGTACACCATACCGATAAATGATGTTTGTCCTGATAAAAGTTGCAACAGTTTCTTTTTTTGCTTCCCTGTAAGGTGCCACTTCTGCCCACTTTGAAAAGTAATCTGTAGCGGCAAGTATATACATATGCCCTAGTGAACTCTTAGGTAATGGTCCTACCAAATCAAGTCCCCAAGCATCGAAAGGCCAAGATGTGACTGTCGGATGTAATGGTTCAGGAGGTTGATGGATGAAGTTTGCATGAAACTGACAAGCTTGACATTTTTTGGAGTAGTCCATACTATCCTTTACCATTGTTGGCCAGTAGTATCCCATTCTTTTTATCTGAAAGTGCAATTTAGCTCCAGACTGATGTGCACCACAAATTCCTGAATGAGCTTCTTGTAAGGTTTTGGATACTTCATCTTCTCCTAAACATCGAAGGAAGACACCATCAAAAGAACGGCGATAGAGCGTACCCTTGAAGTAAATAAATCGAGGAGCTCGACGTTTCACTTCTGTTTTATGCCTTGGATCATTGGGTAGCTTCCCATGCTCCAAATAATCAATCAATGGTTGTCTCCAATCTTCTTTTTCAACTTCGCAAACTGAAACAACATTGGATTCCGTATTGTCATCTTTAAAATCAACTGGAGGTAAAATCCATCGTTTGCAAAGAGGGACTTTTACTTCTACACTTGGCATGGCGAGAGCTGATGCTAGATTAGCTAGAGAATCTGCTTGCTTGTTCTCTCTTCTTGGTACATGTTCCAAACTTACATTGTCAAACCATTCCAGAATGTTCTTCGCATAGTTTACATATGGTAAGAGGTCAGGCTTCTTAACTTCATAAAGTGAAAGAAGTTGGTTGATGACCAATTTGGAATCCCCAAACACTTTAAGTTGAGTGATCTTCATATCCACTGCCATTTCCAATCCAATGATCAGAGCTTGGTATTCTGCTACATTGTTGGAACAATTTTCAGTGAGAGTAAATGCATAAGGCAATACATCTCCTTCTGAAGTGACAAAGACAACACCTGCTCCAGCTCCATCTTGACGGGCAGCCCCATCGAAGAATAGTTTCCATGGCCTGGGAATTTCGATGAAAAGAACATCTTCATCTGGGAGATCTTCAGAGAATTCCCAATCATCTGGAATCGGATGGTTTGCAAGGAAATCGGCAAGTGCTTGCCCTTTAATGGCCTTTTGTGGAATATAAGTAATATCGAACTCTTGTAGCAAAAGAGCCCATTTTGCCAATCTTCCACTGAGCACAGACTTGGACATGAGATATTTGAGGGGATCTGCTCGCGAAATCAAACGAACAGAATGAGCTTGCAAATAATGCCTCAGCTTTTTAACTGCAAACATCAATGACAAGCAAGTCTTTTCAATGGGAGAATAATTTAATTCGGCACCATTAAGAGTTCTACTAAGATAGTAGAGTGCAGTTTCTTTTCCTTCATCATTTTCTTGTGCCAATAATGCTCCTAAGGAACGTTCCTGTGCAGCAATATAAAGGATTAATGGCTGTCCTGGTATAGGTGCCTTCAGAATAGGTGGTTGTAACAAAAAGGTCTTAATGCTCTTAAAAGCATTACTGCAGGCCTCATCCCAGACAAAAGGGACATCTTTCTTCATTAGCCGGCTAAATGGTTGACATCGACCAGCCAAGTTTGAGATAAAACGTCGGATATATGCCAATCTTCCTTGCAGACTTTTAAGTTCATGCCAAATTGTGCGGTTCAGGCATTTTCATGATTGCATCTATTTTTGATTGATCGATCTCGATCCCACGATGTCGTACGATGAACCCCAAAAACTTGCCCGAGGAATATCCGAACGCACACTTGAGCGGATTCATCTTCAATTGGTATCTACGCAATCTTTCAAACACTTGGCGAAGATCAGCAAGATGATCGGATTTTTTCTTTGACTTCACTACCAAGTCATCAACATAACATTCGACATTCTTGTGAAGCATATCATCAAAGATCTTTTGCATTGCTCTTTGATAAGTAGCACCTGCATTCTTTAATCCAAACGGCATAACTTTGTAACAGTATATTCCTTTTGGAGTTCGAAATGCAGTAAGTTCTTCATCTCTTGGAGCCATGCGAATTTGGTTATAGCCAGATGATCCATCCATAAATGACAAAGCTTCATGGCCAGTTGTAGCATCCACCATTATTTCTGTTATAGGGAGAGGAAAGTCGTCCTTTGGACAAGCATTGTTCAAGTCTCGAAAATCTACACAAACTCGAAGTTGACCATTTTTCTTTCTCACTGGAACAATGTTTGAGATCCAAGTGGGATACTTGACTTCTCTAATAAAGCCAGCTTTGATGAGCTTATTGACCTCAGCTTCAATTTGGGGGATCAAGTCAGGATGGAAGCATCGTTGAGCTTGTTTGATAGGTCGGACACTTTTCTTGACAGCCAGATGATGCATAGCTACTTTTGGATCAAGTCCCGGCATCTCTTTGTAAGTCCAAGCAAAGATATCTCGATACTCTATCAAAAGATCAAGATAGGCTTTTTCTTCTTCTGGTGGTAAGCAAGCATTAATAAAGACCGGTCGTGGATCTTCACTAGTACTGATGTTAACCTCCTTTAGTTCGTCAATAGTAGCTTGATTTCCTTCTTCAAAAGATGAAGGGGCTTCTTGGGCTTCTTCCTCTTGAGATTTTTCACCAGTTTCCTTTACAGATACATGGTTAGAAGTAAAGATTTCTGTTTCTTCAAGTTGTTCTTCCTCTGAGGATGAAACTGATTTGGTTATAACCACTGTGTGCTTTCTAGCCTTTAAAACTTCACCAGTAGTTACCTTCCATTCGCTTTGCCTTTTCATTCGAGAAGGAATTTTGCTGTGAAAATCCCTTGATTACTTTAAAGTGGAAGACTTTCTTTTTCGACCACAGTTAACTTCTTTAGAGTATAGACTTCCAAGCTTTGACTGAATGGAAACTGGTTTACTTACAGAAACTTCACTGCATTTTTCTCCCATTCGTTCAAAAACTGACCTTCGTGATGATTGAATGCTCAAACGATCAAACACTGAACATCGTGTTGAGCGTGCCCCCAAGCGATCAAACACTGAAAGTCCTGGTGGCTTCACTGCATCTTCTTGCTCCTCGGGAACTTCCTCCATATTTATGTACCTCGAAGTTTGTTTATGAATCTTCAATTTTAATGGAGAATACCCAAGCCCCTCTCTAGAAGTTCCGATGTGATCAATCTTCTTTTGCCAGACCTGTCGGATCTTGAATGAACTTTGCGGCTTTTCTTTGCTAGGCTCTTTTGTCTCGTGAGCCAATTTTACGACATCCTCTTGTTTATACCCAGCTTTGACAAGCAACCTATAAGCGTTAGGATCAAAATCTTTAGCTCGATGAGTAGGAAGATCTTGATGTTCACAAAGAGGTTCTTCTATTGGCCTAACAAATCCTTGCAGTGGAGGTATAAGGCCTCTTGATTCTTCCAAGTTAGTGAGGGGAAGAGTCAGATCTTTTAAACCTTGAGCAATTTCATCTTCTCCGATTGTGGAAGAAGCCAAATTCTTTCCCTTTTGCTTTAATTCTTGCATCGGGTTGGACATTACTTCTTCAATAAATGTATCTTTGAGATAAAACTTTGCATCTGCGAAATGTGCTTCTGCTATAGTAAATGGCTTAGATTCTGCAAGGATCGTCTTGACTTGACCGTTTCTGCAATACTTGAGACATTGGTGCAGAGTTGAGGAGACTACACCATTTTGATGTATCCACGGTCGTCCTAACAACATGTTGTACGTCGTTTTGGCATCGATTACATGGAAAAGTGGACTTGACTCCATATCTCCAATGAAAAGTTGAAGTCTAAGTTTTCCAAGAGCTCTTTGTCCCCCTTGGTTGAATCCTTGGATCATCAAGCGGCTTTGCATCAATTCATCCAAAGGAACTCCCAATTCTTTCATTGTCATCAACGGGAGTATGTTGACAGCAGAACCATCATCGATCAAGATTCTATTGATCTTCTGTTCCCGAGTATATCCTACGACGAACAACGGCCGATTATGAGGGGTTGACCCTAGCAACAGATCCTCATCAGAAAAGTTAATTTTCGTAGCACAAGAATGCTCATCAACTTCAAATGCTACTGAGTCTGTGTTGTTTTCATTATCTTCATTGCCACCGTTATGGTAACAAGTCATGAAAACCAAATCTTCATTTCTAAGCTGAATTGGCATGAATTCGTTTAAAGTGATTTGCCTCCTTGACTTCCTCCCTACTGAATTTTTACCCCGAGATGGGATTTTTGCTTCTTGAGGCACATTAGGCTTTGGGAATTTAGGTGGTTGTTTGACCATCTTAGTTCTTGTAGGCACTTTCACAACTTTTGGAAGATTCTTCTTTTTGCTTTTTCGGCGTGTGACTAGAGTCCAACCATCGTGATCTTGATTTTGTCTTTGAAGCAAATAGTTGCCCCCACTTCCCTGAAGATCCACTATCGTACTTGTACTTGGAGCCAGTATGATAGGATCAAAAGAGCCAAATTTTATGGTTCTATCCAGCAAATTGGATTGAGAAACCGTATTGACTGATGCCAAATTTGACGACATCGTTTCTTCTTCAAACTCGATTTTCCCTTCTTCATAGAGTCGCATAATTCTATCCTTCAAAATAAAGCACTTCTCCAGAGGATGGCTAATCAAGCGATGGTACTTGCAATAATTGGAGTCTTCTACTTTATCAGCTTCTTCAGGTCGCTTCATTTCTGGCAACTGAATCAGCTTAGTCTTTAAAAGTTCTTCAAGAATGCTTGAAACATCAGAATCAGGAAAAGGATACTTCTTTTCTTGCCTCTCCTTCAAAGTGATCTTGCCTTTACCTTTGTCTTGGATAGGAAAAGATTTCGTCTCTTGAGATTGTTTTGACTTGGGACTGTTTGCTTCAAATTCACGGCCATGGACTTTTTGCTTTCTCCCTTGTTGGTAAAGGTTTTGCCCCCTTTGCGGGTATCTTGTTTTTCCTTGGCTTTCTTTGGCTCTTGCACCGGAGGTTCTTGATTTCCAGCAGCTGTCATACTCAACTCCATATCATGAGCACGAGTGGCTAATTCTTCAAAGGTCTTAGGCTTGATGCCTTGAAGAATGTAACGCAAGCCCCAATTCATGCCTTGGATGCACATGTCAAGGGCAGAAGACTCAGACAGTCTTTCTTTGCAGTTAAGGCTCAGATTTCTCCATCTGTGAATGTAATCAATGACTGGCTCATCCTTCCATTGACGTGAGCTTGTGAGTTCGATCATGCTGACTAAGCGACGAGTGCTGTAGAATCGATTAAGGAATTCACGCTCAAGTTGTTCCCAGCTGTCAATCGTCCCAGGCTCAAGATCAGTATACCAATCAAAGGCGTTGCTTTTTAAGGAGCGAACGAACTGCTTCACCATGAGATCCCCATAGGTACCAGCATTATTGCAAGTTTCCACGAAATGTGCAACATGTTGGCGTGGATTTCCTTTTCCATCGAACTGCTGAAACTTTGGGGGTTGATAGTTCCCAGGCATCCTCAGGTGATCGATCCTTTGAGAATATGGTTTTGCATATGTATATGAAGGTTGAGTGATGCTTTCAACTTGATCTTTGATAGCCTCTTTGATAAGATCCTTGAGCTGACTGGTAGTGACGAGTTCATTGATCTTTTCTTCAGAATCCTTAGCAACTTCCTTGCCAGAGTTCTCACCATCATCTTGAAAGATTGATTGCCAATTCTGGTTTGAAGCTTCGTTCCTTTTTCCAGTGAGACCGGCGATCTTGTCCATCATGGAAGCGATCTGGTTATCCTTCTCTTTGATACTTGCTGAAAGGATTTCAACAGATTTTGCCAGAAGTGCAACTTGTTCTTCCAATGATGTGGTGCCAGTTGTCATGACAGCCATTACTCCAGAACTTGATTTTGGAGCAGAGGATGGAATAGGCTTGTTGCTGGAGTAGCTATCTTGTCCTTTATATGTTAACTGGCGACTTGCACTTGATCCTCGAGGAGAATCAACTTGTCCAGCGGAAACTTCTTCTAAGTTTTGAATTGGAGAAGAAGTGTCATAGAGAGGGTTTTGATTGAGCACTGGAAAAGTTTGCTCATACAATTCAGCAAGAGCTTTGGTCTTCCTCCTAGTGCCATAAGGATGAGTAGGGATATCAACGCTTGATGATGAAGTGGGGTAGACTGCAGGATTAGCTCGAGCAGGCTTGAGAGTTGGTTTGTTAGCAAGGATCTTCTTGGGAGCCATTGCAACTTGATAACTTGAGTTTTGGAGAAAAGAGATGAAAGGCAGAGATTGTCCCACCGGGCGTGCCAAAATTTGTACACACAAATTTTATGTCAAAAATATGACAAGGAAAATTTGGAGTCAAATAATAATTTTATTAATCAAACTTTGAGGTTACAATCTCTGAATATTCTTAAAGAAAGAAATCCTTTGATTCTTTTCTTCAGTAAAACTTTGATCCAAGGGTCTTCACGACTTGATCTTGAATCGGTAAGATCTGCTTCAAGGGTCTTCTAGACTTGGTCTTGAAAAACAGGAATTATCTCCTTTCCTTCGATGAACAAGATCGGAGAGCAGCTTCTTAGAGAATTCTCAAGAACAAGCACCGCGTTCTTAGAATTTCTCTAATTTCTTCTTAAGAATTTTGAGAGGATTTGGCTCTTCAAAATCTTCTTCTCTTCAGGCTTTCTGAGTTGTGAATTTGTGTTAAGGGGAGGTCTCTATTTATAGTGGTAGATAGCCAGGTGAAAGAGAGTTTTAAAAGAACTCATCCTCCTTATTTATCTCTTAATTAATTTAATTTAATTAGAGATAAAGCTTCATTATTTATCCCTTAATTAATTTAATTTAATTAGAGATAAAATATTTATTTTTATCACTTAATTAATTTAATTTAATTAGAGATAAAAATTTATTATTTATCTCTTAATTAATTTAATTTAATTAGAGATAAAATATTTATTTTTATCACTTAATTAATTAATTAAATTAGAGATAAAATATTTTATTTATCTCTTAATTAATTTAATTTAATTAGAGATAAAAATTTATTATTTATCTCTTAATTAATTTAATTTAATTAGAGATAAAAAATTTATTATTTATCTCTTAATTAATTTAATTTAATTAGAGATAAAAATTTATTATTTATCTCTTAATTAATTTAATTTAATTAGAGGTAAAATAATTATGACACATGGGTGAAATTTGATTGGATAACCCATGAATCCTTGCAATTTGATTGGTCAAACCATGTGTACATATTTAATTAATTATAAAATAATTAATTATAATATGATATTATCAATTTCACATGGTAATGTATAATTTAATTGAAAATTTCTTAATTAAAAGAATTTCAATTGACACGTGGCAATTTGTAATTGGTTACAAATTTTCTCCTTCTACAGCAAGGTTTTGAATTTTTGACCAATTTTAAAAAATTCCAAATTGCCCACCCCGGTCCTCGCCCATTATATGCTCCAAATGGAAAGGGTTCAATTTGAGTGCGAGTATTTTCCTAGCCCATACGAATGTTATCATCTCATAAAAGCGTAAGTACTTTACACCTTGAGAGTGTTTCATTAACCATCGGAGGTTATCACCTCACGAGAGTATAGGTACTTTGCCCTATCCTACAAATGACAAACCTGGAAATAGAGTTTATGAATATGCTTGTGTGGTGTGTGCGAATGAATATTTTTTACTTCCCAACATTGAATGCCCCCAAATTAAAATAAACTAAAAAATAAAAATGTTAATAAAAGAAATAATAAACAAATTAAAAATTAAGAGAAAATCCATTAAAATAAGTAAAAATAAAATAAATATTTTAAGACTACTTATTGAGATCTAAGACAACATATGACCAATCAATCATTGGCTTGACTCTTTAAGTACCTAATATAGTCACAAAACTGTAATAACGTGCAAATCCAAAGATTCAATCGCTAAAAAAAAAAGTGATTAGTCACCTATCTGAATCTATCATTTTTAAAGTAATCCTAAGCTTGACTAAAACAAACTAAAAAGAATAGATTCTGGTCTACGTTTCCAAATCTAGGTTCAGGAATTCTGTTACGTGAGATTAGCAACCCCACAACGTCTATCCTAAGGACAGTATCTAATTAATCTTAGGGTTTTGCTAACGAGTGCCCTTAGGGCACTCTTTAAGGTTAGTTAATATACTATTTATAGTAATAACATTGTATTAAATGCAAAAGTTAATAACTTTATTCATCATTTTCAATACATTGATTAAAGATGTTACTATGTTTAGTAACCTTAAAGAGTACCCTTAGGACACTCGTTAGCAAAATCCTTAATCTTACGCAATCCTAAAAGTCTTAATTAAAATGGTCTTATTCATTTTTTATTTTTATTATTATTCAAGTGTTTAAAGATTGAAAAGTTTTAGATTCATTTCCACCATTCGGAAGTAATTCTAAAAATTTTCATTTCCTAAATATTATTAAGTTTAAGTGTTTTAAATATCGGAAAATTTTAAAATCCTTTTCACCTTTCGAGAGTAATTCTAAAAAAATTTCTCACTTCGAGAGTATTCGAAAAAAAATCGTTATTTCATCATAAGAGGCTCCGTCGTAGATTTATTTAATTTAAATGTTTAATTTTTTTTTTAAAATTCTTTACATCATTCGAGAGTAATTCTAAAAAAATTCCTTACCTATAAAACTATTAATTTTATTTATGTGTTTGAAAACTTCTAGAATTCTTTCTACCATTCAGGAGTAATTCGAAAAGAAAAAAAAAATTCTTACCGTTAGTTTACTAAATTTTATTTAAGTGTTTTATGAAGCAATATCCTAAATTTAAAATCTAAATTTTATTTAATTTCTAAAATTTTATCTTTACTTTATTAATTTGAAAATAAATATTGATCCATGATTTTGAAGTTTCTCCATAAACTCTCCATCATGCTAATAGAATTTAGGAAAATTTTCTCACCTATAATTTTTTTAAAAATCACTCATTTAAAATTTCATCATTGAAAAAGATCTCAATTTACTTTCAATCTAATTTAAAATTTTATTATGCAAAAGAAAAATACATTACATTACATGAATTGGATTTTTGTTTTTTAAGCTTCCCAATTTTCTAAATCTTATTATTATTATTATTATTTAAAAAAATCTACCTAATTAATTTTTATTATCCTAAACATGAAATAAATAAGTTAAAAGGATAAATGCACAATTTACTAAATAAATGATAAAATAACTTAAACATAATAAATTAGAAATAAATGAATCAATAATTAAATAACAAAAATAAAAACAAAAAATAAATAAACATAAATAAATTAGACAAAAATATCAAAATAAAAAATTAAATAAAAGAATAAAATTTGAAAAAAAAAAAAAAACACGGTGGGTCGGGTGTACATGCGGATTAACATTCGAATCTCTACAACTCGACCCAGAGATTATAAAAGTTAATTTTTTTTTTTGTTCTTTTTTTTTCATTTCTTACCAAAAAAACCTCTCTCTTCTCAATTTTTCTCTGACTTTATCTCTCTTCAAGCAAACGCCGCCCTACCCTCAATCGTGAATCCCAAATTTCATGCCGAAAAGTTCAAATGGTGCCAAAAAGTTCAAACCTTCACCCAAAAATGACCTCGAACCTAGAAATCAGTATTTGGAAGCTTCAACTGATCGCCGAAAGATTCAACCTCGCCAACCGAAAAATTCAAAACTCGTCGAAAAATTCAACCTCGTTGTCGAAAACTTCAAAAACCCTAGGTTCGGTTGTCAAAAAACTCAACCAAAATCTAGAAGAAGAAAAACCCTAGAAATATGAAATTTTGACTTGTCTGAATCCTATTGATAAGTGCATAAATTACACATTTTATGCCTTTCTATTCTTAGTTTCTGTCATGTCTTCTATCTTTATTTTGGTTAATTAGGTTATGTTTTTCAATTTCAGGTATGATTAAGGGAATTAATCAAAAACATGTCAGTTAGGATGTTAAAGAGCTTACAATATCATAATCACAAGATGGAAGAAGACTTGGGAGTTAAAAAGATCAAATTCTCAGTGCAAAGCAAGAAGGCAAATCTGACCTCCGAATCTTGTTGCAAGGAAAACGTCATTTTAAATTCTTTATTTAAATAAACTTCCTACTTGACTTTTGAAGATGACTTGAATACCTTTCCAGCGATAGTTCACATGCCCAAATCAGATAAGAAATGGTCATCCAAATTAGCCAAGGAAGTGCGAGAAGATGCAGCAGGAGAAAGTAAAAACCCTAACCGGGAATCCATATTAACACCCTAAAAACCCTAGCCGAAATTCCCTATTCACACGTTAACTAACCTAGCCGCGGTTCACTATTTCATACATAGAAAAACCCTAGATGTCATCCTAAATAAAGCTCTAGTGGCTGCTTATAAATACAAGTGTTGGGGAAGAGCTAAAAAACATCTCTTACATCCCTTACACCTCTTACAACTTGAAACAACTTGTAAATAGCTTTGTAGTCGATTTTATAGTTTTCCTAGATAGTTTAAGAGACCAAGAGGCTGAATAATCAATATTCTTCTTCTTCCTCTCTATTCTTTTAGTCTTCTTCTTTTCTTTTTAGTTTCATGTTTATGTAGAGAGCAAGAGGCTGAATAATCAATATTTTTTTTCTTCTCCATCTTTTAGTTTTCTTCTTATTTTCTGTTTTCATGTTTATGTTATCCATGTCTATGTTAGGCTGAAGTTTTCTTTTGATTAAGGGTGATTTCAAAGCCCTAGACATGTTTTTTAATTGATTTTCAGATTCTATCTATCATTAATTTTCTATCAAAGTTGCTTATGTTCTTACATTAGAATTGTTCATGATGTTGTCTTGATTTGTTTAGATGGCCAGCTAGATAGATCTTGATAATTATCTATTGCTAGCTTAGGAATTTTGATACGTGTAATTGTTTTGATCTCCTATCCATTAGTAGAAATTTGTGATTAATGATTATATTGGGTTTTCAAGAATTGCAATGTGGAACATAACATAAGTTAAACAATCTGAGCTTATGTGTTTGTTGCTTAGATCAACCTATCTTTCTCATCAAAAAACTGCTGTCAAATTAAATTTAGAGAGCTTATTCTAGGTTGTTTGATAGTTAAAGATTAAATAGAGAGCTTGTTCTATTTAACGATGAACTAAGGAAAGATTGGGGTAGCAAAGCTTGTTGTTATTTACGGTTGATAGTTTTGATAGATAATTGGTGTTGATAAATCTGAAATTGATTCTCAATGATGTCTAGTGGTGGAGAATGAAACCTTAACCATGTTTCTCTTATTTGATTTGATTTTATTTTATTTCTTTATTTCTGGTTTTTCTTGTTTAGTTTCTTTTCAAAACATTTTAAAACCCCCATTTTACTTTTTTAGAACTAAAATTTCAGATCAGTAACATTTAATTAAAACTCAATCCTTGTGAATTCGACCTTTACTACTACTATACTAAACAATCAATCTTTTTTAGTGCAAGGTTTAAAAAGATACATCATTCTGAGTGCATCACCTATCAACCTCCTCTTCCCCTTTTCAACTTGATTTTTTCCAAATCCCTTAGATTTTCATGGATCTAAATTTAAAACCGAAACGTCCACCCTTTGTTTCTACCATTTCCATCACTGAGAAAGCTCAAAACAACCAAAACTTGCTTTCTCTCACATTTTCCTCTATTCTGCTAAACTTGAAAACCCAAAAGTTCTCAATAAAAAACTCAAACCGGAACTCCTAAAAAAGAAAACCTCCTTGTGTTTGTAACTATTTTTTGTTTTCTATTATTCTGAGATCGTGTTTTTGTTGTTCTCTGATTACGCTTTCCGGCTTTAGAGTTTCTATTTGTTTTGGGTTAAATTTCACATTCCTAATCAAAATCTAATTTAATTTGGAAAGGAGTCATTTTGGTCTTGGATTCAAATTATTTAAGTTTCGAAAATTTTTTTTTCCCTTTTTTTAAACCGAAAAGATAAAAAAAAAAAAAAAAAAAAAAAAAGGAAAAAGAAATTAAATTAAATTAAAAAAATTTAAAAAAATTACAACTCAAATGTCAAATCTATTATCTCTACTTAAATTCTAGTTTCACCCTTACCATTTGAGTGAAACTCATTTTGCATATGATATGCTTAAATGAAAATAGCTTTTGCTTCATTTCTTGAAGAAGTGGTTCTAGTTTCTAATTAAATCAATTTGCGACTGATGTTGTTTGCATTCTCTTTTGGGGCTACAACTTGATATTTCATTTTGTGTAACTTTTTTAATAAAAAAATTAAAAGATTACCTTGATGTGTTCATCTGTTGTGGGATCAAACCATTAAAAATACGCACATGCATAAATTTGCTGTAAAAAAAATAAAAAACAATCTGTTTTAATCATTTTATTTCACAACTCACATCACAAACCCAAAAACATAAACCTTAAAACAACCGAGCCAAAATTCAAGAAATAAAAATCAAATTTCTTACCTCAAAATTGCTGCAACAAAAAAAAAAATCTATGTTCTGAATTAATGTCTGTCCATGATGTTCTCATCGAAACTTGCTGACCACAACGGCAAATCGGTAACAAGCCTATGTCTTCCATTGTAAAATAAAGTAAACAATAACCCTTGCCTGAAAACTTTGTTTCAACATCGAACCTTTTCCTTTTCCTTCTTTTTCTCCAACGACTAAAATTTCTTAGTCCCCTTTGGTTCCCCTCTTCGAGCTTCTAGTGGTTGCTTTTTTTTTTTTTTTTTTACAGTAGTAGGGTTTGTTTTTTCACTAACATTTTTTTACCTATTGAATAGATCTGTTCAAGAGTCGAGCTATTCGTCCGGCTCAAATTAAATCGAACTTGAACAGGACTTTAATTCGGGTCAGCCCGATTCGATCCAAATTACTGTTCATTTAATAAAAATTATTTTTTATTTAAATTTAATTACAAAAATATAAAAATATTAATATAAAAATATTTTTTTAATATTTATGAACAGTAAAACGAGATTTACGAACCGACCCTAACTAGACTTGTGTAAGAGAAGAAGAAAAAATTTTGAACCGTGATCTGACCCAGCCTATGGACAGATCTATTGTTGAAGTCAAATATTAAGGGTATTTTCGAAATCATTTTTTTTTTGAAGTCAACAATTCATGTGATGTCAGCTAACATCGTATACAAAACTAAAACAGCGCACGTTTTGACAATTATGAATCAAAATAAAATTTTTTAAAATTTGAAAACCAAAATTTGAAGATCACGAATTCTATTAATTCATAAATAAAAAAAAAAAAAAAGATTTTGCTAACAAGTACCCTTAAGACACTCTTTAAGGTTAGTTAATATATTATTTATTGTAATAATATTGTATTAAATGCAAAAGTTTACAACTTTATTCATCATTTTCAATACATTGATTGAAGATATTACTATATTTAGTAATCTTAAAAAATACCCTTAGAACATTCGTTAACAAAATTCAATAAAAAAAATATTTACCTATAACTTTTCGATATTAAGCACAGCTTTTGAGATCAATTTTTTTTTTTTAAGAACTCCACTATGTATTAGGAGTAACTAGAATAAGCAGGACGTGTGAATTTTACAAGTAATTAGTTTGTGCTTAATCATACAGTCAGAAATAGGACTGCAAGTATAATTACAAGTTGGAATATTTATTTTGAGACCAGACCACCTGTTCTTTCGCTTCATGATGGTTCAACCACTTCTTAGCCATTAGCGAGTAACAGCTCCAAAACTAATTTTCCCCATCCTTCAGGGTCAAATCCAACCAATAAGTTGGGAAACAGAGAAAACACCGGCTATCAACCAGGACACTTAGTGGATGAAAACGGAGGTGTCCAAAGAAGAGGAAGGATTTTATTATGGAATACTTCAAAACCTGCTGAAAATTTTGGCTATATAAAATATAATCATAGATGATGATGATGGTAGTAAAGATATTGCCAACATTCACAGAATTAATATAGGTGAGGCTACTAAAGAAAGAAATTTAGCACCCGAGCCTTTGGCTCAGTTAGTTGGTAGATGTTCCCCAGTTCGAATCCCTTTCTCCAAATTATCAACAAAAAAAAATAATAATAATTTAGGTGGCAACCCTTTCTGTTTCACCAACAGCTGCTGCAAAGCAACCATATATACTATGATGCTCCGACTTTTCATTTTTCTTGAAATATCCATATCCGACATCCGTGTCCGACTCATATGGACATGGGTATGAAGATATGATCCTCCAATGACCCTTCAAATACATGGAAATTTTGGAAAAAATTGAATATACCCATGTCCGACACTCGCATCGAGTCTGAGTAACATAGGCCATGTATATGATATCCCCATCTCAGAACTCCTTACAAATAACAGGTTTTCATACAGGGGAAAAAGAAAGAAATACTTGACTCATCAAGCAGTGAAAAGAAAAGAGAGAAAACTGCTAACATCCACAAGACCAACATCTTATTCAACTAAAATAAGTAGTTTGGAGTAACCCACTAAATGAAGTTCAGATTTTATGCTAGAAAGCAATGCACAGCAGGCACAGTCTCACGATACATGTCCAAGCGGGTGTGTGAGAGGCCATAGAAAAACAGATCATTCAAACATGCATAAATAATTCATAGCTCAATCAAATGATCAAACATATTAACTCACAATTTCAACAGGCTCAAAACCTTTCTCAATGGATGCCTTGACAGCATCCATAACCAATTGTGTCTTCCTGCTGATTGTTGGCCACTTTTTATCCGGCCGCGCACCATTCTTTTTAATATTTTCAACCAAGCCAGCAAACTCTCTCACCATGCAGGCTTCCTGAGGTAGATCTACGGTGACAGTGTGTTCACTTGGAAGTGGCACCCATCCTGTTACAAGTTCGTTAAATCTGGGTTTTGTGGATGTAGTATACGAGGCCTCATGCTCTCGGTAAGGAATAATGAAATCCGTGAGATGCAAAGTTCCACATGTTCCTATAGCAGTGATATTCATTGTCAAATTTGATAAGAAAGAGCAATGGAAGGTTGCAGTTTTGCCATTTTCCCAGAGTAGTGAAGCTCCACAATCTAGTATTACCCCTGCTTCATTGAGAACAGGATCTCGCAAGGCTGTAACAGTCTTGGGTAGCTCATAGTCAGCTGCCCACAAGATTGACCTGATACCATACCACCCAGCATCACCGAGAGCACCTAGAGCATCAAGATCTGGCTTCACACGAATGTCATTCTTGAGAAAATCCGGATCGGCAAAAAATGAGAAGCAGCTGTTTACCTGATGAAGCCAAAGGTTATTAATCAATATTGTCAGTCTCAATTAAAAATACATAGCTTTAAAGGGCGAGAACGAGCCTAATCAGTATATTTTTTTCATAATAATTTGTTACAACCCTCAGCATACCACTAATATGGTAACAATCATTTTAATATCTTACCATAAAGGCATAGACTGCAGCAAAAGAGAATTAGATAACATTCTGAACAAACTAAAGTTTATGAACTGATCAGAGGCACACACACCCCCACCCTTTGTTGTCTCTCTCTTCCAGAAAGCATCTGATATGCCATTTTACCACATATTTATGCCTTATTCTGGCATACTTTGTGGAAGTGTATCAATCTTTGGAGTAACATCAATAACAGTGAAACAGGCTTTTACCATGAACTAGTTGTTTCCACAGTCTATCTCAAGGGGACAAC
The DNA here is from genome assembly GCA_030761205.1 of Fremontodendron californicum. Classification (NCBI taxonomy): domain Eukaryota; kingdom Viridiplantae; phylum Streptophyta; class Magnoliopsida; order Malvales; family Malvaceae; genus Fremontodendron; species Fremontodendron californicum. Next base: position 9,315,292 of record JAULJL010000044.1, on the reverse strand, counting down.
AAAAGTTTTGAATTCATATCAGATAAATTCTATCAGTAATATTTCATGACAAACAGAAGCAACTCATCTCATAAAAGGTGATAAACATTAAGGATGTTAATTGAGTTGGTTTCCAAGATTGGTTGGCTGAGTGTTTTGCAAACATTCGTACATGGAAGCACACAAACAAATACAGCTTCTCTGTTTTCACACATTACGAAAATCCTCAGCTAGTATATCTTAGAGATTGTGCCTTTGAGCCATTGTTTTAAGCTCTGTTTCAGAACAAAGTATCATCGCCATTCATTTGCTTTATCCTTTATAAAACCCTTTCTACAAACCCAAGGAAGCTTATTTCCAGCCGCCATAAAAACTCAAAACTTTAGTTCATATCACTTTTTTGGTAAAAGAAAGTTCATATCACTGTTGAAAATGAACATTCACATATCTAAACCATCTGTTGAGTTTGTTTCCTTTTCCTTCATCTGCAACCCACAAGATTTAAGATTTTCCATCCAAAACAATTTTAATTATCTTTTCTCGTCCAATTAAGTGGCAAAATGACAAGTCCTGGGCTCCTTGCTCACCACACACCCCACTTTTCTCAGAGTAGTGCAATCCTCCCCCAGCATCCTAAATTAGTCTATAGGGTACAATGCACATCAAATAAACCTCAGCAAGGTTCTAAATTGACAACTTAACAACTAACACAAGATTTTGCTACACCAATAAATGAATCATGGTCCAACAAGGTACTAGGTTCTGTGCCTCATGTTTTAACAATAACAAGCTCGGCTGAAGAGGTTCAGAAAAGCACAAGGTTCTAGATCAACAAGAATACAGGATGACTCCCTGATCCAAACACAGACATTCAATGCTTGAGTAAAGCAAGTTACTAATTTTTAAAAAGACAGAAATGGACATTTATAGAATTTAAGAAGTTGACGCCATTCCATTGCCTAATTTATCACAAAGATCAGGCATATTACTACAAGGTATCATCAAACTCTAGCTCAAAATAAAATTTACAAAAAATAATAATAATAAGAATAATAATAAGAATAAGAATAAGAATCAATAATATTCTAGTTTTTTTTTTTTTTTTGAAAAAATAATTAAGTTGGCCTCCTGTCCTATTCCACCTCTTACTTCTCTCATTTCTTACCAATTGTCAATAAGTGAAAAGGCTCAACTTGAATATAAGACCACAAGCATTTATCTTGAAATCAATTGACATTAAATAAAGAAGCCCAACTTAAATATAAGACCAAGACAATTCAAGATTTAATCCATGTGGATAACACCATTTTAACATCTCCTATCTCCTATTGCCTAACAAGAAACGGGTGAACTACATAACATAAAAGAAAAACCTTAAATTGAGCTGAAACCTTGTAAAATATTTACCGTTTTAAGCTGACCAAACCGCTCCTTATCGTTTAAAAACTCCTTCATTTTCTGGGTCCTGGGATTATGCACCCACATGGTCCCGTCCATAATCTGAACCCCATTTTCTTCACAAGCCTTTAGAATCTGATCAAACTCAGCCACGTTCAACGCCACGGGCTTCTCCGTTAGCAGATGCTTCTTTTTCTGAGCCGTCAATACAGCCCATTTGAGGTGGAGGCTAGTGGGTAAAGGCAAATAAACGGCGTCGATGTCGGGGTCGTCTAAAAGGGACTCGTAGGAGCCGTAGATCTTGGCTTCAGGTGGGAACCCATTGGCCTTGGCGAAATTGGCGGCTTTGTCGATGGAGCGGCTGGCGACGGCGGAGAGAGTGGCGTTTGGAGCAAGTTGGATGGCTCGAGAGACTTTGCGGGCTATCTCGGCGCAGCCAATGATTCCAAATCTGATTGGAAGATCAGCCATTTTTTTGGTGTGAGGAAGAGAGAAAGAAGATGAGATGATGACAGTGGCTTGGTTTGGTCAGTGATCAAATATGTTTTGGACAAAGCCGTCAGAATATATATATATATATATATATATATATATATATATATATATATATATATATATATATATATATATATACTAACTAGAATTTTTCCCTCCGCTTCTTCAAGATAATTTTTTTTTTTTTTATAATCAAATGAATAATTTTTGAAATTTATTAAATTTGTGAATGTGATATTTATATTTTAAAAATATTTAATATGATATCTGTACTATTAAATTATGTATTAATGTGATACTTTGACTTAACACCGTTAAATATAGATGATAATATGGCATTAACCAATCAGGTGATGATACGTGGCAGCACCTGATTTTTTAGAAATTAATATCTGAATTTTTGTAAAAAAAATACTTTAAAAATAAAAAATATATATTTTGAAAATTAATATATATTTCTAAAAAAAATAAAAAAATTTATATTAAAATAATATTAAATTTTAAAATTAAATTCTATTTTTTAAATTCAAAATTTTAAAAATAACAAAATTAAAATATTTAACTAAAATTATTTTTAAAATATAAAATATTTTAAAATTAAATTTTAAATCATTTATAATATCTAATTTTTTTTTTAAATTCTTTTTTTGAAAATTACAAAAAATAAATTATGAAATTATTTTATTTCTTTTAAAAAAATATTTATTAAAAAAATACAAAAATTAAATATGAAATTAATGTTTTTAATTTTTTAATTTTTTTAATTTTTTTAATTTTTTAAAATTTTTAAAATTTTAATTTTTTTAAAAATATTTATTAATTTTTTTCTTTTTTAAGTTAATATACGTGGTATCATTATATGGTGCCACGTGTCATTATTATATTTTTAAAATAATATTATTTTTATTTTTAAAATTAAAATAATAATTTTTTAGTTAGTACACGTGGCATCATTCTATGGTGCCACGTGTCAAGTTTTTATTGGATAAAAAAGTCACGTCATCAAGTTTTTATTGGATAAATAAATATAAATTATATTAAATAATTATTATTTATTTAAATAATTTTTTATATTTTAATATCTTAAGTAAATGAACTTAGAGTTAAAATTAAACAAATTATGCAAACTATGGGATGAATTGAGATACGACACAAACACAACATGAGAAAATAATTAAAAACGACACGACACGAAAAATAACATGAACACGACACGAATACACGAACGTGTCAAAATCTATATAAAATGAATTATTAATGTGTAAAAATTTATATAAATTTATAATATTTTAAAATAACATGAACATGAATACGAACACATCACGAACACACAAATTTTTTTCTAAATTGAATTACTATAACAAATTATGCAAAATATGTTATGAATTGAGACACGACATGAACACACAAATTTTTTTTTATATTAAATCACAATGATAAACTATACAAAATATGAAATAAATTGAGACACGAGACGAACACAATATAAGAAAATAATTAAAACACAATACGAATACACGAATGTATCAAACTATACATAAAACGAATTATTAACGTGTAAAATTTTATATAAATTTATAATACTTTAAATATACGAAAAAATAACACGAACACACAAATTTTTATCCGCTAGAGGATTTTTTTTTAATATTTATAAAATTTTAATTAAATTAACAATCATAAATAAATATAAGTTAAATTATATTAAATATTTTGTTATGTTTTAATTTAGTAAGTAAATGAATTTAGAGTTAAAATCGAAATTGCTATGAAAAATTATGTAAAATATAGGATAAATTGAGATATGACACAAACACAACATGAGAAAATAATTAAAATTTGACACGAAAAATAACATGAACACAATACGAATACACGAACATGCCAAAATCTTTATAAAATGAATTATTAACGTGTACAAATTTATATAAATTTGTAACACTTTAAACACACACAAAAAAATATGAACACATCACGAACACATAAATTTTTTTCTAAATTAAATCACTATAACAAATTATGCAAAATATATCATGAATTGAGGCATGGCCCTAACAAACAATTTTTTTTTCTAAATTGAATCACAATGACAAACTATGCAAAATATGAAATAAATTGAAACAAGACACAAACACAATATAGAAAAAATAATTATAACACAACACAAAAAATAATATGAACACTACACGAAAATACGAACATGTCAAAATATACATAAAACAAATTATTAACGTGTAAAAATTTATAATATTTTAAATATACAAAAAATAACACAAATACAAACACACAAATTTTTTTTTTCCTTCCTCTTCTTCTTTTCTTTCTCTCTTTCCTTCCCCTCCAAAAAAGAAAGCTCCACGTGTAAGCTTGTGGAGGATGTATGTAGTAAAAAATATATAATGCTATAGATATATATTTTTGGATGATTAATTAATGCAATATAACACTTTAAACTTTACTAGATACTGCACACTCATAAGGAAGTTAGATGATGTCACATGTGAAGCAATTTTTTAAAGTAAATTACATAAACATCTTTAATATCATTTTATATTATATTTTTAATTTAGTTTTTTTTATATTTTTTTAATTAAATTGGTGTTCGGTTAACTCGTGATACCAATTCAACCACTGCTTTTAATAATAATATAGAAGTTTATATATATACTATATATTGTTCACCCACAATTCGGGTGAAAAACTAAAAAAAATAGTGAGTTAAAAATATATATTTTGAAATAAATAATTTAATAGATATAGGTTTATTTTTTAAATAAAAATTTTATTTGATGATGTCATGTGAATTTTTTAAATAAAAAAGTGATTTGATGAGGTCATGTGAGATATTTTTTTAAAAAAAAAGTAAATTATATAAACATTCTTAATTTTGGTTTATAACATATACTCAATTTGATTTTTTAGTAATTACATGAATTGAGTTGGTGTCACTTGACTTGTGACATCAACTCAGTCAATTTTTTTTTTTTATAATAGTATAGATTTTTGAAGAATTAATTAATGCAATATAATACTTTAAACTTTACTAGATATTGCACACCCACAATGTGGATGGAAATGAAAAAAAAAAAATTGTGAGTTAAAAAATATTTTAAAATAAATAGTTTAATGATATAAGATGTGGGTAGTTTTTTAAAAGAAAGTTATTTTATGTGCGTAGTTTTTTTTTTTTAAATAAGGAAGTTAGATGATGTCACATGTGAAGTAATCTTTTTAAATAAATTACATAAATATCCTTAATACCATTGTATATTATATTTTTAAGTTTTTTTCCAACTGAGTTGGTGTCCCTTTAACTCGTGACACCAACTCAGTCAATGCTTTTAATAATAACTAGACTAGATATTGCACACCCACAATCTGGGTAAAAAAATAAAAAAAATAGTGAGTTAAAAAAATATATTTTGAAATAAATAATTTAACTATATAAGATGTAGCTTTTTTTTTAAATAAGAAAATTATTTGATAATGGCATGTGAGTTTTTTAAATAAAAAAAGTTATTTGATGGGATCATCACGTTAGTCCAAAGGCTAACGGCATGATGACATGTACATTTTCATCCAATTAAAACGCGACACGTGGACTATTTTACATGTAAAACCACCTAAAATGCCACATCATATTCATTAAATCCACCTGGAAATAATAAAAATGAAATATAACTAAAGTAAAAATAAAAACCATCGGTATTCTATTTCTTTTTTACGAAGGTTATTTACTATTGTTCAGATTGGGGTTTAGGGTTTCGATAAAAAAATTAGTGCAAATTGGGATCTAGGGTTTCGATCAAAAATTAAAAAAATTAAATCAAAATTAACCATTAGAGAGTAGAGATTTGGTTAGCTTTTAAGTGGGTTTAGGATTTAGAAAGTAAAAAAACGAGTGCATTTTTTTCGATTTTCGATATGGATTTTGTGGATTCCATGTTCATATTTGATTTGGCTTTGATTTTGAGTGTTGGTATTCGACTAGAGATTTGAGATTCGACTTTGGGTTTGATTTTGAGTGTTTGGGAATCGGCTAGTGATTTGAGAATTTGTTGATTTGGCTTTGATTTTGAGCGTTTGGGATTCGGCTGGAGATTTGAGAATCTACTTTGGCTTTGAAACTTTCAAACAAAGGTTAGTTTATTCAATTTTGTACCCTTTAATTACAATTAATTTATGGATTTGGGGCTTCTATGGATTGACTATCAACCTGACTGTATCAGTGCTTGTATAATGTTTCTGAATAAAAAAATTATGATTCTTTTGTTTCTTCTTGCTGAATATTTTTTGTGGAAGTTGGTGGCAGTGATGTAAATATGGAAGTTGGTGGTGGCAATGATGTAAATGTGGAAGCTGGTAGTGGCAGTGATGTAAATGTGCAAGTTGGTGGTGGTGATTACGTATAGGTGGTTCACCTGATAGTGTTATAGGTGAGGCATCAAATGTGTGTGATCCTACAAGTACTGGTGTAAATGTTGAAGATATAGGTGGTCTCATGGGTTGAATAATGAGGAGGAAGATGGGTTGGTGAATGTAACCATCTTTCAAAGTAAAAGAGCATTTGCGGATTACTTTGAAAATGATAGGGATAGTGAGGGTGGTGTTGAGGATGAATCAGACAACAGTGATAAGGAAGAACTTGTGGATGACAAATTGTTGTCTGATAATGAGGATGAGGAGATACGAGAAATAAAGGAAAAATATGCAGAATTTAGAGAGAGGAAGAAGAAGAAAACTTTATCCACTGATGATGTCCAAACTGAAACACCAAAATTTAGGAGAATATATGTCTGCTTTAGTGCCCTTAAGGAAGCTTTTAGACTATATTATAGGCCTATAGTATGTTTGGATGGTTGTTTTCTAAAAGGTCCATTCAAGGGTGAGCTTCTAGCAGCTGTTGGCAGAGATGCTAATGACCAAATTTATCCCATTGCCTGGGCTGTGGTAGAAGTAGAGAACAAGTATACTTGGAGATGGTTTCTTGAAAACCTCTAGTCAGATCTTCATTTGAAGGATGGTGATGGATTCACTCTCATGAGTGACATGCAGAAGGTTAATTCATAAATTTTTATTATTTTTGAACTTTCAATGAAATGCATTTATAAATTGGTGTTGTTTTCCTATAGGGTTTGAGTGATGAGATTGTGTCCTTGTTGCCAAAGGTTGAGCATCGATTTTGTGCAAGGCATTTTTTTGCTAATTGGAAAAAACAAAACAAAGCACTGGCTTGCATAAGCTATTCTGGGTATGTTGTAAAACTACTACAGAGGCAGATTTTAAACTAAATGCAGCTGCATTTGGTGAGTTAAAAAGTTCAGCTTTGGTTAGTCTTCTAGAAAAAATCCTAAACATTGGTCAAGGGCTTTTTTCTCTACAAGATGTTACTCTGATGTAGTTGATAACAATTTTGCTGAAGTATTCAATGTTGCTATTATCCAAGCTAGATATATGTCCATTATTTCTATGCTTGAGCATATTAGGCATTATGTAATGAATAGGATTGTCATTAACATGAGAAAATGTGTTTTGTGGAAAAATTTGTTCTATCCAAAGATAATAGGGAAAATATAAGCAAATAAGGAATTTAGTTCTTACTGCCATGTTAAATGGAATGGTTTAGAAGGGTATGAGGTTTTATGTCATAGGGATACTTTTGTGGTTGACATCACTAGATGGAAGTGCACTTGTATGAGGTTTTAATTTTTTAATTTTTTTAAAATTTTTAAAATTTTTAAATTTTTAAAAATATATATTTATTAATTTTTTTTTCTTTTTTTTAAGTTAATACACGTGGCATCATTATATGGTGCCACGTGTCATCATTTTTTTTTAAATTAATTTTATTTTTATTTTTAAAATTAAATAATAATTTTTTAGTTAGTACACGTGGCATCGTTATATGGTGCCACGTGTCAAGTTTTCATTGGATACAAAAGTCACGTCATCAATTTTTAATGGTATTACTGATAGGTACTACAATAGCACACGGAGTGTAAACTTTAAGTATCAAAATAGATATTTTTAAAGTACAAGTAATACATTGACAAATTTGATAAACTCCAGGGGCCATTCATGACATTATCCCTTCTTTAAATATTGATTTTGAGGTTTCTGTTTTTTTTTTCGAATACCCTAATGACAAAATTGGTCATTTGATTAGGGATGAAAATATCTAATAATGGGATATATTTATGTTTATGTTATTTTAAAGGTTATCATATGTAAGTTTTACTTGATACCATGGAGGATAACATATGTTTAGTGGATAGTGGTGCAACTCACACAATTCTTCATTATAGAAAATATTTCTTACAATTAACATTAGCTGAAATTAATGTTAATACAATATCTGGTTCTGCAAATGTAATTGATGACTTTGGAAGAGTCCATATTATGTTCCCAAATGGAACAAAATTATATATTGATGATGCGTTATATTCTAGTAGGTCCCAAAGAAATCTACTAAGTTTCAAAGATATACGTCGCTATAGGTATCATGTTGAAACAAATAATGAGAGAGATGTGAAATATCTTTATATTACCTCTACAATTTCGAATTAGAAGTTCATATTAGAGAAACTTTCTAGTTTCTCATCTGGCTTATATTTAACAAAAATAAGGATGGTTAAATCAAATTTAATGCACCGGAAGTGCTCAGATCTAAAACTTTTATACTTTACATGATCGTCTTGGCCATCCATGTTCAACCATGATGCGACGTGTCATTGAAAATACACATGGACACCCATTAAAGGATCAGAAAATCCTTTTGCCTGATGATTATTTTTGTTGTTCTTGTGTTAAAGGTAAATTAATGGTTAGACCTTCTCCATCTAAATTATCTTTTGAGCCTCTCATTTTTCTACAAAGAATACAAGGAGATATTTGTAGCTCAATTCATCCATTTTACGAATCATTTTGGTATTTCATGGTTTTAATTGATGCTTCCTCACGATGGTCACATGTTTGTTTGCTTTCAACTCATAATATTGCTTTTGCTAAATTCCTTGCTCAAATTATAAAGTTAAGATCAAGTTTTCCTGACTATTCTATTAAGACAGTTCGTTTAGATAATGTAGGAGAGTTTACTTCAAAAACTTTTTATGATTATTGCATCTCTATTGGAATTAGTGTTGAACATTACCTTGCACATGTTCATACTCAAAATGGTTTGGCAAAATCTTTCATTAAATATTTACAATTGATTGTTGTACCTATGCTTATGAGATCAAAACTTCTTGTATCTGTTTGGGGACATGCTATAGTACATGTTGCATATGACATGCTATATCTTAGAGTTTTTGGTTGTGCTGTATATGTCCCTATTGCACTATCATTGAAATTTATGTTGGTTTTGACTCTCTATCTATCATTAGATATCTTGAACCTTTAACAGGTGATCTTTTTAGAGCAAGATTTTTAGATTGTCAATTTGATGAATTAAGTTTTCCCATCATTAGGGGAAGAAAAAGGTAAAGAATTTAAACCACAAGAAATTTGTTGGTATACACTAATATTGTTCAATCTTGATACACGCACAAATAAATGTGAACTTGAAGTTCAAAGAATAGTTCATTTGCAGAATGCTGCAAATCACTTGCCAGATATTTTTACAAACACCCAACAGATTACTAAATCACATGTACATACTGCTAATATTCCTGCATGTTTAAATGGCCCTGCAGGACATCCGGTGGGTATGACAGCCAATGAATCTAAAGAATGCCAGAAGTGTGATTGACCTTTTGGTGCAAAAAATTTTGTTCCTCGAAAGAAAAAGGAAATGAAATCACTTCAAAATGATACTCTAGAAGAGGTCAAAAATAATATAGATCAACAACCTCATATTTCTAGACAAACAACCCTAGAAGTGGTTCCGATACCAGCAAATTATGAGATCTCATTAAAATTCTGGAAATATGTGGGGAAGAAATAAAGTTGTTTTTGATAATGTGTTTACATATACAATTGCTTCTAATATTGATGGGCCAACATGGAAAGAAGCAATAAAGGTCGAGCTAGACTCATTAACCAAACGTAAAGTATTTGGACCAGTAGTCCAGACACCTGAAGATGTCAAACCAGTTAAGTATAAATGGGTCTTTGTACCTAAAATAAATGAGTTAAATGAAATTGTGAGATACAAGGCACGACTTTTATCACAAGATTTTTCACAAAAACCTGCTATAGATTATGAAGAAACATATTCTCTTGTTATGGATGCAATTACTTTTAGATTTTTGATTAATTTGATAGTCTCTGAAGGACTTGGCATACGTCTAATGGACGTGGTGACAGTTTACTTATATGGGTCATTAGATAATGACATATACATGAAAATCCCTGAAGGATTTAAGATGCCTGAAGCATATAATTCAAAACCTCGGCAAATGCACTCTGTTAAACTACAAAGATCCTTGTATGGATTAAAGCAATTTGGGCGAATATAGTACAATCGTCTAAGTGAGTATTTATTGAAAGATGGATATGAAAATAATGTCATTTGTATTTGTGTTAAAATTCTGGATTTGCTATAGTCGCAGAGTATGTTGATGACTCATAGTTGGGACTCTAGAAGAGATCTCAAAGAACTGCTAACTACCTAAAGAATGAATTTGAAATGAAGGATCTTGGAAAGACAAAATTTTATCTTGGATTTCAAGTTGAACATTTAAGAAATGAGATTCTTATTCATCAATCATCTTATATAGAAAAAAATTTTTAAACAATTTCATATGGATAAATCTTATCCATTAAGCTCTCCAATGGTTGTTCGTCTACTTGATGTAAAAAGAGATTTTTTTCGCCCACGAGAAGATGATGAAGAAATTCTTGGTCCTGAAGTACCATATCTTAGTGCAATAGGAGCACTTTTGTATTTGGAAAATTGCACTAGACCAGACATAACTTTTGCAGTCAATTTACTAGCAAGGTTTAATTCTGCACTAACATGAAGACATTGGAATGGAGTGAAACATATTTTTTGTTATCTCCGTGACACGACTGATATGGGTTTGGTTTACACAAATAGAGTAAATTCAGAATTAATGGGATTTGCTGATGTTGGATATCTTTCTGATCCTCACAAAGCTCAGTCACAAACAGGTTATGTCTTCGCATGTGGTGATACTGCTATCTCATGACGATATGTTAAACAAACAAAAACACTGCTACCTCATCAAACCATTTAGAAATATTGGTTATTCATGAAGCAAATTATGAATACGTGTGTTTAAGAACTATGATTCAACATATTAGAAGAGCATGTGGATTGATCGTGGAAAATGACAAACCATTGCATGAGGATAATGCAGCATGCATTATACAAATCCAAGGTGGTTACATAAAAGGTGATAGAACTAAACATATTTCACAAAAGTTCTTTTACACAAATTAACTCTTGAAGAAAGGTGATCTTGATATTTGCAAAATTTGCTCAAGTGACAATCCAACAGATCTATTCACAAAGGCATTGTCAACTTCAGTTTCAAGAAGTACGTACATAACATTAGAATGCGCCGGCTTAAGGACATTAAATAATTGGTTTTATTTTTGAGGGGAAGTAAGTTTCCTATGAATATTGTACTCTTTTTCTTTCGCTAAGTTTTTCACCCACTGGGTTTTTCTTAGCAAGGTTTTAACGAGGCATATTCATAGTGAATAGTCATCCAAGGGGAAGTGTTATAATACATGCATGAGGTAGATGAATGCATGTGGTGGATTACTAGATTAGGATGAATGCATATGGTGAATGAATTATATTAATTATCATGTACATAATAATTATGATACATTATATTGAGAAATGTATTCTCCCCTCCCTAATGATTCTTGGAGTCCTATATAAAGATGAGTTTGCATCCAAGAAAAAATAATAGAAAAAACTTGATAACATAGCTAGTTCCTGAAGAACTAGACTTTGAAAATTCATATTTCATTTGTCTTAATCTCTCTTTATTTACACATTTTATTTTATTTGTAACATCAATATCATTATCGCTAGTTAACATTTTCTTTAAAAAAACATGTTTGTTATAGATGTAAATTATTTCTTTTAAACCATTAATATAGGATAAACCGGTGAGATAAAATTTTTCTTTAAAAAGGAGATGATGGTCAAACAAAACTAGGGTTTATATGAAAAACATGCTCTCAATAAGAAGTTATTGTTGAATGGTCTAATGAATAAAAATTATTAGAAAAAGAAAAATAAATAATTAGAAATTATTATAAAGCATATTGTAAAGACAAAATTACCCTTAATGAAAAAATTTACTTTTCCTTTCTCTTTCATTAAGGAAATATTGTTTTTTAAAAATTTTAATTGAAAATAAATTTAAAAAATAAAATATTTAAATATATATATATTTTTAAATTTTTAAATTTAAAAAAAAAAAAAAAAATTTAGGCATATTATTTTTATTTTTTAAAATTTTTTAATTAAAAAAAGTAAATAAAAAATTTAAAAATTTATTTTTTAAAATTAAAATTTTTTATTTTCAGAATATTTATTTTTTAATTAAAAAGTAAATTAAAAAATAAAAGAAAAAAGGAGGAGAAGGTTTTTTTATCAAGGATAATTTTATCTTTACAATATCCTTTATAATAATTTTTAATTATTCATTTTTCTTTTTCAAATAACTTTTATTCATTATACTATTTAACAAATACTTATTTATGAAATGCATGTTATTCATATTTACCCACAAAACTATCATTAATTTCTGTTGTCAACAAACAACCTATAATATAGTCTGTGAGTCTATCATAAAGGCTAAATATAAGGAAAATGAATCACCGACCTTTTAACTATCATTATTATATTTAATACAAAAATAATCTATCTATCTATCATATATATATATATATATATATATATAAACACGAATATAAAAAATCTTTTAAATTGATGAAAATAAACATATATATTTATTATATTTTTAAATTGTCATTTAAATAAATACTAATAAGATTTATCTAATTTATAAATAAAAACTCTACTTTCATTAAATAAATTTATTTGAAAATTTTACATTAAATTTTTTTAGAGTTTTAATTTTAAATTAATATTAAAAGTAATAAAATTATGTTAATTAATATGATATTTAATATACATGAAATAAAATTTATATATTAATATGCATTTTATTAATTTAATTTTTTATTTTTAAAGTTTTAATTTTATTTTAACATTAAAACTCTATATTACTCTCGTATATTTAATATATGAGACAAATTTTATATTTTATTAATTTTAAATTTTTACAATGTATAACTACTTATTTAATATATATTATTATTTAAAATTAGTATTTACGTGCAAATATTTCAAAATTGTCATTATAAATATTTTTTATTATTAATAAGATTTATCTAATTTATAAGTAAAAAGTTTAATTTCATTAAAACACTTTCGTTAAATGTATTAATTTGATAATAAATAAATAAAAAATAAAATTTTTTGTAGAATTGTTTTATCTTAAAAGTTTTAATTTTTCACTAATCTTAAAAAGTGAATTAATTTATTTGATATAAATAAAAAGTTAAAATTTACATTAAATTTTTTTATTTTCATAATTAGTTTTACATTAATATTAAAAATAATATAATAATTTTATATAGTTTGTACATGAAACAAATTTTACATGCAAATTTTAGTTAATATGCATTTTATTTATTTTTAAAATATATAATTAGATTTTCAAAAATAAATAAACCAATGAGCATTCACATGCGAATGCATGTGATAACAAATGCTAGTCATTATAAATGGTATATAATATTTCAATTAATTTTTAAAAAATTACTGTTAAGACACAAGAAAAAAAAAAAGAAAATCTTAAAAATAATAGTAAATAAACAAAATTGCTACTATAACTATTTTTTTTTCTTTATAAATAATAATTTTAATGTAAGGATGGCAATAAATAATAAAAAAATTGGGTATACGATATTATTCAATTTAATTTTTGTAGATATCTGATATTATTTGATCCGATTTTTTGAATTCGAATAATTTTTAAATTCGGATATTAGATTTATTATTCAAAGCAGATTCAGATATGAACTTTTGAATATCCATTATACAAATCCGCTTTATTTATAAATTTTTTTACTTATATATTAGATTTACTATCACTTTACTTATACTGATACCAGATTCGAGTATCTGAGTCTGTATTACTTATACGAATAACGGATTCGAATATTCGAATCTAATAAAAGTTTATATATTTTGTAAAATATAAAAACTTTATACTTACAAAAAATTTCAAACCTTAGCATATGAACTCAAACCAAATTAAAAAATTATATAAAAAAAAAAAAAAAACCTTGTTTGAACTCGATTCAGCTTACTTAACCAAACTTTAATTGAAACCAAGCTCTTATCAAGCTCTATTTTATATCTTCAAAAGTTTTAAAACTTTAGTCTACTCTTACTAAAAATCACAACTCAAATATAAAAATTCAACTCACTTTAATATTTTGTATGGGGTAATGTACTTTTAACTTTGAATTTAATAGTGAAAAACGTGAGAAAAAAGTTTTTATTAAGAAAAAATAATGCATTAATTATAATTTTTTTTTATATAAAATATAGCATCTTAATTAGTATCTATAGGCATCGGTTAACATCTTCTCGTAGATTTTTTTTTGAGTAAATATGAAAAACATGCTCTCAATAATTGAATAATTGTTAAATGGTCTAATAGTTAAGAGTTATTTGAAAAAGATAAATGAAGAGTTAGAAATTGTTAGGAAGAATATTGTAAAGATAAAATTGTCCTTAATGAAAAAACTTCATTTTTCTTTCTCCTTCCATTAAAGAATTATTATTTTTTTAAAATTTTAATTAAAAAAATAAATATTTATTTTCTAAAAATTTTAAAAAATAAAAAAAAATTTAATTTTAGAAATACTATTTGTATTATTTTTTTTTATTTTTTAATTAAATAAGAAAAATTATGTTTTATAATTAAAAAATTTATTTTTAGAAAAATTTATTTTTTAATTAAAAAAATAAATTAAAAAATAAGAGGAAAAGAGAGAAGAAGGTTTTTTTTATCAAGAGTAATTTTATCTTTGCAATTTCTTTCCTAACAATTTTATATTTTTCATTTCTCTTTTTCAAATAATTCTTACTCATTATACCATTTAATAATTATTGTATTGGAATGGATATATTTTTCAAATTTACCCGCTTTTTTTTTTTTTTCCTTTCTATGTTATCAATGTAGAATAGACTTGTAATTTTCTCTTTTAATATAGTTTAGGAGTCTATTAGAAATAAATATGTTCATGAGTCGGGTCGGACCGCAATTTTAAATTTTTTCTTCGTTATCCAAATTCGGGTCGATCCATTGACCCATTATATTGTTAAAAAATAATTTTAATATTAATATTTATAATTAAATTTAAATAAAAAATATTTTTTTAATAGTTAAATAGTAATCCGGATCGAGCTAACCCAAATCATCAAAACTCCTGTCCAAGTCCAGTCATCAGCAAATGTCTCTAACTATTTTTTGAGGGTTATTTTAGGTATTTAATTAGATAATTCAGTGGATTAAGCTTAGAAATATGGGTATATTTGAAAACATACATTTTTCAATACAATAATTATTAAATGGTATAATGAATAAGAATTATTTGAAAAAAAAATAAAAAATTGTTAGGAATAAAATTGTAAAGATAAAATTACCTTTGATAAAAAAAACTTTTTTCTCTTATTTTTAATTTATTTTTTATTAAAAAATAATTTTTTAATTTTAAAACATAAATTTTTTTATTTACTTTTTTAATTAAAAAAATTAAATAATACAAATAATATTTATAAAATTTAATTTTTTATTTTTAAAATTATAAAAAAATAAATATTTAAATATTTTTTTTAATTTATTTTTAATTTATTTTTAATTAAAATTTTTAAAAATTAATAATTTTTTAATGAAAGGAGAAAAGAAAATGAAGTTTTTTGATTAAAGATAATTTTATCTTTACAATATCTTTTTTAAAATTTTTATTTTTTTAAATAATTTTAAATAATTAAATTATTTAATAATCATTCAATTACTGAGGATATATTTTTTATATTTATCCTATAAATATCGGGTACTGTGTAGCAACATTAATTGAAAAAGAATGACAGTGGAAGGATCGGGAAGCATCTAGCGCTGGAGTGAAAAATTTTGGAGAAAAAAGTGAAAGAAAACGAATGAGGCAGACACGTTTACCAGGTTCTTTTTTAAATTTCAACATTATACGCCTTCAATCTTTGATAGTTGGATTTCATTTTCACTTCATAAAAAATAAAAATTGCAACAAAGAAAACGGAGAAGAGATCTTTCCCCAAAGGCATTTTTTTTTATTACCCACCAAAAACCCAAAGCAACAAATTTGAGTCTTGGGTACAACAAGCTAAGTTTTCCAATCTCCTATGGCTCTCAATCTTCGCCAGAAACAAACAGGTACTTCCCTCTTTAGATCTCTCTTCTTTCGTGTTCCCTAAATTACCAAAACCCCATTTTATTTCTCTTTGTAGATTTTAATGTAATTGCAATTGGAACAAACTTTCATGTCTTTAGTTTTGATCCTGTTAAAATGTTGTTCTTCACGAGGAGATATTAGATGAGACAGATGAGTACGTCAATATCCACAACAGGATAAAGATCAAAATGCACGCATCTAAGGAAAATGCTCAGACTTTGAATTCAACACAGCCTCCTCCTACTGGCAACGACATCCCGACCCCTGCATCACCATTGCCTGAGGGAAATCTTTCTCAACATTCCCCCGTCTACCCAACTTGGCAGCCCATGGTCTCGTCGCATCAACCCTTTCAGTCTCTAGCGATACTTCAAATACAGGTTCACCTTCCGCAACACATCAAGCTTCAGGAAAAGACTCGTTAAAGGATAGGTGAAACTTCAGCTTTTCTTTTTTCTTTTTTCGTATGACATGATAATGAAATATAGACCAAGTTAGAAAAGATACGAACTAAGATTTAGTTACTTGGTAAGAACCAATGACTAACCCTACTTTAGTTTTAGGCAGACTGCCTGCATGATTCATGCAATCGCATAGAGATCAGATGCATTCTTGTCTTTTGGTTTAATGGATAAGAACACAAATAGACATCATCCAATATAGATAGATCATGATTGTTTTATGTATAGCCTGCTTGAAATTATATGTTACATTTATTTCAAATTTTTTTTTTAAATTTGATCTATTCTTTGAATCTAAATCTATGATTTGGGTATTTGAAGAAAGGGAGCATAGCATCGCTTGGTGCGGGTGTAGGCACTGGATTCGTTCTCATTCTTGCTGGATATTTGAGCCTTAAGGCTTTTGAGAAGAGAAAGAACTCTTATTTTGCTTTGGTTCTAGAGACTGGTAAAGTTCTCAAAATCTCAACTTTTTTTTTTCTTTCTTTCTTTCATACTTCGTCTTTTTCTTTTGTTTTATAAATTTTTAGTGGTAAATTTGATCTGGTTTTTTGTTTAATTACCTTTGTGATTTGTATTTCATTTCTCTTTGTAGATTTTAATGTAATTGCAATTGGAACAAACTTTCATGTCTTTAGTTTTGGTCCTGTTAAAATTTTGTTAAATTTGATCTATTCTTTGAATCTAAATCCATAATTTGGGTATTTGAAGAAAGGGAGCACAACATCACTTGGTGGGGGTGTAGGCACTGGATTCGTTCTCATTCTTGCTGGATATTTGAGCCTTAAGGCTTTTGAGAAGAGAAAGAACTCTTATTTGCTTTGGTTCTTGAGACTGGTAAAGTTCTCAAAATCTCAACTTTCTTTCATACTTCTATCTTTTTCTTTTGTTTTATAAAAATTAGTGGTAAATTTGATCTGTTTTTTTTTTTTTTTTTTAATTACCTTTATGATTTGTAGTTTAAAGGGAATAAATTTAATTGTTGTTCAAATTTTGGAGATTGAAAAGTTTTGACTTTTTTGGATTACTGATCATAGATCTGATGCTCCAATGGATTTTTGTAATGATAAACTTGATGTGGTTGTTTTTGTTTTTGTGATTTGTGGTGTTGCATTGTGGAAATCAAGAATCAATTTGGATATTGTAGATTCAACGGGATGCTATTATCTTGCTGAAATTGTGAGAAAATGGTCTTCGTTTTAGCTTTGAAATGACTTTTCTCAAATAACATTTCTTTGACTATTAACTTGATCTATTCTTTGAATCTAAATCCATAAAATAGAGGCTTATTTTTGTTTAATGCTACATGTTTTACTGTATTTGATTTTTTTTTTGTTTGATTAAAAAATAGGTGGCAGCTTATTTTTTGGAAAAAAAATTTGGGGCCAGAGAAAGATCTAAGCCTATGTTTGGATTGGGGTAAGAGAAAGTAAAGCAAAGGAAAAAAAGGAAATTTTTACCTTATTTTTTCTTGTTTGGATAAAAAAATTTAAATAAAAGAAAGTGAGGGAAGTTAAGGAATTCGGCTCCTCTCCAGTCCAATGGTTGGATTAGAGAGGCCAGTCCATTTTGAGATATTGCCACATGTACAAAAGAATAATCAATGCTCCAAATTAAATGCAGCCTATTGATTTTTTATTTCATTTTTCATCTTAGATTTTTCTATTTTTGAAAATAAAAAGACACATTCCCTTGACATTGCAAATTTGGGTGGCTCAACAATATTATTTTTTGTTATTCTTTAGATTTTGAAGGCTCAAGTCTCAATAGCATTATTCCAGTAATCTCTTTCAAGTTTATTATTTAAATTCTCATATGATAATGAAATACAATAAAAAAAACATAAAATAATGGAAAAATTAAGTAAAATAAAATGAAATTTTGATTTGCAGCAAGTAAAAATTTGAAAGACACAAAGATGTAGAAAGGATATATTTTACCATAAAATATTTTTTATTTTGTTAAATAATAAGATAATAGCAAAAAATAAAATGTCTTGGATCTTAATTTTGTGGTGCAATTAGAACCATTGATTTGATATTTTATAGATGGCAATATCTAACATGGACTGGCCTCTCCAATCCAAACATTGGGCTGGAGAGGAGTCGAATCCGAAGTTAAGTATCATTTGCTTTCTCTTTAAATGCTCACTTTTTGTTTACTCCAATTTAGAAGAAAACAAAAAAGTTAAAATATATTTTAATATGTAAAATATCTTTTTTATCTCTTTATATTTTATATATTATTTTATAAAAATTATAATTAAAAAAAATTATTATAATAAATCTTTTTCTTTTCATTATTTAACCATTGTTTATTAATTTTTGAGATTAAGGAACTCCAAGTTAAAAACAAAAGCAGAAACCAAACAAAAAATAAACTACATTTCCAGAGTCCGATCTGCTTTGAAAACAGAATGCTACTTGGATTGAAACCTAAAATTTCTGTACTAAAACATCCCTATTTAAACAACACCCACCAGCCACAATACATAATCAACAATCAGAGAAACAAAAAAGCATAAAAAAAATCAGCAAGCTGGTATGGACCTTTGGAGAATCAGACCCCAAAAGCTAGCTACTGAGGTGGGAGAGCCTAAGTCTATATAAACCTCACAATGAGGCCTTTTGTTTTTCAATGTGGGATCGTAATAAACCATCACGCTTGAAAGACCAATGTCCTCGTTTGGTCACGGTCACGTTGGTCATGGCTGTGCTGGTCACGGTTAGCACCTTTTTTTCTCTTTTTTGGATCCAGGCCACCACTCCGTGAGTCACCACTTCGAGTGCTGGTCCCACCAAGGTGAACCTGGCTCTGATATCAATTGGTATAGACTTTTGGAGAACCACATCCCAAAAGCTAGCTATTGAGGTGGGAGAGTCTAAGTCCATATAAACTTCACAATGAGGCCCTTTGTTTTTCAATGTGTGATTGTAACACAAGCATTCATAGAACAACAATCAAATAGATAGAAACACAAGTTGAAAAGCAAAAATCAGAGCAAAAATAAAATTATAAGGTTTCGGCTAAGGGTACTTTTAGAGGAGGTTGAATTCAAATTTTGGGAGAAGGAAGCTTAGGTTAGGGGAAGAACATACTAGGAGGATGAGGCCATTGGAGAGGCGGAGCAAAAGATTTTGAGTTTTTAGGATTGCGACTTTAAAGATAGATCTAGTCAAATCTAGGGATTTTTGGAAAATTCTAAATTAGGAAAAGGGTATATGAGATTGAGAGGATTTTTAAAAGTTTGTTTTCTTTGATTTTTGACATTGGTGTAAGGTGGAGAACAACGACCGGATTTCGGGTTTTTTAAGTTTATGACGCCAGAATCTAGGTTCAAGTATTGTTTTGAGTTTCTACGTTATTCTTTGAATTTTTCGACAGTCAGTTGAATTTCTGACACAAAATCTGGAAACCGTGACGAAGCACGGTAGTGTTTTTGTTGAAGACTGAAATGAGAGAAGGGAGAGAAAGAGAAGTGGACTGAAGAGAGAGAAAAAGAGTACATGTGAGAATTATAATAATAAAAGAAATTTTTTTAAAAATTAGAGATTTAAAACCAAAAATCAATTTACATTATTTTTTTTTTTTTACATAATTAACAATTAATAAAATTAATTAAAATTTTCCAATAATAAAATTTTAAAGAGTCATAAATGGATGATTTATAAGAAAAGAAAAAAAAAAATTTAAAAAATCAAAAGGTATCTGATATTTTTTTTCTCAAGCGGTGAAAATATGGGTTTAATTTATTTGGTTGATTATTGAACTTTATGGAGAGTAAAATGCACCAAAATAATGCTCGAGCGCATAAATTTTAAACTTATGCGTGTTCATACAATCAGTAAATTTTAATAAATCTCAAATTCCAATACCAATATCTTTATTCTCTTTTCATTTTTTTATTTTCAAATTGCGAACTCTTAAATAAATATTTATAAAGTAATATCTAAGATAAAATTTAAAGAAATAAGAATCTCTAACCTTGGGAGCAAGGATTTTAATATTTAGTTGTAAATTGTAATTACCAACCATTACTTTGAAAAGCAGAAACTTACCGATTATCTAAGCCCTTTGTTTTGAACCCCAAAAAAAAAAAATTACCTTGTTATGCAGAAGTTTCAGCATAAGACTAATTCTAAAAGAAGTCACTTAAAATGAGTTTTTCGTAAACTCTAAAAAATTATATAATTTATTATTTTTATATATAATTTATGTTATGTTTATATGTAAAAACAAAAAAAAATTATGTATATATATATAATTTATCATGTATAAATACAATTTATCATGTTTATTATGTATAAATACATAATAAATTTATATTACATAAATATATAATAATATCTTTTAATGATTTATGTAATTTTGTTATTTTTATAAGTAATGAAACCTACGGTAAGCTTACCATAAAAAGCTTACCTTCTTATAACTCTCCTGCATATAAGATGAATATACGACAGAAATGGGAGCTTACTAGGAAATTCAAGATACCAATTGCCTACTTCAGCCAACACTTGTTCCTTTACATTGAAAATTACTGTGAGACATTGAACTGTTTACTGTCAAAATGTGGATTACTATGCAATAATTTGAGTAACCTACATGTAGAACATAATTAACAAAATTTCCCATTTACATGCATCTTCATGAGGAGATAGATCTCCCTAGGACCCTAACGGTTTCTATCAAGAACCATATGATAGCACACAAAGCACCTAAAATAGAAATGGAAAAGAAACCCATATTCCCGCCTGTCCTAGCAGTTGCAGCACCATTAACTGCAGAAGCATCTGTGTTTCTAGCATTTAATCTCAACCTACTGAAGCTAGACATTCGCTCGAAAGCCCGATTTACCATAGGACTCTCAGATGCCGAAGCAGGAGTCGTAGGTATTGACTCCACAAACGACCACAATGCAGAAGAAAACCGGCTTGCTCCGCCACTGTTTTTGTCATCTTGGTCTTGATTAATACCATTGTATACCAAACCTAAAGACGACCAAAAATAATCATATATAAGCAAAATTTTACAGTTTAGCAGAGTATTTTAGAGACTGGCTTTTTCCATGACCAAAAATTAGTCAGAATATTTGCATTCTAATCACTTAAGTGACTATAAATGAAATACTTGGTATCAGAAGAGCTCTTGAAGCAGGCTCAAATTCCCTTTTTTTACAAAGGGTATTTGCCGTGTGGACTTTGGCATGTCTATCAAACCATCCATCAGATCAAGAGCTCTGCAAGGATGGGCTAAGACGGCAACTTTGTCCGAAACAAAAGCATAGCTCAGTGAATGTAAGATAAGTTCAAAAATAAATGCATATTGATATCCTCACTTGTTCTACCTGAAGTTGGAGAGGCATTCCCAAGATTTAATCCTGATGGAATGAAGACATCACCGCTCTGATCATGTGTCCAAAATGAGCCATTAACCTCATCCATTTGGAGCTGTTGATCCAGCTCGTTTCCAACAGACTGGAACTGCAACTGGTAATCCACCTGGTCCACGGTTGAATGGGGTATCAACTGTTGATCCATCAAGTTTATATTTGAACTGGATCGAGATTGATAACCCACCTGATTTAACATATTATCCCCAAAGGCATTCAATTGAGGCTGCAAGTGCTGATTATCACCAATGGCGTTCAATTGAGACTGCGACTGCTGATTATCCCCAAAGAAATTCAATTGAGGCTGAGACTGCTGATCCATCAGATTTATACTTGATTGGTGTTGCAATTGATGATCCATCAGGTTTATATTAGATTGGGGCTGCAACTGCTGATCCATCAGGCTTATATTTGATTGGGATTCCAACTGGTAACTTACCTGATTTATCATATCATCATATGAGAATGGAATTGTTCCTTGATCAATACGCCCCATGTCCTGTAGAAACATGGCAGCATCATGGTACAGATCAAATTCACTCAGTCCATCCAACTCATTGAACTGCCCATTCTCCACAGGTTTCTCAATATTGAAGGTCAAAGGTTCAGAACTGATGAGATCATCAATTTCCAGGAAATCCTCCTCGCATATTTGAGGTACCTGATCAAAGTGGTCAGCAACAGATGTGACCTCAGGTGCCTCATGAAACTGCAATTGAGAAGTCGGTGACTGAGAGAAATCAAAGCTCGACTGGTCATGCAGAACCCCAAGTGAATCGGGAAAGAGAACATCCCTTGGAGATGGGTCCAGCAAAGTACTTTGCATCTCTTCTTCACCAGCAACCTGAGGCAATACATAGCCAAAATTAGCTTGTGCCTGTGGAAGTGCAGGCTCATCAGCTAATTGTCTCATAAACCCTTCGACATCATTCAATGGAAACTGAACTTGACCATTAGCTTTTACATTATAATCAGGAATGGCCTCATTAGGTGGCTTCACAGGGGTGATTGTATCTACAGGGTTACTAGCATATTCCTCATCAGCCCATTCTTCTTCTTTAAATGGTGCCCCATACTGCTCACCATTTTTAGGGCCAGGCCCACTTTTTTTGAACACTTTATATAGAGCGTAATAGTCCTGAAATGCAAAAGAGAAACACAGAATTAATAAACAGCTCATATACAGGAAGAAAACTGGAAAAAGTTTATTAGCAAACTTCGTCAGCTGCATACCTTTACATTCTGGCATCTTTTGAGTTCCTCTTCATCAAGGGTATACTCATGCATCACCCAATCAGTTCGCTCACCATTAGGTGCACGCCCTCTGTAGAAAACTAAAGTTTTCTTGACTCCAACTGTCCGAGAATTACAGGTAATATTACGATCCTTTCCAGTTGCCTTCCAATACCCATGTCCGGTTGCCCTGTTTGACCTTGCTCCATTAGGGTATTTCCTATCTCTTGGACTGAAAAAGAACCATTGTCTATCCCCAGTCTTCAGTATTGATTGTGCTGTATAAAATTTTTTTGTTCATTAGAAAACTGATAATACAACCAAACAAAGCAAAATCGAAAAGTAGAAACCAAACAAACAATTCATCAGAAGAACAGATAGCATCAAGAGCCTCAAATGGGAACAAAAACAAACCATACTTGTTTTATATAGACTCATTGGAATATCTGAAAAGTTCATCATTGATTACATCAGCTTTTCATGGACCATACCAATCAGAGGTTAAAAGAAGAAGTTAGTTCTCACAGAAACAAAAGCTCCAATGTGTTAGATGACTAAAAAAACAAATTTGTAATAAAAATGCATCAATCAACTCCGATAATGGCATCGAATTGAAGTATGGAACCTGAATAAATCATATACTGGAATACATTCCATCACCAATGTCATCCAATCAATTTTTACACTTCAAATTTCCATCAAAATCAATTAATAACTAATAAAAAAAACCTAACCAAACAAACAAACAGTCAAATTACTGTGCAAACCAAAGTCATTGCAATCCAAGGATATTTTAAAATGAGAAGATGAAAACAGCTATTTGCATATAAAAAAATCAATAACCACAGAATCCTCATCAACAACAGATCAAATCAAGAAAACCCCAAAAAAGGGCAATTTAATCAGACTAAAACGAAGTCAACGCACCAAAAAACACCCTTATTTGCATGTTAAAAGATAAAGCCCTAATATCAGTTAAACCAACAAAATGAGAAAAATTTAGCCACAAAAACCCACATCAATGATCAATAATTAACCAAAAAAACCCAAGTTAAAAACAAAAAACCAAAAATTTCAGGGTCAAAAAAAAGGAAAAATTTACCAGGTAACTCCTCAGGATCCCATTTGTAAACATCAGTTTCCCTTATGACATCAAGCCTGAGCTTTCTGTTACAGATCTTCCTCTTTAAATAATAAAGAACCAGCTCTTCATCAGTTGGGTGAAACCGAAACCCCGGTGGCCACGCTTGATCGTCGCCAAAACATGAATCAGCCGTCGCAGTCATTGTCATCTCTCTTGATAATAATAAAAAATTTCTTTTTTCTTTTTTTTTTTACTAAATAGACCAAAAACCCAGAAAACTTTCTGATCAAGAAAGCTAAAAACTGATCAAACACAGAACTGTGAAACAAGAAATTTAATTATCACATGATATAGAATTGGAAAGCTGATCTTAGGGTACAAACCCCAAGAGGAGATTTGGTTTCTTTTTTCCTTTAGGATTTTTTTTTTTTTTTTTTGAGAAGAAGAAAAGACAGAATTGCAGTCAAAGAAGAAAAATTGCGAGAGAACTAAGGAAAGAGATAGAGAGTTGGTGAACTAAGGAGTAAGGAGTTTTATAATAAGACTAGGATTTTAAAAACCGGAGTGGTTCGAACCAGTGGGTCCAAATCCCGGTCCTGCTAATCTCATAACTTTCTCCCTTTTTTTTCTACAAAATCTTAAATCCCTCTTACCTGGAAATTTCCTTCCATTGAAAGTATGAAAGTGTGTCACCCACGTCAGTCAAATGAAATGCCTAGTGATTATTTTGGAAATGACACGATTATATCATATAAATATAATATAAAAAAATTAAAATATAATATGATATAAAAAATAATACGAATACATTATGTATATATGAATATATCAAAATTTATATAACACGAATTATTAACATGTCAAATTTATATAAATATATAACATCTTAAATACAATTATGATATAAAAAATAACATTAACACGATCCAAATACACGAATTATTAGGTCTAATTTATATTATTAAAATATGTAATATTGTCAATATGTTCAAAGAGTTTAAATTATATAGGTAATAATATAGTATGAATTTTGTAAAATTAAAATGGACAAACCTTGTTTGTTTTTTTGTTTATTTATTTTATTTATTTTGGATTTTTTATAATCATGATAGTAGTAAAGTAGGATCTTTATTTTAGTTATCTATAAAATCATACTTCATAGTATTACTATTTGTTTTTCTATTTTTTGGGTGTGTTTATAATCCAAGTAAATTACTCATAAATCACTCAACAACTATTTCAATTAAAGTTTAAGGTAGACACTCAAAACTTGATGTGCAAAAACCCATTCAATTAAAACACTCTCATGAACAAAATTCACTATTATCTCATTTTGCATTTCTTAATTGCAATAAGTTTTGTCTAAGAGTGAAGATTGGCAAACTATCATTTTCAAAGATATTATAAGGAGGTTGTTGATCCATGAATTATAATTGACTATGGCTTTTTTTTTTTTTTTCCTTTACAAGAATGGTTGTTGATTGTTGTCATATTTTACTATGCAAGTGTACGTATCGCAAACAAATAATAAAGTGGAAGTAGAGTGTCGTACCCACAAAGAATTGTTATTAATTTTGCTAAATACTAAAATTAACACATTCAATCTTATCTAAATAATTAATTAAAGATAGTAATTAAAAAACTAAAATTAAAAGAAACTAATACTGAAAGAAAGTAAATTAAAAAGGATGAATTCAAATAATTATAAAAGTCTAGGATTACAACTTCCCTCAACACTTCGCTTGAATTTCTCTCTACCTCTTAACTTGATTAATGATCCTGAGTTGTTAACCTAGAGTTCTATCTTATTTATAAGTATTTGTCGATGGTCTTATAAAAATATCTTTCTTAACCAATTAACTAACCAACTATGAAAATTGATTTAAAGAAGAACTCATTAAGCTTAGGCTTTAACAATGGTTATACATGACAAGTAAGTATATTTCTACCTTACCTGCAGATCAACTCATCCTAATAAATGAATATAAAATATGTGTCATTCAATCCATGTCTAATACTAAACTCCCTATGTCTAGTTGTATTTAGGTTAACAAATCAATCTAATTGATGATCAAGCAATTAGAAGCATTAAGAACAAGATTGAACAAACAACTCAATAAACCATTAAATCAAGCTAGAGAGAGAAAGTAAATTCAAACTATGTGTTGAGTTCCATTGTGATCCTAGTAAAAGAAAATTAGTTTATGATAATTAATGAAACAAATATTCAAATAGTTTCACCATCATCAACAACACAAGAAAAAAAAGAAGAGAAAATAGAAAACTAAGAGTTATCAATTCTTGAATCTTCAAATCTTCCGATCTTCTTGAGAGCTTTTGATGGCAACTATCTTCTTGACAGAATTAGGTTTCTAGATATCCAATCCACTTTATTATGACCTAAAAGAGTCCTATTTAAAGTGTCTAAGGCCTCTTAGAGTCTGAAACTTTGCACACAAGCAAATAGGTAAGTATCAGGCTTTTTTTTTACGCGTTTACTGTTCATGCTTGGCGTCGTGGCGCCGGCTTTGGGCGCTACCTATGGCACCAACTCCTCTGATCTGTCCTGGGTTGGTTTCGCCATTTTCTCGTACTTCGTCAGCTGTTTTGACTGAGCAAATCTCGTCCGATTTTGACGAGTCTTAAACCGTTGGAAAGGTATGGAAGTCAGCTTCAAAAGTCAAGAATGAAGTTTTCTCAAATGAAGTTTTTAAGATCAAATTTTTCTTGAAAGAAGCTCCGGAGGTCGAATCTGCCTGCTCATTGCTTTGCACCGTTTTTCATCATTTTGCACCTCGAAGCTCCAGATCACCTTGGACCTATAAAAACACATAAATAATAACTAAATAACTAATTTAAACATAAAATGGATAAATAAAATAAATCTAAAAAATCTAAAACTAATCAAATCCTAATAAAAGCCACAAAAACTTAGTCGATTTAAATGCATAAAAAGGTGGTAAAATAACTATATTTTCTAAAGTTATCATTGATTAACCTTTTTCTTAAGAGCTTGTTTCGTACTTGTATTATTGTTCGTGGTCTTGTACTCTAATTGGATTTTTCTATCTATTATCAATTAATTTTAGACTTTGATACCGTGTAAAACATTCAACATAAAATCCATTGACATTAATTGATAATAGATAAAAAAAACTCAACCTGAATATAATACTATAAAAAACCCAAAACTTTAACATATATAGCCATATAGGATAATAACATAAAATGCAGTAGAACAATTGGACTTTCTCATCCTTCATAAACATATATGAAAAAGTCAATATCTTAAATGAAAATGTCGTATTTGAAAATCATCTCTTCCATTTCTACTTTTTAATGAATGTTTAGTCATTCCATCCTTATTTGAAAATGTACAATAATGCATGCATTTTATTGGCTGAATGACAATTACACAAAATAATCATTTCATCCTTTTATTTCCCATGAAATAGAATAACCAAGAATTTTGACTAGACCTATCAAAAATCAAATTATCCATCTTAGTTGATAGATTCATTCGATATTTGAGAGGGTTTGGACAAAAATATTAATCCAAAAAATAGGTTTGGGCAAAAAAATAAGGTTCGTTTAAAAAATGAGCTAGGTCTTAGCTCCAACATTCAAGACCTGAGTCCGGCTTGGCCCGGCCCGTTTTTTAATTAAATAATATATTATTTTTATTTATATATATATTATATAATTTATGTCATATAAAGATTAAATATATATAATAATATAGTGTAAACATTAAAAAATATGTTAAGTTGTTCATGTTTAAGAACTTAATAAAAAAAATATACAATTACTAAAGATTAAATAAAAAATTATATATTTTTTATTTTTTTATATAAAAAAATGGACGGGTTTAAACGGG
This sequence comes from Fremontodendron californicum, assembly GCA_030761205.1. NCBI lineage: Eukaryota > Viridiplantae > Streptophyta > Magnoliopsida > Malvales > Malvaceae > Fremontodendron > Fremontodendron californicum. The sequence continues at coordinate 9,286,880 of JAULJL010000044.1, read as the reverse complement.
TTTGGGCTATCCATTTATAAATATTGGCAGGCTTGGGCAAAATTTAAGATCCATATTTAGGGCGAGTCAGGATTGGCCAAGTATATATGATGTTGATATCATACATAAGTTCGGTCCGGCCATGAACACCTTTAATCTTGACCTTTCATAGAAATAATTATTTTGGTTAATTCTCTCTCCTTCATAATAAGAGTATTGTTTATATTTTATAAATTTCAAAAAGAATTTTTTTTTAAAAAAAAATTATTGTTATTTTATTTTTTTTAAAATGTATTTTTATTAAAAATGACATGTGGCAATCACATGTTTAACTATGTTACTGACACGTGTGCTTTATTTGGATGTCATGTGTATAGACCTATCTAATGATCGGATTCCCGTACAACTTGATGCGCTTGGCCCTAATCTGATCGGGCTTGGGACATGATATTTAGGCTCGGACTCGATCCAACCCTGATTCTTATTTAATCAATAAAATATTATTTTTGATTGGTTGGTCTCAATTAGGATAAAAATGGGACGAAGCGGGATGGATATGGCAAAATCCGCCCTCGGCTCGCCTTTGGAATATCCCGCCCCTCTTCGTGTCGGATGTTGAAATATAAGTATCACCTCGTCTCCATGGATGTTTGTTACATTCAATCTATAACTATTCCACTACATCCTGCTCCACCCTATTTCTATTAATTTTTTAAATAATATTATTATTATTTAATTATTAACATAATTTTTTAAAATAAATTATCAATAAAAAATTTATTTAATTCACTTTAAGTAAGATCAATTTTTATTTGTACATATAATATAAATATGTATAAGAGTATATATAAAAAAGTATAAAAAATATAAAGAGTAAAATGGTAAATTTATAAACAAGAGTGGACGGAATAGATATTTATCAAAACTATCTCATCCCTTGTTTTCCAAAAAAAAAAAATTCATTCCATTCAAAATTAATCGATACGAAAACTATGAAAAGGATCGAAATTTTTTCATTTCAAATTTCAATGCATTTGATACTTTTAAATCAGTTTGCTTCATATAGTTATGCACCTTTACATCTCTTGGGGGTTGTTATTGATGATCATTGCACTGGAGCAACTTCCTAAGTAAGCTTGTGCATAATTTCAAATAAGGAAATATGTGTAAAAGATTTATTAACCAAAAAGGAGCTTCTTTGGCTTTTAATTTTCTATTATAATATTAGCTATGCTCTTAGTTTTTAGTTTTTTTTTTTTAATTAAAAGTACAAGACATATACCAAAATGGAACAACAATGTAATAACTTCTTCATTTTTAAATTTCCTCTTTTGCTAAAATTAATATCTAAAAATATTTATTTAATTCTTTAGATTTCAAGATTTACCAATTAAGGTTTTTTTTTTTTAATTCAACTTAGTAAAATGAACTAAATTTATCAAACAAAATAATCACACAAAGTTACTTAAAACTTTAAATCGGAAAGATTAGAAAAAAAAAAAAGTAAGAAAGATGAATATTTTCTTTTCTTATTAAAATATGAAATTATTCCAAATTAAAAAAATTAGTGAAAAGAAAACAAGAAAGACGTGAGTCGAATGTATATGTTTACAATATTGTTTATCATTTTTAAAATTTTATTTATGTTATCTTAATTTACGAATAATATAATAATAAAATTTTTATTTTATTTTTTATTTTTAACTCTACCAAACAATTGATTGAAAAAAATTATATTTTTTTCATTTTTTTATCAAACACATCAAGAAAAATATTTTATATCTTTTTATTTATTTATTTATTTATTTTATTTTATTTCACTTTACTAAGTAAAGCCATCTTCCTTCACTGCAATTCACCTATCTCTGACCTATTCTCAGGACAAAAAGTTCAAAATAATACCAAATTTCAATCAATGAAAATAATACCCAAAGAGACTTTAATGATGCAAAGACAAGGAAGAGACAAGAAAAGGAAAAGAGAAAGAATAAGGGAAAGAAAGAGAATAGATTAGTCAAGAAAACCAAAATGGTCCAACCAAAATATAAAAGAGAAAAATGTAAAATAATAAAATAATAAAATAAAAGTAGAATGTTCATTTGCATCAAAGTGGTTTTTTTATCCAAATATAGCTAAAAAAAATTATATACTAAAATATCGTTTTTTTTAAATTAATTCCCAAAATTTGCTTTTTTTTTTCTAGCTGAGAAATTGTCATCCCTCATGACGATTTTTTAGCATAAAATTTGCAAATTATACCAAGGGAAATCGTCATGGGGGGTGACGATTTCCCTTGGTGTTTTATTTTTTATTTTTACTTAAATTAAAAAAAAATTGTAAATTTATTTTTAAAATTTGTATTTTAATTTTAAAAATTGTAAATTAAATAAAAAAATTATAATAAAAATTTATATAAAAAAATTAAAAGTCCAACGGTATATTTTTCTTATTTAAAATTTATGAAACTTTTTTTTTTAAATTTTTAGTTAAATTTTACTATATAAACTTTAAAAATAAAGAAATAAAAAAAAATCAAAATTTTTTTAAGGCAACTTTAACTTGACCGTTGCCTTCAAAATCCCCTCCGCTCCCCTCCCCCCACACACACATACACCACTCTTCTATAAATACCCCCCTCATTTTCTACAACTTATTTTTAGTTTTTTTTCTTTTTTCTACAATCAAATTTCTTTCTACCAACAATTTTTTTTCTACAATAATATATTTTTTTTCTATAAAAATATTTAAAAATGGCTTCATCATCACTATTGAGGTTGCAAGAAAATCACATATCGGAGGTTATATTTTACATTATCAATTTTTAGTTATTTTTTAATTATTATGTTGTAAATTTATAGTTTTATTGTTTTATAATTTTTTATATGTTTAATGTTATAGTGTTTATTATAGTTTTATCATTTATTAATTAGTATTGTTTTTTCATTTTATAGTTTTATGATTATTTATTTTTTATATTGTTTATTTTTTATTATTATAGTTATTTAATTTTTTAATTATTATTGTTTTTTCATTTTATAGTTTAATATAATTTTAATTTTTATATTATATTTTATTATTATATATAATAATAATTTTGTAATTATTACTGTTTTTTCATTTTACAGTTTTATATAATTTTAATTTTTATATTATATTATTTTTTATTATTATAGTTTTATAATTTTATAATTATTATTGTTTTTTCATTTTATAGTTTTATATAATTTTAATTTTTATATTAATTTTTATTATTATTATAGTTTTATAATTTTTTAATTATTATTGTTTTTTCATTTTATAGCTATTTATTTTTTATATTATTTAATTATTTAATAATTATATAAATAATTTTAAATTTTTTTATTATTATTGTTTTGTTATTTTAGAGTTTTAGAGTTTTTTTAATTTTTATATTGTTTAATTTTTTTAATTGTTATAGTTTTATAATATATTAATTTTTATTATTATTTGATTTAATTTAATTAATTATCAACAAAAAACTCGTCGCATGTTACGTTCGAGGAAATTTACATTGGAGGACCCGCATCCATCTATTATCGACCACTTAAGAAGAGCCGGATTTTATTACACAACTCAAATTCGACTATTTTTGATACAACCTGACTTAATCAGTGCGTTGATCGAACGATAAAGACCCGAGACACACACTTTTCATTTTCCATTTGGTGAATGCACGGTAACTCTAGAAGATGTTGCGCTTCAACTTGGACTTCCGGTCTATGGCATTGCAGTTACAGGCGGAAGCTTGCTAGATTGGAATGAAGAGTGTCAAAATCTATTGGGCTCGGTACCTCCAGATGAGTATGTATCTGGCTCAACGGTGAGACTAAATTGGTTGAAACCCTTTCAAAATCTTCTATTACACGCAACTGAATAACATATACAATATGCTGCTAGAGCATATATTTTACGTTTGATTGGAGGATTACTGATGCCTGACAAATTGAGCAGTCTGATACATTTAATGTATCTTCCATTACTACGTGATTTAGAGCATGCGGTAAATTATAGTTGGGGTTCTGCGTGTTTGGCGGTTTTGTATAGAGAACTTTGCCGGGCTACAGTTTCAAAAAGCCATGACATAGGTGGATGTGTAGTGCTTCTACAATCATGGGCTTGGTATCGGCTACCATTTCTTGCTCCGCACGTGGATGTTTCGGCTGTATACCCATTTGCAAGCAGGTAATAATCTTTACTATTTTATTAATTTTGTACGAAGTTGTATTTTTATAGGTCTATTATGATTTTATATGCATTTTAACAGGTGGAGTAGGAGTAGAGATTTTACAGAGACTCCGACCGACCTTGCAAGTATAAGATTGCGACTAGATCGAGTAGGATATGATAAGGTAAATATTTCGATTGTTGCATTCAAGTATTTTTGTATTTAATCCATATGAAACTAATAATTTGTAATAATTATTCGCAGTTTCTGTGGATGTCATATTCCTCAAGTGAAATTATGGCATGCCTCCTATCGGATGCCTACAATAATTGTAATAAATAGAAAGCAAACATAACATTGATATGCTTTTCATATGTAGAGTGGCACCAAACTGATAGGGTGTTGCGACAATTTGGGATGCAACAACCAATTCCTGCAGCCCCGATGAACCTTGATAAGCTTCACAAGATCGACATGCGTGGTCGTCATGAGGAATTCTGGCCTGCGAAGCATGAAAATTGGATCCATTTGTGGAATATACGTTTTCAACGAATTCCGACAGGTTATCCGATTGTTGGTAATAATTTCAACCCATCTGATGATTACATAGGATGGTATAAAAATGAAGGTCGGCCTTTTGTTTGTCCACCGTCGGTGTATGAGAATGTTAGGAGTATGCCATTTACCGGACAAACTTCAACTCCAGTCCCTCCTACACAGGATACGGAAGCTCCTAGACCTAGCCGACAACGTGGGCGAACGCGTCAACCGGCCTCATCAGAGTTCACAGCACCGAGGATGTCATTTAGTCATCTCGAGGAGTTCACAACACCGCGTCAGCGTTTTGGTTGGCCTTTCTCCCTGAGGTCCATTTCATTACGAATACGACTTGATTTTGGCCGACCATGTGGATTTCTCCGCATTTCTTGATTGGGACACACTTCTGGACCATCATATTGAGGCCAGTAACCTTCATTTCCAACTGCTTCGAACTCATGTCTATAAACATTCAATATAGTTTCCAGTCTATAGATTTTGTCCACATATTGCATGCAATCTACATGGACATGTGCACAAGCAGCAACTACATGTGAACAAGGGAACCTTTGTGCTTGAAACTTCCCACAGTCACACCACATGTCACTAAGCTTGACTTTGTACTTCATTGCAGAAACACCATCTTGTGGATCAACTAACTCTTCAATCAGAAAAGATTGATTTGCTCGCGTAAAATTACGAACAAAGTGAGAGTTAGTTTTCCTGCGATTTTCTTGCATAGTCTGTGTGACTGTTTCACAGTATGTGTGCCCTCCCTCCATCATTGCAATTTGCTTGTTCCCCATCTTAACAAAAAGTGCAGCCAACCTATAATATGTTGATTGCACTAAAGCAGTAATGAGAAGATGACGCGTTCCCTTCAACACCGAATTGATAGATTCAGCTAGGTTGGTTGTCATATGGTCATAACGTCTTCCTTGAACATATGATTGGGCCCACTTCTCCTTGGGGATCCTATCAAGCCAATTAGCCGTCGCTGCATTTTCTCCACGAAGATTTTCATACATGAAATGAAAATTCGGTCACCTCAACTCGTATCCTAATAAAATTAAAAACAAAAGACTTGTGAATTTCAATATTATTTTATATACTAAACGGAATATAAGAGATAAAATAACTATGATTCGATTCCATACCCATGTTAACAATGTGTCGACGCAATTCCTTATTGTTAAACTTTTTCATAAAGTTAGCTGCAATGTGTCGAATGCAGTACACTGAATATGCATGTGGAGGATTCCATCCACTATCATCGCGTCTAATCGCAGCTTTGATGGCTTCATGTCGATCAGACATCAAGCATATGCTAGGCTGTTTTGTCACATGTCTACGCAAATTAGTGAGAAAGAATGGCCAAGCCTCTGTTGTCTCACCCTCCACAATGGCAAAGGCAATTGGCAGTATGTTTCGGTTGCCATCTTGTGCAATAGCTAACAATAATGTTCCTTTGTATTTTCCATATAAGAAAGTACTGTCTATTTGCACAATAGGTTTACAATACGGATACCCTTCAATGCACGACTTAAATGTCCAAAATAGTCGATGGAATATTCTCTTACCCTGGACCAATCGATCACCGTGATATGCAGGTACCGTTTGCAATTCCACAATTGTACCAGGCACGAAATGTTGCATTGCACCTAACCATTTAGGTAGCTCATTGTATGATCTTTCCCAATCGCCAAAAACTCAAACAATTGCCTTTTGCTTTGCTTTCCACTTTTTCTTATAGGAGGTGATGTATCCATACCGGATTCGTATCTCAGTGATCAAAACTGAAACGAAGATCTCCTAATTTGCTTGGACCAATGACAGAATGCATGAACAGATCATGTTACAATCTAACTTGCAATGATCTTGTGAAATCCTCCCCGATGTGCAAGTATGAGGCCTTTCATATTTTTTAATCTCTCATGCATGTTTCTTCTTCATAAAAGTTGCCCTTATTCTCCAATTACACCCTTTTCCATACATTAGACACTTGGCATAATATTTGGTCCACTCAGATTCAATTACTCTGTAATCTACAGAGTTTTTGATGTTATAGTGCTTAATAGCTAAAAGCACAGCCTCTTTCGTTGGAAATTGTAACCCAACACACAGATCAACTGCAGATGGATCAAATGTCAGAGGCGTAGCTGATGTATGAGCATACTCAGGAAATTCTGGCACTTGCATTGCCTCCAGATCCAGGGTATGCATATGGGATGCAGCCTCATATGGGGGAAGATCTCCATGAGTTTGATCCCAGCAGGGATGACGTCTGGGTCAGAATCACTGTTGTCATCACTCGCGAATTCAGCATCCTCTTCCTGCTCACTAAAGTCACCAACATATTCACCATGAACTCCACGTGGCGGAACAGGATCAACACCAGCTGGCTCATCTTCGAGGGTAGTAGGAATTGTTTGTGAGACTAATGAATTATGAAACGTTGTAGCTTGAGATAACAGAACGACTTCTTCTGTGGGAACGTCGTATGTTGTGTGAACATAGAACGGCCGAGAATCATCATCTTCTATGGGAAAGTTTTCTGTTGTGCGAACATTTGAAGGCCCACAATCATCGTCAACATCCTCTATGTCAGCATATAACTCAAGTACACCAACATTTGCAAATGTCTCATGAGCATAAAACATGCATCTGACATCATCATCATCTTCAAGTGGAAATGTTCTATATCGGACACATCCTTCACCAATAGAAAGATGAGGCCTATACTTAACCTCTGAAACTCTTTTTCTATTTCCAGCTTTAATTTTTGTATGAATTTGCAGCTTCAATTCCTCTAATGTGACGTCTTCTTCAACACGAAAACTTTTAGGACGTTCACAATCAAAGGTAGCACCTTCGTCAATATTATGAATTTGGCCATTATAGTAGACCAATGCGATCACTCTATTGCTCATGTTGTGTAGTAATGAAACTAAGAAGGATGAGAATGGAGGTATTATCACTCGGAAAAAAGAAAGAAGAAATATAGAAGGATGAGAATGAGGAGGTATTAGCACTCAGAAAAAATCTGATTGAAAAACTGCTGTAGGGGGTATTGTAAACCTTCATCAGTATTATGAATTTATAATGGTTCATTATGTTGTAACAGATGACAAATCCCATCCTTTGTACAGGATGGAATCTGATTCTCATTTTCTGGATAGGGTTATTTGACTGAAAAACTGATAACTCATTCAATGCAAAAATCGATGATAAATCCCATCTTTTGTATCGGAATGTCCAATAGTCCCATCCATTGCAGAAGGAATCCAATTTCAATATTTTCTGCAGCATTTGATTGACTGAAAAATAGCTGAAACCTATCCCTAACCCTAAATCATTAGTCCCATTCATTGCAGAAGGAATCCAATTCCAATATTTTCTGCAGCATTTGATTGACTGGAAAATAGCTGAAACCTATCCCTAACCCTAAATCATTAGTCCTATCCATTGCAGAAGGAATCCAATTCCAATATTTTCTGCAGCATTTGATTGACTGAAAAATAGCTGAAACGTATCCCTTCCCTAAATCATTAGTCCCATCCATTGCAGAAGGAATCCAATTCCAATATTTTCTGTAGCATTTGATTGACTGGAAAATAGCTGAAACCTATCCCTAACCCTAAATCATTAGTCCCATCCATTGCAGAAGGAGTCCAATTTCAATATTTTCTGCAGCATTTGATTGACTGAAAAATAGCTGAAACCTGTCCCTAATCCTAAATCATTAATCCCATCCGTTACAGAAGGAATCCAATTCCAATATTTTCTATAGCATAAAATTAAAATAATAGAAAAATTTTAATAAAAAATTTAAGTATATATATTTAAAAAAAATTAAAACAATCGAAGATAAAAATTTTTATACCTGTTTGATACAGATCGCACATATAAAATTTAAATAAGAAATCAAAATTTTTATTTATATAAAATTTAAATAAGAAATAAATTTTTTTATATAAAAATTTAATAAGAAATATAATTTTCTTTTTTAAATTTTAATAAGAAATAAAATTTTATTTTTTATAAAATTTTAATAATAAATTAAATTTTATTTTTTATGAAATTAAAAAATTATAAATTTTTAATATATATTTTAAAAAAAACAAACCTAGATAATTTTTTTATTTAATTTACAATTTTAAAATTAAAATACAAATTTAAAAAATAAATTTACAATTTTTTTTTAATTTAAGTAAAATAAATAAATAAATAAAACACCAAGGGAAATCCCCACCCCCCATGGCGATTTCCCTTGGTGTTTTTTGCAAATTTTACGCTGGGAAATCGTCATTGGGGATGGCGATTTTCCAGCTAGAAAAAAACAAGCGGATTTTGGGAATTAATCTGAAAAGAATGGTATTTTGGTATATAATTTTTTTAGCTATATTTGGATAAAAAAACCTCAAAGTCAATACCCATTGTCATTTTTTTTCCTAAAAAATAAAAATAAAAATAGGATGCTATATTACATGTCTTAGATCTGAGTTGAGTCGCGGTTCAAATTTTTTTACATCTTTTATTTGAGTTCAGTTCGAATTGTTCTGTAAATTAAAATTATTATTTAAAAATATTTAAAAATGTATTTTTTATATTAATATTTATATATTTTTATAATTATATTTTAATTTTTTTTAATAAATAGTAACACGGGATGAACCAGACTTACTCAAACTGAAAAATTGCTTATCCAGGTCTGACTCAAATCTGATCAGACGGATAACCCGATCTTTGAACAGGTTTACCCATCTCATTCCTGTACCCGAGAGTATTTTAAAATCATACCCATTTCCGTGTCAGTTCTCAAAATTTGATACTTATATCCGTCTTTATTTATATAAATAATCATATTTTCTAATGAGTATGGATAAAATTGACATCTCTCCCTTAAAAACGAGATAATTTTTCCTTTATTCATAAACTTAATCCTTCACTTGTTAAAAACTTAAATCTAAGACCTTTAAATTAATTAAGGTAACACATATGAGCTCCATTTGTGGTTTAGCATGTCTAAGTTAAAGAGATAGTGATTGGGATTAAAAAGTAGATTGAGAATTTCAAAAAAAAAAAAGAAAAAAATGAACCAAAATTTTTCATATCTAAAATGTAAGTTGACTATCCTATCTTTTAAATGATTTGTTTTAACACATGTAATTAGTTGCCTTAGCAAATTAACCCACGAAATTCACTATATTAAACATATTTAAACTTAATTGTTAAATTCAGTAAATAAAAAAAGAAACTCATATGTTAGATTTTTAATAATTAGAATTTATAAAATCAATCGATATTAATTGTGTCTAAATACGTTTATTTGTCATATAGTATTATACTTACAACTTCTGTAATTAATCACTAGATTTTGTGACACTTGGTGAAAAAAATGAAATTATGTTTTAAAATAAAGAAAAAAAATTATGTGATGAGTATGTATTTTTTTAAATACATGTGAAATAAAATATTTATTTCTAAATAGAAATGACATATACACTCTTATTTATATTTTCAATTAAATAATAACTGATAAATCTTTTTAAAAAACTAGTAATATTAAAATTAAATATAGGCTTGGGTTTGTTTGTTTTGTTATTTTAGCACTTTAAATTTATATTATTGAATTTTTTATTTTTTAAAAATATTTATGTTTGACATTTATATTCGAATATGAGTATATAATATGATCCTTTTAATATATGAAAAAACTTTTTAAAAAATTAAATATGTCCGTATCAAACACATATTTATATTCGACATTTACTCTGATTCCGATAATATAACTTAAAACTAATAAGAAGCTTTGCTCAAGAAAAAAACTAATAAAAAGCTAAAGTAAAAGGGAAAAAAAAAAAAAACTAAAAACAGGAAAAATACAAAACTAACCAACATAATAAACACCAAATACTGTTGTGAAGTCTGAATTGAAGCAAATTACGGTACAATGCTGTTACAGGTCATTTTAAATGGTAGTTGTTTGCACTAGCTTGCTTGTAAGGGTCCAGGCCCAAGTCTCGTGTCTGTTAGAGTCTGTCATTTTCATTTCTTTTCTGTTAGAATTAGCTAGTCATGCTTAGCTGGGATTTTCGATAATTAAGGACACTGTGAGGAAGTGATATATAGTGTGTGTGACAATTCCAGAATACATAGAAATTTCTCCTTATCTCTCGATTCTTTCTTCTTTCTTCTCTCTTCCTCAACTCTCTATTTCTTCTCTAATCCTCTATTCTTCTCACTTACTCTTCTTTCTGGTTTCTTAATTGATTTGAGCTGCAACATTGGTATCAGAGCCTCGTTCCTGGCAACGATGATGAAGCCACGAGACTGGAGAAGGAGATCGGCAAACGCGATAAAGTCTTGCCAAAATACAGCGTGATTTTGCAGCAATTTGAGAAAAATCTTGACCACAAGTTTGATGAGTTTTGGCTGGAAATTAAAGCTGAGTTCAACAAGATTTTTGAACTCCTAGGGTCAGGAGAAGAGAAAACAACTGCTGGGGAGTCCCATTTCCTCAAGGACTACAACCCGTTTGCAAAAAGGTCTAATGACAAGCAATCACAAAATCAAGAGCAGAATCAGAACTCTGTGATGAGGGATAAGGTTGTTTTTGAAGAATTGAAGGACACTATAGCTGAGCTGAAGGAGCTTTAACAATCTGAGACAATAAAGCAGTATTCTGAAGATCTCACAGGTATACAAAATAGCTTGCAAGTACCTTATACTACTGCTCTTAATGTGTTTACTGGAACCTTATAGAATGATATTTCCCAACCCATTAAGTTTTGTCAACCGACAAATTTACACCGAGCCTTGCATATTGAAAAACAAAGTGAATCCGTTCTATACTACACTAGCAAAAACTCAGCTCAAATCACTGGGTCTTTCTCAACCATTAAAAATTATACCATAATCAACACCTCCAGTAGACCCCAATTACTACCTCCTATATTGCCCACTCCCAAGACATCTCCTGATCTGACTTATTTAAACCATAATCACCAAAAACCACCTCCTTTAGACAACCAACCATCCAACCAACAATTCTTCTCCACAATCCAGCCATAATTTGGATAATTCGGAGTTTCTAGTGACAGGTAATGAAGGCGGGGAAGTGCCTGCAATATCAGTCAATACAAGATCCAATCGTTTTTTTTTTTTCTCTTATAGATGGTCAGAACTTCATCTGGGTTCGAATCCTACTGAGAGGTCCACTAGAGATCAGAAATTGTTGAAGAAAAAACAAGATGTATCCAATCGAAAAATAAAGAAATAGTTAATATATTCAAATAATTACGTATTTACAAAATACCGAGGCATTATGAGGGGTTAGTTGGTTTTATTAATGGTAATGGATTGTTGTTGCTAGATGTAGTTTCTGCAATCATACTTACAGAGGAAGATGTGGCGGAGTCTATACAAGATGCTAGTTTAAGGTCTGAAAAATGGAGGTGTGTAACTAGGAACAATCAATTTCGTGAGAGTATAGTTCGGTTACAATGGCTGGTGTTTCAGGGTGAACTGATGAATGCTTGGGAAAACATAGCCGAATTGAGTATTGGTCAATGCAGTGTTTGTGGTTGCTGTAATTGTGGGGATGAAACGGCATGGAAACATGAGGTTTTCTGTTTGAGGCATAAAGGTTCTGAACAGATTCAACCACTTCATAATAACTTAGCAAATTCAGTGGGCTGGTGCTTGATGCATTCTTTATTTGTTGGAAAAACAAGTTATTCTCAACAGAATGTATCTTCCAGAATTCACTTGCAAGTTTCAGTGGCCTCAAAGCAGCAGCACCTGTAAACGGTGTTTCAGAATCCTCCTTTCTTGGCAAGGGAAGCAGTGCAGCTCTTAGAGGTTCTTTTGCACCGAAAGCACAGAAAGCAAACCAGAGGTCTCACTATGGCTTACAGCATCTAGCATCTTACAAGGTGGCAATACTTGGAGCTGCTGGAAGGATAGGTCATCCACTGTCACTTCTAATCAAGATGTTTCCACTAGTTTCGGCCCTGAACCTCTATGATATAGCAAATATCAAGGGAGGAGTTGTTGATCTTAGTCTTTGCAATACTCCTCAAGTTTTGGATTTCACTGATGCTTCTGAATTAGGAATTTACTCGAAGGGTGTTTACGATCCAAGGAAGTTTTTTGGTGTTACCGTATTGGATGTTGTGAGAACTAACACATTTGTTGCTCAGAAGAAAAACTTTAAGCTTGTTGATGTGGTTGTTCCTGTTATAGGTGGACATGCTGGTATCACTATTTTTTCCCTACTGTCAATGACGAAGCCCTATGTTCGCCTTGCTGATGAAGAAATGGAGCAATTAACTATAAGGATTCAAGATGCTGAGACAAAGATTGTAGAGACAAAGGTAGATACAAGGTCTATGGATGATGTTACTGTTGCCATTCTTGGGTTATCTGTCCTACTTGGGGACAAGGATTCTTTTTAGCCAGGGAGTATTGTTACAGGTCATTTTAAATGGTAGTTATTTGCACTAGCTTGCTTGTAAGGGTCCAGGCCCAAGTCTTGTGTCTGTTATAGTCTGTCATTTTCGTTATTTTCATTTCTTTTCTGTTATAATCAGCTAGTCATGCTTAGCTGGGATTTTCGAGAATTAAGGACACTGTGAGGAGGTGATATATAGTGTGTGTGTGTGACACTTCCAGAATACCAAGAATGAAAACATAGAAATTTCTCCTTATCTCTCTATTCTTTCTTCTTTCTTCTCTCTTCCTCAACTCTCTATTTCTTCTCTAATCCTCTGTTCTTCTCACTTACTCTTCTTTCTGGTTTCTTAATTGATTTGAGCTGCAACATATGCGTACATTGGGAGGAAAATATCATCCAAAAAAGATGAAAAAAATGCTAAAGAAAATAGAAGAAAATAAAATAAACACAAATAATTTTCTTGTCTCTCCCAAACAAACCCAGAGGCCAAACCTCCTCACTCTGTTTTTTTAAAATGTTGCTTGATTTCGTGTTAAAGATGCCTTGTTTATATATTTTTTTGGTTTATTTCAGGGTTGAAACTGTAAGTGCAGCTTCAAATTTGTAAAATTTAAATTCGGTATCAGGCCACAAAAAAAAAAAAAAAAAAAAATATCAGAATTTGTATGCTTTGGTGAATTGGTATTAAAACAGATGGTGTTTTGGGAAGGATATGTGAGTGATGAAGCAATGGGGACATTTGCCCCAATTGTAGTATATTAGTTGTATGCTGGGTCTTATCAGCTGTTACCTCCTTTGGATAAGTACCGTTTACATACTAGAAAAGAGGAGGAAGAGAAGAACTCTATGCCCCTCAATTCGGTTGTTAAAGGTTTTTTGCTTCAACAGCTTGTTCAAGCAACAGTTGCTCAATTGCTCTTTCTGGTTAGTTGTCGAATCCTGTTATACTTTCATCCTCTACTCTGCTTTCTAATCTTTTTTTTTTTTGTTTTGTTTTTGGATAAATTAAACTTTCTAATCTTCATTGTAATGCGTCGAATGTGTTTAGAATTATGAGATCATGTGCTGTTTCTTGGCTTCTTTTGTTCAGTAGATTGTGTGCTTTGATTTGTTTTACTGTAAATTTTGTGCTTAGCCTCTATGTTGCTCCGACTATTCATTTTTCTTGAGTAACCGTGTTCGACGCATATCTGGACATGGTGTGGGGATATCATATTCCAAGGACCCTCCAAATATATGAAAATTTTAAATAAAATTAAGCATACACGTGTCTGACACATACCTATATCTGACACATACTCGTGTCCGGTACTCACAACTGAGTCCGAGTAACATAGCTTAGCCTTATGGTTTAGGTACTTTAGTATCATTATCATAGGAGTTCATCTATTATCTTAGTTGTTGGGAGATATGTTGGAATTTGTTGTAAGTTTAAAGCAATAGGTTACAGTTATGAGTTAACAATTAGATATAACACCTTAAAATGTAAAGGAAAATGAGCTAGTTAGTTACTAAATATGATAGCCAAAAAAAAAAAAATTGAGTATAAAGTTGTAGTAATTGTTGTTATAAAGATTAATTTTGTAAAACATCTTAGTATTAAATAAAAATAAGCCATAAGCCTACATTTCTAAAATATCTTATCACATAGTGTTACTTACATCTTGCAGTTGTGATTTGTGAATTTAAATTCCTTTCAAATGCCTGAAAGAAAGAAGTAAACAATAATCATTCTGAAGAAATGGGTTTTCGAAGTATCCTTGCAGCCTATGCATAGATGAGGCTAAGAGTAACAAGAAAAACTTCACTGATTTTAGCAATTAATGTTTGTGACTCAAAATGGGATTGAACATGAATACTATGTGGCTATTTTTGCTCTGAGTCTTCATTTTTCTTAGAGAACCCGTGTCAGATGCATATCCGGACATGGGTATAGGGATATGATCCTTCAAGGACCCTCCAAATAGATGAAAATCTAAGAAAAAATTTAACATACTCGTGTCCGACACATATCAGTGTTCGAGTAACATAGCTATGTGGAATTTATTCATAGCTTTGGCATATGAAAGCGCGTTGTGTGAAGATAACAATGCCTCACACTAGGTTTGATACTAGATTTGATATGTTCCTTAATCCTTGTAGATTATGGAATCAGTTTAATTTTTTTTTTCTCTTTTATGACTTCTAGAAGGATAGAGTAAATATAGATTAGGTTTTATGTTTTGAATCAAGTTTCAATATCTTCTTTAGTTGCTTCATTGTTAAAAATAATTTAGAGGCTTGATCAATGGTGGCAAGAGATAACTGATGATACAAGGCAAAATTGCATAGGATGAAGACCTAGGACTTCCATCAACATTAGGGAATGGATTGGTACATTGTTCTTTAGGTACTATAGAATGACCAAAGAAAGGTAGGCATTTGGCGGGATGGAACATGTATAGGCACCTGATATTGGTTCAGAGTTTGACTTTACTTTTTAAACCTTAATACTTGATAATCTCTCATAACGTGTCAAATGCGAATTCAACATGCTAGACGCAAGTAATGCTGTCGTTACTAATCTTTTTTACTAGGTGTGATTAGTCACTTATATGAAACTATTCTTCTTAAAGTAATCCTAAGCTTGACTAAGGCACTCTAAAAAGAATAGGTTTCAATCTACGTTTCAGAACTAGGTTCGGGAGTTCGGTTACGTGTGAGGAAGGATTAGCACCCTCACAACGCCTATCTAGAGATAGTACCATATTAATCACATATTATCTTAAACTGATCTTTAAATGGTCTTTATTTATCCTAATAAATTTTATCAAGTTTTTTATCTTACATAAGCATAATCATTAAAAATCAATTAGTAAAAGTCTAAAATTTACCTAACTCAAATTCAATTACCCTAATAATAATAATAAGAAAAAAATAAATAAACAAATAAATAAACAAATAAACAAATAATAGACATGTAATAAACAGTCACTATAATAAACAGATAATCAATATACAATTATTTACACAAATTAAAAAAAAATTCAAGAAAATCAAGTAAAAAATAAATCATAAATATATTCACAATAATTAAACAAAATAAAAATTAATCAAGATTCAATTATGATCAACCAAACAATCAATATAAATGAAAAGTTAATAATAAACCAAAATCTATTAAATCAATTAAACTAACTTAACCAATTAAAATCAATCAAATTAACTTAACCAAAATTATTCAACTAATTAAATCAATTAACTAAATTAGATAAATTAAAAAAAATAAAGTCAAAATTAGTCATAAAAATATAGCTGCAATAATCAAGCAAACTAAAAATTAGTCAAGAATTAATAAATAACAAATTAATAAATAAAAGTTAATAATAAATATGAATAAATTAAAATAACAATAAGAATAAGAATTAACATACAATAAAAAGAAAATAATAATATCATAATCATAACATGAGAACATAATGATAATAATAACATAATGACAATAATAATAATAACAATAACAATGATAACATGGTGATAATAATAACAATTAAAAACTAACAATCATTAAAATCTGTTTCTTGATTTAGTTAAAGGATCTTCCACCATCTCATTCGTAGAGATGTATTCCATCTGAACTTTTTTCCCTTCAATTGCATCTCTCATAAAGTTATACTTTATCCCTATATGCTTGGTCTTTCCATGATATTTTAGATCCTTAATATAAGCCAAAGTAGCCATGCTATCATAAAAGATAGTGGTTGGCTTATCATTAGGTGCTACAACACCTAAGTGAGTAAGGAAATGACCAAGCCATCAGGCTTCTTGCACTGCAGCTGATCCAGCAATAAATTCAGCTTCCATAGTTGATAAAGCCGTGCAAGTCTGTTTCTTGCTACTACATGAGATAACACCACTAGAAAGCAAAAAAATATAACCTGATGTAGACTTGTATTCATCTCTATCACCACCCTAATCAGCATCTATGTATCCTTGCAACCTCATGTTACCCTTTTGGCAATACAACCAAAAGTCTTTCGTACTCTTAAGGTAACGAAATATTCTTTTGATACACTTTTAATGCTGTTGACAAGGGTTAGATGAATACCTAGCTAACAAACCAACAGCTTGACTAATGTCCGGCCTAGTACGTAACATGGCATACATTAGACTTCCTATGGCATTTAGATATGGAACTTTTTTCATATCTTCCTTTTCTTCAAGACTTTGTGGACACATTATTTCACCAATTTTACAATTGTGAGCAATAGGAGTATTCATAGGCTCTGAGTTGTGCATGTTGAAGCGTTCAAGAATCTTTTTGATATAAGGTTCTTGAGACAACGCTAACAACCTTTTGGACCTATCTCTTAGAATCTTAACTCCAAGACTGTAAGCCGCTTCTCCCATATCCTTCATATCAAAGGTGGAAGACAACCATCTCTTAATGGTGTGCACAAAACTCAAATCATTACTAGCTAACAGTATGTCATCAACATATAATGACATAATTATGAACTTGTTCTTGGAATTTAAGACATAAACACAATGGTCTTCATCCATCATCTTGAAACCAATGTTCAAGACTGATTCATGGAACTTCAAATACCATTGTCTTGAAGTTTGTTTAAGATCATATATCGACTTCTTTAGTCGACATACCTTGTGTTCCTTACCTTTTACTATAAAACCTTTTGGTTGTTTCATGTAGATCCCTTCACTCAAATCACCATTGAGGAAGGCAGTCTTAACATCCATTTCATGTAAGTCCAAGTCAAGATTAGCAACAATAGCTAGTATCAACCTAATGGAGTTGAATCTCACAACAGGTGAGAAGGTGTCTTTATAATCAATACCTTCTACTTGTGTATACCCCTTGGCAACCAAACGTGCCTTGTACCTTTCAATGGTACCATCCACTTTTCTCTTGATCTTGAAAACCCATTTGTTCCCAATGGCCTTTCTATCTTTAGGAAGATCAACTAAGTCTCATACTTTATTCACATGCATAGATTCCAATTCATTTTCCATTGCAACTATCCATTTATCACAATCTGGACTTTCAAGAGCTTCTTTCAAACTTTGAGGTTCATCATCCATAGATGACACCAAATGGGCCTCACTTTCATCCAAAATCCATCACTTACTTGGAGGTTTGAATTTTCGAGAAGAACGTCTAAGAACAGTAAGAGCAACATGTTCTTCTTGATCATGCACATTTGCATTCTTGTTACGTTTTTCATGAGGTAAAACATCCTCATTAGGCTCTTCATGAGGTAACTCATCCTCATGATGCTCTTCTTGAGGTAACTTATCCTCATTTTGTTGGACAATCACTTGATCAACGTTTTGATCATTTTGATCACATATTTCTTCTATAGGCTGATCTTGGTCATTGTTGCCACTATGACCAACAGCTTGTGGAGGCACTAAGCTCCCACTTGGTCCAATACCCCTATCACTTTCATTAAGTGATATTAGCACATCCTAGTGCTAGATAGTCCAGATTTATTAACTTCATATAATGGATATTCTTATTTCAATTCCTTTTCTTAAGAAACTCATTTTCTAAGAAAGTTACATCCCTTGATTCGAATTCAACTTGTTTATCCTTATATTCCAAATCCATGAACACATATCCTTCAGAATGTTCAAAATAACCGAGAAGAACACATTTTTTCCCTCTTGGTCCTGATTTGCCAAGAATATGATTTGGATTATGGACATAGGCTGCACAGTCCCAAGGCCTTAGATGACTTAAATCTAGCTTTCTTTTAGTCCATAACTCATAAAGAGTAGACAAAACAGATTTAGATGGCACTCTATTCAATATATAGACAGCCGTGAGTAATGCATCTCCCCAAAAGGGAATGTCCATGTTGGCATGAGCCATCATGCATCTCACCATGTCTAGGAGAGTTACATTCTTTCTCTCCGCCATTCCATTTTGTTGGGGTGTTCTACGAATAGTCAATTGCCTTGATATTCTTTTCTCATCACATAACCCCTTGAATTCATTTGACAAATACTCTCCACCCCGATCAGTCCTTAATGACTTAATCTTTAATTCTATTTGATTCTCTACCAAATTCACATAAGTCTTGAAACACCTTAATGCTTCACTTTTATACTTTATCAAATTGACATGGGTGAATCGAGTATAGTCATATGTGAATGTGATAATGTATGTAAAACCTTTTCTAGATGTCACATTCAAGGGACCACAAACATTAGAATGCATAATTTGCAATGGATACTCACTTCTATGAGCCTTTCCAAATGGTTTTTTTGTTGCCTTGCCCGCGAGATATATCTCACAAGTTGGGAGGGATACATTAGATAAAGAACCAAGTAAGCCACTTTTAGCTAACTTTTTCATCCTTTCTTGCCCTATATGTCCCAATCTTGTATGCCAAATGAACTCATCATTTGCATTGGCCATAAGACAACTACTATTACTTATAACAGTATCTAACACAAAGAAATCACCATTTAAGAAACAAGAACTTATTCTTACTTTATTGAGAAATATATCAACTACATTGTCATGGAAATTTAATTGGAATCTGAAACGCAATAAACTAGTAATGGTTCTCCGAATACTTCGTACATATAAGACATCAATTAAAATCAGATTGTGTCCACTCTTCAAAGGTACTATACAAGTTCCTTTGCCTTCTACTTCAAGCATTGAGTTGTCACCAACATAGACCCATTTAGTCTGAGCTGCTATCTTTCGATAATTGACAAACAAGCCACGATCCCTTATGATGTGGTCAGTGGCACCTGAATCAATAACCCACGAAGAATCAGATTCAGCCATAAGAGTACATGACATAACATGCACAAATGAAGTAGAAAAAGAGATATGTACTTTAGGTTGCTTGCACTCTTTTGCAAAATGCCCCTTCTTATTGCAATCAAAGCACATAACCTTGCTTTTGTTCCTTGGTTTCCAATCTTTCTTGAATTTCCTCTTAAACGTTACATCCTTTATGTTGAATGCCTTTTTCTTGAACCCTTTCTTCTTTCTCTCTACGAAAAAAGAAGTCTCGCAACATATGCCTTAGATGGATTCTTGATATCCATAACTTCTGCCTCGAGAAGCAAATGTCTTGTGATATCATCAAAGGTCTTAATTTCAACATTGTGGCGTAAATTGACCTTCATCAATTGCCACTCCTCTTCAGAGGGATCGGATTACGGATTGCACTTGTTGCTCATCCGTGAGAGTATGACCAGCTGATTTTAAAAAAGAGATCATACGAGACATTTCTCGCAAGTGTCTACTCATGTTATGATCAACCTTCTTTGTGTAATTCTCAAATTTGAGAATTAAATCCCTTTGTTTCTCAAGAGAAATAGTACCAAACTTATTCTTTGCCTTGTCCCATATGGCCTTGGCAGTTTCAAGCATGGCAAAGTCCACCATAAGGTCATCGGTCATTGTACTTAACAATGTAATCTGAGCCATGATGTCTTTCTTTCTAAAGACATCATACTCCCCTCTTTCCTCTTATGTAGATTCAGAAGTTGGTTCAACAACCTCTTTGGATATTATATCCAATAAATCTTGCTCGGTGAGAATGAATTGAACCTTTTGCTACCATATAGTGTAATTATCACCATCAAGCTTAAGGTCTTTGTTTAATTCGGCTACTATGCCCTTTGTGGCACTAGCCATCTACATCATGCAATTGTGTACCCATATTAGCATATTCATCACAACAAGATATTTCCAAACACAAAATAAATAAGATAATATCATTATGCCAAAACGTACCAAAAACAAACTTATAGATTGCAATCAAATCCATTCGGACATAAGAGTGACTATCATATTCATTTGTTTTGAAATACCTTATGAGGTTACAAGTTTATCAAAGGCATGCATTCGGCTTAATAATCATGCATAGAATAACTTATTATTCTAACAAGCAAATGTTGAAAAAATAATAAAGAATAGAAACATGCATTTCAAACAGTCGAATAGGGGAAAGGCTTAGAACCCTAATCACCATGCATTTATAAGTTCTTTCAACCTTAAAGCATGCATATCAAACAACCTATAAGCTCTGATACCACTGTTGGATTTCGACTTATGAAATCCGAGAATATTGAGGAAGAGTTCATGTCACTTACTTGTCTTCTTATGCAATACTCACTTGTTGTGGATATGAGTAATGAACTCAACTGAATGGCTAGGGCACTCTTGTAATCAACCGGTTAAGGCAACTACAAGAACTGTTCAATAACCTATCTTGCTCGTCCAAACCAGAATGCTTTATGCCTTGCTTCTTGATAATCCAAGCAATCAAGAACTCCTCACTCACTAGCAATTGCATTTAGCAATCTGCCTCTCAATTGTGTCTTACACAATTGTCTGATTATTGGTTCTCTTGTGTTGTGTCTTTTTGTCTTGGCCGAATCCCTCTCCTATTTATAGCCTCTCATGGGTTGCTTTTGAAAGGGTCAACCCTTTCAAGGTCAACACCCTTCATTTGGACACAATGGTTCAGTCAACAGAACCATTCCCTTCCAAATGAACACAATCATTCGGCTAATAGGAGAGAACCTCTCTTACCTGAAACAACATGATGTTTTGGTCACATGTGGCAGCCACATGATGAATGATGTCACATGTCACAATCCCATTAGTGACACTTGTGCATGATGGTGTTGATGTGTCACATCTATATGCCACATCATCTAGGCCACCTAGCTACCACTAGCTAGTGTCACTCCACCTCATAGAGTGTCACTCACCTAGCTACCCTTCAGCTACATGTAGCGGAGTGAGCTAGTGTCCAGCTCCTTGAGCTGAGCTAGTTGGTGTCCAGCTATCTTGAGCTTACTTGAGCTGAGTAAGCTTTCACTTTGAGCTCCTTATGAGCTACCATAAGCTTATCTCATCTCCTTGCTAGTTTACCATCATCATACATCATTCATATCAAGTTAATCTTGTGCGTACTTAGTGTATTTGTTCACTTATGTCCAAATACTTCCAACATGGAGGACGTCTCTCTGTATGGTCTTGTACTTTTGGGAACCAAATTCTAACATTCTTTGTTGCTGTGATGTTGAGATGGGAATCAAGATCATTAGATTGTTGGACTACAATGTGATCATACATGTTTTTCTTCTTTTAACTTCTGCTTCGTCTGTAAAATGTTTATGTTATTGGAAATGTCTATTGGCCAAAACCTCTATGAATTTCATATAATTTGCAAAAGAATAAATTCAGTCTATGTTACTCGGGGTCGGTGTGAGTGTCGGACACGGGTATGTTCAAATTCCAAGATTTCCATGTATTTGGAAGGTAATTGGAGGATCATATCCCCTTACCAATGTTTGAATATGAGTCGGACACGGGTATCGGATACGAGTATTTCAAGAAAAATAAAAAATCGAAGCAACATAGAATTCAATTGAACACTTTGTTGATTAAGTAGCTTTAGTGTCTACTTAGGCCCTGTTTGGAATCAAACGGGGCCACTGTTCAATGCAATTGGGGCATTTTTTTACCCCAACTGCACTAAAGTTACCATTTGGGTACGTGCTGGCCCTCTTTTTTCCACTAGAGCATTCATACTCCAGTGGAAGAAAAAGCCCTCCAGTGGGAGGAGGGCCTTTTACTAATTTAACCTTTTATGGTTAATTTTTTATTTTTTATATAATAAATATATAATAAATTTTATTATTATAAAATAAAGATAAATTTTATTTTTATATACTAATTTAATAAATATATAAATTTTATTATTATAAAATTAATATGAATTAATTGGAAATAAATAATTACATGAAAATAAAAAATAAATACAAAAATATTATTTGATATAATTTTGTAATTTTTATTAATAAAATTATTATTTGATATAAATATAATTTTAATTCTTTATTCATTTTATAAATGTCAAATAAACTAAAAAATTTATTATATATATACACATTTTAATCTAATGTCTCACTATAATTAATCTCACCGCGATCGCTGCTTTTGAATTCAAACACATATCTCACTATTGATTTTAATCTCACCGCTACAGTACTCAATCTCACCTCTATAATAACTAATCTCACCTCCACCGCTGTTTTTAATCTCACCAGAATCAATCTCACCGTCTATCGAAATGGAGCCTTAGTGTCTGCTGAGAGATTGAAAAGCAGCTATGACTTAGATAATAGTGGTTTCAGGATAATAAGTCCATGGCTCATATTTGACCTTGGGATCTGGAACTTTTATACATTGGAGTACACTTTTTTCCTAATTAATATTTTTGTGTTCTTGCTGTAGTTGACATCTATGTCGTTCCGACTCTTTATTTTTTTAAAAGTATTCGTGTCCAACGCATATCTGACATGGGTATAGGGATATGACCCACCAAGGATCCTCCAAATACATGGAAAAAAAAATTGAATATACACGTGTCTGACACATATCCATATCCGACACTCACACCTGAGTTCAAGTAACATAGGTTGACATCAATGGCAGATACATTTGGAACCACAATCCAACCTTCTATTCCTGTTCAAATTATGCAAATTATTGTTGCAATCTATGTTACTCGGATTCGGGTGCGAGTGTCGGACACGGGTATGTGTCCAACATGAGTATGTTTGATTTATTCTATGTTTTTTCATGTATTTGGAGGGTTCTTGGGGGATCATATCCCCATACCATGTCCGAATATATTTCAGATACGAATGTCGAATATGAATACTAAAAAAAAAAAATGAAGAATTGCAATGCTTGTCATGGATACATGACAGTACTTTGTGCACTGTTTCATGCATCAAAACAAACTTTTGTACCGTCATGTCCACTCCCAACATCATAGGCTGGTTGTTCCGTATGCAATTGGGGTCCTTTACAATCACCCACTTGAGGGCCTCTTGCTCGATATTTTTGGCGATGACAGATGACAATAGAGCGGGACGGAGACAAGGATAGAGATTATCTTATTCACTTCTGTCCCACTCTTGCATGGATGTTGGAAACATCCACCTCTATGGATGTCGGTTACATCCATAATCGCTCCACGGTGCTCCACTCCGCTACATCCCAATTTTTATTAATTATTTTTAACTTAATATTATAAGAAATTATATTATAATTTATTCATGAACATAATTTTAATATATTAATTTTTTTAATATATATAATATACATATATATTAAAAGTATATGTATAAAATATTAATATCTATATGATTTTAGTATATATATATCTAATATATATACTAAAAATATAAAGAAAATTATAAAAATATTTTAAAGGATAAGATAGTAATTTTAAAAGTCGAAGCGGGACGGAGTAAGCATTTATCAAAATTATCTCGTTTCATCTCTCCTTCGTTTTTCAAAGAAAACAAAACATTTTCTTTTAAAACGAAACGATACAAAATTTATCGATTGGATTAAATTTTGTAATCTTAGTGCCTATCTCTTTCCATGTATAAGGAATGACTGCTCGAACAGCTGTAGTTTTCTTCTGCTTTACTGTGATTAAAATTTAAAACTGTGGATGATCATTGTGGGCTATGGTTGCCTGGCAATATATTCCACATTTTTTTTTTTTCCAGAATTACTCTGCCTATCATGACATCCATCATCGACTCCAAGGTTCCAAATACACTAGTCTCAGCCATTCTTTCCCATTTGGGATAAGCTACTTGCGTTTCATTTAGCAATGTTGTTGATATCGTTTTTAAGGTTAAAAATTACGTTTTATTGTAAACACAATTTTAAATTGATGAAAAAAATTAACTTTTGTGATTAAAATTATGATTTGATAATCCAAATAAAAAAAATCAAAAGAGTAGCTTTTGGACTTTAGAAACTGACTTTTAAATAAAATAATTTTACTCATATGCCTTATGTTCTTTTAAAGCGACCAGAAGGGGGTTTTGAGGCAAGGCTAAAGAAAAGACTAGTCACATTCGGTTGATTTGTCTTGTATAATACTAGAGGCTCTCACTTCACACAGGAACAATTTTGTGATGAGGTTATGCCATTCTTGAGAAGTTGAATTGGGAACAATAAATTGAACACTTTAATTGAAAATGATAAGTAGTCACTAATCCTAATCTCTCATATAAATTTAAATCAAGGCAATTTCATAATTTTCTTTTTTTGTTTGAGCTTGCTTTTTTGCAACTTAATTATTTTGATTGGAAAAAAAGAAAACCCAATTAATCATAAACTAAAAAACTTATAAATTATTTTTTTAAGATCCATTCCATTATTTTCAATAAAATTTGTCCTGTCAACTGAATATTAACTTAAATAACATATGTATATTGAATAGATTTTTAGAAGTTGTGAGCTCATAAAGTTTAGGATGATTCAAATTTATCATAAAATTTTCAATTGGTACAATTTTATTATCATATTTCTAATTTTGAAACAAATTTAACATAATATTTCAAAATTTAGAGCAATTAAAAAAATATTTAGTAGATAATTTTATTAGAAACTGTTTTATAATTCAAAAATTAAAATTGAAAATGATATGACAAAAAGAAGAAAAAAAAACTATGAAGATAAAATCAAAATTTATCTTTTTATTTTATTTATTTTCTTCATTTATCTTGATATTTTTTTATTAAATATAATATCATATAATCCAATTTTTTTTTATTTTTTTTTATTTCATCACGATATTTTTATTACATATAATACCACATTATATTTTTTCAGATGATATTAATATTTTTTTCATGTCATTTTTTTTCACATTTTTAAATTATAAAATAAATTTTAATAAATTTTCTTACTAAATATTTTTTAATTGATAAATTTTATTCAAAATTAA
Source organism: Fremontodendron californicum (assembly GCA_030761205.1). Classification (NCBI taxonomy): domain Eukaryota; kingdom Viridiplantae; phylum Streptophyta; class Magnoliopsida; order Malvales; family Malvaceae; genus Fremontodendron; species Fremontodendron californicum. Next base: position 9,260,920 of record JAULJL010000044.1, on the reverse strand, counting down.
GAATATAATAATAAAATTATATCAATTAATTATAAAATTTGAAATTTATACTTATCTCATTTTCCTTTTATTTTTACCCCTAATCAGCAATAAGTTTTTTATTTTTTTTATTTTCTTTACTTTTTCACCTAAAGACCATATAAATAAATCTGGAACCTCCTTATACTTTTTAGAGCAACGCAATCATAAATTCTCTGAAGCGAAGCAAACTAATACAGTACGCTAAGAATCGCCGAAGATGAGGTTTTTCCTTTACCCTTTCTCTTTTTTTTTTTTTTTTCTTCTCATTTTTCATTTATACACTTTTTTGTTTAGTTTGTTTGGTTGCTTAGAAAATGGAGGAAAATGAAAGGAGAAAAGCATTAACTTCCACTGCCGCTATTACTAGTTTACTGTTTTGGTTTTTTTTCTTTCTTTCTTGGGTTTTCTCTGGTTTTTGTTGTTTTTTATTATGTTGCAAAGAGAGGGTTTGAAGGGCTTAGAATTTTACTATTTGCATTGTCTTTTCTAAATGATTTTTTTTTTTTGGCGGGAGGGTAGAGTTGAGGATGATTTTTCTCCGTTAATTTGTTAAAAGAAGTGGATAAGAAAAGAAAGAATTTTTTTGAAGGTTTTCTTCCTTTTTCTTAATAACCAAGCAGAGGGTTTGGTTTGAAGTGTAAATAAAAGTATGTTTTTTTGAAGGTTTTCTCTTTGGGCACTCTCCAAGAAGTTATTTTGGGTAATTGCTTTGTTTTTTTTTTTTTTTCCCTTCATGATAATAGGAGACAGCTCGTAAATTTGGAAACTTGACTTCTAGAATAGTTCCATTGCTATTTAATGCTGCAACTTGCAAATAAAAGACTCAGATTTTATGAGAATAAGAAACCCTTTTGTTAGATTTGGCTGAAACAGTAAATTGATACTCTCATTCTCATATCCACTGTTTATGAGGTGTTTGTATTGTTCACATTTGAAAAGTGTCGGGTTAATAGCCTAATTGCGGCCTCTTGGTTAAAGGATGTTGATGTCAAATGTTCCTTGTTCGGGTATTTAGGATTCAAGAATAATGGAGTGTGATTCGTGTTCTGTCTGCTGAATGAATGAGATATTGGGATTGGGATGACCATGCTTGTTGTTGGAAGTTTAAAGAAATTCCCCCCTTCTTCCAATCTAGTGCTTTTTGATACAAGGGAAGGTTATTTATGTGGCTAAAATAATAAAAATGCCTTTGAACTTTACCACTTTACATAGGTAAGCCTTTATATTTTTATTACACCAAAATAAACCCTTAACCTTTAATTTGCATCCAAATAAGCTCTTAACCTTTAATTTGTATCCAAATAAGCCCTTAACCTTTAATTTGTATCAAATAAGCCCTTAACATAACTCAATTTTTCCTATAAAATAAGGGTTTATGTGAGTACAAATCAAAAGATAAAAGCTTATTTGGGTACAATAAAAGTATAGGGGTTTACTTAAGAAAAGTGGAATAGTTCATGGTCTTTTCTAGTCTATTAGCCTATTTATGTTCACCCATGTTGCACAGCTGTTTTGATTCTTATAAGTGTTTTACTTATTTAATTTAAAAAACATGTTAAAGTTTGATGACGCTGTCATTTTAATCAAGAAACTTGCTCATAGATATTGATAATTTGATATAGTTTGCATATTTTTTATTCTATCCTTTCCGAAATTTATGAGGTTGAACACATTTAAATTGTGTAAGCATGTGTATAGACCTGTCAGGTCTCTAGAATTTTAGATTTTGCTGTGACGGATGCATTAGATTGTTGTCAGATCTTGACCCCATCTTAGTGTCTACCCATTGTATTGTTTATGTATCGTTTACATCAGCTATGTTGCCTCATGCCATTTGTCTCTTAAATTATCAACTTTTATGAAACATCTGTAATGTAGATTTTCATGTCTATGCCAGACCAATGTGGGCTCTTTTCTTTTTTTTTTTTTCTTCTTTTCTTTCTAAATAATAGTTCTGAAAATATTTGACTTGGAAGTAAGTTATCTTTTCAGTAGTCTTTAGTCAATTTGGTTGTTTGGTAATATATAATCTTGGAAAAATGATGTTGAGGATTCTGGACTATGATGCAAATATCAGTTGTTTAAGACTTGCTTCATGGATTGAGTTAATTGTTTTAAGTACAAAATATGTTCTTAGAAAGATTGATAAGAGTGTTTATGTTTTCAACTTGTTTCTAAGTTTCCATTTGGACATTTCATATTGCAGCAGACATCCTTCAGTGAAATGGGCCCAGAGGTCAGATGTAGTCTTCATAACTATCGAGCTTCCTGATGCACAGGATGTGAAGCTTAAACTGGAGCCTGAAGGAAAATTTTTCTTCTCTGCCACTAGTGGAGTGGATAAGATTCCATATGTGGTTGACCTGGATCTGCATGACAAAGTTGACGTCGATGTAGGTCCACAGCTAATATCTCAATTCTTGTGATTAGCCTTTAATACATACTGCCTATACAGTAATATACTAATATGTTTCATTGTGATGCTTGCAGGAAAGCAAGGCTAGTGTTGGCAAGAGAATTATCTGTTACCTTGTGAAAAAGGCTGAGAACAAGTGGTGGAGCAGATTGCTGAAACAGGAAGGGAAACCTCCTGTGTTTTTGAAAGTTGATTGGGACAGATGGGTTGATGAAGATGACGAGGATCAGGATCAGGATCCGGAAAATAAGGGTAAGACTTACTTCCTCAATGTCTTATATGGTTTTTTCACTGCTATATTTTCGTGGTGAAGAGTTTTATTTTTTAGTTTGACTCACTGGGGATTTTTGTTGCTAGTTGCACCTGATACGGACTTTGGCGACTTTGACTTTTCTGTGAGTGGCAGTCTCATCGCCTAATATTTAATAATTTGAGTGTATTAATTGGACTTGACACACTATTTGCTTCTTTTTCCTTTTTGTTACAGAAGCTGAACATGGGTGGTGGTGAAGGCTTTGATGCGGCTGAAGGCGAGGATGGTAAGTTCCATAATCCATTCAGTATCAATTAGAGTGTGCCAATTTGCCATATGGATCTTGAGTTGGAAGCATGTTTCAAAAGAGCCGATTTCTCTATATTATTTTCACTAATCTCAATGCTTTCTCCTTGCAGATGATGACAGTGATACGGAAGAGGAAGATGTGGAAGAAGTACCAACTTTGAAGAAAGATGCCTCGTCATCTGGCGCTGAACCTGAAGTCCGAAAAGATTAAAGCCGTATTTTGGCCCACAGTAATATCTAGATTGAGTTGAGTGATTTTACATACAAATATTATGAATGTTTTTACTTGTTGAGCCCTCTTTTTAATTGAAACCTCTGATCATTATGAGATTTTTAGATTGTGAGAAACTATCAAATATCAGCTAGTGAAATTATAATCTTGCTATATGAGTTATTGCTTCTTATTTATGGTCTTATATCTTGTAGATGTTGAACTCACTTGAGCTAGGAAGGAAATTTCTTTTCTCTTTTTAGATCTAGGTATTTGCGGTGGGGGGATGTGGTTTGAATCTTGAGCCCAGTACTTTGAGCTCAAGCTACATGCATTTACCACCAGATCAAATATCCAACTGAAAGAATTTGAGGTTTAGTTCATTTGGTTCATGCAGTCATTTTTAAGAGGTGACATTCAGTAAGTCTGGGTTTGAATCCCAACATCTGCATCTCTTATTCTATCTTTAGACTGTGACTTCTTTTGTACCCAAAAAAATAGATATCAAACTTCAAGGATTATTTTTCTAGTACCAGCTTTTAGTTATGCAATGTTACCCAAAAAGATGGATATTTGCAGAATAAGATGTGAAACATAGCAGTAGCTAATTTCCCGGAGAGAATGTGCCAAAATTGAGAACTTGACCTTGTGAGAATTTGGGTGTTAACTCTGTATTTGTTCCTTCTAACAGTGGCCCGTGGGAGACACAGCCATCAACATTAGCCCCCTCTCCCTCTTCAGGCACATCCCTTGCTCTCTACTTTTGAGTTGTGACTGTCACCATCTAAATGTTGTCACAATGGTAGAATAGCAACCCAGTCAAACTGGGTCTTACTTTATGTTACGGCAATGAGTCAGTGTTAAAAAAATCGGACTAGACTGTCGGTTGAATTGGGAATTGGTAGTTTATTTGGTTCGATACATATTATAAAATCGAGAATTGTCCAAACCTATAAAAAAAAAATTGTAAAAATCGAAAAAAATTGGTTTTAACTTTTTTTTTTTCAAATTTTTTTATTGTATCTGATGAGATTTGAATTTTTAATTTTTTAAATTTATATTAAAGATCGTATCTTTTAGCTAAATATATATATTTATTAAATATTTATTATATTTAGTTAATATTAATTTTTTTTTAATGCAATCGATCGGTTCAAATCGATGATTGAAAGCCTCATCAATTTAATTTTCGGTTCAATTTTTTTAAAGATTGCTTGGGAACCAAAACGTTAACGGGCGATCTCTAAAAACCATAACAAATCAATCTTGCTTGATCATGTTTACTATCAGTCTGGGCCAGTGCATTGGCAAAGCTAGTCTAGCAATTTCATGAAAATGTTTTTCTAGCTAAAAGATGGGGAAAGTCCAAATGCCACAATTCCAAATTCATATGTGCTCTAAATTATTTAACAAGATTTGACCAAGTAATTAGATGGTCGATGAGTGGAAGAAAAAGAATATTTTGGTGTCTTTATATAAAATTGAAATGATATTCAGGATTGTTCAAATTATAAAAGAATAAAACTTATGAATCATATTATGAAAATTTGAAAAATGGTTAACGAGCAACAATTACGGTAATATGTTAAGATTGCTGAAAATTAGTTTAGTTTCATGCTAGGATGATCCATCATGGAAGCGATTCATTTCTTGTGACAATTTATTGAGAGGTCCAGACGATCAAGATGAGATTTACTCATGGTTTTATTTGATTTAAAGAAAATTTATGATAAAATACCTAAAGACATTCTTTGGTGGGTTTTGAACAAGAAGACAGTTCCTCTCAAATATGTTAGTATAATACGAGTCTGTACGAAGGAGTAGTTACAAACATAAAAACTTGTGGTGGATTAACAGATGAGTTTTCGAATACAATAGGAGTGTATAGAAGATCGACATTAAGTCATTTCTTTTTGTCATAGTAATGGATGAAATAACAAAAAGCATTTAAGATGAAATACCCTTGATGTATGCTATTCGTAGATGATATTGTATTGGTTGATGAAACTAAAAAAGGGGTTATTACCAAATTAGAGTTGTGAAGACAAACATTAGAAGTTCGAGAGTTTAAATAGAGTATATCGAAGATTAAATATATGTAATACTGTTGTCGGATTTAACCACGCAAGTGCACGTGTCGCAAACAAGTAATATAATGAGAAGTAAAGTGTCGAACCCACGAGGAATTGTCATTAAAATCGTTAAGTACTAAAATTCACACACTTTATCTTATCTAAACAATTAAATAAATATGGTAATTAAAAACTAAAATTAAAATAAACTAATATGAAAGCAAGTAAATTAGAAGATGAATTCAATAATTAATAAAAGACTAGGATTACAACTTCACTCAATACTTCATTGAATCTCTCTCTACCTCTTTACTTGATTAATGATCCTGAGTTGTTAACCTAGAGTTCTAATATATTTATAAACATTTGTCGATGGTCTTATAAAAATATTCCTCCTAACCAATAACTATATGTCTATGATAATTGAATTAAAGAATAACTCATTAAGCTTAGGTTCTAACAATGGTTACACATGACAAGTAAGTATATTTCTACCCTATCTGCAGATCAATTCATCCTAATAAATGAATATGAAACATGTGTCATTCAATCCATGTCTAACACTAAACTCCCTATGTCTAGTTGTATTTAGGTTAACAAATCAATCTAATTGGTAGCTAAGCAATTAGAAGCATTAAGAATAAGAATAAACAAACAATTCAATAAATCATTAAATCAAGCTAGAGAGAGAAAGTAAATTCAAACTATGTGTTGAGTTCCATTGAAATCCTAGTAAAAGAGATTTAGTTCATGATAATTAATGAAAACCAATAATCAAATAGTTTCACCATAATTAACAACACAAGAAAAATAAAGAAGAGAAAAGAAAAAAGAAGAAACTAAGAGTTGTCAGTTCTTGAGTCTTCAATCTTCAAATCTTCTTGAGAGAAGTTGGTGGCTACTATCTTCTTGAGAGAATTAGGTTTCTAGGTCTCTAATCTTCTTTATTCTGACCTAAAAGAGTCATATATAAAGTGCTCAAGGCCTCTTAGAGTCACAAACTTTGTGCCCAAGCAACCAAGTAAGTATAGGCTTTTTTTGCTGTTTTTGCTTTTTTTTTTTCCGCGGGTACTGTTCACGATGGCGTCGCGGCCCCAACCTTCTGTTTGCTGCCTGCAGGTTCTGACATCTTCTTGAAATTCGTCAGCTGTTTTGACTGAGAAAATCTTCTTCGATTTTTACGCTCCTTATACTGTTCGAAAGGTATGGAAGTCAGCTTTAAAAGTTAAGAAGAGATTTTTCTCATTTGAAGTCTTTAAGATCGAGTTTTTCTTGAAAGAATCTCCTGAGGTCGTATCTGCCTACTCATTGGAATGCATCGATTTTTGTCGTTTTGCTCCTCGAAGCTCCAGATCACCTTGGACCTATAAAAACACATAAATAACAACTAAATAACTATTTTAAACATAAAATGGATAATTAAAATAAATATAAAAATATCTAAAACTAATCAAATTCTAATAAAATCCTCAAGGACTTAGCCAATTCAAAAGTATAAAAGGTGGCAAAATAACTATATTTCCTGAAATTATCCCACCCCCAAACTTAATATTTTGCTAGTCCTCGAGCAAAACAAAACAAAACTAACTAACTAAATAAAATGACTCAACATATCACTCAAGATAAATACACTCAAACAATGATTCCTTAATTTTTCTCAAAAGTTACCTCAAAATCCTGATTCAAAGTAGAACATAAACATAATCCAAATCCATGATTCAATTCAATCGTAAACTTCATATTTGAATGCATTTTCAGTGTGTGTGTATAATCTCTTGTCTAATCAATGCATGCAATCCAAATAAGTTTATATCAACGAAAAATACGAATTAGTACTAGACTCTCATATGTTTGCTTTTCATCTCTCTCTCCACTAATGTAGACTAACAGTTCATCAAGGATCAAGTAGGTCTTTATTAAGCTTGTAATATAAGGCTAGGGTCAAGGTATGATAAAGATATATTTCGGTTTAAGTTCACCCATAGACACTTTACATTTTTTATCAGGATTTTTTTAGAGCCATAGTCTTTTCCTCAAATTACATACTTTCTTCCTTGAATACATTTCCTTTTTTACTTCACCAATTTATTCACCTTTTTTATTTTATTTTATTTTTTCTGTTTTCTGTTCTTCATTTTCGAAGAACTATAACCCTTTTTTTTAACACCATTTCACCCAAATTCAACATGACTCATAATTATTTCCTGTAATATCATCACATGCCTATGTAGTGAAGGTTAATCAAGGTTTTTCTTACTTGGCTAGGCTAAAAGATGTGGCAATCAAAGAAATAGATATATCAATAGGCACAAAGAGGTAGACTAAGGATAATCATATATAAAGGTAAGCTTGAAAGGCTCAAACGATCCAAAGATGGCCTAAATCACTTCCTTAACTTAGTGTCGTCTAGGATTTCGCCCCGAGAGAGAATCAAACAAATTCTAGGTTTTATACATAATTGTAATTCATATCAACATAATCAGTCTTTAAATAAGCAATGCAAATCTAAGCAAGAGATTAAGTGCTCAATTTGTGAAAATCACATCCTAACATGAAACTAACAAAAGAACTTAACACAAATTCTTCTCATACTTATGTTTTCCCAAGAATCAAGACAAATCAATAACTAAAATTCATCATTAGATAAGGATTCCATCATAATAAGTGCAATGTATCTCAAGCAAAAAAAAAAAAAAATAGACTCCTAATAAAAAAAATTAAACAATCACACAAACTAAAATAAATCTAAAGACACACCCCCAAACTTAAAACAAACATTGTCCTCAAAGTTTAGAAATAAAAAGAGTAAGAACAAGAAAACTCCCCTATCGATGCAAGCAAAGCAGGAGAAGCTTTAGTTTTCCTCTTAGACTTCATCATGCTTGTCCAAGTTGGGTAAGTAGTCACTACAAAAAAAAACAAAGTAAAAAGAAATTATTAATAATAAAAATACTCTAAAAATTAAAAGAAAAGATAAAAATAAAAAAATAAAAAGTTTAGAACTTGGGTTGCCTCCCAAGAAGAGCTTGATTTATAGTCATCGGCTTGACTATCTCATTGTTCATTAACCGGCATCCTTTCACTTGAACCATTGCCCCCCCTTTTTCTTTGCTTTATGAGGCCTTGCATTCACAAAATTATGGCTTCCATGCATCTTGGAAGTAGAATGTGAAATTGCCTTAAGTGGTGTGGTGGAACAACTTTCATTGAATGCTTCTTTGAAATCACTGTTCATCACTTTAACTGCAAAGCATTCATCAAATTCTTTAGGAAACTTCATAGCTTTAAAAACTTTAAAAGTTACCTGTTGATCTAAAACTCTCATGGTAAGTTCTCCTTTTTGCACATCAATGAGTGTTCTACCGGTGGCTAAGAATGGTCTCCCAAGAATTATGGGTATTTCACAATCTTCCTCCACGTCAAGCATAATGAAATCAGCCGGAAAGAAGAATTTGTCAACCTTGACTAGCACATCCTCAACCATGCCTCTTGGATGTTTGATGGATCTATCAGCAAGTTGCAACATCACTGTAGTGGGCTTTATCTTCGCCAAACCAAGCTTGCGATAGATAGAAAGAGTCATTAAATTGATACTCGCCCCCAAATCACATAAAGCTTTACCAAAAAATTTATCACCAATAACGCATGGAATGGCGAAGCTTCCCGAATCTTTGAGTTTGGGTGGGAGTTTCTTTTGAAGAGTAGCGCTGCACTCTTCAGTAAGTGCAACTGTCTCAATCTCATCCAATTTCCTCTTCTTAGACAAAATTTATTTCATAAACTTGACATATTTAGGCATTTGTTCTAAAGCTTTAGCAAAAGGTATATTAATATGGAGCTTTTTGAATACCTCAAGAAACTTCTGAAACTGTTTGTCAAGCTTATTCTTTTGAAGGCGCTGAGGAAATGGTGGTGGTGGATAGACTGGAGGTTTCTTCTCTTCTTCTTGTTCTTTTTCAATTTCTTTTTCCCCCAAATTTTCCACTTCAAGAGGCTTCGGCGGTAATTCTGGCACTTTTCTTTGAAGACGTTGAGGAAAGGGTGGTGGTGGGTAACCTCGAGGTTTCTTCTCTTGAATTCTCTAATTACGCTTTTGGCTATCCACTTCTACTTCTTTCCCACTCCTTAATGTAATGGCACTTCATTGCTCTTTCCCATGGCCCTTAGGATTGGTTTCAGTATTACTTGGAAGAGTTCACAAGGGACGATTGTTAATTGCATTAGCAAGCTGGCCTATTTGTGTCTCAAGACTTCTAAGTGTGGCATTGTTTGATGCCATGTATTGCATAAGCATTTCTTCCATAGATGGCTTCTTTTCTGGGACAGGAGCACGAGCTTGTTGTGAAGAAAACCCAGGAGGGGATGCTTGCTTAGTGGCGGAAGTATGCCCTTGATTATTATTCCAAGAAAAGTTTGGATGATTTCTCCAACCTGGATTGTAATTGTTGGAATAAGGATTGTTTTGTTGTCTATTGAAGTTTCCAACATATTGAACTGATTCGGCATTGGTTGGGCATCTATCACTGGTATATCCTTCACTACATAATTCACATGATACAGACGGGCTTTGGACTGCTTGCACACTCAAGGTTTCAACTTTCTTGGATAATGCTTCCATTTGTGCCGATAAGGCACTGATCTCATTCAACTGATAACTGCCTGGAGATTTCGTTGGCAAAAATCGCTCAGTGGACCATTGATAATTATTGGATGCCATCACCTCAATTGAATTATAAGCCTCATCAATTTCTTTGCCCATGAGTGATCCACCTACTGCAGCATCTATAGAACTTCTAGTATGACCCATTAACCCATTGTAGAAGGTGTTTACCTGAAGCCAGTCAGGTATCCCATATGAGGACATCGCCGAAGCAGATCTTTGTACCTTTCCCAAGCTTCATATAATGATTCTGAGTCATACTACATAAAAGATGTAATATCATTCCGCATCTTAGCTGTCTTGGCAGGAGGAAAATATTTGGCAAGAAATTTCTGGGCTAGATCAGCCCAAGTGGTAATGGAGCCAGTAGGAAGAGAGTTCAACCAACTCTTGGCCTTATCTTGAAGTGAGAAAGGGAAGAGTCTCAATCTAATGGCATCATCAGTAACACCATTTTGTTTGAAAAGATCGCAAACTTCCAAGAAATTCACGATGTGAGCATTCGGGTCATCGTTCGGTAAGCCGCTGAACTGAACTGATGTATTTATCATTTGAAGGATGGCCGGCTTTCTCTCAAACGTATTGGCCTGGATGGCAGGCCTCTGAATACTAGTCTGAAGATGTTGCATGAGAGGAACCCCATACTCTCGCAAAGTCTTTGTTTCGTCAGCTTCAGCCATTGTACCTGAAAAGAAGAAAGAAAAAAAAAGTTTAAATTAAGACTAAGGTTGTTTGGTATTAATATTAACAAAAATAATAAACAATTCCCCGGCAACGGTGCCAAAAACTTGTTGTCGGATTTAACCACGCAAGTGCACGTATTGCAAACAAGTAATATAATGAGAACTAGAGTGTCGAACCCACAAGAAATTATTATTAAAATCGTTAAATACTAAAATTCACACACTTAATCTTATCTAAACAATTAAATAAATATGGTAATTAAAAACTAAAATTAAAATAAACTAATATGAAAGCAAGTAAATTGGAAGATTAATTCAATAATTAATAAAGGACTAGCATTACAACTTAAATCTCTCTCTACCTTTTCACTTAATTAATGATCCTGAGTTGTTAACCTAGAGTTTTAATCTATTTATAAGCATCTATCGATGGTCTTATAAAAATATTCCTCCTAACCAATTAACTATATGTCTATGATAATTGAATTAAAGAAGAACTCATTAAGCTTAGGCTCTAACAATGGTTACACATGACAAGTAAGTATATTTCTACCCTACCTGCAGATCAATTCATCCTAATAAATTAATATGAAACATGTGTCATTCAATCCATGTCTAACACTAAACTCCCTAGTTGTATTTAGGTTAACAAATCAATCTAATTGGTAGCTAAGCAATTAGAAGCATTAAGAACAAGAATAAACAAACAACTCAATAAACCATTAAATCAAGCTAGAGAGAGAAAGTAAATTCAAACTATGTGTTGAGTTCCATTGAAATCCTAATAAAAGAGATTTAGTTTATGATAATTAATGAAAACAAATAATCAAATAGTTTCACCATAATTAATAACACAAGAAAAATAAAGAAGAGAAAAGAAGAAACTAAGAGTTGTCAGTTCTTGAGTCTTCAATCTTCAAATCTTCTTGAGAGAAGTTGGTGGCTACTATCTTCTTGAGAAAATTAGGTTTCTAGGTCTCTAATCCTCTTTATTCTAACCTAAAAAAGTCCTACTTAAAGTGTCCAAGACCTCTAGGAGTCCCAAACTTCGTGCCCAAGCAACCAAGTAAGTATAGGCTTTTTTGCATTTTTTTTTTATTTTTTTCGTGGGTACTGTTCACGAGTCGGAGCCGCGGCGCCAACTTTCTGCCTCCCCGGCGCCGCGGCCCCAACCTTCTGTTTGTTGCCTGCAGGTTCTGACATCTTCTTGAACTTCGTCAGCTTTTTAGACTTGGAAAATATTCTCCGATTTTGACGCGCCTTACATCGTTGGAAAGGTATGGAAATCAGATTCAAAATTCAAGAAGAGAGTTTTCTCATTTGAAGTCTTTAAGCTCGATTTTTTCTTGAAAGAAGATTCGGAGGTCGAATCTGCCTGCTCATTGAAATTTACCGATTTTTGTCGTTTTGCATCTCGAAACTCCAGATCACCTTGGACCTATAAAAACACATAAATAATAACTAAATAACTATTTTAAACATAAAATGGATAATTAAAATAAATATTAAAATATCTAAAACTAATCAAATTCTAATAAAATTTTCAAGGACTTAGCCGATTCAAAAGCATAAAAAATAGCAAAATAAATATATTTCCTGAAGTTATCAAATATACATTTATTAAAGAAATAACGATCAAAATTGATCGCATTCGATGGTAAATTATACTAGTAGCGGAGTGCTTTAGTGTTTAGACACAATAATCAAAAAGACGAAAGGTTAATGTAAATGTTAACCATAGAATCAAAACTCAAAACTAAATGATGTCAAAAATTGTCATTGTAATATCCCAACTCATCCTTTCTTGGTATGGTAAATATTTATTTGGTTTCAACTCTTTCGTACTAATTAACTCGATCAATTCAATTCAAAACCACGTAAACATATATAATCTCTAATTTTGCAGATAATTAAAAGATTTTTTATTTTATTTATGTAAAATATTTAATTAAGTGGATTAGACAAAGCAATGCATAGAGACTACACTAGAGAGTCATCATGATGTAAATAATGCAAAGCAAAAGTCTAAGGCACGTGTGAACATGAAGGGTGCTCATGGCCGGATAATCTGTCCGTCCCGCTCAACCGACCGGTATTGGGCCGGGCCTAAGTAAGAGATTTTATGATTCGGGTTGGCTCGATCCGAATCATTGTTCACTATTAAAAAAATATTTTTTTAAATATATATAAATATTAATAAAAAATATTTTCTTATTTTCTTATTATTATAATGAACAATGATCCGAACTTAAGGGTCGGCCTCGGCCCGCCCAGAGCCGGACCCAAATAAAAAAAAAATTCGGACCACGATTCGGCCCATGAGCAGATCTGGAAAAACTAGTGTCTTCCACAAAGTAATTAAGTCCCATTCCCATAAATAAAAAAAACCCTTTAAAATATTTTATTTATTAATTTTTAAAAGTATAATAATAATAATAATAATAATAATAATACCCAAACTCTCTCATTTAAAATTAATCGAAAACAAAATCTGAAATTTAGTTCAGTTAGATCATGCAATAATTTTAAAGAACTACATGTCAAAATTCGAATCTCAATTTCTATAATCCCTTCCTGTATCTTTAATCTCCGATCTCTTTTAAAAAAAAAAAAATCAAAAACAAAAAAAATTTCCTTCTCTTTAAAGATTTTCCACTCAAACCCTCTCTTACTCCAACAATGTCCAACTCCAACGTCATCACCGCCTTCCTAGCAGCAGCAGCAATCCCATAAAACCCAAGCAAGATTTTCTATTTCTAGCTGGCTGATCATGAAGAAACTAAGGGAAATACTGCCTCTTCTTGTCTTAAAGCTCAGCTCGGCCCGATTCGGCGCGTACATGTGGTGCAGCCCAAATTTATATAAATTCTCACTTATCACAAAATTTTAGTGTCACTTGAGATCCAACCAAACATTGAATTTAAGCCTATATAAACATAAACATAAGCTTTTGTGTTTTCAATGTGGGATTCCACATCAAACTAAACATCAACCAACTTTTTTCCTCTTCAAGGGAGTGTTTTAGAGATCAATTTCTCATTCAATATTGATATCAATTGTGTAACTTAATTATACACCTTGTATCTACTTACGATAACCCACATATTCATATACATATTTCGTATTTATACACAAATATTAACCATTAATATCCAACAAATTTTAATTTCATTTCATCACATGAGATAATGAGAATGAGATGATGGCTAGCAGTTCAGTCAAAGGTAGCTGCTGGGAGCTGGTTTCAAGAAGTAGCTGTGCTGATGTTTATAATAATATGCAACCGTAACAATTTTTTCTTCCTATTTGTTATACTGTTGGAGTACTTTTTTTCTGCAGTTAATTTATCAATCTGTATAATTCCTTTGTTTTCTTTTCGTTTTTTTACTAACTCTAGTATTTAATTTTCTTTCTTGTGTAGAAATGATGATAAGGGTTATAGAAAAACAATGGAAAGGGGTGATGTGGGGTTTAAAATTGGTTTTCGAACTAAATCTGATCTTGAGATAATGGATGATGGGTACAAATGGAGAAAATATGGGAAGAAAATGATTAAGAATAGCCCTAATCCAAGGTAATTAAAGCCGGTAATGCTTTCAATATTGGATATCAAGCATTAATTCACTCTTTTTTCTCATATATATAAACAAATTTCCATATATATATATATATATATATATATATATATATATATATATATATATATATATATATATATATATGAGGAGGGATTCACTTGTATTAGTGTAAAATTAAGTTTTACACACTTTCATAACTTTTTATACGATTTATATTTTAACAAATCGACCGTTGGATTTAACAATATAATTGTACTCGTCGTGCACGTAAAGTTTCGAATCGATCCAATATCTCTATCATATCAATCGAGAATACTGTCTTTTTCAATATATATTTAATGGTTGAAAGTTTTTTATATCAAAAAAATAGTTATATATTTTTAATTTACTCAAAACTCGACGTACGTGATCTACGTGCATAGAACATGAAATAGGATGGTCGGATTAAATAAATATAAATCGTATAAAAAGTTATGGAAGTGTAAAACTAATTAGTTTTACACTATTGTAAGTGGATCCCTATATGATTTTCATTTAAAATTGTTGTATATATATATATATTTGATGCACTAACAGTGTATAAATCTACACATTATCAATGAATCAGATGATGTCACTTTATTAAAAATAAGGTTTGTATTTGATGCACTATTAGTGTATAAATCTATACACTGACAACGAATCATATGATGACACCTCATTAATAAACAAATTTAAAAAACTTTAAAAATAAATACATATAACTATACCTTTTAACAAGTGGCGTCATGTGGTTTACTATCAGTGTATAGATTTATATACTGACAGTGCATCAAATATAAATCCTTAAAAATAAAGTTATATGTATTTATTTTTAAAAATCTTTAAAATAGTGTATAGATATATACACTATCAGTGCATCAAATATAAATCATTTTTAAAAATTTGTAATTAGGTGACATCATCTGGTTCACTAAAAGTGTATATATATATATATATACTGTCAATGCATAAAATATAAACTGATAATGCCAATGAAAAAAAGCTATAACATAACGGAAGAATGAAATTTGTTAAGTTGCATAAAATCAACGTAAAGTAGAATAAATTCAAGGTTTAACTGAGTTAATTAATTTAATCATCTTTAAAAAATAACATCTAATAAATTTGAATTCAAATTTTAATACTTACAATCGTTTCTCTTATCTCCAGATTACGTATTTTTTATTAAAAAAAAAACATAAAGTAGAATTTATAAGCCTCTAAAAACCTGTAAGTTTCTTTCACCAAAGTATGCGTTTCTTTCACCAAAGTATGCGTTTGTTAAAGATCAATAAAAAATCTTCCATACACATATAGGATAAAAATTATTCTATAATTCTTACTATTAATCTTTGAACACACAAACATATTAAGATTCACTAACATTTGATTGGTTAGAGTGGTAGCGTGACTCCAACCTCCAAACTGAGAATCAAGGTTCGAATCTTAGGAGTCACCAATGTTGGGAGGGCTTTTACCAATACACTTCCGGCCCGACAGGGATTAATCTTCCATCAACCATAAAATAGGGATGGAAGGACCACCTTGGATTTAGACCCAAAAAAATAATTAAGATACGATTATGTTTCTAGTTATTCCAATCTACTTTTTTTATCGTATTTATCGTCAGATCTCCATCATCCTTATTTTATATGCGTTCTCACAAAATTTACCTTAATATATATCAATTAAGGTAGGCTTATAAAAGTAATCAAATTAAGATTCGAGTTTCTTCAAGAGTCTCATTTGGTGAGTGATTTGTAAGTATCATTATTAGCTATCTCTAAAACCTATGGCATACCCTGACCCTGAATTGGAGTAGCCTCCCCTCATCTAAACTTTTTGGAACCATCAAGTTAAAGTAAATTGATGCTTTGAAAATTTTGAATTTGATTCAAATATAAAATTTGAAGTTTGAAACTCGACTTGAATTTAATCAAGTGTTTTTTTTTTTTTTTTTAAACTCAAACTGGATATAAAAAAGTAATTTGAGTGATTCAAGTTTAATTTTTATGTTTGATTATTATTTAAAAGTTTTTTTTTTAAAATAGCACTATACATATAGATGCTCTAAGGGAGCAATTACTTAATTAAAGTTTTTTATACTTGTATATGTAATTTGACAATCTCTGTATACATGTTGTGTTTCAATTTTTTTCTCTGTTTTAATCGTGTAAATATGAACACGACATAAATTATTAAACATATCAAAATTCTAAATATAAATACGATATATG
Source organism: Fremontodendron californicum (assembly GCA_030761205.1). NCBI lineage: Eukaryota > Viridiplantae > Streptophyta > Magnoliopsida > Malvales > Malvaceae > Fremontodendron > Fremontodendron californicum. The sequence continues at coordinate 9,244,459 of JAULJL010000044.1, read as the reverse complement.
TATTAAACGTGTCATGTAAATCGTGTTAATTATATTTAAACGTGTCATGTTGTATTTATTACATTATTTTCGTATTTATTAAATGTGTTGTGTTCGTGTCGTATTTATGTATCATGTTCAAAATTATCATATTTTTATGATGAAACTTAGATATTTCATTTAAGAATTAAGCAATTCGAAAGAAAACAAAAATACAAAAGTTTTTATAAATATAACTATATAAGTAACTAATTGCTAATTATGTCAACTAAATATATATTACTGAATTAGTTTTTGCAATTAATCGTGTTATGAATCGCCAATTGGCATATTTAAATTCTTAACCAAGTTTTGATTAGATCTAAATGTTGCTGCCACTATTCTCTAGGTATCAGTAAATTGATGCTTTTACTATTTATTTCTGTTTTTTTTTTTTCAAATTATTTTTTTGCAAAAATAAAAAAAAGTTAAATAGTAAAAATATAAACAAAAAGGTGCCTTAATAAATTAAATCTTTTTTTTTTTACAAGAATGCTTAAACTATTCTTTAATTATTAGGGGTATTATCAAGGTATCCCTTATGTTAATACAAATTTATATTTATATTTATATATATGCAATTTTATTTTTATTTATTTATGAAAGAGTCAAAATTCCAATAACTATTAAAGACACTTTTCAAAATTCCAAAGACTATATTGATAAGGATTTTGCTAACGAGTGCCTTAAGGAGTAAAGACACTTTTCAAGATTACCATGTATAGTAATATCTTCATTCAATGCATTGAAAATGATAAATAAAGTTACAAATTACTGTATTTAATACAAATTTTATTACTATAAATTGTATATTAATTAACCTTAAAGAGTGTCCTAAGGGCACTCGTTAGCAAAACCCGATTGATAATAGACCTGCTCAAGAGTCAGGTAGCCCACCCGACCTGTATTGGATCGGGTCTGGATAGAGATTTTTTTTTATTTCGGACCAGTTCGACCCGAATTACTGTTTATATAATAAAAATTTAATCATAAAAATAAAAATAAAAATTTTTTAATTTTTTAATATTATTTAAATAATAAAACGATCACGGCTTGGATAAAAAAAAAAAAATTTATGAGCCGCAACCCAATTTGATCATGAATAGATCTAATTGATAACTACGAATTTGGAAAGGCTGCTTTGAACATATGATCATCTTTTATTCTTATAAAACAAATAGGGAATTAGAAATATAAAAGCAAAATTTGAACATAGAGAATAGTAATTAAGCTCGATATAACACAAAATAATAATTAACTAGAATTTTTCTACCGTTTTGCTGAATTTTTTTTTTTAATATTTATAAAATTTTAATTAGATTAATAATCTCAAATAAATTTAAGTTAAATCGTATTAAATAATTATCATTTATTTAAATAATTTTTTTATATTTTAATATCTTAAGTAAATGAATTTATAGTTAAAATCGAATTATTTATGACAAATTATGCAAAATATGAGATAAATTGAGACACGATACAGCACAATATAAGAAAATAATTAAAAACACACCACGATACGAAGAATAACATGAACACAACACGAATATACGAACTTGTCAAAATCTATATATAACGAATTATTAACGCGTAAAAGTTTATATAAATTTATAATATTTTGAAAACACTAAGAAATAACACGGACATGACGTGTCACGAAAACACAATTTTTCTCTAAATTAAATCATCATGAAAAATTATGCAAAATATAGCATGAATTGGGACAGGACAGAACACACAACGTTTTCTCTAAATTGAATCACAATGACAAACTATGCAAAATATGAAATGAATTGAGACACGAACACAATATAAAAAAAATAATTAAAACACACGAAAAATAACATGAACACAACACGAATACACGAACGTGTCAAAATATAAATAAAACGAATTATTAAAGTTTAAAAAATTATAATACTTTAAACACACGAAAAAATAAAACGAATAAAATATATGATAAATTGAGATATGACACAAACACAACATGAGAAAATAATTAAAATACGACATGACATGAAAAATAACATGAATACGACACGAATACAAAAGCGTGTCAAAATTTATATAAAACGAATTATTAATCTGTAAAAATTTATATATATTTATAATACTTTGAGCACAAAATATGAAATGAATTAAAACACGACACGAACATAGCATAAAAAAAATAATTAAAATACAACACGAAAAATAACATGAACATTACACGAATATACAAACGTGTCAAACTATATATAAAATGAATTATTAACGTGTACAAATTTATATAATTTTTTAATATTTTAAACACACAACTTTTTTTTCTTTATATTTATATTTTTTTTTTTGTCAAAAAAAAGTGACATATGTCATTAAGAGTTTTTGTAGTTCATTTTATATTATAGTTAGATAAATATATAATAGTAACGACTTTTCGGAGAGTTTCAATGTAACAAAATTTGCTTTTTAGCAAAGAATGAATGAGGTCAAAAACTTTTCTTCTATGGCGGCGTTTCTTCAGCTTTTAATGCTTGTAGAATATTCATGTTTTTGGTGACGGCAATAAAGGTGTTTTACCCCACGTTTTAATTCTCTTTTTGTCACCCTTTTCTTCTTTTGTCAACCAATATATAGGCTAATCAAAGTATGTAGTAGGCTAGTAGCCTGTTTTTGTTCCTGTTTTTCTTCTATTTCGATCGGTTCAATTTTAAAATTAATTAAATTGAATAAATTTATAAAAATAATTGAATCGATCGAAAAAGTATTTCAAAATCGAAATAATCGAGTTAAACTTAATCGGTTTGGTTCGATTAATTTTTTCGATTTTGATTTGTTTAGGTTATGTGTTTTGATTTGTTTATGGGTTTTTTTATTTGTTTGGGTTATGAATTGTTGGATTGAGTTAGTTTAATTTTGGATTAGACTGGTTGGGTTGAATTAAATTGTTAATTGAATTTGGGTCTAAATAAAAATAATAATATTTTTTTTCCAATTAAGTGTTGCTTTATTCGATCGATTCGGTTTAAAAATAGAAAATCACAAATCGACCGAATAAACACCTTTAAATCAAATAAATTAATCGACCTAAACCAGAACCGAACAAATCAAATCGAATAAAATAAATTGCTTCGATTTCAGATCAATTTATTCAATTATCTAACTTTTTGCTCACCTCTACTCTCTACAAGGTTCTGTCAAGATAAGACATATGGACTACTACATTTACACATATATAAGTAGCATTTGTTACGAGAAGATCTTTTTGAAATTCAAAGCGATTAATCAAAGATTAGATCACTGTATTGGTAATATAACTTAAAAAACCTTATGGGGTATTGATCTTAAAAATTACTATTTAAAGGGCAATTCGATTCAATTAAAAAAAAAAATCTTCAAAATCATTTTATGATAAATTTGCTTTTAATTTGTTCTATTACAAGTAGAAGCCTCCATGGACTTGACTGACTTTTGAAAATCATTGCCTAAAGCTCGGCTCAGCCCGTCAGCCCCAATAAATCTTAAAACTTAAAAAATATACATTAAAATATTTAATATTTTAAAATATATTTAGAAAAATATTTTTATTAATTAAATATTATCTCAGGCCGAGCTACAGGTTAAGGCAACTTATGTGACTGAGTTTTATCTGAACAGACCAATGACTTTGATTTTGTTTTTTAGGAAACTATACTCTTAAAAATTGGTTCATGCCTTGTACATACATGGCTTGTTCTTTTATAAAATGTCAATTTAATTTTTTTCTTATTACTGATAATAAAATTATTTTGAGTATTTTGCACTCAATATTTTTTTATGCACCTAACATAGTGATTTATAATAGGGATAATGCCCTATTTAGCCTATATAGTCTAGGAAAATGTCTAATGTGGTATGTTTCCATGTACTAAAGTTGAGATGAACAAAAAAGATGGTGGAATTTTCAAATAAGGCCAGTATGAAGTGTTGAAAAATCGAATTCGACCGATCGATCGGATCGGTTCAATCGAAAATTAAAGGCCTATCAGGTTTGGTGAGTATCAAAGAACTGTCTATTCATCAAATCGGTAAAAACCCGATTTTAAGATTATTTTATTATTTATATTTTTTTTGTAATTGATATGATTTGAACGTTTAACCTGTTAGTTATATATTAAAGACAATATCATTAAATCATATGCATATTTTTATTAAATGTTTACTATACTTAATATTTATTTAATAACAAATCATATATTTAATATTTAATCTATTTCAATTGAATCATTTGGTTCAATAAATCGGACCAGTTGAATCGATGATCGAAAGTCTCATCGGTTTGACCTCTAATCAAGGTTTTTATTCATTGGACCTATGAAGCATAATTTTGGTGGCAAATCGTTCTCATTCATGATTCAACTTCCCAAAAGGGACCAAATGAGAATATATATGCAGGTCAAGATGTTGAATATATAAGAATGAATCTGTGCATGTACCAAAATGGAATGAATCTATGAAGAACTGGAGATGGTTTACTTTAAGACATGCTAAACCAGTATTATGAAAATATGTCATGATTTTTTTATATAGGAAATATGGTACTTATGGAGTAGTTTTTAATTTAACATATTAAACTTTGTCAAAATGATTTAAAACTTTTGTATATGTAATTTGTTCAATTGGTGTTTAGACATTTACTGGTTTTGGTTTTTAATTTTGTTTAACTGTTTTTAATCAAAATTTTCATGAATTTAAACTATAATTAAGAAAACTAAAAATTGAGCCCTGAAAAGGATCTGTGGACAAAGTTGATCAAATTGTCAACCCTAATTTAATTGTTTGAAAGGGGACTTAATATTGTTATAGGTGATAATGACAAAGTTGTCTTAAAAGTAATTCAACCGATGTGAGATAACATCACTTTAACAGGCTCTCATCACGTGTAGGTAGAGATAGAAAAGCTTACTACGTGACAAACTTGGAAGGGGTAACAGACAGGAACAATATATCAGAACCTTGGATCTTATACCATGTTAAGCATCCAACCTAAAATCAATTGACAATAGGTGGAGAGACCCAATTTAAATATAAGACCACATGTAATTTAAAATTTAACTGATGTGAAATAACATCAATTTAACAGTTTTAAATTTTCATGATAGTCTCATTTCATAATTGACAAATTGGGAAGATTGAAATTGAAAAAAATTATATCTATTTAGATCATCAAACCCTGCCATTTCAAAGTTCCATAATCATATTTGGGAGAGGTCGAAATAATATATACATAAAAGATTATTATCCTGTACACTGGCAGGAGATTTTTTTTAACTCCACAAGCAGGGCTTATACACCTTTGTAAGTTTTTATACGATTTATATTTTTTTAATCCGACCGTCATATTTCATGTTCTATTCGCGTAGATCATGCATGTCAAGTTATATATTTATATATGAATTATTATCTTGTACATTGTCAGTGGATTGTTTTAACTCCAAAAGCAGGATTTACATACTTCCGAAATTTTTTATACTATTTATATTTGTACAAACTGATCGTTGGATTTAACAATATAATCGTACTCGTTGTGCACGTAAAGTTTCGAATCGAAATTTAAGTAGCAATAAAATTTGTATATGAGAATACTAAATTTAATTATAATAATGATATTAAATTTGCAAACAATGTATAAATTTTTTTAATGATTTTTTTTTTCAAATATTATAATTCATATTACATATGTAAAGGATTTAATAAGAATTGAAGTCTCAATTTAATAAGAATTGAAGTCTCAATGAAAAAAAAAATTCTAATCTGACTAAAATGACTAAAATAAGGAGAAGATTACTTCATTAAAAAAACATAAGATTACATAGGCTTAGAAAAAGTAAGAAGAGTTAAATGCATAAATTGTATTAGATATAATAGTGATTTAATTTTTTTTTTTATAATTTTTTTTCTATTATGAGCATAGAATAAAAATTATTAATATAATAATTATTGTCTATGTATCTATTTGATTGATGAAAAGAAAAATATAAAAAAATAATTAATAATGAATGAGGCTAATATGAAAGTGTTCACAAATTTACCATGTTAAAATAAAAAATTTAGAAAGGGAATTAAATAAAAAAATTGGAGGGGCTAAATCATAATTTAGGGAAAAAAACACTTACCCTCTAAGGTTTACTAAAAAATATACTTATCCATATAGTTTGAAAATTACCCACTTATCTCCCTGAGGTTTGATGAAAAACACACTAACCCCTTTAACCCTAAACCCTAAGTAAATTTTAAATAAAAAAATTATACCCTTGTTAAGTATTAATAATATATTTTTCTATTTATTTTATTCGTTTTACTCATTTTTTAATCACAAAATAATGAAAATTTAATTAATTTTAAAATTATCTTTAATTCAATAGAAAAAATAACTTATCTTTAATTCAATATATTATTTTATAATTAAAAATGAGTAAAATGAATAAAATAAATAGAAAAATATATGATTAATAATTAACAAGGGTATAATTATCTTTTTATTTAAAATTTAGTTAGGATTTAGGGCTAGGGGGTTAGTGTGTTTTTCATCAAACCTCAGGGGTTAAGTGAGTAATTTTCAAATTATAGGGGGTAAATGTATTTTTTAGTAAACCTTAGGGGGTAAATGTATTTTTCCCCATAATTTATTATATTTTGAAATGAAAATAAAATATAATTTTAAAGATTCTAAAAATCTTAGGGGGCTAGAGTAGACCTGCCCAAGGGTTGGATAGTCCGTCCGACTAATAATCTTAGGGGGTTAGAGTAGACCTGAATAGAAATATTTTTGATTCGGGCCGGCCCGAATCACTGTTTAAATAATAATTTTTTTTAAATTTAATTATAAAAATAAATTTTTTATTATTTAAACAGTAAAGCGGGACATTAGTTTAAAATATTTAACATGTACTTGAATTAGAATATAATTTAATTAGAATGTAATTTGATAGTAAGTAAAATTATTTTTAAAATTAATTAAAGTTTCATTATTTTATAGTTAAAAAGAGTTTGGATAAAAAATTAATGAAAAGAAAAAATAAATAGAAAATAAATAATTAATAATTAACAAAGAATATATTTATTTTGATTTAAAATTAACTTACTAAATAACACCTTAAGAGCATAGTTATCAGAACCAGATCGCACACCGACCAGTTCAAGGTTCCAAATCTTGATCAATGGTTAAATCGTCGGATTAGACCTGTCCAAGGGCCGGGCTACCCGCCCAAACCAAAAGGTCCGCCCATATTTGAGAGGGCTTGGATAAAAATATTAGGCCCAAAAATGAGTTTGGATAAAAAATTAGGTCCGTTTAAAAAATGGGCTAGACCTTGCCTCCAACATTTAAGGCCCGAGTCCAGCCCGACCCGTTTTCTAATTAAATAATTTTTTTTTATTTTCTATATATTACGTAATTTATGTCATATAAAGATTAAATATATATAATATTATAGTGTAAACATTAAAAATATATGTTAAATTGTCCGTGTTTAAGAACTTAATAAAAGAAAAAAAATAAAATTACTAAAGATTAAATAAAAAATAATATGTTTTTTTTATAAAAAAAATTAAAAAAAAATATGGGCAGGCCTAAACAGGCTTGGCCTATCCATTTACAAATATGGACGAGTTTGGACAAATTTTGAGGCCCATATTTCAGGCCGAGCCGGGTTTGGACAAGCATATATGGTGTTGGTACCATACATAGGCCCGACCCAAACCCTGCCCGGCCCGACCCATGAACACCTCTACGTCGGATCAATGTTGGATTAATTAATATATATATATTTTTATAAAAGTGTTATAAATAAAATTATATATTATATAAATATATATTTTTAATTGTATAAACTAAAAATAATGATATAAGAATTAAAATATTTATTTATCTTTTAAAAAATTGTAAACAAAGCTAAGCTTATAAATATTTTTATTTTTTATTTTTAGCCTTTAAAAAAAAATTGTGAAAAAGAATGAAATAATCAATAATTAGTATGCAAAAATTAAGTATGAGTTTAAAAATCATATTTAATTGATTGGATAAAAAAAAAAACTTGGCGAATCACGGGTTTTTAATAAATCCAAAGGATCAAATCGGATTTTTTCAGATCAATTGCATAAATGATGCAAATATCAAACTGATATAAATCGAGGGTCATGTCATCGGGTCAAACAGTCTGATTGTCGAGTTAATCCAGATTTAATATCTATATGCTCAAGAGGGTTAGTGTATTTTTTTTACCAAACTTCAAAAAATAAAATGATGTTTTTTTAAATGAAAGAGGGTAAGTATATAAGTGTATTTTACCTCTGCTTTATCATTGTACTTTCTTTTATTTTAAAACTTTTGAGATTCGTGTCAATTTATTTAGGAAATGACAAAAAAAAAAAACTTCTTTAACTTAATTTTTCAAAGGTAAAGAAATTAAACAACTAAATTAGATCGTATATTATGTTTTTTCACATTTAATTTTTTGTACAAGGAACTTATTTGCTTTGTATATTATAAGTGTCTAATATATTTTTTTTCTTATTAATGATAATACAATATGACCTAAACATTTCTAGCTTTAGAGCTCATATGGAATTCATCACGTGGAATATATATATTTTTTTTTAGGGGCTAGAGAGGCAGGTCAAGTGGATCATTAGATTTCGGGTGGAAGTAGAAAATCCCTCTTTTACCCCTCCATAATTTTTTTAAATTTTATTTTATTTTATTAATATAAATATAATATTAATAATTTTTAATTATCATTTAATATAAATATATATTTTATTATTTAATATAAATATAATAATTTTTAATTATTTATTATATATTATACACATTTAATCTAATACCTTTAATAGTTTTTTTTTTCTCATTATAATTTATTTCACCGTCATTATTGCGTTTGAATCCAAACAAATATCCACCACTAATTTTAATCTCATCGTTACAGTAACTAATCTTACCGTCACTATTATTTTTAATCTTATCAAAATCAATCTTTTCGTCCATCTAAATAGAATCTTAATTTTAAAAGAACTCTTACTACCTTATTGTTCCAATGAGACATTGAGCATAATATAATAAATATGATACAACACGTTTAAACATAATTAGAATAATATATTTTATACACATATCATATTTAATATTTTGACATATTTAATAATTTAAATTATATTTATATGATTAATATGATAAAAAATATAAAATTCGACATGGACAAATCTATTTCAATTAATTTTCAATTTTAATTTGCCATTTTATTTTGTATTTAATAGAAAACCTAATTAATTATAATAATAATAATAATAATAATAATAATATGAAAGAAGAAATAGTGTGAGAAAGGAGATCGAAATTGGCGCTTCTTTTCTCTCTTTCTCTCAAAACTTTTTTTTTAAGTGAAGAAAAAAGGAATTTCTTTCCCATAATTTCCCAAATATATTGAGTAAATCCATATATACAGTACTATTAAAGCACCCAAAAAAAATTAGGAAAAAAAAAGAAAGAAAGAATTGAAGGGTGTAATAATTAAGATTTCGTTAAAAAAAAAAAAACGTAAATCAAATCTAATAAATCAAAACTGAAAATTTGCCGTTAATTTTACCGCCATGTCAATGCGAAGACGAACTTTGCTCAAGGTCATTGTTCTCGGCGATAGCGGGTACGTTCGTTCTCAATTTCAATTTCTAGGGCTTTTCCTTTTACAACTAAAATTATGAAATTTTGGATTTTTTTAATTATAATTAATGGGTTATTGTCAATGTCAGGGTGGGCAAGACGTCGTTGATGAACCAGTATCCTTTCAACAGTAATTGAATTTTAATCTTCCTATCATCTTATTTTTGTGTATTTTTTCTGTTCTTTTTTGGGGGTTAATTTTTAGATCTTAAATTTTGTATTATGGGTTAAGTTGATTTTAAGGTTGTTAATTTTCATCTGAATAGTCTCAAAATTTTTTTTTTTTGTTTATTTATTTAAAGGTCGATTTTATAAGGTACATTGTTAACTGCTTGAATTTAGATATGTTCATAAGAAGTTTAGTCAGCAATATAAAGCAACAATTGGTGCTGATTTTGTCACTAAGGAACTCCAGATTGATGATCGCCTTGTCACTCTGCAAGTAGGGTTTTAATTTTATTTTTAATTTTTGAGTATTTCTATGTTCTTTTTAGCTTAATTTTGAAGTTGTCGTGGAGGGTATGTTTATGCAATTTTCTTTTGGGGCATCCCATTGGATAGATATGGGATACTGCAGGGCAGGAGCGGTTTCAGAGTCTCGGAGTTGCCTTCTATAGGGGTGCAGATTGCTGTGTGCTAGTTTACGATGTTAATGTGATAAAATCATTTGATACCCTTGATAATTGGCATGAGGAGTTTCTTAAACAGGTTTCTCTTTGCCCCTTTCTCTATTCTTTCATTTTACTTTCCTTGTTGGTTTTAGTTCTTTAGCGAATTATGTTTTGCATGTCGTAATGAATGGCATGTTTACTTAAGTTGTTTTATACCTCAATAACATCAATGTGGTTATGAGAATGTCAAGAAGAATGTGTTGTGTTTTAGGTTTATTGGCTTGTACTGCTTTTATTTACCCCTGCCATGATAAATCTGGTACTAGAGAAGAGATATATTCTTTTGGTCAAGGGATGTTGGCTAGTAATGCATCATTATATATTGGCTTTGTCTACAATTAAAAGTTAACTTTGCTAACTTTGTTGAATGTGGAATTCACCCTTCATCGCTGCAAGTTTTTGTAAGTTATCAAAAAAAATTATTTATTTTTTAATTTCTTGTAAGGCATCTCTCCTTCTCTCTGTCTCTTTGGTATGCACGTGCCACATTCACATCGATGCAGACACACATCCCTGTCTACTAGATTTTTGTTTATTTGAAACTCTAATAATTTTGAGTTTGAGTTCGTTCATTTTCTTTATGGGCTTAACTTCTTCAATTTTATGTGCTAACATCATCTGTAGCATACTTAAGTGATTTACTTAGACCAGTGGAAGGCTGAAGTTTGAGATAATTGCTGCTGTTTAGTCATAAAATATCTTGAGAGTCTAGAGAAAAGTAGAATCCAAGATATTTATCCTTATTTTCACCTATATGTTCTTTACATCTTTAAGCTTGTGCAGAGGCATGCCTGTGAATACACTCAAAGGTTGAAGCCGCTCTAGTAGACTTTCCCAATGGCATTTTTGCTAACCAATCTGTTATAGAGAAGGGAAATTTTTTGATAAATTGCTCTCCAGAAAAAATAGTGGTTACTTATTTGAACACATCCGACATGAAGTAATTTTTTTTTGCAAGTTAGTGTTTTTTTTTTTTTTTTTTGGAAGAAGAAACACATGGGATGCTTCTTTTTAGGAGTGTATGCTTTCAAATTCTTACTTATGTTGACATTGGAATTACTATTGGTTGCATAAATTCAACTACATATTCAACCTAGTTTTTTCGGATTGTGGTTGGGCTCATAAATTCTTTTGGATCAGTTCCTTTTTTCTATTGTTTTATCCTCACTCATGGTGTCATAACTGGTTTTATCTTTGTCTTGTCAATTCGTCTTCATTTCGGTTTATTTCAGGTATATTAATTTTGACACTTTGTGAACAGGAAAGAAACATAGAATTTCTAATTTCTTATCCAATCTTTTGTTGGTTAATTGCCTCTTGCCACTGGATTGAGTGATTTAAACTCAAACGTGCATACCGATTTTCTGATTTGATCTTGTTTGTTGCTATTCTGCTGTACTTTTGGTCATCTATTCCTGTTTTCCCAACATTCCTTTGCGTAGTCAACTAGTCAGAGCAGGTTTATAGAAGCAGTATAGGTTTAAATAAACAGATCAAAAAGAGTTTGTAGGTAAATATGTAATAGCACCTTCAATGAATGCTGATTCTCATGGGAATATGATATTTCTCTTTTTGATGCCTAGTTGCATCATGTTAAAGCTCAGCTAGTTAGAAATTGGATAAAACATTTGTTGCTGACCCTACAGTTCAGTGCTCAACTTGACCTACTGTCCTTGCAATGTGCATTATCTTTCCTAGCAGCCAATTTAATTTCTGAGGTTTATTACTCTTAGGTTTATGGTTTTCATTCCTCTAAACTGTATATTAATTTCTTTGAGAAAGTGATTACCATCTGTTTTAAATGTTGATATGGTTTCCATTTTCATTTCGTGCCAGGCCAATCCAACTGACCCCAGGACGTTTCCGTTTATGTTACTTGGAAACAAGATAGATATAGATGGTGGTAATAGTCGAGTGGTAAGGATATGTAGTTGCTATACTTCCTAATTTTCTTTTATCCTCACACCTCAGCCTAATAGGTGGTGTCTTGAGCCATGTAGGTCTCCGAGAAGAAAGCAAAAGATTGGTGTGCTTCAAAAGGAAACATACCTTACTTTGAAACATCAGCAAAAGAAGATATCAATGTTGATGCTGCGTTTCTTTGTATTGCCAAAACTGCTCTAGCAAATGAGCGTGTCCAGGACATGTAAGTTTATCTTGAAGCCTATTCCCTGTTTGGAGTGAATTTTGGCAAATACATTAGTATTATTCCAGCATGGTGTTGTTGGCCCAGAAAGGAGCATGATTTTGTCAAGCACTGCAGATTTAGAGATCATCATTATCTCTTGCATTTTTACTGCACAGCTGTGATCTTTAGCATATGTTTTTGGGACATTATATAGTTAATAGTAGGAAAATAGAGGATATCTCCAACATTCCATTGTGACCTGTAAAAAAATAGAAGATATCAATGTTGATGCTGAGTTTAGTTGGACTACATTAAGGGTGTAAAAATTATACTGTCACCTTGAAATCCTGTATGCTAATTGATTTGCCTTGTCATATCAAATTCGTTGTGTGGAAGTGACAAATTTAGATATTTCTTAATGAAAACAATATAGAAGGTATATAATATGCCTCATGTAGACCCATATTTCCTAACTTCACTGAGTTGCTCATCTGGACATTGGTTCAATAATATATAGTAGAAATATGCTACTATAATCTAACTCTCAAGTAGATCAATCATATTTTTTGCTTGATTAGCAAAGATATAGTAGAATATGTAATCAAATGGTAAGGTGCTTCTAGACTTATCAATGGGGTATGCTGACCAGAAACAATTCTAAGTGACCAGTGGAAATTACAAGAAATAAAATTTAAAAGCAAATAGTTTTATGAGAATCATGATAAGGTGTATTTTCTTTAGTCAAGAATAAAAATTATGATGTTGATTCAAAGAAATACGTGTCTTTTATCGTATGGCTAATTTCTTTTTTACCAAAAAGTTCTCCTTATTCAATTAGGAATGGCTTATTTTTACAACCATCTAGATCTTATAATGATGATCATAGTTCTTACTTCTTACTCACAACCAATTTCTTCTGTTATAGTTTTCTTTATTATTTGATTGTGTGTGGATGTGCATAAGTTTGCATTCCATGGTGCTTTTCTACTATGGTTAATGTGGGCCAAATTGTTTCTTTTCAGAATTTTAGATGCTGTCATTGGTTTCTTTCTTCTTCTTTTTTTTTTTTTTTTTTTTTTTTTTTTCTACATATGCTATAGCTCATTGGCATGTTCTTGTCTAATTGATATTGAAGAAAATTTACTGTTTAGCTATGTTACTCAGACTCAGGTGTGAATGTCGGATATGGGTATGTTCAATTTTTGAAAGTTTTTTCATATATTTGGAGTGTTCTTGGAGGGTCATATCCCCGTACTTATGTCCCAATATGCGTCGGACATCGGTGTCTAACACGGATACTTCAAAAAAAAAAAAAAAAGTCAAAGCAACATAGCTATTTAGTTCAGTACGATATAGATTTTAATGTTTCTGCTGTTGATATAATCATTATGTTCAAAATTCGATCATGGGATTCTTTTCTCTCACTCTCTCTTTCATGGGCAATTTTGTTTCACTTGTAATTACAGTAAAAACCGTTTCTTCTTCCACTTTCACCATAAAATATTCAGTGTCTGTGTACTTCGTCTGTGCATATGTGTTTTTAATTTTTCAAGATCGTTGACCAAGCTATGCAGCACATAAATTTTTTTTTCTTCGACTGATATTCCTATTTGTGTATGATTGCAGATATTTCCAGGGCATCCCAGAGGCTGTGACTGAGACTGAGCAAAGAGGTGGTTGTGCATGCTGATTATAAGCCAAACTCTCTTTATTCTTGGTTGCCTGATGCTTCCATATTTTCTGGTTTCTATCAGTTCTTAACCATTTTTTTGGTATACTTTGTATTCTAAACTCCCTTGGTGGAAGCATTGTTTGCCATTGTTTTTGTTTTTTTGGTTGGTAGAGATGAACTTTAAGAGTTGAAATTTGTAGAATTCCAGGTTAGTTGGCTTTTAGTTTTAATTTAAGGAGCTAAGTTCTAATGGTAGTCCTTGGATGGATGAGCTCTCATCCTTTTTTAATGGACTTAAAACTTATTTAGATGCAAACCTGGAATCTCACCCATGAGAAATAGCCTTAATGTATTCATTATATGAAAAATAAGACATATGCAAGGATTGAGTGAGATTACTCTTATGACATGTGTGCGTACAGTTACATATTTGGCGTTAAAGTGAGTATTTTTTAGGAGTAATGAGGACAAAAGGGTTGTCCCGATAGACGAATCTCCGTAATTATGACGTGTGTGCGTATAGTTACATATTTGGTGGTCGTTAATGGCAAGCAGAGTAGTAAGATTGTTCCGACCAGAGGGCTTAGGCAAGGGTAGGGATGGCAAAACCCGATCCGACTAATGGATTTCGCACCGATCCGCTCCGAATGGAGAGGTTTTTTTTTGGAGCGGGGTGGAGCGGAGCGGTTTTGGTAAATGCTTGCTCCACTCCGCCCTGCCCCGACTTTTGAAATTACTATTTTATCCTTTAAAATATTTTATATTTTTTCTTATATTTTTAATATATATTAGATATATATACTAAAATCATATATATACTAATATTTTATATCTTTATTTTTAGTATATATGTATTATATATATTATATTAAAGATTTTTATATACTAAAATTATGTTCATGAATAAATTATAATATAATTTTTACAATATTAAGTTAAAAATAATTAATATAAATTGGGGTGTAGCGGAGTGGAGCACCGTGGAGCGGTTATGGATGTAACCGACATCCATGGATGTGGATGTTTCCAACATCCATGCAAGAGTGGGGTGGAGGTGGATAAGGCAGTATCTGCTCCCGCCCCGCTCCATTGCCATCCCTAGGCAAGGGGATTCGTTATCGCTTTATTTATTTTCTGTTTGTAGAACCAAGAAGAAACGTTGTGGTTGACCAGAGGAGGTGGCTTGTGTCTAGGCAATAGGCATGCTCCAAGGATTTCTCATTTAGATGATAGTGTTCTTTTTTCTTTGAGCAAGTGTTCAGGAATGTCATACTATTTTGAATATACTTCATCAATATGAGGCAACATTGGGACAACAGGTTAATGTGGACAAATCAACGGTTCTATTTTGCTCCAATAAATCAAATAACTTGAGGGATATACAATGTTATGGAGTGCTTGGGCTTTCATATAAAGATGCAGACATTATTACTGCAATCCTTTGAGTCGAAGGGTGGTTCCAGATATGTTTTTTTGGTACAAAGGAGGCCACAATCTGAGAATAGGGAAAAGGGTTGTAGATGATGAGATTCAAATCCCAGACCTGCTGGACTTCACCTCTTAAAAGTGGTTATATAAACCAATTGAACTAAATTTCGGATTCGGTTTAGATATGTTGATTTGGGTTGAAACTTTGCTTAGAAATTTTACTGTAAAATCAGCCCATTATGTAGCAAGAAACGTTTTTGGAAAGGAAGTAAGTTCTTTTGGAATTTCGTTCTCCCATTTGGAGACTTATATGGTCAGCCAAGATATTGCCTAAGGTTAAGTTCTTCATATGGAGAAAAGATGCTCTTAGGAGTAAGAGTATTCAAGTTGATGATCTCTGCTGTGTTTGTGGCAGATTGGAAGAGTCATTATTTCACATATTTTTCCAATGTGATTTTACTTCTATGTTGTCGCATTGTGCATACGAGTGGTTGCTGCCTTTCTTTGTGCCATGGTCGTCCTCATCCATGGAGTTAATTTTGGGCTAACCTTTTGATTAAAGCTGAGCAGGAAGATGTGCTAGAGTATGTGATGTATGTTTTATGGTTTTTGTGGAGCAATAAGAACAGTTGTTTATATTGATATCCAAATTGGTCGTGATCTATCTTGAGGAAGCCTACAAAATAAGGATGGTTAGGGGTGTCGGAGTTGGTACACCGACACGCGCTCCAACGTTCAATTCAGTCATTGCTTAATATGTTGAGAGAGATTATCAATAAATGAAGAAAAAAGTATAGAGAGAAAATGAATTACCTCCCTTTTTGCCTCTATGAAGGCTCACCTTATATATAAGACATATAAATAATGTAATTACTAAAATACCTTTAGGATCTTTATGGGTATAACAATTTACATAATAATATACTTGTGGCTTCCCAAAAGATTTAGCTACCTGAATTAAAAATTTGTTAGAGGAGTTTTAGGGATTGTTCGTAGAGGGAGTCATTGGGACTTGGTGTTTTGTCAATGGATATGTAAGAGCAAATAAGGAAAGAGTAGTAGAAAACCAAGAGAAAAGTGAGAGCAAGAAGAACAAAGAACAAAAACGTATGAGCTTGAGATTTATTTTTCATTTTCATTTTTTCATTCATAATATAGACATACAAAGACAATGGTTCAACCAATCAAAGTCTATGATTTAACCACTCTTGATGTCACATCAAAAACATCTTATCAACATCTAATCTTTGGGACCACAAACCCATGACATAGCTTGTAAAAAACATCTTACTTGGCTTGTCACATCAACTATTACATGCAAAAAGATAATCATGAAAAGGTTGCCACCAAAAAATGCCATAATAGTTAACACTCCTCCTTGACATTTTTGCTGGAAACACCAAGACTTAATCTTAATGTTTCAAACATTGCTTTAGGCAAGAACTTTGTTAAAATATTTGCAAGTTGGTTTTCTGAACTGCAATGAACCAACTTTACTTAATTCTCCGTTTAAGCTTATTTAACAAATGATATTTGATTTTGATGTGCTTGGTTCTACCATGGAATACTGGATTTTTGGCCATTGCCACAGTTGGCTGGTTATCACACCTAATCTTAGTTACTTCATTCTGAGTCAGGTTCAAATCCTGCAGCAATTTCCTTAGCCAAATTGCTTGGCTTACAGTGGCTGCAGTAGCAATGTACTCAGCTTCTACTGTTGATTGAGCCATTGTTTCTTGCTTCTTTGAATTCCAAGCAAACACACCTGAACCAAGTGTGAACAAATAGCCTGCAGTACTTTTCATATCATCGTAGGAACCTACCCAATCACTATCTGTGTAGCCCAACAGCTTTGTTTTATCTGTTTGTTGAAACAAAACACCATAATCAAAGGTTCCTTTGATGTATCTTAACACTCTCTTGGCTGTCTTGAGATGTGTTTCTCTTGGGCAGTGCATGAACCTTGAAAGGAGACTAACAGCAAACATTATATCTGGTCTGCTTGCTGTTAGATACATCAGACAACCAATCATCTCCTGTAATCTGTTTCATCCACCTTGGGAGAGTTGTCATCTTTACTGAGTTTTTCATTCAGTGCAAAGGAGTGGAAACTGACTTGCAATTTTCCATATTGAACCTTTTTAGCACTTCCTGGGCATACTTTTGCTGAGTGATGAAAATTTGATGTTGGGATTGTGAAATTTCAATCCCAAGGAAGTATGACATCTCTCCTAGGTCTGTCATCTCAAAACCTTGCATCATTTGGTCTTTGAAGTCCTGCACCAGCCTTGAACTGCTCCCTGTCACTAGTAGGTCATCAACATACAAAGAGACAACCAACAATTCCTTGTTGTCTGTAACCTTGATATACAATGTAGCCTCACTGAGGCTTTTCTTGAACCCCAAACTGAGCAAATGATCATCAATTCTGGAGTACCAAGCTCTTGGAGCTTGTTTCAGGCCATACAAAGCCTTTTTCAGCAAATAGACTTTATCTTCCTCTCCTTTGACAACAAAGCCTTCAGGTTGTTCAATATGAATCTCCTCCTAGAGATAACCATTCAAAAAAGCTGATTTAACATCAAGCTGGAAA
Organism: Fremontodendron californicum; assembly: GCA_030761205.1. Taxonomy (NCBI): domain Eukaryota; kingdom Viridiplantae; phylum Streptophyta; class Magnoliopsida; order Malvales; family Malvaceae; genus Fremontodendron; species Fremontodendron californicum. Next base: position 9,226,273 of record JAULJL010000044.1, on the reverse strand, counting down.
ATCTTCCATCCCTTTTGTGCTGCTAAGGCCAGTAACAATCTTATAGTGTCCAACCTTGCAACAGGGGCAAAGGTCTCTGAATAGTCAATACCATACTGTTGAGAGTACCCTTTGGCCACTAGTCTGGCCTTGTGTTTGTTGACAGAACCATCTTCATTCTATTTGGTTCTGTAAATCCACTTGACACCAACCACATTTTTGTTGCTTGGTCTGTCTACCAGCATCCAAGTCTGGTTTTTCTTGATCATTAGAATCTCCTCCTTCATTACATCTCTCCATTCTGGAGACTTGGAGGCATCATTGAAGTTGACAGGTTCAAGAATGGCCACATGAGAGCTTTGGTAAATATCAGCAAGCGACCTGGTTCATCTTACAGGCTCATGGTCAGTGATTTCATCATCAAACATGAGATCTTCTTGCTGTTAAGTGTTTGAGTTTGCAACAATATGTTTAACAGGCTCTTCTTCTTGTCTTTCCCAATTTCATGTAGCTACCTCATTGAACTTTACATTCCTGCTTACTGTCATTTTTCCAGTGAGAGGATTATAAGCTCTATATCCCTTGGTAACATTGCTATAGCCAAGGAAGATGCAAACTTCTGCCTTCTGGTCGAGCTTATCTCTTTTGATTTCAGGAACATACACATAACAGATACTACCAAACACCCTGAGATGATGAACTGAAGGTTTAGTATCATACCAGGATTTATATGGAGTTTTACCTTTCAAGGCTTTAGTTGGCAGTCTGTTGAGAAGATAGACTGCAGTGTTTGCAGCTTCTGCCCAAAATTTATTTGGTAGTTTCTTTTCAAATAGCATGCAGCTGGTCATCTCCATAACAGTTATGTTCTTTCTCTCACTGACTCCATTTTTGTTGTGGAGTGTAGGTTGCTGCAAATTGATGTATAATACCTGCAATCTTGCAAAACTCATTGAATTTGTTAGATGTGTACTCAGTACCATTATCTGACCTTAGAACTTTAATCTTGCAGCCACTCTGGTTTTCAATCCAAGCCTTAAACCCCAAAACATAACTGCTACCTCAGACTTTTGTTTCATGAAGTATATCGAACACATTCTAGAGAAATCATCTATGAATGCAATAAAGCACCTGCTGCCATTTAAGGAAGGTGTTCTCATGGGACCACAAACATCTGTGTGGATCAGCTGCAACTTTTCAAAGGCTCTCCATGCCTTGTTGATTGGAAATGGAAGCTTGCTTATTTTTCCAAGCTGACAGACTTCACAAACTTTAGAGTGTTGTGCAACGGTTGGCATGTTTAGCACTAGCTCATTTTTGTGCAAGTGATTTAAAGCCCTGTAGTTGAAATGGCCTATTCTTTTATGCCACAATTCAGATTCATCAATCGAACCTGTGTATGCTGATGAATTGGCTTGATCCAAGTTTAAGGAGAGACACTTTCCCCTCATATCAACAACAAATAGCTCATGCCAAAAGAGTCATAAATTATACATGTTCTATCTTTAAACATTAAAGAATAGTTTTTCTCAAGTAGCTGTCCAACACTTAGAAGATTTTGGTCAATCTCAGGTACAAACAAAACATCTGGAATGTATTTAGTACCTGATGATGTCTCAACAGCAACAACACCTCTTCCTTTGACTTCAATGGATTCTCCATTTCCAACTCTGACTTTGGAGTTCCATGTTTTGTCGAGCTCTTTAAACAAGTTGATGTAAGAAGCCATGTGGTGAGTGCATCCACTGTTAATAAGCCATGCACCAGAGGATGATCCAATTGCATAGCAAGTGTCAACAAAGACTTGTTCATCTTCCTACTGTGGAATATCAGCAACTCTGGCTTGCTAGTCTGGCTGTTGTTGATTTTTGTTCTTACATACCTTTTCAACATGGCCAAGCTGTTTACATGACTTGCATTGAACATCAGGTCTGTACTAGCAGTATTTCTCTAAGTGAGTGGTTTTCTTGCAGTGAGAACAGACTGGAAACTTCTCTTTCTTTCCACTGTTCTTGTTTCTTTTGTCCCATTGCTTCTTGCCTTTAAAGTCAGCTTGTTGTTTCCCCTTTTCTTTAGCAGTAAATGCTCCTTCAGTTGAGCCTTCTTGTCTGATGGCCCTTCTTTGCTCCTGAGCTTGCAGGGCATTGAACAACTCTGCTAGAGTGATCTTGGTCAGATCCTTGGAGTCTTCAAGGGATGAGATTTTGGCTTCAAATCTCTCTGGTAAGCTGACTAGGACTTTTTCCACAATCCTACTGTCCCGTAACTCCTCTCCAAGTAATCTGATTTTGCTGACAACTTTCATAAGTCTGTCATTATAATCTTTCAGACTCTCTGAATCCTTCATCTTCAGAACTTCAAATTCTCTCCTTAGATTTAGCACTTGCATCTGTCTCGTTTGTCACTGCCTTGGAATTCTTCTTTGAGCAAATCCCAAGCTTGTTTTGCAGTCTCACAGTTTATGATTCTGATAAATATCTCATCAGAAACTGATGATTCAACGCAGCTTTTAGCTTTGTATCCCTTTGCCTTTTCTTCACTGTAGTTCTTCATTTGGTTGACTGTTGGATTTGCTGGCAAGTGAGGTGGTTCTTTCTCATTTTCGACCACTTCCCACAAATCAAAAGCACAAAGATAAGTCTTCATTTTGACAGCCCATATTTGGTAGTTTTTACCAGAGAAAACAGGAGGTGAAGGCAAAGAACAACTGCTTGAAGCCATTTGTAGTTGACAAATGCTAAACTCAACTCTCAAGTGTTTTCAGGCCCTCTAAAGTCAAGAGAAGGATACCAATTATAAGAGCAAATAAGGAAAAAGTAGTAGAAAACCAAGAGAAAAGTGAGAGCAAGAAGAACAAAGAACAAAAACGTATGAGCTTGAAAATTGTTTTTTATTTACATCTTTTCATTCATAATATAGACATACAAAGACAATGATTCAACCAATCAAAGTCTATGATTTAACCACTCTTGATGTCACATCAAAAATATCCTATCAACATCTAATCTTTGGGACTACCAACCCATGACATAGCTTGTAAAAACCATCTTACTTGGCTTGTTACATCAACTATTACATGCAAAAAGATAATCATGAAAAGGTTGCCACCAAAAAATGTCATAATAGTTAACAGGATACCTCATCTTTATCAGACTTATAAGGTCAATACATGTAACGCCTCAATCTCACATTGAAAAATTGTGAGGATCCATTATGATATATATATGTAGAGACTCAAATTTATACTTGTGAGGAGTCTTTTGTGTTACAAAATCGTGAGATATTCGAGTCTAAACAAACAATACCTCGCAGATTGGGTGTGAGTTTCCACAATAAAGATGCAGTTGTGGATGCTAAGAATGGACCAACAACACTTTAAATGGTTGTTAGAGATATGCAGGGTTCATTCTTCCTTGGCAATATCTGAAATCAGTGCAGCTCATGCTTCTTTTTGGGCTGTAGCACTAGCAAGTTTGATTTTGAATATTGTAGATTTAGCTTCCTCTTGCACTATTTTTTATTTCGTTCACGCAAAGATAGATGCCAACAAACTAACCCATAATTTAATCAAAGATTGTGGGAAAAAGCCCCAAAAAACTTGAGCCATGACAGTTTGACATCCGTTAATCATGGTCTAAAGTCTCAGCAGCTACCATTCCAAGTCCTATAAATTGTGCCACAGCCTCCCCATGCCCAAAATGCACCAAATACCATATAACTTTATCGTTTTTATCACAAATATTATCACTTTGTGTAGGACAAAAAAATGAAGAGGTTTTCGTTTGTTGCCTTATGTGCGGTGGCACTGGTGGTGGCACTGCTATTTTCAGGTGAAGCAAGCAGGGCGGAGGCGGCAGTGACATGTAGTCCCATGGAGCTCAGCTCATGCTTGGAGGCAATCATGTCATCGACGTCGAGTGCTCCGTCGGACAATTGTTGCAGCAAGCTGAGGGAGCAGACGCCATGCTTTTGTGGGTACCTTAAGGACCCATCTCTTAAACAGTTTGTCGACAATCCTAATACTAGAAGGGTTGCTACCACTTGTGGAGTCGAATATCCTCAGTGTTGAAAAACTCCTTAATTAGAATATCTATTTGGGCAGCATAGGGTTGTCTTTGCTATCAAGTACTGATCTGAATAAATGAATAATGATGATAAGGTAATATTTACTTGTATAAGTTGGAAGAAGCCTAATAATAATAATAATATTATAGATGCTATGATGGATTGTGATTAGATTTAGTAATATTGAACACCACATGATTATACGACACGAATACGATACAATAAAAATAACTAAAACACGACACGACACGAAAAAATAACACGAACACGATACGAATACACGAATGTCTTAAAATTTATATAATATGAATTATTAACGTATCAAAATTCATATAAATATAAAATACTTTAAACACGATTATGATACAACAGAATACACAAAGACGACACGAATATACGAATTGTCAGATTTAATTGGGATGATGTATCTTGTGAAAATGGGCACATCTCTTTTTATTTATTTATTTCTTTTCTTTCCTCTTTTGATTTGAGAAATCTAACACTCAAACAACAACAATTTGTTATGATTCAAGGATAGTTTTTTAGCACAATTAATAGAAAGATAAATAATTAAGAGTTTGTCTTTAATAGATTAATAATATAATTTTTTTAATTTTAGATTAAAATATAGTTTTTTAGCACAATTAATAGAAAGATAAATAATTAAGAGTTTGTCTTTGATACATTAATAATATAGTTTTTTTAACTTTACAAATGAAATTAAAATATTGTCATATGTTTCATATTTTTATTTTTTTAAATATATCTTAAGAGATATTATATTTTTATTTTTTTAAATATATTTTAAGAGAAATGTGTCACACAAATCTAAAAATTCTACCGACTATGAATGTAATAATTTCTCAAAAACTAAATTAAGTATTAAGGGTTAAGATTTGAGGTTGGGTTTTGCACTCTTTCTTATACTTCTTCGAATGTACAAAAAGAAAAAAGAAAACTAAATTAAGTTTTGGCATATCTCATCTTTGATCTCTTTAGTCTAAATTAGTAGCTTCTCTGCTTCTTTCCATTGAAAAATTACCATTTCTTCCTAACCCAATTGGTAAGTGAATATATATCAAGCCACATAAACAAAAGTTTTTCTCGTGTGCTGACTTTAACTTTCCACTTTTGCTGACTTTAATTTTTTTTCTTTAATTTTTTAGTTTTTTTTATGCCTTTATAATTATGTAGCATTAATGATGTGATATTGATATAACATTTTTATCACAAATAAAAATCATTTGCCCCCATTTTTTTACCTTTACCGGTGCCTCAACTCTCATAACAAGTTGCGGATTCATTTTTTTGGTGTTGTTTTCTTCCTCGTCTATTTTCAATTGTTTAACAGAGGTTATGAAATACAAATACGACCAATTGGTATTTTACCGGTGATAGAATAAGCGAATTCCACGATATCATCTCCTTTATTTGCATTGTCTTTGTATCCGTGTTTTTTATTTTATTTTATTTTTTTTTATTTTATTTTTTATTTTTTTTACAAGCGAAATTAGTTTTTTTATTAAACAAAGAATTGGGTCAAACATTATAAATGAACAGGTACGAAAAGAACAAAAAAAAGGTGTGCGGCTCTTTACGAGAGTGGGAGCACGGATAGGGGCAGGGAAATGAGGGCAACGGATTTGGATTCTTTTATCACTGTCAAGTTCTTATTAGATGTTTATTATCATATCAATCATTTAACTAACCGTATTAATTTAGAGGGCAAAAATGCTATCGAAATGAAAGTTCAAGTATCTAAGTGATCGTTTTAATTTTTTATGTACAAAACTGACAGAAAATGAATAGTATAACAGCTAAATATGTATTTAAAATTCAAAATTAAAAATTTTAAAAGTTGGAAATTTTAACAAAAATTAAAATCTGAATTTAAGAAAAAAATCCAAAAAAAAAAAAAAAGAGGGGAAAGAATCGGGAAGAGAGAAGGAAGGAAAAAGAAGAGAAAAAGGGATAGGGAGGTTCCATTGGCATCGATCTACTTAGTACGGGGTAGATTGGCCTTGGGTCGACTAATCGGCGTCGTAAGCACTTCCCTTTCCCTCTTCTCTTCTTTCTCTCTCTCCGATTCTTTTCCCTCTCTTTTTTTTGGTTGATTTTTTTTTTTTCATTTTTGAACTAAAAGAAATCATTTTTTTTAAACTTTAAAAATTTTAATTTAAAAAAAAAAACTCAATAATTTTAAAATTTTAAAATTTGAATTTTTAAAAAAATAATATTTAATGTTTTTTTTTGAATTTTTTTTATAAAATTTTCCATTTTATTATTTTTGAAATTTAACTTTTTGAAAATTTCTTTTTATTTGGATTTTTTTTTTATAAATTTTCATATTTTTTATTTTTCTTTTTTTCAAAAAAAATTAATTTTTTTATTTGATTATGTTAATGTGACACTAATAATATGATATTTGTTAGTTCTCATATAATTTCAATACTGCATTTATATAAATATATATATATACGAACATTAAAGAAATAGAACTAATAATAATAAATCTAAATTTATTATTAAAACCGAATATATATATATATATATATATATATATGAATAAAATAAAATAAACTCACAGATTTCATAGAAGGAAAAACAATATCGAGTCAAGGTAGAACCTCTGACCTTAAGACGACTATTGCCTGTCTATCAGGTGGTTACATTAAAATGCAACTCGTCTCCCAGGGCCTCCTTGATAACATTTCTATCAAGAGCATACTCGAAGCAACACGGTGAACCAAAAAAATGTCGATCTCTCTCACAAGACAACAGTAAAAACCGAGAGCAGAAGAAAAAAAATTGAGTGAGCGAAACAGGCAGTGCTATAGAGTTTAAATAGAAAAACAGAGGACTGCTCGGACTGTCACAACAGTTGGCAAGAACTAGACCTGCTCACGGGCCGGGTAGCCTGCCCGGCTCGGTATTTTATGTATTATAATAATATTATTTAATTTTAATTATAAAAATATAAAAAATAATATTTTACATATAATGAATAGTAAATTCGAGCTCACGGGCCGGCCCCGCCCGGCCAATGAGCACCTATAGCAAGAATTGGTTCGGTCAAAATGAACAGTAACAGAACGGTTCAATTTAAAACAAACAAAACGTTTGAAAACAAAACGGTTCGGTTGGAATAGGTATTTTAATCAGACAGGTCTCTTGGTTGGAGGAGGCTAAATCGATTCGATTTGGACCAAAAAAAAAGTAGGTTGGACAGTAAAAAATTAATTACTGACCCAAACCCGAGCCAACCCAGCCCGACATGGCTCGACGGCGCGCGCGTGTGTGGTAGCCCATTTTTTTGTGTAGGTCCTCACCCTTTACAAAAACTTGGGTGCCCCTTGGGGCCCAACCCAACATAGAACGTAAGCCTAAATAAACTACAAGCTTAAGCTTTTTCTTTGTTCAATATGGGATTCCACACCAAGCACAACTTCAACCAACTTCTTCCTCTTCAAGTGGGTACCTTTGAGATTAATTTCTCATTCAAACATGATATCAATTGTGTACATAAATTATACACTATGTATCTACTTACGGCAACCTATGTATTGATATACGTATTTCGTATTTATACACTCAAATTAACCATTGATATCCAACAATCTCCCACATGAATGAAAATTATCTGATTAAAACGACGAACTGACTCGAAATATGAGAGAGAATAACTTTGAAGAGTTATTGCATCAAGACAAATAGCTTTTGGCTTTGAACCTTCATAGTGACAACTCTCGGATTTACTTGGCTAACTAGTGAACATGATGTCTTGAACTATTCAGCCTTTCGTGTAAACCAAGACAATAGGTATCACGCAATTCCTCTTCGAACATCTTTGGTTCTCACGGTTGTGTCTATTTTGGCCTCGAACACATCCTGATTTCTATGAGTACTCTAGAAAATTTAGCCTGATCAATTATCATAGAAATGGTCACGTTTCATACTCATATAGGTGATTTCTTATCAAGAGTATCCTGCAATACTCTACTTGATTTTGTCAAGCTATAAGAATCATTAAAAGCATAACTTATCCTAACTCCTTTGCAAGCAGCACTAATTCATCATAGGAATGGATAAGAGTATTTAACTCTTCTAGTGCTCACACTAAGTTAACATAATTCGATTGTCCCTTTGAACCTAGATCTTGGGATCTCCAGTCAACTAGGTTGGGTTGCCATTATGTAACTTTAATTTATAGGCTTAAGACCCATTCCCCTCAATGATTTATTTACTTGCTCTCATGTTAAACCTTTCGTAAGCGCGCAATATTATCCTTTGATTTTACATAATCAAAAGTGATAATCCCATTTGAGAGCAACTATCTAACAGTATTGTGTCTTCGACGAATGTGTCAAAATTTATCATTATACAAATTACTTTGTGCCTACCAATTGCAGATTGGCTATCCCAATGTATGCAAATTGCAGGCACAGGTTTCGGCTAACATGGAATATCTTCTAAAACATTTCGAAGCCATTTTGCTTCTTTTTCAGCTTTATCTAAAGCTATAAATCTAGATTCCATAGTGGATCTGGCAATACATGTTTGTTTAAAAGATTAGCAAAACACTGTAGCTCCTCCAATAGTAAAGATAAATCTGCTAGTGGATTTCGAATCTTTAGTATCGGATATCCAATTTGCATCATTGTACCCTTTAAGCACAGTTGGAAATCAAATTTTTGAGTACTCTTACTATGGCCTTCAAGAATGATCCTTTCTAGGATTACTTGTAAATCTACTCAGTTTTCTAACTGAGTATGTTATGTCTTTACATTCATTTACAACCTAATGGTTTGCTTCTAGGGTCCGTGCCACTCTTGGCACCATCAGGGATCACCGATCCCATGGACAAGGTCTCATCCTCCACTCTACAACGGGGTAGTCATGGCAGCACCAAGGCATGCCGATACCAAACCATGTCACTCTTCCCCACTTACTATGTCGATACCCTCATTGACGCCAAGATCACACCCGAGTACCCTTGTTGCACAAAGTTGACATTTTCTCACATGTCCTTCTCTTGCCTTTAAAGACTGGGTCATGATCCAATCAAATGATGTACCGAATACAGTTTTAGGTCCTATAATAATCTTTTTTAAGCGGAGGAACCACTACCTTAGCAAGACACCCCCACACTTTAATGTATTTATAGGATGGTCTTCGACCCTTCCATAATTCACACGGTGTCTTGTCCGATTTCTTGTGGGTATTTTATTCAATATATAATTGGCTAATAAAATAGCCTCCCCCACCAGTTTTGAGGTAACCCTGAATTTATCCACAAAGCCTTCATCATTTCTTTCAACGTTTGGTTGTTGTGTTCTGCAATACCATTTTGTTGAGGTGAATAAAGAGCAGTGGTTTGATGGATGATACCATTTTTTGAACATAATTCATTAAACAATGAATCATATTCATCACCCCTATCACTCATTATTTTAATTTTCTTGCTTAGTTGATTTTCGACCTCATTTTTAAAAAGCTTAAAAGCTTCCAAGGCCTTGTCTTTGCTTCTTAGCAAATAGACATAACAATATCTTGTGCAATCAACAATAAAAATATTGAGATACTTTTTACCGCCTCTAGTTTGCACAAATTTTAAGTCACAAATATCAGTGTGAACTAAGTCTAGAGATTCACTACTTCTTTCTATCGAATAAAAAAGAGCCTTAGCTAATTTGTATTTCAAATAATTTTCGGAAACAAATCCAGATTGCTGATTCTTTGCAAGGTCTTGTAATTTACATGACCTGATCTACCATACCATAAATTAGAGGACACAATCAAATAAACAGAAGAAATAATCTTATTATTATTCTTGTTCTTTGGTACAACAACCATTACATTGAGCTTATAAAGCCTATCACTTTATCCTCTACCCACAAACATGATACATTTAGTGAGTACAAATTTATCTGATTCAAATACCAGCCTGAACCCTTTTTTGCTCAACAGAGAGCCGAAAACCAAATTCTTACAAATTTCAGGAGCATGAACCACATTGTTCAAAGTTAGCTCTTTTTCGGATGTCATCTTGAGCACCACCTTTCCATGGCCTCGTACCTTGCAGACCGAAGAGTTCCCCATAAATAGTTGCTCATCAACAGCAGCTTCTTTATACTTGGAGAAACTCTTTTTATTAAAACAAACATGACAAGTGGCACCGGTATCAACCCACCATGTCTTAGGTTTTCTACCATGTTTACTTGTGTCACTATTGCAGCGAGCTCAATCTCATTATCATCAACTAAGTTGGCTTGAGCTTTCTTTTTTTGGTTCTGAAGGCAATCCTTTGCTCGATGACCGGGCTTGTTATATATGAAACAAGTTCCCATAAAATTTTTGAAATTCATTCCTTTATTACCTTGGGAAGGACTAGAACCAACATATTTCCTCTTGTTGGTCTTGTGCGAATATTCAACAACATTTTCCTTGGCTTCCATGGTCTGAGCTTTAACCCTCTTTTCTGAACCGCGGTTATCCTCTTCGATTCTTAACCGAACAATCAGGTCCTCTAAAGTTATCTCATTTCTTTTGTGCTTTAGATAGTTCTTGAAATCCTTCCATGAAGGTGGTAATTTCTCTATCAAAGCGGCCGTCTCAAATGATTCACTAAGAATCATTCCGTCGGCAGTATTCTCATGGAGGATCAACTGATACTCTTGGACTTGACTAATCACGGTTTTCGAGTCCACTATTTTGTATTTCAAAAACCTATCAACCACAAATTTCTTCGTGCCAACATCATCGGTTCTGTAATTTCTTTCTATGGACTCTCACAGCTCTCTTGCTGTTTTGATTGGGCCATATATGTTATATAAGGTGTTGTCCAATCCGCTGAGGATATAATTCTTGCATAGGAAGTCAAAATGCTTCCATGTTTCCACCGAGGCTACAGCCATAGGATCGGTCTCTCCCTTTTTGGGAACCGGGGCCTCATCCCGTAAGAACCGGGCTAGATTTAGAGTAGTTAAATAGAACAACATCTTTTGCTGCCAACGTTTGAAGTCCAGACCACTGAACTTCTCGGGCCTCTCACCATGTGTAACATGTAGTGGCTGTGGAGCTACAGGTGCACTAGCAGTACCGGTAGATCGTTCTACCATATGTTATTAAGAAATAACAGGATCAACTTGGTGCAATTTATAAAAATTGACAACCAATTTGTTCACAATAAATATATTTATATGATCACAATAAATATATATTACAAATATATATATATATATATATGAGATCACAATAAGTATATATATTACAAATATATATATATATGCTCACAAAATATATATATTACACAATAGTATCAATATATATATATATATTATAACAAATTCAACTATAAATATATATATGTTATAACAAACTAACTATATATTATATATGCTTTCAATATATATAAATATATATATATATATATTCGACAACAATAATGAAACAAAACAAATAATCTAAATAATTTGTCTTAATGAATTTACTCATATTTTCATATGTTCCTTAAGTATGGCCACTTAAAATAACCATCAATATGAAAAGCATTGACCAAAGGATTACAAAAAGTACCTTTCATATTTCATGCTTATCCATATTTATTTTTCAAATCTTATATTTAAAATGAAAGAGCAAATTATAAAATCTGCCATGCATGATTCCATAGTGTCTGACTTGAAAATGTCTCACAAATATTCTATGTATGGTGGACATAATAAAAAAATATATATATTTTGCAATCTTTACTTTCACTTTCTCACCAACCAAATGGTATATATCAATGAAAGAGCTAGGTTAAAGATGCCGATAAACAATAAATATTTTGAGAAGACAGATATGATCGTATTCAAATGAATAATTAAAACAAATGAATAATTCCGTCATCCCTACTAACCATTAAAACAAATGCAATGAAGCATCAAGAACATAGTTTTATATATTCGTATACAACGTATATGCCGTAATGAAACAAGAATTGTTAATAATCGTCTTAAGAATGATAGTTCTCGTATAATTTCAATACTGCATTTATATATATATATATATGCGCGAACATTAAAGAAATAAAACTAATAATAATAAATCTGAATTTGTTATTGAAACCGAATATATATATATATATATATATGAATGAATAAAATAAACTCACAGATTTCATAGAAGAAAAAACAATATCGAGTCAAGGTAGAATCTCTGACCTTAAGATGATTATTGCCTATCTATCAAGTGCTTACAGTATAATGCAACTCGTCTCTCAGGCCTCCTCGATAACGTTGCAATTGAGAGCACACTCGAAGCAACACGGTGAACTAGAAAAATGTCGGCCTCTCTCACAAGACAATAGTAAAAACCGAGAGCAGAAGAGAAAAATTTGAGCAAGCGAAACAGGCAGTGTTCTCAAGTTTAAATAGAAAAACAGAGGACTGTTCGGACTATCACAACAGTTGGCAAGAACTGGTTCGGTCAGAATGAACAGAAACAAAACGGTTCGATTTAAAACAGACAGAACGTTTGAAAACAAAACGGTTCGGTCCGAACAGGTATTTTAAGCAGACAGGTCTCTTGGTTGGAGGAGGCTGAACCTGTTCGATTTGGATCGAAAAAATAAGTCGGTTGGATAGTAAAAAATTAATTATTGACCCAAACCCAATGCTCGGCGGCGTGTGTCGTAACCCATTTTTTGTGTAGATCCTCACCCTTCATAAAAACTTGGGTGCCCCTTGGGACCCAACCCAACATGGAGCCTAAGCCTATATAAACTACAAGCTTAAGCCTTTCTTTGTTAAATGCGGGATTCCACACCAAACACAATTTCAACCAACTTCTTCCTCTTCAAGTGGGTACCTTTGAGATTAATTTCTTATTCAAACATGATATCAATTGTGTACTTAAATTATACACTGTGTATCTACTTACTACAACTTACGTATTGATATACTTATTTCATATTTATACACTCAAATTAACCATTGATATCCAACAACATTGACGTGATATTTTATCACGTGTCATCATTTCATTGAATATTTTTATCACGTCAGAGTAATTCAGACCAAAATGCTTATCGAGTGAAAATTTGAATACTTAATTAACAGTTTTTATTTTAACTAATAGAAGGTATACAGTACAAGAATTAAATCAATATTTAACCCTTTTTTAAAAGTCTATAACAATTTAAAATTAGCATATAGGAGTGCTGTCGCAACCTAAAAAATAACAAGTCTCATCGCGAGATTTTTACTCGTTAAACGTGACATTAGGGAAAATAGAGTAAAAAACGACTTAATTCCTCCCGAAATAAAATGAGGGTTTAAAAACAACATCGAAAAAGAAATTAAGTCGCCACCAATCTTTTTTGGCTAGGTGTGATCAACCACCTATTAAAACCGGTTTTGTAAAACATTTTAAAAACCAATTTCAAGTCTGCATTTTTAAACTTGAAAAGTCAAAGAAGCGGGTTCGGGACTCGGTTACGTGTAGGGAAGGATTAGCACCCCCACAACGCCCGTATAAAATGACACCTTATTAATCGTGTGTTATCTCAAGTCTCTGTAAAAAAGTCGGTTTTAGATTTGGCATTTCAAAATAATTCTCAATTTAAAGAAAAATAATTTCATTTTTAATTGAAAATGATCCGAAATTTATTAATTCAAAATTTTTCTATATTCCCCTTACAAATGCGGCAAAATAATGAAATTGTTATTTATTTAGAAAATCTCCGAATAATTCTCGTTTTTGAAAGAAAGATATTCCTTTATTAATGATAATTGATGATATCCTCTCCAACAAACCCGACAGAGAACTCATGAATTATTTTAACTCGGGAATATCTTTATTTTTATTTAAAATCATTATCTTTTTCAAAACATTTTTTAAAAAATGAATATGAATATGTGTGACATAGTAAAGATGACAAAGTCAAAAATCTAGACGATATAATATAACCTAAGTGACATGGTATATTCTAAATGACATGATATAACCTAAGTGACACGGTATATTCTAAATGACATGGCAAAAAAACATAGAATAACATGAAATATTCACAACCATATAACAATCAATATAACACCATAAAATATAAATCAAAATAATAATATTATCATAGAAATATTCATAGCAAAAATCATATATCATATAATATGCATGAACATGAAAAATGCAATGCATGAAAATATATATTTTCCTTTAAATAAGGAAATCCGTATACCTAAAAAGATATCCGATTACCTTAGGAAAAGACATCAAATTAAAATTTCTAAAATAAAAAATACTTTGTGATTGGTTTGAAAACAATCTTGAAAACTTTGGATTAAAATGGCACATGACCGAAATCCCCTTTTGAAAAAGGCTCTATTTTCCTAACTTTGAAAACCCGGACTTGACCACCTGATGCACCCAAAAGAGTGTATCTTATTTAACCTTGCACTAAAAAGATAAATTGTAAGTATAATGATTAGCAAGGGTCGAGTCCTCAGGGATTGGGTTTTAATTTATGAGTTATTAGTTTATAACTTACGTTCAAAGAAAACAAGAAAAGAAAAGGGATTTTTGAAGCCAGATTTAAACTAAGTAAAAAATAAGAATAAGATGCAAGGCGGTATAACCAGCCAATAAAAATATATATACTAAATTAGGCGGTATAACCAGCCAATAAAAATATATATACTAAATTAGGCGGTATAACCAGCCAATAAAAATAAAACAAAGTTAATATACAAATTAGGCGGTATAACCAGCCAATAAAAATAAATATAAAAAATAAGCAAACTAAAAGTAAGAAAACAAGTAAGTAAGAAGAATCAAATATGAAAAATATGGTTAAGGTTTCATTCTCCACCACTAGACATCATTAAGAATCAATTTCAGATCTATCAATATCAACCAACTGTCAAAGTTAACAACCGTAGATAACAACAAGCTCTGTTATCCCAATCTTTCCTTAGTTTGTCGTTAAATAGAACAAGCTCTCTATTTAATCTCTAACCATTAAACAACCTAGAATAAGCTTTCTAAATTCAATTTAATGGCAGCTTTATGATGAGAAAGATAGGTTGATCTAAGCAACAAACACATAAGCTCGGATTGTTCAACTTAGGTTATGTTCCACTTTGCAATTATTGAAAACTTGACCATAATCATTAATCACAAATTGCCACTTATGAATAGGAAATCAAGACAATTACACGGATCAAGATTCCTAAACTAGCAATAGATAATTATCAAGATCTATCTAGTTGTACACCTAAATAAATCAAGATAACATCATGAACAATTCTTGTAGAAGAACATAAGCAACTTTGATAGAAAATTAATGATAGATAAAATCTGAAAATCAATCACAAAACATGTCTAGGGCTTTGAAATCACCCTTAACCAAATAGAAGTTTAGCCTAGCATAGGCATTGTAAACATAAACATAAAATTAAAGAAAATCTAAGAAGAAAATAAAAGAAAGAAAGAAGAAGAGGAAGAATATTAATTATCCAACCTCTTGCTCTCTCTAAAGAAAAAGAAAACTAGAGAAAAGAAAGAAAACTAGAGAAAAGAAAGAAGAAGAAAACTTAGAGAATTTTATTAAAATGGCTAATATCCTACCTATGTACAATATGATCCCTTACAATCATCCAAGGCCCTCTATTTATACACATTTTGGAGGGCTAAATGACAAGAGACAAGCTTTACAAATTTCAAAGGTAGGTATAATAGGTGGGTGCATTTTCTAACAATTTTCGTCATACATGACGATTTTGATCAGCCAACTTGATGGTCGATTTTGTCAATTTTGCAGGCCTTATCTGATCACATGGTCTTCTAGAAAAATGTTACCCTATCCGTTACTGATCCATAGCCGTTGGAATCAGCTCATTTGCTGATGTGGATAAGAAGATATGGGCAAAATACGAAAACAGGTCAGCACAGACGTCATTGCACATCAGCCAACTTCATGGTCGATTTCGCTAGGGAAAACGACTCCGTTTCAAGAAGTGTAAAACATGAAAAAGATAGATATGCCTATTAGCTTTGCACGGCTACAAATTTCAGCCTTATTTCTTCAGTGAAACTCGAGATATAGCTGATATGGCAAAAGGTGTCGGAACTGGAACTGAACTGGATTTGCCCTTAATTCTAGTAATCTGAAATCACTCAAAGAAACTTGTGAAAAAGACCAAAATACATAAAAATATAAAAGATCATAAACACAATTAGACTAAACAATAATAACTCGTATTTGACACAAAACAATAATAAAACATAACTAAAAACTATATAATTATACGAGTTATCACACCCCCACACTTAGCTTTTTGCTAGTCCTCGAGCAAAATCAAGTAAAAATAAAATAAGAAAATCTAATCTAATCCACTTTCGTAGGAAATCACGGTGGCACTTAGCATGTGACACAAGCCTTTAAACCCCTAGGTGTCCCTAGTGGACGAGTTTAGTCTCGTGAGGGTTTACTAGAACGATACCCACAAACATTGAAAAACTAAAATATAAATAAACTACATATACTAAAAATATTTATTCCTAATCCTTTCAATACAAATTAGAGACAATCTTTGAACAAGTCTTATAAACTAATCAATAGCTTAAAGAATTTCACAAAAAATCATGCTTGAATGTAAATTGTTTGAGTTAAGCCAATATTAACATAACATATCTCAATCAAAATAGTGCATGTTCAAATTTAATCTCAACTTCTCACATGGGATACCCTCATGATTTTCACTCTTTAAAGTAGTGGTGAAGTGTTTACACTCAATCAATCTCATGAAAATAGTTCTACCATATTCTTGCTTGTCCACCTATTCTCCACTATTTAGATCATACAACTTCATAAATCAAGAGGTCTTTAATCAAGGTTGTAATGGGGCCAAGGGGTTTGTAATGTGGTTGAAGAACAAAAGGATAAAGATATCACAAAGGTTCCAAAGAG
The DNA here is from genome assembly GCA_030761205.1 of Fremontodendron californicum. NCBI lineage: Eukaryota > Viridiplantae > Streptophyta > Magnoliopsida > Malvales > Malvaceae > Fremontodendron > Fremontodendron californicum. The sequence continues at coordinate 9,209,286 of JAULJL010000044.1, read as the reverse complement.
TTCATAGAATTTAGAGACAAAATAAGATTTTGCAGATAAAACTTTCTCAATATTCTTTAGAAGTACATAATCACATAGGCTGAATATTTCATGTTGAGCCTTTACTTCATTCTAACCAACTTTCGAACATCTTTTTCTTTTCTTTAACTAGAAGTTCAAGAGATTATTCAAAAAAAAAATTTTTTTTTTCACATGGGAATGTATTTGGCAATATTCCCTCTATTTTTCTCTTGACTTTTGCCTTTCTCCTCCCCCACACTTATCTTTTGTTCTAACCCAAATTTTCAAAAAATATCCCTTGTTTTTGCAATATGTCTCAAACATTCTAGTCCATCTTTAGAACAAGGGTAAAGATATAAATGTGTTTAGGCTAGGTGTAAGATGTGGTTACCAAATAAATAGCTTATTCAATGTAGGCTCAAATTGGTTTACTAGAGGGATGTTCTCTTGGAACATCAATAAGGGATGGCTGTTTGGCCCTAGTTAAAAAGTCCTAATGCCTCTATCATATTCATGTTGTTACATGCATCAATATAGTCTCAAATGGTTTAAAGCAAGTTCTAGAGAATCATGTAATCATAAGAGCACTCAAGAAAGAAATTAGATTGATTTGTATAATGCATCAATCATTATAGGCTCAAAAACTCACAATGATGATTATACAAGTCAGATTAAGTCTAAACATGCTTCTTTCTCAATCAACATATCATATTAACATTGGCTCATAAAAAGATTGATATCAAGTTCAATTCTCATGAAAATCTTCTCACTAATAAATCTGTTTTAGACTTATGCAATTCATATCTCATCATTGTATTAAAAAGGAACTAAAACACACTAAAAATAATAATAATAAAGACTCATAAAAAAAAAAATAGTAGACAAAAATAAAAGAAATCCTAAATCATTCCCCCCACACTTAATTCTTACATTGTCCTCAATGTAAGTCTATTAACCCAAATGAAAGAATCATGTGTAAGAGAAAAGAACTAATAACATAAGAATAGGAACAACTAAGACTCAAAACAAAACAAACTCATGCAACCTAAATAATCCTAAAATACTAAACAAAAATTAAAAAGTAAACATAAAAAATAAAAATAAAAACAATAAAAATAAAAATAATAAAAGAAAAGAAAAAGGAAAAGAAAGAGAAAGAGAAAGAGAAAGCAAATCTGAATATGGAAGGTTGGCAATTTCTTCTTTAATTGGGTTGCCTTCCCAATTAACACTTGAGTTAATGTTTTGAACCTAACCAACACCCCTTCTTGGCTTTTTAGGCTTGTCAGGCTCATACATGAAATTTTCCAAATTAATGCGTTTGAGAGGAAGCTTTCTTTGCACAACAGTGGATGCATTCTCCATTACAAGTATTATTCCATCATCCTTTGTGGTGCATATCTCATCGAGGAATGGAGCATATTTTGATACTTGTTGAATGGCATCCACAAACAAGTTGTTTAAGGTTTCTGGCATGTGTTGTTCATGTTCTTCCTCCATGAACTTTGCAAATCTACTAGGAAAAGGTGGAGAAGAAACATTAGTATGAAGTGAAACCTTAAACGTTACCTCAGGTGCCGAAATACTCTTATTTGGATCTTTGGCTTCATTATCCTCAAGAATAGAATCCATCTCTAATTTTGTTTCATCCTCATCTTGTTCCTCATTCTTCAAGGTCACAATAGTAGCATTCTCCTTTGGGTTAACCATCGTTTGGGCTGGGAGTTCTTCAGATCTTTGTGCTACCCATCCCACCATACTACTAGCCAATTGGCTCATTTGCTTTTCCAAACTCTGGATGCTTGCCCTTGTTTCCTGTTGAAATTGCAAAGAATCAGTAACAAGAGAATAGACAAGATCTTCTAAAGAAGTACCTGAGTTTTGAGTCATATGTGGTGGTTGAAAAAGATCTGGTTCTTGAGACCATGATTGATTGAAGCTAGATGGATGAGTGTAATTGGCATAAGGATCTACTTCTTGGTAATTTTTCGAGTAGCCATAATTAGTATGATCCCACCATCCCTCATGGTAAGTGTTTGAGTAATGATCATACTGTTGGTCTTGGAACACTTGATGGCCTTGACATCCTCCCATGGCCAATTGTTGAACTGGGGAGGTGAGATTGGCTTGTTGATTCTCCATGTTCATGTACGCCACCAACTCTTCAAGTGTTAGATTGCTCAATTCCATTGTTTTTTTTTTTATTTTTATTTGAAAAGAAAAACTTGTATGTACAAGAAAATAAAACTAATTAGAACTGAAAATAAGAATAAACCAAGTAACAAATAAACTAAAGAAAGCAATCCCCGGCAACGGCGCCAAAAATTTGATGCACCCAAAAGAGTGTATCTTATTTAACCTTGCACTAAAAAGATAAATTGTAAGTATAATGATTAGCAAGGGTCGAGTCCTCAGGGATTGGGTTTTAATTTATGAGTTATTAGTTTATAACTTACGTTCAAAGAAAACAAAAAAAGAAAAGGGATTTTTGAAGCCAGATTTAAACTAAGTAAAAAATAAGAATAAGATGCAAGGCGGTATAACCAGCCAATAAAAATATATATACTAAATTAGGCGGTATAACCAGCCAATAAAAATATATATACTAAATTAGGCGGTATAACCAGCCAATAAAAATAAAACAAAGTTAATATACAAATTAGGCGGTATAACCAGCCAATAAAAATAAATATAAAAAATAAGCAAACTAAAAGTAAGAAAACAAGTAAGTAAGAAGAATCAAATATGAAAAATATGGTTAAGGTTTCATTCTCCACCACTAGACATCATTAAGAATCAATTTCAGATCTATCAATATCAACCAACTATCAAAGTTAACAACCGTAGATAACAACAAGCTCTGTTATCCCAATCTTTCCTTAGTTTGTCGTTAAATAGAACAAGCTCTCTATTTAATCTCTAACCATTAAACAACCTAGAATAAGCTTTCTAAATTCAATTTAATGGCAGCTTTATGATGAGAAAGATAGGTTGATCTAAGCAACAAACACATAAGCTCGGATTGTTCAACTTAGGTTATGTTCCACTTTGCAATTATTGAAAACTTGACCATAATCATTAATCACAAATTGCCACTTATGAATAGGAAATCAAGACAATTACACGGATCAAGATTCCTAAACTAGCAATAGATAATTATCAAGATCTATCTAGTTGTACACCTAAATAAATCAAGACAACATCATGAACAATTCTTGTAGAAGAACATAAGCAACTTTGATAGAAAATTAATGATAGATAGAATCTGAAAATCAATCACAAAACATGTCTAGGGCTTTGAAATCACCCTTAACCAAATAGAAGTTTAGCCTAGCATAGGCATTGTAAACATAAACATAAAATTAAAGAAAATCTAAGAAGAAAATAAAAGAAAGAAAGAAGAAGAGGAAGAATATTAATTATCCAACCTCTTGCTCTCTCTAAAGAAAAAGAAAACTAGAGAAAAGAAAGAAAACTAGAGAAAAGAAAGAAGAAGAAAACTTAGAGAATTTTATTAAAATGGCTAATATCCTACCTATGTACAATATGATCCCTTACAATCATCCAAGGCCCTCTATTTATACACATTTTGGAGGGCTAAATGACAAGAGACAAGCTTTACAAATTTCAAAGGTAGGTATAATAGGTGGGTGCATTTTCTAACAATTTTCGTCATACATGACGATTTTGATCAGCCAACTTGATGGTCGATTTTGTCAATTTTGCAGGCCTTATCTGATCACATGGTCTTCTAGAAAAATGTTACCCTATCAGTTACTGATCCATAGCCGTTGGAATCAGCTCATTTGCTGATGTGGATAAGAAGATATGGGCAAAATACGAAAACAGGTCAGCACAGACGTCATTGCACATCAGCCAACTTCATGGTCGATTTCGCTAGGGAAAACGACTCCGTTTCAAGAAGTGTAAAACATGAAAAAGATAGATATGCCTCTTAGCTTTGCACGGCTACAAATTTCAGCCTTATTGCTTCAGTGAAACTCGAGATATAGCTGATATGGCAAAAGGTGTCGGAACTGGAACTGAACTGGATTTGCCCTTAATTCTAGTAATCTGAAATCACTCAAAGAAACTTGTGAAAAAGACCAAAATACATAAAAATATAAAAGATCATAAACACAATTAGACTAAACAATAATAACTCGTATTTGACACAAAACAATAATAAAACATAACTAAAAACTATATAATTATACGAGTTATCACCACCCTTGACCCGAGTTTTATAAAATCATTTTTTAGGATTAAACTGACTTAGAAGTCAACCTAGGATAGTAGCTAAGGTTCCTAATAAGCCCTCTCTTAATGCCTTAGCCAAAACAGAAAATTATTTTTCTTTTGAAATCAAATATGACTTTACTGTCCAGTTTTAAAACATGACTTTTTAACCTATTTTTAAATTTTAAAAAAAATCTGAAACAATTATGGGAGACTCAAAACATGTCAAACTATATGGGAAAAAATTGGCTAAATTTTAGAGTAAGGATGACCTACCAGAAAAATCATGAAAATCAGAACACTGGGTGAAAAACTGTTTAGCCAAAAAACATTTTTAAGCCTTTGATAAAATCATTCAAAAATCAAAACAAAAATATTGGGGACTCGTCTAAGGACCTACAAATAGTAGTAAAAATTGCTAAAAATTTGGACAAGAATTTCCTAATGAAAAAAAATCACAAAGGTAGAAATTCCAACTTGACAATTTTTTTAATTTTCCACAAGCATGCTCATGTGAGCTTGGCTTTGAGCCATTGATTGGCTTAAGTCAAAAATCAAGTGGTATGATATGAAATGCATGAACAAATAGCAAGTTAAATGCATGATCTAATGCCTAAATGACATAGAAAATGCATGGCAATTCAAAATAACCTAATGCCTAACATGAACTTGCATGGCAATAAATGCTACCTATACCTAATATGCATGAAATGCATGGCAATGCAAATGTGACCTAGACCTAATGAGCATGAAAATGCATGGCAATACCAATATGACCTAAGACCTAAATAGCATGGAAATGTGTACGACATACAAAGATGACCTAAGACCTAATATGCATGGCAATACAAAGATGGCCTAGACCTAAAATGTCATGGAAAATGCATGAAAATATCATGAACATATAATGACCAAATAAACCTAATACTAATGCATGAACATGGCACAACCAATGCACAATCTCATGGCATAATAATGCAAAGCATAGTACCTAAACAAGATGAAAATGCACACACAAGACAAAGAACAATGTAGAAGCGGAATGGTCCTTTAAATGCAATGTGAAATCTTATCATGACAATAACACAAACACCTGGCATAGTATACAAAAGACTTAAAAGGAAACATGTTAGACCCAACAAACATAATGTAAATGCATGAACATAGCTAGACAAAAACACAAATACATGGTATGGTATTAACAAAAAAGCATGAACAACTTAACATGGTGAAAAAAGAAAATTAAAAATGGCAAACAAGTAAGTAGACATGAAAATAAAATGATAAGATCAGCAAAATAATAGTAAATAAGTAAAGAAGGTTAAAAAATAAGCTCCATATCTTAGTTATTTTAAAAATCTAGAACATCAAAACAAGCTAGAATATCACAACCAACATGGAAAATAGATCAAACACAAGGCATGCACTCACATAGGTAGGTTCGGCTAGCTCAAAGAAATGAGGGAAAATCTGTTTTTTCTTTGATTTTTTCATGAATGCATAAGATAGGAGATTTAAGAACTTGTTTTGAAAAACAATTTTATTTCATGAAAGAAGATAAAATAACAATGAAAATAACAAAATCATATGAACAAAGTATGAAGGAGAGCTTAAAAGAAAATAGCTACCTTGCTTTAGCTTTGCAAATCAAAGAGTAGTAAGAAAGCCCTTCTTTTTTTCTTTTTTCTTTCTCTTTTCTCTTTTCCCTTTCTTTTTTTTGTTTTCTCTTTTTAGCTACTACCCTCTCTATGATCAGCCAAGAACCCAATGAAAATGAAAAACCCCCTCTCCAAGTGGTAGCCGAATGGTCCCTAAAATGGTGTACGTTGTTGTCATTTTTTTCCTAGCCAATTTGATCCAAAGGCCACTAATCCAAGATGCTTAAAATGTGAAATTACCACCCTTAGATTAAGTGATCAGCCCCTAACTAATACAGCTGTTCAAAAATATGTAGCCATCATGTTGACATCCTTCCTCTTCATGCATTAGACCATGTGGCACAATTACAAAGGCTTGATCAAAAAAATAACTACCTTATTATCCATTTTTGGCCTTTGGATGCAAGAACTAAACAAAAATCATTCCCTCATGGGCTTGGCCGAATGGCCCTTCAACTTCCAGTCCACTCTCTATTTTTTAAATGCCAAAGAAAGCCCTCTTCCGTTTCTTCGGTAAAATTGCACTTTAGGCCCCTAAACTTGATTAAATAGCAAACGGACTCCAAATCTGGATTTTCTTTTTTCAATACTTCTTAAATAATATAAAAATTGAATTCTGGAAGTTTTCGTAATTTTTCGAGCCTATTTGCTATTTTTCCTGGATTTATCTTCCAAAATTGCCCTTAGTGCACTCGAATTTTTGTCATTTTGCAAACGAGCTCCGATTCTGGATTTTTTTTTTCCAATCTCTTCCAAATAATTTAGAATTGAGATCTGGAAGTGTTTATAAATTTTCGAGCTCATTTGCTATTTTTTCGGGATTTATCTTCTAGAATTTCAGCTTAGTGGGCCCGAAATTTTTCATTTTGCAAACAAGCTCCGATTCTGGATTTTTCTTCGCCAATCTCTTTCAAATGACATAAGATCGAGATCTGAAAGTTTTGGTAATTTTTCAAGCTCATTTTCTATTTTTCCTGAATATTCCAAATTTGCCTTTTTACCTCTGAAGCCTCGGTATTACTCAAAACAAGTCCGATTTCCAGATTTTATTTTTCCAGGCCTTTGTTATATATTGAATTTGAGTTGGTCCAAAAATGCCCAATTTTTACGATCAAATTCCCCTCCTTTTTGATTTTTCCTTTTTCCAATATCAGGAATTTTCTCGTTTCTTCGTTTTTCCTCCAACCAGCTCTTTTCTCGGAATTACTTCAAACTGAGCCTTAGGCTGTCTTTGTTTATCCACTCTTAATCAATTAGGAGCTTTAATTTTACCAAATTGGGCCATTTTTGCAATTTTCTCCAATTTTGCCAAAATCAACCAAAAACCCTAATTCTCGGTTTTCTTCCAAATTGACTTTTCCTTGAGTTTTGCTTCCAAATGGCCTCTCCATTACCCGTAGTCATTGCTTATCTGTCATTCGGAACCTCCAATTTTGAACAATTTGATCATTCAAGCACTTTTTCCCAAATTTTTCGAACTGGGATTTTCTTTCCACTAAATCCTTGTAACCCATCTTTCAGACTCCTCGTTGTAGACCTCGGATTATCAAAATTCTTTCACCATTGTTCAATTAAACTTTGGATCTTGATTTTGAATGAGGGTTGACTTTTCAGAGTTTACTTTTTCGGGGTTGGCTTTTTCAAGATTGATTTTTTATGCTTGGCTTCTTAAACTAAGTCTCGGAATACCACCTACGGGATGAGAAGAGCTTTTATGCATTTTAAAACATCAGAAGGAAGAAAGTTACCTGATTTAGGTGTCTGAACAAAATTAGGTGTCTACAAGTGCAATAAAATAAATAGATTTTGTGCCTAAAAATTAGGATGTTGCTGTATATTTTTATTTTGTGTTCACAAAATGAGAAAGGGCATGTTCTCACGTTTCAAATACTAGATGCTGCAATGTTCATAAAGTCCCGCGTTTCATTATCGTTATCTTTCGAATACAACCCTAACCCTATCCAAAAAAAAAAGAGTGGCCTCCAACATGTCTCTAGACTCTCACATAGAGAAGGTCTTTTGGACCCAAGACCAGATCCTGGACCGAGTAGCCCAGATCGCTTCTCAAATTACCCATGATTTCGCTACAGCTCCCGGTCCTCCGCTCATTATAGGAGTCACCACCGGCGCTTTCTTTTTGTTAGCCGATCTTGTTAGGTGAATCCAACTCCCCATCGCAATTGACTTGGTTCGAGCTCAATCATATAGCTCCGGTACTCTCTCTAATGGAGCTCCAACCATTTCCCTTGACTTGAAGCTCGATGTTAAGGGCAAACACGTCATTTTGGTAATCCCACATTACCTTTTTTCTTTATGTTTACTGTTTAATTGTTACTTTGCAAGTTGCAACTTGTTTTTTTTTTTTATTTTTTATTACTAGAATTCCACACACTCATTATGCGAGTGAAAATATTTTTTTAATAATAGATTATGTTTTAAAAAAATTATCTATAAAAAATGGGTTATTTTTGTTAGTAGGTAGTTTTTTGAAAAATGGGTAGTTTTTTAGAAGTAAATAAATAAATTTTTTTTTATAAAAATTATTATATAAAATATTAAAATACATAATTACTATTGGATATCAAGTATTAATTTGGGTGTATAAATACAAAATACGTATATCAATACGTAGGTTGTCGTAAGTAGATACATGGTGTATATTTAATATACACAATTGATATCAATTTTGAATGAGAAATTGGTCTCATAAACATCCACTTGAAGAAGAAGAAAGTTGGTTGATGTTGTGTCCAACCGACATGTTTTTTCGGTCCAAACCAAATCGATACAACCAACCGACTAAGAGACTTGTCTGATTAAAACATGTCTGTTCGGACATATTTTTTATTCCAAAGATTGAGTCTGACCGAACCAAAAGGTTATGTCTTTTTTTTTTCTTCCAATAATTGTGTCTTGTCTGAACAGTCTCCTGCATTTTTATAAATACTCAGAGGCAATGTCTTTTTATATACTCATAAACATTCCATTCCTACTCGAATTTTGCATACTGTCTTGTAAGAGAGACTACTTCATCTTTTTCGGTTTGCTGTGTTGCTTCGAGTGTGTTCTCGACAGTAACGTTATCGAGGAGGCCTAAGAGACGAATGGCAATAGACTGTAAGCACCGTAAAGACAGACAATAATCGTCTTAAGGTCAGAGGTCCAACCTTGACTCGATATTCTATTTTTTGATTCTACCGAAACTGTAAGTATATGTCTTTTAATATATGTTCGTATATGTATATTAATGATAATATATTCTGTTTGTTTTATATTTATATATATATATATATATGTATGCAGCAATGAAATTGTTAAATGCCTATAAAATTGCCAACAATCTTAAAATGATTATTATGCTTTGTTATACTTTATATTTCATTACTGTTTCATATATATATTGATTGTTCGTTTCATACGTACTGTTTCATTGATGAATATATATATATATATATATATATATATATTCATCAATGAAACAGTACGTATGAAACGAACAATCAATATATATATATATATATATTAGTAACTGAATGGTTACATACTTCAATTGTTAGAATATATTTTTAATGATAAAAAACCAAAGATTGGCTTGAAAAGGAAGAAAAATACGAAAGAGAAAGAAAGACAGAAGACTTAATTTTGTGGTTGATTCTTGCTTTCGAGTATTCTTTCTTTTAATTGCTTCTCTGCTTTCTCTTCTTGATGGGATTGGTTGGCTTTTATTTTTCATGCTTTGGCGTCTTAGAATCGTTATATAGACGACATATGCAAAATATTTTGTGATTGACCGAAACTTCATATATATGCAACTATTGGCATTTCAATATGTTTCGGTTATAGAGAGCCGCCGTTTCATGCAAGGTTGAAAGTGTTAGTAATGAAGATTTATTAAGTGACAGTATATATTATATACGTGGTTAAATTTATTATATAATATATATAAGAAGTATATATATATATATATTTAGAGTTGTTATAACACTTATATATATATATATATTGCTACTGTTTAGTAATATATATTTTGTGAACATATATATAATATATATATATATATAAATTGATATATATAGTTACGTTTGTGATATATATGTATTTGTAATATATATTTATACATATATATTTGGTATACGATTTTTTGAAATATATATTGTATTAAAATATATATAGTTTTGTTATAACATATATATATATAAGTAGAATATATATAGTTAAATATATATATTGTTACTGTTTTTGAAATATTTATATTATTTGTGAACATATATATTTGTGTTTGTATGTATACATATGTTTGTAATATATATATAATATATATATTATATATATATATAAAGTTGATCCTGTTATTTTAAATAACAGATGGCTGAATGATCTACCGGTAATGCTAGTGTACCTATAGCGCCACAACGTTTACATATTACACATGGTGAGAGACCCGAGAAGTTCAGTGGTTTGGATTTCAAACAATGACAGCATAATATGTTATTCTATTTGACCACTCTGAACCTAGCTAGGTTCTTACGAGAGGAGGCTCCGACTCTGAACGAGGGAGAGACCGATACTACGGTTGTGGCTTCTGTGCAAGCATGGAAGCATTCTGACTTCCTATGCAAGAACTATATCCTCAACGGATTGGACAACACGTTATACAACGTGTATAGCCCGATCAAAACAGCAAGAGAGTTGTGAGAGTCCTTAGAGAGAAAATACAGAACTGAGGATGCAGGCACGAAGGAATTTGTGGTTGGCCGGTTTCTGGATTTCAAAACGGTGGACTCAAAAACCGTGATAAGTGAAGTCCAAGAGTACCAGTTGATCCTCCATGAGATTACTGCCAAATGAATGATTCTTAATGAATCATTTGAAACGGCGGCTTTGATAGAGAAATTGCCTCCTTCATGGAAGGATTTCAAGAACTATCTGAAGCACAAGAGAAAGGAGATGACTTTAGAAGACTTGATTATAAGGTTAAGAATCGAGGAGGATAATCGTAGTTCAGAAAAGATGGTTAAAGCTCAGACCATGAAAGCCAAGGAAAATGTTGTTGAACATTCGCACAAGACCAACAAGAGGAAATATGTTGGTTCTAGTTCTTCCCAAGTTAATAAGGGAACGAATTTCAAGAAGTTCACAAGATCTTGTTTCGTATGTAACAAGCCCGGTCATCGAGCAAAGGATTGCCGTCAGAACAAGAAAAAAGCTCAAGCCAACTTAGTCGATGATAATGAGATTGAGCTTGCTGCTGTAGTGTCACAAGTGAACATGGTAGAAAACCCTAAGACATTGTAGGTTGATACCGGTGCCACTTGTCAAGTTTGTTCTGATAGAAAGAGTTTTTTCGAGTATAAAGAAGCTGCTGTTGTTGAGCAACTATTTATGGGAAACTCTTCGATTTGTTAGGTACAAGGCCATGAAAAGTTGGTACTCAAGATGACCTCTAGAAAAGAACTAACTTTGAACAATGTGGTTCATCCTCCTGAAATTCGAAAGAATTTGGTTTTCGATTCTCTGTTAAGCAAAAACGGGTTCAGGCTGGTATTTGAGTCTGATAAATTTATACTCACTAAATGTGGCACTTTTGTGGGTAGAGGATATTTATGTGATGAGCTTTTTAAGCTCAATGTAATGGCTGTTTTGCCAAAGAACAAGAATAATAATGAGATTATTTCTTCTGTTTATTTGGTGGTATCCTCTCACGTATGACATGGTAGATTAGGTCATGTAAATTACAAGACCTTGCGAAGAATCAGCAATTTGGATTTGCTTCCGAAAATTGTTTGAATCTAAATTGACTAAGGCTCCTTTCTACAGTAGAAAGGAGTAGTGAACTTCTAGATTTAATTCACACTGATATTTGTGATTTAAAGTTTGTGCAAATTAGAGGTGGTAAAAAGTATCGAATTACTTTAATTTGATGATTGCACAAGATAATGTTATGTCTTTTTGCTAATAAGCAAAGACGAGGCCTTGAAAGCTTTTAAGCTCTTAAAATTAAAGTCGAAAATCAACTAAGCAAGAAAATAAGAAAATAAAGAGTGATAGAGGTGGTGAATATGAATCATTGTCTAATGAATTCTGTTCAGAAAATGGTATCATCCATCAAACCACTGCTCCTTATTCACCTCAACTAAATGGTATTGCAGAACGCAAGAACTGAACATTGAAAGAAATGTTGAACGCTTTGTTGAGTAGTTCAGGGTTACCTCAGAACTTGTGGGGGAGGCTATTTTAATAGCTAATTATATATTAAATCAGACAAGATACCGTATGAATTACGGAAGGATCAAAGACCATCCTACAAATACATGAAAGTGTGGGGGTGTCTTGTTAAGGTAGCAGTTCCTCTGCCTAAAAAAGGTAATGATAGGACCTAAAACTGTGTTCGGTGCATCATTTGATGGAATCATGACCCAGTCCTTGAGGGCAAGCGAAGGACATGTGAGAAAATGTCAACTTTCTGCAATAAGGATACTCGGGTGTGATCTTGGCGTCGATGAGGGTATCGACACAGTAAGTGGGGAAGAGTGTCATGGTCTGGTATCGGCATGCATTGGTGCTACCATGACTACCCCGTTGTGGAACGGAGGATGAGACCTTATCCATGGGATTGGTGATCCTTGATGGTGCCAAGAATGGCACGAACCTTAGAAGCAAACCATTAGGTTGTAAATGAATGTAAAGACATAACGTACTCAATTAGCAAATTGAGTAGATTTACAAGTAATCCTGGAAAGGATCACTAGAAGGCCATAGTAAGGGAACTCAGATATTTGAGATACACCTTAAGTTATGGACTGTACTATACAAGATATTCAGCTGTGCTTCAAGGGTATAGTGATGCAAATTGGATATCCGATACTAAAGATTAGAAATCCACTAGCTGATTTATCTTTACTATTAGAGGAGCTGTAGTGTCTTGGAAATCTTCTAAACAAACGTGTATTGCCAGATCCATTATGAAATCTGAATTTAAAGCTTTAGATAAAGCTGAAGAAGAAGCGGAATGACTTTAGAATTTTTAGAAGATATTCCATATTGGCCGTAACCTGTGCCTGCAATTTGTATACATTGCGACAGCCAATCTGCAATTGGTAGGACATAGAGTAGTTTGTATAACGATAAATCTCGACACATTCGTTGAAGACACAATACCATTAGATAGTTGCTCTCAAAATGGAATAATCTCTTTTGATTATGTAAAATCAAAGGATAATATTGCACGCGTACGAAACATTTAATAAGTGAGCAAGTAAATATATCATCGAGGGAAATGGGTCTTAAGCCTATAAATTAAAGTTACATAATGGCAACCCAACCTAGCTGAATTGGGATCCCAAGATCTAGGTTCAAAGGGACAACCGAGTTATGTTAACTTAAGCACTAAAAGAGTTAAACACTCTAATCCATTCCTATGATGAATTAGTGCTGCCTGCTAAGAAGTTAGGATAAACTATGCTTTTAATGATTCTTATAACTTGATAAAGTCAAATGGGATATTGCAGGATACTATGGATAAGAAATCACCTATTACGAGTAAGAAACATGGCCATTTCTATGAGAATTTATCAGGCTAAATTCTCTAGAGCACTCATAGAAACCATGACGTGTTCGGGGCCAAAATGGACACAACCGTGAGAACCAACGATGTTCGAAGAGAAATTGAGTGATACCTATTGTCTTGGTTTACATTAAAAGCTGAATTGTTCAAGACATCATGTTCACTAGTTAGGTTGTCACTATGGAAGGTTAAAGCAAAAGCTGCCTATCCTGATACAATAACTCTTCAAAGTTATTCTCTCTCATATTCCGAGTCAGTTTGTCGTTTCAATCAAACAATTTCTGTTCATGTGGGAGATTGTTGGATATCAAGTATTAATTTAGGTGTATAAATACGAAATACGTATACCAATAAGTAGGTTGTCGTAAGTAGATACACGGTGTATATTTAATGTACACAATTGATATCAATTTGAATGAGAAATTGATCTCATAAACTCCACTTGAAGAGGAAGAAAGTTGGTTGATGTTGTGTCCAACCAGCATGTTTTTTCGGTCCAAACCGAATCGATACAACCAACCGACCAAGAGACTTGTCCGATTAAGACATGTCTCTTCGGACATTTTTTTGTTCCAAAGATTGTGTCTGACCGAACCAAAAGGTTGTCTTTTTTTCCAACAATTCTGTCTTGTCCGAACAGTCTCCTGCATTTTTATAAATACTCAGAGGTAGTGCCTGTTTTATATACTCATAAACATTCTATTCCTACTCGGTTTTTGCATACTGTCTTGTGAGAGACTACTTCATCTTTTCCGATTCGCTGTGTTGCTTCAAGTGTGCTCTCGACAGCAACATTATCGAGGAGGCCTGTGAGGCGAATTGCAATAGACTGTAAGCACCGTAAAGACAGACAATAATCGTCTTAAGGTCAGAGGTCCAACCTTGACTCGATATTCTATTTTTTGATTTTACCGAAACTGTAAGTATATGTCTTTTAATATATGTTCGTATATATATATTAATGATAATATATTCTGTTTGTATTATATTTATATATATATATATGTATACAGTAATGAAATTGTTAAATACCTACAAAATTGTCAACAATTACCTTTATTTATTTTTTTAATTTTTAATATTTAATATTCTTTTTTGTATTTTCACCAACTGAATTGGTGTCACTTGACTAAGTGACACCAACTCAACTAATTCTTTTATAATAGAATAAATTATTATTATTATTTTCAAAAGCAAAATGGGTGTTTGAATGAAAAGCAGATAATGTGATTGAAGAATAAGAATTACATGTGTAATTGTTTTTTTACTCAAAATAAATGATTCTACTTTATGACATAATCATGTTACGCATTATAATTTAATGATGTGTTCGTTATTTTTGCTCTTTGCTTATTTTTATTTATTATTGATAAAACCCATAAGAAATGGGTTTATACTTTATATGATTAGGTTCTTGTAATAATATTTTTGAACAAAAATAATATTTTTGAGGAATTAAACGTTGAAAAGGTAATATATTTTAGCGAAAAAGATGCATCATTTTAATTTGGATTTTGCTAACAAATATTCTAAGGACACTTTTTAAAATTACTAGATATAGTAATATCTTTACCCAATGTATTGGAAATGATGAATAAAATTATCAACTTTTACATTTAATACAATATTATTACTATAAATAATATATTAGTTAACTTTAAAAAGTGCTCTAAGGACACTCGTTAGTAAAACTCTTTTAATTTATATAAACTATGTTCAATGTAGTTTTGCAATATTGCATCTTAGTCATTTGTTTAATTTTGATAAATTATTATGTTTTTTAGCAACTTTTGGACAACTAAAAGCTAGATAACAAAATCCCCATTAACAAAAGCTATGTTACTCGGATTTGAAAATAAGTGTCGGATGCAAGTATGTAATCGACATGGGTATTTTCAATTTTTTTAAAGTTTTTTCATATATTTGAAGGATTATATCTTCATACCTGTATCCGAATATGTGTCGAGTACAGATGTCAGACATAGATACGTTAATAACAATGAAAAATTCGGATAACATAGAATAAAAGCAAGAACCGAACAAAGCTTTAAATATTGTTATTATCAGAGTATTTAACATTTAGGACCAAAATCACTAATAGAGTCCATGGAATTGTCTTAGGTTGAGGATATTGTAGATATAGGATGCACTTTGTCGTCTCTGATTGCACACTTGGAATCTAAAGGAGCATCCTCTGTATCAGTTTGTACTTTTCTTGATAAACCAGCAAGACGGAAGGTTCATATTGAGCTAACTGGTGATGGAAAGTTCTACAAGGGATTTGAGGTAAGATGTGGCCCATTTCTCTGTTTGAACATGTTGATGAGGGTGAATATATATATATATATATATATATATATATATATATGTGTGTGTTATCTTTGCATCTTCTTGATTGCTTTTAACAAAATATATATCTTGTTTTTAATCTGGTAATTTGTGTATGACTGTTGTGTCTATTGTTTTTTTTTTCGTCACTTGTGTAAACATAAATACAATACAAATTATTAAATGTGTCAAAATCCTAAACACAAACACAATACCTATATTAAACGGGTTGTGTTGTATCATATTTATTACATTATTTTCATATTTATTAATTATATATTTTTTCATATCATATTCAAAATTATCAAATCTAATTTTTTCAGAATCTATGATCACTTACCTAAAGAAAATTATTGCTCTTATTTTTTTTTAAGTACAATCGAGAGAAACCTCATTTTAGAGTAAATCCTTTGGATCTTTTAATAGATATATTGTATTTTTACTATCACTTACAGAAGAAAGTCAAAATTAATACCATAATTTATTAAATTTCAATAATGGGTACAATATATGTCGTAGTTCATGGAAATGAAGTATTTTATTGATCACATTGGAAACGTTTCTCACCTGGTTAAAAAAATTCCCATTTGTTTTCTTTGACCTAGCATTTGTTTTCTTGATGTTTTCTATCTATATACCCTTGGTTATATGATCATTTATGTTGGGCTTTTTTATACTAATATAGCCAAAAAAAAAAAATTAAACCCCAAATTACCTATACTTTTAGATTATTTCCCAAAATACGCCTGTTTTAAAATTAGCTGGGAAATCGCCACCCCCCATGGCGATTTCCCAGCATGAAAAAATTGATTTTGGCTAAAAATACCAAGGGAAATCGCCATGGGGGGTGGCGATTTCCCTTGGTATTTTTTTCAAAATTTGATAAAAATACCAAGGGAAATCGCCACCCCCCCATGGCGATTTCCCTTGGTATTTTTAACCAAAATTGTAAAAAGAATGAAGGGAAATCGCCATGGGGGGGTGGCGATTTCCCTTCAGTAATTTTTTTTTTTTTTTAATAAATCAACAAATTTTAATTTTTTTTAATTTGTAAATTTTATTTTTTTAATTTAAAAATTATAAATTAAATTAAGTTTCTTATTAAATTTAAATATGGAAAATTTTATTTCTTATAAAAATGAAAAAAACAAAATAATATTTCTTCTTAAATTAAAAAAATCAAAAATAATATTTGTAAGTTTTGTTTAAAATTTTGTAAGTTTTAAAATTTTGTAAGTTTTGTTTTTTAATTTTAAATTTTATAAATTAAATTAAAATAATTTTTTATAATTAAAAAAAAAAATTCGTAAGGTAAATTTTATTATTTAAAATTTATGAACAAATTTTTTTAAATTTTGTTAATTGATTTGTATTAGATAAAAACAAAAAACAAACAAAAAAAACTTGCATTACATTTTCCCTTATAATCCAAAGTACATGATAAGTTGAGAAAAACATGTAATTCATTTATTGTTGATGCGAAGTCTCCCCCAATGTGCCAAATCGTTGCGGACAATTTCGACGGTTATGACCTCCGTTTCTGCATAATCCACAACGTTTTGGTTGGCCTTTCTCCCTGAGGTCCATTTCATTACGAATACGACTTGATTTTGGCCGACCATGTGGATTTCTCCGCATTTCTTGATTGGGACACACTTCTGGACCATCATATTGAGGCCAGTAACCTTCATTTCCAACAGCTTCGAACTCATGTCTATAAACATTCAATATATTTTCCAGTTTATAGACTTTGTCCACATATTGCATGCAATCTACATGGACATGTGCACAGGCAGCAACTACATGTGAACAAGGGAACCTTTGTGCTTGAAACTTTCCACAATCACACCACATGTCACTGAGGTTGACTTTGTACTTCATTGCAGAAACACCCTCTTGTGGAGCAACTAACTCTTCAACCAGAAAAGATTGATTTGCTCGCGTAAAATTACGAACAATGTGGGAGTTAGCTTTCGTGCGATTTTCTTGCATAGCTTGTGTGACTGTTTCACAATATGTGTGCCCTCCCTCCATCATGGCAATTTGTTTGTTCCCCATCTTAACAAAAAGTGCAGCCAACCTATAATATGTTGATTGCACTAAAGCAGTAATGGGAAGATGACGCGTTCCCTTCAACACCGAATTGATAGATTCAGCTAGGTTGGTTGTCATATGGCCATAACGCCTTCCTTGATCATATGACTGCGCCCACTTCTCCTTGGGGATCCTATCAAGCCAGTTAGCCGCCTCAGCATTTTCTCCACGAAGATTGTCATACATGAAATGAAAATTCGGTCGCCTCAACTCGTATCCTAATAAATTTAAAAACAAAAAACTTATGAATTTCAATATTATTTTATATGCTAAACGAAATATAAGAGATAAAATAACTATGATTTGATTCCATACCCATGTTAACAATTTGTCGACGCAATTCCTTATTGTTAAACTTTTTCATAAAGTTCGCTGCAATGTGTCGAATGCAGTACGCTGAATATGCATGTGGAGGATTCCATCCACCATCGCGTCTAATCGCAGCTTTGATGGCTTCATGTCGATCAGACAGCAAGCAAATGCCAGGCTGTTTTGTCACGTGTCTGCGCAAGTTACTGAGAAAGAATGACCAAGCCTCTGTTGTCTCACCCTCCACAATGGCAAAGGCAATTGGCAGTATGTTTCGATTGCCATCTTGTGCAATAGCTAACAATAATGTGCCTTTGTAT
Source organism: Fremontodendron californicum (assembly GCA_030761205.1). NCBI lineage: Eukaryota > Viridiplantae > Streptophyta > Magnoliopsida > Malvales > Malvaceae > Fremontodendron > Fremontodendron californicum. The sequence continues at coordinate 9,190,774 of JAULJL010000044.1, read as the reverse complement.
TTTCCATATAAGAAAGTACCGTCTATTTGCACAATTGGTTTACAATACGGATACCCTTCAATGCACGACTTAAATGTCCAAAATAGTCGATGGAATATTCTCTTACCTTGGACCAATCGATCACCGTGATATGCAGGTATCGTTTGCAATTCCACAATTGTACCAGGCACGAAATGTTGCATTGCACCTAACCATTTAGGTAGCTCATTGTACGATCTTTCCCAATCGCCAAATACTCGAACAATTGCCTTTTGCTTTGCTTGCCATGTTTTCTTGTAGGAGGTCATGTATCCATACCGGATTCGCATCTCAGCGATCAAAACTGAAACGGAAATCTCCGGATTTGCTTGGACCAATGACAAAATGCATGAGCAGATCATGTTACAATCTAACTTGCAATGATCTTGTGAAATCCTCGCCGATGTGCAAGTATGAGGCCCTTCATATTTTCTAATCTCCCATAGATGTTTCTTCTTCATAAAAGTTGCCCTTATTCTCCAATTACACCCATTCCCATACATTAAGCACTTGGCATAATATTTCGTCGGCTCAGATTCAATTACTCTGTAATCTACAGAGTTTTTGATGTTATAGTGCTTGATAGCTGAAACCACAGCCTCTTTCGTTGGGAATTGTAACCCAACACACAGATCAAGTGCAGATGGATCAAATGTCAGAGGCGTAGCTAATGTATGAACATACTCTGGAAATTCCGGCACATGCATTGCCTCCAGATCCAGTGTATGCATATGGGATGCAGCCTGATATGGGGGAATATCTCGATGAGTGTTGATATCTCCATGAGTGTTGATCTCAGCAGGGACGACGTCTGGGTCAGAATCAGTATTGTCATCACTTGCGAATTCAGCATCATCTTCTTGCTCACTAAATTCACCAACATCTTCACCATGGACTCCACGTGGACGAACAGGATCAACACCAGCTGGCTCATCTTCGAGGGTAGTAGGAATTAGGGTTTGTGAGACTAATGAAGTCTGAAAAGTTGTAGCTTGAGATAAGGGCACGACTTCTTCTGTGGGAACGTCGTATGTAGTGTCAACATAGAACGACCCAGAATCATAATCTTCTATGGGAAAGTTTTCTGTTGTGCGAACATTTGAAGGGCCGCAATCATCGTCAACATCATCTATGTCAGCATATAACTCAAGGACACCAACATTTGCAAATGTCTCATGAGCATAAAACATGCATCTGACATCATCATCATCTTCAAGTGGAAATGTTCTATATCGGACACATCCTTCACCAATAGAAAGAGGATGCCTGTACTTAACCTCTGAAACTCTTTTTCTAGTTCCAGCTTTAATTTTTGTATGAATTTGCAGCTTCAATTCCTCTAATGTGACGTCGTCTTCAACACGAAAACTTTTTGGACGTTCACAATCAAAGGTAGCACCTTCGTCAGTATTATGAATTTGGCCATTATAGTAGACCAATGCGATCGCTCTATTGCTCATGTTGTGTAGCAAAAGAAAGAAGAAATATAGAAGGATGAGAATGAGAATGAGGAGGTTTTAGCACTCAGGAAAAATCTGATTGAAAAACTGTTGTATGGGGGTATTGTAAACCTTCATAAGTATTATGAATTTATAATGGTTCATTATGTTGTACCAGATAACAAATCCCATCCTTTGACTATTTGACTGAAAAAGTTATAACTTATTCAATGCAAAATGTCATTGATAAATCCCATCATTTGTCTCATCCATTGCAGAAAGAATCAAGTTCCAATATTTTCTCCAGCATTTGATGGACTGGAAAATAGCTGAAACCTGTCTAAAAACCTATATCATCAGTCTTATCCATTGCAGAAAGAATCAAGTTCCAATATTTTCTCCAGCATTTGATGGACTGGAAAATAGCTGAAACCTGTCTAAAAACCTATATCATCAGTCTTATCCATTGCAGAAAGAATCAAGTTCCAATATTTTCTCCAGCATTTGATGGACTGGAAAATAGCTGAAACCTGTCTAAAAACCTATATCATCAGTCTTATCCATTGCAGAAAGAATCAAGTTCCAATATTTTCTCCAGCATTTGATGGACAGGAAAATAGCTGAAACCTGTCTAAAAACCTATATCATCAGTCTTATCCATTGCAGAAAAAATCAAGTTCCAATATTTTCTCCAGCATTTGATGGACTGGAAAATAGCTGAAACCTGTCTAAAAACCTATATCATCAGTCTTATCCATTGCAGAAAGAATCAAGTTCCAATATTTTATCCAGCATTTGATGGACAGGAAAATAGCTGAAACCTGTCTAAAAACCTATATCATCAGTCTTATCCATTGCAGAAAAAATCAAGTTCCAATATTTTCTCCAGCATTTGATGGACTGGAAAATAGCTGAAACCTGTCTAAAAACCTATATCATCAGTCTTATCTATTGCAGAAAGAATCAAGTTCCAATATTTTCTCCAGCATTTGATGGACTGGAAAATAGCTGAAACCTGTCTAAAAACCTATATCATCAGTCTTATCCATTGCAGAAAAAATCAAGTTCCAATATTTTATCCAGCATTTGATGGACAGGAAAATAGCTGAAACCTGTCTAAAAACCTATATCATCAGTCTTATCCATTGCAGAAAGAATCAAGTTCCAATATTTTCTCCAGCATTTGATGGACATGAAAATGTAATGCAAGTTTTTTTGTTTGTTTTTTGTTTTTATCTAATACAAATCAATTAACAAAATTTAAAAAAATTTGTTCATAAATTTTAAATAATAAAATTTACCTTACGAATTTTTTTTTTAATTATAAAAAATTATTTTAATTTAATTTATAAAATTTAAAATTAAAAAACAAAACTTACAAAATTTTAAAACTTACAAAATTTTAAAATTTAAACAAAACTTACAAATATTATTTTTGATTTTTTTAATTTAAGAAGAAATATTATTTTGTTTTTTTCATTTTTATAAGAAATAAAATTTTCCATATTTAAATTTAATAAGAAACTTAATTTAATTTATAATTTTTAAATTAAAAAAATAAAATTTACAAATTAAAAAAAATTAAAATTTGTTGATTTATTAAAAAAAAAAAAAAATTACTGAAGGGAAATCGCCACCCCCCATGGCGATTTCCCTTCATTCTTTTTACAATTTTGGTTAAAAATACCAAGGGAAATCGCCATGGGGGGTGGCGATTTCCCTTGGTATTTTTATCAAATTTTGAAAAAAATACCAAGGGAAATCGCCACCCCCCATGGCGATTTCCCTTGGTATTTTTAGCCAAAATCAATTTTTTTATGCTGGGAAATCGCCATGGGGGGTGGCGATTTCCCAGCTAATTTTAAAACAAGCGCATTTTGGGAAATAATCTAAAAGTATAGGTAATTTGGGGTTTAATTTTTTTTTTTGCTATATTAGTATAAAAAAGCCTTTATGTTGTCTGGACTTTTGGACTTTTTATTTTTCTAAAGTATTTGTGTTCGGCATCTATGTCAGACACTTATTCGGATATGGATTTGAAGATATAATCTTTCAAATACATGAAAAATTAAAAAAAAAAATTGAATAATACCCGTATCGGATACATTCATATTCGACACTCACCTCGAATTCAGATAACATAGGTAGTCATTAGCCAATATGCTTAAGGCTTTTTCTTTAGTGTTCACTACAAGATATAGGACTTTTTTCGACGAAATTTTTCGACGAAAATACTCAAGTCGCTGATCGTCTTCCGTCAGAAATAAAGACATTTCGAACGAAAATTACCTTCGAAAATGTTATTTTTGACGAAAAAAATCAATTGGGAAAAAAATAAGTGACATAAAATCCCGTAGCAAATATTATTAGTGACGAAAACTGGAAATAAGGTTAAATTCCATTGTTGATAGTTATTAGCGACGGAATTTTTCATCTCAAATAAAGTACCAACGATAGAATTTTTCATCATTAATAACTATTAGCGACGGAATTTGATCCTACTTTCAATTTTTAATTTTCGTCGCTAATAGTTATTAGCGACTCAAAATTCCGTTGTTAATAAATTTTTCCTCTTAAAAAAATATAATAATTAATTTCGTTTATTATTTATATAAAATTATAATTATATAATCAATTTATATATATATAGTTATGTATCTAGTTATAATAATCAATTTTTAATATTTACAACAACAATAAAATTTAAAGAAAATTGAATAAGCAATTATTTATTCCATGTACAATTATAATAATCATTTAAAGAAAATTTAAAAACTAAACAATTATTTATTCCATGTATTTACAAAATACAAAAATAAACAGATTAGAGAACCAATTGAATATAGTTATTTTGTACATGACAAAGCTAAATCTTGGAACAAGATTAATAGTTCAACATTTCAAGAACAAAAATCAATAATAAACAAAATCAATGAACATTTTTGTACATGCATACACCACCTTCCAATGTTGGTTGCAGTGCACTTTTAGTAAGCTCCAAAAATTCTTCAAATGTAAATCTGGCCGCTGTCCACTGTTGGATGGGGCTCAAACTTAAGTATGTTGTTTCCCAACCCTTTCACTACACTTCCACCGTTGTGTTTTGGAAAAAAACACTCCGAACCCCACAAATCTCAAGAATCCCGAAACCCCTTTTGGTTTTGCCTTTGTTCTTGCAGAGTTGTTTTTGCTATTGTTTTTTTTTTTCTTTATTTGCTAGCTGATTTGTGAAGTTTTATATTTATTTTTATTGTGGATGCTTTGAGAGATTTTTTTTTACAGTGGTAGGAGTGAGTTGTTTGCGTGTGTGAATGTGTGTTTGGTTGTTTTGGTAAGGGGTGCCGAGAGTGGTGGTTGTGAGTTGGGTTGTTGTGGTGAGGGGTCCCCTTGTGTGTAGTCTTCCATTTTTAAGGGCCAGTGCCCTAAATCATGCCAAAAATTTGACTGTCAAGGTTGTGTTGCCTGTGGTTGTGGTAGAAGAGGTGGGTAGCTAGGGTAGCTGTTGAGTGTATAGGGGGAAGGGAAAGGGTGAAGGGAGAGGGTTGGCAACGTGATTCAAGCTGCCAGCAGTCCTCTCCCTCTTCTTTTTTTTTTAATTAATTTTTTTTTAATTTAAAATTTACATGTAAAATTTTATTAAAAACCTAAAGAAAATAATAATGATAAAAAAAGTCCAATTTGAACAAAATTAATAAATCAACCTGTTAAGACAAATAGACTCGACCGATGAGATCGTACTAGCAGATAACAATCAAAATTTCAACTCGATTTACTATTGGACTTAATCCGGAGAAAATTAGGTGTTTACATATAGTATTTTTCCAATTTATTTCTTGATTTCTTTAATTCAAGGTGTAGAATGCATATCGTAAATTGGTCAAGCAACTGATTTATCGTTTAATTCGTTAAAACCAGAAAAAAAAAAAAAAAAAAAAGAGCAAATGAGTCAATCAATAGGAAAGTATTTTGTTGTAGTTTTATACAAGGGCATTTTCATATGGTTTATAAGAGTTAATTCGCCAATGGTTGCTAAAAAAAAAAGAGTTAAGCTTCAGTGGTGGCTAAAAAATAAGAAAGAGTTAATCTCCAACAGTGTTGAAAAAATCGGATTGGATCGATCGATCAGATTGGTTCAATCGAGAATAGGTGACATATCTGATTCGACACATACAAAAAAATTGGGGATTCAATGAACCGATAGAAAAACGGTTCAACCGATAAAAACTGTTAAATATTTTTGTAAGTTATGAGATTTGAAGCTTTAACTTCTTAATCAAATATTAAAGACTATACTATTAACTTATTTTAATTAACAAACTACTATATTTAATACTTATTTAATATCAAAATCACATAGTTAATATTTAACTTATTTTTTAATTATATAATTCAGTTCAATCGATTGGACCGGTTGAATCGGTGATTCGAAAGTCACACTGAGTTAACCTTCAGTCCGTTTTTTTACTCATTGATCTCCATTTTTTTCCCCATCCCCTCATAAAATTTATTTATTTTTTTCATTTTTTATTCCGCTCTCTCTGTCTAAACTCTCTTACTCTCCTTCTTCTTTCTAACTTAAAATCCTGCCACCTTAAAATCCAGTTTCTCAAGATCATATGTCGCATGCTCCAACACCGACTGTCTCCAGTCATCATTCGTCGACGGTGGATCTCCATCCAAATTCTAAGAGAGTTTAGGATAAAATTTGAGATCAATCAACCCAACACTTAACCTGATCAAACAAGTTATTAGCTTCATCAACCAACCCAACACTTCCTAAACACCTAATAAAAAAACCCAAAGCCCCAGAATTCATTGAACAATTGGAATTCAGGACATCCAAAGCCAAAGTTTTAAGTAGGTATCATAACGTGCTAAATACGAATTCAGCATGCTAGACGCAAACATGGAGTCACCACTAATTATCTCATCTAGGTATGATTAGTCACCTATACGAATCTATCCTATTTAAAGTAATCCTAAACTTGACTAAGGCACCTTAAAAAGAATAGATTCTGGTCTACTTATCATAACTAGGTTCGGGAGTTCGGTTACGTGTGGGGAAGGATTAGCACCCCCACAACGCCTATCTAAGAGATAATACTCAATTAGTCTTGTGATACTTAAAAGTCTTAACTAGGTGATTTTTATTTATCCTATTTTCATTTTAAATTGTTAAAGTTAGAAATATCGAAAATCATTTTTTAGGTCTCCCTTCCATCAATTTGGAGAAATTGCTAAAAAAACGTTTCCTCACCTCGAGAGTATTAAAAAGAAATCGATCTTTCCATTGAATATGCTCCATCGTCGAAAAAGTTAAATTTTATGAAAAAATTACTTCAACCTAAGTCTAATCTTCATAATTAAAAACTTATATTTTATTCCTATTTGTTAAAAAATACATCTTAACCTCAATATCGAAAATTATCTCTTAAAAATCTTTCCATCGATTTGGAGAATTTTTACGAGATTTTTCTCACCTAGAAATTTCTTAAAAATCAACCAATAGCGATTTCCTTAAATTTCATCATTGGAAGAAATCTTCATTTATTCTTGATTTTTGATTAAGCATCAATTATGAAAATTATGACTTAAAAATTAATTATTTTAAAACAAAAAAATTTTAACCTTTTTGTATCGAAAATCATCCCGTAAAAACCTTTCCATCAATCTGGAAAATTTTTAAGAGAGTTCTCTCACCTAAAAATATCTCGAAAATAAACCAATCGTGATCTCTTTGAATTTCATCATTGGAAAATATCTCCCTTTATTATTTTAATTTAATTAATCATCAATTAAAAATTAATTAACTTAATTAAAAATTATTTTACTAATAATAATAATCAAATTAGTAATAAATAATAAATAGTTAATAAATAATAAATAATAGTTACTAATTAAAAATAAATAATTAAAATCAAAGTTAATTCACAAAAGTATACCTGCAAAAAACTAAAAATAAAATTAGTAAAACGAAATAAAATTAAAATATCATAAAATAAATATGAAAAACAAATGAAATAAATAACAAAACTAAAAAAAAATAACCAGAAAAAGGGGAACTACATCCGGGTCGGGTTGGCGCGCGGGTCGTGTGCGGGCCCCGTGATCCGACCCGGTTGCAGTCCTACAACAGCCAAAAAAAAAAAATTTCTTTCATTTCTTTTACCTGATTAAAAAAGAAAACTTCTTTCTTTGATTTTTCTCCCAAACTCAAGAACACTAATGAGTGTTCTTCAGAAAACCCAAATTTCGACGGGATCCTGCCGTCACTGTCATCGCCAGTCACGCCGTCTTTGATGGTAAAAAAATATCAAAAAATTCCTCTTGGTCCCCTCAAACCCAAAATCAAATTAGTTTTCTCAAAATCGTTCTCAAAACCCCTAGATCTGAAACACAAAGTCACGGCTATAAACTTCCCGATCTACTCCCGTGACCACTCGATGGCCACCAAAATTTCAACCGACCGTTCCTCTACCCATTTCCTATATACCCACTGTTAAATTTCTCAACGAAACAACTAAAACCCCAAAATTTCGAAATCCAAACCCTAAAAAAAATTCTTTTCTGTTTTTACCCACTTAAAATTGCTCTCTACTGCCTCTGTGTGTATTCTGAAATTGTGTGTCCTTGTTGTTGAACCCAAGGATCCTTTTATAGGTAAAATCACGAGAGTCCTAGTGTGTTTGATCTAGAGTTCTATCCTAATAAAATTATTTTTTCTTCATTTATCACAAATTTCAGAGTTTAATCATAATCCAGATGAGAGTTTTGATTTGATCCAAAGAGAGAAGTAAGAGTTTCAGTTTCTTCACACTTTGTTTTCCCTTTTTTGTTTCTTTTTCGATTTTTTTTGTTTGACTTTTTTTTGTTCTTTTTTTTTTTTTTTTGATAATTCTGAAATTAAAATTAAAAATTAAAAATAAAATTAAACTAAACTAAACTAAAAATAAAATAAAATCAAAACCACCCGAACAAAAATGTGTGTTTACAGCTACCCATCTTTGTGCATTTTCTGAGAATTAGGGGATGTACAAAGATGTAGACACCGTGCATATTTAGCTCAAACCAATTGAAACAAATGGTATTCTTCCCATCAAGCATAAAATTTAAAAATCCCAAATTCAAAAAATGTTCCTCAAGAGAGGTTTAGTAAAAGCAAAACATTACTTAAAAGAGATTTTAGCCACAAAAAAAAAAAAAAAATCCTCGAGAGAAGTTTAACGAAAATATTCTCCGAGAGAGACTTAAAAATATTGTCAAGAAAATGATTACCCAACATACCCTTCAGAAAGGCTCATACAAAAATATTCCTCGAAAGAGGCTTAACAAATAATCTTCGAGATAGGCTTAACAAAAATATCCTCAAGAGAGGCATGAAAATATCCTTGAGATAGGATTTAAATAAATATCCTTATAAGAGATTTTAAAAACATCCTCGTGGGAGGCTTTGAAAACATCCTTGTGAGAGATTTAATGACATCCTCGTGAGAGACTCAACGATATCCTCATGAGAGACTTAATGGCATCCTCGTTAGAGGCTTAACGACATCCTCATGAGAGGCTTGACGACATCCTCATGAGAGGCTTAACGACATCCTCATGAGAGGCTTGATGACATCCTCGTGAGAGGCTTAACGACATCCTCATGAGAGGCTTAACGACATCCTCATGAAAGGCTTAGAAATCTCATCTATTTAAATATACTCAAGAGAAGTTTTAATATCTCATTCAACTTAAAAATATTTCTCCAGAGAGGTTTTTAAATCTTATCCAATCTTCAAAAAGTTTATCTTGCAAAATTTCCAAACAAGATTAAAAAATTTATTTTAAAAATATCCTCAACCGAAATTCAAGAATCTTATCTTGTAAATTTTCCCAACCGAGAATCAAAGATTTCATCTTAAAAGACTTCTTCATACAACATTACTTTTGGAAAAGTTTTCTCGATCGAGGTCAAGAATTTCACTTTGAAAAAAGTTTGACTTCAAAATTTAAAATCTTTCTTATATGCTAAATGCATGCAATGAATGACATAATGCAGTGCACGAAATACAAATGTCATGAATGCAATGAAATGCAATGCAATGAAATGCAATGAATGACAAATGTTTTAATTAATCCACATCATGTGTCTCCAGTCGTGGTAACAAGGATTCTCAAGCTCATTCTTTTCATCTTTCGAACATATAACTTTAGAACTGGCTAACAAGTTTCATCCACCGAACTAGTCCTTTTGTCGATTTTATTCAATCTCAAATGCAGCATTTGTCCGTTTCCAAAGTGTAAGTTTTCTAGCTTAGAAGCCCTAAATGTTCAGATTCCAGACTCTTCTTGATTCTCATCTTTCTTTCCTTTTGCCCCAAGATATCATCCTTAAGTTTTTTTTCTCAATGTAATTCAGATATCTTTCATGATTATTATCTTAACTTATCAATCATCATTCCAATTTCATAACAAATGCAATGCATCAACATTTCCCCTATTCATTATGGGTATGCAAAGTTGACAAAAAGAATGGTAAGAAACAAAGTGAATTGAAAACAAGGGTCTTTATCAATGAAATAACAAATCTATGTCAAGAATAATTGGCAAATCAAAGAATTATACAATGATATTTGGATGGGATATCAACATCCCCAAATAATGAATATGTTGACAATCTTGAGATTAATCCATGATTCACTTTCAAAAATCAATCCAATAGGTATTCTTGATCTTTTTGAGTTATGTCAGACCAAACCATGCCTCTAATGAAATCATTGACTTTTGTTATACCTAAGCGTCCTTTAAGGTTTTCAACTTAGATATCCCCCCTATGAATTAAACTGTCCTTTTCGGGTTTTCAATTTGAATCCTCTTTTTTCATTCTTTTTTCATCTCTTTTATTTTCTTCTTTCTTTTTTCATTTTTTTCTTCAAAAGAAATATTTCTCCACAGTGTTTGCCAAATCCTCTTCATTCATCTTTCTCAAAAGCATGCTTCACTCAGAAAAGCTTTTCATTTCATAAGAACTCCACAAATAGATGTGTACTCTCTCAATGGCCATATGGTTCAAGCGAAGTTTTTTTTTTACAAACAATTTTCTTTCTCCATTTATCAAGAACAAACTTTTCTCATCATGTGTTCATCTCAATCTTCTTGGAGGCAATTGAGCATATCAAATTACTACAAGCCTTTTCTTTCTTCTTCGGAGCTGTCTTCAAGCATCTAAGATTCATTGTCCTTTAATAATACCACAAGCATGTCCTAATTCAATATATATTTTCCAATTCAAACACTCATATTCGATCAAAATGGACTTTTCCAGGTACGTATGTAGGCTAGGGTTTGAGGTCATGAAAGAAAGGATAATTAGGTTCAAACATGTGTTTAAGGGTTGCAAACCAAAGGATCATTTCTTGAAGCATAAATCTTTACATTTGCTCACGTTTTCTCATCATTTTCCATCATCACTTCTTTTTTTCTTTTTTCATTTCATTTTTTTCATCATCAATCACTTTTTTTTCTCTTTTTTTTTATCACATACATTTTCATTATCATTGACTTTTTCATCAAAATTCACTCATCATTTTTCTTTCACAAAAGTGAACTTTCTTTGCCCCGCACAACTTTCTTTTTCTTTTTGCGAACATATTTCTTTCTAAACATTTCCCCCCATGATGGAGGGTGATCCTTGGTTGGGTTCTTTTGAAAGAACTTTAAATGCTCAAAATGGCTAGCAAATGGATGATTTTATTTATATGAAGGATAAAGAAAGATGACCATCTATCATCTCAAATGTGAACATTCTCATCGAAGAACATTAATTGAAAAAATGACAAGCTTGTAGAAATTCTTCCTAGAGGACTTACACATACTTGTAAAGGAATTCAACAACAATTCATTATACTTGTGAAGCAACTCTACTAATTTTCTTCCAATCATGCCAAAACTGCATATCAACTTTCATCTTCCTTTTTACCACAACAATCTCAACAAATCATATGGTAAAGTATGATCATATATATTCAAGTTCACCAATATGGATATAACTTTCAAAATCGAATCTCAGATTATTCCATGATTGTCATCACATTCATTATTCAGAAACTTGAAATGGGTGAAATTGAAAGGGTAGGCAAAATATATAAGTAAAGGAATAAAAATAAAAGAGGAAATGAAAATGCATCAAACTTGTCAATCCATTAGAATGATAAAAAATAAATAAAGCTCAAGCATAAAAGACCTCTCTAATGCTTTCAGAGTACTTAAAAAAAAGTTCAAAGATAACAAATAACTCAGATATCTCCTCACAACCTCTTCTCCATAGAAGTGTTCTTTCCATCAAACACCTGATTTAAAACTCAATAAACCCTCTTTGACTAAATTTTGCACCTTGCGCTTCAATGCTTCGCATTCTTCTGTGGAATAGCCTGAGCTCCCAAAGTGGTAATCACAAGTGACACTATCATCATAGACTTCAGAGTAAGAAGGCTTTAGAGGCTCAGAATATGTCAGTGGAACTAGATGATCTTGGATAAGCCAAAGGAGTAATTCGGTGTATGACATTGGAATTGGATCTATAGGAGTTCTATCCCGAATGTTCCGTTGTCTTTTTTGATTACTCACTGGAGGCTGAGTAGCAGGTCTAGTTGAAGACATGGATGCAGAGCTAGGCAAAGGAACAGGTGTTTGAGAATGAAAGTTTGGATGGAAATTTGGTTGTGGTACTGGTGGACAAGGATTTGGTGCAACATTATTGACAGTGGGGTAATAATGTTGGCACATAGGGTATGAATGATATGGGGGAAAACCTCCTACTTGTTGCCCTCCATAAGTCACAGCTTGGACATCTTATTCTTTCTTTTTAGATGCTCTTTTTTCTTTCCATCTGATGTTTCTCCAGCTTCAAGCTTCTCTCTTTATAGCATTCTCAATTATCTCTCCGGAGATTACCATGTCTGCGAAATTCTTTATGGCATTCCCAATCATCCTTTCATAGTACGATGCTTTGAGGGTACTTACAAACAAAACTGTAGTTTCCTTTTCAGTGAGAGGTGGTTGGACTTTGGAAGCAATGTCCTTCCACCTTTGGGCATAGTTTTTGAAGCTTTCAGTAGCTTTCTTCTCCATATTCTACAAGGATAATTGATCAGGGGCCATGTCAACAATGTGCTTGTACCGATTAATGAACGTCTTTGCTAATTCCTTCTAAGTACGGATGCGGTTCATATCTAGCTGAACACACCATCTGGCGGCAAAACCTATAAAACTGTCTTGGAAGACATGGATGAGCAACTTATCATCTTTTGCATGAGCAGCCATCTTCAGACAATACATGGTGATGTGAGATATAGGGCACTTGGACCCATCAAACTTCTCGAAATCAGGAGTCTTGAACTTTGGCGGGATAACCACATTTGAAACCAAACAAAGCCTCTCAGCATCCATGGAACCGTAGAAATCTAACCCCTCAATAGCCCGGAGTCTTTCTTCAATCAGGTTCATCTTGCGAGATTCAATCTCTTCAGCTACTTTCAACCTTTCTTGCTCTTTGGGATCATCCAAGTCTGGAACTCGGACATGATCTATCTTTGTCCCAGAGGCAGGAACGGTGAAACTCGGGACTTGAGGTTGAGCATGAGGATAATTAAATCCTCCCACGAATGGTGCTTGCTGCAATAGTTCCTGTTGAGACATTTGACCCCGAGAAGGATTGAATCCCGATGGTCATAGAGGTTCACCCATATTTTGGCTTTTCTCCTGAGAATTGACTTCATCTGTTTTTTTCTTCCCATTCGAATTCGTTATTATTTCTATCATTGCACTTAACTGTTCTCTAATTTCCTCTTGTGCCTGTTCCATTCTATCTATCCTTGAAACTTGTTCTTCAACTAGCTTGTGAACGGGTGTTGTAGGAATGCCCTAGGAACTTTGATTGTATGAGCTATCCTTGAACCTTTATTACCACAATTTTTAAGATTTAGGTCCCATACTTTCATGAAATGTACATGCATGCATGTTGAATATGCAACAAAATATTTAAATGATGCTAATGCTTGCAAATAAATGAAAGAATAAAGTTAATTCAAATGATAATCCCAAAAATATTTACAAAGTTCAATACTAGCATTATGACAAGTGTCCCTGATGAATGCTTGAGCATTATGAAAAATGTATATGGTGAATGCATGAGCGTTATTAAAATGTACACGATGAATGCATGAGCATTATTAAAAAAATATACATGATAAATGTATAAGCGTTATGAAAAATGTACATGATAAATGCGTAAGCATTATGAAAAATGTACATGGTGAATGCATGAGTATTATGAAAAATGTACATGGAGAATGCATGAGCATAATGAAAAATTACATGATGAATGCATGAGCATTATAAAAAATGTACATGGTGAATGCATGAGCATTATGAAAAATGTACATGGTGAATGCATGATGAAAATATCTAAATGATGGAGTTATGACATACACAATGATTTTACAAAACTTGACACAAGAAAATTAAGTACAAATTACGTTGAAGAAAAGCACAAGTGATATTCACAAAAATTTTAACAAAAAAAAGTGAAATGAACAACGACGTTTCTTCATGTGTCCTACTTCGGGCAATTCTCTATCGGTTGACATGGCTCTATCCTAATGGTTGGCCTCTTAAGTGCCTATATGTTGGGTTCAGGATACTCGACCAAGCTAAAAGGTCCCCAAACTGCTCCTTAACTTCATCCATGGAAGATGAGTAAGGCACCCTATTCCTCACCCATTACATGCTCCAACCGAAAGGGTTCAATTTGTATGAGAGTATTTTCCAAAACTGCTGCGGAGGTTATCACCTCACGAAAGCTTTGGTACTTTACACTATGAGAGTGTTTCGCTAGCCGTTGTGGAGGTTATCACCTCACGAAGGCGTAGGTACTTTACCCCTCCTAAAAGAGATGAGCCCTGGTATAGGGCTTATGATATGCATTGTGTAGTGTATGTGAAGGAACATACAAACTACTTTTTCTCACCAATGTACAAGAAAACAAGAGTTGTTAGCACAAATAACAAAACTAAACTTAAAATGAAGGATAAGATAAAAACTAAGCATTTTTAAGACAATTATTAAATCCTAAGGTATCACAAGACTAATCTAATGACTCGACTCTCTAATGTCCCCAACGAAGTCGTCAAACTATCATAACGTGCCAAATACGAATTCAGCATGCTAGACACAAAACATGGAGTCACCACTAATCATCTCATCTAGGTGTGATTAGTCACCTATACGAATCTATCCTATTTAAATCAATCCTAAACTTGACTAAGGCAACTTAAAAAGAATAGGTTCTGATTTACTTATCAGAACTAGGTTCGGGAGTTCGGTTACGTGTGGGGAAGGATTAACACCCCCACAACGCCTATCTAAGGGATAGTACCCAGTTAGTCTTGTGATACTTAAAAGTCTTAACTAGGTGGTCATTATTTATCCTATTTTCATTTTAAATTGTTAAAGTTAGAAATATCGGAAATCATTTTTTAGGTCTCCCTTCCATCAATCTGGAGAAGTTGCTAAAAAAGCCTTTCCTCACCTCGAGAGTATTCTAAAGAAATCGATCTTTCCATTGAAGAGGCTCCGTCGTCAGAAAAGTTAAATTTTATGAAAAAATTACTTCAACCTAAGTCTAATATTCATAATTAAAAACTTATATTTTATTCATATTTGTTCAAAAATACATCTCGACCTCAATATCGAAAATTATCTCTTAAAAATCTTTCCATCGATTTGGAGAATTTTGAAAAAAAAAAAATTCTCACCTAGAAATTTCTTAGAAATCAACCAATCGTGATTTTCTTGAATTTTATCCTTGGAAGAAATCTTCATTTATTCTTGATTTTTGGTTAAGCATCAATTATGAAAATTATAACTTAAAAACTCAGTGAAAGTTAATCATTTTAATACAAATAAATTTTAACCTTTTTTATCGAAAATCATCCCTTAAAAACCTTTCCATCAATCTGGAGAATTTTTAAGAGAGTTCTCTTACCTAGAAATTTCTTATAAATCAACCAAACGTGATCTCTTTGAATTTCATCATCGGAAAAGATCTCCCTTTATTATTTTAATTTAATTAATCATCAATTAAAAATTAATTAACTTAATTAAAAATTATTTTACTAATAATAATAATCAAATTAGTAATAAATAATAAATAATAAATAGTTAATAAATAATAGTTACTAATTAAAATTAAAGTTAATTCACAAAAGTATACCTGCAAAAAGCTAAAAATAAAATTAGTAAAACAAAATAAAATCAAAATATCATAAAATAAATATGAAAAATAAATGAAATAATGAAATAAATAACAAAAAATAAAAAAGGGGAACTACATCCGGGCCGGGTCGGCGTGAGGGGCCCGTGACCCAACCCGGTTGCAGCCCTACAAAAGCCAAAAAAAATTCATTTCATTTCTTTTACCTGATTTAAAAAAATAAAAATAAAAAAGCTTCTTTCTCTTATTTTTCTCCCAAGCTCAAGAACACTGATGAGTGTTCTTCAGAAAACCCAGATTTCGATGGGATCTTGCCGCTGTCGTCGCCGGTCACCGTCGCTTTCGGTGGTCAGAAAATTCCAAAAAAAAAAGTTCCAAAAATTTCCTCTCGGTCCCCTCAAACCCAAAATCAAATTAGTTTTCTCAAAATCATTCTCAAAACCCCTAGATCTGAAACACAAAGTCGCTGCTATAAACATCCCAATCTTCTCTGGTGACCACTCGATGGCCACCAAAATTTCGGCCGACCGTTCCTCTACCCCTTTCCTATATACCCACTGTTAAATTTCGTAACAAAACAACTAGAACCCTAAAACCCCAAAATTTTGAAATCCAAACCCTAAAGAAAATTTTTCTTTTGTGTTTTTACCCACTTAAAATTGCTCTCTACTGCCTCTGTGTGTATTCCGAAATTGTGTGTCCTAATTGTCGAATCCAAGGATCATTTTATAGGTAAAATCATGAGAGTCCTATTGTGTTTGATCTAGAGTTCTATCCTGATCAAATTATTTTTTCCTCATTTATCACAAATTTCAGAGTTTAATCATAATCCAGAGGAGAGTTCTGATCTGATCCAAAGAGGGAAGTAAGAGTTTTGGTTTATTCGGAATTTGTTTTCTTTTTTCTTTTTCCTTTTTGATTTTTTGATTTTTTGACTTTTTTTCATTTTTTTTTCTTTTTGATAATTCTGAAACTAAAATTAAAAATTAAAATTAAACTAAACTAAAAATAAAATAAAATCATAATCACCCGGACAAAAACGGGTATCTATAGTAGAGCTTTTTGTCGAGCACGTGATAGAATTGAGGCCATGGCATTGTAAATAAAATATTAAGCTTATAACAGTGTTGATTTGAAACTCATGTGAGAACAAGAGAGTATTTTGGCTTACTTGTTGAACAATAAGAACTAGACTTCAAGGCGTGTATCAATATCACTTTTTTTAAGGTTTTATTCGTTCTCACCGTAGTATTTAGTAGGTGTGCAAAGGATTTATCGGCCTCGAGAATACAATGAAACCCAATGATTGATTGCGTATTGCACTGACGAAATCAATCCACTGAGAACTAAGCAGATATAATATATTTTTTTCTTCTGAAAATCAGAAAAGTATTTATAGACTTTTACATGTTTGTTTGTACAGACATAACTTGTATAAAACAAATCTATCTATTCAAAACAGACAGACAACTTTTGTATAGACATAATTATTTGTTCAGATATAACTTGTATGAACAAATCTAATTGTTTGAAATAAATCGGTCAACTTTTCACTTTTGTCTTAAAAAGACAAAAAAAAAAAATTAATAATTAATTATACTTGCCCATGTCCAATTGTCAAGAACCAAGTGCTTTTATACTATAGTAATATATAATATAAAATTAATATATTATTAGACCATCCAAGACAAACTATGGTCCAATTAGCACTTGAGCCCACATATATCCAACTACTAAACTCATTTACTTCTCTATATTTAAAGAACATCATTTCCTTTGTTCTTTTTCAATGTGGGATTCTATCACATGCTTATTTTCAAAATATTCAACATTCGGCTTAGTCATTGATGAGCCGTGCTTGAACTCGAGCAGTTCGAGTTATCGAATGAACTGAGTTCAAGTATCCTAATATTCGGCTTGAGTAGCTCGCTAACCTAATCATGTTTTTTTTTTTAATATATATATATATATTAATTAGTATTGAAAAAAAATCTCAATTTGAACTCGAACTCGAGCACAAATAATCGAGTTTGAAGTCGAGCACAGGTATCGAGCATATTTTTTATTAGGTAAACGAACCTAATCGAGCGAGTTCGAGTAGTTTGATTTTTATCTCGAATAGAGCTAAGCTTTAAAAAAGAAACTCAATCAAGCTCGAGCCGAGTTTTGAGCTACGAATTTTGAGTCGAGCTCAAATTTTTTACTGCTTGAATTTGGCTCGACTCGATTACACCCCTTCACAGTGATAGCAAGGAGTCTCATCAATCACCCTTGTGTTGTGTGTTGGTTTCCCCTGGTACCTTCAAAGCAGGATTTGTTGTCAATTCATAGAAGTTTATGATATAGATTTCTTAGTTGACCTTGGATAGCTAGTGTACTAGTCTATTTGGACTTCTCTTACCATTCTCCGTTGTGTTCTTTTCATCCAGGATTTGTTAAATCTTTCTTCTTAAGCTTTGAAATGGTCGCGACGTAATAAAAATTGAGACTTTTGCATCGCAATTTATCCATTACATAACGTTTGGGACAATATCAAATTCTTTGAAAACTACCAAATTCACGTCCGCGACAATCACGACGCGTTACGTAACGCTCGCGATACCCCTCACCCAGAATGAAAATTTGCGATCGCGATTCAAAACTATGCCTTTGAATTACTCAGCTACAAGATTCTCGTACTATTTTTATAGAGGGGGTGCTACATCTATCTACCATGTCTTGTACCCTACTACTACTTTGCTGATGTTGCATCTCATCTGTTCTTTTACTTGGCTTTTCAAAGTAATGTCTGGATAGAAATCAGCATGACTAATAAACCAAGTAGCACATGCTATCTATGTTATTTGGACTTTTCATTTTACCTAAAGTATTCATGTCTGACACATATTCGAATATTAGATATGCGATATGATTCTCCAAATTTATGAAAAATTTTTTTAAAAAAATTGAGTATATCTGTATAGGATATATACTTGTATTCGATACTCACTCGAATCCGAGTAACATATCATATTATAATTCCCAACTGGTAGTAAGCCAGTTAGAAAAGTAAATGTCAGTCGTTGTGAACATGCATTTGTTTTTATTGATCTCTGGTTGTCTTTTGGTTGATATTAAAAATTAATTATCGTAGAGGCTTGAATTGTATCTCTTACAAACTCATAAAAATAATCTTGGTTTATGTTGAAGAGTGATTAAGATTCACCCATCCCATTGATAAAGGGTACTAGGCTCTGTATCTGCACATGCATTGCAATTGTTTCTATTTCTACCAAACAACATAAAATTTAGAAGTGTTCATAGGTAGAGCTGGATTGCGGCTTGGATTTTTTCCACACTCTTTACCCGACCAAGCTCGAATTGATCCGTAAGTCTGAATTATTATTTAAAAATATTTAAAAAATTATTTTTATATTAATATAAATATATTTTTATAATTAAATTTAAATAAAAAAAATATTTTTTATTAATAAATAATAATTCGGGTCGGATCGGATCGGATCGGTTTGAATTGAAAAATTTATCCAAATCCGATCCAATACGGGCCAAGAGAGGTCTAATAAAATCTCTGAAGCTCTACTCATCTGCCAATAAATTTGTTGTCTCTTCATAAATATGAATGTTTTGCATGTTCATGGAATGTGAAATGATGTTTTGCCGACATAGCCTGTAGATTTATGATCTGAACCTGCATGCAGAAACAACTATGTAGGTGATTTCAAGCACAAAACCATAATAAAGAGACAATAAAGCATTTGATTGCCTGAGAGAACGTGGGGAAAAGAGATTGTTTTTAAGTCTTTTCCATTACCAACTGTTGGTTCCTCCTATTTGTAATAAAATACCAAATGCTGTTCGAGAACCATGTTGGTTTGCTGGTATAATATCAGAAACAGGTTTAAAAGGAAAAATGTGTGGGGATGAAAGTCCATGAGGGGAAACATTGGAAAGTTGGGTCGTCTGGTTTTCATGGACAACTTGGGTTGATAAAAAGAAAAGACTGCTCGGTAACTGCATGTTAATGTCCCGAATAGATCTGATAATTTTGAATACGATAAGAAAACAAGACACGAATATGACACATCTAATAAATATAAAAACGGTATAATAAACACAACATGATACGTTTAAACACGATTAACACAATACATTTAATACATTTATCGTATTTGTGTTTAGAATTTTACCACATTTAATCATTTCTGTTTTGTTTATATTTACACGACTGATACGGAAAATAAAAACACAAAACATGATGCAATTAGAGGCAACTCGGCTAGTAGTTGCATTGCACGTTTTGATCATTGTACCCAAAGCGAAAACCCGACATATCTTGAACAAGAAATTGACTGAACAAGACTGGAAAAAAGACACTGGTTTGAAGAGATTGTGAAGAAGAGGTTTATTGTTGACAATAAGCCATGGTTTCTCATGTGGTAGCTAGGGGACCAAAACCAGGATGAATTTCCTCACCCTTTTCCATGATCCATCTCTTCACTTTTATTGAAAATGTCATCAAATCTCAATTGACCCGATTCTCAAAGGATCCCAATTTAAATCCGAAATTTAGTTCAGTTGGTTCACGCAGTCATCCTTAAGAGGTGACATCTAGCAGGTTTAGAGTTCGAATCCCAACATCTGCAATTCCTTTTTTTATCTCTAAGCTGTTGTCTCCTTTATACAAAAAAAAAAAAAAAAAAACTCAATTGACCTCTACACCACGTATTTAAATTGCATCGCGGATACGTTTTCGGTCGCATCGTATTTATTGTGATTGCGAATGTAATGAATACTATCGCAATCAATTATGATCAGTATTAACAACAACAAAACCCCGAAATCGTAAAATCGTAAAATAACTACCGTAACACATTACGACCGTTATTTAAATCTCTTCTCTACACCAAAAAAAAAAAACAAAAAGCTTATTGAACTCATTAGATGCTTACATATTGTATTGTCAGTGTCAGGCTTAGTCCAGACAGCACTTGAACTGTTGAACTTCTTTGTTTTTTTATTAAAAAGGGAATGTACAAAGAGAGAAAAGGAAGAGGGAAGCTTGTGGGGATGGTTGTAATGAGCTGATTATTAGTATCTTGTTTGAAGATCTTTCTTTTTTTGACCAAAAGAACTAAAATTTTAAAAAGAGTGATGGACCAAAGTGAAGACTTAAGATTAAAAGGGAGGGGAGGGGAGGAGTCAAATCTATTTGTCTGCTTAGGCATGTGGGTTAGAGGGGAGGGAAGCATGGCCTGTTTCTGCATGTCTGCTTTTCTGCTGCATCATTGGGCCTACTTCTTCCAATATATGCATGGAGATGGAGGGATGGCTTTCTAATCCTTTCTTCTAGCCTCTTTAATATTAAAGGCTATTCATGCCTACATCACTTGCCCCACGTTTTCAAGCAATGAATAAAAAATTAAATCGGAAGTTAAATGGGTGAGATTTTTGGATTATTGATTCAACCAGTTTAATTGGTTCAACCGAATTATTTAATCAAAAAATAAATTAAATATTAAATATGTGACTTTGATATTAAATATAGTAATTAATGGATAAAAATATGTATTTGTCTTAATGATATGATATTTAATATATGATTAAGAGGTTAAAGATTCAAATCTCATCACTTACAAAAATAATTTTAATAAAAATAACAAAAATTTGATTTTTTTACCGGTTGAACCGATTATCTACCAATTCATTGAATCCCTAGCTCTTTAGTATGTGCCGAACCGGACAAGCAATCGGTCTCCGATTGAACCAATTCGATCGATCGATCCAGTCCGATCCGGTTTTCCAATACTGTTTTCAAGTTTATATTTTTTTTTTCCAAAAAAAAAAAAAAAATTCGAACCCTATTCTTTGAACAAGAATCATACATTGAATTAAATGTTTCATGCATTTTCAGGTTTATATATATATATATATTTTTATAAAGGAAACCGTTGTATAGGAATAGGGAAAGGATTTGCAGATCCGAACCTCAAATTTACTTAATGTCATCTTTTAAAGGTAACTGTATGAATTAATAGGACTAAATCCGAGTTCATTTTCAGGTTTATATTCATTCTGCACATAAGGTTGATAATGTAAATCTCTTTGTCTCTACTTCCCAGTTCCCACCTTTTCCCTTTTTCCTGGTTGAGGTTGGTCAAACGTGGATGCATATTTTCTTTTCATTTCAAAAATATCTACATTATCTCACAAGATTTAGGTATGACTTGAATCTAAATAGATTAGGATTTGATGAACTTAAGATTTGCAAAGTTATGCTTCAATACTCAATATACTTTTCTTGTAAAATCGTCCTGCTATTGTGCCAATAATGTTCAATATAGTAATGAAAAAATGAAAGCAAATTTACCTTGAATTAGACAGTAATGTTCTTTTATGTTCAGATACTGACAAGTGAGCCCAAACTCGGTCCGTCAGAAATTTGAGACTATGTTACTTCGACGTTTTATTTTTTTTGAAATATTTGTGTCTGAGATTCATATTCATGTGTACGAGTTACAATCTTCCAAATATATGAAAAGACATACTCGTATCAAACAGATATCATATCCAACACTCACCCAAACTCGAGTAACATAAATTTGGGAACTTTACAAAGGACGTTGAATTGTTTAAATAGAAGTTTGTAAATTACCATTCACTCTGGAATTTAGCTGATATCAGCAACTAAGAATAACAAGGATTAGGCTCAAAGATTTGCTGAGTGTTGGATAGAAGAAAACGTGAGACATAATCCATTAGGAAATGAAACAAAAAACAAAAAAGAAGAGCAGTAACAGAGCAAATCAACACAAATGATGTTTCTAAAACTGTACATCAGACCCCAAGATCATCATCCAAATCCAACCATATCTCCATCCTCTCTTTTCCCCCAATGGCACCTATGTTACTCTAATTCTTTATTTCCCCTGAAAATACTTGTGTCCGACATATATTCGGACATGGACATGGATATGGGAGTACGATCCTCCAAATATATGGAAAAATTTAAAAACAAATTGAACATACCCTAATTTGACACTCACTCCAAGTCCGAGTAACATAGAATGGCATCGCTCTTTTCTTTATCTTGGGATAAGAAAGAAAATCAATCTATGATGTTCTTGGAATTTAAAGAGAAAAAAAGAAAAACAAAATTAACTTTGATTTGAGGACTGCTTTATTAGAGGTTGAGAAGTCTTTCCCCATTCTTCAGGTGGGCTCTTCACCTCCATTAGTAGTGCCACAACTTCCTTCATGGTTGGCCGTTCTGCAGGTGAAGAGTTGACACAAAACATTGCAATTCCAAGTGTTTGAAGCATTTCTTGAACCATTTGATCAGCCAATCCTTGAAGCTTTGTGTCTAGAATCGATGCCGCTGGTTCGAAGCTGCCCATTTTCTTTTTCACCCACTCAACAATGTGCATTCCATCACCCACCTGTGATTCAACTGCGCTACGCCCACTTAGTATCTCCAGCAGAACCACTCCATAACTGTAGACATCGCTTTTCTCAGTTATGTTCATTGTGTAACCATATTCTGCATTCATTATAAACATTTGTCTGGTTTTAAATAAACACTTGCAAAGGAATGAGTTTACTTTAAATAACTAGCATTTCTGAAACCTATGTTGCTCTAATTTTCATTTTTCTTGAAGTACCTGTATCTGACACCAGTGTCGAACTCCTATCTGGACATGGGTATGGGGATATGACCCTCCAAGGACCCTCCAAATACTTGCAAAAACTTAAAAAAAAAAAAATTGAATATATCCATGTCGGACACATATCCGTATCCGACACTCACACCCAAGTCCGAGTAAAACTATCTTTTCCTACATGACTAGCATATATATACATTGGTAGCTAAATGTCACACCACATAAGAACAAATGAATTTAAATACTTCTCTAACAGATTAAAGCTATGTTGCTTCGTCTCTTTATTTTTTTTGAAATACCCATGTTCGACATATATCCGAACATGGGTATGAGGATATGATCCTTCAAGTACCCTCCAAATACATGAAAATCTTAAAATTAAAAAAAAAAAATGAACATGCCCGTGTCGGACACATATTCGTGTCCGACACTCACGCCCGAGTCCGATTAACATAGGATTAAAGACCCTTATATAAATAATACTATAGTCACTAATCTTGAACCAAGTTCAAAGTTCAAACAGCTTCCCTAAACTATGTCTGAACATACAGGCATGAGTATCCTACTCAAACTAATCATATAAAGTTAAAATGGAATTGAATGAATAAGTTATGTACAATGATCTGCAGATAATTAACAAGAAGAAGCAAACATTATAATTTACAAAATTAAGTTGGGTGAAAATTAGGGATGCTTTACCTGGGGCAATATAACCGTAGGAGCCAGCTACTCTGGACATTGCGTGGTGGTAATTTGGAGAGTTCATCAGTTTTGCCAAACCAAAATCTGCTAGATAAGCCTCATACTTGGAGTCTAGAAGTATGTTATTGCACTTTACATCTCTGTGAAGAATTGCTGGTACACAATCATGATGAAGATAAGCTAAACCTTGAGCTGATCCAACAGCAATCTTGTACCTTGTTTTCCAATCCAAGTTTCTATTCCCTCGCAAAAGCTGTTGCAGATTACCATTTGGAATGTAGTTGTATAGAAGGAGCTTAACACTTTTATTGGAACAATAACCTAAGAGCTTGACAATATTCCTATGTCGAATGTGTCCAAGAATCTGAATTTCTGCTGCAAATGAGTCCAATGCTGGCTCTTCATCTCGCTTTGTTTTCCACAGCTTTTTTACTGCAATCAACTCCCCATTATTGGGCATTTCTGCTTTATAAACAACCCCTGAACAACCTTTTCCAATCACATTCTCATCCTTGAGACAGTCCAAGATGTTATCAATGGTGATATTGAGCTTTTGAAATGGAATGAAGGTCCATGGATAAGAGAAATCTTCAGCTCCTGGTGAAGAAGATGAATCTCCTGCACATTTCTCTACCATATACCTATGATTCCTTGTAACTAGAAACCATGAAGCAAGGACTGCTATAGTAACTGAGGCCAGAATCATAGAAATCAAAGCAACAATTTTGGCTGATCTTAATCCATTCTTTCTTATTAGACGCGAAGAACAAGTAGAACCATCAACAGATTCACATAGATTCGGGTTTTGAAGATAAGAATTAGAAGCAAGAGTCCTAAAGAAAGGTGTTACAGGAATTGGACCTGAGAAATTATTAAAGGAGATATTCAAAGAAGTGAGACTGGTAAGGGAACCTAAAACCTTGATTCTTCCATGTAACATATTATGAGACAGATCAAGTGACTGTAACTGTGTCAAACTAGACATTGATTCTGGTATTTCACCTGTAAACATGTTGGAGCTCAAGTCCAAACTGATTGTTAAGCTTGTCACATAGCCAATTTCAGGTGGAATTTCAGCAGAGAGACTGTTGTAGCTTAAATCAAGCAGAGTAAGTTTCTCCAAATTTCGAGTAGATTTTGGGATAGACCCTGTTAGTAAATTGTTGTTGAGAATGAGCTTGTTCAAGTAACTAAAATTACCAAAACTCGTTGGGATTTCTCCAGTGAAGCTGTTTCGACTAAGATCAAGCTGCTCTAAATTCACAAGCTCCCCAAGCTGAGATGGGATTTCTCCAGTAATGTAGTTATTGTGAACATTCAATAGCTCAAGAACTGTGATGTTGGCAATCTCAAAAGGAAGACCACCGGAGAAATGATTCATGTATAAGTCGAGGAAAACTAGGTTCTGAAGCTGGCCAATCTCCTTCGGTATCTGCCCTGAAAGCTGGTTCTCTCCAAGTCTTAACCTCACCAATGACCGACAGTTTGCAACACTTCTCGGCAACCCACCGGATAAAGAGTTTCCCAGAAGCAGAAGCTTGCTCAGCTTCTTCAAACTGAAAATCTCTCCTGGTATTGAACCAGTAAGCTTGTTCCTTGAAAGGTCAAGGGCGTAAAGTTCTGTACAGTTCCCAAAAGAAGATGGAATTGTTCCAGAAACTGAATTTCCCCACAAGAAAAAACTCTGCAAGTATTTCAAGTTACCTACCTGCCATGGGATTGTGCCGGATAATTGATTCTTGTCAAGTTGAAGCGCAGTCAGACTCGAGCAGTTGCTTAACTGCCAAGGAATCAGCCCGGTTAGCGAATTATCAGACAAGTGAAGCTGCTCAAGAACCCCTAGCTTTCCAATGTCACCGGGTATTTCACCGGAAAGATCATTAGCAGAAGCGTCAAGCACAACAAGTGATGAACAATTCGATAACTCAGCTGGGATTGAACCTGACAATCCATTACCCCATAAAAGCAAGCTAGTAACCTTTTGTAGCTTACCCAATTGAGGAGGAATAAAACCAGTGAGCTTGTTCATGTGCAAATACAGATTCCTCAACTCTGAGCACAACCCCAGTTCAGGTGGTATTGAACCAAATACCTCCGTATCATAAAGAGACAGAGTTTGGAGGTTGATCAAGTTGCCAAACGTCGGTGGAATCATGCCAGAAAGCCCGGTGGACGCAGCGCCAAATGTGGTAAGATTGGTAAGTAGTCCCAACTGTGAAGGAATTTCTCCTGTTAGATCAGGATTGCCTCCAATTCTAAACTGTTGGAGAGAAACCAGTGAACCCAGTTGAGATGGTATTGAGCCATTGAGGAGATTGTCTTGTAGACAAAGGACTTGCAATGAAGTGAGGTTAGCTAGTTGTTGAGGAATCCAACCAGTCAATCTATTTGAATCCAAGAAAAGGAACTGTAGTAAAGAAAGTTGGCCGAGCCCTTCAGGAATGGAACCTGAGAGAGAGTTCGAGGAGAGGTCTAAAAGGCGAAGATGAGCTAGTTGACCAAAAGAAGGAGGGATCGATCCTGAAACATTGGTGGAAGAGAGATTGAGAAGTTGCAAGGAAGAAAGAGAGGAAAGTTGTGGCGGCAGAGAAGAGAGATTGAGGAATGTGTTAGGCAGCGAGAGGGAGATAACTCTATCTTGTGGAGAACAAGTTATGCCTTGCCATGAACATGGCGTTTGGCTCTTTGGGTTCCATGAGGAGAGAATCGATGAGGATGCTTTTGCAGATGAGTCATCAGCGGCTGATAAAAGAGAGAGAAGGGATTCTCCATCAGGTGAAAGAGAGGTGGCGGGTATGCTAAAAAGGAACAGAAAGAAGAAGAAATGGGTCCCTGCAAAATGGCTAGGCCTTGCCATTTGAGCTATGAAAAATGGCTAGCTTGAAGGTGAAAACTAAGAAAAACAGATTGAGACTTGAAAGAAGAGAGGTTTGTTGATGTGGTTGTCTTGGTCTTAGTAGTGAAACTGTGAAAGTCCACTTCTAGGAGAAAACATGCATGTGAGAGAGGTTTCAATGGACGTGACGCTTGCTTACATTTTACACCAATCTGTTGAAGAACTTGAACACACATTTAGTGATGAAACCATGCATGTGAACATCAAGAAAAAGATAAATAAGTGCCATAAATCCCTATTACAAGCCTGTTTTGAACAATCAAGTCAAAGCACTGATGGTGAAGAAAAGAGGTGGGTTCACAGTTCACAGTTAAAGGGTGGTGGCAGATGGTGATGGTGATGGTGATGGTGAGAAGCTTTTTAAGGCAAAGGTCTGCCAGGGCATACACCGTGAGTGGTGGCGGCGGCTATGGTGGTGTTGGCAGTGGCAATGGTGGGACTTCACAATGTTAAAGGGTGGTGGAGGCTGAGCTGAAAATTAAGCTTTGAGTTTTTGCTGGTTCTCTAGACTTTGAAAGACTCCATTTCCTATGGCATTTAAATGCCAATGCTTATTTTATTGCAGCGATTTGGGCGCCACAACTATTTTTAATTGGCCGGTATTGCCTCCCCAATTATTCAATTCAATAGTGTAATTATATGAAGCTATTATGTTCTTTCCAACTGGGGGCAGACCGCAGTATTACTGTTGACCTCTTTGCAGTAATGGTGACCAAAATTTCAAGCATCCTTTGTTTCCTTCATCCCTAGCCGTACACGTGTCATAGCAGTGACAATCCTCCATTTAGCTGGGACCCCTTAAGGTGTGGAGTTATAGGAAACTCTTTATGATGAGTTTAAAGATATATAAATATAATAAAATTACATAAATTATTAAATAATATTGTCATGTATTTATATAATTGAAAGTTGTCATATATTTATTTTATTTTTTTTACATATAAATATGATAAATTACATATAAAATATGATAATTACATATAAATATGACAAATTACATAAATTATTAAAGGATATATCATGTATTTATGTAAATTAAAAATTATCATATATTTATGTAATTTTTTTATACATATAAATATAACATAAATTATATATAAATATAACAAATTATATAAATTTTTGAAACATAAAAAAAACCTTATTTTAAATGATTTTTCTAAGAATTTTCTCCTTAAGGTGGGCTCAGCTGATGAGTGGCAGAATCCAATGGTTGAGCCTAAAATGCTAACATTGGCTAATAGTAATCTGACCAAAAAAAATATTGGCTAATAGTAACATAATCTACTATGCCCATTTTTTCACATGCATTTTGCAGATGTAAATTACCAATTTAAAATAGTTCAATTATTATATTTAAATTTTAATATGTTTATTCATGTATAAGTCATATTAATGATTAATGAGTTTGTATGTGAATCTAAGTATAAATGAAAAATGCAAACTGAAGACGGATTAAAGCAGTAACGCACAGCTCGATGGACAATAAAACATTTGGTGAAAAAATATTAAGAGAAAAACGGTTGTCTTGATTCGAACTCAAGAGCTTTGATAACGAATTAAGTTGAATGACTAATTATCTTAAAAAATTAAACTGATAAAAAACTCAATTATTATATTTAAATTTCAACGATTTTACCCTAAGTGGAACAAAAAAAATCCAGCATATTTTATGCTTGCACTCATGAGCCAAAACTTACTTTTCTAGATTACCAGTAAACCTGCTCACGAGCCGTGACCTCGAAAGTTTTTTTCCTTGCCCAGGCTCGGTTTTGAGCGGGCTCGGGTCGACCCGTGAGCTCGGATTATTGTTCATGATATTAATAAAAAATTAAAAAATTATTTTTATATTATTTTTATATTAATATATTTTATAATTAAATTTTAAAAAAAATATTTTTTTTAATGAGTAAACAGTGATCCGGGACGGGCCAGCTCGAATCATCAAAACCATGATAGTCAATATCGTACCAATACCGATTGTACCGGCCCCTACGTACTAGTTTTGAATAAAAATGAAACGGTATCAATATCATACTGTTTCGATTTTTGTACCGGTCCGTAATGACACGTACCGGTTGATACAGGAATTTTATTAATTTAAAAAAAATCATTTGCTTTTTTTAATCAATTCCTAATACGTTTTAATCATAATAATTTTTTATTTTTTTTAATTTCATTAAAAATATATATATTTATTAAATTAGGCTATTGAATCTAATTAATAATAATTAATTATATTTTTAATATTTTAATATTTATTTTATTTATTTATGATTAAAAATTTTAGATATTAAATATTTAAAAATTTTATATTTGCATATATATATATGTAATTGAGATGTACTTGTATATAATATATATTTTATTAAAAAATTTGGAAATGAACTTTATAAATATATATATATGAAAAAATATTTAAAAAATATCGGTAAATCCGAAATGATATGTCGAAATACATCGATATCATTACGTACTAGTACCATAATAAAAACAGTACGTTTACCGGTACGGTACTGACTACTTTGATCAAAACTCCTATCCAAATCCCACCTAATATGGATCGGACTTGTCGAATTGGATAAATTACACCATCATGAGCAGGTCTAATTACCATGTCAACCTTCTATATTCATTCATTTTTAATGACAAGTTTTTGGAGCTTAGACACCAGCATATTGATAAGATGTATAATATTGGTTAAAGGACTAAATCCATTTCTTTTGTTGAACAAAACCCAAAAAAGGTTATAAAAATAGCTAAATTTCTTTTATCAGATCAAGATGTTAGATATTTTGAACTAATACGACAAATAACAAACATTAAAAGTTATCCGTGATTTCAATTTAAGGTTTTGATTGGGGAAATTCAATTCATGTCTTGTTGTCAACTCGGCAATGGTATTTATCATTTTTTTTTAGGTGCTTTGTGGATATTTAGATTATGATATTTTTTAGGTGTTTTTGGGATATTTGACCTTTGTTTATGGGTTAATGATTTGGTTAAGGAATTAAGCTTTTATTTGGGATTATTTTAGACATGCTAATGGTCCGGATCACTGTTCATCGAATAAAAAATATTTTTATTTAAATTTAATTATAAAACTAATTTTTTAATTAATAATGAACAGTAAATTTGGGCCGACGAGCCGGGCCTGGACAAGCGAAAAAAAGTTTCGAGCCGTGGCCTCAAATAATCGTTTTCAATTCATCCAAATATTTTGTATAATCTGTCATGGTGATTCAATTTAGAAAAAATTTTGTGTGTACATGTGGTGTCTCAATTCATCCCATATTTTGCATAATTTGTCATAACGATTCAATTTATAAAAAAATATATATATATATGTTCGTAATGTGTTTGTGTTATTTTATCGTGTGTTTAAGGTATTATAAGTTTTTACATGTTAAAAATTAATTTTGTGTAGATTTTGACACGTTCGTGTATTTGTATCGTGTTCATGTTATTTTTAGTGTCGTGTTTTAATTATTTTTTTTTCATGTTTTGTTCGTGTCATATAATTATGTTGTGATCAAAATTGTCAAGTCTAATTGATACTATTCAAATAACTCCCAATTTTGTGTCACGTATCGTCGTGTTCGAATTATTTTTTTGTCGTAATCGTATTTAAGCTATTATATATTTATATAAATCTTGACACGTTAATAATTCATTTTATATAGATTTTGACACGTTCGTGGATTTGTGTCATGTTCATTTTATTTTTCATGTCGTGTCATATTTTAATTATTTTTCTCATATTATATTCGTATCGTATAATTATGTTGTATCCAAAATTGCAGGATTTAATTGATCATATCGAATAACTCTTAATTTTATATTAAGTATCGTATAATAATGAGAGTTATTATTTTTCTAAATTATCTTTACTTCTCTTACTTTTTTATTTTTCAAATTTATTACAAAGTATCAATTCAAACCCGATACATTTTTATGTAGATTTTGACACGTTCATGCATTTGTGTCGTGTTCATGTTATTTTTCGTGTCATGTCGTATTTATTTATTTTTTCCGTGTTATGTTCATATCGCATAGTTATGTTGTGTCTGAAATTGTCGGATATAATTGATCATATTCAAATAACTCTCAATTTTATATCAGGTGTCGTATAAGAATAGGAGTTATTTTTTATTTTTTAAAATTATCTTTACTTTTCTTGCTTTTTTATCTTTCAAATTTATTACAAATTATTAATTCAAATCCGATAACATGCCCGCAACAAAACATGAGTATATATATATATATATATATATATATATATATATATATATATATATATATATATATATATATAAAAGAAAGTCTATGATCGTTCGAACTAAATTATTTATTGTTGAAGGTAAACAAATTTTAATTTTTATATGCAAATTGGATGAATGATTAATCAGGTTCTAATAATGATTAGAATAGTAACACATACCTCGATAGGTAACAAGACACTGGGTGAAAAAATATTAAAAAAGAAAAATGATTATCAAGATTCGAATTCAAAAATTCTAATACTATATTAAATTAATTGATCAATTATTTTAAAAACTTAAATTAATAAAAAAGTTAATTATTATATTTAAATTTCAACGACGTTAATCTAATTTTTATTTTCCATTTAATGGTAATTACCCTTTTCCACATCCATGCATGAGCGAGGAATAAACTTCAACAAGGTTAAAATGGGGGTAAATTTAGTTTGTTGAGAGTAATATTGATATGTTAATGTGAGTTGATTCAGTTGGTTGAGTACTTATTAACATTTTGGCAAGTACAAAATTTGAGTCTTCCAAGTAATTTCACTTAATGTGCAATCTATAAGTATTCACTGTTAACTCTTTCTGAAACTTATAACATGCTTTGATCTTAAACTAGATAGTCTTCCCTCACCTAATTTTTTTTGACAAAATAATAGTAATAGAAAAATGTTAACCAGTGTCCCTAGACATCGGTTAAAGTGATATATATTGAAAAAAAAAAGTATAATTAATGGCTTATTTTTTTTTAATTCAGTAAAAATAATATATTAAATGCAAATAAATTTTTTTTAAACTAAAAATTAAATAATTCTTAACTAATATCTATAGATATTGATTAAGCAACCATAATAATATTGATAAAAAAAGAGAGATATAATCAAGAGTTTCAGGGTCATATCCCCTTGGGCCTTGGGGAGGGAGGGAGGGAGCTTGGGGCAGAAAGAATACCCTAGGGAATACAAGACACTTTGATGACAAATACAATAGGAGTGAGGCAGCTTAGCTTAGGAGAATGTGAAAGGCAAAAAAGGGTTAAACAAAACAAGCAAGCAAACCAATTTCAATGTCTTTTTCTCACTTAAACTAAACTATACTATTTTAGTATCTCTATTCTCTACTTAAACTAATGCTAATGTGTCCTTAAACATGAGCTGTGTGTTTATTTTTAAAAGGGTCAGGGCTCAAGGTTGGCGTGCAAATAGAGGAAACTCCATCGGAGAATCTGGCTAAGGTCCTAAGAGGGAAATTTTGTTAAGTAAAAAATAAAAAAATAAAAAAATATATATTTTTTTTACTGTTGGGTAACATTAAGTAAGGTAAGCTTGATTTGATTACCGAGGAAAGGGTGGTGGGTTTGTTTTGGGAGTGGAGCAAAAGAAAAATTTGTAGAAGGGTCTCATCACATGATAGAGATAAGAAGGAGAGACAAACGTAAATCTTATAATCTTTATTTTGTTTTTATATTTCGCATTTAAAATAAGATTTTGTTAATGAGTATTTTTTTTTGATATTTTTAAAATTAATTAATATTTTATTTATAGTAATAATATTGTATTAAATGCAGTAGTTGATAATTTTATTTATTATTTTTAATATATTGAATGAAGATATTACTATGTGTAGTTAGACTGGTTAAGGATGTAAACGAGATACTTGTGCTTGCAAGCTACTCGAGTTTGGCTCAAAAAAACTCGAATTCAGTTCGGTCATTGTCGAGCTCAAGCTCGAGCAGCTCGAGCTATCGAGCGAGCCGAATTCAAGTATCCTAATATTTTATTTGAGTAGTTCGCGAGCCTAATCGAATTTTTTATTTTTAATTAGTATTGAAAATTCTCAATTCGAACTCAAACTCAAACTCAAGCACGAATAATCGAGTTTGAAATCGAGTATAGGAATCGAGTTCATTTTTTACTAGATAAACGAGCCTAATCGAGCGAGTTCGAGCAATTCGATTTTTATCTCGATTTGAACTCGATTTTTAAAAGTAAAACTCGATTGAGCTCGAGCCAAGCTTCGACCTCGAATTTTAAGTCAAGCTCGAGCTTCTTACAGCTTGAACTCTATTCGGCTCGATTACACCCGGTGTAGTAATCTTAAAGAGTGCATTTAGGACACTCGTTAGTAAAATCCTTTAAAATATTATATATTTACGAAAAATCTTAATTAGTGTTTAGTGACATTAATTAAGGTACTATATATACAAAAAATATATAATTAATGCAATATAATTTTTATTAAATTTAATAAAAATAATGTATTAAATACCAAAAAAAATAATAAATTAATTCTGATGTCTATTAAGCGAATCTTATATTTATTATAAATTTTGATATATTAATAATTTATGTTATATAAATTATGATATATCATTCGTGTATTTATATCATATTTATATTATTTTTATATTATATTTTAATTATTTTTTTCGAATAATTTTCGTGTGTTGTAATCGTGTTAAAGTGAAAAATTACTTAATCTTGGGAAATGGGGTTTTGTTGAATAAATTAGGGCACTGGTTTCAATTAAGGTTTTTCTTACTAGGGTTTTTGGGTAATCTAAAAATTTTCAGCCGCACGAGACATAATCCCACATTAATGTCATAAAAGTTTTTGAAGATTTTGAAGCAGATAATAGGTTAATATGGTGTGTAATGACTCTTTTAGACCCAATGTGAAGTTAAAGTTTCATGGGTATTTTTGGAATTGTAGTTATTTTAATATTTTTGTTTATTGAATCTCAATCAAAGCCCTAATTACTGTACTTGTTCTTGGGTCCTTGAAGTCAAAACAGATAATAATTGGGCTCGAATTTCCATCACAAGCCCAATAATCCTAACCACCCATGCTTCTCTTTATTTATTTTTAAATGTTTAATACAACTAGGATCCGTTTGGATGAAAAATTTTAAAATTTTGAAAAAATTTAAAATAAAGATATTTTAAAGCGCATCATTTCAAAATATTAAAATTTGTAATTATTTTATCTGGATAAAATATTTTAGAATAAAATTTAGGTAGTTGAAATTTCATGAAATAAAAAAATAATTATAAAATAGGAATAATGATATTAAAACTAAAAATACTTATATATATAAAAAAAATATGCAATATGGGTATTATTAAATTAAAAATATATAAATATTATTAATAATATAAAAATATAAAAATATAAAAATAGATATCATAATTAAATAAAATGATAATTTCTTTTTTAGTTTTGTATTTTATAGTAAGCTACCTTGGAATAAAATGAGAGAGGATTTTGAAAAATTTTGAAAAATCACCTATTTAGGTGAAATTTCAAAAGAGAATTTGAAGTGCTCAAATCTCCTCTTAAAATTTCTTATAAAATTTGAAATTTCTCATTTTTTGTACCTAAACAAGTAAATTCATTTTTAAACTTTTGAAAACCTTGATTAAAATGAAATCCCTCCTTCAAATCCCTCATCCAAGCACACCCTTAGGGTATTCTTCAATTTTTTTTCTCGAACAATTTTAAAGGTACACTTTCTTACATCAACTAAATCTATTTAAAACTTTATTCTCAAAGTATTTCTCATAAAAATTTAACTTGAATTGACAAAAAATAAAGTTCTTACTTTTATTTTATTAACTGATGTAATAAAGTTCTTACTTTTATTAATTGAATAAAGTTCTTGCTTTTATTCAATTAGTTGTCTCCATGCCTAGGTTTCATCATATCCTCCCTTGGTCCATGTTAGAGTTTCCTTTTCTTTACAGTACAATTAGAATATCGATTTGATATATCCAAATTTTACTTTTTAAATACCTTTTATAAAAATCCAATCTGAGAGAAAAAGAGAATTCATCTCTTTACTAATTAGACTAAATCTTTGCAGATTAGAGTTAAAGAATATAATATTCTTTAACTTAAAAGGCTGGACATTCAAAAATTTGAAATTAAGTGTCAAAATTCATGGAAATTGATGCACCCAAAAGAGTGTATCTTATTTAACCTTGCACTAAAAAGATAAATTGTAAGTATAGTAGTTAGCAAGGGTCGAGTCCTCAGGGATTGAGTTTTAGTTTATAAGTTAATAGTTTAAAACTTAAATTCAAGAACAATAAAAGAAAAGGGGTTTTTGAAGCCAGATTTAAACTAAAGTAAATAATAAGAATAAGATGCAAGGCGGTATAACCAGCCAATAAAAATATATATACTAAATTAGGCGGTATAACCAGCCAATAAAAATAAATATACTTTTAAAAATAAGCAAACTAGAAAAGTAAGAAAACAAGTAAGTAAGAAGAATCAAATATGAAAAATATGGTTAAGGTTTCATTCTCCACCACTAGACATCATTAAGAATCAATTTCAGATCTATCAATATCAACCAACTATCAAAGTTAACAACCGTAGATAACAACAAGCTCTGTTATCCCAATCTTTCCTTAGTTTATCGTTAAATAGAACAAGCTCTCTATTTAATCTCTAACCATTAAACAACCTAGAATAAGCTCTCTAAATTCAATTTAATGGCAGCTTTATGATGAGAAAGATAGGTTGATCTAAGCAACAAACACATAAGCTCGGATTGTTCAACTTAGGTTATGTTCCACTTTGCAATTATTGAAAACTTGACCATAATCATTAATCACAAATTGCCACTTATGAATTGAAATCAAGACAATTACACGGATCAAGACTCCTAGACTAGCAATAGATAATTATCAAGATCTATGTAGTTGTACACCTAAATAAATCAAGACAACATCATGAACAATTCTTGTAGAAGAACATAAGCAACTTTGATAGAAAATTAATGATAGATAGAATCTGAAAATCAATTATAAAACATGTCTAGGGCTTTGAAATCACCCTTAACCAAATAGAAGTTTAGCCTAGCATAGGCATTGTAAACATAAACATAATATTAAAGAGAATCTAACAAGGAAATAAAAGAAAGAAAGAAGAAGAAGAAAATAAAGAAAAAGAAAACTAGAGAAAAGAAAGAAGAAGAAAACTTAGAGAATTTTATTACAATGGCTAATATCCTACCAATGTACCATGCCTTATACAATCATCCAAGGCCCTCTATTTATACACATTTTGGAGGACTAAATGACAAGAGACAAGCTTTACAAATTTCAAAGGTAGGTATAATAGGTGGGTGCATTTTTCTAACAATTTTCGTCATATTGTATGACAATTTTGATCAGCCAACTTGATGGTCGATTTTGTCAATATTGGAAGCTTGATCTGATCACATGGTCTTCTAGAAAAATGTTCCCCTATCAGTTAGTGATCCATAGCCGTTGAAATCAGCTCATTTGCTGATGTGGATCAGAAGATATGGGCAAAATACCAAAACAGGTCAGCACAGACGTCATTGCACATCAGCCAACTTGATGGTCGATTTCGCTAGGGAAAACGACTCCGTTTCAAGAAGTGTAAAACATGAAAAAGTTAGATATGCCTCTTAACTTTGCACGGTTAAAATTTCAGCCTTATTGCTTCAGTGAAACTCCAGATATAGCTGATATGGCAAAAGGTGTCGGAACTGGAACTGAACTGAATTTGCCCTTAATTGTTGATTTAACCTAGTAATCTAAAATCACTCAAAGAAACTCGTAAAAAATACCAAATTACATAAAAATATAAAAGATCATAAACACAATTAGACTAAGCAATAATAACTCGTATTCGACACAAAACAATAATAAAACATAACTAAAAACTATATAATTATACGAGTTATCACACCCCCACACTTAGATTGTTGCTAGTCCCTAGCAACGACTCAATAAAAATAAAATAAGAAAATCTAATCTAATCCATTTTCGTAGGAAATCACGGTGGCACTTAGCATGTGACACAAGCCTTTAAACCCCTAGGTGTCCCTAGTGGACGAGTTTAGTCTCGTGAGGGTTTACTAGGACGATACCCACAAACATTGAAGACATAAGAAAAACTAAAAATAATAATTATAACTAACCCTTCCAATATAAATTAGAGATAATCATTGGACAAGTCTTAAAAACTAATCAATAGCTTAAAGAAATTCACAAAAAATCTTGCTTGAATGTAAATAGTTTGAGTTAAGCCAATATTAACATAACATATTTCAATCAAAATAGTGCATATTCAAACTTAATCTCAACTTCTCACATGGGATACTCTCTTGATTTTCACTCTTTAAAGTAGTGGTAAAGTGTTTACACTCAATCAATCTCATGAAAACACTTCTACCATATGCTTGCTTGTCCACCTATTCTCCACTATTTAGATCATACAACTTCATAAATCAAGAGGTCTTTATTCAAGGTTGTAATGGGGCCAAAGGGTTATAATGTGGTTAAAGAACAAAAAGATAAAGATATCACAAAGGTTCCAAAGAGTTCATAGAGTTTAGAGACATAATAAGATCATACAAATAAAACTTCTCAAAACTCTTATAAAGCACATAATAACATAGGCTAAATATTCATGTTGAGCCTTTGCATCATTCTAACCAACTTTGTAACATCTTTTTCTTTACTTTAACTAGAAGTTCAAGAGAAGATTTTTTTTTTTTTTTTTTAATATGGGAATGTATTTGACAATGATCCCTTTCTTTTTCTCTTGACTTTTTCTTTTCTTTTCTTCCCCCACACTTATCTTTTGTTTCCAACCCAAATTTTTAACTAAAAATATCCCTTGTTTTTTTGCAATATGTCTCAAAATATATAATCCAGCTTTAGAACAAGGGTTATATTTAGGCTAGGTGTAAGTTGTGGTTACCAAATAAATAGCTTATTCAATGTAGGCTCAAATTGGCTCACTAGGGGTGTGTTCTCTTGGAACATCAATAAGGGATGGCTGTTTGGCCCTGGCTAAAAATCCTAATGCCTCTATCATGTTCATGTTGTCACATGCATCAATATAGTCTCAACAAGGTCTAAAGCAAGTTCTAGAGAATCATGTAATCATAAGAGCACTCAAGAAAGAAATTAGATTGATTTGTATAATGCGTCAATCATTATAGGCTCAAAAACTCACAAGGATGATTATACAAGTCAGATTAAGTCTAAACATGCTTCTTTCTCAATCAACATATCATATTAACATTGGCTCATAAAACGATTGATATCAAGTTCAATTCTCATGAAAATCTTCTCACTAATAAATCTGTTTTAGACTTATGCAATTCATATCTCATCATAGTATTGAAAAGGAACTAAAACACACCAAAAATAATAATAAAGACTCATAAAAAAAATAGTAGACAAAAATAAAAGAAATCCTAAATCATTCCCCCCACACTTAATTCTTACATTGTCCTCAATGTAAGTCTATTAACCCAAATGAAAGAATCATGTGTAAGAGAAAAGAACTAATAACATAAGAATAGGAACAACTAAGACTCAAAACAAAACAAACTCATGCAACCTAAATAATCCTAAAATACTAAACAAAAATTAACAAGTAAACATAAAAAAATTAAAATCAAACTGACAAGGTATGTCTCAAGTCTCCCTTACTCAGACCTTGTTCAGAATGAATACTTCTAAATTGCTTAAAACACAACAAACTTTTTTTTTTTTTTGAAAAGAAGAAATCAAACTGACAAGGTATGTCTCAAGTCTCCCTTACTCAGACCTTGTTCAGAATGAATACTTCTAAATGGCTTAAAACACAAATTTTTTTTTTTTTTTAAATTAGCAAAATATGTCCCTTACCCCCTACTAAAATATGACATTGTCCCCAATGTCAAATTTTAAAGGTAGAATTTAGGAGATATTACCTGCAGAGGTTGCTAACCACTTATTATAACTGAGACACAACAAACAAAATGTTAGATAATGTCACAAAGACAAAGTGCAATCCACTCCTTGCTCGTCCATATCTCTTTTTCTTTTTCCGAGCGTTTGCGAAACAACCGTAGCAGATAAATACTCATAAGCTTGGAGCTTTTTGAGTAAATCATCAATGGTTGTAGCAGAAATTATGGTTCTCCTTGCCTCTGAAAACATGAATCCATTATCCACAGCATTATCTAAATATGAAAGCAAATTACTAAAATAACCATTAATATTAAGCAAACCAATGGGTATCTTTTTTGTGACCAAAGATGACCAAGAAGCCACGCAAGCTATTTCTTCCAATGTACCCAGACCTCCTGGTAAAGCAATGAATGCATCGGCAGAATGGTACATGATTGTTATCCGTTCAGGGATACTCCAGACTTGTATTTCCTTACCCACGGTAGGTCCACAAAAACTTGTGAATAGTTTTGGCACGATTCCTAGAACTGGACTTCCTCCGGCGTGTGCTGCTGTAGCGACTGCTCCCATTAAACTCGTACTACCACCTCCATAAATCAAGTGGATCTTTTGTTGGGCAAGTATTACTCCAACTCTTATGGCTTCATCAGCAAATATGTTATTTTTCCCTGGATAAGCACCTCCAAAGACACAAATTTTTTTAATGCGCTGGGACGAAGTACTTTCCATTTTTTTTCGAGTGCCTGAAAGAGAATGAGTACATGGTGTAATATATAGAGGACTGAGTAGTGAATCAGACAAGAGTAATAATGTCGCCGAAAGTGTATCTGATCTGTCAGAAGAAAATGTTAACCTAACAAAAGATTTTTGCGTGATTTCAGGAAGAAAATCAAAAAGAGAAGAAAAATCAACCGTAAAAGTCAAGAGTAATAATGTCGCCGAAAGTGTATTTGGCATCTTCCTCTGGTTTTACGTCCAGAAACGGCTTAAACGCCTTCTATGAGTCGAGGATATGCTTCCCATCCAGTTTTCTTACAAGCTGGCAAACAGGGTCTTTTAACATTAGATTCCCAAGATGTTGCCATTCCCTTTGGAATTGCGGCCATAAATCAAGAATTTCTCTTTGTACGTCTCCACTAGGATGCGTCTCAAGAGAAAGTTGGATATTACCCAAATTCTCCTTACTCAGTCCATCCTTAATGAATTCAATTTTATCATCTCGATTAGAGGACGGAATCCCAATAGAACGACATTTACCGTTACACGTCCATCGTGCACATTTGTGGCAATTTGAACTCATGCGCTTTGCTCGTCGCTTCTTTGCAAAAGTGCTTCTACCTGTACCTGGTAAATGCAAAACAGGAAGATATTCATCTTCACGTACCTTGGCTTCAATTATCCAACGTATGTCTTCAGGAATCCCTTTGTGCATAAGCATTCTTAATCTTTCAAATCGAACTTGGTAAAGCTTCAGTAAAATATTTCGAGGAAAAGGAGGAAATCGTTTCTGCAATCTTGTGAGAATATCATCCGTCCTGAAAAAAAAATGAAAAAAATTGAAAGAGAATTGGAAGAGAAATTTATATACAATATCAGTTTTGTGGGTAGCTGATGGAACCGACTTAAATAATCACGGAGTACCGTTATCCGCCATTTAACCGGGGTTAAAAAAAATTAAAAATTATATTTACATCTAGTTATTTTCAAAACAAGGATCAGAAAGAAAAACAACATAAAAAGACTCAAAAACAAAACACTCTAAATAAAATCCTAAATTCTTCCCCCCACACATAATTCTTACATTGTCATTAATGTAATGCTATTAATCCCAAATGAAAGAATCATGTGTAAGTGAAAAGAACTAATAAACAAAATAAACTTATGCAGCCTAAATGAACTTAGAAACACTAAACACAATTAGCAAAGAAACATAAGAAAAAGATAAAGAAAAAGAGAGCAAATCTGAGGATGGCAGTTTGGCAATGCTTTCACTAATTAGGCTGCCTCCCCCAATTAGCACTTGATTTAGTGTTTTGAACCTAACCAACACCCCTTCTTGGCATTTTAGGCTTGTCAGGCTCATACATGAAATTTCCCAAATTTATGCGTTTGAGAGGAAGCTTTCTTTGCACAACAGTGGATGCATTCTCCATTACAAGTATTATTCCATCATCCTTTGTGGTGCATATGTCATCGAGGAATGGAGCATATTTTGATACTTGTTGAATGACCTCCACAAACAAGTTGTTTAAGGTTTCCGGCATGTGTTGTTCATGTTCTTCCTCCTTGAACTTTGCAAATCTACTAGGAAAAGGTGGAGAAGAAACATTAGTAAAAAGTGAAACCTTAAACGTTACCTCAGGTGCCGAAATACTCTTATTTGGATCTTTGGCTTCATTATCCTCCAGAATAGAATCCATCTCTAATTTTGTTTCATCCTCATCTTGTTCCTCATTCTTCAAGGTCACAATAGTAGCATTCTCCTTTGGGTTAACCATCGTTTGGGCTGGGAGTTCTTCAGATCTTTGTGCTACCCATCCCACCATACTACTAGCCAATTGGCTCATTTGCTTTTCCAAACTCTGGATGCTTGCCCTTGTTTCTTATTGAAATTGCAAAGAATCAGTAACAAGAGAATAGACAAGATCTTCTAAAGAAGTACCTGAGTTTTGAGTCATATGTGGTGGTTGAAAAAGATCTGGTTCTTGAGACCATGATTGATTGAAGCTAGATGGATGAGTGTAATTGGCATAAGGATCTACTTCTTGGTAATTTTTCGAGTAGCCATAATTAGTATGATCCCACCATCCCTCATGGTAAGTGTTTGAGTAATGATCATACTGTTGGTCTTGGAACACTTGATGGCCTTGACATCCTCCCATGGCCAATTGTTGAACTGCGGAGGTGAGATTGGCTTGTTGATTCTCCATGTTCATGTATGCCACCAACTCTTCAAGTGTTAGATTGCTCAATTTCATTGTTTTTTTTCTTTTTCTTTTTTTTTTTTTTTTTTTTTTAATTTGAAAAACTTGTATGTACAAGAAAATAAAACTAATTAGAACTGAAAATAAGAATAAACCAAGTAACAAATAAACTAAAGAAAGCAATCCCCGGCAACGGCGCCAAAAATTTGATGCACCCAAAAGAGTGTATCTTATTTAACCTTGCACTAAAAAGATAAATTGTAAGTATAGTAGTTAGCAAGGGTCGAGTCCTCAGGGATTGAGTTTTAGTTTATAAGTTAATAGTTTAAAACTTAAATTCAAGAACAATAAAAGAAAAGGGGTTTTTGAAGCCAGATTTAAACTAAAGTAAATAATAAGAATAAGATGCAAGGCGGTATAACCAGCCAATAAAAATATATATACTAAATTAGGCGGTATAACCAGCCAATAAAAATAAATATACTTTTAAAAATAAGCAAACTAGAAAAGTAAGAAAACAAGTAAGTAAGAAGAATCAAATATGAAAAATATGGTTAAGGTTTCATTCTCCACCACTAGACATCATTAAGAATCAATTTCAGATCTATCAATATCAACCAACTATCAAAGTTAACAACCGTAGATAACAACAAGCTCTGTTATCCCAATCTTTCCTTAGTTTATCGTTAAATAGAACAAGCTCT
This sequence comes from Fremontodendron californicum, assembly GCA_030761205.1. Classification (NCBI taxonomy): domain Eukaryota; kingdom Viridiplantae; phylum Streptophyta; class Magnoliopsida; order Malvales; family Malvaceae; genus Fremontodendron; species Fremontodendron californicum. The sequence goes on along the minus strand of JAULJL010000044.1, from coordinate 9,148,185 downwards.
CTATTTAATCTCTAACCATTAAACAACCTAGAATAAGCTCTCTAAATTCAATTTAATGGCAGCTTTATGATGAGAAAGATAGGTTGATCTAAGCAACAAACACATAAGCTCGGATTGTTCAACTTAGGTTATGTTCCACTTTGCAATTATTGAAAACTTGACCATAATCATTAATCACAAATTGCCACTTATGAATTGAAATCAAGACAATTACACGGATCAAGACTCCTAGACTAGCAATAGATAATTATCAAGATCTATGTAGTTGTACACCTAAATAAATCAAGACAACATCATGAACAATTCTTGTAGAAGAACATAAGCAACTTTGATAGAAAATTAATGATAGATAGAATCTGAAAATCAATTATAAAACATGTCTAGGGCTTTGAAATCACCCTTAACCAAATAGAAGTTTAGCCTAGCATAGGCATTGTAAACATAAACATAAAATTAAAGAGAATCTAAGAAGGAAATAAAAGAAAGAAAGAAGAAGAAGAAAATAAAGAAAAAGAAAACTAGAGAAAAGAAAGAAGAAGAAAACTTAGAGAATTTTATTACAATGGCTAATATCCTACCAATGTACCATGCCTCATACAATCATCCAAGGCCCTCTATTTATACACATTTTGGAGGACTAAATGACAAGATACAAGCTTTACAAATTTCAAAGGTAGGTATAATAGGTGGGTGCATTTTTCTAACAATTTTCGTCATATTGTATGACAATTTTGATCAGCCAACTTGATGGTCGATTTTGTCAATATTGGAAGCTTGATCTGATCACATGGTCTTCTAGAAAAATGTTCCCCTATCAGTTAGTGATCCATAGCCGTTAGAATCAGCTCATTTGCTGATGTGGATCAGAAGATATGGGCAAAATACCAAAACAGGTCAGCACAGACGTCATTGCACATCAGCCAACTTGATGGTCGATTTCGCTAGGGAAAACGACTCCGTTTCAAGAAGTGTAAAACATGAAAAAGTTAGATATGCCTCTTAACTTTGCACGGTTACAATTTCAGTCTTATTGCTTCAGTGAAACTCCAGATATAGCTGATATGGCAAAAGGTGTCGGAACTGGAACTGAACTGAATTTGCCCTTAATTGTTGATTTAACCTAGTAATCTGAAATCACTCAAAGAAACTCGTAAAAAACACCAAATTACATAAAAATATAAAAGATCATAAACACAATTAGACTAAGCAATAATAACTCGTATTCGACACAAAACAATAATAAAACATAACTAAAAACTATATAATTATACGAGTTATCAGAAATAGAGAAGGTTAACTTCTACAATCATAAAATATATATATATATATATATATATATATATATATATATATACCAGAAAAATGAAAGGAGGTGATATTTGAATTTGAGGGTAAAATGCTCCAATTTAATTTTGATTTTTAGTTCAAATCATGCAAATTTTAAATAAGTACAATTTATCATATAGAAAGAGTAAACTCGTGTTAATATATAATAAAAAATTAACATAATTATATTCGTACATATAAGCTATGATTATAATATTTTTACTAAGACTTTATTTATTTGGTAAAAAATCAGCATCTAAAAAATAATTTTTAAAAAATAACTTTCAATACGATAAATATGAATTTGATGAACTCGAAATTTCGCTCAAATAGTTCATACAACCATTTTAAAGATATGACATCTAGTAAATCTGGAGGTTTGAATTTCAACATTTATAACTCGTTATTCTATTATTAAACTGCGATCTTTTTTGTGCCAAAAAACCATAAATATAAATTTGATAAATATTTTGCTAGTTCCCATTAAAGGTGCAAGATCCATGCTATAAACAAAGGTTCAAATTTATATGTTAATGCCGGCCACAATATTTCACATATAACTTCTTTAACACTTTAATTAATTATATATGGAGCGTTTTTTTCTTCTTCTTTATCATATGTAATTATTTTTATGAGATTATCAATATAAGAGTTGCTATAATATAATTGTAATGTCAATGCTTATAAATAATATATATAGGATTTCAAGGTTAAGGGTTTAATATCTTTTATTCACATTACTCTCTATCCATTGTTTTTCAATCTCTTAATTTATCAGTCAAACACTGAGTTTAACAACTTTAATCGATCTTGCTTAATCTTCAAAATATATATTCATGTATGTAATTAATTTTTTTTTTTTTTTTTTTTTTTTTACAAAAGAGGTTACAACTTGGGACAAAGGGAAACCATTACAAATGCTGTGATTTTAATTTCAAATCTACTAGATGTCACCTTATAAAGGTGACTGCATAAACCAACTGAATTAAATCTCGAGTTCACAATTGAAATATTTCATTCTATGCCTATATCTCTTTAAATTGAATACTAATTTAGATGACATACACGTTAATTAGATTTCTGATTGCGAGTTCGAAAAAACTTAGATATGGGTAATATATATATTTTTTAAGTAAGTTAAAAATATATAAGGGTGTGAGAGTTAAAAGTAGATTAATAATTAAAAATTAAAAAAAAAATCCATTGAGAGGAAATAGAATAAGCAGCTCCATGTATAAAATAAAAGTAATGATACTAATTTCTTAACAAATAAAAATGGTGATATAATATAATAAGTTTTATTTTGATAAAAAGAAATATGCAGATAGCTAGTTGGCACTTGGCAGTCAGTAAGTCCACTAAGATACAAAAAAGCTGGACTTAAGCCTACAAACATATAGGGAACCTGCAATCTTAAAATAACTTCTATAATTTATTTTATTAATTATATATTATATTATATTGAATTTTACTAACAAACGTTTTAAAAACACTCTTTAAAATTATTATATATAATAATATTTTTAGTCAATATCTTAAAACTAATAAATAAAGTTGTCAACTTTTATAATTAATACAATGTTATTATTATAAATAGTATATTAACTAACCTTAAAAAGTGCCCTAAGAGTACTAATTAGCAAAACCCTATTATATTATAGGGGTTTTGTTAACTAATGTCTTTAGTATTCTCTTTAAAGTTAGTTAATAAACTATTTATAGTAGTAATATTGTATTAAATGTAATAGTTGACAACTTTATTTATCATTTTCAATGTAATGAATGAAGATATTACTATATATAATAACTTTAAAGAATGCTCTTAGGACACTCGTTAGCAAAATCCTATATTATATAATACTAGGATTTATTTAATATAATATAATATTGGCCTTTTAGTGGCACTGGCTTTTCATAACTTCAGAATTTTATTTTATTTTTAAATTTTATATATCCCCTAAAAGAAGTACATAGTATTATCTAACAATATCATTGCTGTTATTGATCATATAATAAATAGATTAATGTAATATCTTTAATATAATTATTATATTAATATATATTTAAAGTTATTTTATAAAATTTAAACTGTTAGTGTAAAATATAATAATAATCCATCAAAATATTTATATATTTTTATCATCTATGAATTAGAGAAGAATTGAAATATTGCAGCCATTAATTAAAAAAAAGCACAACCCCTTATCTATATATTCTTGCAGAGTACAACTATATTTTTTTTTTTTTTTTTTCTGATTATAGTATTTTGTCTTTAAATTCATGGAGCCCCAAAACCCTATGTAATTAGGGCATGCCAACAACTTGTTCACTTAGATTCTACATATTTAACTATAGATTTATTTATTTATTTATAAAAGCAAACCAAAGCAAAGACACACATTAATTTAAGTAACAGAAGAAAACATGCATGAAGAAGACAAAAACAGGGTTCCTATCTCAAAAAAGAGGTGGGCAACTTCATTATCAAATGTTTAAAACTTTAAGAAATTTTTTTTTTTTATTTTATGAAATTATAAGTATAAAAGAAGTTATAATTATAATTTGGTATTACATTCGTATAAAAAATTACTGAATTAGATCTTGCAAACAAACCAATCAACAAATCAGCATATAATTAAATAAATCTAACATTAAATTAAACCGAACCACATATGATATAACTTAAAAATAAATTTTCAAGATTTCAAAACCTCTTCTAGGCCATTAAGTCAAAGCCTCATCGACACATTAATTAAGAATAAATTTTAAGAAAATTATTTAGGGTTATATAGGATTGGTAAAGGGTTAATTGATAACTTTTTTAATTTATATTCTCAAACAAATGCTGCTTAGTTTCAAAGACATTTATGATATCCCGCTTTTATTGAAGACTTTTCCAAATGCAATTTTAATATATTTATTATCTCACTTTTTTATGGGATTTTCTATTATTTGTTTCTTTGTTCTTAATGATGTGTACAAGCGGTCTTTTATCAGAATATAGCTAAAAAAATTATTAATCAAAATATCGTTGTTTTCAGATTAATTTTCAAAATCCGTTTGTTTTAAAACAAGTTGGGAAATCGTCATCCCACATGCAGATTTTTCAACGTAAAACTTTTAAAATTTTCAAAAAACACCAAGAAAAATCGTCATAGGGGTTGGCGATTTCCCTTGGTGTATTTTAAAAAAAATTCAAAATACACTAAGGAAAATCACCACCCCCATGACGATTTTCTTTGGTGTTTTTTGAAATTTTTTTTCAATTTCACCAAGAGAAATCGCCATGAGGGGTGGCGATTTCCCTTGGTGGTATATATATATTTTTAATTTTTTTACTTAAATTTAAAAAAAAATTGCAAAATTTGTTTTTAAATTTTGTATTTTAATTTTAAAAATTACAAATTAAATAAAAAAAATTATCTTGATTTGCTTTTTTATTTTTTTTTTAAATATATATTAAATTTTTTTAATTTTTTAATTTTATAAAAAATAAAATTTAATTTATTATTAAAATTTTATAAAAAATAAAATTTTATTTCTTATTAAAATTTTAAAAAGAAAATTATATTTCTTATTAAATTTTTATATAAAAATTTTTATTTCTTATTTAAATTTTATATAAATAAAAATTTTGATTTCTTATTTAAATTTTATATGTAAGATCTGTAACAAACAGGTATAAAAAAAATTATCTTCGATTGTTTTTATTTTTTTAAAATATATATACTAAAATTTTATATTTTTTTAATTTTTTAATTTTATAAAAATTTAATTTTTATTTTATAAAAAATAAAATAAAATAAAATTTATTATTTTAATTTTATAAAAAGTAAAATTTTATTTCTTATTAAAATTATAAACAAAATATTTCTTATCTAAATTTTATATAAAATACCATTTTATTTTAAAAAATGTATTTCTTATTTAAATTTTATATAAATTAAGATTTGATTTCTTATTTAAATTTTATATAAATTAAAATTTGATTTGTTATTTAAATTTTATATAAAAATTAAATTAATTTCTTATTTGAATTTTATATAAAATTAAAATTTTATTATTATTTTAATTTTATGCTGTAAAAGATATTGGAATTGGATTCCTTCTGCAATGGATATGATTAATGATTTAGGGTTTCAGCTATTTTTTAGTGAATCAAATCCTGCAGAAAATATTGGAATTGGATTCCTTATGCAATGGATGAGAGTATTGACTAGATTTAGGGTTAGGGTTTCAGCTATTTCCCAGTCAATAAAATGCTACAGAAAATATTGGAATTGGATTCTTTCTGCAATGGATGAGACTAATGATTTAGGGTAAGGGATATGTTTCAGCTATTTTCCAATCAATCAAATGCTGTAGAAAATATTGGAATTGGATTCCATGGGACTAATGATTTAGGGTAAGGGATAGGTTTCAACTATTTTTCAGTCAATCAAATGCTGCAGAAAATATTGGAATTGGATTCCTTCTGCAATGGATGGGACTATTGGATAGTCTGGTACAAAGGATGAGATTTATCATCAGTTTTTGCATTGAATGAGTTATCAGTTTTTCAGTCAATTAACCCTAGCCAAAAAATAGGAATCAATTTCCATCCTGTACAAAGGATGGGATTTGTCATCCGGTACAACATAATGAACCATTAAAAATTCATAATACTAATGAAGGTTTACAATACCCCCTACAGCAGTTTTTCAATCAGATTTTTTCTGAGTGCTAATACCTCCTCATTCTCATCCTTCTATATTTCTTCTTTCTTTTGCCGAGTGATAATACCTCCATTCTCATCCTTCTTAGTTTTATTACTACACAACATGAGCAATAGAGTGATCGCATTGGTCTACTATAATGGCCAAATTCATAATACTGACGAAGGTGCTACCTTTGATTGTGAACGTCCTAATAGTTTTTGTGTTGATGAAGACGTAACATTAGAGGAACTGAAGCTGCAAATTCATACAAAAATTAAAGCTGGAAATAAAAAAAGAGTTTCAGAGATAAAGTATAGGCATCCTCTTTCTATTGGTGAAGGATGTGTCCGATATAGAACATTTCCACTTGAAGATGATGATGATGTCAGATGCATGTTTTATGCTCATGAGACATTTGCAAATGTTGGTGTACTTGAGTTGTATGCTGACATAGAGGATGTTCACGATGATTGTGCGCATTCAAATGTTCGCACTATAGAAAACTTTCCCACAGAAGATGATGATTCTGGGCCGTTCTATGTTCACACTACATACGACGTTCCCACAGAAGAAGTCGTTCCGCTATCTCAAGCTACAACGTTTCATAATTCATTATTCTCACAAACAATTCCTACTACCCTCGAAGATGAGCCAGCTGGTGTTGATCCTGTTCCGCCACGTGGAGTCCATGGTGAATATGTTGGTGACTTTAGTGAGCATGAAGAGGATGCTGAATTCGCAAGTGATGCAATAGTGATTTTGACCCAGACGTCGTCCCTGTTGAGATCAACACTCATGGAGATCTTCCCCCAAATGAGGCTGCATCCCATATGCATACCCTGGATCTGGAGGCAATGCAAGTGCCAGAATTTCCTGAGTATGCTCATACATTAGCTACGCCTCTGACATTTGATCCATCTACAGTTGATCTGTGTGTTGGGTTACAATTTCCAACGAAAGAGGCTGTGTTTTCAGCTATTAAGCACTATAACATCAAAAACTCTATAGATTACAGAGTAATTGAATCTGAGCGGACCAAATATTATGCCAAATGTCTAATGTATGAGAAATGGTACAATTGGAGAATAAGGGCAACTTTTATGAAGAAGAAACAGGCATGAGAGATTAGAAAATATGAAGGGCCTCATACTTGCACATCAGGGAGGATTTCACAAGATCATTGCAAGTTAGATTCTAACATGATTTGTTCATGCATTCTGTCATTGGTCCAAGCAAATCTGGAGATCTCCGTTTCAGTTTTGATCGCTGAGATGTGGTATGGATATATCACCTCCTATAAGAAAGCGTGGAAAGCAAAGCAAAAGGCAATTGTTCGAGTTTTTGGCTATTGGGATAGATTGTACAATGAGCTATCTAAATGGTTAGGTGCAATGCAACACTTCGTGCCTGGTACAATTGTGGAATTGCAAACGGTACTTGCATATCACGGTGATCGACTGGTCCAAGGTAAGAGAATATTCCATTGACTATTTTGGACATTTAAGTCGTGCATTGAATGGAATCCGTATTGTAAACCTATTGTGCAAATAGACGATACTTTCTTATATGGAAAATACAAAGGAACATTATTGTTAGCTATTGCACAAGGTGGCAACCGAAACATACTGCCAATTGCCTTTGCCATTGTGGAGGGTGAGACAATAGAGGCTTGGTCATTCTTTCTCACTAATTTGCGTAGACATGTGACAAAACAGCCTGGCATATGCTTGATGTCTGATCGACATGAAGCCATCAAAGCTGCGATTAGACGCGATGGTAATGGATGGAATCCTCCACATGCATATTCAGTGTTTAGCATTCGACACATTGCAGCTAACTTTATGAAGAAGTTTAACAATAAGGAATTGCGTCGACACATTGTTAACATGGGTATGGAATCGAATCATAGTTATTTTATCTCTTATATTTCCTTTAGTATATAAAATAATACTGAAATTTCATAAGTCTTTTGTTTTTAATTTTATTAGGATACGAGTTGAGGCGACTGAATTTTTATTTCATGTATGAGAATCTTCATGGAGAAAATGCAGAGGCAGCTAATTGGCTTGATAGGATCCCCAAGGAGAAGTGGGCCCAATCATATGATCAAGGAAGACGTTATGGCCATATGAAAACCAACCTAGCTGAATCTATCAATTCGGTGTTGAAGGGAACGCGTCATCTTCCCATTACTGCTTTAGTGCAATTAACATATTATAGGTTGGCTGCACTTTTTGTTAAAATGGGGAACAAGCAAATTGCAATGATGGAGGGAGGGCACACATACTGTGAAACAGTCACACAGACTATGCAAGAAAATCCAAGAAAGCTAACTCCCACTTTGTTCGTAATTTTATGTGAGCAAATCAATCTTTTCTGATTGAAGAGTTACTTGATTCACAAGAGGGTGTTTCTGCAATGAAGTACAAAGTCAAGCTTAGTGACATGTGTTGTGACTGTGAGAAGTTTCAAGCACAAAGGTTCCCTTATTCACATGTAATTGCTGCTTGTGCACATGTCCATGTAGATTGCATGCAATATGTGGACAATGTCTATAGATTGGAAACTATATTAAATGTTTATAGACATGAGTTCGAAGCAGTTGGAAATGAAGGTTATTGGCCTCAATATGATGGTCCAGAAGTCTGTCCCAATCAAGAAATGCGGAGAAATCCACATGGTCGGCCAAAATCAAGTCGTATTCATAATGAAATGGACCTTACGGAGAAAGGCCAACCAAAACGTTGTGGATTATGCAGAAATGAAGGTCATAACCGTCGAAAATGTCCGCAACAATCTGGCACATCGGGGGAGAGTTCGCATCAATAATAAAGGAATTACATGTTTTCATAACTTGTAATATTTACATATTTTGCCATTAAGGAAAAATGTTATGCAAGTTTTTTTCTACTTATCATGTAATTTGGAATATTATTTTATATAAAATTAAGAAATTTTATAAAAATATATTGAATAATATATTTTATTACATTTTTATAAATTAAATAACAACATTAACATTTTAGTTAGATATGCTGAATAAAAAAATTAAAAATAACAATTAATTTCCCAACAAATTTAAAATAAATAACATGAAATGCAAAACATAGAAATTTATATATTACAAATTTAAAATACATTATTCTCGTTATATTGATAAAAGTACATTTATTCTAATTATTGCGTGGTGTAGAGCAACAGTGTCGAGCTCTCCTAGTGCATGGTGGTTGGACCCGTCGTTCAACCTCGTCAGTGGCACGTATTCACGGTCGACCACGACCTCCTGCTGTAACCGCCACTGGTTTCGGTTCTATGTCATCCGTCATTTCTTCTGTATCAAAAATTTGAAACCCACTACTGGAGGAGCCAACACCTAGTTCACCCATAAAGGGAACCTGACTACTAGATGGACCCATAAATGATGTACCATGAAATGCTGACGCAGGGGTTCCAAACTGATACATTGATGTTAGATATGCTGAACTTGGACTTAGGATGGGGAGCTGGTCATCTAATCTCGTCATTGGCGGTGATGGTAGGTAACACTCATCAACGTCATATCCGGGGTGACTGACGGAATAATGATGACTGGATGATACTCCATGATCCCGTTCAGGTTCAGGATGACTAAATGACATCCTCGGTGCTGTGAACTCCGATCAGGCCGGTTGACGCGTCCGTCCACGTTGTCGGCTAGGTCTAGGAGCTTCTATATCCCGTGTAGGAGGGACTAGAGTTGAAGTTTGTCCAGTAAATGGCATACTCCTAACATCCTCATACATCGACGGTGGACAAACAAAAGGCCGACCTTCATTTTTATACCATCCTATGTAATCATCAGATGGGTTGAAATTATTACCAACAATCGGATAACTTGTTGGAATTCGTTGACAACGTATATTCCACCAATGGATCCAATGTTCATGCTTCGCAGGCCAGAATTCCTCATGACGACCACGCATGTCGATCTTGTGAAGCTTATCAAGGTTCACCGGGGCTTGCGAAATTGGTTGTTGCATCCCAAATTGTCGTAACACCATGTTAGTTTGGTGCCACTCTACATATGAAAAGCATATCAATACTGTGTTTGCTTTCCATATATTACAATTATTGTAGGCATCCGATGAGAGGCATGCCATAATTTCACTTGAGGAATATGGCATCCACAGAAACTGCGAATAATTATTACAAATGATTAGTTTCATATCGATTAAATACAAAAATACTTGAATGTAACAATCGAAATATTTACCTTATCATATCTTACTCGATCTAGTCGCAATCTTATACTTGCAAGGTCGGTCGGAGTCTTGGTAAATCTCTACTCCTACTCCTACTCCACCTGTTAAAATGCATATAAAATCTTAATAGACCTATAAAAATACAAGTTCGTACAAAATTAATAAAATAGTAAAGATTATTACCTGCTTGCAAGGGGGTATACAGCCGAAACATCCATGCGCGGAGCAAGAAATGGCAGCCGATACCAAGCCCATGATTGTAGAAGCACTAAACAACCACCTATGTCATGGCTTTTTGGAACTGTAGCCCGGCACAGTTCTCTATACAAAATCACCAAACACGCAGAATCCTAACTATAATTTGCTGCATGCTCTAAATCACGTAGTAATGGAAGATACATTAAATGTACCCGACTGCTCGATTTGTCAGGCATCAGTAATCCTCCAATCAAACGTAAAATATATGCTCTAGCAGCATATTGTATCTGTTCTTCAATTGCGTGTAATGGAAGATTTTGAAAGGATTTCAACCAATTTAGTCTCACCATTGAGCCAGATACATACTCATCTGGAGGTACCGAGCCCAATAGATTTTGACTCTCTTCATTCCAATCTAGCAAGTTACCGCTTGTAACTGCATCGCCATGGATCGAAAGTCCAAGTTGAAGCGCAACATCTTCTAGAGTTACCATGCAGTCACCAAATGGAAAATGAAAAGTGTGCGTCTCTGGTCTCCATCGTTCGATCAACGCACTGATTAAGTCGGATTGTATAAAAAATCATCGAATTTGAGTTGCGTGATAAAATCCAGCTCTTCTTAAGTGGTCGATAATAGATGGATGTGGATCCTCCAATGTAGATTTTCTCGAACGTAACACGCGACGAGTATCCTGTTGATAATTAATTAAATTAAATAAAATAATAATAAAAATTAATATATTATAAAACTATAATAATTAAAAAATTAAACAATATAAAAATTTAAAAAATTCTAAAACTATAAAATAACAAAACAATAATAATATAAAATTTTAAAATTATTTATAATACACCAAGGGAAATCGCCACCCCCATGGCGATTTCCCTTGGTGTTTTTTGAAAATTTTACGCCGGAAAATCGCAATGGGGAATGGCGATTTTCCAGCTGATTTTAAAACAAGTGGATTTTGAGAATTAATCTGAAAACAACGGTATTTTGGTAAAAAAAAATTTTTTTAGCTATATTCTAATAAAAAAACCGTGTACAGGCACACTTGGAGTCAAATGATTAGGGTTGTTTTTGGTTGGATAAGATCGAATCAAATTAGAATAATAAAAAAATTATTTATTAAGTTCGATCAATTTGAAAATTTATTTTATTATTTGAAATGTATAAAAAAAATTAAAAAAATTTATTTTATATTAAAATTAAATAAAAATATTATATATTTAAATAATAATTCGGATCAGATCGATCAAAATTTCAAAAAACCTGTCCCAGACCCTACCAAACCTGACCCAAAACTATTTTCTGATTCATTTTCTTTTGATTTTTTTATGATTTAAAAAAAAAAATTTGAAACTTAAAAATATTTAAGAACAAGTTATTTATCTTGGGTCCGAATATAGCAAGGATTAGAGAACTTGACGCTATATTCTGAAGTTCCCGTGAAAGAAATTTGGTTATAAAATCAGAGTAAAAAGCATACCAAAGTTTACAGCTAGAAAATAGTTTTGCTAGTGCATATCACAAATATTTCCCCTTTTAATTTGCTATAGCGAATTGAAGGAAAATGTTGAACCTCAAAATGACTGCTAGGCTAATTAAGCCCAAAAGACCTTTGGTAGAATTTACATAGTTTGCAATGTTATAGGCAATAACTATGGAAAAATGGCCAAGGTTGAAGGCCCTAGCCAGGTTTGATCAAGTAATAGCTATGCAAATATTGAAATTCGAATCTAGATTTGTTGAATGCATCTAACATTATTGATCAAATGTTATACTATTTTTACAATAGTTTTTAATTCTAAAAATAATGCTCAACGGACTTATGTTATGCCCGATGCTTTGGGGCCAATGCATTGCCTCAACAAGACAAAATGCCTCAGCCTAATGCCTTAACCTCAAACAACAGTGTGCATCAAGTTTGGGCCACCCATGAAGTACATACAGATAACTTTTTCTTTCACCAACTTTTCTTTATTTAAAGCACCCTTGTCTATAAGTTTGAGACAATAAATTTGTCATTCAATCTATACAGTGTGCGTATGAGACTTTACTTATTTAGCTAAATGTTATGTAAGAAAAGCCACTTTTATAATTCCAACAAACACAATTGAAGATAAAGTTAGCAGGATAGAGCTCGCCAAACATGATTCCTGCTGCATTTCCTCAATCTTGTCTGCTCCATTCATTTTCTCTCACCCTTTATTCCATATATATATATATATATAATCAGAAGTTATGTTACTCTAACTCTTTATATTTATTGAAATTCTCATGTACTACACATATTCAGACATATATGAAAAAAACTTTTAAAAAAATTGAGTTTACCCGGATCCACCACTACTCTCCCCCGAATCCAAGCACTACCTAAATGCATAAAGTTCTATTATAACTGGCTCTAACTTGTTAAGTCTAGATAGTATCTATCTACAGATGGTTTTAGACTTTAGAAATGCTCTTTTACTGAAGTTAGGTGCCAATCGATTGAATGAAGGTAATTTCATTACACAAAACAGAACTCAGTTACTGAAATTTCCATGGCAAGAAACTTACATATTCTTTCAACTCGGACAAGTTGTTTACTCTCTTCATCAACTCACCATCGTGAAGCAGCTTTCAACTCCTTCTGAATTCTGATATATAATCGACCAATTTTTTTCCACTCGATTTAACACAAAAGAAACTCTTTATCTGTTTAAAGTCAAAAGTTTAATGTATTTATGCCTTTTTCATTGGGAGTATTCCAACCATCTTGAAACTGAAATTATCGATAAGAATAAGGTCAAAAAATTTAACTCTGCAAAACACACTTTTGCATATCCACCATTTTGATACTTTATGCTGTTAATTCTTGCTATAAAAAGTCATAGCTAGTAAATCTTTCCATTAGACCGGTTCAAGGATTGGGTTACCTGTTCGGTTCGAAAAATTCGACTCGTATTGGATGGGACTTGGACATAAATTTTTATAATTCGGGTCGGATTGGTCCAGTCTGAATTACTATTGTACACACCTAATTTTGTCCGGACCACTAAAACAGGTATGTTTTCTTCCTAAATTGATGTTTTCGAATGTAAAAAGATTTTTTTCATCCTACAGGTGGTACTCCGAGACTTAGTTTAAGAGGGCGAGCATAAAAAGTCAAACTTGAAAAAAGTCAACCTCGGAAAAAGTCAACCCCGAAAAAGTCAACCCCGAAAAAGTCAACCCCATAAAGTCAACTACTAAAAAAGTCAACCCACTTTCAAAATCAAGATTTTAAGTTCAATTGAAAAATGGAGAAATAATTTTGATAATCCGAGGTCTACATTGAAAGATATGGAGTTCAGAAGTTGGGATTTGGAGATTCAGTAGAAAGGAAACCCTAATCCGAGAAATTTGGGGAAAAGTGCTTAAACGATCAAATTGGTCGAAATTAAAGGTTCCAAATGAAAGATAAGCACTGACTACGGGTAATGGAGAAGCCACTTGCAAGAAAAACGGAAAGAAAAGTCAATCCGGGAGAAAACCGAGAATTAGGGTTTTTAGTGGATTTCGGTGAAATCGGGAAGAATCACAAAAATGGCCCAACTTGGTAGGACCAAAGCCCCCAATGGATGAGGAATGATTAAAAAGGGATAGCCCAAGGCTCATTTTGAAGAAAATCTGAAAATCAGACTTGTTTTGAGCAAAACCGGGTTTCAGAGGCAAAAGGGTAAAATTGGAAAATTTGGGAAAAATAGCAAATGAGCTCCGAAAATTCTGAAAATTTGCAAATCTCATTTTTAAATCATTTGAAAGATATTGGAAAAATAAAATCTTGATTCGGAGTTCGTTTGCAAAATGGCCAAATCCCGGGCTTCTTATGTAGTAATTCAAAAAGGAAAATCCCGGAAAAATAGCAAATGAGATCCAAATCTTTTGAAAATTTGAAAATCTCATTTTTAAATTATTTTGAATATATTGGCGAAAGAAAATCTTGATTCGGAGTTCGTTTGCAAAATGGCCAAATCCCGGGCTTCTTATGTAGTAATTCAAAAAGAAAAATCCCGACAAAATAGCAAATGGACTCCAAATCTTCTGAAATTTTGCAAATATCATTTTTAAATTATTTGGAAGATATTGGCGAAATAAAATCTTGATTCGGAGTTCGTTTGCAAAATGGCCAAATCCCGGGCCTCCTATGCAATAATTCAAGAAGATAAATCCCGAAAAAATAGCAAATGGACTCCAAAAATTTTGAAATTTTGTAAATATCAATTTTAAATTATTTGGAAGAGATTGGAAAAATAAAATCTTCATTCGGAGTTCGTTTGCAAAATGGCCAAATCCCGAGCCTCCTATGTAGTAATTCAAGCCGATAAATCCCGAAAAAAATACCAAATGAGCTCCAAAAATTATGAAAAATTCCAGATCACACTTTTAAATTATTTTGAAGAGATTGGTGAAGAAAAATCTTGATTTGGAGCGCGTTTAAAAAATGATAAAATGTGGGGGCATAAAAGGGCATTTTTGGAAGGAAAAATTCAAATAAATAGAAAACGAACTCGGATAATTTTGAAAACTTCCAAAACTCAATGTTTTATTATTTTAGAAGTATTAAAAAAATAAAAATTGAATTTGGAGTCCGTTTGATATTTATTTGCATCCGGGGGGTAAAACGGTCATTTCACCCAAGCAACCGAAAAGGGCTTCTTTGGGCCTTTCAAAAAATCAGAGTTGGGCTGAAAAAGAGAAGTGCTGGCCTTCCAAGGCCCAAAGGAAGGAGGAATCCTCTGATTTTTCAATCAAATGGCCAAGAATTAAGAGTTAGTTAGAGATTCTCTTTGATCAAGCCATGATGATTAAGCCACATAGGCCAAGAGAGATGTCAACATTACTCTTGAACAGCTGTAATTTGGGACAGCTGATATGCTAATCTAAGGGTGATAATTTTATGATTTTTTCACCTTGAATTATTAGCCATTTGATGGAAAATTGGTTACAAAAAAATGACAACATCCTTGCATGATTTAAGGGCCATTCGGCCAGCACTTGTAGGGGGTTCAGATTTTTCATTTTTACACTTTATTTTTGCTGAGTTCTCTTGGTTTTTACTTGGTTTTTCTCTCTTTGGTTGAAAGCAAAAAGAAAAAGTTTAGAAAAGAAAGGAAAGTTTGAAGAGATAAAGCTTGAAATATAGCTTCTTGAGGTTGCTCTTGAGCACCAACTCTTGCACTTTCTTGATTTTTCATTCTTGTTTTTGCTATTTTGATTACTATTTGGTGAGTTCCATTTTAAATAATTTTTTTTTTTATTGTTCTTCTTAAGTTCTTCCTTCATCTCTTTCTTAAATATATTTTTTACAATTTTTATTACAATATACTCACCATGGCCGAATGGCCTACAGTTTTTGTTAAGTTGCTGTCTTGGTTTATTTTATCATGTTATTGATGTTATTTTCTTTGATCTTGATGTTTTAAATGTTATTTTACTTCATATACTTGAGTTATATTTTAATTTGGTTGCTTTGTTTGTTGTCATTTATGATTTAAATTTCATGTTCTTGCATTTTTGATTTTCTGTTTTCATGATGTTTAAATTTGAGCATGTTTTAGATTTAGTATATTAAGTGTTTGTGAAAATGCTTGTGTGGTTTTTGCATGATTTGAGTTTTTTATTTTAGTTGAGCATGTTTGTATATCAAGTGTTTGTGAAAATGCCATGCTTGTTGGAGCTTGAGGCCATTCGGCTACTCCATGTGTTTTGCATTGTGTGTTGCATTTTTGCCATGTTAGTTGGTAGGTTTTTGCATTTGCATGACATTTGATTTAGTTTTGCATGCTAGTATACCAAGTGTTTGTGAAAATGCCATGTTTGCTAGTCATATAGGCCAATCGGCCACTCCTTGAATTTTTGCATTATATGTGCATTCTTGCCATGTTAGTTGATAGGTTAGCATTTGCATGATATTTGTTTGAGTTATTGGTTTAAGCATGCTTTGTGTTTGTGAAAATGCCATGCACATTTTAGTTATTAAGTTAGGTTTATTTGCCATGCATGTTCATGCATTTTAGGCCTAGGTTGCATTAAATGCCATGCAAGTTCATTTAGGTCTAAGTCACTATATTGATGCCATGCATTTTTTCATGACATTTAGGTTTAAATTCATGCATTTCATGCACTATACTTGCTGTATTGTTTCATGCATTTCATGTTCATGCCACTTGAATAATGACTTAGGCCAATTAATGGTTCAAAGTCATGCTCTCTTGAGCACACTTGTGGAAAATTAAATTTTGTCAAATTGATTATTCTACTTTTGTGATTTTTTTACTTAGCCAATTTTTATCTAACTTTAAAAAAGTCCTAGCTACTGTTTGTAAGTCATTTTATGAGTTTCAAATATTTTTACTTTGATTTTTAAATGATTTTATCAAAGGTAAAAATGTATTTTGGCAAAACAAATTTTTTTCACCTAGTACTCGTACTTTTCCGATTTTTCTGGGCATTCATCTTTAATCATAAAATTAAGCCGATCTTTTTCCGTGTAGTTTTACATGTTCTGAGTCTCCAGTATTTTTTTTTTAGAATTGTTTGAATTTTTAAAAATAGGATAAAAAATCGTGGCTTAAAACTGGACAGTGGAGTCATAATTGAATTTAAAGAAAATCATTTTTCTGTTTTGGTTAAGTTACTTAGAGGGGGCCGATTAGGAAGGTTAGCTACTGAATTAGGGTAGTTTCTAAGCATTTTTAAACTCTAAAAATGATTTTTTAACTCTCGGGTTAAGGGTGGTCAAGTCCGGATTTTAAAACTTAGGAAATTAGAGCCATTTAAAAAAAAAAATTAGCCCAGTTTTTTATTTTTAATTCAAGCTTTTCAATTTTTTTTTCAAACAATCACAAAGTATTTTGGTTTTAGAATATTTAATTTGACATATTTTCCTAAGGTATACGAATATCTTTTTAGATATACGGATTTCCTTAATTAAAGGAAAAAATACATTTCATGCATTGCATTTTCCATATTCATGCATTTTATATAATATGTGATTCTTGCTATAATAATTCTTATGATATTGTTATTATTTTGATTTATATTTTTTTTTATATTATATGGTTTATTCTATGGTTTTGAGTATTTCATGATATCCTATGTTTTTTATTTAATTATTTTTATATTATTTAGCATATGTTATGTTCATGCATTATTATTTTTATTTTCATTTTCTTGCATATTATATGATATCATTATTTTATAATCCATGTCATTTAAATTATATGCCATATCATTCATATTTGTCATGTCATTTAAATAATTTCATTTCATATAGAATATGTATGTTACTTAGGTCATTTCATTTCATGTAGAATATATTATATTACCTAGGTCATTTCATTTCATTTAGGATATATTATGTCATCTAGAATATTTTATTTCATTTAGATTATATGATATGACTTAGGATATTGCCTTTCATATATAATGTGTTATGTTACATAGGTCATTTAATTTCATTTAGAATATATCATATAACTTAGGATATTTCATTTCATTTAGAATATGCTAAGATATTTAAATCATATCATATCATTTAGGGTGCATTATATTATTTAGATTTTGCTATGTCATTTTATTTATGTCATGCATATACATATTCATTTCTTTTAAATGTTTTCAAAAAAGGATAATGATTTTCAATAAAATAAAGATATTCCCGAGTTAAAATAATTCATGAGTTCTCTGCCGAGTTTGCTGGGGAGGATATCATCAATTATTATTAATAACGGAATATCTTCTTTAAAAGGAGAATGATTCGGAAAGTTTTCCAAAATTACTAAAAATTTCTATATTTTTCCACGTTTGTTGGGGAATATAGGAAATTTTTGAATTTATAAATTCCGGATCATTTTCAATTAAAAATGGAATTTTTTTTCTTCAAATTGGGAATTAGCTTGAAATACTAAATTCAAAACCAACTTTATATCGAGATTAGAGATAACACACGATTAATAAGGTACCGATTTATACGGGCGTTGTGGGGGTGCTAATCCTTCCCCTCACGTAATCGACTCCCGAACCCGCTTCTTTGATTTCTCTGGTTTTAAAACGCAGACTTGAAATTGGTTTTTAAAATGTTTTAATTAATTTTTAAAATATTTTATAAAACCGGTTTTAATAGGTGGCCGATCACACCTAGCTAAAAAAGATTGGTGGCGACTCCATGTTTTTTTCAAGGTCATTTTCAAAACCTTCATTTTTCTAGAGGAATTAAGTCGAGTTTTCCTCGGTATTTTTTTTAATGTCACGCTTAACGAATAATAAAGTCTTGCGATGAGACTCGTTATTTTTTAGGTTGCGACAGCTTGGCGACTCCGCTGGGGACTATTAGAGAGTCAGGCCTAGAATTAGTCATGTGTTATCAAAGTCTCGGTTTTGTTGGTTTAATTGGTATTTAATTTTAATTCCCATATTTTTTTTAAATAAGGAGAATTTTGAAAATAATAAAATGTTTTTAAATATGTCCATATTCATGTGCATACATATTATAATTGTTCTCTGGTTATTTTGGTGCATATATTTATTTATTTATTTATTTATTTATTAATTGATGATTTATGTTGTTTAGTCTTGTTGGGGCATTTAGAATAAGAGATATAGAATAGGTGGTGAAAGGTTTGTTATTTCTCCTCACACACTACACGTGCATTTGCATATCATGAATCCTATACCCGGGTTCCGTCCTTTTAGGTGGGAGCAAAGTAACTAAGCCTTCGTGATTAACAATCCACATGGGCTAGTGAAACACTTTCGGAGTACTAAATTACCTAAGCCTTCGTGATTAAAAATCCGCATGGGCTAGGGAAATAGACTCTAACGAATTGAACCCGCTTTTATCGGGGTGCCTTACTAGCCTTCACCGACGACAATGAGGAACAATTTGGGGCTTTTTAGAATTCATTCACCTTCATATAGTAAACCTAGGCGAAGCCATGACGGATTTCCAATTAGATATCCCGAAGTTAAGAACACTGGAGAAATATTTCCAATCCTTTTACCTTCTATTCTACTTTCCGAATAAGTTTATTTTTTCGAACAATGATGAACGCACATCACAATGTCCGTAATAAATGTTGATATTTCATCCTCGGGGTGTTATAATGCTGAACTTTTTTTGGCATCCTCAGGGATAATTATTGCTTTGAATTATATGTTTTTTTGTATTATTCATATTTATTCCCGTTACTAATTCATTTTATTTTTGTTGTTGTTTTTTTTTTTTTTGTGTTTCTTTTGCATTCTTGCCATCATTTTTGCACATTTGAAGGTTATTCGTCTCGGGATATTATTCAACCAAAAGGGCTTTCATGGAGGGTCAGAGTGTCTCAGTGGTCGAGAAACATTTAGAGGGTAGGAAACAGTCCGAGAAAGTCCAGCAGGATAATGGGGATTGTTTGAAGATGGGATATGTGTCAATATTGCCAGCCGAGGTTGATCTTATTATCAAGCAAAATGATCTCCAGGATTTGATTGATATATGGAATCAGTGGAATATATCGGAAAAAAAGCCTTCACTCAGACATATGTGGATATAGCTCTGTTAGCTCAGGTTAAGGTCAGTGGTAAGGTGATCCGGGCTGTGGTACAATTCTGGAATCTCGCTTATCGGTGTTTTACTTTCAACCGAGAGGATATGACTCCAACCATAGAGAAGTATTCGACCTTGCTGCATATTGAGAATGTTATTCCCGATCGTATTTATTTGAAGGATACAAAGACGTCGGGTTTCAAGAAAAAGGTGTGGAAGATTTTGGGAGTGGAAAGAAATTGGATAGAAAGCCATGTTGTCCGAAAAGGAGTAAGCTATTGCATATCATGGGACATTTTACGGGCTTTAATCCATAACCATTCAAGCAAGGAGACAGTTAGGAATATTTTTCTTTGGCTATCTATGGTTTAGTTATCTTCCCGAAAACATTAGGGTATGTGGATGTGGCGATATTTGATGTTTCCGAGAGGCTTGAGCAAAAGATAAACCCAGCCCCGGCAATCATAGCAGAAACAATCCGATCCCTGAATTTCTGTAGATGGGAAGGCAAAGGTCGTTTTCTAGGTTGTATACAGCTCCTTTACATATGGGTTCAGAGCCATTTCTGTAAACAGGAGAATTTCCCTCTTCGTTCATATTGGAAATCTTTTGCACCAATTGGTGAATTTCTTAAAAGGGATTGGCTTGAGAATAGGACTGAGGAGCAATGGATCAATATATTTCGAAATATCAGGGCTGAGATGATAGTTTGGAGAGCTCCATGGATAGCTCCTATACCGACATTGTATAAATGTAGAGATAAAGCCTATGTTCCATTGTTGGGAGTATGGGGAGGAGTGAGATATGCACCACTGCTAGTACTGAGGCAATCAGAATCTCGTCAGTTTACTCCAATGATCCATGACCTTGGTAATTTGGAATTTGCTTACGGAGAAGATGGATATTCGGGAAAGATCCGTGAGATTGTGGTGGCATGGAAGGAAACTCATCGGGTTGAGGTAGCTAGATATGCTGATATCGTCACACCTGACTACCTGACATGGAGGAAATCAAGGGTTAATGACAGGTTGTTGACATCGGATGGGGAATAAATTCGGCATTTGAGTTCGCCTCCCAAGGAAGCGCCATCAGAGTTAGAAATTGCAAGGGCGGAATTTGTAAAAGAAAAGGCCCGGATGAACAAGGAGATTGCCCGACTGCGAGAAGAGCTTGAGGACATGAAATATCGGGAGGTAGCCCAAGAAAAAGAAAAGGAAAAGATCAAGAGAGAGCGGGACACGATTCAAAGTGATCTTCAGGAGTTACACTTGGAGTACAAGAGGTACCGTTTCGAGCTCAAATTCGAGGGAACTCTCAAGACTTCCGGAGAATGGGAACAAGAAGTCAGAAACCTCAAAAAGAAGAAGAACTATTGGGCAGAAAAGGCAAAACACGAGGAAGCCCGAGCAAATCAACTTGAGAAACAAGCTAGGGAAAGCTTACAGGGCGATGCTTCTACTGACACGTCAAAGGGTCGCGAACAAGTAGGGATCAGATGGAAGAGCAAGGCAGTTAAAAGAGGACATTGAAGAAGGTCCAGGATCCGAGGGAGTTATGATAGGACTAGTATCTTGTAATAGTTTTTTAGGAGAGACAGATTATCATGTTGTCTAAAGCAGGGATCTTTTCTTTGATGTATTTAGTTCCAGGAAATCAATGAAAGACCGTTTGGTTGGAATTATCCCGAGGCCAATACTTTAAATACATTCATCACTCACTAGTTTTTTTTTTCTTTTATATATTTTATTTGTTCATTCATATATATTTATATTCATAATCATTCATTCATTTATTCTTTATAAATTGTTCATACACTTAGCCATTTATTTATTTGTTCATTCATTTATTCTTTATAATTAGTCATCTAAGTTCATACACTTAGTCATTTACTTAGTTGTTATTCATTAACACTGATTCATTCATTCATTTATTCATTTTTTCATTTTTTATAAAATAAAAATAAAAAATGTGTCAATAATTTCTAATCCATGTTTTTAAAACTAAAGGTACAATTGGTCGCACTCAGAAAGAACCAGACTTCCAACACCCTTACAATACTCGATCTCGAACAAAAGCCATGGAAAACGATCAGCTTGCCAGAATTGAGAGAATGGAAAGAATCCAGAAAGAACTACAAGAACAGTTGACTAAGTCTCAAGAGGAGACACGAGAACAGATGACAAAGCTCATGGAGATGATGAGCACTATGATGAAGCAGAAGTGGCCCGGAGAGAATTCAGTTGCTGGAATGGGGGCAGTGAATCAGGAGGATAGACCAAAAGTGGTACAGAGAAATAGCCAGACATCCCAACCTGTGGGAAATGAAATCCCAACTGGGGCAGCATCCTACATCTACATCCAGCCGGCGGCCGAAGCACAGAATTTCGGTCCAAAAAAGGGTAACATCGGAGTTGATCCAATTGAGGTTGAGATTCCAGACTTCGAAGAAATGGCAGAGAAGGAAAGGGCCAAAATGACTGAACTGAAGAGGGTCGAAACTGCTGAATCTGAGAAGAAATATCAGTTATTGGAAGAAAGGCTAAGAGCAGTAGAAGGAGCAGAGTTGTTTGGCAGTCTAGATGCCAAAGAGATGAGCTTGGTACATGATCTAATAATTCCACCAAAGTTCAAAGTACCAGACTTTGAAAAGTATAATGGGACCACCAACCCATCAGCTCATCTGACTATGTACTGTAGAAAGATGACAGGGCATGAGGATAATGAGAAATTGCTTATTCATTGCTTCTATGACAGCTTAACAGGGTCAGCCACCCGATGGTACAACCAACTCAGTCGTACCAAGATTCGTTCATGGACGGATTTGGCCAGGGCTTTTATGGAATACTATAAGCACGTTTTTGACATGGTACCGGATAGGCTGTCATTACAATACATGGAAAAGAGGTCCAATGAGACCTTCAAGGAGTATTCACAGAGGTGGAGGGATCTGGCCACACAAGTGCAACCCCCTTTAACCAACAAAGAAACCACGGTGCTTTTCATCAACATATTGAAAGCACCCTATTATGACAGATTGGTGGGAAATGCTACCAAAGATTTTACGGATATGGTAATATCTGGAGAAATGATTGAGTCAGCTATTAAGAATGGAAAGATGGAAGGGGGTGAGTCTGCTACCCCGAAAAGAGCTTTTCCTACAAAGAAAAAGGAGGAAACTCATGCAGTAAGCTTCAATCAATACCCTTATACCCCTTACACACCATACACACCACCGAGGCCTTATACCCCTACCATACCTTATGCACCTCCGACACCTTACACACCATACCCGGGGTATAATCCTTATTACCCCAATATCAACCACCTTACCCAAAACCCGTTCCTCTACACCAATATACCACAACAGCCATTCACAACTGGCATATCCCCTCAAATCACCTTTCCTAGAAATGCTGTTCCAAACACACAAGGGCTTGCGCGTAATGACCAACGTTCACCAAGCAACGATCAAAAAGCCCAATTTGATCCGATTCCCACTACCTACGGTGAGCGATATCCAAAGCTGTTGCAAGGTCAACTTGTTGCACCCGTGTACCTAAAACCTTTGACACCTCCATATCTAAGATGGTATAATGCGAACACCAACCATGTATACCATGCGGGAATCCAAGGACATTCAATTGAAGATTGCCTGGCCTTCAAAAAGAAAGTCCAAAGCCTGATTAATGCTGGGGTAGTGAAGTTTGGATCAAAAAATGGGCCAAACGTAGCTGGAAACCCATTGCCCAATCATGCTTATAAACTTATATACTTAGTATGTTCATTTGGAATATTATGTATATTTATTGGCTGGTTATACCGCCTAAGGTTTAGCAATTCAGTCCAAATTGTCCAACGTCCATAGCATATGATATTATGTTCATTTGGTATCCTCAAAACTCATAAAAAGAGTCCAAGCATTCCTTATGCCAAGGTATATGTCTACAACAAATCAAGGTTATGAAACCAAGCATTTACTGTGCCATTTTCATTGTCAATAATGAATCAAGATCTCTACTTTGCAAGTATGATTTTAAATCAAAAGAAAATATTATCTATACTAGTGCTTATAAATGATGATTCATTTTAGCTCATGTTTAAGAGACTAACCTTAGCATTTACCAAGAGCTTCACCTCATCACCTCAACAATATGATTAGAAACACATACTAGATATGAATAAAATGAAAAGAAATGTAAGAAGAAAAAGAAGACTAGAGAAAGGAAAGAAAAAGAAAACTTAGAGAATTTTATTACAATGGCTATCCTACCAATGTATCAATGTATCCCAATACTCATCCAAGGCCCTCTATTTATACACATTTTGGAGGGCTAAATGACAAGAGACAAGCTTTACAAATTTCAAAGGTAGGTATAATAGGTGGGTGCATTTTTCTAACAATTTTCGTCATATTGTATGACAATTCTGATCAGCCAGCTTGATGGTCGATTTTGTCAATGTTGGAGGCTCGATCTGATAAAATGGTCTTCTAGAAAAATATACCCCTATCAGTTACGGATCCATAGCCGTTGGAATCAGATCATTTGCGCACGTGGATCGGAAGATATGGTCAAAATACCAAAACGGTGCAGAACAGACGTCATTGCACATCAGCCAACTTGATGGTCGATTTCGCTAGGGAAAACGACTCCGTTTCAAGAAGTGTAAAACATGAAAAAGATAGATATGCCTCTTAGCTTTGCAGGGATACAAAGTTCAGCCTTATTGCTTCAGTGAAACTCAAGATATAGCTGATATGGCAAAAGGTGTCGGAACTGGAACTGAACTGGATTTGCCCTTAATACTAGTAATCTGAAATCACTCAAAGAAACTTGTGAAAAACACCAAATTACATAAAAATATAAAATATCATAAACACAATTAGACTAAACAATAATAACTCGTATTTGACACAAAACAATAATAAAACATAACTAAAAACTATATAATTATACGAGTTATCACACCCCCATACTTAGATTGTTGCTAGTCCCTAGCAACGACTCAATAAAAATAAAATAAGAAAATCTAATCTAATCCATTTTCGTAGGAAATCACGGTGGCACTTAGCATGTGACACAAGCCTTTAAACCCCTAGGTGTCCCTAGTGGACGAGTTTAGTCTCGTGAGGGTTTACTAGGACGATACCCACAAACATTGAAGAAATAAGAAAAACTAAAAATAATAATTATAACTAATCCTTCCAATATAAATTAGAGATAATCATTGGACAAGTCTTAAAAACTAATCAATAGCTTAAAGAAATTCACAAAAAATCTTGCTTGAATGTAAATAGTTTGAGTTAAGCCAATAATAACATAACATATTTCAATCAAAATAGTGTATATTCAAACTTAATCTCAACTTCTCACATGGGATACTCTCTTGATTTTCACTCTTTAAAGTAGTGGTAAAGTGTTTACACTCAATCAATCTCATGAAAACACTTCTACCATATGCTTGCTTGTCCACCTATTCTCCACTATTTAGATCATACAACTTCATAAATCAAGAGGTCTTTATTCAAGGTTGTAATGGGGCCAAAGGGTTATAATGTGGTTAAAGAACAAAAGGATAAAGATATCACAAAGGTTCCAAAGAGTTCATAGATTTTAGAGACATAATAAGATCATACAAATAAAACTTCTCAAAACTCTTATAAAGCACATAATAACATAGGCTAAATATTCATGTTGAGCCTTTGCATCATTCTAACCAACTTTGTAACATCTTTTTCTAGAAGTTCAAGAGAAGATTTTTTTTTTTTTTTTTTTTTTTTTTAATATGGGAATGTATTTGACAATGATCCCTTTCTTTTTCTCTTGACTTTTTCTTTTCTTCCCCCACACTTATCTTTTGTTTCTAACCCAAATTTTCAAATAAAAATATCCCTTGTTTTTTTGCAATATGTCTCAAAATATAAAATTCATCTTTAGAACAAGGGTAAGGATATAAGCATATTTAGGCTAGGTGTAAGTTGTGGTTACCAATAAAACAGCATATTTAATGTAGGCTCAAATTGGCTCACTAGTGGGGATGTTCTCTTAGAACATTAATAAGGGATGGCTGTTTGGCTCTGGTTATAATCCTAATGCCTCTATCATATTCATGTTGTCACATGTATCAATATAGTATCAAACAGTTTAAAGCAAGTTCTGGAGAATCATGTAATCATAAGAGCACTCACGAAAGAAATTAGATTGATTTGTATAATGCATCAATCATTATAGGCTCAAAAACTCACAAAGATGATTATACAAGTCAGATTAAGTCTAAACATGCTTCTTTCTCAATCAACATATCATATTAACATTGGCTCATAAAAAGGTTGACATCAAGCTCAATTCTCATGAAAATCTTCTCACTAATAAATCTGTTTTAGACTTATGCAATTCTTATCTCATTATAGTATTGAAAGTAACTAAAAAAACACACTAAGTCTAAACATGCTTTTTTTTTTTGTTTTTTTTTTTTTGTTTTGTTTTTTTTTTTTTTGTTTTTTTTTTTGAAGAAGAAGATTAAATCAAACTGACAAGGTATGTCTCAAGTCTCCCTTACTCAGACCTTGTTCAGAATGAATACTTCTAAATGTCTTAAAACACAACAATTTTTTTTTTTTTTTTAGCAAAATATGTCCCTTACCCCCTACTAAAATATGACATTGTCCCCAATGTCAAATTTTAAAGGTAGAATTTAGGAGATATTACCTGCAGAGGTTGCTAACCACTTATTATAACTGAGACACAACAAGCAAAATGTTAGATAATGTCACAAAGACAAAGTGCAATCCACTCCTTGCTCGTCCATATCTCTTTTTCTTTTTCCGAGCGTTTGCGAAACAACCGTAGCAGATAAACACTCATAAGCTTGTAGCTTTTTGAGTAAATCTTCAATGGTTGTAGCAGAAATTATGGTTCTCCTTGCCTCTGAAAACATGAATCCATTATCCACAGCATTATCTAAATATGAAAGTAAATTACTAAAATAACCATTAATATTAAGCAAACCAATGGGTTTCTTATTTGTGACCAAAGATGACCAAGAAGCCACGCAAGCTATTTCTTCCAATGTACCCAGACCTCCTGGTAAAGCAATGAATGCATCGGCAGAATGGTACATGATTGTTATCCGTTCAGGGATACTCCAGACTTGTATTTCCTTACCCACGGTAGGTCCACAAAAATCTGTGAATAGTTTTGGCACGATTCCTAGAACTGGACTTCCTCCGGCGTGTGCTGCTGTAGCGACTGCTCCCATTAAACCCGTACTACCGCCTCCATAAATCAAGTGGATCTTTTGTTGGGCAAGTATTACTCCAACTCTTATGGCTTCATCAGCGAATATGTTATTTTTCCCTGGATAAGCACCTCCAAAGACACAAATTTTTTTAATGCGCTGGGACGAAGTGCTTTCCATTTTTTTTCTTTTTCGAGTGCCTGAAAGAGAATGAGTACATGGTGTAATATATAGAGGACTGAGTAGTGAATCAGACAAGAGTAATAATGTCGCCGAAAGTGTATTTGACCTGTCAGAAGAAAATGTTAACCTAACAAAAGATTTTTGCGTGATTTCAGGAAGAAAATCAAAAAGAGAAGAAAAATCAACCGTAAAAGACCAATGCAAAAAAAAAAAAGAATAATTACACAAATCGAACAACACGTAAACTAAACCGAAATAAAATTATTGCAAATCAAACCAAAAGCTGAGAAGTCATTTATTGTAGTTGTGATTGTGGCTCACATCTTCCTCTGGTTTTACGTCCAGAAACGGCTTAAACGCCTTCTATGAGTCGAGGATATGCTTCCCATCCAGTTTTCTTACAAGCTGGCAAACAGGGTCTTTTAACATCAGATTCCCAAGATGTTGCCATTCCCTTTGGAATTGCGGCCATAAATCAAGAATTTCTCTTTGTACGTCTCCACTAGGATGCGTCTCAAGAGAAAGTTGGATATTACCCAAATTCTCCTTACTCAGTCCATCCTTAATGAATTCAATTTTATCATCTCGATTAGAGGACGGAATCCCAATAGAACGACATTTACCGTTACACGTCCATCGTGCACACTTGTGGCAATTTGAACTCATGCGCTTTGCTCGTCGCTTCTTTGCATAAGTGCTTCTACCAGGAAATATATGAAGTCTAGAATTATAAAGTAGAACTTTTTGCCCAACATCAAATGTTTTTCTTGAAATTAACTTGTCATGAAAGGCTTTAGTTCTTTCTTTATGAATTTTAGGATTCTCATATGCATCATTTCTGAGTTCCTCAAACTTTTGTTTCCAACAATGCTTAACCTGAAAAGAATTTAACAAAGAATCAGTGTGTGAAATTTCTGAAGCATTATCAAACTCACATTCAATTAAATAAGCTTCTAAAGGATCATGGAATGTGGTAGTGGTGTTATGTTCATGAACAAGTTCTTCAATGAAATCCACTTCATGTACTTCTGAATCATCACCCGGTTGCTTGCAAGTGTTGAACACATTTAATTCTAAAGTCATATTTCCAAAAGAAATGTTCAACATACCATTCCTGCAATTTATCAGAGCATTAGAAGTTGCAAGAAATGGACGGCCTAATATAACAGAAATTTGAACATTTGGATTTGAAACAGGATGTGTGTCCAAAACAATAAAATCAACAGGGAAGTAAAAATTATCAATTTGAACCAAAACATCTTCAACTATCCCTCGAGGAATTTTTACAGAACGATCAGCTAGTTGAAGTGTAACAGGTGTTTCCTTGAGTTCACCTAAACCTAACTGTTGATAAACAGAAAAAGGCAAAAGATTAACACTAGCACCAAGATCAAGCAATGCACGTTCTATTCTAGTGTTTCCAATGATGCATGAGATTGTTGGACATCCAGGATCTTTGAATTTTGGTGGACTAAGGTGCTGAA
Organism: Fremontodendron californicum; assembly: GCA_030761205.1. Lineage (NCBI taxonomy): Eukaryota > Viridiplantae > Streptophyta > Magnoliopsida > Malvales > Malvaceae > Fremontodendron > Fremontodendron californicum. The sequence goes on along the minus strand of JAULJL010000044.1, from coordinate 9,119,260 downwards.
TGATTGAGCTCACACTTTCCGTCAGAAATGCTTTCTTTTGTACATTATGTTTCCTTTTAACTGTGCACATGTCCTTCAAAAATTTAGCATAAGATGGAACTTGTTTGATTGCATCCAATAAAGGAATGTTAATCTTAACTTGTTTGAAAAGTTCATAAATTTCTGCATTTTGATTCAAATTCTTTATTGTTTGCAACCTTTGAGGAAAATGAGCAGGATGCATACCTTTTTCTTTGTCCAAATTTTCAAGAAGTTCAGACTTACCATCATCCTTACCATTACTTTTCGGAGGGGAAAGAGGATCTTGGTCTTTTGATGGAATCTTTTTGTCAATTGCCTTTCCACTTCGAAGAGTTGTGATAGAACTGGCATTTTCCTGTTGAGTTTCATTGGAGCAAGAAACAAGACATTGAGTAGAAGGGTTAGGCTGAGGTTGAGCAGGAAACTTACCTTTTTCTTGAGTGCGTAATGAAGCTGTCAATGTGGACAAGGTGTTTTTGATCTCATTGATGTCCTGTGAAGTCCGGCTATTCACATTTGCTTGTGTTTGCATGAATGCTTGCAATGTCTCTTCCAAGGTTTGTACACGTGAAGGTTGATAGGAAAAAGTGTTGCCCGGCTTTTGAGATTGTGGTACCTGAACATGATTATTATTCCGCCAACTGAAGTTGGGATGATTTCTCCATTCAGGGTTATACGTTTCAGAGTAAGGAGAAGGAAAAGGCTTTTTAAATGTGTTTATGGAATTTACTTGATCATGCAACGCTTCTTTAAGAATGGGAATGTTTGGACATTCAGAAGTGGGGTGTCCCATGATTTCACAAATTCCACAACTTTCTTCATTTTTAACCGTTTTGACTTCTTTTACTTCTCTAAGTTCCATGGCTTCAATCTTTCTAGCCAAATTAGCTACTTTAGCTTTTATCTCATCTTCTTGACTAAAATGATATTTTCCTCTGTTAGAAACAACATTAGATCTATTGGAACTTTCAGAGGAATTATCTGTGTGCCAGGCTTGAGAGTTATCTGCCAAATGGTCTAAGTAGTCAAAGGCTTCTTCAGGTTCTTTTTCTAGAAACTCACCGTTACACATTGTTTCAACAAATTGTTTAGTTTCGGGAGTTAAACTTTCATAAAAGAAACTAATAAGACGCCATTTTTCAAAACCATGATGTGGACAAGAACTTAACAAATCTTTAAAACGATCCCAGCACTGAAAAAATGCTTCATTTTGATTTTGATTGAAATTTTGAATCTGTCTTTTCAAAGCAGTAGTTTTATGTGCTGGGAAAAATTTCTTTAGAAACTCAGTTTGTAATTCTTGCCATGTGCCAATTGACCTTGGTTTTAAATTATGAAGCCAAATTTTTGCTTTATCTTTTAAAGAAAAAGGAAATAATTTTAGCTTGACAATTTCATTTGTACATTGTTGGTCATTAAAGGTGACACATACATCTTCGAAGTCTTTTAGAAACGAGTAAGCACTTTCCGATTCCAACCCATAGAAATTTGGAAGCAAAGCTATCATACCTGGTTTAAAACGAAAGTTGTTTGCATTGAGAGGAAAAATAAAACAAGAGGGTGATGAGCTTCGAGTTGGTTGCAAGTAGTCACGCATGGTGCGTACTTGTCTGTTCTCATCTTCAGCATGAACACTTTCATTGTCAGCCATGGTAGGAGTTGTATTAGAAAGATTACCTGAAAAAGTTTCACAATAAAATCTAACTAAACGACGAGATCTAAAATCACGTCGCCAAACAAGCATAAAACAAAGTTAATATACAAAATTAGGCGGTATAACCAGCCAATAAAAATAAAACAAAGTTAATATACAATATAAATATAAATATATAGAAAATTAGGCGGTATAACCAGCCAATAAAAATAAATATACTTATAAACTTATATACTTAGTATTGCTTCCCCGGCAACGGCGCCAAAAACTTGATGGAGACTCAATTAAGAGTTGTAAACCCAAGTGCAGGTTATGTTCAAGTAATAAATTCTCGGGTGTCCGAGGTCGAACCACAGGGAAGCGTATTAGTAAGTATAAGTTTATAAATATATAAGAAAAAGAAAGTAACAAAGATATTAGGGAATCAACAACAAAACAAGATAAACAAGATATTAGAGAACAAAATAAACAAAACAACATAAAAGAAATTAAACAAGATATAAACAAAACAATAAGAAAAGATGTTGAGGTTAGAGAATCCACTCTTGGTGTTATGCTAAGATTAATCTTGTTTTATTACACAATTGAAATTCACACATAAGGGAGATTCCAATCGGAAGGTTTAGCAATTCAGTCCAAATTGTCCAACGTCCATAGCATATGATATTATGTTCATTTGGTATCCTCAAAACTCATAAAAAGAGTCCAAGCATTCCTTATGCCAAGGTATATGTCTACAACAAATCAAGGTTATGAAACCAAGCATTTACTGTGCCATTTTCATTGTCAATAATGAATCAAGATCTCTACTTTGCAAGTATGATTTTAAATCAAAAGAAAATATTATCTATACTAGTGCTTATAAATGATGATTCATTTTAGCTCATGTTTAAGAGACTAACCTTAGCATTTACCAAGAGCTTCACCTCATCACCTCAACAATATGATTAGAAACACATACTAGATATGAATAAAATGAAAAGAAATGTAAGAAGAAAAAGAAGACTAGAGAAAGGAAAGAAAAAGAAAACTTAGAGAATTTTATTACAATGGCTATCCTACCAATGTATCAATGTATCCCAATACTCATCCAAGGCCCTCTATTTATACACATTTTGGAGGGCTAAATGACAAGAGACAAGCTTTACAAATTTCAAAGGTAGGTATAATAGGTGGGTGCATTTTTCTAACAATTTTCGTCATATTGTATGACAATTCTGATCAGCCAGCTTGATGGTCGATTTTGTCAATGTTGGAGGCTCGATCTGATAAAATGGTCTTCTAGAAAAATATACCCCTATCAGTTACGGATCCATAGCCGTTGGAATCAGATCATTTGCGCACGTGGATCGGAAGATATGGTCAAAATACCAAAACGGTGCAGAACAGACGTCATTGCACATCAGCCAACTTGATGGTCGATTTCGCTAGGGAAAACGACTCCGTTTCAAGAAGTGTAAAACATGAAAAAGATAGATATGCCTCTTAGCTTTGCAGGGATACAAAGTTCAGCCTTATTGCTTCAGTGAAACTCAAGATATAGCTGATATGGCAAAAGGTGTCGGAACTGGAACTGAACTGGATTTGCCCTTAATACTAGTAATCTGAAATCACTCAAAGAAACTTGTGAAAAACACCAAATTACATAAAAATATAAAATATCATAAACACAATTAGACTAAACAATAATAACTCGTATTTGACACAAAACAATAATAAAACATAACTAAAAACTATATAATTATACGAGTTATCAGCATTTAACCTGAAGCGGGAGGTGTTATGCTCCGGAGGCCGTTGAACAAGGGGTAGTAGGGAAAGACAGAGGAATTGATAAAGGGAAGAAGGTCGTTGAGCCAATCCATATTGAGATGGATTTGCCAAAGGAAACAGAGAGGGGATCAGCCCCGGTTAACAGAATGAAAGAGCCAGTATGTGAGAAGGAAGCTTGTGAGTTTTTGAAATTTATAAAGCATAGTGAGTATAGCGTAGTTGAACAACTACAACGTCAACCAGCTAGGATCTCAATCTTATCCTTGCTTTTAAATTTAGAACCACACAGAAATGCTTTGTTAAGAGTATTAAATCAAGCATACGTGGCTAATAATATATCAGTGGAAAAGCTGGATAGGTTGGTGGGAAACATCGCAGCAGATGACTACATATTTTTCAGCTATGAGGAGATACCACCCAACGGTATTGGATCGACGAAAGCTCTCCATATAACTACCAGTTGTAAGGGGCACATATTACCGAGGGTCCTTTTGGATAATGGTTTTTCACTAAATGTGATGCCTTTAGCAACCCTATCCAAATTGCCAGTGGATATATCCCACATGATACCAAGTTGCACGGTGGTCAGGGCTTTTGATGGAACTAGGAGAGATGTTATGGGAACCATTGAAGTTCCTTGGAGATAGGCCCGTGCATTTATACAGTGAACTTCCAGGTCATGGATATTAATCCATCTTATAATTGCTTGTTGGGAAGGCCATGGATACATTCAGCTGGGGCTGTACCCTCGTCTCTCCACCAAAAGTTGAAATTTGTGATGGAGGGCCGGTTGATTACGGTATCAGGGGAGGAAGACATAATAGCCTCTACATCAACTGAATCTCCTTATGTTGAGCCCAATAAAGAGGCCGTGGAGTGTTCTTTTTGGTCTTTGGAATTTGTCAATGCAGTTTTCGTCGCTGAAGGACGGAAAATTCTGAAACCGAGGCTGTCCAAGAACACAAGGCTGGGGGTAAGGACCACCGTAGGAAAAGGCTGCAGGGCTGGAAAAGGACTCGGGAAATATCTTCAGGGGATAGCTCAAGCCATAGAAGTAAAAGGAAAGAGAGACCGGTTTGGCCTAGGGTATCTTTCGAAGGCCCATAAGAAAAGGAAACAAGTTGAAAGGAACCGACAAAGGAGGATGGCCCGTCTTACGGGTATGGATATTGAGTGGGAGCCTATGACATTCCCACCTATCCTTCACAGTTTCCACTCAGCCGGTTCTCTGTTCGGAGAAAAGAATTCTGATGATGTGCTCATAATGATAGAGAAAGCCTTCGAGAGATTCCAGGTGACTAGGGATGAGCAGATGTATGACGTGAAGATCTGCACGACTGAGAAAGACAGAATTGAAAGAGAAAGTGCTAGCTGGATGGTGCAACCTCTTCCACCAGGATAAAGACTAACCAACTGGAGTGCGACTAAGTTGCCCATAGTCTTTAAGTCTATTCCAAAGTAATACTTTTTAAAAAAGCAATCTTAATTATCTTTACCCAGAGATATTAAGAGTTTTTTCTGTAATGGGCTTTTTAAACATTTTCATTCCATAAATAACAAGCACAATGCATCATCCATATTGATGTGTCCATATTCTTTCATTTTTGTTATTTATTTTGTTTTCATTATATATTTTCCTATATTGTTTCTTCTCCACCTATTTACAGGTGTACGGATGTGGAATATGAGGACCTTCTTGTCAGTAATTCTGAAATTGATTTTGAAAGACCCATTTGCACGGGTGATTTTGAGGCTAATGAAGATACTGAGGATTACGGTCTACCTCCAGATCTATTGAGGAAAATAGAACAAGAGGAGAAACAAGTACTTCCTCATAAGGAGTTATTGGAAACAATAAATCTGGGAAATGGTGAAGAGATAAAAGAAGTCAAAATTGGAACTTCATTGTCATTATCAATAAAAGGTGAATTGATAGCTTTGCTCCAGGAGTATGTGGATGTATTTGCATGATCTTACCAAGACATGCCAGGGTTGGATCCGGATATTGTGGTTCATAAGCTCCCTTTAAGGCCAGAATGCAAGCCAATTCAGCAAAAGTTGAGAAGAATGAGGCCTGACATGCTGTTAAAGATAAAAGAGGAGGTGAAGAAACAATTTGATGATGGGTTCTTAGAGGTGGCAAAATATCCAGAATGGGTGGCAAATATTGTTCCAATACCAAAGAAGGATGGCAAGGTGCGGATGTGCGCTGATTACCGAGATTTGAACAAGGCCAGCCCTAAAGATAATTTCCCTCTGCCCCATATTGATACTCTAGTGGACAATACAGCAAAGAGTTCTTTATTTTCTTTTATGGATGGATTCTCAGGATACAATCAGATCAAGATGGCACCGGAGATATGGAGAAAACCACATTTGTTACAATGTGGGGAACCTTCTGCTACAAAGTAACGCCATTTGGGTTGACTAATGCTGGGGCAACATACCAGAGAGCCATGATGACTTTGTTTCATGATATGATGCATAAGGGAATTGAAGTCTACGTTGATGATATGATTGCAAAGTCACAAGGAGAAGAGGAGCATATTGCGAATCTTAAGAAACTCTTTGAACGACTAAGGAAATTTAGACTCAAGCTAAATTCGGCAAAATGCACTTTTGGAGTCACTTCGGGGAAGTTGTTGGGTTTTGTCGTCAGCAAAAGAGGAATTGAGATTGACCCAGATAAAGTGAAGGCTATTCAGAATCCGCCTCCACCTCGCACTCAAAAGGAAGTAAGAGGCTTTCTGGGGAGATTGAATTACATTGCTCGGTTTATTTCACAGTTAACTGACAAATGTGATCCAATATTTAAGTTACTTTGAAAACGTGATCCAGGAGAATGGAATGAAGGGTGTCAGATTGCTTTTGAAAAGGTTAAGCATTATCTATCAAACCCACCAGTATTAATGCCACCTATTTCGGATAAACCAATGATATTGTATTTATCAGTATTTAAAGATCCATGGGTTGTGTTTTGGGGCAGCTTGATGAAACTGGAAAGAAAGAACAGGCAGTTTACTACATCAGCAAGAAGTTCACAGATTATGAATTGAAATATTCGTCGGTAGAGAAGTTGTGTTGTGCCTTAGCTTGGACTGCTCGAAGGCTCAGACAGTATATGTTATATCACACAATGTGGTTGATTGCTAAGTTGGATCCAGTTAAATACATATTGGAAGCACCTTCTTTGTCAGGGAGGACAGCAAGATGGCAGGTTTTATTGTCAGAATACGACATTGTATATGTAAGTCAAAAAGCTATCAAGGGTAGTGCAGTGGCTGAATTCTTAGCAAGTCGAGCAGTGGAAGATTATGAGCCGTTGAACTTTGACTTCCCAGATGAGGATTTGATGTATGTATCGCAAGCAGATGATATTCCCCTGAAGAAGAAAGTATGGAAAATGTACTTCGATGGCGCATCTAATGCCACGGGGCATGGAATCGGTGCAGTGCTTATATCCCCATAAGAAGATTGTTATCCTTTCACTGCTAGATTGGATTTTGATTGTACAAACAATACTACCGAGTATGAAGCATGTACTATGGGCCTTCGTGCTGCAGTGGACAAAAAGATCAAAGTATTGGAAGTTTTCGGAGACTCAGCCTTAGTGATTTACCAGCTACGAGGAGAATGGGAAACCTGAGATACAAAGCTAATCCGATACCGAGAACTCATACTGAGTTTATTGGAGGAGTTTGAAGAAGTGAATTTCAATTACTTTTCTCGAGAAAAAAATCGTATGGCAGATGCTCTGGCTACTTTGTCATCAATGTTTAAAGTGAACGAAGAGGCGGAACTTGTGCCAATCAAGATGAGCATATATGAGTCTCCTGCCCACTGTTTGAGTATCGAAGAAGAAGCAGATGGTCTCCCTTGGTATAACGACATCTTGCAGTACATCAAGAGTCAACAGTATCCATAACAAGCAACAGAGAATGACAAGAGGACTCTGAGAAGGCTAGCAATGGGTTTTGTTCTAGATGGCGAGATTCTTTACAAGAAATGGAAAGATCAAGTCCTATTGAGATGTGTCGGGTCTGCTGAAGCTCGAAGAATCATAGAAGAGGTCCATGAAGGGATATGTGGCACTCATGCTAATGGTCACATTCTTGCTAAACAGATTATGAGGACAGGGTACTATTGGCTGACGATGGAAGGAGATTGCATCAGTTATTCCCGGAAGTGCCATAAATGCCAGATATACGCAGATAAGATTCATGTGTCGCCATCGCCATTACATGTCATGACTGCACCATGGCCTTTTTCAATGTGGGGAATGGATATGATCGGGCCTATTACCCCGAAAGCTTCAAATGGACATCGTTTCATCTTGGTGGCCATAGATTATTTCACAAAGTGGGTAGAAGCTGCTTCATAGTCGGTGGTATGCAGATTCGTCAAGAAAGAAATCATATGCCGTTACGGGTTGCCAGCAAGAATCATTTTGGATAATGCTCTCAATTTGAACAATAAGATAATGAGAGAAGTGTGTACTCAATTCAGGATCACACATCATAATTCGGCACCTTACCGTCCAAAGATGAATGGCGCAGTAGAAGCAGCTAACAAGAACATCAAGAAGATTGTCAAGAAGATGACCAATGTGTACAAGGATTGGCATGAGATCTCGCTGTTTGCTCTTCATGCATATCGTACTTCGGTCCTACAGGGGCAACACCGTTTTCTTTGGTATACGGGATGGAAGCAGTGCTACCTATTGAAGTTGAGATCCCTTCACTTCGGGTTTTGATGGAAGTTGGCCTAGAGGAAGCAGAATGGGTTAGAGCTCGTTATGAACAGTTGAACCTCATTGAGGAGAAAAGACTGAAAGCAATTTGTCACGGTTGTATCAGAAAAGGATGATTCGAGCCCACAACAAGAAAGTTCATCCCAGACAGTTCCGAGAGGGGGAGTTGGTATTGAGGAAAATTCTCCCTATAGTAAAGGACCCGAGAGGAAAATGGGCTCCAAATTGTGAAGGACCCTATGTGGTAAAGAGAGCTTTTTCTAGAGGAGCATTGATTCTAACTCGGATGGACGGAGATGATTTTAGAAATCTCGTGAATGCTGATGAACTGAAGAAGTATTATGCTTGAAAAAAAAGAAAAAAATGTGTGATGCTGTGCACAAGGAAATTCGAATGATTCCAAGTGTAAAAATAGAAATTCTATATATCTATTTCCCCTGAGAATTGCTTTTCAAAGAAAATAGTCATGCTTGATATGATGAATGGTCATTTTTCATATTCCTTTCACTAAGAAGAAATTATCCTTAGTCATCCCTTTGAGCCTTAGGAATTATTTCTTTCTTTAAACCTTGATCAAGGATCACTCTCTACACTGGAGGGCGAATAAGAGGAAAGATAATCAAAAATCATGGCAAAAAGAAAGCCATCAGAAAATGTGGCAAAAAAAAAAAAAAGACAAATGTTTCAAGATTGAGTTCTCCTCAAAAAATGATCCTTGATCCAATCACCTTTAAACACATTTTGGGCCTATTTATCCTTTCTTTCTTTCTAAACCTAAACCTTGGCCTACATTACATGCTTTAAAAGTCCATTTTGATCAAGCATGGATATTTAATTTGAAAGGTTATTCTCAGAATTCATCACATCTTTTGAATTGATATTTTTACCTTGGAAGCATTTAGAATTCTCAGATGCATGGTAGAATAAAAAATGGAAATGAAAAAAGAATGCAAAAGGAGAGGTTTAAGCCGAAAACCCGCAAAGGGCGACTTAATACTGAACGAAGGACACTTGAGTTGAAAACCTACAAAAGGCGGCTCAAGTACTAATCAAATTTTGAATCAATGCTCCGTGTAAAGGGGGAGAAAGTATTTGACAATCAGAGGAAAGGGGAACAACTCAGTCTGATGTAACTACAGAAGCTAAGAGATTACCCAAGTGAATTGCTCGTTCAAGAGAAATTTCAGATGGTTTGAAAAATGAGGGGTCCAAGATATTCCGCATCCGGGGCATCTACAGCCTATAACCTTATATTTGTTTCTTATATCCTTGATATTTATTTTTAGCATTTTAAAACATTTCTTGCAATAAATTCTTGTTATCCTTTTCATGACAATTTTTGCCTGATTCATACTTTCTTTCATATACTTTTGAGATGCATTATGTTTGTTATTAAATTGAATGATGATTAGTAATAAAAATCTTTAAATAAAAAAGATTTCAAAGTATTACTAAAGAATAGATTTAAATCTTGGGAAAGGTTTGGAAAGATCACCAAAGAAAAGGAAACAGCGAACGTGTTGGAAACTCCATCACAAAATCAGAAAATCTATGAATTTCAGTGAAAGACAGAAACTGAGACTGTTTGACAAGATATCTTGAGTGAAGAATCCTTAAGTGGGGCATCAATGAACAATTGAAGACTCTGTCCTGAAGTCATATAATCTGTGTGTAGACACCTAATTTTGTCCGGACCACTAAACATATACGTTTTCTTCCTATATTGATGTTTCCGAGTGTAAAAAGACTTTTTTCATCCTGCAGGTGATACTCCGAGACTTAGTTTAAGAGGGCAAGCACAAAAAGTCAAAATTGAAAAAAAAGTCAACCCCGAAAAAAGTCAACCCCAAAAAAGTCAACCCTAGAAAGTCAACTACTAAAAAAAGTCAACCCACTTTGAAAATCAAGATTTTAAGTTCAATTGAAAAATGGAGAAAGAATTTTGATAATCCGAGGTCTACATTGAAAGATATGGAGTTCGGAAGTTGGCATTTGGTGATTCAATAGAAAGAAAACCCTAATCTGAGAAATTTGGGGAAAAGTGCTTAAACGATCAAATTGGTCGAAATTGAAGGTTCCAAATGAAAGATAAGCACTGACTACGGGTAATGGAGAAGTCACTTGCAAGAAAACCGAAAGAAAAGTCAATCCAGGAGAAAACCGAGAATTAAGGTTTTTAGTGGATTTCGGTGAAATCGGGAAGAATCACAAAAATGACCCGACTTGGTAAGACCAAAGCCCCCAATGGGTGAAGAATGATTAAAAAGGATAGCCCAAGACTCAGATTGAAGAAAATCTGAAAATCGGACTTGTTTTGAGCAAAACCGGGTTTCGGAGGCAAAAGGGCAAAATTGAAAAATTTGGGAAAAATAGCAAATGGACTCCGAAAATTCTGAAAATTTGTCAATCTCATTCTTAAATCATTTGAAAGAGATTGGCGAAAGAAAATCTTGATTCGGAGTTCGTTTGCAAAATGGCCAAATCCTGGGCCTCCTATGCAGTAATTCAAAAAGGAAAATCCCGGAAAAATAGCAAATGAGCTCCAAATATTCTGAAATTTTTCAAATCTCATTTTTAAATTATTTGAAAGAGATTGGCGAAAGAAAATCTTGATTCGGAGCTCGTTTGCAAAATGGCCAAATCCCGGGCCTCTTATGTAATAATTCAAAAAGATAAATCCCGGAAAAATAGCAAATGGACTCCAAAAATTCTGAAATTTTGCAAATCTCATTTTTAAATTATTTGGAAGATATTGGCGAAATAAAATCTTGATTCGGAGTCCGTTTGCAAAATGGCCAAATCCCGAGCCTCCTATGCATTAATTCAAGTCGATAAATCCCGAAAAAATACCAAATGAGCTCCAAAAATTATGAAAACTTACAGATCACATTTTTAAATTATTTGGAAGATATTGGTGAATAAAATTCTTGATTTGGAGCTCGTTTAAAAAATGGTAAAATGTAGGGGCATAAAAGGGCATTTTTGGAAGAAAAAATCCAAATAAATAGCAAACGGACTCGGATAATTTTAAAAACTTCCAGAACTCAATATTTTATTATTTTGGAAGTATTAAAAAAAGAAAAATTTAATTTGGAGTCCGTTTGATATTTATTTGCATCCGGGGGGCAAAATGGTCATTTCATCCAAGCAACCGAAAAGGGCTTCTTTGAGCCTTTCAAAATATCAGAGTTGGGCTGGAAAAGAGAAGTGTTTGCCTGCCCAAGCCCAAATGAAGGAGGAAGCTTCTGATTTTTCAATCAAATGGCTAAAAATCAAGAGTTAGTTAGAGATTCTCTTTGATCAAGCCATGGTGATTAAGCCACATAGGCCAAGAGAGATGTCAACATTATTCTTTAACAGCTGTAATTTGAGAGAGCTGAGATGCTAATCTAAAGGTGGTAATTTCATGATTTTTCACCTTGAATTATTAGCCATTTGATGGAAAATTGGTTATACAAAAAATGACAATATCCTAGGGGAGGAGAGAGGTAAAATTCTGCCAACATTAAGGGGAGGTCAGAATTTCGAATTTTCAACTTTATTTTGGCTGATTTCTCTTAGTTTTTCTTATTTTCTCTCTTCTTGGTTGAAAGCAAAAAAGAAAAGTTTAGAAAAGAAAGGAAAGTTTGAAGAGATAAAGCTTGAAATATAGCTTCTTGAGGTTGCTCTTGAGCACCAACTCTTGCACTTTCTTGATTTTCCATTCTTGTTTTTGCTATTTTGATTTCTATTTGGTGAGTTTCCATTTTAAATAAATGTTTTTTATTGTTCTTTTTAAGTTCTTCCTTCATCTCTTTCTTAAGTATATTTTTTACATTTTATTTTTACAATAAACTCACCATGGCCAAATGGCCTACATTATTTTTTTTAAGTTGCTGTTTTGGTTTATTTTACCATATTGTTTATGTTATTTTCTTTGATCTTGGTGTTTTAAATGTTATCTTACTTCATATTCTTGAGTTATATTTTAATTTGGTTGCTTTGTTTGTTGCCATTTATGTTTTAAATATCATGTTTTTGAATTTTTAATTTTCTGTTTTCATGATGTTTAAATTTGAGCATGTTTTAGATTTAGTATATCAAGTGTTTGTGAAAATGCTTGTGTGGTCTTTGCATGATTTGAGTTTTATATCTTAGTTGAGCATGTTTTAGAGTTAGTATATTAAGTGTTTGTGAAAATGCTTGTGTGGTTTTTGCATGATTTAAGTGTTATATTTTAGTTGAGCATGTTAGTATACCAAGTGTTTGTGAAAATGCCATGCTTGTTGGAGCTTGAGGCCATTTGGCTACTTCATGTGTTTTGCATTGTGTGTTGCATTTTTGCCATGTTAGTTGGTAGGGTTTTTGCATTTACATGACATTTGATTTAGTTTTGCATGCTAGTATACCAAGTGTTTGTGAAAATGCCATGCTTGCTAGTTACATTATGCTATTCGGCCATCCTAGGAATTTTTGCATTTTATGTGCATTCTTGTCATGTTAGTTGATAGGTTAGCGTTTGCATTATATTTGATTGAGTTTTTGGTTTAAGCATGCTTTGTGTTTGTGAAAATGCCATGCATATTTTAGTTATTAAGTTAGGTTTATTTGCCATGCATGTTCATACATTTTAGGTCTAGGTTGCATTAAATGCCATGCAAGTTCATTTAGGTCTAGGTCACTTTATGAATGCCATGCATTTTTTCATGACATTTAGGTTTAAATCCATGCATTTCATGCATTTCATGCATTATGTTTGCTTTATTGTTTCATGCATTTCATGTTCATGCCACTTGAATAATGACTTGAGCCAATTAATGGTTCAAAGTCATGCTTTCTTGAGCACACTTGTGAAAAATTAAGTTTGTCAAATTGATTATTCTACCTTTGTGATTTTTTTTTACTTAGCCAATTTTTATCTAACTTTCAAAAATTCCTAGCTACTGTTTGTAAGTCATTTTATGAGTTTCAAATATTTTTACTTTGATTTTTAAATGATTTTATCAAAGGCAAAAATGTATTTTGGCAAAGCAGTTTTTTCTTCAACCAAAACTCGTACATCTCCGATTTTTTTGGGAATTCATCTTTGATCAGAAAATTAAGCCGATTTTTTCATGTGTATTTTTATATGTCCTGAGTCTCCAGTATTTTTTTCAGAATTTTTTGAATTTTTAAAAATAGGATAAAAATCGTGGCTTAAAACTGGACAGTGGAGTCAGAATCGAATTTAAAGAAAAATCATTTTTCTGTTTTGGTTAAGTTACTTAGAGTGGGTTGATTAGGAGGGTTAGCTACTGACTTAGGGTAGTTTCTAAGCCTTTTTAAACTCTAAAAATGGTTTTTCAAGTCTCGGGTTAAGGGTAGTCAAGTCCGGATTTTTAAACTTAGGAAGTTAGAGCCATTTAAAAAAGATTTAGCCCAGTTTTTATTTTTAATTCAAGCTTTTCAAAATTGTTTTCAAACAATCACAAAGTATTTTGGTTTTAGAATATTTAATTTGACATATTTTCCTAAGGTAGCCGGATATCATTTTAGATATACGGATTTCCTTAATAAAAGGAAAAAAAATACATTTCATGCATTACATTTTTCATATTCATGCATTTTATATAATATGTGATTCTTGTTATAATAATTTCTATGATATTGTTATTATTTTGATTTATATTTTTTGATTTTATATGGTTTATTATACGGTTTTGGATATTCCATGATATCCTATGCTTTTTATATTATTTAGCATATGCTATGTTCATGCATTATTATTTTCATTTTTATTTTCATGCATATTATATGATAGCATCATTTTATATTCCATGTCATTTAAATTATATGCCATATTATTCATGTTTTCCATGTCATTTAAATTATTTCATTTCATATAGAATATGTTATGTTACTTAGGTTATTTTATTTCATTTAGAATATATCATATAACTTAGGATATTTCATTTCATTTAGAATATGCTAAGGCATTCAAATCATGTCATGTCATTTAGGTTGCATTATATTCTTTAGATTTTGCTATGTCATTTTATTTATGTCATGCATATACATATTCATTTCTTTTAAATGTTTTCAAAAAAAGATAATGGTTTTCAATAAAAAAATAAAAATATTCCCGAGTTAAAATAATTCATGAGTTCTCTACCGGGTTTGCTGGAGGGAATATCATCAATTATCATTAATAAAGGAATATCTTTCTTTCAAAAAAGAGAATGATTCGGAAAGTTTTCCAAAACTAATAAAAATTTCTATATTTTGCCACGTTTGTTGGGGAATATAGGAAAATTTTGAATTTATAAATTCCGAATCATTTTCAATTAAAAATGAAATTATTTTTCTTTAAATTGGGAATTAACTTGAAATACTAAATTTAAAACCAATTTTTTACCGAGACTTGAGATAACACACGATTAATAAGGTATCGATTTATACGGGCGTTGTGGGGGTGCTAATCCTTCCCTGCACGTAACCGACTCCCGAACCCGCTTCTTTGATTTCTCTGGTTTAAAACGCAGACTTGAAATTGGTTTTTAAAATGTTTTAATTAATTTTTAAAATATTTTACAAAACCGGTTTTAATAGGTGGCCGATCACACCTAGCTAAAAAAGATTGATGGCGACTCCATGTCTTTTTTAAGGTCATTTTCAAAACCTTCATTTTTCTAGAGGAATTAAGTCGATTTTTCTTCGATTTTTTTTTAATGTCACGCTTAACGAATAATATAGTCTTGCGATGAGACTCGTTATTTTTTAGGTTGCGACAACTTGGCGACTCCGCTGGGGACTATTAGAGAGTCAGGCCTAGAATTAGTTGTGTGTTATCAAAGTCTCGGTTTTGTTGGTTTAATTGGTATTTAATTTTAATTCCTGTATTTTTTTTATAAGGAGAATTTTGAAAATAATAAAATATTTTTAAATATGTTCATACTCATGTGCATGCATTTTATTATTGTTCTCTAGTTATTTAAGGTTGTATATTATAATTGCTTGTTGGTTAATGCGTTACACTATTCTTGAATGTTTCAATTGCTAGGGCATTTAGAATAAGGTTTGTAGAATAGGTAGTGAAAGGTTTGTTATTCCTCCACACACACTACACGTGCATTTGCATATCATGAATTCTATACCCGGGTTCCGTCCTTTTAAGTGGGAGTAAAGTAACTACGCCTTTGTGATGATCCTCCGTATAGGCTAGTGAAACACTTTTGGAGTATAAAGTACCTAAAGCCTTCGTGATGATCCTCCGTATGGGCTTAGGAAAATATACTCTAACGAATTGAACCCGCTTTTATCGGGGTGCCTTACTAGCCTTCACCGGCGACAGTGAGGAACAATTCGGGGCCTTAGAACCGATTCACCCTCATATAGTGAACCTAGGCGAAGCCATGTCGGATTTTCGTTAGATATACCGAAAATATGAACACATGGAGGGACATTTCTAAACCTTTTGTTACCTATTTTACACTACGAATAAGTGTGGTAGATCGGGAACGATGTACATACATCGCCCGTAATAAATGTGATACTCCGCCTCGAAGGCATCGTGATGCATAAATAAACAGATATTGTTGGGGCAGATGTTCATTAGCTATTTAAAAAAAAAAAAAAAACCTTTTTCAAGCATTTTTGCATGTTGCACATTTCATGCATGTGTGAATAGAGCATGTACATTTTTGGTTGTATTATTGATCTCATTCTTTGCAATAAACAGTTGGTAATTTTATTTGATGGTTTCTATAAACCGGTAGTGTTGCATGAACATTTGGATATTGTACCATAGTAGGATCGACTACCCCGAATTTCTTTTGAAAATAATATGATTGGTTTTTCATAGAGAAAAAAACATGTTTAAAAAAAATCATAAATTTGGAGGCAAATCTTGCATAATGAGATTGTTGAATAATCAAGATTTAGGTCCCACAAATTTCATGTAATCATTGATTTCTTTGTATATACCTTGGTGTTAATTCATTTATTCTTTATTTGTATCATTTTGACAGCATGTCACAGTCCTAACATGCATGGTTATTCATTGTAGAATACGTTTGTAATATACTTGGTCATTCTTTGTGTATACCTTTGTGTTAATTCATTTAGTCTTAGCATGTATCATTTTGACATCATAGCATGCATGGTCATTCATTGTAGAATACATACATGGTCATTATTTATATATACCCATGCATCAATTTATTCATTTTTTAAATCCATCATGTTGGCATTAGATTGCATCCATAGCATACATAGTCGTTATAATTTCTCTGTATATGTTCATGCATTAATCATCAGTATATTCATGCACATAGGAATAGAGCATGTACATTCACAATTGTATTCTTAATCTCATGACATTTTCATTTGCATGAAAGGGGTTCGAGATATGAGGAATGAATCGGAGGAACGATTGGGTGCTTTGGAACGCAATCAAGAGGAATGTGGACATGAAATCCGAGAGGTGAAGGAACAGTTGGCCAAATTGCTGAAAATGGTTGAGAATATGGGAAAGAGTAAAGGGGAACTTTCTCAGGGATTTGCATTGTCTTTGGATCAACCAAAACCATTAGGTCCAGAACATACAATCCTTGCTGGATCCTGCACTTGTCAATGCCACAAAGGTTGCAATCCTGATGAAATTGTGGACAAAATCGTGAAAATGATTAAACCTGAGAGCCTGATACCAAAGATAGAAACCTCAGATCCTGTACCATACCTGCAAACTATTCTAGGTCCAAACCAGTATCCCCACCCTACTATGGTCCAATCGTCCATTGGGGTGACCACTACGGGATTCCTGAATCCCACTCTATCACCAACAACTGCCAGTTCATACTATTTCCCTCATCAATCACCTTATCCAGTATCTGGGATAGGAACCTCGAACTATGTACAACCTCCAAAAGCCCTGTGTCCAAATCCATACCCTTACCATGTTGTTCCGCCACATCTCCATGTAAACACTCCATTTCGGACCTTAGTGCCACCACCAAGTGCCCCAACTCCTAGGTTCAGTGTGACTAAGAAACGACAAAGGCCTTTTGATCCCCTTCCAATTAGCTACCGAGAGCTTCTCCCTATACTGATCCAAAATCACATGGTTGCCTGTATCCCATCGAAACCCCTGTTACCACCATATCCAAATGGGTATAATCCAAATGCAAGATGTGATTATCACTGTGGAATTGTTGGCCATAGCATTGAAGACTGTATGGCCTTCAAAAAGAAAGTGCAAACTCTCATAGATGCCAAGTGGTTGGATCCAACGACACTGATTGATAAAGGACTGGGAAAACGCCATTAGGATTGGGAGATTTACAGCATTGAGGTGGAAAGACTTCGGTCTTATATGATGTAATAGGATTTCACTTTTTCAGTAGCCGGCTCTTATAGCCTTAGGATGCTAGGAAGAATAAAGTTCTTGTAAAAGACAGTTTTAACTACTGCTCAAATTTTGTAAAACATGGTTTATACCATTGTGAACATTGATATGGGAATGAATTGGCTATGCTTCAAATTTATGAGATGTTGATGATTAAGTTCCTCCGATTCTTATTTCCTCCGTGATATCTTCCCCTTTCCATTTTGCATCCGATCAATTATTTGTCAGGTTGCATTCATACATTCATAATCAGCATGATTATTTCTGTATATATCCATGCATTAATTTGCTTATTCTTTACATGCATCATGTTGACTTTGGGTTGCATTCATAACAAACATAGTCAGCATGATTTCTTTGTATATTTTCATGTATTAATTTGCTTATTACATACATCATGTTAGCATTAGGTCGCATTCATGGCACACATGGTTAGCATGATTTTCTTTGTATATACTCTGTATCAATCATTCATTATTTGCATATATCATAATTGACACCGTGTTGCATTCATAGTGTATATGATCATTCATTGGGAAATATGCTAAAATGTACATGATCAGTCATTGCATATATCCATGTGTTGATTTGTTTATTCCTTGCTTGCAACATGATTGGCATCGTGATTACATATATGGTCAGCATGTTTCCATTGTACATGTCCATACATCATATTGTTTAGGCTTCACATGCATCAAATGATAATCATGGCTCATTCATCATGACATACATTTGGGGGAATAAAACAGAAATTGGCTTGGCTTTAAGGGTCTTTGAAAAAAAAATTCATTTCAAATCAGAAGTATAAGAAGTACTGAGTACCCTTTTAATACAGGCTACTGCTATGGAGAATGAACAAGTTGCCCGAATGGAAAAAATGGAAAGGGAACAAAAAGAATTACAAGAACAGCTAGCAAAGTCTCAAGCAGAATCTAAGGATCAGATGACTAAATTGATGGAGCTGATGTCTGCCGTAATCAAGGGAAAATGATACATCGAAAACTTTGTCGCCAGAGAAGGGTTAGAGGCACAAAAGGGCCAGGATGAGGGCATAATAAGTGATGCCCAGAACACTGTTAATCCCGTCAATGTCCTAAACTCAGATGATCCAGCTAAATAGGCAAAGTTGAAGAGGGTTGCAGTAAATGAAGTTGAGTTGGCAGATTCCCAAGGAAAATATCAGTTGTTAGATGAAAGGCTCCGGCAGTAGAAAGAACAGATGTATTTGGGAGTTTAGACGCGAAAGAACGATGTTTGGTCCTCGATTTAGTCATTCCTCCTAAATTCAAGATCCCTGACTTTGTGAAATATAACGGGACGACCGATCCACAGCCCACATCACTATGTTTTGCCGGAAGATGACAAGTCATATAGATATTGATAAGCTTTTGATTCACTGCTTTCAGGATAGCCTCAGCGGATCCGCAATTAGGTGGTATAGTCAGTTGAGCAAGGATCAGATTCGCTCTTGGAATGACCTGGCTAGGGTTTTTCTAAACCAGTACAAGCATATGATCGACACGGCGCCTGACCGTCTCACCTTGCAAAACATGAAGAAAAAAGCTACTGAGGGCTTCAAATAATATGCGCAACGGTGGATGAGCCTAGCCGCCCAAGTACAACCGCCTTTAACTCAGAAGGAAACCACTGTCCTTTTTGTGAATACACTACAGGCCCCATACTATGATAGACTTGTCGGCAACACCACAAAGAATTTTTCGGACATGGTAATTTCAAGGGAGATGATTGAGAATGCAATCAAGGATGGGAAAATTGAAGGAGAAAGAACATCCAATACCAAGGAAAAGGGGGCATCTGAAAAGAAAAAGGAAGATACCCAAGTCGTGGAAGACTTTGCCCTACCTCCCCAATTCTCCTCGTATCAGCCATTTTACTCTACCCTGAACAATGTCTCTCAAGGTTTTTATCCTTACCAACCAATGACTGCAACTACACTAGGATTTACATCTGTCTATCAATCGAACACCCTTGGGAATAATCGAAGGGGGCATAAAAAGCGAAAAAGAAATCAGGTTGACCCGATTCCTGTGACATACAGTGAGCTACTACCTCAACTCATCCAGAATCACCTTGTGACACCCATGCAAATAGAGCCTCTGAAGCCCCCTTATCCAAACTGGTATGATGCTAATAAGTGTTGTGGTTATCATTCTGGCAATCAAGGTCACTCAACAGAGAACTGCCCCGCTTTGAAGTACAAGGTCAGGGATCTCATCAAGGCTGGTTCGATAAGTTTTGAAGATGGGGAAGCCAAGTGTCATAAGAAACATTGTGCATGATCATATTAGGTTTTTGACGCATGTAGTTCTATACACTGTGATGATGAAAGCACTTGTCTCATGTTAACATCTACATGAATTAAATGAATTTTGAATTTTAAATGCTTTGTGTTTTTTGTGTTTTAACAATAACTTAAATTTGAAAAAACAAGCATTAAGGAAGTTTTAATAATGGATAGTCTCAAGAAGATTGATGATCAGTGTTACAAATGACCCAACACCCTTCTCCCTCTTTTTTGGGTTTCTCTATGCCTAAACTTTGAATCAAGAACACTTGAAAGACCTAATGCTTCAAGGAATATGAATGATTGAACTTCATAAAACCATTGTCATCACAGAATAAGGAAAGACGTAGATCTTAGTCTAGGCTATGAACAAAAGAATGAACTTTTTGAAAATTTTCAAATTCCTTGAAATTCAAACAAATGAGACATTCTTTCAAGAATCTAGATTTTGATAATTTGATGTGTGTCAAGATTGTGCTAAAACCATTCATGACCTTTCCCAATGACCACAAAACACTAATTGCCCAAACATCACTTCATGATTGACACCCTGGGGCACAATGATTAAACTAGATTATCCCTTGTCCCAGAGAAAACCTATTTTTGGGTCATATTTTCCTCGTCTCTTCAAAGAACTCAGATTGGAAACTCAGCCTTTTCAAAATAGACCTAGACTTGCCATGTTCATCGTTGATACAAATTCGCATGGTTAATCAAATTGGGGCATCATATGTGGAAATGATGGATACATAGTGAAGAAGGATGGGCTAACGCATAAATCATTGGGGCATGCGATGAAAAAAGAGAAGAAATTTTTTGTGATATCATGCATATGAAAATTCGGATGATTCCAAAGTGTAAAATGAATTTTGATTATCTATTTCCCCTGAGGATTGCTTTTCAATGAGAATATTCAGGCTTGATATGATGAATGGCCATCTTTCATATCCCTTTCACACAAAAAGAAATTATCCATAGTCATCCCTTTTGAGCCAAAAGAATTCTTTCTTCTTTGAACCCTGATCAAGGATTACCCTCTACACTGGGGGGCAAATGCGAGGAAAGATCTTTTCAAAGATCATTGAGAAATGAGTGACAGCTCAAGGACAGAGACAAAGCAAATGGAGCCCCGAATAAATACGGGTCACTCTGTCAAAGAAAAAGAAGAGAAAAAGATGGCGAAATGAAAGCCAAGAAAAACAAAAGAAAAACACAATGAAAAAGAAAATGTGTGTGAAAGACATGGCAAATTGAAAGCCAAGAGCAAGGAAGAAAAAGAGCAAAGTCAAAAGGAAAGAAATGTCCAAGAAGGGACAAATGCTTCAAAGAGAATCCTTCTCAAGAAATGATCCTTGATCTGATTACCCTCAAACACATATTTTGGGCCTATTTATCCTTTCTTTCTGAACCCTGAGCCATGGCCTACATTATGTGCTTTAAAAGTCCATTTTGATCAAGCATGAATATTTAATTTGAAAGGTTTTTCCTTAGATTTTATCCCATTTTATCGAATTATCATTTCACTAAGGAAGAATTTAGAATTCTCAAGTGTATGGTAGAACAAAAAAAAAATTGGAAAGAATAGGACTCTAGGGCTAAAACCCAAAAACGGGCGGTCTAGAGTAAAATGGGAATTTTCGATGCCATCGATGATAGTGTCGATACCACAAAAGAAAAGATCTTATTAAAGAAGTGGTCATCGAGGAACATCTAGGAATTATTGAACCCCCAAATTGCCAACTCTCATTCAGAGGATTGTCTTCAAAAAACTGAAACTTTTTCTCCAAGATTAAACTTTTCGATTTGAACATCCCGGCCAATCTTGACACTTGTCAAAATGCCTTGATACGAAAACTAAAAGAATGTTGAATTTGTTTGGTTCTCAATGAATTCATGATTTATAAAACCTGTTCCATTTGTGAGCCTAGAAGGGATATACATTTTTGTCATGAAGTTTTCCTGGAAAAACCAGAATCTTGTTATACCAAACCTTGCCAATCCCAGTTGAAAAAACCCAGATTGATACTTAGAGAAATTTCTAACAATGATCATCAATCTTCAAAAGATTTATACATCATACATTGTGGGGATAATATTTTTCATTCAGAAGTTTTCAAAATGCGAAAACAAATAAAGAGATTTTTTTTGAAATACCCATTTTGATGTTGACATGAGACAAGGATTTTTCCAACTCAAAGGTGTAGAACTGCCAAAATAAGTCCTAACTTCCAGATATGAGAAGAAGAAATAGAACCCGGTTCAGATCTCTGTTGATGAAAGTTTGAAAACTGTTGGGGCAAAGAGAATAGCCAAAATGAATTGAAGATATACTCTGATTTGAAGAGGAAAATTGAATTTGAAAGGCTAAGCCAAAGTCTAGAAAAACAACCGGGGGCATTTGCATCACTCATGAGCACTCATCTCTTTATCGAGCTTTTGCATCTGCATAGTGTCGGTAAGCATTTGCATCATTCATGGGTATTTGCATTGGCATTATTCCACAAGCATCTGCATTTTACCTTTACATTTACATTCTTCATGGAATTCGTATTTGTGTCATCTCAAGCAATTGCATGATTTCTAGAATCATTGCATTTTCATTATTGTGTGGTAATTGTAGTTACACCATTCATAAATCAGTTACATGAACACAATTAGTAGAGGCATCTGCATCATGAAACATGGGCATCAATCCAGGCCATTTGCATTTGCATTAAGAAATATTTTGCATTTGCACCATGAAGCATGAGCACCTTGTTAAAAGACATGTGCATCTGCATCATTTCTCAAATCTTCTGGTGGGGATATCTAGAATTTTACATTTTTAAAAGAACAACTCTTCGGTGGTGATAGCTGAAGCCTCTGGTGGAGATATCCAGGGTTTTATAATTTTGAAAATGAGAAATCTTCTTCTGGAGGAGTCACCCAGAATTTTACAATGAGCAAGTCTTTGGTGGTGATAGTCAAAGCTTCTGGTGGGGATATCCATAATTTACAGTTTTAAAAGTGAACAAGACTTTGGTGGTGATAGCTGAAGCCTCTGGTGGAGATATCCAGGGTTTTATAATTTTGAAACATGAGAAATCTTCTTCTGAAGGAGTTACCCAGATTTTTACAATGAGCAAGTCTTTGGTGGTGATAGCCAAAGCTTCTGGTGGGATATCCAGAATTTTATAGTTTTAAAAGTGAACAAGTCTTCGGTTGTGATAGCTGAAGCCTCTGGTGGAGATATCCAGGGTTTTATAATTTTGAAAAATGAGAAATCTTCTTTTGGAGGAGTTATCCAAAATTTTATTCAACATGTGCATCTATATCAAGAAGCATTTGCATCAATCTAAGTTAGTTGAATCTGCATCAAGAAAGTTTGCATCAAATCAAGTCATTTACATTTGCATCAAAGACATTTTCACCAATCTAAGTCATTTGCATCTACATCAAGAAGCGTTTGCATCAACAAAAGACATTTGCATTTGCATCATGAAGCATTTGCATCATCTCTTAAAGCTTTCAGGTATAATCGAATTCGTTTCCTTAAGACGAGTCGAGCCCCGAGATCATCGTCGAGGTACTTTTTTTTATTATGAACAAGTCTTCGGTGGTGATAGCTGAAGCCTCTGGTGGAGATATCCAGAGTTTTTAAAATCCTTTGAAAAGGTAAAAAGTCTTCGGTGGTGATAGCTAAAGCTTCTGAAGGTTATACCCAAAATTTTTACAGTTTTAAAAATGAGCAAGACTTTGGTGGTGATAGCCGAAGCTTCTGGAGGAGATATCCAAAATTTTAAACACAGCTGAGAACAAGACAGGTTAAGGCCCCGAGACCATCGTCGAGGTCATTTCCTTTCTTGCAAATCGAATTCGTTTCCTTAAGACGAGTCGAGCCCCGAGATCATCGTCGAGGTACTTTTTTTTTATTATGAACAAGTCTTCGGTGGTGATAGCTGAAGCATCTGGGTGGAGATATCCATAGTTTTAAAATCCTTTGAAAAGGTAAAAAGTCTTCGGTGGTGATAGCTGAAGCTTCTGGAGGTGATACCCAGAAATTTTATCTTGAGCAAGACTTTGGTGGTGATAGCCGAAGCTTCTGGAGGAGATATCCAGAATTTTAAACACAACTGAGAACAAGACAGGTTAAGGCCCCGAGACCATCATCGAGGTCATTTGCTTTCTTGCAAATCGAATTCGTTTCCTTAAGACGGGTCGAGCCTTGCTTAGTCAGGGAATTCAATTTAAGGACAAAATCTTCAATTTACTGTTTAAAAACAAAAAAATGAAAAAAAAATGAAAAATGAAAAAAGACAAAAGACAAAAGACAAAAGACAAAAAAAATGAAAAAAGGAAAAATGAAAAAATGAAAAAAATGAAAAAATAGAAAATGAAAAAAATGAAAAATGTTAGAAGAATGAAAAAGAAAACCCCTTTCCCTTTCCTTCACATGTGATTTCACTGACCGTACAAAATTAGTGTTGGTTTATCTTTGTCTGATTCCTGATTCTCAGCAATAGCCAAAGAGGGGCAGCTGTAGACACCTAATTTTGTCCGGACCACTAAACAGGTATGTTTTCTTCCTATATTGATGTTCCCGAGTGTAAAAAGACTTTTCATCCTGCAGGTGATACTCCGAGACTTAGTTTAATAGGGCGAGCACAAAAAGTCAAACTTGAAAAAAAAGTCAACCCCAAAAAAGTCAACCCCAAAAAAGTCAACCCCAAAAAGTCAACTACTGAAAAAGTCAACCCACTTTCAAAATCAAGATTTTAAGTTCAATTGAAAAATGGCGAAAGAATTTTGATAATCCGAGGTCTATATTGAAAGATATGGAGTTCAGAAGTTGGCATTTGGAGATTTAGTAGAAAGGAAACCCTAATCCGAGAACTTTAGGGAAAAGTGCTTAAACGATCAAATTGGTCGAAATTGAAGGTTCCAAATGAAATATAAGCACTGACTACGGGTAATAGAGAAGTCACTTGCAAGAAAAACCAAAAGAAAAGTCAATCCAGGAGAAAACCGAGAATTAGGGTTTTTAGTGGATTTCGGTGAAATCGGGAAGAATCACAGCAATGTCCCGAATTGGTAAGACTAAAGCCTCCAATGGATGAAGAATGATTAAAAAAGATAGCCCAAGGCTCAGATTGAAGAAAATCTGAAAATCAGACTTGTTTTGAGCAAAACCGGGTTTCGGAGGCAAAAGGGTAAAATTGGAAAATTTGGGAAAAATAGCAAATGGACTCTGAAAATTCTGAAAATTTGTCAATATCATTCTTAAATCATTTGAAAGAGATTGGCGAAAGAAAATCTTGATTCGGAGTTCGTTTGCAAAATGGCCAAATCCTGGGCCTCCTATGCAGTAATTCAAAAAGGAAAATCCCGGAAAAATAGCAAATGAGCTCCAAATCTTCTGAAATTTTGCAAATATCATTTTTAAATCATTTTAAAGAGATTGGCGAAAGAAAATCTTGATTCGGAGCTCGTTTGCAAAAATGGCCAAATCCCGGGCCTCCTATGTAATAATTCAAAAAGATAAATCCCGGAAAAATAGCAAATGGACTCCAAAAATTCTGAAATTTTGCAAATCTCATTTTTAAATTCTTTGGAAGAGATTGGAAAAAGAAAATCTTGATTCGGAGTCCGTTTACAAAATGGGCAAATCCCGAGCCTCCTATGCAGTAATTCAAGCCGATAAATCCCGAAAAAATACCAAATGAGCTCCAAAAACTATGAAAACTTCCAGATCACATTTTTAAATTATTTGGAAGATATTTGTGAAGAAAAATCTTGATTTGGAGCTCGTTTAAAAAATGGTAAAATATAGGGGCATAAAAGGGCATTTTTGGAAGAAAAAATCCAAATAAATAGCAAACGGACTCGGATAATTTTGAAAACTTCCGGAACTCAATGTTTTATTATTTTGGAAGTATTCAAAAATAAAAACTGAATTTGGAGTCCCTTTGATATTTATTTGCATCCGGGGGGCAAAATGGTAATTTCACCCAAGCAACCGAAAAGGGCTTCTTTGGGCCTTTCAAAAAATCAGAGTTGGGCGGGAAAAGAGAAGTGTTGGCCTGCCCAAGCCCAAAGGAAGGAGGAAGCTTCTGATTTTTCAATCAAATGGCTAAAAATCTAGAGTTAGTTAGAGATTCTCTTTGATCAAGCCATGGTGATTAAGCCACATAGGCCAAGAGAGATGTCAACATTATCCTTTAACAGCTGTAATTTGAGAGAGCTGAGATGCTAATCTAAAGGTGATAATTTCATGATTTTTCACCTTGAATTATTAGCCATTTGATGGAAAATTGGTTACACAAAAAATGACAACATCCTAGGGGAGGAGAGAGGTAAAATTCTGCCAACATTAAGGGGAGGTCAGAATTTCGAATTTTCAACTTCATTTTGGCTGATTTCTCTTAGTTTTTCTTAGTTTTTCTCTTCTTGGTTGAAAGCAAAAAAGAAAAGTTTAGAAAAGAAAGGAAAGTTTGAAGAGATAAAGCTTGAAATATAGCTTCTTGAGGTTGCTCTTGAGCACCAACTCTTGCACTTTCTTGATTTTCCATTCTTGTTTTTGCTATTTTGATTTCTATTTGGTGAGTTTCCATTTTAAATAAATGTTTTTTATTGTTCTTTTTAAGTTCTTCCTTCATCTCTTTCTTAAGTATATTTTTTACATTTTATTTTTACAATAAACTCACATGCCCAAATGGCCTACATTATTTTTTTTAAGTTGCTGTTTTGGTTTATTTTACCATATTGTTTATGTTATTTTCTTTGATCTTGGTGTTTTAAATGTTATCTTACTTCATATTCTTGAGTTATATTTTAATTTGGTTGCTTTGTTTGTTGCCATTTATGCTTTAAATATCATGTTTTTGCATTTTTAATTTTCTGTTTTCATGATGTTTAAATTTGAGCCTGTTTTAGATTTAGTATATCAAGTGTTTGTGAAAATGCTTGTGTGGTCTTTGCATGATTTGAGTTTTATATCTTAGTTGAGCATGTTTTAGAGTTAGTATATTAAGTGTTTGTGAAAATGCTTGTGTGGTTTTTGCATGATTTAAGTGTTATATTTTAGTTGAGCATGTTAGTATACCAAGTGTTTGTGAAAATGCCATGCTTGTTGGAGCTTGAGGCCATTTGGCTACTCCATGTGTTTTGCATTGTGTGTTGCATTTTTGCCATGTTAGTTGGTAGGGTTTTTGCATTTACATGACATTTGATTTAGTTTTGCATGCTAGTATACCAAGTGTTTGTGAAAATGCCATGCTTGCTAGTTACATTATGCTATTCGGCCATCCTAGAAATTTTTGCATTTTATGTGCATTCTTGCCATGTTAGTTGATAGGTTAGCATTTGCATGATATTTGATTGAGTTTTTGGTTTAAGCATGCTTTGTGTTTGTGAAAATGCCATGCATATTTTAGTTATTAAGTTAGGTTTATTTGCCATGCATGTTCATACATTTTAGGTCTAGGTTGCATTAAATGCCATGCAAGTTCATTTAGGTCTAGGTCACTTTATGAAATGCCATGCATTTTTTCATGACATTTAGGTTTAAATCCATGCATTTCATGCATTATGTTTGCTGTATTGTTTCATGCATTTCATGTTCATGCCACTTGAATAATGACTTGAGCCAATTAATGGTTCAAAGTCATGCTTTCTTGAGCACACTTGTGGAAAATTAAGTTTGTCAAATTGATTATTCTACCTTTGTGATTTTTTTTTACTTAGCCAATTTTTACCTAACTTTCAAAAAGTCCTAGCTACTGTTTGTAATTCATTTTATGAGTTTCAAATATTTTTACTTTGATTTTTAAATGATTTTATCAAAGGCAAAATTGTATTTTGGCAAAGCAGTTTTTTTTCACCCAAAACTCGTACATCTCCGATTTTTCTGGGAATTCATCTTTGATCAGAAAATTAAGCCGATTTTTTCATGTGTAGGTTTACATGTCTTGAGTCTCCAGTATTTGTTTCAGAATTGTTTGAATTTTTAAAAATAGGATAAAAAATCGTGGATTAAAATTGGACAGTGGAGTCAGAATCGAATTTAAAGAAAAATCATTTTTCTATTTTGGTTAAGTTACTTAGAGTAGGTTGATTAGGAGGGTTAGCTACTGACTTAGGGTAGTTTCTAAGCCTTTTTAAACTCTAAAAATGGTTTTTCAAGTCTCGGGTTAAGGGTAGTCAAGTCCGGATTTTAAACTTAGGAAGTTAGAGCCATTTAAAAAAGATTTAGCCCAGTTTTTATTTTTAATTCAAGCTTTTCAAAATTGTTTTCAAACAATCACAAAGTATTTTGGTTTTAGAATATTTAATTTGACATATTTTCCTAAGGTATCCGGATATCTTTTTAGATATACGGATTTCCTTAATAAAAGGAAAAAAAATACATTTCATGCATTGCATTTTTCATATTCATGCATTTTATATAATATGTGATTCTTGTTATAATAATTTCTATGATATTGTTACTATTTTGATTTATATTTTTTGATGTTATATGGTTTATTATACGGTTTTGAATATTCCATGATATCCTATGCTTTTTATATTATTTAGCATATTCTATGTTCATGTATTGTTATTTTCATTTTTATTTCCATGCATATTATATGATAGCATCATTTTATATTCCATGTCATTTAAATTATATGCCATATCATTCATGTTTGCCATGTCATTTAAATTATTTCATTTCATATAGAATATGTTATGTTACTTAGGTTATTTTATTTCATTTAGAATATATCATATAACTTAGGATATATCATTTCATTTAGAATATGCTAAGGCATTCAAATCATGTCATGTCATTTAGGTTGCATTATATTATTTAGATTTTGCTATGTCATTTTATTTATGTCATGCATATACATATTCATTTCTTTTAAATGTTTTAAAAAAAAAATGGTTTTCAATAAAAAAAATAAAGATATTCCCGAGTTAAAATAATTCATGAGTTCTCTACCGGATTTGCTGGAGGGAATATCATCAATTATCATTAATAAAGGAATATCTTTCTTTCAAAAAAGAGAATGATTCGGAAAGTTTCCAAAACTAATAAAAATTTCTATATTTTGCCACGTTTGTTGGGGAATATAGGAAAATTTTGAATTTATAAATTCCGAATCATTTTCAATTAAAAATGGAATTATTTTTCTTTAAATTGGGAATTAACTTGAAATACTAAATTTAAAACCAATTTTTTACCGAGACTTGAGATAACACATGATTAATAAGGTACCGATTTATACGGGCGTTGTGGGGGTGCTAATCCTTCCCCGCACGTAACCGACTCCCGAACCCGCTTCTTTGATTTCTCTGGTTTAAAACGCAGACTTGAAATTGGTTTTTAAAATGTTTTAATTAATTTTTAAAATATTTTATAAAACCGGTTTTAATAGGTGGCCGACCACACCTAGCTAAAAAAGATTGGTGGCGACTCCATGTCCTTTTTAAGGTCATTTTCAAAACCTTCATTTTTCTAGAGGAATTAAGTCGACTTTTCCTCATTTTTTTTAATGTCACGCTTAACGAATAATATAGTCTTGCGATGAGACTCGTTATTTTTTAGGTTGTGACACTGTGAACCTCAAAGAAACCATGGATTAGAAATTATGGCATAATCATTTGATTGCATTTATTTTAGGAAACATACATGCATTTGCAAAGCATGACATTCTCATCATTGCATTTAGCTAACAGTGCAGAAATCAGGGAAACTTGGACTTCCTCAAAGAGAACTCGTTTTGCTTCTCAAAAGATTCGGATTCCGAGACCGCCATCAAGGTATTTCTTTCTGTTTTAAATCGAATTCATTTTGTTTATCAGACGAGTTGAACCTTGAGACCGTTGTCAAGGTATTTTCAAATACCAGTTTTTTTAAGACCTTCGGGCACCAGTTTTAAAGATCTTCGGACACCAGTTTTTTTTAAGACCTTCGGGCACCAGTTTTAAAGACCTTCGGGCACCAGTTCTAAAGACCTCCAAGTACTATTTTAAAGACCTTCGGGCACCAGTTCTAAAGACCTCCGGGCACCATTTTAAAAACCTTCGGGCACCAGTTTTTTGTTTAAGACCTTCGGGCACCATTTTTAAGATCTTTGGGAACAATTTTTCTTTTGAAAATCGAATTCGTTTCCTTAAGACAAGTCGAGCCTTGATTAGTCAGGGAATTCAATTTAAGGACTAATCTTCAATTTACAGCTTTTTAAAAAAAAAAAAATTGATAGAAGAATGAAGAAGAAACCCCTTTCCCTTTCCTTCACATATGATTTCACTGACCGTACAAAATTAGTGTTTGTTTATCTTTGCCTGATTCCTGATTCTCAGTAATAGCCAAAGAGGGGCAGCTGTCGACACCTAATTTTGTCCGGACCACTAAAACAGGTATGTTTTCTTCCTAAATTGATGTTTCCGAATGTTAAAAGATTTTTTTTCATCCTGCAGGTGGTACTCCGAGACTTAGTGTAAGAGGGCGAGCATAAAAAGTCAAACTTGAAAAAAGTCAACCCCAAAAAAAGTCAACCTCGAAAAAGTCAACCCCAAAAAGTCAACTACTAAAAAAGTCAACCCACTTTCAAAATCAAGATTTTAAGTTCAATTGAAAAATGGTGAAAGAATTTTGATAATCCTAGGTCTACATTGAAAGATATGGAGTTCGGAAGTTGGGATTTGGAGATTCAGTAGAAAGGAAACCCTAATCCGAGAAATTTGGGAAAAAGTGCTTAAACGATCAAATTGGTCGAAATTGAAGGTTCCAAATGAAAGATATGCACTGACTACGGGTAATGGAGAAGCCACTTGCAAGAAAAACCGAAAGAAAAGTCAATTCGGGAGAAAATTGAGAATTAGGGTTTTTAATGGATTTCGGTGAAATCGAGAAGAATCACAAAAATGGCCCAACTTGGTGGGACCAAAGCCCCCAATGGATGAGGAATGATTAAAAAGGGATAGCCCAAGGCTCAGTTTGAAGAAAATCTAAAAATCGGACTTGTTTTGAGCAAAACCGGGTTTTAGAGGCAAAAGGGCAAAATTGGAAAATTTGGGAAAAATAGCAAATGAGCTCCGAAAATTCTGAGAATTTGCAAATCTCATTTTTAAATCATTTTAAAGAGATTGGCAAAAGAAAATCTTGATTCGGAGTTCGTTTGCAAAATGGCCAAATCCCGGGCTTCTCATGTAGTAATTCAAAAAGGAAAATCCCGAAAAAATAGCGAATGACCTCCAAATCTTCTAAAATTTTGAAAATATCATTTTTAAATTATTTGGAAGAGATTGACGAAAGAAAATATTGATTCGAAGTTCGTTTGCAAAATGGCCAAATCTCGGGCTTCTTATGTAGTAATTCAAAAAGGAAAATCGCGAAAAAATAGCAAATGAACTCCAAATCTTCTGAAATTTTGCAAATCTCATTTTTAAATTATTTTAAACATATTGGAAAAATAAAATCTTGATTCGGAGTTCGTTCGAAAAATGGCCAAAGCCCGGGCCTCCTATGCAATAATTCAAGAAGATAAATCCCGGAAAAATAGCAAATGAACTCCAAAAATTCTGAAATTTTGCAAATATCATTTTCAAATTATTTGGAAGAGATTGGCGAAAGAAAATCTTGATTTGGAGTTCGTTTGCAAAATGGCCAAATCCCGGGCCTCCTATGTAGTAATTCAAGCCGATAAATCCCGAAAAAATACCAAATGAGCTCCAAAAATTATGAAAACTTCCAGATCACACTTTTAAATTATTTGGAAGATATTGGTGAAGAAAAATATTTATTTGGAGCTCGTTTAAAAAATGGTAAAGTGTGGGGGCATAAAAGGGCATTTTTGGAAGGAAAAATCCAAATAAATAGTAAACAGACTCGGATAATTTTGAAAACTTCCAGAACTCAATGTTTTATTATTTTTGAAGTATTAAAAAAAGAAAAATTGAATTTGGAGTCCCTTTGATATTTATTTGCATCTGAGGGGCAAAACGGTCATTTCACCCAAGCAACCGAAAAGGGCTTCTTTGGGCCTTTCAAAAAATCAGAGTTGGGCTGGAAAAGAGAATTGCTGGCCTGCCAAGGCCCAAAGGAAGGAGGAAGCCTCTGATTTTTCAATCAAATGGCCAAGAATTAAGAGTTAGTTAGAGATTCTCTTTGATCAAGCCATGGTGATTAAGCCACATAGGCCAAGAGAGATGTCAAAATTATACTTGAACAACTGTAATTTGGGACAGCTGATATGCTAATCTAAGGGTGGTAATTTCATGATTTTTTCATCTTGAATTATTAGCCATTTGATGGAAAATTGGTTACAAAAAAATGACAACATCCTTGCATGATTTAAGGGCCATTCGGCCAGCACTTGTAGGGGGTTCAAAATTTTCATTTTTACACTTTATTTTTGCTGAGTTCTCTTGGTTTTTACTTGGTTTTTCTCTCTTTGGTTGAAAGCAAAAAGAAAAAGTTTAGAAAAGAAAGGAAAGTTTGAAGAGATAAAGCTTGAAATATAGCTTCTTGAGGTTGCTCTTGAGCACCAACTCTTGCACTTTCATGATTTTCCATTCTTGTTTTTGCTATTTTGATTACTATTTGGTGAGTTTCCATTTTAAATAAATTTTTTTTTTTATTGTTCTTCTTAAGTTTTTCCTTCATCTCTTTTTTAAATATATTTTTTACAATTTTTTTTACAATATACTCACCATGGCCGAATGGCCTACAGTTTTTGTTAAGTTGCTGTTTTGGTTTATTTTATCATGTTATTGATGTTATTTTCTTTGATCTTGATGTTTTAAATGTTATTTTACTTCATATACTTGAGTTATATTTTAATTTGGTTGCTTTGTTTGTTGTCATTTATGATTTAAATATCATGTTCTTGCATTTTTAATTTTCTGTTTTCATGATGTTTAAATTTGAGCATGTTTTAGATTTAGTATATTAAGTGTTTGTGAAAATGCTTGTGTGGTTTTTGCATGATTTGAGTTTTATATTTTAGTTGAGCATGTTAGTATATCAAGTGTTTGTGAAAATGCCATGCTTGTTGGAGCTTGAGGCCATTCGGCTACTCCATGTGTTTTGCATTGTGTGTTGCATTTTTGCCATGTTAGTTGGTAGGTTTTTGCATTTGCATGACATTTGATTTAGTTTTGCATGCTAGTATACCAAGTGTTTGTGAAAATGCCATGTTGGCTAGTCATATAGGCCAATCGGCCACTCCTTGAATTTTTGCATTATATGTGCATTCTTGCCATGTTAGTTGATAGGTTAGCATTTGCATGATATTTGTTTGAGTTCTTGGTTTAAGCATGCTTTGTGTTTGTGAAAATGCCATGCACATTTTAGTTATTAAGTTAGGTTTATTTGCCATGCATGTTCATGCATTTTAGGTCTAGGTTGCATTAAATGCCATGCAAGTTCATTTAGGTCTAAATCACTATATTGATGCCATGCATTTTTTCATGACATTTAGGTTTAAATTCATGCATTTCATGCACTATACTTGCTGTATTGTTTCATGCATTTCATGTTCATGCCACTTGAATAATGACTTAGGCCAATTAATGGTTCAAAGTCATGCTCTCTTGAGCACACTTGTGGAAAATTAAATTTTGTCAAATTGATTATTCTACTTTTGTGATTTTTTTTTACTTAGCCAATTTTTATCTAACTTTCAAAAAGTCCTAGCTACTGTTTGTAACTCATTTTATGAGTTTCAAATATTTTTACTTTGATTTTTAAATGATTTTATCAAAGGCAAAAATGTATTTTGACAAAATAGTTTTTTTCAGCCAGTACTCGTACTTTTCCGATTTTTCTGGGCATTCATCTTTAATCAAAAAATTAAGCCGATTTTTTTCGTGTAGTTTTACATGTCCTGAGTCTCTAGTATTTTTTTAATAATGTTTTGAATTTTTAAAAATAGGATAAAAAATTGTGGCTTAAAACTGGACAGTGGAGTCAGAATTGAATTTAAAGAAAATCATTTTTCTGTTTTGGTTAAGTTACTTAGAGGGGGCCGATTAGGAAGGTTAGCTACTGACTTAGGGTAGTTTCTAAGCCTTTTTAAACTCTAAAAATGATTTTTTAACTCTCGGGTTAA
Organism: Fremontodendron californicum; assembly: GCA_030761205.1. Taxonomy (NCBI): domain Eukaryota; kingdom Viridiplantae; phylum Streptophyta; class Magnoliopsida; order Malvales; family Malvaceae; genus Fremontodendron; species Fremontodendron californicum. Next base: position 9,085,318 of record JAULJL010000044.1, on the reverse strand, counting down.
GGGTGGTTAAGTCCGGATTTTAAAACTTACGAAATTAGAGCCATTTAAAAAAAAAAAAATTAGCCCAGTTTTTATTTTTAATTCAAGCTTTTCAAAATTGTTTTCAAACAATCACAAAGTATTTTGGTTTTAGAATATTTAATTTGACATATTTTCCTAAGGTAGACGGATATCTTTTTAGATATACGGATTTCCTTAATTAAAGGAAAAAATACATTTCATGCATTGCATTTTCCATATTCATGCATTTTATATAATATGTGATTCTTGCTATAATAATTCCTATGATATTGTTATTTATTTTTATTTTTATTTTTATTTTTATTTATATTATATGGTTTATTCTATGGTTTTGAATATTTCATGATATCCTATGCTTTTTATTTAATTATTTTTATATTATTTAGCATATGTTATGTTCATGCATTATTATTTTTATTTTTATTTTTATTTTCATGCATATTATATGATAGCATTATTTTATAATCCATGTCATTTAAATTATATGCCATATCATTCATATTTGTCATGTCATTTAAATCATTTCATTTCGTATAGAATATGTATGTTACTTAGGTCATTTCATTTCATGTAGAATATATTATATTACCTAGGTCATTTCATTTCATTTAGGATATATTATGTCATCTAGAATATTTTATTTCATTTAGATTATATCATATGACTTAGGATATTGCATTTCATATAGAATGTATTATGTTACATAGGTCATTTAATTTCATTTAGAATATATCATATAACTTAGGATATTTCATTTCATTTAGAATATGCTAAGACATTTAAATCATATCATTTAGGGTGCATTATATTATTTAGATTTTTCTATATCATTTTTTTTATGTCATGCATATACATATTCATTTCTTTTAAATGTTTTCAAAAAAGGATAATGATTTTCAATAAAATAAAGATATTTCTGAGTTAAAATAATTCATGAGTTCTCTGCCGGGTTTGCTGGGGAGGATATCATCAATTATTATTAATAACGAAATATCTTCTTTAAAAGGAGAATGATTTTCGGAAAGTTTTCCAAAATTAATAAAAATTTTTATATTTTGCCACGTTTGTTGGGGAATATAGGAAAATTTTGAATTTATAAATTCCGGATCATTTTCAATTAAAAATGGAATTATTTTTCTTCAAATTGGGAATTAGCTTGAAATACTAAATTCAAAACCAACTTTATATTGAGATTAGAGATAACACACGATTAATACGGTACCGATTTATACGGGCGTTGTGGGGATGCTAATCCTTCCCCGCATGTAACCGACTCCCGAACCCGCTTCTTTGATTTCTCTGGTTTTAAAACGCAGACTTGAAATTGGTTTTTAAAATGTTTTAATTAATTTTTAAAATATTTTATAAAACCGGTTTTAATAGGTGGCCGATTACACCTAGCTAAAAAAGATTGGTGGCGACTCCATGTCTTTTTCAAGGTCATTTTCAAAACCTTCATTTTTCTAGAGGAATTAAGTCGACTTTTCCTCTGTTTTTTTTTTTAATGTCACGCTTAACGAATAATAAAGTCTTGCGATGAGACTCGTTATTTTTTAGGTTGCGACAACTATTTATTAATAAAAAATATTTTTTAATTATAAAAATATATTAATATTAATATTAATATAAAAAATTATTTTTTTAAATAGTGAAACGGGCCTTCAGACCGGACCGAATCGGACTTGGGTAAGGGGTTTTAAAAAATTAAAATTATGATCCCATCCGACTCGATTCATAAACATCAATATTCTCAATGAAGCTATGCTTATCATAAAAACTCTATTTGAGAAATTCAGCAGGTACAAAAAGAAAAGGCATATAAGGAGAAAGAATAGGACTTAAAAAAGAGTGGTTCCAATATCTCTCTCTTTTCAAATCAAGGAAAACAAAGAGAAGTTCATAAATACATCTGTCCAAGAATCGCACGAATAAGTCAGGCTCAATAAGGATCGAGTGGATACGCCACATCTCAATAAGGTCGGATTTTGAGATAATTTTTTTTAAAAATCGGATTAATTTATCCGATCTAATAAATAAAAAAATATTTTATTTAATTTAATTATAAAAACGTTTTTTAAATAATAATTCAAACTTTTCGAATCTATCGAGTTTGGCCAAACGAACCTTAGACAAACAAATTTTTTTTTACTAACCCGACTTAACCCGGTCATGAACAGTACTATTCAAAAACAAAGTCCAATATTTATCTCTAGTTAATGCTCTGTTTTCCATGTGTACCAAACTATACCCAAAGTCACCAAATTGCTCTAATTGGTTTTTGGATTGGTTTCTGTCAAACTTCCTTTTTTTTTTTTTTCCTTTCTTTTCTTTTAAATTTGCAAGGGAAAACATTGATGTGCCATAGGACCACGTTCCTTTGTGACATTAGCCCTCTTTCAACTACTTGGACTGATGACATTCATAATTTTAAGAAAACCTAGGGCCATTTTTACACTGAGTCATATAGCTTTCTCTCTAGGACATGATAATTGATAAAGGGTAGCTAATCTTTTTTTTGAGGAAACCCCATATGCAACACTTTAAGAATATCTTTCCAACTTGTCCAAAACTATATATAAAAATATATATTAATTCTCTAGGATTTTCCTAAAAAATTTACAAATGCGTATTAATATTTTTCTAAACTTTTAACATGAATAAATTCCAAAAATTCACTATATAATGTATGTATGTGTATGTGTCTATGTAAAAATTATATATATGCGTAAAAAAGATTTATCTATATATAATCAAGGAAAATATTAATCAGTGTCACTAGACATTGATTAAGATAATATATAGAAAATATATATAATTAATACATTATTTTTTTTTTAAAATTCAATAAAAATAATATATTAAATGTAAAAAAAATCAAAATAATAATTAAATAATTTTTAACTGATATTTATAAATATCAATTAAACGGACTCTATAATCAAAAGGATGTGGATCATTTTCTTCTCGTTTTCATTATAATCACATGGACTGTATTTAACTAAAGGGAAGAAGAAAAAAAAAACACAAAACCCTTTTGTTTTTAATGATTTTTCAAATCTCTGGCAATCCATGCGGGTCCATATTCTATGCTGCTCTAAATAGTGTAAATGGTTACACCAATTAATATATATAATAAAATAATATTACTATTTAAGTGAATATGATTATAAATAAATTGGAATCCAAGGAATCCAAAGAATAATTTTCTCATGTGAAACGATAGAAATGACATTTTTCAAATCATTTCCATGTTGTAGCAAGATTCTTATCAAAGCATGTGAATTTGACATTACGCCCTTGATAACTTTACGAAATAAAATTAATTTATTATATTTTATGCATTCAAATTGATTAAATTTTTAAAATTTTATTTGAAATTAATTATTTTTAATTTTTTTAGATTAATTTTATTTATTTATTTCATATTTAAATTAGTTATTAATTTAATATTTTTGTATTTTTATAAATCCAAAGCGAGAAGGAGTTTCAAGGTGCGAAAAGATAAAAACGGTGCAAAGCAAAGCAAGGAAAGATTTGACCTCCAGAGTTTGTTGTTAGGAAAACGTGATCTTAAAGTTTTTATTCAAGAAAACTTCATTCTTGACTTTTGAAACTGATTCTCAAAGATTTTCAACGGTATATTATTTGTCTAAATCGCATAAATTTTTGCCATCCAAATCAGTTGAGAAAGTGTGAGAAGATGGGAGAGCAACGTGCAACAACCAAGCGAGGAGGAGCAGTCCAACCAGTATCTTCGGCATCAGCACGTGTAAAAAAAAAAGAAAAAAAAAATTAAGGAAAGGGAAGACTTATCTGTTACTTGTACACAAAATTTCTCCTTCAAAGCTTTTAGAGCTCTATAAATAGGAACTTTTAGGACCTAAATAATAACCTTTTAGCTTTCATAAACCTAGTTTTCTTAAGTGGAGAATAGCAACCAAAAGTTTGCAAGGAGTTAAGGGGATTTTGGAGACGTGAAGACTAAAGTCCCAGCAAACCTTAGTTTTCTCTTTTCCCTTACTTTTCTTTTATCTTCTTGTAATATTGATGATGGTGAACTTCTTTGTTTTATGTTTTCAATGTTTAGCATGAAATAAATTTATTTTTCTAGGATTGCAATGGAACTTAACATGTAGTTTGGATTATTTTACTCTCTTTCTTGATTTTAATGATATTTGAGTTGTTTATTCAATTTTATGCTTAATGCTTCTAATTGTTTGGCCACCAATTAGATTGATTTGGTAACCTAAATACAACTTGAAAAAGGGAGTTTAGTATTAGACATAGATTGAATAACATATGTTTCACATTCATTTATTATGATGAATTGAGTTGCATGTAGGGTAAACATATACTTACATGTCATATGTAACCAATTTTAGAGTCTAATCTTAATGAGTTTCTCTTTAATTCAATTTTCATAAGAATATAGTTAATTGGTTAAGAGGGATATTTTTATAAGACCATCGAAAGATACTTACAAATAAATTAGAACTCTAGGTTAACAACTTAATGTCATTAGTCGAGTTAAGAGATTAGGAGAGGTTCATATGAAGTGTTGAGGAAAATTATAATCCTAGGTTTTTCTCAATTGATTAATCTAAAGTTTAATTTGCTTTCTTTGCTTGTTATTTTCTTTTATTTAGTTTTTAATTAACAACCTTTAATCAAGTGTTTGAATAAGATTAAGTTTTTAATTTTAGTAGTTAACGAATTTGGTAACAATTCCTCGTGGGAACGATACTCTACTTTTCACTTTATTACTTGTTACAATACGTGCACTTGCGTGGTAAACTGACAGCAATTTTTTGGTGCCATTGTCGGTGAATTATTTTACTATTTTTGTTAATATTAATACCAAGCAATCTTAGTAATAATTCAAAATAAAATCTTCATTTGAAGGTTCTATTAGAGTTATATACAAAGGGGTGCACTATGTGAGTTAATAAACTGGATGCAATCAATGCTTTAACTACACAAGTGGTAGCACTTTCCAAGAAATTTGACACTATGGGTGTACATGTCGTCCAAAACCCGTTTGTAATTTATGAACTATGTGGGGAAGGACATACTAGTAATCGGTGCCCAACAAATGCTGAATCAGTGCAATATGTTGGAAACTACAATATGCAGCGAAATAATCCTTATTCCAACAACTATAATCCAGGTTGGGGAAATCACTCAAATTTTTCTTGGAACAACACTCAAGGACCCTCATATTCAGCCAATCAAGCATATCCTCTTGGATTTCCACCACATGCTCAAGCACCTGCCCCTGAAAAGAAGCCATATTAGAAGAGATGTTTATGCAATACATGGAGAAAATGATGTTATCCTTCAAAGTCAAGCGGCATCACTCTGGGCTCTTGAGACAGGAATGGGTCAGCTTGCTAATGCCATTAACAATCGCCCTATAGAGACTCTTCCAAGTGATATTGAAACTAATCCCAGAAGAGAAGAAAAAAAGCATTATAACGCAATCACTCTCAGGAGTGGAAAAGAGATAGAAGAGGATAGAAAGAAAATAAAATTGCCAATCATGTCGATTGAAGAAGAAGTTTTGGGTGAGAAAAAGGTTGAAAAATCTCAAGAAGAGAATATTCAGTGTGACCCATCACCACCTTGATTTGGCCAAAAAAAGAATAGTTTTGGCCAAAAATCAAGGAACGTCTGTTTATTGAAAGGCCAAACTCTACAAATCAAATTATAGGATGATCAGTGCAGTGTTTGATGTAATAACTTGATTAGCTGTTTTCTGGCTCAAAGAGCCAGACAGTCGGAAGGTTTATCTTTTATGTGCAAAGAAACTTAGAGTTAGGACTGGGAAAGTGTTGGCTCATTCGAAGTGGAGGACGACACTACCGATCATGAATAGAGTGGATTCCTTTTTAAGTAAGCAGATGCATAAGAGAAGTGGAGGATCCCTAAAATTTATGTTTACTATTATGAATAGGTTAGCATCTGTCAAGTGTAAGAAAGTTCCTAGAAAGGAAAAACAAATGGGGAAAAACAAAAAATAAGAAAGAAAGAAAATGAAACTAAACAGTCTTCCAAATTCTTTACCTTTGGAGGTCTTTGTTTTGGGTAAGAAATCTAAATCCCTAGAATTGTAAACAAAAAATAAATAGTCTTCCAAGAGCGCTTTATTTCAAAGTTTAAAAAACCAGACCGAAAGTTAAATATGTGAGACCTCCGATTACCGATTCAATCGATACGACCTTGGATTGGTTGAATCGGTCGGTTACATTAAAAAAAGAATTTAAATGTTAAATAAGTACTTTTAATATTAAATAAGTATTAAATATAGTAATTATTTAATAAATAAGTATTAAATATAGTAAAAATGTGTATATTGGCTAAATGGTATGATTTTTATGTTAGTATATGCCCTAGAGCCAATCAGATTAGGCTTGGGATATACAGTTAATAAAGCAAACTTATCACTATTCCTTAGTGATACAAGGTTTTCCTTCATGTTAGTACGACAATAAAAAGTTATTAAGTACTAATCGGATGAAACCCATGGAATAAACTGGCTTTGCAAAGGAATTATAAAGAGTTATAATTGTGAGATCCTTATGCATCAAAGCCTTGTTCCTCAAACTGTTCTTGGTCATCGTATTGCCAAGACGGGGCATTGGCAATGCTCAAAGACTAATATATGTTATGCCTTCTTACTTATGAAATATGCAACCGATCTTATAGGTTGAAGTATGAGGGATACTTGGGATAACAATATATAGGTGTTTGTTTGTTGAACAAGTTCACTGAACATGGCCCGCTGTGAGAACTCCATTTGATATAATCACTCCGGTGTCTATAGAAAAGTTCTCACGTGCCAGTCGTGTAAATTAGTCCTCGGACTTGAGATACCAGGTCATCTTGTATGGATAGTGTCATACTTTGATTCCATTTCAACGGGTTCCAATAAGGGATGCTTATGGTAGGATGGTTTTGGGTATGACATGAACCATACGAAGATGGATGAGTGACCCAGAGAGGATTCACCACTCCAAGTGATATCGGAGAAATATCTCCTATGTTTTTAGTTTGGTTTAACTAAATGAAGTCTTTGGCCAAAGCATGATGGATTTGGGAGAAATCGTTTCTCTAAATTCATAAGGTTAAACATAAGCTGAAAGAACTAATATGGATTGAGCATGAGTAGACACTACACCATACTCATAGGCTATCCGAGATATATAGTGAAAGGACCATATTACACTGATAGGCTGGTTACTGAAATGTTTCAATGAGGTCACATTGACTTTTCAACATTTGGGTGATCATGATGGGTTGCTAGATCCCACTCTTGATCTATGAGTAAATATTGATAAGATTAACTTATACATATTACCAACATGTTAGAAACCTAATGGGTCACACACAATAGGGCAGTATTGTTGGATTAAACTTGGGATTTGATTAAGTAAGACTTAATTGAGTAAAAGGTTAAATTGGAGGAACTAATTGAATAAGATTCAATAAGGCAAGTTAAGACATAATTTGGATTTATGAAATACAAATATAGATGTCTTAACAAGACAATAAGGATAAGCTTGTCTTAAGTTGACGATGTCTAAATGTAGACATGTCTTAAGATAAGTTATCTTGGCCGATAAATTTGAGTTATCCGAAGTGAGAAAAAGTTTATCATATTCAAAGAGTTTAATTACGAATTAAATTCTAGCAACTCATATTTAACTAAATCGAACCTAAATACTATAAAGGATGTATTCGGCCAAGTATACTAAGAGTTAGTAGTTGACCTATACTTGGTAATTTAATGAGTAAGAGTTACTCTTTAAAAGGGAGTTACAAAGCAATTACAACTTCATTACTATTTCCTTTATGGTGGCTGGCCATGATAAATGTCCATATTAATGGAGTTTTATTTTGGACAATAAAAGGTTGGTGAAATGTTTTTAATGAGGAAAAATGAAAGACTTTTTGCCTAGGTTAAAAAAAACATAGTGTTTCGGCTAATGCATTAGGGTAGCCGAATCCTTCCCTTTGTGCATGACGTTTTGTCTTCTAAGCTTAAATGAAAAAGACATGAAATAAAGGCTATTAATTATGGCATTGAATAAAATTTATGTGGATGTTTTGAGAAAGAATAGATAGCCTATTCTTTGCTAGGGCAACATAAGTTTTAGACCATAAGTGAGAGTGAATAGCCGAGTCACTCTTGTAGTTTTTGCTCTCTTCCTTGTTTTTGCTTTTCTTCCAAAAATCTAAGAGTTGTTCTTTTGATGAGTGGAAGTAAAAGAGAGAAATTGTTCTTCTCTTAGTGAAAATGATAAAGATTTGGGCAAGGCAAATTGTTTGATTGTAGAACCTCCTCCTTCTCTACACTCTTGTGTTTTCTTATTGCTAACCGTAAACATAATTGTTCATGTTGAGTTTCGGCAATACTGAGAAAAACAAGAAAAGTAACCTTTTGATTAAAATCAAGAGATCTATCAACTAGCACTGGTGAATACCCTCGCCTTGCAAAGGTTCCAACTACTGTCTGTGTGGATCACCGTTAGAGGCAACACGTTTGAGTTGCTTGTGGCCGTTGGAGAGATCGAGCAGTGACCGGATCGTTGCTGTCATCATATTTGGAATGACACACTCTTGATTACAATATCTTGAGTATGTAAAAATCTAAATCATATGGGTGATTTAAACTTTTAATTGCTTGTATCACCATGTTTATCGAAATTCAAAGATCCTGTTGTATCTGGGTGCTTCTATGTTTCATTCCGTTGCGTTATATTCTGATATAATTTTATTAGCATGAGCCCGGATTACCAATATTTTAATATAGATTTAAGGGGTTAAAAGTTCAAATCTAATCACATACAATAAATTTTTTTATAAAAAAAATAAGTTTAAAATCAAGTTTTTCTGTTTTTTTGGGGTTTTACCGGTTTTTTACCAGTTTAACCAATTTTTTACCAATTTGGAGAATTCTATGATATACACTAGACTTGACAGGCCACCGGTTCTTGGTTCAACCTGTCCGACAGGCCAATCCGATTTTTTTAACACTTTTTTATTGTAAATTATTGTATTCATGCAATATTTATAATTATAAACGTGTACAGTATATTAGGTCCGCAAAGATAATGTGATGTATATTATATTTGGTAGTTCTTGAAAGTAATAGTTAGAGAAGGTTATAGGTATGTTGTAAGTAAAAACATGTAAAATGTCATTTTTTTAATGTCAAATGGGATTAAGGATCGATTCGTTTGATGCTAGATGATTCATGTGGCTTTTGACAGCAAATGTGATGTTTTATTGACAGCGAAATTAGGTTAAGGATAGATCCTATTTCAAAATGAATCGATCCGTGTGATTTTTTACAACCAATTGTGATGTATTTTTATGAGGCAAATGTATGTTGATGATTTTTGTATGTAACTTTTATATACTTTGTTGTCCAAAACAACTTGCCTTATTTAATTTATAGGCATATTACCAATAGCAAAGGATTTGGAGAAAAGGAGCAAGCAAGAGAGACAGGTTCACATGAGGATGAGGGCAGTTTGAATGATTTGAGATTGTTTTGGGAACTCATTAAATTCAATTTGTGACAAGTTCATGCCTTAGTTTTTTTATTTTTTTTATTTTTATTTTTCGAAAATTTAGTCACTTAATCGACACTTAGTATCGATTGGCAAAGCATGTGCAATCGACAATCCCTACGAAAGAACTTTTTTAAGTCGAAAAAAACTCTTTGAATCAAGTTTATTCAATTCTAAAGACACCATTATCATTTGGATTGTCTATATAAATGGCCAAAGGATCATAATTATATCATTTAACTTTCAAATTACAAATAAATAATTCCCTATACCCAAAGATTTCTGATGAGTATCCAAAAATGTATATTTACTAAAAATTTATTTCATCATTTTACACATAAAGGTATCATTAACTTCCTTAATTTAAGTATGTTTTTATAATCTTGATAAAATATGCTGAGTCAGATTATATACTTTTATAATCTTGATAAATAATTATAATCATGATAAAATATGTATGAGAGTTTACAAAAATTTGTTATCTTATAACGTAATAATTTCAGTAATATGTAATAAATTTTAGTAATTTGATAAGAAAAGTTATAATTCTCCCATACCATAAGAAAGTTACAACAAACATTATCTTTCCACATAATATTTCTTGTAATTCCATAACAAACTAAGTAACATGAAAGAATAATGATTTACATTTTAATTACATAAAATTGTTATAAGCTACTATAATCTTTTACTAAACGATAATAAATTTCGATAATATGGATAATATAAGTTGAAATTTTCTTAGCAAACAACTTCAACTAAATTACAACAAATATTATCTTTTGATGCACTCAGAATAGTGCATCTTTAACCTTGCACTAAGTATGATCAATGTTAAGTATAGTAGTAGCAAGGGTCGAATCCATAGAGATTGCTTTTAATTTATATGTTTTTTGTTCAAAACTTTAGTTCTAAGACAATAAAAGAAAAATAGGATTTTAGTTGTTTTGAGAGTAAATAAAAACAAGAAAAGTAAGATGCAAAGAAATAAGATGAAATCAGATATGAGAAGTATGGTTAAGGTGTCATTTGCCACCACTAGACATCATTGAGAATCAATAATTAGATCTATCAACATTAATAATCTATCAAAACTATCAACCGTAGATAACAACAAGCTCTGTTACCCCAATTTTTCCTTAATTCGTTGTTAAATAGAACAATCTCTTTATTTAATCTCTAACTATTAGACAACATAGAATAAACTCTTTAGATTTAATGTAATAGCAGCTTTATGATGAGAAAGATAAGTTAATCTAAGCAACAAACACATAAGCTCGAATTGTTTAACATGTTATGTTCCACTTTGCAATTATCGAAAACTTGACCATAATCATTAGTCACAAATTGCCACTTATGAATAGGAAATCAAGGCAATTACTGATTAAGACTCCTAAACTAGCATTAATTATTAAGATATATCTAATTGTACACCTAAACAAATCAAGACAACATCATGAATAATTTTTCTAGAAGAACATAAGCAATTTTGATAGAAAATCAATGATAGATAGAATCTAAATATCAATTACACAATATATCTAGGGCTTTGAAATCATCCTTAACCAAAAGAAAACTTTAGCCTAGCATAGGCATAGATAATATATACATAAAACTAAAAGAAAATAAGATAATGGAGAAGAAGGAGAAGAAGAAGAAGTAGAAAATTAATGATAATCTTTGAGTCTCCTCAAAAGATATCTAGTTTGTGACTTAAAAGATAATATTTATAGAGCTTCAAAACCCTGAGAACAAGTCCTTGCCGCACAAGTAAGTTTAGGGCTGCAAATTTGCGTTTTTGGCAGGTTTTCCCGAGTTTTTTTTTGCGAATTTTGGGCGTCGTGACGCTTGGCTCTCGACCAACCATTTCTGCTGTTGCATCTTCTCGCACTTCCTTGTCTGATTTGGATGACCATTTCTTGTCTTATTTGGGCGTATGATATACCTTTGGAAAGGTATTTAAGTCATCTTCAAAAGTCAAGAAGGAAGTTTTTTTGAATAAAGAATTTAACATCATGTTTTATTAGCAACAAGCTCCAGAGGTCAAATCTGCCTTCTTGTTTTGCACCAAGAATTGGATCTTTTTGACTCCCAAGTCTTCTTCCATCGTATGATTGTGATTTTGTAAGCTCTTTACCATCATTATTGACATGTTTTCACTTCATTCTCCTAAATATACTTGAAATTCAAAAACATAATATAATTAACTGGAATAAAGTAGAAAACATAATGAAAACTAAGAATAGAAAAGGCATAAAATGTGTAATTAATGAACTTATCAAATACCTCCATGCTTAGTTTTTGCTAGTCCTCTAGCAAAAAAAAATAAAAATAGAAACAAGATAAGAAAATTTAATCTAATCCACTTTCGTAGGAAATCACGATGGCACTTAGCATGTGACACAAGCCTTTAAACCCTTAGGTGTCCCTAGTGGACGAGTTTAGTCTCGTGAGGAATTACTAGGATGATACCCACAAACATTGAAAACATAAGAAAAACCAAAAAAAAAAAATAATAATAATAATTACAACCAATCATTCCAATATAAATTAGAGAAAATCAAAAGATAGGTTTTATAAACTAGTCAATAGCTTAAAGAATGTCACAAAAATCATGCTTGAATATATATAGTTTGAGTTAAGCCAACATTAACATAACATATCTCAATCAAAATAGTGCACATTCAAACTTAATCTCAACTTCTCACAGGGATACTCTAATGATTTTGACTCTTTAAAGTAGTGGTAAAGTGTTTACACTCAATCAATCTCATGAAAATAGTTTTACCATATGCTTGCTTGTCCACGTATTCTCCACTATTTAGATCATATAACTTCATGAATCATAAGGTCTTTATTCAAGGTTGTAATGGGCCAAGAGGTAGTAATGTGGTTAAAGAATAAAAGGGAAAAGATATTACAAAGGTTCCAAAGACTTTATAGAATTTAGAGACATAATCAGATTTATGCAAAAAAAACTTTCTCAATATTCCTTAGAATCACATAATAACATAGGTTAAATTTTTATGTTGAGCCTTTGTTTCATTCTAACCAACCTTGTAACATCTTTTTTTAACCAAAAGTTCAAGAGATGATTCATTTTTTTTCCTTTTTTTCAATATGGGAAAGTATTTTGACAATGTTCCCTTTATTTTTATCTTGACTGATGCCTTTCTCCTCCCACACACTTATTTCTTGTTTCTAACCCAAATTTTCAACAGATATCCCTTGTTTGTACAATATGTCTCTAACATTCAATCCATCTTTAGAACAAAGGTAAGGATATAAGTATATTTAGTCTAGGTGAAAGATGTGGTTACCAATGAAATAGCTTATTCAATGTAGGCTCAAATTGGCTCACTAGGGAGGATGTTCTCTTGGAACATCAATAGGGGATAGCTGATTTGGCCTTGGTAAAAATCCTAATGCCTCTATCATATCCATGTTGTCATATGTATCAATATAGTTTCAAACGGTTTAAAGCAAGTTCTAGAGAAACATGTAATCATAAAAGCACACAAGAAAGAAATTGGATTGATATGTATAATGCATCAATCATACAGGCTCAAAACTCACAAGGATGTTTATAGAAGTCAATATTAAGTCTAAACATGTTTCTTTCTCAATCAACATATCATATTAACATTAGCTCATAAAAATGATATTTCAAGGTTAATTCTCATAAAAGTTCTTTTCACTAATAAACCAGTTTTAGACCTATACAATTCATATCTCATTATTGTATTAAAAGGAACTAAAAACACACACACAAAAATATTAAAGACTCAAAATAAAACAGAAAAAATAAATAACAACCTGAAATAAAAGAAATCCTAATTTCTTCCCCCCACACTTAATTCTTACAGTCTTCAATGTAATGCTATTACCCACATGAAAGAATTGTGTGTAAGAGAAAAGAACTAAAAACAAAACAATCAAAATAACTAAAGAAAACAATAAAAGATAGAATGATGGAGAGTAAGAAAGATCAAATCTGTTTATGATGTGTGCTCTCCATCCATTTGGTTGCCTCCCAACAAGCGCTTGGTTTAGTGCCCTTATCCTGACTTGCTAAAACATAGAAACAAAAGTATTAAAAAAAATTCAAAACAAAACAAACTAATGAAACTTAAATAAACCTAAAAAAATTAATAACAAAACAAAACAGACATAGGAAGAAAAAGCAAATCTGATATGGCAGGTTGACTAATCTTTCATCAATTGGGCTGCTTCCCAATTAGCATTTGATTTAATGTCTTCAACCTAACCTATACCCCTTCTTGACTTTCTGGGATCTTCTGGTTCAGGCATGAGACTTCCCGGATCTTTGCGCTTTGAAAAAAGCTTTCTTTGCAAAATAGCAAATGCATTCTCCACCATAATTATTATCTCATCACAATTTAATTTGCTCTCGGTGGTGCATAGCCCATCGAGCAATGTACATATTTTGGTACTTGGTTAATGGCATCCAGAAGAGGTATATTTACTTGTATTTTGTGGAAGGGTTCCAGAATTTGTTTTTCATGTTCTTCCTTCTTAGAATTTGCAAATCTGCTAGGAAAAGGTGGAGAAGGAAACTTAAAAGTTACCTCCAGTGCGAAGTACTCTCAATTGGAGTTTCATTATCCTCAAGGGTTGAATCTCTTTCTCTTTTTGGTGCTTCCTCAACTTGTTCCCCACTTCTCAAAAGCACAACACTAGCATTAGCTTCCTCAAAATTTTCAGATCTTTGTTCTACCAATCTCACCACACTACTAGTCAATTGGCCCATTTGAGTTTCTAAACTCTTGATACTTGCCCTTGTTTCCTATTGAAATTGCAAAGTATTAGTAGTAAGGGATTTTACCATATCTTCTAAAGCAGTAACTGAGTTGTCAGTCACACTACTAGCCAATTGGTTTCTTTGAGTTTCCAAACTCTAGGTGTTTGCCCTTCTTTCCTGTTGGAATTGCAAAGCATTAGTAATAAGGGATTTAACAAGATCTTCTAAAGAAGTACCTGAGTTGTGAGTTACATGTGGTGGCTGAAAAATATTTGTTTGTTGAGGCCATGGGTGATTGAATCGGATGGATGATTGTAATTGGCATAAGGATTAGCTTCTTGATAATTGTTCGAATAGTTATAATTAGTTTGACCCCACCATTTTTCATTGTAAGTGTTTGAGAAAGGATCATACTGTTGTGGTTGGAATACTTGTTGGCTTTGAAATCCTCCTAAATCAAAAGCTTGTCCAAAATTATCTTCTTGGAAGTATGGGCACAAATTGGTTGGGTGATCCACCATGAAGTTCCATGCCATCTCTCATTGCTTTGATTAAAAAGAAAACCTGTATATACAAGAAATAAATAAATAAAATATATCCAACTAATTAAACCAAGTAACAAATAAATTAAAGAAAACAATCCCCGGTAACGACGCCAAAAAGTTGATGCACTCAGAATAGTGTATCTTTAACCTTGCACTAAATATGATCAATGTTAAGTATAGTAGTAGCAAGGGTCGAATCCACAGAGATTGCTTTTAATTTATATGTTGTTGGTTCAAAACTTTAGTTCAAAGACAATAAAAGAAAAATGGGTTTTAGTTGTTTTGAAAGTAAATAAAAACAAGAAAAGTAAGATGCAAAGAAATAAGATGAAATCAGATTTGAGAAGTATAGCTAAGGTGTCATTTGCCACCACTAGACATCATTGAGAATCAATAATCAAATCTATCAACATCAATAATCTATCAAAACTATCAACCGTAGATAACAACAAGCTTTGTTACCCCAATCTTTCCTTAGTTCATCGTTAAATAGAACAAGCTCTCTATTTAATCTCTAACTATTAGACAACCTAGAATAAGCTCTCTTGATTTAATGTAATAGCTTTATGATGAGAAAGATAGGTTGATCTAAGCAACAAACACATAAGCTCGGATTGTTTAACCTATGTTATGTTCCACTTTGCAATTATCGAAAACTTAACCATAATCATTAATCACAAATTGCCACTTATGAATAGGAAATCAAGACAATTATGGATCAAGACTCCTAAACTAGCATTAGATAATTATCAAGATATATCTAGTTGTAAACCTAAACAAATCAAGACAACATCATGAACAATTTTTCTAGAAGAACATAAGAAATTTTGATAGAAAATCAATGGTAAATAGAATCTGAATATCAATTACACAATATTTTTAGGGCTTTGAAATCACCTTTAACCAAAAGAAAACTTTAGCCTAGCATAGGCATAGATAATATATACATAAAACTAAAAGAAAATAAGATAATGGAGAAGAAGAAGAAAATTAATGATGATCTTTTAGTCTCCTCAAAAGATGTCTAGTTTGTGACTTAAAAGATGGTATTTATAAAGTTTCAAAACCCTGAGAACAAGTCCTTGCCGCACTTGTAAGTTTAGGGCTGCAAATTTGCCTTTTTGTTAGGTTTTTCTGAGTTTTTTGCGAATTTTGGGCACTGCGATGCCGGGCTTTCGGCCAGCCATTTCTGCTGCTGCATCTTCTCGCACTTCTTTGGCTGATTTGGATGACAATTTATTGTTCTATTTGAGCATATGATATACCGTTAGAAAGGTACTCAAGTCAGCTTCAAAAGTTAAGAAGGAAGTGTTTTTGAATAAATACTTTAATATCATTTTTCTTAGCAACTAACTTCAGAGGTCAAATCTACCTTCTTGCTTTGCACCGAGAATTTGATCTTTTTGACTCCCAAGTATTCTTCCATCTTGTGATTTTGTAAACTCTTTACCATCATTATTGACATGTTTTCCCTTTATTCTCCTAAATATATCTGAATTCAAAAACATAATATAATTAACTAAAATAAAGTAGAAAACATAATGAAAACTAAGAATAGAAATGGCATAAAATATGTAATTTATGAACTTATTATCTTTACACATAATATATTCAGTAATTGCTAATAAATAATTGTAATCATGATAAAATATGTAACTGAGTTTACATAAGTTTGTTATCTGATAGTGTAATAATTTTAGTAATTTGATAACAAAAATTGTAATTCTCCAAAACCGTAAGAAATTTACAACAAATATTACATTTTCACATAATACTTGTTGTAATTCTATAACAAACAAAGTAAAATGAAAGAATAATGATTTAAATTTAAATTACATAAAGTTGTTATATAAGCTACTGTAATCTTTTACGTAAAAGATAATAAATTTCGGTATTATGGATAATATAAGTTGTAATTTTCTTACCAAATAACGTCAACTAAATTACAACAAATATTATATTTACACATAATATATTCAGTAATTTCTAATAAATAATTGTAATCCTGATAAAATATGTAATTGAGTTTACATAAATTTGTTATCTAATAATTTTAGTATTTTGATAATAAAAAAAAGTTGTAATTATCTCAGAAGAGTAAGAAAGTTACATGAATTATGATTTACGGTTGATTACATAAATTTGTTACAATATAATGTAATAATTTATGTAATCGGTAATAAATTTCTGTAATTTAGCTAATATACATTGTAATTATTTTTAACAAATAACTTCAACTAAATTACAACAAATATAATTTTAGACATAATGTATTCAATAATTCATAATAAATAATTATAATCATGATCGAATATGTACTTGAGTTTACATAATAATTTCGGTAACATGTAATACATTTTAGTAATTCGTTAACAAAAATTGCAATTCTCCGAGACCGTAAGTAAGTTACAACAAACATTATCTTTATATAATAATTTATGTAATAAGGATAATATAAGTTATAATTTTTCTTAAGCAAAAAGTAAAAGTAAATTACAACAATTATTATCTCTACAGATAATATATTCCATAAATTATGATAAATAATTATAATTATGATAAAAATGTGTTAAGTTAGATTACATAATTTTCTTATCTGTTACTGTAATTATTTAAATAATTGCTAACAAATTCACATAATTACATAATAGATTTTGATGTTACTGCTTTTACTTATCTTTTGTAATAAATGATGTTATTTATAATAAAAACATGTAATTATAACAATATTTAGTATTTTAATCTTTCTAAAAAAGTTGTAAAAACATAAAAACTTAAGAAAATTTTGTAAAAGTAATAAAAGTTGTAATAAATTTTTTATTAACTAATGTTAATAATTTATGTTACTTGCATAATAGTTTATGTAAACATAATAAATTTGATATTACTATTTTTATTATTTATTTGTAATAACTTATGTTAATTATACATAAACAGATAATAATAATAACAATATTCAATAATTTACTATCTATAATAAAAGTTATAAAATACATAATATCTTAACATCATACTTGCAAAGATAATAAAAAGTGTAATACTATTTTCTATTATCTTCTATTAAGAATTTATGTAACTTACAAAACTTTTATATAAACATAATAAAATTTAAATTATACTATAACTTTTTTTTTTTTTTATCTTTTATCAAAATTTATGTTTTAGATAATGTAAATATGTAATTGTAATAACAATTTGTATTTTGTTATTTCTAATCAAAGTTGTAAAAACACAATTTGTTAATTAAACAATAGTAATGATAATAAAAACTTGTAATACTCTCTTCTATTACCTATCATAATAAATTATATAATATACTATATAATTTATGTAACTATAATAACTATTTTTAATTTTGATTTTTTTATAAATCATAAAGATTTATGTTACTTGCAACAATTTTATGTAATTGTAAAAATATTTGATATTGAAATGATAATAAAAAGTGTAAAACTAACTTAACCTTGAACTGGTATAACCGATTTTGTGGTCGAAAGTAATTTTGCTGACATGGCCTTTTTCTATTGGGCCATGTTATGAGCTGATAAAAAGCTCATTCCAAGGAGCTGGCCTTAGAAGCTCCTATAAGTTTTCTATATGATACATGAACTAAAGTTCTTGAATTTATATATCTTCAGTAATTTTTTTTAATTACTAAAATTGTGTATACACACGAAGAAAAAATTTATTTTTTAAAAAAAAATTAATTTTGAAAGAAAAAAAGTTATTTATGATAGTTTTAAAGAAATTATAGTTTTTTTAAAAATATATTATATAAAAATTGAAAAACCAAAAATATTCCTATTATATTATTTGATATAATTATTTAATTTATTTTTTTGTAATTTGAACAACTGAGTTGGTGTCACTTTATTTAATGACATCAAACTCAGTTAGCCCTTTTATTAATAATACAATATATTTTATATTGATCTAAACACAAAATTTGAGTCATATGTATAGTGAAGCTCATTAAAATCAACTATATAAACAATTAAAAAGTTAAGATATATATATATATATATATATAACTTAAGAATTAAAAAATTAAGAAGTATCTTATAATTAATACTGGGTTTTTTTTTTATATTATAACTTTTTTCTTTCAAATTTTTGGTTACTTTTCAATAAAAGTATTTACTAGGTTTTATTTTTTTCTTGTTTCTCCTAGACATATTCAAAAATTGAGTTACGCGTCTGACCTAATAGATTTGGCCTGATTTGAGTAGGGTCGGGTCTTGAACAAACAAATTTATTATTGTTCGAGTCTGATCCAAGTCGACCCAGCCCATGAACAATTCTAATTTTTCCAATATATCATCAATATTTGTTTGATGCTATACAATTAGAGCTCTACTGCTATATTTTACTCAAAAGATCAACTGAGAAACTATTTTAGATGTTTTGAATAAATTGGTTTGAGTGTGACTATTTTCATGTACATATTCATGGGTAGAGAGCCAAATTAGCTTGATAGATTTGAAACATCAAACATCTAAGCTATAGCCCACATATATAATTGGTAATGACTATTGAGTTAGATATATTATTCCCACAAAAATTTCAAAGTCCCAACACCTTCTTTATCCCCTAAAACTAAAAGGGGAAAATTTTTTGAGGGTCCTAGCTGTCTGTAGGGTTAAATGAAATATCGTTGGGGACATGTATTTAATTGGGCATCCAACATGGGGCCAATGGGTATAACTAATATAAACATACATTTCGTGATAGACAGACAGCGACTGGACGATGATGATTAGATCTGTTTAAGATTTGTATTCAATCGAGTTGGAATAAAAAAAATTTAATTTAGATTAATCTGATTCGAATTATTATTTATTAATAAAAAAAATATTTTTATTTAAATTTAATTATAAATATTAATATAAAAATAATTTTTATAATTTTTTAATATTATTTTAAATCATAATTTAAACTTTCGGATCATTCCAAATTTAGATAAAGAAAATAAAGAACTTTCAAATCACGAACAGACCATGCCGCTACACTAAATTTTCTTCTCTGTCGGTGGAATTGAAATTTTAGCAAGGGGGTAGTTCGTCGTTAAAGGTGTTTATGTACGATGGCAGCAGCATTGAGCTGTTGTTGTCAAAAGGTCCTTCTCCTTTTAATTAATTAATAATTTTCTTCTAGTATTCTCCACTTCAAAAAAAAAAAAAATTGGATAAATTTGAAAAACATGCTGTCAATAATCAAATTATTGTTAAATGGTATAATGGATAAAAATTATTTGAAAAAAAGAAATAAATAATTAAAAATTATTATAAAAGATATTGTAAAGATAAAATTACCCTTAATAAAAAAATCTATTTTTCTTTTCTCCATTATTAATTTTTATAAAAATTAACTAAAAATAAATTTAAAAAATAAAATATTTAAATATTTATTTTTTTAAAATTTTAAAATTTTAAAAAAATAAAAAAAATAATTTTAGAAAAAATTATGTTATTTTTTTTAAAAAAATTAATTAAAAAAAGTAAATAAAAAATTTTAAATTAAAAAAAAATATTTTTTAAAATTAAAAAAATTATTTTCAGAAAATTTTATTTTTTTAATAAAAAAATAAATTAAAAATAAGAGAAAAAGGAAAAAGAAGGTTTTTTTATCAAGGGTAATTTTGTCTTTACAATTTTTTTCTTAATAATTTTTTATTTTTTTCAAATAATTTTTACTTATTATACTATTTGACAATAATTTAATTATTAACAGCATGTTTTCAAATTTACCCAAAACAATTTCCTGTTATTTGTCTTTTCTTATTTCCGTACAATCATCGAAGTGCATCAAGTCAACAAGTTCACAAAATTAATCTTCTTTTCTACAACAAGTATATTTTTGAAATAAAAATATTTGAGTGTTTTCAAAATAAAGAAAATTGTGTTAAAAATGTAATAATTTTTTTAAAAGTGATTTTTTTAATTATAATTTTATTAAAAAAATTGAATGACATACATATCTTTAATTTTATATATATTATTAATTTATTTATTTTTTAATTGAATTGGTGTCACTTGATTGATAACATCAGCATAGTCAAAGATTCTATATATAGTATCTATTAAAATTTTTGAGTTAGTGTTAGGAGTTAAGTGACATCAACATAATAAAAGATTGTTCATGGGTCGAGTTATTTGTCCAACTTGATATAGATTCGACTTGAATTAGACTGGACTTGGATAAAAATTTCTTAATTTAGGTCAATTTGGGACAGCTCGGTAAGCTTAAATTATTATTTATTTAATAAAAAATATTTTTTATTTAAATTTAATTATAAAATTGTAAAAAGATTTTTTAAATAATAAAATGAGCTTTTGAATCGAGGCCGAGTTTGAGCAAATCTAGGCCTGAAAAATTAGAGAGAAATTCATAGGAGATTTGTTCAATGATTATTATCAGAATTCAATTTCTTAGTTATTTTTTCTTGTGTTACTGAATCATGGGTGAGATGGGTAGACACTAATTTCTTAATCAAGAGTCAAAATCAAGCTTAAGTAACTAATTAATTAAGTTCAAGGCCACCTATCACAAGGGATGGCAGCTGATAAGATATCTATATTTTTTGTACTATCCGAATCTGAATTAATAAAACTGTTTTAAAATTCGAATCCGTAAATTATCCGCATTTAATCTGCATATTACTATCCGAATCCGAATCTAGATTAAATAATATTATCCGTCGGATATCCGAATCCGCTAAAAATCCAAATTCAATAAATCATTTTTTTAAAAAATAAAAATATAAAATCAAACAAAATTGATGTGTTTTACAAATAAACGAATTTGGATTCGGATATCTGAATCCGCTATCCAAATCTGCAGAAGTAATGCGGATTCAGATAATGGATATCCGAGATTTTATATCCGCATCCGCTCCGAATTCACTGTGGATAGTAATTATAATATCTGAATCCGACTTTTATCCGAATTCACAAATCCGAATCCGCAAAAAATGGATCGGATATCCGCGGATATCCGAATTCGAATTTATATCCCTACCCATCACACTAACGTTATTTTCCCAGCCAAAGGTAATTACTACTTACCTTCTTTTCCTGGAACTGTTGTCATCTTTCTTTCCCTCTCTCTATTCCAAAAAAAACTTTGGCTTCCATTTTTTTCTTTCTTCTTCTTCTTTGCTCTCTCCATTTCTTTACATTTTTGTATATACAGCCATGAAGCAAGGCTCAAATGAGAAGCCAGAGGTGTACTTTTTCTTTCTCTGAGGCTCCCTCTCTTCTCTTTTTGTTTTTGTTTTTGTTTTCTGGGTTTGGGTTTTTAATTATGGGATGACTAAGAGAGAAGTTGGGCTGAAATCTGCTGTTTTGGTTGCTCCTGCCTACGGCTCTTTTGGCCTCAAGTTGTCATGCGAAAATTGCTCAACATCAATCCCAGAGATTCCGATTACAGCGCCGATGCCGATGATGGAGACGACATTGGTTCTGACTCTGAAACCGAAGGTGACTTAACCATTTTTTTTTATAAGTAATTGAGTTTTATTATCCAAGAAGCAGCAAAGCTGCTACAATGTTACACAGTTACTCACTTTACAGATTAAGCAAAGATTTTAGTGTTTAGCTTCCAATCATTACATATGTCGCAACCTAAAAAATAACGAGTCTCATCGTAAAACTTTAGTATTCGTTAAGCGTGACATTAAAAAAAACTGAGGAAATGTCGACTTAATTCCTCTAAAAAATGAATGTTTTAAAAATGATCTTAAAAAAAACATGGAGTCGCCACCAATCTTTTTTAGCTAGGTGTGATCGGCCACCTATTAAAACCGATTTTATAAAATATTTTAAAAAATTAATTAAAACATTTTAAAAACCAATTTCAAGTCTGCGTTTTAAACCAGAGAAATCAAAGAAGCGGGTTCGAGAGTCGATTACGTGTGGGGAAGGATTAGCACCCCCACAACGCCCGTATAAATCGGTACCTTATTAATCGTGTGTTATCTCAAGTCTCGGTAAAAATTGGTTTTAAATTTAGTATTTCAAGTTAATTCCCAATTTAAAGAAAAATAATTCCATTTTTATTGAGAATGATCCGGAATTTATAAATTCAAAATTTTCCTATATTCCCCAACAAACGTGGCAAAATATAGAAATTTTTATTAGTTTTGGAAAATTTTCCGAACCATTCTCTTTTTAAAGAAGATATTCCGTTATTAATAATAATTGATGATATCCTCCCCAGCAAACCCGGCAGAGAACTCATGAATTATTTTAACTCGGGAATATCTTTATTTTATTGAAAAACATTATCTTTTTTGAAACCATTTAAAATAAATGAATATGTATATGCATGACATAAATAAAATGACATAGCAAAGTTTAAATAGTATAATGCAACCTAAATGACATGACATGATTTGAATGCCTTAGCATATTCTAAATGAAATGGAATATCCTAAGTTATATAATATATTCTAAATAAAATGAAATGACCTAGGTAACATAGTATATTCTATATGAGATGCAATATTCTAAGTCATATGATATAATCTAAATGAAATAGAATAACCTAAGTAACATAACATATTCTATATGAAATGAAATAACCTACGTAACATGATATTTTCTAAATGAAATGAAATGATTTAAATGACATGACAAATATGAATGGTATGGCATATAATTTAAATGACATGGAATAAAATAATGCTATCATATAATATGCATGAAAATAATAATGCATGAACATAGTATATGCTAAATAAAAATAACTAAATAAAAGCATAGGATATCATGAAATATTCAAAACTATATAATAAACCATATAACATCAAAAAATATAAATCAAAATTACAACAATATCATAGAAATTATTATGGCAAGAATCACATATTATATAAAATGCATGAATATAAAAATGCAATGCATGAAATGTATTTTTTCCTTTAATTAAGGAAATCCGTATATCTAAAAAGATATCCGGCTACCTTAGGAAAATATGTCAAATTAAATATTCTAAAACCAAAATACTTTGTGATTGTTTGAAAACAATTTTGAAAAGCTTGAATTAAAAATAAAAACTGGGCTAAATTTTTTAAAATGGCTCTAATTTCCTAAGTTTAAAAAATCCGGACTTGACTACCCTTAACCCGGGACTAAAAAAACCATTTTTAGAGTTTTAAAAGGCTTAGAAATTACCCTAAGTCAGTAGCTAACCCTCCTAATCAGCCCACTCTAAGTAAATTAATCAAAACAGAAAAATGGTTTCTCTTTAAATTCAATTCTGACTCCACTGTCCAGTTTTAATCCACGATTTTTTACCCTATTTTTAAAAATTCCAAAAATTCTAAAAAAAATACTGGAGACTCAGGACATGTAAAACTATACGAGAAACAATCGGCTTAATTTTCTGATTAAAGATGAATACCCAGAAAAATCAGAGATGTACGAGTTTTTGGAGGAGAAAAAAAACTGCTTTGCCAACACATTTTTGCCTTTGATAAAATCATTTAAAAACCAAAGTAAAAATATTTGAAACTCATAAAATGATTTGCAAACAATAGCTAGGACTTTTTGAAAGTTAGATAAAAATTGGCTAAGTAAAAAAAATCACAAAGGTAGAATAATCAACTTGACAAACTTAATTTTCCACAAATGTGCTTAAGAGAGCATGACTTTGAACCATTAATTGGCTCAAGTCATTATTCAAGTGGCATGAACATGAAATGCATGAAACAATGCAGCAAACAT
Organism: Fremontodendron californicum; assembly: GCA_030761205.1. Taxonomy (NCBI): domain Eukaryota; kingdom Viridiplantae; phylum Streptophyta; class Magnoliopsida; order Malvales; family Malvaceae; genus Fremontodendron; species Fremontodendron californicum. The sequence goes on along the minus strand of JAULJL010000044.1, from coordinate 9,060,690 downwards.
AATGCATGAAATGCATGGATTTAAACCTAAATATCATGAAAAAATATATGGCATTCATAAAGTAACCTAGACTTAAATGAACTTGCATGGTATTTAATGTAAACTAGACCTAAAATATGCATGGCATTTTCACAAACACAAGGCATGCTTAATTCAAAAATCCAACCAAATATCATGCAAATGCAAAAACCTAACAACTAGCATGACAAAAAATGCAACACACAATGCAAAACACATGGAGTAGCCAAATGGCCTCAAGCTCCAACAAGCATGGCATTTTCACAAACACTTGGCATACTAGCATGAAAAACTAAGTCATAACACTTAAATCATGCAAAAATCACTCAAGCATTTTCACAAACACTTAATATACTAAATCTAAAACATGCTCAACTAAGATATAAAACAAAAATCATGCAAAGAATCACACAAGCATTTTCACAAACACTTAATATGCTAAATCTAAAACTTGCTCAAATTTAAACAACATGAAAACAGAAAATTAAAATGCAAAAACATGATATCTAAGACATAAATGACAACAAACAAAGCAACCAAATTAAAATATCACTCAAGAACATGAAGTAACATAACATTTAAAACATCAAAATCAAAAAAATAGCATAAACAATATGGTAAAATGAACTCAAAACAGCAACTCAAAATAAATAATGTAGGCCATTTGGCCATGGTGAGTTTATTGTAAAAACAAAATGTAAAAAAAAAAAATACTTAAGAAAGGAGATGAAGGAAGAACAAAAAACATTATTTTAAAATGAAAACTCACCAAGTAGAGACTAAAATAGAAAAAACAAGAATAGAAAATGAAGAAAGTGCAAGAGTTGGTGCTCAAGAGCAACCTCAAGAAGCTAATATTTCAAGCTTTTCTCTTCAAACTTTCCTTTTTTTTCTAAACTTTTCTTTTTTGCTCTCAACCAAGAAGATCAAAACTAAGAGAAACTAAGAGAAATCAGCCAAAATGAACCTCCAAATTCGAAATTCTGCCCCTCCCCTTAATGGTGGCAGAATTTTACCTCTCTCCTCCCCTAAGATGTTGTCATTTTTTGTGTAACCAATTTTCCATCAAATGGCTAATAATTCAAGGTGAAAAATCATGAAATTACCACCTTTAGATTAGCATCTCAGCTCTCTCAAATTACAGCTGTTAAAGAATAATGTTGACATATTTCTTTGCTTATGTGGCTTAATCACCATGTCTTGATCAAAGAGAATCTCTAACTAACTCTTGATTTTTTGCCATTTGATTGAAAAATCAGAAGCTTCCTCCTTCCTTTGGGCTTGGGCAGGCCAGCAATTCTCTTTTCCAGCCCAACTCTGATTTTTTTGAAAGGCCCAAAGAAGCCC